>CM010612.1:14852346-16193692 GCA_003430845.1 Xanthoceras sorbifolium
AATTCATTATGTAAAAATTAGGAATGTCACACAACTTGTAGGCGGATATAGTCGTTCAGTCCATCTTCAAACCTTCTGCATTTATCCGCCTCTATCGCCACCATATCTCGCGCATATTTACTCAACCTGACGAATTCTCTTTCATATTCAGTCACTATCATCTGCCTTTACTTCAGGTTGATAAATTCCCTCTTTATATTGTCCAAATAGATGCGACCAACATATTTTCTCCTAAACTCCTTCTGAAACAACTCCCACGTTCTGTCCTCTGGTCATACTGACTGTATAATGGAGGTCCACCATTGATAGACATCCTCCTGCAATAGAGATACTGCACACTCCAGTCTCTCTTCAGGTGTGCAGTGTATCTGCTCTAATATTCTGTAAGTCCTCTCAAACCAGTATTCTGCTGCAGATGCATCCTCATCCTTTCTGCCATGGAAATCTGTGGGTCTATATTTAGCCAGTCGTTCTAAGGCTGATCTTCGTGGCGCTACTCTAGCCACATTCTGAAAGAACTCAGCCATCTGCTGCATAAATGCTGGCTGTACAGGGTCGCCACTCTCGGACTTACTGATTCCCTAGATGCTCCCCCAGCCACGCTGGTAGGACTCTCAGGTCTATCACCACTTCCTTCCATTTCTTTTATCTTATATAAGACAGAAGCGAGGTCTTCAGATTAGAGTCACACATTCTTATTGGTACCTTTATACAATGCATGCATATACAGACTCTTTTGGTCCAGAAACGCCTAAACCGCACTCTGATACCACTAAAATGTAACACCCCCTGACCTGACCCGTCTGGATCGACCCAGGAGCGTTACCGGGTTTTCAAATACTTTCTAAATTCACGTTATACATTTCAAACCATTGAAAATCATATCAATTTGTAATTTAAAACTGTTTGTCTAGTGAGCCCATCTTAAAATACAGTTTTAAAAATTTCGGCAGAGTTTCCTCTATTTTTCTGATTTCTCAAACCTGTTTCAAATAAAATTCAAATATAATCCACAACACTTCAAATATCATTTCATTCAAATGCGCACTCTACCGTTTAGTGCGACTTTCAAACAGTTTTTAAAATAAAATAATTCATAATTCATTATTTACAAACCTTTAAAAATAATAACAGAAATCATAAATTATTTACAAAACATATATATAAATCATCGAATTTATAGACTTCTGTATATGCATGATTACTGAATATAACATACAAACTATATAACTACCCAATCAATGTGGTGACTCTGAATTCTTCTAGCTGCAGGTACCTCCTCTCTATTCTTTCTCTGCCTCGGTATCCCTGTGACCTACGCGCGATAAAAACCGACACGCTAAGCATATAGCTTAGTGGGTGCACATTAAACTCATTTATAAAAATTCATAATATAATTGGCATACTATAAATCTCAATGTACTTAAATAAAACAATACCGTATTCAATTCAATTATGAATTTAAATCATATGAAATCAATGTAATAAAACAACTAAATCAATTTAATAATTCGTACTAAAATGAAATTCTCACTTCTTTTATAATCAATTTCACTTACTAAAATAAACGTATAAATAAAATCAATTTCTAACATCACTTATAAACATATCATTCAATTCACTTCAATTCTGGCCCTCTGGAATACTCAACATAAACCATGACTGGAATATGGGTTGTTCGATCACAGTGGCTGTCTGTCGAACATAACTCCCACCCTAGGACGAATCCTAAGAGTGGTACGTATCTCCCTACTCTAGGACCGAGGGTTCGGACCCTAGAGAGGTACATAACTCCCTATCCTAGGAACGAATCCTTAGGAAGGTACGTGTTTCCCTACCCCAGGACTAATCCATGAGGAGGTACGTGTCTCCCTACCCCTGGACAAATCCATGGGGAGATACATAATAAATCATCAATAGCAATATCAATGTCGGTGCAGTACTGCTCACTGAACTCAGTTGCTATACCAACCTCTGATATCCATTTCTATGTCTACGTATCCTAGGGCCGTTTCGATACAATATTTCACATAACGATTCACAAATCGAATTTAAACTTAACTAAAATAAAAACTCGATCAATATGCGGACATCATATATATATATATATATATATATATATATAATTTCATAAAAATCATTCAGCGATTTGTTTGATTTCCACATAATCAACAATCCAAATACGATAGATACGATTCAATCAAAATTATTCAATAGAAACATATATTACGAAATTATCCAAAATCTCAAATTCAAATCAAAACACATAAAAACTTAAAAAAAAAATATGTGTACACCAACCTGGATACGTTCCTACACTTTTTCGTTCGGAGTTCCCTTTTTCCCTTTTTCCTTTTCTTTTCTCTTCTCTTCCTTTTTCTTTCCTTCTTTTTCCTTTTTCTTCTCTTCTTCCTTCTCTTCTCTTCTTCTTCTTCTTCTCTTCTTCTTCTCTTCTTCTCCTTCTTCTTCTTCTTCCTTTTCTTCCTCTTCTTCTTCTTTTTCTCTATTTTTCTTTCATTCTTTTCTCTCTTTTTCTTTCTTCTCCCGTTTTCTTCTTCTTTTCTGTTTTTGGCTTCCTCAGAAGCTTCTTTGTTTTTTTATACAAATTCGGTCATCGCGACCTGTGGTCGCGCCACCTGGTCGCGGTACTCACTGGAAGACTTCCACCGCTTTTTATCGCAAGCACCCATCACGGTATCATGGTCGCGCTGGTGTCGCGTTGCTCACTGTCCGAATTTGATATTTTTCACCGCGAGCTAGTCAGCGCAATCTGTGGTCGCGGTGCTCACTGCCAGAAACTCCATTTTTCACCACGAGCAGCTCATCGCGATCTCTGGTCACGGTACACACTGCCACTTTTCTTCACTTCATGCAATCTTTCTGGACCGCTCCATCTGGTCCATCTGGAAACCATAAAAATAAACATACATTTAATTACATTTTACACCCCTCGAATCACAAAATTTATGTATCCACATATTCAAAATTAATTATTCAAATTAGGGATGTTACATTGTGAGCTTCTGCTCACTTTTTATTTCTGTTTTGACACCGCTTCAATTTACTCGGTGCTCTATTTGTTTTCATTATTTTGGACCATCGCGATTGTGTATCGCGAGCGGTGATCGCGTCGCTCGGTCTCGATACTCACTGGTGGAAAATTTGCCCCTCATCGCGAGCAGCTACCGCGTACTATGGTCGCGATGCTCACTAGTCCAATTTAGCCACTTTCATCGCGAGCAGCTACTGCGATCTCTGGTCGCCGAGGTTGTCGCGATGCTCACTGTCCACTTTTATCCCTTCTCTTCACACATTGTTTTGAACCATTCCATTGGTCCACTTGAAAAAAAAAATACAATTATATTTTCCACCCTTCAATCATAAATATCACATTTATATACTCCATATTAATTAAACTATACTGTTCATATTTATGCGAAATTAGGAATGTTACATGAATAGTGGCTGGATTTAGAAAGATAAAGAAAAATGGGTTTTGGAGTGATTTGGTGTTTGAATTGGTGCTTGAAAGAAGATTGATGTTGTTTGAAATAGTGTATGATTTTGAAGATTAAATGGTGAACTGATGAGTTCGCGGGGCACGAACACGAACCCTTTACTGACAACTAATGCTTTAATATCAAATCATACTTATTTCGGTCTACTTTCATAGCCGAATAACGCAGTCATTACTAATTGCTCGTACGTCAAATCCCTACGGACTTTAACCACCTTTATATCAAAATCGACGTTTTGAATTCATTGCCCGATTTTTCCTCCCACTGTCCATTATATGATATCAAAAGTATGACACGATCCATGTCACTGAAAAACAAACAATCTTCAATTAGATATTAAAATGCTTGAAAAATGCACAATTGTTCGCGACAGAGAATGATTAGTCGTGACAAGTCAAAAATATTCGTGGGAGAACAAAATAGTTAGTGAGGGACATAGATAGATTGTTCAATACAGGTTAAAAATTGTTCGTGGGAGAGTAAATAATTCATGAGAGACATATATATGGATTAGTTTGTGGGAGACTTAAAATTAGTTCGTGACAGATAAAAAATAGCTAGTGGGAGAGCAAAAATAGTACGTGATAGACTTAGATATGGATTAGTTCGTGGGAAGCCTAAAATTTTGTTCGTGATAGTCAAAAATAATTCGTGGGACACCAAAAAGTTCGTAATAGACATAGATATAGATTAGTTCGTGGAAAGCTTAAAATTAGTTTGTGATAGGTTAAAAATAGTTCGGGGAAGAACAAAATAGTTCGTGAGAGACATATATATGTATTAGTTCGTGGGAGGCTGAAAATTAGTTCGTGACAGGTCAAAAATAGTTTAATGGGAGAGCAAAAATAGTTCGTGATAGACATATATATATGGATTAGTTCGTGTGAGACTTAAAATTAGTTCGTGGGAGACTTAAAATTAGTTCGTGATAGGTCAAAAAGAGTTCGTGATAGATTTAGATATGAATTAATACGTGAGAGGCTTAAAATTAGTTCGGGGGAGACTTAAAATTAATTTGTGATAGGCCAAAAATAGATTGTGGGAAGGCCAAAATGGTTCGTAATTGGCATAAATATGGATTAGTTCATGGGAGGCTTAAAATTAGTTTGTGAGAGTCCAAAATAGTTTGTGAGAGGGATAAAAATCATCACAACCAAAATACCCTTCGTCTACAACTTTAAATACAGAGAAATCAATTCAAATATGAATACAAATTGCAAACTTATACCCACCTCAAACAAACATAACATAAAATAAATTATAAGAGAATATAACATAATTAAAATTTCCACCTCAAACAAGCATAAAGTAGTTATCCTTCCCGATTGAACTGATTCTTGAGCAAGAATGGGTTCGTGATAAAGAGAGTGAGTTCGTGAGTGATAGAGTCAAGTTACAACAATATTTTCAACGAGAAATTCGAGCGAAAGCAAGACCAAAGAGTGAGAGTGGGTTTGTGATAACGAGATTTGGTTTTGAAAAGTTACCAGAGAAAGATAAGAGAAAAGAGAAAAGAGAAAAGGAAAAAAAAAGAATAACCATGAACGATAAGTAAACTTCATTAAGGGTATTTTAGGGTTTATATCAAAATAGATGCTATTTTAAGAAGAAATAATAATTAGGTGTTTATTTCTGAAAGTATTTGTTAAATGGTGTCATTTTGAACCATTATCTCTAAATTTATCGATAGTAAAGATTTTATAATTATTACATTATATAAAATTATTTTTTTTTCCTTCTAAACTTTAATATGTTACAAGACAAATATAACAAGATGAATTCTTGTTAATTCTCACGCTCTTGAAATATTAATCAAAGATCACCGGCTAATGTGGTTCGGTGGTAAATGCACTCATCAGCCTAACAATGATTTAGGTTCGAGTTCGCTATTATCGCAAGTGGTATGTAAAAAAAAAAAAAAAAAAAAAAAAAGGAAATATCAATCCAAGCATAACATATAGTAGATGATTTTATTGATAATATATTGCCATGGATTTTCTAAATTTCATATAGTAACCTGACCTGGTTAAAATGGTAATATAGGTAACAAACAATGATGTTAAAATCTTCCATTGCAAATTTGTTAAGTTGTAACCGTGCTCTCTCAAATCCTCTCCGTTCTCTCTACAAATATAAGCGCAGCTTCCAAATCTCATCGTCATCAACCAAACCAAACAAAAACCCCTCCCCTCTCTCTCCCTCCCCTCTATCTCTCCCTCTATCTACCATCTCCAATTCTCTTCTCTGCAATTACGTACGATTAGATTCAACACCTCCCAAAAAGAAGAAAAAAAACCAACCCATTCGATCCGAAAACCACCTCTCACTTCAAACCCGATCTCAAAACAACCATTTTCTCCGATTCAATTGCGACCGATTTATTGTAATTTGATTCCGGCAAACGATTTCGATCGTTTTTTCAATCGTAAAAGCATTGGATGCATGAGCGGAAAATGACAATTTCGGTGAATGAATTGATGAGTTGAATTGAACAAAAAGGAGCAAATAAAAAAAATGCCAGGATTAGCGCAGAGAATTGAGCAATATAGTAATGCGTACTCGGTTTCGGCGAATGGGTTCTGGTCAAAACATAGAGATGATGTTAGCTACAATCAGCTACAGAAGGTACTGGATTGTTTGGTTTCATTTATTTTGAGTGATTCTTATTATTTGTTTTTAATTGAAAAATGGATTGGATCAGTGTTTTTCAATTGGGCTGTCTGTGAATTGAAATGGTTAGATTCAATTTGGATTGGATCTTGTGTTACAAGTATTGATGAATGTCGTTTTGGTGTTTTATGTGTGCAGTTATAGAGAGAGGTCTTGTTGTGATTGAATTTGAGTCTTTTGATTCTTAGATCCAGTTTATGTATTTATATGCTCTTTACAGTGTAGTATTTTGTGTTATCTTGTTATATATGGTGCACTAATGGAAGTAGAGATTGGAGAACTTTTTGAAAACCCTATCTACTTATATGGGATATGTGATATTCCATTGGTAGTTGAGTGGTAATGAAAATATCTATCTGCCATTTCCCTATGTTTGTTGTTAATGCAATGCCATTTCCATGTGCTGTCTAGTTGCTGAAGAATTCTGATTATGTGATAGCATGTTTGACTTAGTTTACGTCATTCTTTAAAAAAAAAAAAAAAAATTCAAAGAAGTGCTAGTTCTTTAGACAATTAATGGCTTCAGCAATGATAGAATTATCTAGTATTGGAAAAAATTTTACTCATGGTTTTAGTTATTTTTGAACATATGATGAAATGGTTTGATAGTGCCTAACACAGTTCTATGTACTCGTGACTTAGTTCTGGAGTGAGCTGTCGCCACAAGCTCGGCAGGAGCTCCTTAGAATTGATAAGCAGGCCCTTTTTGAACAAGCTCGTAAGAACATGTATTGTTCCAGATGCAATGGGCTACTGCTTGAAGGCTTTTTGCAGATTGTCATGTATGGAAAGTCATTGCAGCAGGATGGAGCGGTTGGGCACCTTCCTGGCAATGCCCCTGTGGCCTCAAAAATTCAAAATGACAGTGGATCAACTATGACAATTGGGTGTCAAGATGACATTCAAGATCCATCTGTTCATCCTTGGGGTGGTCTGACTACAACACGTGATGGGTCGTTGACGCTTCTGGACTGCTATTTGTACTCAAAGTCTCTGAAAGGGCTTCAAAATGTTAGTTCTAAACTGTCAAATGTGAATTTCTTTTTTTTTTTTATCTATGTGTGTTTGTGGGCACACGTATTGTTAGTTTGCATGTATGCTTGCATGGTTTTGTTCTATTAGCTAATTTTTTTCTCTAATCAGGTATTCGATAGTGCACGTGCAAGGGAAAGGGAGCGGGAACTGCTTTATCCTGATGCTTGTGGCGGGGGAGGGCGGGGTTGGATAAGCCAAGGGATGGCAAGTTTTGGTAGAGGACATGGGACAAGAGAAACATGCGCATTGCACACTGCCAGGCTTTCTTGTGATACATTAGTGGATTTCTGGTCTGCTCTTGGAGAAGAAACTCGGCTATCTCTTTTAAGGATGAAGGAAGAGGATTTTATTGAGAGGCTCATGTTCAGGTGTGTTTTCAGCTACTTGTTTATTACGTAGTATTCAGTTCAAAATTCAGTGGAAGAATCTATGAGAACTGATGGGTAGTTGAAGTACTGGTTTTACCAAGATGAATGCTGATTTTTGGAAGCTGTAATCCTGTTAAAGCTGATAAAGAAGAGACCATAAACTATGACCTCATCAAATACATTCATTTCACATTGTGTGCCTCAGAAGGATTCAACTATTATGCTATGCTGTTTACTCTGATAATTCAGATGTCTTCTTGTTACAATTATGTGAAGCTAATATAGTTATCAAGCATCAAATGTTTGTAGCTGGAAACATTCAGCTGAATTGGAAGACGGTTGGCAGTTTATTAGATGGGCAACCTCATTATTGAACATTATGAGATAGACATGCAGTGAGAGAGTGAATGACTGCACGCTTCAAATCAGATACAAAGATTGTGGAGTTCTGTGCTCTAGGTGTCAAAATTTGTTTGGTGTTATTGTATGCACTCAGTTGGATAGCTGAAATTAATCACATAAAAGGACTGATATATTCTGATTGCAATAAGATATATGAAAGCTACACGATGTGGCATACCAAATGTCTTTAATGAAGGAAAAAATAGTTCTCCATTTATCTTGACATAATTTGTGTTTTCTTGACTCTTGACTGATATAATCCCATTGAGATACGAAGTTATAGAACAGCTGTCTTAATGTCTGTTAATGAAGATAACGTATGTTTTCCGTTCATCTTGACAGAATCCATTTCCTATTGTCTACTTTTTGTCCTAGTCCTGAAGCTTGGTGTTGGTACCACATTGTGCACGACCCGTGCTGATGTCCTCAGAGTTTTACTCACTAGAAGATATATGAAGTACTGCTTGGATATAGGTTTGTTAATTTTGGAGTTTTATTTAGCCATGAAGCAGAAAGCTTTTGGCTTTCTAAAGTGCCACCTCTGACTTTTTTAGAAAGCACAAATAGCTAAGTAACCTGCAAGAACATAAGGGGTAGTTCCCTAGAGGACGGTTGCTCATCAGAGCATGGCCAATATTAAAGGCTTTAATGAAACAGGATGTGGTGGATGATGAGGGAGGAGTGAAGGTTAGCCCACATTTATTTTATTTTACAGGAGAGTGGTTTGATAAATATTGAGGCTCTTTAAAAGCTTGAACTCAAATGGAAGTTACAAGTTTATTGCCCAGATAATTTTTATTGTTAGCGAGGATTATCTCCTTGTTATTCCATTGTTCCTAATACAGAGCTACACTTAGGAATATTTAGATAGATTTTTTATTTAATAGTTTTCAATATATTTTTATCATATAATAGACTATGTCTAGGGGAAAACTGCTAAAGGTTGATGAAGTAAATGTTACCTTATCTCTAACTCAATAAAAATTCACTATATTCTGTAATTTTGGAAATCAGGGAGTTGTGAGGAAACATTGTGGAGAAAGTTAGAGAGCATTACTTTGCAAAATATATGACTAATGTAAGAACTAGTGCTAGGAAAAGTAAGTTCAGAGTTCTTAGTTCAGATGGAAGACATGCTTCGATTATTTTGAAGCTAACGGGTTGTTCCTTTTTGCTCATTCCTTGGAACTCTCTTGTATCAATCATCAAAATCACGCAATTTAATCATTGTTTCAGTTGATTCCTTATGATTCTAATATTAGGGTGGGCTGGAATGTTGTTCACCAAGAAAATACTTTGTCATAATACAAGGGAGAATCCCAAACTCCCTTGAGTTTTACATTTTTTCAAGAGCAACCCTTTAGTTTTCGAATTTAGGTGACCCCCCCCCCCCCCCCCCCCCCCCCCAATCACCAAAAACCACATTGTAATTTCAAAATTTAGTAAAAGAGCCCTTTGGCTGTGTATGAAGAACCCCCCTAACAAGGCGGTTTGATCTAATCTGTAATTAGAGTGTTGTTTATTAAAAAAAGGTCAAACTTTAGGGAATTTTGCAATTCTCCCTAGACACAAGAGTGGTAGCGTCTAGGATTATTGAGAACAATAAATGTCACCATAGACATAAGTAGGTTATATTAAAACATTTAGGTATATTTTGACTAGCACCAAAAGGTGGTATTGGTAACCTACGAAAATACAATGATTATATTGTTAAGAAATGTGCAATTGACAGCTTTATTGAGGAGAAAGATTGAAACTTAAAATTGTAAAGTGCTATTTGAAAACGTGATATTCATTATACTGGAGTTGCATAAACATAATCAATTACAAACTTTTCCATTCACATTGCAACACTTGCTTTGACATCCAATATGATAGTTGGTCCATGATGGATGTCTAGCAACCGAATTTCATGAGCTGCTTGTTATTGTTAACTGGTTGTTTACTAACTCTTTTTTCTTTTTCTTGCTTCTTCTTTGTATTCTTCCAGAAGAACTTTGTGCTATAAATGATAGTTTTTGGATTTTATGCTGTAGTTACCTGCCAAGTGTGTAAGTTCTCATTGTAAATCATGTTAAGTTTTAGGGTACTAAAGCTTTAATAGTTCCAGTTTACGGCAGCTAGTTTTGTTGTCTCTTGAGATTTACTTTCATAGAATCTCGTTGCATGGAATTTCTTTACATAGGTGTCATATCTTTTCGTACTCTTACATGTGCTATTTATGCTTCTGCTACATATAACATAAGGTTGTCAAGCTATATTGCTCTACTATTTCTGAGAAATTGATGTTCATGTCACAGGTTTGACAGCAAGAGGTTTTGCAGAGACTGCAGAAGGAATGTGATCCGTGAGTTCAAGGAACTAAAGGAATTGAAGCGTATGCGGAGAGAAACTCGCTGCACTAGTTGGTTTTGTGTTGCTGATACAGCCTTTCAATATGAGGTCTTTCACCCATTTCTTTATTCCTCTGAACTCTAGTCTAATGCCGTGTGGTTTCTTGTGACTTCCTAATCATTTGGACAAGAAGTGGCCATTATTATAATTTTGATATGGAAATTAATTTCAGTCTTCAAGTATCTTCCAACATTACTTTTGTAACTGATTTGATTAAAATCTTCTAAGCTAAGCATTATTAATTCATTACAATTTAAGTGTGACAAGTTGAGGACCTTCTTTTACAAGCAATAGGACAAGTTTGTAGAGAATAAATAGATTGTTTTCCTCTTGATCAACAGGTCATATTTTAGAAAGTGTCTTTGCAAATGATGTACAGAGTTGACTGCAAAATCTAATATTGTTCGACTTCTCAGGTATCTGATGACACAGTAGAAGCTGACTGGTGCCAAACTTTTGCTGACACAGTTGGAACATACCATCACTTTGAATGGGCAGTGGGAACTGGCGAGGGAAAATCTGACATTCTTGAATTTGAAAATGTTGGCATGAATGGAAGCGTTCAAGTCAACGGTTTGGATCTTAGTGGTCTGAGTGCATGTTTTATTACCCTCAGGGCTTGGAAATTAGATGGCCGCTGCACTGAGCTTTCTGTGAAAGCTCATGCTTTGAAGGGCCAACAATGTGTGCATTGCAGGCTTGTAGTTGGGGATGGTTTTGTCACAATTACTAGAGGGGAAAGTATTAGAAGGTTTTTTGAGCATGCGGAGGAGGCCGAGGAGGAAGAGGTAATTAAGTTCATTCAATTCTGATTGCTTACTTTTGCTCTTCAATTAAAGTCATGGTACTCAATGAATATTTACATAATACATATCTATTAAGGTAGAATTCTCTATTACATCATTCTTATATATATCTACATTTTCAGGATGATGATTCCATGGACAAGGACGGGAATGAACTGGATGGAGAATGCTCCCGTCCTCAAAAACATGCGAAGAGTCCTGAACTTGCTCGAGAGTTTCTTATAGATGCTGCAACCGTTATTTTTAAGGAGCAGGCATGTTTGATCTTTTTAGCTTTTTGATTTGCAATAATCTTGCCATCGTTTTCAACTACTTGCAATAGATCATTGAAATTTACATTTTCTGGTTCATTGTATTTGGATAATGCAGTAGGTACTGGAAAGAATAAGGCTGTTATTCAGTTTTTAAATTTTAAATTGTGTATATTTGAGGCTATTACCAATTGTTTAATTAAAGTCACGTCAACATAAAATGCAGTTGTTTTTATCTTAATGATTTTGTGGCATCACTTACCGTATAACGATACCTTTGTTCCATTATGCAGTGTTTTGTATGCATAATTTGTCTTTCATTGATCTTTATTCATAAATCATTCCGTTATTCACTTCATATCTGTTATTGACAATACTTGAAAACAATACTAAATGATTCTGCTACACCTCCGCAAGGAGGTATTAAGTTCTAAGGAAAGTAGGGAGGTATAGATAATTGGATGCAATGCGGCTTAAGGAAAATTAGTTGAATAAACTTGGACTATGTACCTGGGTATAGCTAGCAGCTAAAGGGTTGTAGGCATGACTTTTTGGCAGGGAAAACAATTTAAGTTCATATATTGGAGTTATCTGTTTTCTGTGTCTTACTATATTGTTGATTTTATGGAATCTTTAGTGATGCGGTCTGCTCAGCACCCATAAAGATGTTGGGCACCATGTTGTAGATTTTTTCTCAGAATTTGCATATGTAAATGTAATTCTAGTGTTCTGCTACATACTCATTATGATATACTTTTTCAGGTTGAAAAGGCCTTTAGAGAAGGAACAGCACGTCAAAATGCACACAGCATTTTTGTTTGTCTTGCACTAAAACTGCTGGAAGAACGTGTTCATGTTGCATGCAAGGAGATCATTACATTAGAAAAGCAGGTCTCATTACTTGTGACATTTTATGATAAGATTTACTTTCGAGGTATTGAAAATTTGGAGCTATCTCCTGTTTGCAAAAAAATATTTCTAATTATTTTATAATTTGTCTTCTACAGATGAAACTTCTTGAAGAGGAAGAGAAGGAAAAGCGTGAAGAAGAAGAACGCAAAGAAAGAAGAAGAATGAAAGAAAGAGAGAAAAAGCTTCGAAGAAAGGAAAGGTTGAAAGGAAAAGAAAGAGATAAAGAAAAAAAACCTTCTCCCTTGGATGATAGCCCTATTCTTCCTGATGTCTCAAAGGAAGAATCATCAGCAAGTGTTAATGAAGAGCCAAGTAATGCCATTAGCTGCAGGGACTCCATGAGTGAAACAGGTGATAATAGCCCTATTCTGTTTAGGACTGGATCTCCTGATATTCAAGAGGAACATTTCTCAAATGGGTGTACCGCATCAAGAATTGAAAAGTACTGTGATGATAGTCCTGATGGAGAAGTTTCGAATGTTAAAGATGGGAATGATTCTTTTCAGATGGAACAATCAAAATTTTCTCGTCGGAGATTGAAATTTCGAAAAGAACAATTTGATTCATCATTGAAGTGGTCTGATAGGCGCCGATTTACAGTTGCTTCAGAAACTGGTTCCGTGGCCAATAAATCTGAGTCCAGATATCACAGTGATAATTTTGAGACTTCTGCCAAGGGTATCAATGGATTGAATAGGCCCTTGTGGATAAACACTTCGAAGTCCAGTACCCGAAGTGCCAATGTGAAGATCAATGAGAAGATTCATTGTTCCAACAGCAGGATGAATGACAGATATGATTTCCATTCTTGTAGCTGTAATCAACAGAATGAATACAGAACAAAGGTTGAACCACATGTTTCTGCAACAAGAATAGGTAGAGAGCCCAAATCTGTCAGTAAGTCAGAAACTGCATTGGATATGTCGAAGCAATTCTATCGTGGTAACAAGTATAATCAGATGGAATACATTCGCGATGGTTCTGGGAGACCAAAAACCAAAACCATGAATGGAAACAATGCTTCCAGCCGAGATTCTCTTTATTCCAAGAAAGTTTGGGAGCCAATGGAGTCACAGAAGAAGTATCCAAGAAGCAATTCAGATTCTGATGTTACTTTGAGGTCAACTACTTTTATAGGTGAAGGAGTTGAGCACGATAGTGTCAAGTCATCTGGTGAAACGTGTTCTAGCGAGGCTAGTGGAAATTCAGGTGAAATTGATCACGAGGATGATAATGCGAAGAAAGCAAGAAACTCTAGCCATTTAACTGATGGAGCCTGCCAGAATGGGATCCATGTGGAAGCAAAGAGCACTTTCTGTGCAGCAGAAGTTTCTTATGATGATGCTGTGTTATGTCATACTAGAAACTCTATCTTGAGTGGGATTTCTGATCCCGTCATGAGTAGCACATCCAATTCTGATAACTGCTCATCATGCCTAAGCGAAGGAGACAGCAATACAATCTCTTCAAATCATGGAAATCTAGAATCCTCATCCACATCAGATTCAGAAGATGCGAGTCAACAATCAGAAGGAAGAGATACTTCAGTATGCACTCAAAATGGTTTCTCTGAGTGTCAGATGGAGAAGAAACAGAGTACAAATGGGGGAGAGGCTATGGTGAGTAGGCCTTTGGTTGGACTTCTACCAGATAGTATGGGAAGTAAATTTCAAGGAAATTTGACGACAAAAACTGCTCCAAATCCAAATATAGGAATATCTAATGTTAGTATGGGTTCTCAACATCAAGGCCTATATCCGCCGCTGCATAACCAGAATATACAATTTCCAGTGTTTCAACCTCCTTCAACAATGGGTTACTACCATCAAAATCCAGTTTCTTGGTCAGCTGCTCCAGCAAATGGATTGATGCCTTTGGCCCCCAATAACTATTTATATGCCAGCCCTCTTGGGTACGGTTTAAATGGAAATTCACGCGTGTGTATGCAGTATGGTGCTCTGCAGCATGTAGCTACTCCCCTTTTTAATCCTGGCACAGTACCAGTTTATCAGCCTGTTGCTAAAGCCAATGGCATCAACACAGAGGAGCAAACTCATATTTCTAAACAAAGTGCAGCACAAGATGCATTTTGTGATGCTTATACAGAGAGGGTTGTTCCTGCCCGGCCACATCCAACTGATGCGCCAGCAAAAGGGGGTGGTGGGCCAAATGATAATTCTGCTAAACAGCATACAGGTAATGATAGCTTTTCCTTGTTCCACTTTGGTGGACCTGTAGCTCTTTCGACAGGATGTAAATTAAGTCCTGTGCCTTCAAAAGATGAGATTGTTGGGAATTTTTCGTCACAATTTTCAGCAGATCATGTCGAGAATGATCATGCTTGCAATAAGAAAGAGACCACTATTGAAGAATACAACTTGTTTGCAACAAGTAACGGCATAAGTTTTTCATTCTTCTAGTATATTAGTAAGAAGGTGTGCGGTGGCTGTTTGAGAATTCAGTCCCTATCTTCTTGTTTGGTGATATGAAGTTTGAGAGTACTTAGCAATTTGGTACACAATAATCTTTTTTTCAGAAATATCCCAAATTTAGTTTATAGTTTCCTTAGTTGATTGTTATCCAATTTGTCTAATTGCTTTATTTAATTTAGAAAATGAGAGGTTGGGAGATTGCTGTAAGGTTTGAAAGTTCTGTATGAGGTCAGTTTTTTTGTTAATGAAGCATCAGTTGGTATGACTTTCCCCTATTTTGTTTTGTTTTGTTTTTTTCTTTTTCCTTGGCTTCCACTTCAATTAACTTGCTGTAATCGTAGTTATTCCATTTTGAACTCTTTTATAATGGGATTTTGAACTCTGGAAACTTCTTTGTTTTATGATAAACATTTATTATTCCTTAAATCCAGGGAAAATTACAGGGTAATTGATTTAAAGCATTGTGCTAAATTTTGTAGATGTGCATTATGTGGCTTATTATTGGTTGCTGCCACCCATCTACTTCAACTTCTAGATATCTATGTTTTTAAGGGTACCTTACTACCTTTGATGGAAATGGTTCTGCCGGCAACATCCCTTTTCATTTATATGGGACTCGCAAAATACAAGGATACTTGTTTCACGATAAAACTTGGCCGGATCAGGCAGGTTACAACTTGCAAGCAATGAGAGTGTTAGGTTGTAACCAATTAGCTGTTTGAAGGCATATTTGGCATGAAAAGAGAAATGGCCCATTTGTATAGAGGGTAGTTCTCCACTTTCAGGACTTGCAAAGCATACGGAGAAGCTAATCATTCTTACCTTTTTTTTGGTGTACGACGTTATTATTCATAAAGGATTCATAAACTTGTTTCCAATCATTGGTTTATAACCGCATATCCACTTATAGGTTAAGTGTTTAGTGTATTACTCCATTCACGTTAGTGGTGGGATTTAAATTTCACCACGTGCATTTATTAGTATGTGTAAAGAGTTTTTTTCTCGTATTGTGGGAGTAAATATCTTCCAGTTATGGAAGTAGATATCCAGTTTGTTAGTAACCACTAAACTTAAAAATTTAAGCTGGAAGGAAAAAAGACTAACTCTAAGTATGTAGTGATTGGACTTAGACCTGTCCGGACAGATTTGTAAAGACCTAATGAAATTATAAAATTTTATTTTTAACACATGCAATTATTTTTATAATTTTAACCAAACATGAAAATTTTCTTTTACCTTATAGCTAAACAATTACATTAATACTCTGCTTATCTTTTTCATCAACCTTTTTTTTTCCTATTCTGTTATATCTATCTGCATCAAACGTCTAGAATACTTTTTAAGAAATTTTTTAATGATTTCATTTTGAATCTGTGTAAAACATGAATACACATGAAGATTTGGTGAATAAAAATCATTATGAACCTAAAGGGAAAATGGTTATGTAAGGTTACATTTGGTATATGAGAATGGACTGGACTGGACTAAATTTTAATCCCACGTTTGGTGCTTCATTGGACTAGAAAAAGTGGGGCTAATTATCCCGGGCCCACAAAAAAATTGCTGTGTTCCTTACTATCTTAACTCGTCGAAATCTTAGGTCTAATTTAGTCCCCTCCCCATCAATCATTCCCATTGTCCTCTCCATCTCCTCTCAGACGAAGGCGCCCAACTATTGTGTAAACCCGACTCATCATCTTCTTCTTCTTCGACATCCAAATCGGTCGGCGACCATAGCCTCCCTAAAAGGGTATTTTTCTTTTCTTCCTTTTCTTTTCCAATCTCTATATTTAGTTCATTTCAACGATCGTATCAATCGCTTCATTTGTGATGTGTGTTTCACTTAACTGTTCCTTTTACTGCTTCTAAATCGGTTGTTGTTTTATTTATTGAACACTTGTTTTATTTTTTGTATTATATACCCATTTGCTTTCTCTTTCTCAAATCTTCATTTTCTGGGTGGTTTCTGGGTGCTTTATACTGTTTTTGATCTTGAAGTTTCAATAATGACCTCACTAAAAGGATATATTTTTTTTTCCAAATTTTAGACAGGATTTTATTAAGTAAAAGCTTTTTTTTTCAAGTACTGAGTCTATTGACGGTCATAAATCTTAGAGAATATGTTTCTTCCTTTTTAGCTTTTATTTTTTTCACGAGCAGAAGACAGTAGTCTCAGTCCAATCAAGGTCAATTTTTTGCTGATCCAAAAGACAAATCAAATTTCCAATTGTTTCTTTTCCTCAGTAATCATGCTCTTTTTAAACATGTAATTGATTATTCGCTGGTGGAAGCTACAATAGTCTATAGTAAAATTGTCTTTCTTGTACTATAGTTAATTGTCTTTTATGTAACTTTAGTTTTTCATTTTGGTAAAATTGAATCTTCAGTAATTGCTACATCCAACATGTGACCATCATACAAGAAAATGTTGATTGGTTGCATGGAATTGTTCAAATATTTTATATCACAAAGTGAGGATTTATACCTGGTTTGACTCTTGTAGATAATGTATCGTGGTATCATATAGATTTGGAATAAAGTAATTGATGGTCCATTAGATTTTTTTTTTATTTTTGGATAATTAATTGAGGGAATTTAGGGAATCAGTTGCTTTTATTTAAAGTGTTCTGTTCTTGCTGCCTGCTGGATAAATCATCATCTCTTCATTGATAAATAAATAGTTATTCAATTTAGATGGAGGTGATGATGTTAATGAGGATGCTTCTTCTATTTCAATCAACAAGGAGAGCAACTACTTTAAGTCAACTCAAGGCAAAAGGAAAAGGAGATCCAGTGATGATGGTGCTCTTGTGTTTGTTCTGAAGGAACTATTTGAAGTTAGTGCAAAAAAGATGAAAATAGTTGCAAAAGCTTTCTCCAAAGGGAATGAAGATAGATCCGACATTGCTAAAGAACTGAAGAACATGGGACTTTCACCTTTTGAATAAATTAGGGTATTAAAGTTTATTTTGGAGAAGCCACAAAATATTTCCTCGTTCATGTCACTTGATGGTGAGATGAAACAGGTTTACGTCGACTCTCTCCTGAGTGAAAATATGTAGAGTAATTTCCTCTATACCTGTGTGTCTTTTGCATCCCACTTTTTGTAAACAACCACTTGTTATGGTTAAGCTTCATTCTTGTTAATCTAGAAGTTCTTCTACTACTTTTTTAATGTATCAAAACAGATGATATTATTTATATATATAATTAATGTGTATTTTGAAAAAGATAAAGTGAATAATCATCGAACTTGTATCATTTGCTTTATTCCTGAATTGTCTTGTAATTATTTCTTTTATGCAGTCTTATTTGGTTTACTTATAGGAAAGAGAACAAGGTTAAAAATTGTTAAAATTGTTGTTTCTATCTTTGGAGGTTTTAGAATTATCAGCATATTATATTATTACTTGTTTAGTTTATATACTATTTGAATAATATGAACAAAGTGATATTTGAAAGTTAAGGAGAAAGTTACATAATTAAAGAAAAAAAAATCTATCAATAATGTTTTATATTTACAATTTTATAAAATTAAAAAAATAGTTTCTTCAAAAAATAAATATTTCAAAAATTAGTCCGAAACAGCACCAAATACAGGTCTGGACTATTTTAATAGTTCAGCTCTTAGTTCGATACAGTACTAAACATAGGTCAGGACTTAGTCTCAGTTCAAACCAAGCCAGTCCAGTTCTGTCTAATCTCAGGATTTAATCCAGTTTAAGCCAGTCTTGTCTGCCAAACGAACCCTAAAGGTTTAGAAGAAGTTGTGAAAATTTCATTCAAAGGTCAAATCTCTTCTTTTAGTTGAAAATATGTAATAATCTTAACTCTTGACTTGGATGCATTATTTCATTTGTTACATCATTTAGTTGATGAATTTTGGGTATATGTATACATGATTTATGATAATTCGGTGCAAAAATGTTGGATTTGTCGAAGTTAGGCTTTCATGTTATAGGCATGTGTATTTCACATTTGTTTGTATTTTATGTTGTATGCAAATGTGAACACACGTGTATTTTATATTTGCATAAAATGTGAAATACAAACAAACGTGAAATACATATATTTGTCTTCAAAAAATATGAAAAGTATTTTATTTTTTTTTATTTGAAGGTATTTAAGTCTTTGCATAATTCATGTGGTTAAAAGTAAAATTTTATAATTTTATAAGGCTAAAAATATAAATTTCCTCTAACTGTACAATTTAATTTATTACTATTTTTTAAAAAATTATCTTTTGGTTTTCAACAATTTATCATTAATCATGACGAACTTATTTCAACTTCAGCATACAATTCTCTCTCTCTCTCTCCCCTCTAGGTTTTCTCTAGAAAGCTCAAGAGTGTGGGTGTAAGAGGTGCTTTCACGATTAGTGTGTGATTTCCCTACTGTTATGGTGGTTTTTTCTTCGATTTTCTTCTATTATTCTTTTATTTGATGTGCTTGAGTGTGTGAGGGTGCTGATTTGTAGTTGGGTTTCATGGATCCAGAGGAAATCTCACGACTCTATGAGAAGTTATCACTAGCCGAGGAAGGAGTACCGAAGGTGCGGATCAATTCTTTCACGAACCTGGGATGGGTAATGTATCACATAGCTTGGTGGGAAAGATTATTTCGAACAAAAAGTGAACAGAAAGGCTTTCAAAGCCACGATTGCCAAGATCTGGCGAACTACGAAGGAGATGGATGTTGAATCGATCGGGATGAACATGTACATTTTTCGATTCAAATGCGTATGGGACAGGAAAAGAGTTCTTGAAGGAGGCCCATTCAAGAAGTTGATGGTATGGGTAAGCTTTCTGAATCAGATTTTAAATTGTTTTCGATTTGGGTGCAATTGTATAATCTGCCTTTAGCTTGGCTGAACAAAGAAGTTGGTGTTTATTTGGGAGGTATGGTTGGAGCTGTGAAAGAAATTGATACATGAGAGAATGAACAATGTCTTGGGAGGTTCATTAGGGCTTGGGTTTTGATTGATGACACCAAACCATTGTTGAGGGGTC
Source organism: Xanthoceras sorbifolium (assembly GCA_003430845.1). NCBI lineage: Eukaryota > Viridiplantae > Streptophyta > Magnoliopsida > Sapindales > Sapindaceae > Xanthoceras > Xanthoceras sorbifolium. Next base: position 14,872,144 of record CM010612.1, read on the forward strand.
TTAGAGTGTGAATGGGGGATGATGGAAAGGTGTGTTCAATAGTCATTTGTTGTGAGGGGTTGCTGAATTTCTGTTATTTTTGTGGAAACATAGGTCACTTGTTGAGGGAGTGTCATAACAATGATAAGGGGTTGTTAAATGGTCCAGATCTGAAGTTTAGAGCCTGGTTGCGAGCTCCTGTTATTGATTATTCGAAAGGACGTGGTGGAAGATATGAGCGATTAGGGATAAAAACAGATAATGAAGACCAGAAGGCTAGTCATGATAATAGGGAAGATGATAACAATCATACAGAGAGTTCAGTTGAGGGTGATAGTATCTTGGAGGGTGGTATTATTTCTAAAAATACTATTATTGGTGATAGGGAGCTGGGTAAGGAAAAACAATGGGTTCAGGGTGAAAGAGATGTGATTGTAAATGAAGGTGATAATAGTTTAAATATTGGTGGTGATGTTGGAGGAGGGGTTAATGTCATTTCGGAATGTGAAACCATTATCGACAACAATTAGGTTGGTAGTGGTTTGGGAATTGGTAAGTCTCTGGATACGAGTCAGAAAGGTTTGGCAATAAGTTCTTGAAAGCTGTCTTCTTTTCATACTAAGGGAAAGATGGTGAAATATGATGAATTTTGTACTCCTAAGCAACGTAAATGGAAGAGGTTGGCTATGGAGAAGGCTAGGACACGAGGAATGAGGTTATTCTGAGAGGTAACAGGAGAGAGTTGAGCAGTGATTTGGAGGATGGAAATAAGGCTAAGAGATGCAAGAATGAGGGTTTGAACTTAGAGATATCAGCGGTGGCTGGTTCCCAGCTGCCGATAGTCATAAAACGCTTATGCTGGAATGTCCAAGGGTTGGAGAACTCTCGGACATTCAGAGCCTTGCATAGTCTCATATGTAAAGAAAATCTCATGTTGGTTTTTTTAATTGAATCAAGACTTGATGTTAGTAGGATAAGTAGCATTCATTTGACATTGGGTTTTACTGGAGGGTTTGGTATTAACAAAGATGATTTAGATGAGGGTTTGATGCTCCTTTGGAAGGATGGTTTAGGTATTACGATTCATATAGACTCTATTGTTATACTAAGGGTTATATAGACTCTATTGTTAAAGATGAAAATGGTACTCAGTGAAGATTCACTGGTTTTTATGGTGAACCGAGGCAGGCGCTTAGATTTCACTCGTGGATGTTACTTAGGAGGTTAGGTGACATGTGTTCTCTTCTCTGAATTCTAGGTGGAGATTTTAATGAGGTTTTAAGGGATGAGGAGAAGGTTGGTGGCTTCTTTAGAAGTAATGCAGCCATAACTACTTTTAGAGATGCTATTAACAATTGTAGGCTCATTGACATGGGGTACAGGGGTTTCAGGTTTACTTAGAGCAATAGACAATTTGGTGGGGACTTGATTAAGGAGAGAACTGACAGAGACCTATGTTGTATCGGTTGAAGGCAGCTTTTCCTGAATGCTACGATGAAGCATTTGGATTTTATAAGGTCTGACCAAAAACCTCTTTTGTTCAATGAGATTTGTAAAAGATCTCAGGCTAGAAAGAGCACTAAATAAGAATTCAGGTTTCATTTCGAGGATGTTTGGGCTCAGGAGGAGGAATGTAGAGGGGTGATTAAAAGGGCTTGGCATGGCAGTCTAAATGGTTGAATTATTCCTAATTTGCTTAATAGTGTGGCATCGGTGATGCCTAATTGTAGGTTTGGAATCAACGTAAGAAGGTTCAACTGAACATGGAGATTTTTGAGCTTCGAAGTCGGCTTCATAATAAGTTTGCTATTGGTGGGGGCAATAGTGTTGACTGGTTTAGGGTGAGAAAAATGGAGTGGAAATTGGATAAAGATCTTGAGAAGATCGAAGATTATTGGAGGTAACGGTCTAGAGCTTTATGGTTGAAAGGGGGTAATAAAAATCTTAAGTTTTTTCACTCTAAGGCAACAATGAGAAGAAAAAAGAATAGGATAAATGGTTTGATAGATGAAAAAGAAGTTTGGAAGGAGAAAAGTGAAGACAAACTAGTAGTGTGTGATTTTTTTGGTAAGCTGTTTAGTTCCTCTTCCCTGGCTGATGACGTGATTGGAGAGGTTTTGGAGGCTGTTTTTAAAAAGGTTACTGTGGATATGAAAATGGAGCTGATGGCTAAGTTCACCATGAGTGAGGTGCAGATTGTGTTGAAGAGTATGGCCCCTTTAAAGGCCCCAGGACCAAATGGGCTTTTTGCAGCGTTTTATTAAATATTTTGGGAAATTATGGAAGACAACATGGGTAGGGTTGTTCTTTCGGTTCTTAATGAAGGAGCTTCTATGGATTCTTTTAGAGAAGGATTGGTGGTCTTGATTCCAAAGGTAAAAAATCCAGTTAGAGTTTGAGATTTTAGACCAATTAGTTTATGTAGTATTATGTATAAACTAATTGCTAAAATGTTGGCTAATAGAATTAGGGGAATCTTGGATCCAATCATTTAGCCCAATCAAAGTGCGTTTGTGCCTACGCAATTGATTACGGATAATGTAGTGGTAGGTTTCGAATGTCTACATTCTTTGAGAAATAGAAGATTGGGAAAGGTAGATCAAATTGCCCTAAAACTTGATGTGAACAAAGCTTATGATAGGGTAAAATGGAGCTTTATTAAAGGGATGATGATCAAATTGGGATTTGATGTTAGATGGGTCAATATGGTAATGCAGTGTGTGCAATCAACTTTTTACTCATTTTCGATTAATGGTGAGGTAAAAGGCAGAATGTTACCAAAGAGAGGTCTAAGGCAAAGGTGCCCTCTCTCCCCATACTTATTTTTGTTATGCGCTGAGGGTTTATCAGCTTTATTGCTTCAAGTAGAAAGAGGAGGTCGGTTGCATGGAATTAAAGTAGCTAAATCAGCTTCTTCTATTTCGCATTTATTGTTCGCAGACAACAACTTGATATTTGCTAAGGCAACGATTGATAAATGTAGATGCATTAAAGAAATTCTGCATCTGTATGGAAAAGCATCTGGGCAGTCAATCAATTTCGAGAAGTCAGCGTTGTCCTTTAGCCCTAACACTCCTGTAAATATGAAGAACGAAGTTAGTATTTTACTTAACATTGATATTGTTTTTTGCCATGACAAGTATCCTGACCTTCCCTCAATGATAAGTCAAAATAGAAGGCGGCTCTTCAGTACGATCAAAGATATGGTGTGGTAAAAGTTACAAGGCTAGAGACGTAAGCTTTTTTCTTTTAGTGGTAGAGAAATTCTGATAAAAGCAGTGGCACAAACAGTGCCAACATACACAATGAGCTGTTTCAGGTTGCCAGGATCTTTGACGGTTGAAATTCAAAAGCTGTATGCTGACTTTTGGTGGGGCTTCAACAAAAAAAAAAAAAAAAAAAAAAGCTCATTGGGTGGCCTAGTCGAAATTGTGCAATCCAAAGGAAGAGGAGACATAGGGTTCAGAACTGTTGAAGCATCAAGCAATGCTCTCCAAACAGGGGTAGAGATTGGTTAGTAATTCTAAGTCTATCATGACCAAGGTTTTAAAGGCAAGGTATTATCCTAAAACTTCTTTCTTGAATTGTGTTTTAGGAAGTAGGCCTTCATTTATGTGGAGAATGTTTTTTAGGGCAGGATTGTTTTGTTGAAAGGGTTAAGGTAGAGGATTAGAGATGGGCAGAATGTGTCATTTTATGATGATAATAGGGTGCCTAGAGGGGTGCTTTAAGGGTTTTTTCTCCAAGGGTCTAACCTATTGGGGCTATTGTCTCTAGTTTGATTTTAGAGCCTTGTTTGTGGAATGAGATTCTGGTTAAGTAGAATTTTTCTTGTGAAAAGTTTGATATTATTTTAGGGATCCCTCTCAGTTCTTTTCCTAGTGTGGACTCGGTTTTATGACACTTTGATAATAGGTGAATTTTTTCTATTAAAAGTGCTTATAAGGTAACTCTGGGGCTTATTAGCAAGGATGTTGCTTCTTGCTCTAGAGGTCCTAATCATTTTTGGAAGAAGTTGTGGTCCCTCAAAGTTCCTAGCAAAATAAAAATCTTTTGTTGGAAAGCTTGTAAAGAAGTGATGCCTACTCTAGCTCTGCTGCATAGATATTGTAGGATCTCATATTTGCTCTCTTTGTTTGAATGGTCATGAGTTTGTTGATCATATGGTGTGGGGTTATAGCAGGGTGAAAGAGGTTTGGAAGGATTGTCCTTTGTTTTGTAAGTTGAAGGAGCTTAAAGTGTTGGATTTTCGAGATAGGGTAGAATAGTTGCTGTCAGCTAGAGATGAGTCTTGTGCCATTCAACCTTTGATTCTGGCGTGGCTCTTAAGAGGAACAGAAATTTGCTTGTTTTTGGGAAGAAGGTCTCTTTTAGTGGTAATTTGTGGCAGAAAGCTAGCGGTCTCTTTCTAAAATTCAAAGAAGTAGTGGATAGAAGATCTCCTTGCAGCAGGCCTGTTAGTCATTTTTCTGGTTGGGTACCCCTTCTAGATGCTGGCTTCAAATTAAACGTTGATACAGCCTTGAATGTTGCTAGGAAAAGGTTTGGCTTGGGTGTGATTGTGAGATACTCTAGTGGGAGGCCTTGTTTAGCTGCTGCTATCTCGGGTTATGGTGGTTTGGATGTGGAAGTTGTTGAGGCCAAAGCTTTGAGGGAAGGCATCAATCTAGCTACTAATTTTGGTTTTCTTCCTTTGGTTATAGAGTCAGATGCCTCCAATGTAGTTTCTTTGTGTAACAATTCTCTTTAGTCCAAAGCACAGCAGGATATCAATTTGCTTTGTTGTGGGTCTGGGTTGGGTCCTATTTCTTTTGTCCCTCATTGTTGTAACAAGGTGGCACATAGTATTGCCAAGAAAACCTTGTCTGGTGTTTGGAAGTCTTCATTCCCATATTAACTCGCTGAGCTGATTTTAGGTGATGTCCCTGGTTGCTTATAGCCCTATGTGGTTCCTTATGAAGTTTCTCTTTTTTTTTTATTAAAAAAAAAAAAGGCTTATTTCAACTTCTATTATTCTAAGGCTTTAGCAAGCAATTTGATCTCAGTTTATATTGATTTTCCCAGGGAATATCCACTAGAGAAGAGGACAAGAATAACAATATGATTTTCATGTATTTACATAGAAATTAGGAGGCACGTTTTGTTTCAGGTCCAAGAATGCAACAACATAAGGGGCTTACTGGCAGAGAAGAGAAGAAAACAGCTGTGTAACGGTTGAAAGAGTTAAAGTTGATAATTACTCTTTGACGGACATTATACTACATATATTACTAAATATAGTATGATAAGCAATGTAAGGATCTGAGTTTTATCAATCCAATCCATAAACAACAATTTGTGGAAGTCTATCATTTATAAGAGAGAGAGAGAGAGAGAGAGAGAGAGATCCATTTAACAACGTCAAGTTTAGCATAAGTATGAAACTAATCTAAGTTTTAGGCCTTGCAAAATTTCAAAACAGTAACATATAAACCAGGCTCATCCACAAATTGAGCTATCTCAAAAGAATGATTGATAGCAACTTTCTGTAAAGACATTTCATCAGGCAGGTCAGAAATTATAACATCTGGGAACTGTTCGCGTTGCTGCTCCAAAACTTCCCTCCCTTGGGGGTGGCTAATAACTACTCTTGCACCTGCATAGTACTCAAACAATAAGCTTGTGATTGAAGGCACATGATAAAAAAAATTTTACTTGTTTTGGTTAAAATAAAAGCAATTCGAGATATAAATTTCACATAGGATATAAAATATGACACTGTAAATCAAGCTTCAGAAGAGTATGTTGGAGGGTTAATGATATATAATGTTTATTGAGTTCTTAATTTGGTCAACTATTAAATCAAATGATAAATTATTTAACATCCAAATCCCCTCCAATAAGTACCTGGCAAACAACAATTAGCAAGTGCCCCAAAAACCTGGTCAAGTGTGAATGGCAAAGCAGGCAGAAAATAGAGAAACACCACATCCAAAGGCGCCCACTTTTCTGGTACATATATCAGTTCCCCTTGCCAACACTTAACCTTGTCATATTTCTCTTTGATGCCAGCTAACACAAAAATGGAATCGTGGACAACAAGCAAAAGGTCGAAAGGAAACGAATCAACCACTCGATCTACAAAACCTTCAGAACCAATTGAAACCAAAACCCTAGAAGTCTTGTTAATCTCTCCAGCAGAAACAATGCGGTCAATCTTTTTCATATGCTCTAAGGAGTTTGACTCATCTGAGTCAAGAAATGACCAATCTTTCTCATTTAAATCCTCAAAGTTGATTACAGATACCACTCCTTCATTTGAAGGAACTGCAGCACCAATAGATGTCTGATGACTACGTAATGAGAAAGCTGGGAGTGACCATGAAAGAGAGAGGTCACGCCCATAATGGTTAAGAAAAGAGCAAATGTACTGAGTTTTTGATCGATGACAAGGTGAAGACTGTTGAACTGGTGATGGGAAAAGGAGAGAGGAATTTAAAACGAGAGAATTCATGGAATGAAAAGAGTGTTCCCTTATGAGGATAATTTACTGTTTAAGATTGTGCTAATTTCAGCAGTTTGTGGATACTAGATAATGAAAAATGAACCGAATACTTGTGCTACTTCACTTTTGAAAAATCTAGACTGTTTATCCTTGTATTCTTATCTTCTCTGTATAATACGTTGTAGATTAGTCATATCCTTTTATCCTATACCCCTGTCAACAAGAAAACATTATTGTCAAATAAAAATGATAAAAAGAACAAATGGAGCCAAAAACAGGTTCAATAACACTTATATCATCAGCCATGTGTCACGACTCATGCATATTGTCAAACACTTTGGCTGCAATCTCCCTTCTCCATAGAGGCTTGGAAAGTTTTGAAGTGACCTAGAAATATGTGGAGTCTTGTAGAATTGCACATGTGTAAATAGCCACGGATAGAGAGTGGCATCATTTTTTAGGAATATGTTTGGCATCTTTCATACTAGCTGTAAGATCAAATGTCATATGTACATATCATCACCGTTCATTTGAAACATGGCACTATAACAAGTTGAAGTCTTCATTTGGCCAAACCATTTAGAGAACATGTAGTATTGTGATATATATTTAAGGTTTTATTCTCTCCATATCATGTGTGCTCTCATCTTCTTTAACACGAGCTGCTCTTTGGTGAATTTAGGCTTATTTAGGTTGAGAAGCCAATTTATGAATCTGAGGCTGCACAATTCAAGCTTCAAGAGCTAGGTTTGTGAGAGTTGATAGTGGAGTCTAGTTTCGCAAGAAACTGGAGTTAAAGAAGAAAGGAGCATACCCAATGTGAAGAGAATAGAGCTTTACTATACATCAAACTATTACGACTATTCTGGATAATTAACCAAATGAAGGCTTCACCTAGTGAGGATATGTACATGTGACATTCGATCTTACCGTTTGTATTACATATGGCAAGCATATGTTTTAAATAATGCCAAATATATGCCACTTTATACATGTGCAATTCTCAAGGCTCCACACATATCTAATACACTCAGAATCTTCCAAACCTCTATAGAAAAAGGGAGATTGCAACTAAGATGTCGACAATATGTTTGAGTCGTGACACATAGGTACATCAAACATCCCAGATACTATACTGTAGTTAACTTTATTTTTTTATTTATTTTTCATATGATACTGCAGTTAACTTCATTACCAGATAGTAAGAAAGAAAGCATCTATATATGAAATATACAAAGATAAAACCAAACACTTAGTAGTGCAAGAAAACAAATATATTAGCTCAGTTCCATACAATATTAGCTAAATTCCTCACCAAAAGATTATGCTCTTCCTCTACTGCAAATCTTCACCTAAATATTTGCAATTTACAGAACAACATCTCCGAGAAAATTAAGGAAATTAAAGAAGCAAAAAAAAAAAGTGAACAATCTTAGACATTATTCAGCTAAGACAGACATCCGAGCCAAAAACCTAAACAATTCTTGAAAAAGACCCATTACCATGGCAGACACCTTTACAATTCAGCATTCACTTATCATAACTTAAACCCAACAAGCTGACCTACCTATAAAACTAACAACAGAATTAAAAACACAACCACTTAAGTTTATATCCAGTTAAATGTTTTGGGAGTGTTACTATCCAAAATGGAAAGTAGCAGATTTTAGTAAACACCAGCATTACCCCTCAAAACCTAAACCCATGCTAATTTGCATCAAACATTTATCATTTAGGAGCTGGAAATGAAAACCCAAAAAACCAGTTATGCCATCAAATTTAAGTGGATTAGGTTAACTAAAGTTTTTCATATAGTCAGAACCAAAAAGAACAACCACCATTTCAGAAACAAACAACTGACCTTGTTTTCTATTCCACTGTTTTGTCAACAGATAAACAGAAGTTGGAACTCAAATGAAATCAAAATTAGTATTAGTCGGTATAAAGTTGAAGATAGAAACGCAAACGAAAGAAATTCAAGAAAACTAGAAGATTGAATGCGAAGAGAAAAAAGATAAAAAGCTAACCTCGGTAGCTGGAACCTCTGAGTTCCTTGACTATTGACTGATGGATCTCTATTTTCTGCTAGTAAACCGTTAAATGGGCTTTTGGCCCATTTTAGTTCTACTTCTAAACGTTATTTTTTTAGTGGATATAATTTGTTGTTTCTCGGAGTTTGTGAGGTGAAGCCCTATTTCTTTCTTCGAATCCAAAATTTGTAGTTAAACAAAATATATAACTAAAAATAAATTATAAAGAAAGTAGAGGTGGTGATATTACTACCATTAAATATAATTTACATACCCATTTTATGAAAATACTCGTATTTAAAAATTTAAAAATTAAACTATTACTATAACCACTTATTATAACATTAATAGTGTTCTTATTAAAATTAATTAACTTATTTTTTACAATTTATTTATAAATCCTCATAAATTATTAATACACCAAATTTAATCTTTACATCATTATGTTAGTTAAAAATTACATAAACATCTATTATATGTCTTTTCATACTTCATATATTTTTTTTTTTTAAAAAAATTATGAATAAAAATCAATCTACACCTCACCAGTTTTTCTTTATTTTTTTTGTTGAAAATTATACGTCACTTTTTTGTTTATTGATAAAATTCGTAACCAATATAAAAGAAAAACAAAAAAAAAATCATTTTCAAATTCATAAAATTACATACGTTGATCAAAGTTTTTTGAGATTTTTTTTTTCATTACTTTATTATATGATAATGATGTATCTCATGAAAAACTTTAATATTTGCAATAGAATTAAAGTTTAATTAGGGTGTAATAAACGGATATACATAGTATTTGATTTATTTTATTAAAATAGTTTGTTTTTATTAATCATTTTCTTTATAATTAAATTTTTGGAGGAAACTCATTTTTGTGCTGAACAGCTGCTTCAAAGAAACATCATATAGTAAACCAAACGAAGATTTTATTGAGCAAAATACAAACACAGATTAAGCATTCCTCTGAAAGTTCAGTACACATGTACAATAACAATATCTAAAAAATGAAAACATAAAAGTGGAGAAGAAGTGATCTAAGGTTAAAAAAAAACACACACAAAAATAATATTACATATCACATCATTTAATTTTTTGAATTAGTATATTCATCACACAAATGATCAATTAAACCTTGATTTGTGTATGTCGAGCTAGGAATTCTTACAATCGAGTACGGAAAAAAGAGCTCAACAACAAGGCCTAGCATCTCAAAATACCTCTGCTTCTTTTGGCCAATATTTCAATGAGTTTAGATGATCCGGAAATGATCTCCTGGACTACTAATTCGCTGTTATAATTTATATTCTATTTTTCCTTAATTTTAGTGTTTTAGTGGTATTTTATTTTATTATTATGAAGTTTGTATGAATTTTTTTATGTTTTTATTAATATTGTATTTTACTTTAATTTATCTTTTTTAAATTAGTATTTTTTAAATAAATAATTAATTTTAGTTTATTATAAATGTTAAAATAAATAATTATTATTTTAAAATAAATATAAATTAAATAATAATAAGGGATACAATTGGAACCAAATTGATTGAATAAGGGTATAAACAAAATTTATTAAATATAAAAAGGATATAATTGATATAAAGTTTATTGAATAGGGTATAATGATAATCAATCAAAACTTTTGAATTGTTTAAAAAAGCAAAAAATATTATGAAGTTTTAGAGTTTTGTTAATAGTGTTACACTAAATATGAAGTTATACTATTCAGAACTTTATATTTTGAAGTTTTAGAGTTTCCGTTTGAAATTCCGTTGGAGCACAAATTTACTCCATTTTGAAGATTTGAAGGTCCATTGGAGATAGTCTTACTAGAATACATTTTACATGCTGCCTGTGAAGTTCCCATATGCTTACCATTCTCTATTTTTTTTAATAAAAGGTGTGAAGATATCATCCAATGAGAGTTGATGTCCATTGTATAAAATGTACTCTATCTGCATTGTATAAGTTTGTTATTATTATTATTATTATATTGACAGCCAATCAGGTTCAATTACACAGATCTGTGACTTGGCATTTTGTGTGACTGAGATGTAGTCTTGTTAGCAGATCCAACGGTCACTCTGTTTTGTATATATTCTTAACAGTGATATGAGTTTTACTCTAAGTGAAGAAACACACTTTTAATGTGATATCGTTTTCTCTCTACTTTGCAAATCTCTCTCAACTTCAAGAGAGTATTTTCTTTCTCTTTGTTGTTCTGTAAATCTAGGGTTAGCTTTCACATGGTATCAGAGCCACTCTTGGCTAAATCCATGGTGTCAACAAGTTGTCCAGGTGGTGCTCCGTCTTCGTTAGTGAAGAAGGTTGAGTTTGCTTCAATCTCAAAGGCACTCAACTTCAATCTTTCTGTCAAGCTGACTCGTGACAACTATGTTCACTGGCGAGCTCAGATTCTTCCAGCTATTAGAGCTTTAAGTCTCGAAAAGTATATCGATGGTAGTTGTCTCTGTCCTGCGAAGTATGTGAAGGTTTCTGTAGCTGAAGGTGTCACAGAAACGGCCATCAGTGAAGAGTTTGAAGACTGGTGTAGAGCAGATCAGCTACTCCTGTGTTGGTTAATGTCAACCATAAGTGAAGGTTTGATTGGAGAGGTATCAGACTGTCTCTCTTCTTTAGAATTTTGGAGAATCATAGAAACTCTGTTTTCTAGGGAATCTTTAGCTAAGGTGTTGCAAGTGAAGCAACAACTTCAGAGTGCTAGAAAAGGTTCGAGTTCGATTAGTGAGTTCGTCTTGAGAGTTAAAGGTCTTGGAACCAGCTTGAGATCAGCAGGACAGACTGTAACAGATCAAGATCTATTGCTTTGTGTGTTGAACGGATTGGGACATGAATATGACCCTGTGGTGGTAATGCTTTCTCAACAGCAACTAACTATGTCACTTCATGAGGCACAGTATATGCTCATGATTCATGAGCAGAGAATAGAGCATCTCAACTCTGTTGCTCAACTGGATATTCAAGCTCCGGTGGCTAATTTTGTTTCAAGCAACAATAGTGGTGGTAGGAGCTCTAACAGAGGGGGTTTTAATTCTGGTAGTCGAGGAAGCAACAATAGTCGTGGTCGAAGAGGCAGATGAGGCAGATGGAGTAACAACAGACCTCCATGTCAGATATGTACAAGGCCTGGGCACTCAGCTTTCCAGTGTTACAACAGATTTGACCGATCCTATCAGCAGCAATCCTTTACCAACACTTCTGTAAATGGTAATGGCAATGGAGGTTCACAAGGGGGCAATTATTAGGGTCATGTGGCTCAAGCTTCACCAAATTTTTCTGATGGTGGTGGTCAGGGAAGTCAGCCTGTTTTTCAAGGAAATTTTCAGAATTTCCAGGCTCATTATGGACAACAGTCAGCAACACCAGAAACTATATCTGATCCTGCGTGGTATGCAGACAGTGGTGCTACAAGTCATGTGACTTCTGATTTGGGTAAGCTTTCACATTCTTCAGTTTATACTGGTTCTAGCAAGTTAACTGTTGGTAGTGGTCAGGCTTTAGCTATTAACAGTATTGGTAGTTCAGTAGTTCAGTCACACACCAAACCTACTCAATCATTACTACTTAATCATGTTCTTCATGTCCCTAAAATAACCAAAAACTTACTTAGTATATCTAAATTTACTAGGGATAACAATGATGTAGTTGAGTTTTATGACACTTTTTGTATTGTTAAGGACAAGCTTTCCAAGAAAGTGTTGCTCCGAGGCATACTTAAGGATGGCTTATACCAGTTACAGCTCCAAGGGGATCAGCTCAAGTTGACTGGTCTTCCATCAAGGACAGCTTCTCAGTCTGTCTATCTTGTTGATTTTTCATTCAATAATTGTATAGATTCTGTTCAATCTGATTCTATTTCTCATGTACAAACTGCTACTCCAATTGCTTTGAGTTCTAATGTTGCTGATTCTGGTTTGGTTAGTGAGAATGTTAATAATGTTTGTGCATTGTGGCATTATAAACTTGGTCATCCTTCTCATTATGCTTTGCAATCTGTTATGTCTTCGTTGAATTTATCCTGTTCACAATCTATTTCTAGTTGTTGTGATTCTTGTAGACTAGGTAAGATGCATCAACTTCCTTTTTCTAGGTCTAGCATTAAGACACAAAAGCCTCTAGAACTCATTTATTCTGATATATGGGGTCCTTCCCCAGCTATCTCTCTTGAAGGGTATAGATATTACATTGTTTTTGTTGACTGCCATACTAGGTTTTCTTGGCTTTTTCCTCTTAAGCTTAAGTCTGATGCTTTGTCTACATTCATCATGTTTAAAACTCAAGTTGAAAAACAGTTTGAGACTTCTATTAAGATCTTACAAACTGATATGGGTAAGGCGTTTCAAGTCTTTAGTTCTTATCTTAGGCAACAAGGTATTCTTTTTAGATTCTCTTGTCCTTATACACACCAACAAAATGGTGTTCCTGAACGTAAACACAGACACATAGTTGAAACTGGGCTTACCTTGCTTGCTCATGCAAAGCTGCCATTAACTTTCTGGGCTGAGGCTTTTCAGGCAGCCATGTTATTGATTAATAATCTGCCCAGCCCTCTCTTGCATAACAAGTCACCTTTTGAATTGTTATTTCACAGAAAACCCAATTATCACTATTTCAAAGTTTTTGGGTGTGCCTGTTTTCCTTATCTCAGGCCTTTTGGAAAGCAAAAATTTGATTTTCATTCTTCTAAGTGTCTTTTCATAGGTTATAGTTTACAGCATAGGGGTTATAAGTGTTTGCATCCTTCTGGAAAAGTTTATGTTTCTAGAAATATACTATTTCATGAAAATGATTTTCCTTATCCCATTTTGTTTTCTTCTAAGTCTGGTGCATCTAGTTCTAGGTCTAGTCTTCCTCTTTCAATTTTTAATTCTTTGTCTCCCACTTCTCAGTCTGTTTCTGCAATTCCTCTAGTGTCCTCTGCTGCTTTACCTTCTGCTGCCACACCTGCACAATTTTCACATTCTTCACTGTCTAATTCAGAGTCATTACAGCAACATTCTCTTCCTTTTTCTGCTTCTCCTTCAGCTGTCAGTCCTTCTTCTGACTGCTCTCACTCCTCTGTTATCCCTAATGTTCATCACCCTCACACAGTTTCTTCTCATCCTATGGTCACTAGGTCCAAGGTGGGTATTTTTAAACCTAAAGTTTTTTCTGCTCTTTGTCAATCTCCATGTGCTAAACTTACTGAAACTGAACCTACTTCTGTTAAGACAGCTTTAGCTGATCCTAAGTGGAAGTTAGCTATGGAAGAGGAATATAATGCCCTTATGAGAAATAATACTTGGACTTTAGTGCCTCCTAGCTCTAGTTGCAATATTGTTGGTCATAAATGGGTGTTTCGCATTAAGTATAAACCCGATGGTTCTATTGCCAAATATAAAGCTAGGTTGGTTGCAAAGGGGTTCCATCAAACTGCTGGTGTTGATTTTACTGAAACCTATAGTCCTGTTATTAAACCCTCCACAATTAGGGTTATTTTTACATTAGCTGTCACTTATGGTTGGGAGATTCAACAGGTTGATGTTAATAATGCTTTTCTTAATGGGGATTTGAAGGAGTTAGTGTTTATGGAGCAGCCTGCTGGGTTTGTGAATTCTGTGTTTCCTTCTCATGTCTGTAGACTTAATAAGGCTCTCTATGGTCTCAAACAAGCTCCCCGAGCTTGGTTTCATAAACTGAAAACAGCTCTTTTATCTTGGGGTTTTCAGAATTCCACTTCAGATATTTCTCTGTTTATTTACAAGAAAAATTCTGCTCTTTTGTATGTAATTGTATATGTGGATGATATACTAATTACAGGCTCTAGTAGCTCTCTCATTCACAAAACAATTACAGCTCTTAATTCTCAGTTTGCATTGAAGACACTTGGTTCTGTTGGTTATTTTTTGGGATTTGAAGCTTTTAGAAATTCTCAAGGGATTTATCTTACTCAAACTAAGTATATTTTTGATCTTCTTGCTAAGACTAATATGTTGCTTTCCAAACCTTGTGATACTCCTCTTTGCCCGAGTACAAAATTATCTTTGCAGTGTGGCACTCCTTTTTCCAATCCAACTCTATATCGTAGCACACTTGGGGCTTTGCAGTATCTCACCTACACCAGACCTGATATTGCTTTTGCTGTGAATAAGTTGAGCCAGTTTTTGGCAGCTCCTACTGATGTACACTGGCAGTCTTGCAAACGTATTCTTCGGTATCTTAAGGGTTCTGCTGGCCTTGGTCTATTCTTTCGGCCTGCCCCTCAACTATATATTGAAGCCTACACAGATGCTGATTGGGCTTCCTGCACTGATGATCGTCGCTCTACGAGTGGTTGTTGTGTGTTTCTAGGGTCCAATTTAATTACTTGGTACTCTAGGAAACAGAAAGTGGTTGCTCGGTCTAGTACCGAGGCTGAATATAGAGCTCTTTCTCAGGCCTCCACAGAAGTTATTTGGCTCAGCTCTTTGTTTCAAGAACTGGGTATTGTTCTTACTGCTAAACCAGTGTTGTGGTGTGATAATGTAAGTGCTGGTGCTTTAGCACATAATCCTGTTTTTCACTCTAGAACTAAGCATGTAGAGGTGGATGTTCATTTTATTAGAGAGAAAATTGCCCTTGGTCATCTTGCTGTCAATTATGTGCCCACTGATTTGCAGCCTGCACATATGTTAACCAAGGCTTTGCCTTCAAGCAGATTTCAGTTTCTTTGCAGCAAGCTGAATCTGGCAGTATCTCCCCAGTTCAGCTTGAGGGAGGATGTGAAGATATCATCCAATGAGAGTTGATGTCCATTGTATAAAATGTACTCTATCTGCATTGTATAAGTTTGTTATTATTGTTATTATTATATTGACAGCCAATCAGGTTCAATTACACAGATCTGTGACTTGGCATTTTGTGTGACTGAGATGTAGTCTTGTTAGCAGATCCAACGGTCACTCTGTTTTGTATATATTCTTAACAGTGATATGAGTTTTACTCTAAGTGAAGAAATACACTTTTAATGTGATATCGTTTTCTCTCTACTTTGCAAATCTCTCTCAACTTCAAGAGAGTATTTTCTTTCTCTTTGTTGTTCTGTAAATCTAGGGTTAGCTTTCACAAAAGGAGTGCTCACAAAACCTTGTCATCGTACCATATTGTACATCTTTCTTTAAATCACGTTACAATGAATAGTCAATCACATTTATTCTTATGTCCTAAAAATATAGTGCCATGGCACTAGGGCATTGGCTGAAAAACAAGTGACCAACAACCAAGCACGGTTGCACTACAACTATGAAGTTATGGCACTAGGGATTAGTGTTATTCTGGAATATTTTTATACTAGTCCACACTATAGATGTCCGCTTTAGAATTTTCCTAGGGCTCCAAAAGTGTCTTTCAACATTTTTTTAGAACTCTAAATATACGACAAGCTAAAAGCATTTTGTTGCGGAATTGAGCCAATACAAATAATTACCCTTATGACATGCTAACAAAATTAATAGTTCATAATTAGGAGGTCTATAGAAGGAGTTATGAACAATAAAGTGACAAATGGTAAATTTTAGGAATACAAATGTTCCAAAACACAAAAGTTAAACTCCTAAAAGATGTTTGAATTAAAGAAAAAAACAACACATAATAAATGCATTACATATTGATCAATAAATCAAATCATGTAATAACTCATGTAATGTATGAGTGTGAGCGGGTGCTTAAATTAAGTTCTTTCAAGAATTGAAAACTTGTATAGAACACTTACCTTGTGAATTGTGATCCATTATTTGAAAATTTTAAAATGCTTGTTAAGTTGATTGAATCCAAGATATAAACAAGACCTATATGGCCTAAGCAACTAATGAAAAAAATACAAGAATGAGTGTTCTGTTATGAAATTAAACTAACATAAATAATTACGTTTATATTCTTTCCTTTTGGCTATTCCGTAACAAAAACATCAAACTTCACCAATACATTAAGGGCTAATTACACTAATACCCCTATATTTTGGCCATTTACACTCGCTAATAACTTTTACTTTTATTGCACAAATGTTCCTAGGAAAACGTTGACCAGATGATTGACTAACATTACATTTAACGTTTTGGACAAAAAGACCATTCTATCCTTAATATCTTATTCTATTTAATATTTTACTATGCTTAATAATTATTTAAAATTTAATTATATAAAAAAAATTATCTTCTTTATAGCTGTTCAAATAATTTTTTTCATCAGATCTTCTTCTTCACAACTTTTTTAATCATAAATCAATTTCAAACACAACTTTTTTCCAATTAAAATCCGAGAACAACCAAAATCAATTCAAACAAAAAAAAAACACAAAATTTTTTTTCCATCAAATCTTCTTCTTCACAACAACCAAATCTTATTCTTCAATCAAAATTTTACCTATCAGAGAAGAGCATCCCACATAAAAGCAATCAATACAAAATAAAACATTCCATTTTTTTTTTGAAACAATAGCACTCTTTGAAACTGATTCAAATCCCCTACTACTCTTCCAAGTGATTTTTGTTGTACTTGTCACTCTTTCAAAAATAGAAAACACAATTAAAAAGCTAAATCAAAGCCAAACTCATATCAAATCTCAAGTCAATCCAGCTAACTAACCCCAATTCAGATCCAAAAAATCCACAATTCTCTTAAAAACTCACTACAACTGAAGTCTACACATATATACACAGATACAAAACACAAGCAGAAGTAGATTTTTTTGTAACCAAAAGAAAGGAAAATGAACAAAATGAACACAAACACAAGCAAATTGCGATTCCAGAATTGAACATTGAATGTTAGTTCCAACATCTTCAATTGACCAAATCTAGTAACCAAAAGAAAGGAAAAATGATAGTGAACTAGAAAGATTTAGAGAAAATAATTTGGGATCAATTGAGAACCCAATCTAGTAACCCCATTCCGGTTAACGGGTCGAGTACCCGACCTTTACCCAAACTCATGGTCTAGCTCATCTTCATCGCCTTCGCTGCCACCGCCCTTCTCCACACCAAGATGTCGAAATCGACGACAGCCTTCAACACAACATCCGACTCTGACTGCTTTCAAATCGATGGCTGTCTTCATCTCTCTCAAAACCCAAATCACTCAAATGGTCTGATTTCAATGGAGGATATTGAGACCTAAAGGAGGGGGGGGGGGGGGGGGGGGGGGGGGGGGGGGGGGGGGGGGGGGGGGGTTTGCGGCGACAACAGATGGAGAAGTGGGAGGAGGATGGTTGAGTGATGCGTCGAATGAGAAAGAGAGATGGTCGGGTGATGCAGTTGCAAAAGAGGGAGAGAGATGGTCAGTGCATCTCCATTGGAGATCCAATGAGGTGCGATTTCTAAATTTTTTTCTTTTTTAATAAATAAAATATATATTTTTATTATTTTTATATATTTATAAATAAAAGAAAATTTTACCCTTATAACAGTAACTTCATGTTAAAGTTAATATTTGTCAACCGTCTTGTCAACGTTTTTTAGGGGATGTTTGTGCAATAAAAGCAAAACTTGTCAACAAATACAATATTGCCAAAACACAAGGATATTAGTGCAATTAGCCCTACATTTAAAAAGATAAATCCTTTGAATACTAAAATTTTAAAATAAATACATTGAATACATTTGAAAATTATGCCCATTGGACAAATATTAAAATATTAAAAATGATCTAAAATTAACAATGTAGATGTTTAAATTTTTTTCTTTTTATCTCAATACATCCATCCTTGTATTTTTATTTGAAAAAATAATATTGAACTTACCTGAGATTTGTTGAATTACACTAAAAATCAAAATTTACAAAAACTCACACTAAACTCCCCTAGTGTTAAGTTTGACCGTTAAAAAGTAGAATTAACAGTTAAAAATAAATAAAAAGTAGAAAAAGAAGTGAGAGATCCATGGTGGATCTACGAGATCGCGAACAAAAGGATGTTCAAGTCTACTTTTTAACGATCTAACTTAACTTTGATTTTGATTGTAATTCAACAAATCTCAAGTAGGTTCAATGTTATTTGTTCATTTTTATTTTATTATGTTAATTTTAATTAATGATTAACGAACAGAGGAACCATTTTAATGCATTTGTGAAAACATGAAGACCAAAGATATTAATATGGAAAGTCATATAAAACGTGACATTCTATAAATAACTTAGGGATTGAATTATAAATTTTCTTTTTCTTAAATCCTAATATTGAAAATTGAGAAGGTGAAATCTTAAAAGAAATAAATCAATAAAGCAATCACTTTCGAACTTTTCTAACTTATAATTAATTGGTGAGGGAAACAAACTAATTTCATAAAAATATTATAAAGACTCCAACTTTTTATATTATGTAACAAATTTTATTTGTCAATTAACATGCTAAAAAACAAAAAAAAAATTATAATACTAGAAATTCAAACTTTGTACCCAATTTTGTATCTTAAGAGGTCGTTTGTGTTTTTATCTGATAATTGAATAGTCCTGAATTTTTCTAAAAACTAAACAAAAACTGAAACCTGAAACTTGAATAACATTTTTTTTCCCTTCTAACTATTGAATAAAAGTGTTGATTATTTATTTTTTTAAAACAAAAACATCTAAATAAAGATAAATTTAAAAATATATTAATATAAAATGATAATTATGGAAGAAAATATTGTAATTATGAAAGAAAATATTGTAATGATTCAATGAATAGGTGTTAAGTGATAAGTCATGATTTTTAATTTTTTATGTTAAGTTATTTTTTAGCATTTTTAAGTTGTTTGACCACTTAAAAAAAATAACTTAATGTGTCCAATTGAGAACTATTAATTGTTAAGTGGAAAAAACAAATGACCCCTAAGTGATATAAATTATTTTAGAGTAAATAATGTCTATCTCCCCTGAGGTTTGATCAATTACAAGCGGAGTCAACTTTTGGGCTTATTTACAAAGACCTCCCCCCGTTAGTCAATTTTTGGGTTTTTCTATAAAGACTTTCCATGATCAATTGTTACATTTGATCGAATTTTATTAAAGGCAGGGGAGATGTTTGTCAATAAACGATAAGATTGACTCCGCTTGTAGTTGTTAAAACCTCATAGGAGGTCGATGCAATTAGTTCATTATTTTATATTAACATGTGACAAGTGAGATGATAATGCAATTATATATAATTAGATCTCAATACAATACAACTGACACCTTACTTGGTATATTTAAAATATAAAATTTGGATCTTTAGTATCACTCGAAATAACAATTCCAAATGGAAAATAACCAAAAAAAAAAAAAAATGTTAAACATGTTTGCCTATTATTTACCAATTTAAGGAGAGGGCCCTAAATTTCAACTAAATTAATAAAAAGGAAAAAAAGAAGAAGCTAATTTTCATTGTTTTTCCAGTATCAAATATTGACAATAGATATAACCGTTCATAGTTGTTATTATTTATTTTTCTAATTTTTTGCCTAAATGGTTCACACATTGTTTAAAAATTACTTGATGAAATAACGCATAAATTGACAGGCCCGTAACCTACTATCTCCCATTAGGTAGCCTGTCGACACTCCACAGTAGCTTCCCAGTCAAGGCTTGCCCCGTTGGAAGGCTTCTGTGAAAGGTAAGCCTTTTCTTTTAACTGAAAATCTGAGTAGAAATTTTTTTTTATATATATATAAAACTATTTTATAAAAATTTTGGTAGAGTCTCCTTTGTTTTTCTGAGATTACCAAATCTTGGAGATCTGCATAAAAACTTGAACACTTCTATAAAATTTCACATCTCAACTACTGTGGACCTCCAGTCCATCTCAAATCACAACTCAAACAGTTGAAATATCAAAATAAATAGTTATCAAAGATAAATAAATCAAATCTTTAAATAAAATACGTATACACTTAAAACAATATTAAAATACAAATTTAATAATTTAAAACATTATATATGCTTGTAAAACGATCACAGCATCTTCTGACTGGTCCCGCTAGTCTTCGACGTCCCTGCAATATCTGCACTTGTACCTGTACCTGAGAGGTTGATTTAAAAACATAAAAATATAATGAGCTAAACGAGCTCAGTGAGTGTTATCATTTTACTAAACAATCCTAACATTTCTGAATTAACCTCCCGAAAACTTTACTGAAAAGGATAGAATCTTATTTTCTGAAATCTATACTTAAATAACTAATAATCTGTTTCCAATAAAAACTGTACTGAAATTTCGTTTATAAAAATTATTCTGAAATATATATATATTAAAATCTTTCTCATAAAACTATACTGAAATCTATTTTCTGGAAACTGTTCTGAAATTTATACAAAAAACTATTCTGAAATCGAATTTCTGAAAACTGGAAAACTAAGAATATATACATATACTTTTACTTTACTAAAAACTGAAAAGCTAAAATTATATATTTTCTGAAATCTGATAAGCTGAAATAATATTCTTTTATATTTCTGAAACTGAAAAGCTAATATAATATTCTTTTCTGAACACTGGAAAGCTAAAAGAATATACTTTAATGAAAATACTTTTCTGATAACTTCTCTGATAAAACGTTTCTAATAATAATATAGTTTTTTGATAATACTCTTCTGATAAAATATTTTTCTGATAAAATGCTTTTCTGATAATAAACTTTCTAAAAACTTATTCTGTTAAGATCTATCTCCTGAAAACAATGTACTGAAATCAATAATAATCTGCTTTCTGAATCCTGTACTGAAATCTGTTTTTTTTAAAATCTAGTCAAGCCTAACATACAAAAGCTCTTAATTTAATATTCTGTACTGAAAATCTGAAAAATATTTATGGCTTGGCTTCTGTATGTGAAAACTCCCAATGGACCCCTAAGCTGAGATGAACTCATAGGTCGACTAACTGGCGCCGTACCATATGAGTGGGTCACAGGGCGACTAACTGGCGCCGTCCACTGTGACATCTGATATAAGTCACGAGGCGACTAACTGATGCGCTCAACGTGACATTTGATAAAAGACATCTCACTGTCTATGTACGGAATGCTGCGTCGCATACATATAGCGAGACAACACCCCAATGTGTGGACCACTGACAGACTCGACAAACTCAACCCTCCTGGAGTTAGCGGATTGTCCCCCCTTAACTTGCCACACACAATTGGGATGTACCGGCCGGGTCTAACTGCTGATAACTGATCTGATAATCTGATAATCCATGGGTTTGAAAACTATTTTCTTTATTTTGAAAACTAGCTTTTAATAAAAACTATGGAATATGCAGAAAACATATTTATTAAATGAATATAATTTCTAAATCTCTGAGATATAAAAATACTTTAATTAAAATACACTTGAGCATAAATTCTATTTAAATTATAAAACATATATACAAGTAAATGCACGTATATATAAAGTTATAAACAATGAAAATAAATTGGAAAACATACTAAAGTATATTTTAACTAAAGATATGACGTTTCACCAACTTGAATAAAAATATTAACTCACTAAGCTTTAGATAAAACATATTACTAAAATAAAATATATTTTGCTTTAAAATAATTTTACACTCACTGGTTTCTGGTTTTCCTCT
The DNA here is from genome assembly GCA_003430845.1 of Xanthoceras sorbifolium. Taxonomy (NCBI): domain Eukaryota; kingdom Viridiplantae; phylum Streptophyta; class Magnoliopsida; order Sapindales; family Sapindaceae; genus Xanthoceras; species Xanthoceras sorbifolium. Next base: position 14,894,200 of record CM010612.1, read on the forward strand.
AAGCTTGGCGCTCTGGTTCCTTCGTCTCAATACCTTTCTTGTCTTTCCATAGCATTTCTTTTTCTCCCCTACTACGGAGATTTCTCCCTAAAGTAATATATTTCCAATTAAATCGTTAATATAAACACCATCAATTTATACAAAACTCAATTAACACATTTAACACTTTATTCTTCAATTTCTTCTATTCTCATAAAATCAATTACATTTAATTTGCTAAAAATCATGTCTCTACAATTATATATTCCTTGAGATATTCAATTTCTCTTAAATTGAACCTCATACATCATAATCCAACATATTCAGTTTATTTTCTAAGCATCAATTTATATCACAACCATACAGATACAATTTCTAATACTTAATTTCACATAAATTGAAATCTCTACACTATTAACTTCGATTTCTACACAAATTCTCATTCTAATCTTCATCAATTTAACATAAATGAATTTCTTTTACTTAACAACATCAAATTCAACCTCATTAAACTGATTATAATTTCAATTTCAATTGTAATTTCAAAAATTTCAAAATTAGTGATTCAATTTTGTTCTAAACAAGTTCTACAACTCTTATTAACTACCAAACACAACATCACAATAAAACCCATAATTTTCTTTCTTCCATAAACCCAATTTCACTTTATATTCAACAATCAAACTTTCAACACAATTCAATACTCAATCAATCTCAAAAATCAATGCAATTTCATCAAATATCAACTAGAAATTCTACAACACAATCAATTTCATTAAAATTCAAACAAATTAAACAATCCCAAGGCAACCCACTTCATTTTTCCACTTAAAACCACTAAATCAGCACTAAAAAAATAAAACTTTATAACAATTTAACCAACAACTAAAAATCAACCACATCAACTTCATCAATCACTTACCCAAATCATCTTCTTCTTCTTCTTCCAGCTGAACCGAATTTCCTCCTCATCTTTCTCTTTTCTTTTCCTTTTTCTTTTCTTCTTCCTTCCCTCTTTCTCTCGGTTCCGCTGTCTTCTTCTTCCTTCTCCTTCAGCTGCTGTCACTTCATCTTTCTTTCTCTCTTCTTTCTTTCTTCCTTCTTCTTTCTTCTTTTTCCTTTCTTCTCCCGCTGCTCACTTCTTCTCTTATCTTTCTCTCTTCCCTGTTCTATTTTTTTTTCTGGTCTGTTCTTCTTCTTCCTCTCCTCTTCTTCTTCTCTCCTTTGGCCGATCTGTTCTTCTTCTTCCTCTCATCTTCTTCTTCGGCTACACCTTCTTCTTCTTCTTTTCTTTTCGGCCGAAGCTTATCTCTTTCTTCCTTCTCAATTTTTCTGGATTCTTCCTCTCGTCTCTCTATGTTTTTCTTCTTTCAATTTCTGTTTTCTGATTGTATTATATATATATATATATATATATATATATATATATAAAAACTTTAATAATCACAACTTACCCCTTAATCTCTCAATTTCATAATGTGACCACAACATACAATTTAATCACATGATCTTGGTCAACAATCTTTTAATTTACAATTTAATCCATAACAATCCATTTACTCTTTTCCATAAAAATTCATTTCAATTTACTTTTCCATCAATTAATTAAATTAAAATCTCATATCATAAAAATATATTTTAACTTCCAATAAATATTCTTCATACTCCAATTTATGGAAACCTTTACTATGTTCTCCAAACCTTATAATTGGATTTCGTATATACTTTACGAAATCGTACTAATCGTCCAATAAATTATATTATAGTACCGTACAATCAATTCTGAAAAGATATATCACAATACCTGTATGTGTACAGTACAATTTATCGGGAGGGTGTATTACATAAATTGTTATTGACAATAATACATCAAGGCATACGTTATTAATGGCTTATTTGGTAGGGCTTTTCGAAGCCTATTTGTACCTTTTTGAATCCAAAAACTCTTTTAGGAGTGTTTGGATTTTCTAAGAGAAGAGCTTTTAAGCTTTAAAAACTCTTCTAAGTAAAGAAAAAATATATAGTTTTTGTAGGAAGAGCTTCTAAAAATGCAAAAGCGCAAAGTAAAAGTTTGCCAAACAAAGCACATGTTAAGAGACCAATAATAAGTAATTAAAAATTTATAAATTTCAAAAGAAGATTGCTGAAGCCAATGATTAGATTGTTTAAGGCCGATGCCAACAGCAACAACCTTGTTTGGGACGTTCACTTGACGAATCTTCATATCATGAAATTATTTTAACAAATAAGATCATTGTTCAACAAGTTGGTTGATGTTTGATAATAATGAGATTGATACTTCACCAAAAATCACTCGTATTGCTTGCAGTTGAATAGTCTCCCTCTATTGCAGGGTTCATGACTAGAGCTACAAAAGCTGCTTTGAATTTGGTATTATGATGTCGAAGAATGCATACTACTCAAACATTTTCAAATATGTTATAACATAAGTCATTAGAGCAAAGAATCTATGAAATAAGATAAAATAACACACATCTACAACTAACTAAGAATTGTTGCGAAGCCATGAAGAAAAAGTTAAAAATTGTTCAATTGAAAGTTGACAATAGTCATATGAACTCAAGCCCTTAAATAATAAATTGTAAGAGGTATAAAATAAACAAATATAGTAAGATCTCTCTATAGTGATACTCTATATAAGAATAATCTCCATGTAGTCATAAAAAATTATAGTTCCAATTTAGGCCAATTATAAATAAGAATAAACTCCACATTGTAATAAGTTACAATTTTTTTAGATTTCGTCTTAAGCAACTTGCCTCCACATAATAATAATTATCTATATATTGTAAAAAATATATATTATGTTATGTTAAAGGTTTAAGATGACATAAAATATTTTTCTAAAGTTGTTTAGGACAATAATTTATTCTTTAGAGTTGTTACCACATCTTTCAACAATAACTTACCAGTATGGACACCTTCTTGTTGAAGCCAATAATTTTTGTAACTACAACTCTATTAAATTATAACATTTTCATAGTAATAAAATTAGCCTGGTCTCAACATTATAACTATAGAGGGGTTTTACTGTACAAGTAAGTGATAAGTATTTACTAAAAATAGCTACCAAAAAACTGTCCCGATAATTTATTACCTCATTAATTATTGTTAAAAGGAAAATTTATTTTCTATTTACGGGGAAATGATAAAATGAATATTTTTATTTTACTAAATTGTGGGTAGGAATTAATTTATATTTTACAATACTTGCTATCCCTTCTTCATATATATATTCCCTTTTTTCTCATTAATTTTAACTAACAATGGACTACTAGAGTAATATTTTTTATGCATTATATGATTACTAAAGAAGTTAATATGCAAAATTCGTATAACAAAGTGATATTTCGTAATAAGTTAGAAACTAAATTATAAATTCCCTTTTTCTTAAATTATAACTTAAATATTGAGAAGGTGAAATCATTTTAGTATTACTCAAAATAAAAATTGAAAAAAATAAAAACAATTAATATGATTGCCTATTGTTTTACAACATTGAGGAGAGTTACCCAAATTTCAATTAAATTAAAAAAAACTAATATAATTTGTTTTTACAATATCAGTTATTGACAATGGACATAACAATTCATAGTTGTTATTATTTATTTTTTTCAATGTTTTTCCTAAATGGCTCATACACATATTTATGGTTTCACATTAAATCCATAGAAAAAAATCAAAACAATTACTTGATGAAAATTGCGATATATAAATTATAATTGAAAAATATACATCAAGGCATAAACTTATAAATCTTGCGACCAATTACATCAGTAATTAAAATTTCAGATATCTCAGAAGGAGGTTCGTCAAGCCACTGTTTAGGGTTTTTAAGGCAAATGCCAATAGAAGCAACCTCATTTGCTCCTGAATTGATATCAATATTCACTTCACGTATCTTCACACTGCGAAATTGGTTTAACAAATAAGAACAATGATCAACAAGTTGGTAGATTTTTGATGATAATGGGATTGATACTTCACCAAAAAGCAATCGCATTGCAGGCGAATAGTCTCCCTCTATCTCAAGGTAATCAACTCCTTGCTTTATAGCCATAACAAGGCCATGCTTTAATCCAGTCAATTCTGCACCTACAAGGTTGTTGCAATTCATGACTGGAACTGCACAAGCTGCTTTGAATTTGGCATTCTGATCGCGAAGAATGCATCCAGCTCCGGCCTTTTTAGATCCGTTGACATATCCGGCAAAATTGATTCGCCATGACTGATCAGAGGGGGGAGTCCATGAAATAAAATGATATAACTCAGAGTTATTGGGATTTGACAAATTAGGTGAAGCCATGAAGAAACAATCTCAGAGAAAGTTAAAAAATATTGGATCGAAAGGTAACCCTAGTCGGGAAGGGGGAAAATTGAGTTTCTAGCAGGTTGACAATAATTTTATGAACTCAAACCCTTAAATAATAAAATGTAAGGGATAGGTTAAACAAATATGAGTAAATTATTATTACTTACTAAAATAGTTGCCCAAAATTGACCGAGAGAATTTATACCAACATTCTTAAAAAGTAGATTTATTTTCTATTTGTGGAAAAATTATATAATGAATATATACTCTCATTTACTAAAGTATGAGCACCAAAGAAAGCTAAGAAGTAAAAGTCGTATAAAAATGTGACATTTTGTATTAATTTAGGGATTAAATTGTAAATTATTTTTTTTTTAAAAAAATAATCTAACCTTAAATATTGAGAAGGTGAAATTTTAAAAGAAATTGATCAATAAAAAATCAATTTTAACCTTTTCTCAACTTATAATTCAGGGCGAATTACAATGAATTACCCTGACGTTTGGTCATATTGTAATAAAATCGTGAGTTTATCCTTAATTACACGTTAATACTCTACCGTCAGTTGACCCAGTCAAACATAACAGTTTGACTTTGACTTATGTGCGAAATGACATAACTACATCTAGTTAAAAAATTAAATTAAACAAAAATTGAAAAAAATAAAAAAATTATTTTTTTAAAAAATAAATCTCCATCATCCATTAATCTTGATGGACAGTGGAGATACATATAAAATAAATAATTTCTTTTAAAAAAAATCAAACAATTAAAAAAATAATAAACTATTTTAAGTTAAAAAACTTTTTGGTGTTCTTGGTAGTGGAGATCCAGATTGGATCTCCACCGTCCATCAACATTGATGGACGATGAAAATCCAATATGGATCTCTACCAAGAACACCAAGACTTAAAAAAAAAAAAAAAAATTTTTTGCAGATCTACAGCTCTACTCCATCGCAGAACGCGAACGTTCTGCGATGGAGCTGCTCCATCAATGGGAGCAAATTTGCTCCCATTAATGGTGCAGATCTGCGTTTTCTTTGTTTTTTTTTTTCTCTTAGTGTTCTTGGATCTCCATTGTCCATCAATGTTGATGGCCAAGAACACTAAGAAATTAATTTTATTTTAATTTTTTTATCAATATAATCTCTACCATCCATCAAGATTGATTGACTGCGGAGATTCATTTAATCTTTTTAAAATTTTTAATAATTTTTTTATTTTTTGAAAAAATAAATTAAGGTAAAAATGATCAAATTACCCCTTGACTATTGTTTGACCGTCAACTCTAACGGTCAACCAGTTAGTCAAGGGTACTAATATGTAATTAAGGCTAAACTTATGACTTCATTGCAATATGGGCAAAAGTTAGGATATTCCATTGCAATTCGCCTTATAATTAATTATTAAGGGAAAATAAATTAGTTTCATAAAAAAAATACTATAAAGACTACCAATTTTTTATGATATATAAAAATTTGTCAATCACCATGTTAACAAAAAATTAAGTAACAAAAAAAAAATATTAATGTTAGGGATCCAACTTTATATATATTTTTTTATCCCAAGTGATATAAGTTTTATTATATTGAAATGTGACAAGAAAGATATTATTGTAATCAATATATATTCACATTTCAGTGTAATATAACTTACACCTCATTTTGTATATAAAATTGAAATAATAAGTTTGAATATTTTGTATTACTCAAAATAAACATTCGAAATGGAAAAATAATAATAATAATAAGAATAATTTGCTTTCCTATTTTACTAATTTGAGGAGAGTCCCCATATTTCAACTAAATTCACGAAAAGAAGAGGAAAGACAATAAAAATGAAATAATGTCAAATAATCTATAAATAGGTAAAAGACAAACCTTTTAAGGTAAAAAATTGAGAAAGTATAGATACTTATTAAACTATTAGCCATCTAAAATTAGCTACAAATATTTATTATCTAATTAATCGTTCACTGGTAAGGAGAGATTTTTTAGTTTCTATTTTGGAAACAAGAAATTTCCTCCTTGAACCCTCTAATTTGTTATAATTTCGAAACTACACACCCCTAAACTCATTTCCTTTCTTGTCAATATTTGTTAGTGATTTGCAGAAAATGCCCTTACAACTTTGCTAGAATGTCTTCCTCCTTAATATACTATGATATAGGCAAATCTATATATACAAATTTTGGGAAATCTTCTTCATGTATATTTCTCACGCAACATTTTTGCTAATCAACTGGAAAATGCATTATTTTCTCTTCTATTGTTTTTAAACAAAATGAATTATTTTCTTCTATTCTACTGTGATATGTAATTTTTAAGAGTTGTGAAAAAATGGAACTTATGTTTCATATTTTCCAGATTCGCATGAATGTTACATGCTACGAGCAAAATATTTAATTTGGCATGTTAACATACTTTTAGATTGGCGTGTGGATATAAAATTAACTTGGTGTGTGAATGTGAGTTCATTTATTTAGTTGACTTGATTCTGTTAACAAAACGCTGTTTGTTTGTATTCTTAGTTAGTTTGGTTTAGTGCTTGAAATGGACTTCCTGAAGATGTAAATATTTCATGAAAATGTGACAAGTTTCTAAGGACTTTCAAGAGTGCTTTTAAGGTAAATCCATTAATCATAACTCTAAACTCTTGAGAGATATTTGAAATATCACACATACACACATATAACATGTTCATGCATCAATGTTTGAGTGCTTGCATGAGGATTTCTATGTTTCAATATGTGGAGTCTTGTTTGTTTGATTTTGTTTTTAATTTCGAAATTGTTTTTCAAACTTATATAGCTTATTTTTCAATACTAACCTTTGAACGGTTTTTTCATCATAAATTTTTATTTATATATCCAAATGGTGTTTCATAAAATTCTATGTAAATAAGACATTTGTACCTTTTGGTCGATGTGTCACACAAAATTTTTTTAAGTATGACAAGTTTCGATGGTCTTAAACACGACATTGATGCATGGAATGTTTAGGTAAAATAGTGCTTGGCCAGCCCAAGACCAGCCAAGGTGGCCAGCCAACAGTGCATTGTTGCCCCAAGAGGCCAGTAGCCGCCTAAGGCCTTAGGCAACTGACGGATGTGTCCAAAGTTGGTTATTACCTTCTTTTTCATTTCCCGTTTTGTTTTCGGTTGACTTCCACTATCTTTTGGAATCATTTTTTCTATTTATTTTTCTTTACATGTTCATTTTTGGAAGTCTAAAACTTTCTTGTTTTGCTAATTATACATCTCTTGAAAAGTTTTTAGTTAATTTTATTCTTTTAAATTTACTCTCTTTCCTAAAAACCTTGAAAACCGACTTGTTAGGTTCATTATTTTAGTTGGTATGATTTTATGAATAAAAGGCTATTTGTTTGTAATCCTAGGTAGCTTAGTTAGTTCTTAAAATGGACGTCATGAAAATACGAAGAACTCATGCAAAGGTAATAAGCTTCCAATGACTTTAAAAAAAAACCTTTCGAGGTAAAATCTGAGACTTAAACTTATAACACTTTAAAACCAACATTTAAGCAATCATATGAAAATGTATGAACATATTATTTGTGTGTGAATCCTAATGAATCTTAAGAGTTAAAGAGTTTCGAATTTTCGAATTTTAACTTGAAGCGCTATCTTGATTGAACTTAGAAGTTTGTCACATTTGCATGAAATCTTTGATACACTCACTTCACGCTCTAGTTAAGTTAACTAATAATTACATTTTGTTCAAGAAATCAAAGCGAACTAAAATAATGATCTTACAAAGATTACTATTTGAAAAATCAGTTTCTATGACCTCGAACATATTTCGCGCGCGGGTCCGAGGGGGGGCTGGGTTGTTGTATTTGGGGGGTGAATAGGTTTATCAATCAAATTTTCATAATAAAAAATAAAACCCGTGTTAACAATCTATTTTTACGTGAAAAACCCAAACAGGTAAAAACCACAGGACTAATTTGTAGCCAGTTAACACACACAAACCGATTTCACTATGTGGTATATCCTTTACAACGTAAGTTAATTGATCACTCAATCACACTACTCTTAATATAACACAATACTACCTTTCTAATACAGGTCATAGAACTTCAAATGTAGTAAGACTACACGATTCTTTCGTAAGCTCGAAAAATCAAAACCCTCACAAATGAGATTATGATCTAGGTGCTCAAGAATGAATGAACAAACATATAATATGCAAAATCAAAATATATTATGTAGACTAGAAATAATGACACACAATATCAAAAATGATCTAGTCTAGAACTCTAAAAAACTTTCATAGGGAATAATAAAACAATAAAGACAAAACTAGGGGAGAATAATAAAATATGAGAGAGCTGTGAATAATGAATTTAGAACCATTATTTATAGACTCTATTCAAAAACCTAACTCCAATAATTTATTGGTAAGTTTTCTAAAAATTATTTTTAGGAAAGGGAGTTAATTTTCTAAAAGAATGAAATAAATTATGGAAACTTCCTAAAAGATTTTATTTGATTCACAATAAAGTTTTTAGAATTCCTAAACTATATAAAAAATATCCAAAACAATTTTGGGACTCACTGAAAACATGTTTAGAAGTCAACGGATTGTAAGACAGGAAATCAACTACGAGGAGGAGAAAGCTTGGATGGATCTATCAGCCCGTCACAGCCTCAAGCGGCTATTGCTGCCTCAGGTGGTGGCTCACTAGACTTTACCGCCTTGGGCTGTAATTACCACAAGCAATGAGGTTCTGTCCCAAACCTCACCGAAACAATTTTTCAGCAGTGTCACCTCTGCACTTGATCTAAGTTCAATCCCTCAAAACCTATCTAAACAAACTCAAAATCTTTTGTTTGATATATCGTTAGAAATGTATAGATGTATAGTTTACACTCTTATAAAACATCATTTAAATTTGTAGATAAATGTTATGACCAAAAATGCAACCAAAGTTCAGTTTTTAAAAACACTAAAATGTTTGAAAATGAATTATAAAACTAGACCAAATCAAACAGTTAAGACCCCACACTTATAAAACATTAAAACCAACATATAAGTACTCAAATATTGATGCTTGAACATGTTATATATGTGTATGTCAGTCCTATTGTAATCTCAAGAGTTTCGAGTTTTGATCCATCGATTTACCTTGAAATTTTCTTCTCGAGTATCCTTGGAAGCTTGTCACATTTATATGAATTCATCAAATCTTCATTACTTCCATTTATGCTCTAGCTCAGCTACCTAGGAATTACAAACAAAAATTGTTTTGCCCACGAAATTTAAGCCAACTAAAAATAATGACCTTACACCGGTGATCGAAGCACCAGTAGTGCAGGTGTTTAACCTTCGAGCTAGGAAATAGATATTGCCACTAAGGATGGAAAAAATTTCTGAGATATTGCCATTAAGGATGGAAAAAATTTCTGACATGCCCCAAAATCGTTGGCACCCACTCCGTCTGGCGTGGGTATAGAGGAATAAATTCGAGTAATGGATTTGGACTGGGTCAAATTTTTTGACCTTGTCGAGTAATTGGGTCAGTAGCGGGGCGGGTCCTTTGACCTGACCCACATCGTTTAACCTATGAATTTTAAAAAAATAATAATAACTCTAATTTCTATTCCCACCTAGATCCCACACAACCACTAGACCCTTCCACCACACACTCTCTAGTTTCTCGATTTTGTCTACCTATCACCACCTCTCACTTATTCTACTATCTGATTTTTCTCACAACCGTTCCAACACCTTTCATTTTCTACTCTTTGCTCTCTGGTTTCTCTCCATTGTCAGTGTCTCGCTTATCCCTGCCGCTGCATCGCTTGTCACCGCCACTGCATCGCTCGTCACCGCCGCTGCCTTGCTCGTCACTGCCACTATCATGCTCGCCGCTATTGCTCGTCACCTCTCACTCTCTAGTAGTCTAGTGTCCCTCATCATTGTATTGGATTCTAACAAAATTTTTATTGCTTTCATAAAGATGCCCTTTAGGAGCACCAAATAACTCCCCTAACAGCCATATAACATGATGATAATAATCATATTTTTATAAGGAAAAGGCAACCACAACAAGGATGTACTATTTACATGCACTAGTGTTGGTTGCAATTTGCCAGATTCAAAATGAACCGACAGTTTTGAACTGGGATCGCCGATCCCGGTTCAAAACCGGTTAAGAACTGGCTAACCGAAACTGGGACCCACGATCCCGGTTCCAATTAGTTAAAAAATTAGAACCGAAATCGCCGGTTAGGAACCGACGGTTCATTAAACCGGCGGTTCACGAAATCGAGGATTAGGAACCAGCGGTTCACGAAACTGGCGATTCACGAAATCAGCAGTTCACGGAACTGGCGGTTAAGAACCGGGGGTTCACGGAACCGACGATTAGGAATCAGCTGTTCACGGAACCGACGGTTCAGCATGTTCCATTCGGTTCCACGATTTTGTTTTCTCAAAAAAAAAAATTTTGAAAAAAATTTGGCTGTTGGCCAAACTGGCCAACGACCGTATTCCCAGTGGCAAGCTGCCACTGGCAGTCTGCCATTGCCAGTAGCATCAGTAGGTAGTTGTTGGCTCCGGCCAACAGCTACCTGCTGTGAAAAATTACAATAAGGCACCTTGCAAAATTATAACAAGGCCCCCTAAATTTCTTAAAATAATAGTTTTCTCCTCAACCCAAAAAACTATATAATCTCCTCCACTCTTCATATTTCTTCACACCACAATTCTCTCAAATCTTCCTCTCTCAAGAATTCTCAATCTCTCTTTCTCTCTCAACAATTCTCTCAATCTCTCTCTCTCACAAATCTCAATTTGTTCAATACTTCAATTTCCATTAATTATTTAAATTATATACTTTTTTTTACAGGTTATAAAATTACAATGGCATCAAGTTCAAGAAAGTTTGTTTCCAGAAGATCCGTTTCCAGAGACAATGAGCAGGTGCCGAATTTGAACGTTCAAGAAGAGCAGAGTCACCCTCACCTAGAATTACATTTCAACGAAGCAAATTTTGGTGATTACTGACAATAGAGAGAATTGGCGGAGGAAATATTTGGTAATCAAACTTCTTCTAATTTTACTCATCTATATTCTCAACCCAGTTCCTCTTCTCAAACACACATATATAAAGTCTAAATAGTTTAAGAGGAGGAGAACCGGAATCAGCGGTTCCAGAACCGAAACCGTGGCCAACCCTAACATGCACAAATATACAAAAACAAACACACATATATAAAGTCTAAATAGTTTAAGCATACAATTGTTGATAGTATTGTACCAGTTCTAGTTGGTTGAATGCGTTTATTAGGCTCTTCCAAGATTTTATTAACAGCTTCAATTGACTCCAATTGCACTTGGAAAAAGAAATGAAAAGGATGGTTGGAAAACGAAAATCTTCCATATGTTTTTTTTAAAATATTGTTATTTGCTAATGTTGTAAGACCTTAAGCAATATTATGGTTGAATTGTAAGTGTTGGATGGTTGATTGAATTTAAATTTTGTAACTTGCGTATTGTGTTCTATTACATTTAAGTGTGTATTAAAATTTACTTCTATTTTATGTTTAATTTCAATTGTAGGTTATATTTATTCAATTAGAGTGTTGAATATTTTATTTTTGTTAAAAAAAATTGAACCGGGTCGATTAGGGTCAAGTATTGGATCATCTCGCTCTGAATGAGTTTGGATTTGAAGCGGTAATTAAAAATTCTTCCGGGGCATGGATTTCGGGTTTGAAGTATCTAGTCCAAACCGGCTTTTGAGTTTGGAGCATGCGGATCTGACATCGGTCCAATCTATTGCTATCCCTAGTTGCCACTCCATGTCCCATACAAATCGATCAAACAACTTATAATGTACAAAATCAAACCTATCGCGGTCATTAACTCTAAGTGAATTTAGGACTGCTAAACCCTAAATCGACGAGATTACAATTATCCTGCATATTGCAGAAGATGTCTATTAAATTACTTTGCTTGTGAAAATTACAAAACCTAATCTAAACTGTATAAACACAAGATATAGAAGAAGAAGATCGAGAGAAAACTTTCATCTCTCATTTTCTGATTTTCATTTCATACTAATCCAGAACAGTACATCTCATATTTATACCCTCAGATTACACTTCCACATGGCACACAAGTATTGGAGTGTAATCTAATTACATGGCAAAGATAACAACTCAACACAATACATGCAGACTTCAATAACTACCATACACCTTCAACCAATGAATTACAACTCAACAAATATTAAACTCATAACAAATACAACACACACACATCAGCTATGAACAGTCCTAACATTTCCCTTCAAATGAGACTGATTTAAATCAATGAATTTGAACTTGAGCTTAGTAAACTGTTCATTAGTAGAGTTGTCATTAACACCATGTGAACCAGTAGAATGCACAGCATGAGAAGATGAAATAAGCTCATTTTTCCCCTTCAAATGAAACTGATTTTGATCAGTAACAAGCTTGATCAGTAACTGAGCTGAAGTGGGCACATAACGAATGTCAAGCTGAAAATTAGTGACCATATCACGCAGGAAGTGAAGGTCAATTTCAAGATGCTTCGTGCGAGAGTGATACACAGGATTGCGAGCAAGAGAATTTGCCTCCACATTATCACACACAGAACAACTGTAGGAGAGACATCCAGCTGAAGTTCCTTAAACAAATTCTGGAACCAAATAATATCAGTAGCAGCCGAGGCAAGAGAGTGATACTCTGCCTCGGTGCTAGAGCGAGCAACAATGCGTTGCTTCCTATAAGACCAGCTGATAAGATTTCTACCAAAATACAAACAATAACCCCTATTGGACTTGCGATCATCTAGGCTGCTGGCCCAATCAGCATCAACAAACCCTTCAATTTCAAGCTTAGAGGCAGCAGTAAATGAGAGACCATGAGATAAAGTACCCCTTACAAACCTCAAGACCCGTTTGACAGCCTGCCAGTGGACTTGAGAGGGAGCTGACAGAAACTGACTCAGTTTATTTACTGTAAATGCCAGATCAAGCCTAGTAAGAGTAAGGTATTGCAGAGCACCAACTGTGCTTCGATAGAGAGTTGTATCCTCAAAAGGCTAACCATCAGCTAAGGACAACTTACTGCCAGGAGCTAGAGGAGTTGGATAGGGTTTTGAGTCACTCAAGCCAGCCTTAAAAATGAGATCCCAAGCATACTTGGACTGAGTAAGAGTGATGCCATAACAGCTTCTGTGAGCTTTAAATCCGAGGAAGTATTAAAGAGAACCAAGAGATTTGAGAGCAAAAGATAGATTCAAATCATGAATTACTTTGGGGACAAGAACACTATCAGTCCCAGTAATTAGGATGTTATCAACATAGACAAGAAGCAGAAGAAAAGAAGTTGCAGTCTTGTGGTAAAATAGAGAAGAGTCAGCCTTAGAATTATGGAAACCCCAAGCAACAAGAGCAGCCTTAAGTTTGTCATACCAGGCCCGAGGAGCCTGTTTAAGGCCATATAAAGATTTATGAAGTTTGCAGATAACAGTAGGAGAGGCAGCATCAACAAACCCCTCAGGCTGAGACATATAAACGTCCTCTTTGAGCTCACCATTCAAAAAGGCATTATTTATATCCACTTACTGAATATTCCACTTAAAAGTGACAGCCAAAGTTAGTATAATCCTAATAGTGGAGCTCTTAACAACAGGACTGAAAGTTTCAGAGTAATCAAAACCAGGAGATTGAGTAAACCCCTTTACTATGAGTCTTGCCTTATGCCTATCTATGCTACCATCAGCTTTGAACTTGGCACGAAACAACCATTTATATCCCATAATATTCAAACCCTCCTCAAAAGGAACCAAACTCCATGTCCTATTCTTTTGCAAGGCATCATATTCTGCTTGCATGGCCTGCTGCCAAACTGGTTGCTGCAAAGCCTCAGTGACATTGGAAGGAACAGATACAACAGTGAAAACAGTAGGAACAGGCACTGCAAAAACAAGTGACTGGTATACTTTGAGTTTGAAAATCCTTCTTTTATATCTAGTAACCATAGAGTGAGTGTTTAGAGGAGCATGAGATGGCTAAACAGTAGGAACAGGAAGAGAGGAATGTTCAACAGGAAGAGGAGAAGAAGAATGTTTTATCATAGAGGGCTGGATAGTAGGAGAAGAAGTAGAAACAGGAGAATGAAGAGACACTGAGGAAGTATGATCTGTACCAAACTGCAGAAAACAGTATTTGAGACAATTTGACATAGTGGAGAAAGGAAGACTATGAGAGGAAGACTGAGATTTTTGAGTGGAAAAGAGAGATGAGTAAGGAAATTCACTCTCATTAAACAGAACATGAGGAGTAACATAGACCTTACCAGTAGGATTAAGACAATTATAACCCTTGTATTGATCACAATAACCTAAGAATAAGCATTTGACAGAATGAAAGTCAAACTTGTGTTTGTTATAATTCCTAATATTAGGAAAACAAGAGCAACCAAATACCTTAAATGAGAGATAATCTGGTTGTTTGTTATAAAGAACAGAAAAAGGCGATTTATAGTGCAGAACAGGAGTGGGAAGCCTATTAATAGTGAACACAGCTGCATGAAAAGCTTCCCACCAAAAATGAAGAGGTGGTTTAGCTTGAGCTAGAAAACTAAGACCAACCTCAACTATACTTCTATGTTTGCGCTCAGCTAAACCATTTTGTTGGCAAACATAGGGACAACTTGTAACACCCCCTGACCCGACCCAACTGGATCGACCCAGGGAGTGCTACCTGTTTCAAAACGTTTCTTAACTCACTTTATAATTGGAAAGCCATTGAAAACCAAATAAGTTATAATTTAAAAATCCTTTCTATAGTGAGCCTATCTAAAACTGTTTTGAAAAAAAAATTGCCAGAGTTTTCTTGTTTTTCTGATTTTTCAAAAATCATGTTTTCAAATAAAAACTCAAATAATATAATAATCAACACTTTAAATTATTTTTCTCAATCAAATACGCACTCTACCATTTAGTGCGACTTTCCAAACATTTTCAAATAAAACAATTTATAATTAATATTTATAAACCTTTGGAAACGAAACCATAAACCATAAAGCAATTATTTACAAACAAATATATAACCCTTTTACAAATTTCTGTATATGCATACGTAGTGGAATATAATATACAAAACTATATAACTACCCAAAGTTTGGTGACTCTAATTCTCAGTCTGCAGCTATCACCTTTTCAGTCTTTTTCTCCCTCTGTATCCCTGTTACTTACGTATGATAAAATCAACGCACTAAGCATATAGCTTAGTGGGTGTACACTGAACTTATATATATCGAAATCACAAAATAAATTTCAAAATAAAAATGTAATCATGATATAATATAAAAACATATCATTATATAACTCAATTAATGAAATAATCATGTGAAATCTATTTCTAATTTCATTTATAAGCATTTTATTTAAATTATCTCATTTCTGGCCCTTTGGTATACTCAATATAATTTTCTGGACTGGAATATGCGCTGAAATAACTCCCTACCCTAGGATTGGCACTGGGGTCCTGAACCATCCTTAGGGAGGTACATGATATCAATATCGGTGTGACGTCCACCTCCGGAATTCGCCTAAACTGGTCTATGCCAGGTTTGCCCCGCGAAGTCCAATAGTCACTAATAATAATAGTGCAGTACTGCTGAAATAACCCAGCTGGTATATCAACCTCCTATATCCGTTTTCTATGTCCAAGTATCCTAGGGCCGTTCCAATATAAAATTTTCTAATTTTCATATCAATTCATTATATTCATTTAGAAATACACAACTATAATTTACAAATCGAAATTAACTTTAACAAATATAATTCTCTGACAATATTTGTAAAACAAATGTATTTAATTTCTTGAAAATTATACAATTTGTTTCATACGATATTCTGTAACAATTCATTGCAACATAATCGAAATACGATTGAATCAAAATATTCATATCAATAAACGTATTAACATATATTTACCAAAATACTCAAAAATCTCAAATTCGCATCAAAAACACAAAATAAAACCATAAAGGTTTCAAAAAGGAGTGTACACCAACCTGGATACTAGTTTTACGAACTTTTCTTTTTTGGATTTTCTTGTTCCTTTTTCTTTTTCTCCCTCCTCTTTTCCTTCTCTTTCTCTTTCTTCCTTTCCTCTTCTTCTTCTTCTCCTTCTCTTCTTCTTCCTTTCTCTCTCTTCTTCCTTCTTTTCCTTCTTTCTCTCTCTTTTTCTTTTTCTTTTTCTCTTCTCATAGTCTCTCTCTCTCTCTCTATTTCTGTTTTTCTTTTGCTTCTTCCTGAAGCTTCCACCGCCATTTTTTTTTTTATAAAAATTTGGCCATCGCGACCGCTGCTCGCGACCTGTAGTCGCGCTACATGGTCGCGTTGCTCATTGGAGTGATTTTACCGCCTTCATCGCGATCAGCCATCGCGGTATCTGGTTGCGATGTTGGTCGCGTTGCTTACTGCCCAAAATCAACATTTTCACCGTGAGCTGCTCATCGTGATCCCTGGTGGCGATGCTCACTGCCTCAAATTATCATTTTCACCGCGAGCTACTCATCGCGATCCCTAGTCACAGTGACTGGTCGCGGTACTCACTGCCAACATTTTCCTTTTCTTTCATGCATTCTTTCTGAACCGCTACACCTGGTCCACCTAGAAACCTTAAAAATTTATATTTTCCACCCCTCAAATCATAAATATCATATTCACATACTCAAAATTAATTAAACCATACTTTTCATATTTATTTGAAATTAGGGATGTTTCAATTCTTCCCCTCTTAAGAAATTTCATCCTCGAAATTTACCTTATTCGAATAATTATGGATATTGCTGTCTCATTGTTTCCTCACTTTCCCAGGTAGCCTTTTCTATATTATGATTCCTCCAGAAGACTTTCACAAGTGGAACTCTTTTGTTTCTTAGTTCTTTAATCTCCCTATCAAGAATTTGCACTGGTTCCTCTTCATATGTCGGGTCTGGTCAAATTTCAATACTTTCAGCCAGGACTCTGTGGGAAGGATCAGATCTATATCTCCTTAGCTTCGATACATGAAACACATTATGAATCTTTTCTAGTTCAAGAGGTAAAGCAAGTCTGTAGGCTACTGGTCCCACACGTTCAATGATTTCATATGGGCCAATAAACCTAGGACTTAACTTCCCTTTTCTGCCAAATCAGAGCACTTTCTTCCATGAAAATACTTTTAGGAAAACCTTTTCATCGACTTCATATTCTATATCTTTTCTTTTCAAGTCTGCATATGATTTCTGTCGGTCAAAAGCAACTTTCAAGCTCTCCTTAATTATCTTCACTTTCTCCTCAGTTTGTCTAATTAAATCTGGGCCTACTAACCTGTCTTCACCCAACTCTGTCCAGCATACTGGTGTCCTGCATTTCCTTCCGTATAATGCTTCCTACGGTTCCATAGCTATGCTCGTGTGGTAACTGTTTTGTATGCAAACTCAATCAATGGGAGGTGATCAACCCAACTCCCTTCGAAATCAATTACACAACTCCTGAGCATATCTTCTAGCACCTGAATTATCCTCTCTGATTATCCGTCTGTCTGTAGATGGAAGGCTGTACTGAAACTCAATCGAGTACCCAATGCTTCTTGAAACTTCTTCCAGAATCTGGATGTAAACCTCGGGTCTCTATATGATATTATGGATGCAGGCACTCCATGCAATCTGACTATTTTTTTTATGATTCTGCCAGTCGATCCAGTGAATAGTCAGTTCTGACAGTAGGAAATGAGCTGACTTCGTTAATCGATCCACTATTACCCATATTGCATCATATTTACTCCGGGTGAGTGGCAATTGTAACATCCCGGATTTCGGATAATTAATTTTATATATGTGAATATAAATTTTATGATTGGAGGGGGTATAAATGTAATTAAAAGTTTATTTTTATGGTTTCCAGGTGGACCAGATTGAACGGTCGAAAATGATGCATGAAAAAAATTAAAAAAAAAAACTGAGGCAGTGAGTATCGCGACCTGGTCACCGCGACCACAGGTCGCGATGGGCCGCTCGCAATGAAACATGGAAAATTTTGGCAGTGAGCATCGCGACCAGTCACCGCGACCACAGATCGCGATGAACTGCTCGCGATGAAAATGTCAAATTCTGGCAGTGAGTAACGCGACCACCAGCGCGACCAAGGTACCGCAAGGTGTGCTCGCGATGAAGGCGATGCAAACGCTCCAGTGAGTACCGCGACCTGGTGGCGCGACCACAGGTCGCGACGACGGTCGCGACAGCCGAAAAATATAAAAAAAAAGTAGCTTCTCGCAGAAGCCAGAAAACACACAGAGCAGAAAAGAGAGAGGAGAGACCGAGGAAAAAAAGAAAAAAAAGAAGAAGAAAGAAAGAAAAGAAAGAGAAAAGAGAGAAATAAGAAGAAGAAGAAGAAAGAAAGAAGAAGAAAGAGAAGGAAGAAGAAGAGGAAGAAGAAGAGGAAGGAAAGAGAGAAAAGAAAGTGTGGGTGAAAGAGAAAGGTAAAAAGAGAAAGGAAAAGAAAATCGTGGAACCGCGATTTTTCGAAAGGAAACGGTATCCAGGTAGGTGTACTTTTGTTTTCGGAATCTTTACGAAAAGTATTAAGTATTTCGTTTTCGTTTTCGATTTCGTTGAAATTTCTCGTTTTCGATTTTCGTATGAAAATTGTTTATTTTATATGAAAAATCGATGATTGATTACTATTGTTGATTTTCCCATGACAAATCTATGTTATTGACATCAAATGTTTCCGTTGATCGTGTATATAGTGAATATTTGCAAAATAGTTTATCGAAACGGCCCTAGGGTACTTAGACATAGCAATGGATATAGGAGGTTGGTATACCAGCTGGGTTTACTGAGCAGTACTGCGCCGATACTGATTGCTATTGATGATTATTATGTACCTCCTCATGGATTCATCCAGGGGCAGGGAGACACGTACCTCCTCACGGATTCGTCCTGAGGGTTGGGAGCCACGTACCTTCCTAAGGATTCGTTCCTGGGATAGGGAGTTATGTACCTCTCTAGGTTCCGTACCCACGGTCCTAGAGTAGGGAGATACGTACCACTCTTAGGATTCGTCCTAGGGTGGGAGTTTGACCCATATTCCAGTCCTAGTATGTTGAGTATTCTAGAGGGCCAGAATTGAATTGAATTACATGATATGTTTATAAGTGCTTTTTGAAATCGATTTAATACGTGTAATTCAGTGTTTATATTAAATGATTGTAAACGAATTGTGTATTTCAGTGTTTATATTAAATGATTATTAAATGAATTGCGAAAACGAATTGAGTGAGAATATTGTTTTAGTTGAGCTTATGGTTTGATTTTGAAGTATATATATATATATATATATATATATATTGTGATTTGTTTCCTATTAAAAGTTATTTATGATTTTAATATTTGAGTTTAGTGTACACCCACTAAGCTATATGCTTAGCGCGTTAGTTTTGTTTCTAACACGTAGGTACCAGGGATCCGGAAGAGGCTAAAGACCGAAGAGAGAGAGAGAGTTGCTGACAGAGTCCCAGAGTTATCACAGTTGGGTAGCTATATTGTTGTTATATGTATATATTCTGAAAGCATGCATATACAGAGGATTTGTAAATATGTT
The DNA here is from genome assembly GCA_003430845.1 of Xanthoceras sorbifolium. NCBI lineage: Eukaryota > Viridiplantae > Streptophyta > Magnoliopsida > Sapindales > Sapindaceae > Xanthoceras > Xanthoceras sorbifolium. The sequence goes on from CM010612.1 coordinate 14,914,172, forward strand.
TCGTAATATGTTTTGTAATTAAATATTTTATGATTTCTGTCTTTTATTATTAGAATGTTTGTAAATATCGACTCTTGAATGATTTTATTTTATAAACTGTTGTTGGAAAGTCGCACTAAACGGCAGAGTGCGCAATTGTTTGAAAATGATATTTGAAGTGTTGATATGAGTTGTATTTGATTGAGTTGTGAAAAACAGGTTTTGGAAAATCCGAAAAACAAACGGAACTCTGCCGAATTTTTTGTCAAAAGTTTATTGCGATGGACTCACTCGGAAATGGTTTTAAAAATTATAAACTAGATGGTTTTCCAATGGTTTAAAAAAAATTGATTTGATGGGCTCACAGTGATTTTAGAAATTATAAAATGAATAGAGAAAGTTTTGAAAACCCGGTAGCGCTCCCTGGGTCGGTCCAACCGAGTCGGGTCAGGGGGTGTTACAGCAATCTTATGACAAAGTCTATCGTGATACTATCCCATTTCCATTCAGGTATTGATATTGATTGCAACAATCCTGATGGAACCTGGTATTCAGCTTTCACCTGTTGACAAGTCATGCACTTATTCACAAAATCCATCACATCTTTCTTCATACCAGACCACCAATACTGGATCTTCAAATCTTTGTACATCTTTATGCTACCTGGGTACATCGAATACGGACTACTGTGTGCCTCTGTCAGGATCATCTTTCTCAATTCTTCATCATCTGGAATGCAAATCCTGTCTCTGAAACACACAACACCATCATTTCTAATTGAGAAGTCCGGATGCTTCCCCTCTGGGATCTGTCTACATATCATATGAATTCTATCATCTTGTTTCTGTTTTTCTGCAATCTGCTGAATTAAACTTAGTCTACATCTCAATTTAGCTACCAATGCATTGTCTGGATTCAACTGTAAATGAACGTTCATAGCCTTTAGAGCAAATAATGCTTTTCTGCTTAAAGCATCTGCTACCACATTCGCCTTTCCTGGATGATAATCAATCACACAATTATAGTCTTTGATTAATTCCATCCATCATCTCTGTCTCAGATTGAGCTCTTTTTTAGTAGGCAGATATTTCAGACTCTTATGATCTGTGTATATATAGCACTTCTTACCATACAAGTAATGCCTCCATATTTTCAAGGCAAATACGATAGCTGTAAGTTCCAGATCATGTATAGGATAGTTCTGCTCATGAGTTTTCAATTGTCTGGACACATATGCAACCACCTTGCCTTCCTGCATTAATACACAACCTAAACCCTGATGTGAGGCATCACTATAGATCACAAAATCTTTACCTGAAGCAGGTTGAATCAAGACTGGAGCCTCCACTAACATCATCTTCAATCTGTCAAAAGCTGTCTGACATCTGTCAGTTCAGTCAAATCTGACATTTTTATGCAGTAGCTTGGTCAACGGACTTGCTATGGATGAAAATCCCTTCACAAACTTCGATAATAACCAGCCAAGCCGAAGAAATTTCTGACTTCTGCAACATTCTTTGGAGGCTTCCATTCCACAGTTACTGCAATCTTTTTAGGATCTGCCTTAATTCCTTCTGTTGATACAATATGGCCCAGAAATGCAATCTCGGCCAACCAAAACTCACATTTACTCAGTTTTTCATACAGTTGCTTTTCCCTCAGAATCTGCAATACTACTCTGGGGTGTCTGTCATGGTCCTCTGTCGTCTTTGAGTACACCAGGATATCATCAATAAATACTACCACAAAATGATCCAAGTATGGTCGGAATATCCGGTTCATCAAATCTATAAAGGCTGCATGTGCATTTGTCAGCCCAAATGGCATCACTACAAATTCATAGTGTCCACACCTGGTTCTGAATGCAATTTTCGGAATATCAGAATTTTTTATTTTCAACTGATGATACCCCGATCTGAGATCTATCTTTGATAAGACACAGACTCCTCTCAGCTGGTCAAACAAGTTATCGATTCTAGGCAACGCATATTTATTCTTAATTGTGAGTTTATTCAGTTGCTTATAATCGATACATAATCTCAATTACCCATCTTTCTTTTTCACAAATAGCACTGGAGCTCCCCACGGGGATACACTGGGTCTGATGAAGCCCTTATCCAGCAATTCCTGTAACTGTATTTTTTGTAACATCCTCAATTTTGTATAAATATTTAATATGGAGTATGGGAATGTGAGAGTTATGATATTTATGATTTGAGGGGTGGAAAATGTAATTAAATATATGTATATTTTTAAGGTTTCCAGGTGGACCAGATGGAGCGGTCTAGAAAGAATACATGAAAGAAAAGGAAAATGTTAGCAATGAGTACCGCGACCAGGGATCGCAATGAGCGGATCACGGTGAAAATGATGATTTGAGACACTGAGCACCGCGACCAGTCACCGCGACTAGGGATCGCGACGAGCGGCTCGCGGTGAAAATGTTGATTTTTGGACAGTGAGCATCGCGACCAACATCGCAACCAGATACCGCGATGAAGGCGGTGAAATCACTTTAGTGAGCAATGCGACCAGGTAGCGCGACCACAGGTCGAAAGGAGCAGTCGCGATGACCGAACTTTTATAAAAAAAAAATAAGAGGCGGTGGGAAGTTTCAGGAAAGAAGAAAAGAAATAGAGAGAGAGAAAGAGGAGACTGGGAGAAAAAAAAGAGAGAGGAGAAAAAAGAGAAAGAAAGAGAGAAAGAAGAAGAAGAAGAAGAAGAAGAAGAAGAAGAAGAAGAAGAGAAGAGAAGAAGAAGAAAGGAGAAAGAAAGGAGAAAAAGGAAGGAAAAAAAATCCAGGAAAGAAAAGTTCGTAAAACTGGTATCCAGGTTGGTGTACACTCCTTTGAATCTGAGATTTTTGTGAATATTGGTGGATTTTGACTTAATACGATTTTCGAATGTTGAAAATATTGTTTGAATTACGATCATTATTTGAAAATTTTATTCTTCGATCGTTTGAAAATATTACTTGACTTATAACTGTTGATTTTAAAAGAAATGAAATGTTTGATATGACTTTTAATGAATTACGATTGTGAATGGAAATGGCCCTAGGATACTTGGACATAGAAAACAGATATAGGAGGTTGGTATACCAGCTGGTTATTTCAGCAGTACTGCACTGATATTGCTATTGATTGTGATTATTATGTACCTCCCTAAGGATTTGTCCTGGGGTTGGGAGTATGTACCTTCCTAAGGATTCGTCCTGGGATAGGGAGTATGTACATCCCTAGGATACCGAACTCTCGGTCCTAGGGCAGGGAGTTATATGTACCACCGTAGATGGAGCAGGCTTAACTGCTGGTCCTAGGGTTGGGAGTTATATTCGATTGACAGCCACTGAGAGGTCGAACGACCTATATTCTAGTCCTGAAATTATGTTTAGTATACCAAAGGGCCAGGATTGAAAAGAAATGAATAAAATTTATAGAAAAGAATTTCGAATACTTTTATAAGATTTACTGAAATTAGTTGAATATCATTGGATTTTGACAGATAGTTGATCTAAAATTTTTACTTATGAAAAGATATATTGATTTCTGTTGATATTTAAATTTGAACAGTTTATTTATTGTTCTTATTAGATAGAGTATTACTGACTTTATAGAGAAAGGTTTTGTTTAGTAACGTTTTGTTTAATGTGAATATTTGATTTGCTTTGAAAGTGTATTTACAATCATATGATTTGTATTTGTTTGATATATGTTATAAATGATATTATTTTTAAGTTGTAAATTCGATTTGTGTACACCCACTAAGCGACATGCTTAGCGCGTTGATTTTATCACGCGTAAGAAGAAGAGGTTCCAGTGAATAAAGAACTGAAGAGTTGAGAGCTGCAGAAGAAGATCCAGAGTCACTATATCTTTGGGTAGTTAATACTTTTGTATATTATAATCAGTTAAGCATGCATATACAAAAGTTTGTAAATGTGATAAATTTATGATTTGTAAATAATTGTTTTATGGTTTATGTTTTCTTTCAAAGTTTGTAAATATTGATTATATATGTTTTATTTGAAAATGTTTGGAAAGTCGCACTATATAGTAAGGTGCGCAATTGATTGAGAAAAGAAATTTGAAGTGTTGAAAATATATATATATATATATATATATATATATATATATATATATATATATATTGTTTGAGTTTTTGATGTAAACATGATTTTTTTTTGGGAAATCAGAAAAACAGAGGATCTGGCAAAATTTTTTAAAACAAGTTTTAGGATGGGCTCACAAAGAAAGGATTTTAAATTATAAATTATTTGGTTTTCAAATTATAAACAGAATTAAGAAAAGTTTTGAAAACCCGGTAGTGCTCTCTGGGTCGATCCAGTCGGGTTGGGTCAGGGGGTGTTACATTTTTAGTTCTTTTAACTCTGCTGGTGCCATTCTGTAAGGAGCTATGGATACTGGAGAAGTACCTGGTACCACGTCAATCATAAACTCCACTTCTCTCTAAGGTGGCAAATCAGGAAGCTCCTCTGGAAATACATCTGCGAAATCACACACAGTGGGTATATTCTGAATTTTAGAATCAACCTTTCTGGAATCAACCACTTGAGTCAAATAAGCTTCACAACCCTTTCTGATCAATTTACAGGCTGCAGTGGCTGAAATGACATTGGAGAGAAAATCCCTCCTTTCACCCACCATAGTGATTTCTATGTCGTTGACTGTTCTGAGTGTTACTCTTTTCAATTCGCAGTCGATCACTACCTTGTGTCTAGATAGCCAATCCATGCCTAGGATAACGTCAAACTCATGGAATGGAAACTCCATCAAATCTCCTGAAAATTCATACTCCTGAATCCAAATAGGACAATCTCTATACACACAGTTCACAACTACACTTTGGCCTATCGGATTGCTAACTAGTATGTCATACTCAGTAGGTTCAGTTTTCAAACTTCATTTTTTCAACAATGCATCACATATATAGGAATGAGTAGAACCTGGATCTATCAATGCAATAGCTGTAGTGTCAAAGATAGAAACAGTACCAGCAATCACGTCTGGCGCATCCTTGTCTTTCTGAGCCTTAATACCATAGGCTCATGCAGGGGTACGACTGTCTGGTCTTGCCATTGATTCTGACACCCCTCTGTGGCTACCACCTTCAGTTCCTACCTGACTGGGCCTCCTACCTCTGGAAGTTGTAGGAGCTGGTCTATCTGATTGCTGAATAGGAATAGCTTTAACCTGTGGGCAATCCCTTTGAAAATGATCATGGGATCCACATCTCAAACAAGCTCCTGTAATCCTCCAGCATTTCCCAGGATGTCTTCTTTCGCAGTGCTCACACAGTGTCGGGGCTGGTCCCCTAGCTGCATTCCCAGGGGTATTGGCTATTGATGTTGCAGACTGTTCCGGCCGAACTGTGGGTATGGGCCTCTGTGATTGCGTCGGACCACTAGACTGCGGTCTCTTAAACTTCTTACCTGGTGGTTGATATGAACTTGATGGCCCTACTCCCCTTCTCTGTTGACATCTGTCTCGTCTGGCCTGCTCTTCTTTCTTGATTCTTTCGACATTCAAGGTTGTAGAGACAAGTCTGGTAAAATCTTCAAACTCAAATGCAGCAACCTGTAGGCGGATATATTCATTCAGCCCATCTTCAAACCTTCTGCATCTGTCCGCCTCTGTGGCCACCATATCTCTAGCGTATTTACTCAACCTAACCAATTCTTTCTCGTACTCTGTCACTGTCAGCTGTCTTTGCTTTAGGTTGATAAATTCTCTCTTCATATTATCCAGATAAATGCGACCGACATATTTTCTTCGAAATTCCTTCTGAAACAACTCCCAAGTTCTGTCTTCTAACCGCACTGACTATATAACGGAGGTCCACCATTGGTAGGCATCCTCCTGCAATAGGGATACTACACACTCTAGTTTTTCTTCAGGTGTACAGTGCATCTGCTTTAAGATTCTTTCCGTCCGTTCAAACCAATATTCTACAGTAGATGCATCCTCATCTTTTCTACCATGGAAATCAGTCGGTCTGTACTTGGCCAAGCGTTCAATGGCTGACCTTCGTGGCGCTGCTCTAGCCACATTCTAAAAGAATTCAGCCATTTGCTGCATAAATGCTGGCTGACCCTGAACTTCTGGTCCAGCCACTCTTGGGCTTACAGATTCTCTATATACTCCCCAGCCATGACGGCGGGACTTTTTAGGTCTATCTTCACTTCCTTCTATTTCTTTTTATCCTATATAAGACAGAAGAGAGATCTACATATTAGAGTCACATACTCCTATAGGTGTCTTTATACCATGCATGCATATACAAAATATAACTCTTTTGGTCCAGAAATGCCTAAACCGCGCTTTGATACCACTAAAATGTAACACCCCCTGACCCGACCCAACTGGATCGACCCAGGGAGCGCTACCTGTTTCAAAAACTTTTCTTAATTCACTTTATAATTGGAAAGTCATTGAAAACCAAATAAGTTATAATTTAAAAATCCTTTCTATAGTGAGCCCATCCAAAACTGTTTTGAAAAAAAAAATTTGCCAGAGTTTCCTCTATTTTTCTGATTTTTCAAAAATCCTGTTTTCAAATAAAAACTCAAATAATATAATAATCAACACTTCAAATTGCTTTTCTCAATCAAATGCGTACTCTACCATTTAGTGCAACTTTCCAAACATTTTCAAATAAAACAATTCATAATTAATATTTACAAACTTTTGGAAACGAACGCATAAACCATAAAACAATTATTTACAAACAAATATATAACCCTTTTACAAATTTCTGTATATGCATGCGTAGCGAAATATAACATACAAACTATATAACTACCCAAAGTTTGGTGAATCTGATTCTCAGTCTGCAGCTATCACCTCTTCAGTCTTTTTCTCCCTCTGTAACCCTGTTACCTACCCGTGATGAAATCAACGCGCTAAGCATATAGCTTAGTGGGTGTACACTAAACTTATATATTTCGAAATCACAAAATAAATTTCAAAATAAAAATGTAATCATGATCTAATATAAAAACATATCATTATATAACTCAATTAATGAAATAATCATGTGAAATCCATTTCTAATTTCATTTATAAGCATTTTATTCAAATTATCTCATTCCTAACCTTTTAGTATACTTAACATAATTTTTTGAACTGGAATATAGGCTAAAATAACTCCCTACCCTAGGACCGGCACTAGGGGCCTAAACCATCCTTAGGGAGGAGGTACATGATATCAATATCGGTGTGACATCCACCTCCGAGATTCGCTTAAACTGGTCTATGCCAAGTTTGCCCCGCGAAGTCCAACAATCACTAATAATAACGGTGCAGTACTGTAACATCCCGGATTTCGGGTCATGAATTTTTGATATATGTGAAATATGTGAAAATAAATTTTACTATTTGAGGGGTATAAATGTAATTAAATGTATGTTTATTTTATGATTTCCAGCGGACCGGATTGAATAGTGAAAAAAAATTGAAAAATTGGAAAACTGGACCAGAGAGTATCGCTACCTGGTCACCGCGATCACAGGTCGTGATGGCTCACTCGCGGTGGAAAACGCAAAATCTGGCAGTGAGTACCGCGACCAGTCACCGCGACCATAGGTCGCGATGGCTTGCTCGCGAAGAAAATGGCAAAACCTGGCAGTGAGCAACGCGACCAGCCACCGCGACCACAGGTCGCGATGGACTGCTCGCGATGAAAGTGTCAAAAACGAGCAGAGAGCAGCGCGACCACTCGCGCGACCAAGGCGCGCTCGCGAGGAAGGCGGTGCGCGCACTCCAGTGAGTGTCGCGACCTGGTGCCGCGACCACAGGTCGCGACGGCGGTCGCGGTAGCGAAAAAAATATAAAAAAAAAGAAGTGGCTTCTCGAGGAAGCCAGAAATCTTCACAGAACAGAGAGAGAGAGAAAAGAGCGAGAAAAAGAAAAAGAGGAAGAAGAGGAAGAAGGAGAAAGGAAAAAGAGAAGGGAAAGAAATCGTCGAACCGAGATTCTCGAACGAAAAGACGGTACCGAGGTTGGTGTACGTTGTTTTTCGAAATCGTTACGAAAAGCATTTCGTTATCGTTTACGTTTTTGTTTTCGTTACGTTTCTCGTTTTCGTTTAGGTTTCGATTTCGTTAATTGTTTCCGATTTCGATTTCGTTAATTGTTTTCGATTTTGATTTTGTTAAATGTTTTCGATTTGTAAAAATTGATGATTGATATACTTATGGTTGATTTCGGAAAGATTTTATACGAGATCGCATTTGTTTGTGTTTCGAATATTTCCGATTTCGTTTTAAACAGTTGATTTAGACTTGTATGTGAATATTGTTCATATTTCTTGAAGTTTATTATGTGATTTATATGACTATTGAATGATTATCGATTATTGAGTAATTATTGCGAAATTGATTGTGAATTTGGTTTATCGAAACGGCCCTAGGATACCTAGACATAGATATGGATATAGGAGGTTGGTATACCAGCTGGGTTTTATTGAGCAGTACTGCGCCGATATTGATTGATTGATATTGATGATATTGATGTACCTCCTCTTGGATTCGTCCAGAGGCTGGGAGATACATACCTCCTCGGGATTCGTCCCGGGGGTTGGGAGTTAATGTACCTTCCCAAGGATTCGTTCCTGGGATAGGGAGCTATGTACCTCTCTAGGTTCCGTACCCACGGTCCTAGAGTTGGGAGACACGTACCTCCTCAGAATTCGTTCTGGGGGTTGGGAGCTTGACCCATATTCCAGTCCGTATATGTTTAGTATTCTAGCGGGCCAGAATTGATTTGGAATTGAAAAGTGTATTGAATGTTTTTATTGATCGAAAATTATATATTGACCTCTTTATTGAAGTTCAAGTGCTTGAAATTATTATATGCTTTGATTCTGAAATTTAATTGTTTTAAACATGATTTGAATTGACATATATATATTGTGATTTATTTATTATTAAAAGTTATATATGTTTCCATATTGAGATTTTAGTACACCCACTAAGCTTTATGCTTAGCGCGTTAGTTTTTGTGTCTAACGCGTAGGTACCAAGAATCCGGACGAAGGTAAAGACTGAAGAACTGGAAGGATTGCAGACCGAGTCACAGGATTGTACAGTTGGGTAGCTATACTTTTGTTATGTATATATATTCTGAAAGCATGCATATACAGTGAATTGTAAATATGTTTTGGTAATATATTTTTAATTAATTACTTTACGATTTCTGAATGTCTGTATATATATAAAATTTTGAACGGTTTTATTTTATAAATTGTGATTGATAAGTCGCACTAAACGGCAGAGTGCGCAACTGATTGAAATTGTTTTAGAAGTGTTTGTGAAAATGTAATGTGATTTGATTTGTGGAAAACAGGTTTTGGAAAGTCCGAAAAACAAACGGTACTCTGCCGAATTTTCGTAAAAAGTTTAGTACTGCTGAAATAACCCAGCTGGTATACCAACCTCCTATATCTATTTTTTATGTCCAAGTATCCTAGGGCCGTTCCAATACAGAATTTTCTAATTTTCATATCAATTCATTATATTCATTTTGAAATACACAACTATAATTTACAAATCGAAATTAACTTTAACAAATATAATTTTCCGACAATATTCGTAAAACATATGTATTTGATTTCTTGAAAATTATACAATTTGTTTCATATGATATTCTGTAATAATTCATTGCAACATAATCGAAATACGATTGAATCAAAATATTCATATCAATAAACGTATTAACATATATTTACCAAAATACTCAAAAATCTCAAATTCGTATCAAAAACACAAAATAAAGCCATAAATGTTTCAAAAAGGAGTGTACACTAATCTGGATACCGGTTTTACGAACTTTTCTTTTCTGGATTTTCTTTTTCTCTTTCTCCCTCCTCTTTTTCTTCTCTTTCTCCTTCTTCCTTTCCTCTTCTTCTTCTTCTCCTTCTCTTTTTCTTCCTTTCTCTCTCTTCTTCCTTCTTTTTCTTCTTTCTCTCTCTTTTTCTTTTTCTTTTTCTCTTTTCCCGGTCTCTCTCTCTCTATTTCTCTTTTTCTTTTACTTCTTCCTAAAACTTCCACTATCATCTTATTTTTTTTTATAAAAATTTGACCATCGCGACCGCTCCTCGCGACCTATGGTCGCGCCACCTGATCGCGTTGCTCACTAGAGTGATTTTATCGCCTTCATTGCGATCAACCATCGTGGTGTCTGGTCGTGTTGCTCACTGCCCAAAATCAATATTTTCACCGCCAGCTGCTTATCACGATCCCTAGTCGCGGTGACTGGTCGAGGTGCTCACTGCCTCAAATCATCATTTTCACCGCGAGCTGCTCATTGCGATCCCTGGTTGCGGTACTCACTGCCAACTTTTTTCTTTTCTTTCATGCATTCTTTCTGGACCGCTCCACCTGGTCCACCTGAAAACCTTAAAAATATACATACATTTAATTACATTTTTCACCCCTTAAATCATAAATATCATATTCACATACTCAAAATTAATTCAACCATATTTTTCATATTTATTTAAAATTAGGGATGTTACACAACTAAACCTATGGTGGTTTCCATGAGATACAAGATAAGATTGAAGAGCCCTAAATTCCCCATTATTATCACTTTGAAGACATTTTAACTTGGTATTGAATTTACTTTCAACAGATTTATGAAACTGAATAAAAATGGATTTAACTTGGGATTTGAGTGCAAGAGGAAAAATCCAGCAAAACCTAGAGAATTGATCTATGAAACTAACATAACATCTATAACCTTGAGAAGATGGTATGGGGGCTGGTCCCCATACATCAAAACATACTAATTCAAGAGGAGCAGTCACTCTTGAAGAAGTATGAGTGAAATTGACAGGCCCTTAACTTACTATCTTCCATTAGGTAGCCTGCCGGCACTCAACGGTAGCTTCCCAGTCGAGGCTTGCCTCGCTGAAAGGCTTCCGTGAAGTTAAGCCGTTTCTTATAACTGGAAATCTGAGTAGAAAATTTTTTTTTTTTTAAAACGAAACTACTTTATTAAAATTTCGGCAGAGTCTCCTTTATTTTTATGAGATTACCAAATCTTGAAGACCTGCATAAAAACTTGAGCACTTCTATAATTTTTCAAATCTCAACTACTATGGACCTCTGGTCTATCTCAATAATCACAACTCAAACAGTTGAAATACTAGAATAAATCATTAACAAAAATAAATAAATCCAATCATTAAATACAATACTCATACACTTATAACATTATCAAAATACCAACTTAACAACTAAAAATATTTATATGCTTGTAAAACAGTCACAGCATCCTTTGACTGATCCCGTTGGTCTTCGGCGTCCCTGCAATGACTGTACCTATACCTGTACCTAGGAGATTGATTTAAAAAACATTAAACTATAATGAGCTAAAAGAACTCAGTGAGTGTTATCATTTACTAAACAATTCTAACATTTCTGAATTAACCTCCCAAAAACTTTACTGAAAAGGATATAATCTTATTTTCTGAAATCTATACTGAAATAATTAATAATCTGTTTCCAATAAAAACTGTACTGCAATCTCTTTTATAAAAACTATTCTGAAATATATATATTAAAATCTTTCTCATAAAACTATACTGAAATTTACTTTCTGAAAATCTTACTGAAGTTTATTTCCTGAAAACTGGTCTAAAATCTAAACAGAATACTATTCTGAAATCTAATATCTGAAAACTAAAAGCTAAGAATATATACATATTCTTTCACTTTACTAAAAATTGAAAAGCTGATAATAGATAAAAACTTTTTTTTTTTGAAAACTGAAAAGCTGATAATATATATATATATATATATATATATATATACACGTTTCTTCTGCTGAAAACTAAAAAGCTGTACTAATGGAATATATTTTTATTCTTTTCTGAGAACTGAACAACTGAGAAATAATATACTATTCTGATAACTGAAAAGCTGAAATAATATATCTTTTTGAAAATGGAAATACTAAAATAATATACGTTTCTGATAATGTTTTTATGATAAAATACTTTTCTAATAAAATACTTTTCTGAAAACGTATTTTGAAATCATTAATAATTTGTTTGCTGAATACTGTACTGAAATCTGTTTTTCTGAAACTCTAGCCAAGCTTAACATACAAAAGCTCTTAATTTAATATTTTATACTGAAAATCTGAAAATATTTCTGGCTTGGCTTCTATATCTCAAAACTCCCAATGGACCCCTAAGCTGAGCTGAACTCATAGGTCGACTAACTGGCGCCGTACCATATGAATGGGTCACAGGGCAACTAACTGGCGCCGTCCACTATGACATCTGATATAAGTCACGAGGCGACTAACTAATACGCTCAACGTGACATCTGATAAAAGACGATACATGCCCTAATATATCCAACATCTGATAAAAATGAGCCGATTTTCCTCTACCATACATGCCCTAATATATCCAACATCATGATTCTGTTACTTCTCGTAAATGTTGTAGCCTAATTCGTAATTGCAACTAATTTTTAAAAAAGTAATTACACTCAACCCCCTGAGGTTTGGCTAATTACACTCGGAATCAAAGTTTGCATTAATTGACATTAAGCTCCCCTCACGTTAACTTTGACCGTTATAATAAATGTTGACTTTTGCCAAATTTATTAAATGATCAAAATACCCCTGTTAATTAATATTATCAATTTTTTTTTACTCTTCATTAAAAAAAATTGATGGTGGAATCCATATTGGATCTCTACCAAGAACAAAAAAAAAAAAATTTGAAAGTTGAATGTTTGGGTTCGTTCGAACCCAGACTTCGAACCCTTTATGGGTTCGATTCGAACCTACAAGGGTTCGAAGATGTCTTCAAACCCTTGTAGGTTCGATTTAGAACCCACAAGGGTTTGAAGACGAACCCTCTGGGTTCAATCTCGAACCCACAAGTCTTCGAACCCTCGTTGGTTCGAAGTCTGGGTTCGAACGAGCCTAGACATTCAACTTTCAAATTTTTTTTTTTTTTTTGTTCTTAGTGGAGATCTAGATTGGATCTCCACCGTCCATCATTGTTGATGGACGGTGGAGATCCAATATGGATTCCACCATCAATTTTTTTTTAATGAAGAGTAAAAAAATTTGATAATATTAATTAACATGGGTATTTTGGTCATTTAATAAATTTGACAAAAGTCAATGTTTATTCTAATGGTCAAAGTTAACGTGAGGGGAGGTTAATGTCAATTAATACAAATTTTGATTTCGAGTGTAATTAGCCAAACCTCAGGGAGGTTGAGTGTAATTATTTCAATTTTTAAATATTAAGACCTTAAGGATATTTTGATTATTTTAAAATTAAAATTTTAGACTGACAGAATATTTTATCTCAATTAAATCTTGACAGTATTAGTGTATAATACCTAAATATTTCCATTTAAGTTTATATAACCCAAACATACATAGGGGTGGGCGTTTTCGGGTTGGGTTGAAAATTTTCCAACTCAATACAATCACTATAAATTAGAACCCAACCCAACCCGATTTGTTGGGTTGAAAATTTTCCAACTCAATCCAATCACTATAAATTACAACCCAACCCAACCCGATTTGGTCGGGTTAGGTTGGGTTGATCGGGTTGGGCTTTTAAGCTCAATAAAATTAATTTTATTTTTTATATTATTTAAAATGTTTGAATTTGAATTTTGTTGTATTCAAATTCAGTTTCAAAATAATGTTTCACCTTAATATCATATCACATATAGTTTAAAATTTTTTAAATAATCAAAATCAAATCACGGCATATAATACATATTTGATTAAATATTTGTTATATAAATTACAAAAATAAAAATATAAAACTAACAATTTATCACACTTGGAAAGTGATATAGTCACTCATCTATTTTACAATTATAATCATTTATCGAATACTTTGTGGTTAAATAATCTATTATTTATTTCAATCAATATAATAGTTAAAGTTCATATATAATTATTAGACTTTTATTTATTGAAGTCTTAATCGTTTGATTAATCTCTGATTAGTACAAAACAATTAAGACAATATAGTTGTATATTTTCAATAAATATATTTATAGTATAAAATAAAAATATTAAAAATTATGTATATATATTCGTCATTTATATATTTTTTAAAAAATAAGATTCATAATAAAAGTAATGAAAAATAATACATACAATTATTTATTTTATATTATTTTTATTTGGTTAATCTAGTTAGGTTGGATTATATTTTAGGGATATTATTAAAATTCCCTCTATTATTTAATGTATTAATCAAAATCCCCTATCTATTTTTATTTATGGTCGAAATCTCCTCCATAATTTCATTTTATAATCAATTTCCTCCTACCGTCAGTTTTAATTATCAAAATACCATTGACTATTAACTTTTCTGTTAGGGATATTATTAGAATTTTCCTCTAGTTTGGTGTATTAGTCAAAATTCCCAATAGTTTCATTTATGGTCAAAATCGCCCCCTAAGTTTCATTTTATAGACAATTTTCTCCCTATCGTCAGTTTTAATTACCAAAATATCCTTAATCGTTAACTTTCTATTAAAAACTTTAGGACATCAAAGGTTTAAAAGTAAATATCTATATATATTAAATTAAAATATTTTAATTTATGATATCAATAATTCTCTATTATTTATCAAATGATGAACAGTAAGATTAAATATAAAATATTAAACGATTAAAAAAATTTAAAAAATTAAAAATTAAAAGATTTAAAATCTATGGAGATGTATAGGGTCCATCTTTTTATTTTAAATTTTTTTTAAATTTTTTATGTTTTTATTTTTATTTTTTATTTTTGTGTTTATGATCTCTACCCTCTATTTATGGAGATGGACGGTGGTGATCCATTTTTTTTATTTTAAACTTTTTATGTATGTTTTTTTAAAAAAAATTGTGTTTATGATCTCCATTGTCCTTTTATAGAGATGGACAGTGGAGATCCATCTTTTTATTTTTATTTTTTTTAATATTTTATATTTGATCTCTATCGGCAATCATATTATTAGACAATAGAGATTTATTGATATTACAAATTAAAATATTTTAATATAATATATATAGATATTTAACCTTTATACTTTTGGTGCCCTAAAGCTTTAAGAAAAGTTAACGGTTAAAGATGTTTTAGTAATTAAAATTGACGATAGGGGAAAAATTGACTATAAGATGGAATGGAGGGATTTTGACTATAAATGAAATTATAAGATATTTTTGCTATTACACCAAACTAGAGGGGAATTTTAATAAGGGTGAATTGCACTCAAGTACCCTGACTTTTATCATAATTGCACGTTTAATGCCAATTTTGCCATAATTGCACTATAATACCCTATAATCCGTTGACCACCGTTAGAGTAACAGTTGACCAAACGGATTCAGGCAAAATGACGAGAATGCCCCTTAAAGGAAAAAACAAAAAAAAAAAATTGAAAATCAGATGATCTTCGAACCCAAATGAACTGGGTTCGCGATCGAACCCAACTGGGTTCGATCGCGAACCCAGTTGCTGGGTTCGCGTTCGAACCCAGCTGGGTTCGATCCCGAACCCAATTCATCTGGGTTCACGATCGAACTCAGCAACTGGGTTCACAATCGAACCCAGTTTCTAGGTTCGAGCACGAACCCAGTTTCTGGGTTCATGCTACTAACCCTGGGTTCGAGCGCGAACCCAGCAACTGGGTTCGTGCTACGAACCCTGGGTTCGTAGCACGAACCCAGTTTCTGAGTTCGTGGTCGAACCCAGATCTGGGTTCGTGTTCTTCGAAAATTTTTTCAAAATTTTTTTTTTGTTGATTTGGTTTTTTAAAAAATATTTTTTAAAATTAATTAAAATATGACGTGGCATGTTCTTATTGGTTGGATGATTTTTTAAAAATAAATTTAAATGTAAAAGACCAATTTGCCCTTGAATCCGTTTGGTCAACAGTTACTCTAACGGTGGTCAACGGATTACAGGGTATTAGAATGCAATTATGACAAAACTGGCATTAAACGTGCAATTATGATAAAAGTCAGGGTACTTGAGTGCAATTCACCCTTTTAATAATATCCATAATAAAAAAGTTAAAGGGTAAGAGTATTTTGATAATTAAAACTGACAGTAGGAGAAAAATTGAGTATAAAATAAAATTATAAGGGGGATTTCGGCTATAAATAAAATTAGATGGAGGATTTTGATTCACTAAATTATAGAGAGATGTTAATAATATTCCTATAGTTTATTAACTCAATCAAATTCAATCTTAAAATTAATCCAATCCAATCTAAACGAGTCGCACATCCATTTGTAGTAAAGTGGTTAGTGCACTTTCCTCTCACTTCAGTGGTGAAGGGTTCGATTCCACCATGCACATTTATCAGCATGTGTGGGTAGTATTCTCTCCCTCTACTAGGAGTAGATGTCTTCTGTTATGAGAGTATATTTTAGTGATTAATCTCGACAGGTCCCGACAGTTATTAATATTATAATCGTATCCCTTAAGAAAAAAAAAATCTAAACGAGTTGGGTTGGGTTACGGGTTGGGACTTGGGTGCCCACCCGTAATACATGTAGACATGGCCATTGGAACCGAACCGGCGGTTCCGGTTCCAAATTTTTATCAACCGGAACCGAGACCGGGGAGGTCCCGGTTCCGGTTAGAACCAGGGGGAACGGCCCGGTTCAGTTCCTCCCCGATTTTTTTGGAACCGGCGGTTCAACCGCCGGAACCGGCCAAAATAAAAAAAATAAATAATAAAAATAAAAAATAAATTAATAAAAAATAAATTAAATATATAAATAACGATAAAATTGAAATAAAATTTTGATAATATTATAAAACTATAAAATTAAATAAATAAATAAAAAATTAGGGCTTGCACTTAATTTTACCTCAATTAAGCTGCCTACGTATCCTCTAGGAGGAATCAAAGCCCACGTAGTTATTTTACCTGTTATGTTTCGAATGTGATCAATCGTCGCTTGTTCCTTCGGTTGCCGTTGTATCCTCGTTGGTGTCAAAAAAGTCATTATCGTCGGACACCAGATCCAATTCTTGCTGCCGGTATGTGGCCTTGGTCCAGTCGTCAACACAGACCTGGATCTGTATTGAGTCAGGACTAAGCAATGCTCGTCTCTCGTCCAGAACATTGCCACCTGCACTAAATTCCTGTTCGATGGCGACGGTCGAGACAGGGGTTCCAAAAATTTGTTTGGCAATGATGGCCAAAATTGGAAAGTTAGTTGCGTGCTCCCTCCACCACTGTAGGACGTTAAAGTCTGGGGTGTCCAAAAACTCAAAGGAGGTGTTTATGTAAACATCAACCTCTGAAACATAGGTTGATGAAGACGAACTCCCCGACGTCCTTGCTTTTTTGGTAAACACGCTTGCCCCTAACTTCCTTAATGTGGAGGGAAAGCGTGAATGACTAGTACTACCGCTTCCGCTTGGTTCCGATTGTTGAACATTAATGTTCAACAAAGGACCGTAAACATAACGATATTCGTCATACATTGAATAAAATAAATTCCTAACATTATTATATAAACCACTAACATCTATGTCCATTATCCCTAGAGATTGGTAATAAAGTGTAAAAAATTCATATAAACTATTAAATTTATTCCTAGGGTCAAAAACTGATGCAATAGTATAAATTACAGGAATGTCCCTATAATAGTTTATCCATCTTTCTCGCATTGCATAAACACACGGAACTAATTCATTTATTTGTGCACATTCATTAAGTGCACTTACAATATTAAGGGCTTCAAATAAAAATAAATGTGAAGTTGGATAATATATACCGGATAAAGAATTTGTTGCATCATGAAAAACTTTTAAAAGCATGCAAATTTTTGTACAAACATCCCAATGGTGTTAATATAAATTAATGGTATTAACATTATGCTGCATAAATCTAACTAATAATTCTCTATACTCGTAGCTTTCACAAAGCAACTTATATGTGGAGTTCCAACGAGTTGGAACATCACGGGAAAACCTAATTGGATGTTTCCCGTTAGCTTTACAATACCTAGCCCATTGTTTCATAGTGCTAGGATGTTTCTACAAATAGTATAGAGCATCCCTAATTGGTGTAATCCACTCATATAGTGTTTGCAAACCATGTTGTACACATATATTTAAAACATGGCAAACACATCTTTGATGAAAAAATCTGCCGCCAAAATAGGGTTGACACAATTGAATTAATTGTGGAACGGCAGCAGTATTATTTGCAGCATTATTAAAACCAATTGCAAAAATTTTACTCTCAATACAATATTCTTCAAAAATAATTTTCATTAATTTATAAATATTATCAGCAGTATGGGTGTCATCAAAAACTCTAAATGCCAATATTCGTTTTTGCAAATCCCATGATTGGTCAACGAAATGGCAAGTGAGTCCTAAGTATGAATGTTTTTGCCAATGATCACTCCAGATATCGGCACAAACAGACACACGACCCGGATAATTTTGAAAATATTTTACTAAAGCTTTTTTTTCTTTTTTATAAATATCACACATAGTACGTTTTAATGTGGTCCTAGGTACTCTACATGCAGCGGGATTTAAAGCATTATGACAGTATTTTAAAAAACCAGTTTTTTCCCCAAAACTAAAGGGGAGATGTTCGGTCGCTACCATTCTTGCTAATTGGTCCCTATTATTTTGATCAGTATATTTAAATAAAGGATGGTTAGGGGATGTGTACCTTGCAATTTGGTGTTGTCCTCGTTGATGGTGAGCTTCGGCTGGATGTTTGCTGTTGATATGCTTCCAATACGTCCCGTACCCTCCAGATTTGTTCCATTTAAAATCTTTGGAACAATAATTGCAAACCACTATAACTAAACCATCATTCTCCACCCTCTTCATATGAACTTTAAAAAGTTCAGATTTGTACTTTGACAAATCTGGCTGCCTCTGCGGCAATTGTACGGTTTCACTTGGAATTGGGAGGTTTGGAGCAGAGGAGGGACCACCGCCAGAAGAGGGATGAGAATGATCAGGATTAAAATTAATAGGAGTTTCATTACCAAAAATTACCTCCTCAAATTCTCTTTCTTGCAGGTATTCAGCAACATTTCGATCGTTGTTGTATTCTGGGAAAGGGCGACTTTGCACTTCTTGAACATTTAAATCCGGTACCTACTCATTTTGCTCAGCGTTTCTGTTGGAAACGGACCTTCGGCCTCCGGAAATAGATTTTCGACCTCCGGAAATAGATGGTCTTGATGGTGATGCCATTATAAATTTATAAAATAAAGTGTTTAAACAAATAATGAAAACAATTGAAGTAGTGAAAAATAATAACAAGATTGAGAGAATGAGAGAATTAGAAAAATATTGAGAGAATTAGAGATAAGAGAAATATTGAGAGAATGAGAGAATTTGTGTGAATGAATTGGAGAATTGATGGGGTTTATATAGTTTTTTGGATTGGGGAAAAATTAATATTTTTAAAACTTTAAGGGTTAAATTGTAATTTTCTAGGGAATGTTTTGATAATTTTCTAAGGGACAACGGCTCCCTAACGGCTGCATTGCTGCCACCTGGCAACTGTGGCCAACGGCCAAATTTTTTTTTTAAAAAAAAAATTAAAAATCGGTACCGAACCGGAACCGCCGATTCCAAACGGGCGATTCCGATTATTTTTTTAGGGAAACCGGAACCGAGACCAATTATCCCGATTCCAAAACCGGTAGGTTCCGGTTCAAAACCGCCAGTTCGGTTCGAACCGTCCGGTTCGAACCGAACCGGAGTCATGCCTAAATACATGCGAGGTGCAGTGTAATTTCCCCGTATCGATTAATTGAACATGAGATGCGATGCACCGAAGCAACAGCACTTACCCATTAGACCCTCATCCCTCGAAATATTGTCGATACCTTCGTTTGCTTCAACAGTGAAAACTCCCTCTTTCTCTCAGATACACCAAAAATTTGGTGGGAGAAAAACATGGCCACAACCCAAATGTTCTCATCACTCAAATATTCAGACAGCCTCACGGTGGTCGGAATCTCCTTCTGCACCGCCATCGTCTGCGAATCCATCTCCTGGCTCCTCATCTACCGCACCAACTCCTACAAATCCCTCAAATACTCCATCGACAAAGCCTCCAAGAAGCTCGAGACCATGAAAACCGAAAACCCAACTAAGATCTCCAACAAGAAGTCCAAAACCAAGAAGATTGACCGCGTCGAGACCAGCCTCAAAGAGTCCAGCCGCGACCTTTCCCTGTTCAAGTTCAAATCCGGCGCCGTTGTCGCCCTGGTCTTGTTCGTCGTCTTCGGTCTCTTGAATTCTCTCTTCGAAGGCAAAGTCGTTGCCAAATTGCCGTTTAAGCCGGTAGGGATCGTGATGAAGATGAGTCACAGAGGGTTACAAGGAGACGACGCCACGGATTGTTCCATGGCGTTTTTGTACTTCTTGTGCTCTATCAGTATTCGCACTAATTTGCAGAAGTTTCTCGGGTTTTCTCCGCCGCGTGGGGCTGCTGCTGCCGGTGGATTGTTCCCCATGCCCGACCCGAAGACCAATTGATCAGGTTTTCTTTCAAGATTGAGCCTCTGCATATGCTTTAATAATTAGGATTATTATTTTTTTCCTGACTGGATTGATTATTAATTTTGTATGAAACATTGGCTGTTTCTATTGCATGATATCTTCAATTTCGTGTTGCTTTTGCCTGCCTTCGCTAATTTGCCTGGTTAAATGTAGGACAAGTAGGTTCAATTTGATTTTCTATTGTGTGTGCAATCGATGAATGATTATTGGGGTCTGGATCTCGGATTGATCCAAATTGACATTTTAGTATTGTTGGTGATTTGGCTGTTTTCTAAATATTTTTATTTTTATTTAGTCGCAACATGTTGGGTGGATTTTATCTGATTTGATTTGCTATTGATATTTCAATTTGATATGATGATTCATCTCTAATGTTGGGATGGATTTGAGCAACTTTGCTTTGTATTATGAGCTTTCTGTGAAGTAGTGGTTGATATGATGGCGTGATCCCCTCTGATTAAGTATTTGTTATTTGCTATTTTGATTTTTGAGAAATAAGGTTAAGTTGATGGGAGCAGAAATTTTTTAGATGAGGTGAATGGTATATTACATACATTTATCAATTGCTGTAGAGTTAAATTGGCCTGAGAATAGATTCTCAATTGTCTCACGTCGTTTTGCACAGTTTAGTGATGAGTGAGTTTTGAATTGATATGCTCAAATTTTACAGCATCTTGTAAAAAAATGTACCACTCTACAACCAGAAATGCTGGAGGTTTTGCCTAAGAAAGGTTGGTAGTTTGATTAATCAAGAGTCTTACTAATGTGTATCAACAAATTTTTTGTGCTTTAGTAAGGGTGGATGCCTAATTGTTTTCCTTTTTGATCATTGGTAAAATTTCCTTTTTTAATTAATGCTAGTGTTACTGTTTGAAGTATAAAATTGCATTTCAGAATTGAATATTTTGTATTTTAAACTAAAAAAGAAATGTGCTTAAGTTCTTAAAATGAGGGGTGTTCACTAGATAATTTACATATATAAAAGTGCCCAAGAATTTTCAGTTCTTCTTTACTAGTACATTTCATTATTCTTATTATCTATGAAAAAAATCTCATCAAAATTCTTTGAATTTTATAGGTCATTTCGGAATTAATATAAGAGATCCTTCACTAGAGACTATATATATATATATATATATATATGTTAGGATGGCAGTAGGATCAAATGGTACATCTATTTAAATTGGACGATAAAATTAAAATAGCAGAAAATAATCGATACAAGAATTTACGTGGTTCGGCTAAAATACAAGCCTACATCCTCGGGCCAAGGGGAGCGATTCCACTATATTAAAAAATTTATGGTGTGTACACAATTAGAGATTACACTTTAATATTCCTAAGAGGATAATTCACAAAACCCCTTACAATAATTCATACCCCAAAATTTTCTCACAACACTAAATTTTGATTCTCACAAAAAACTCTCTTTTTCTATCTTTTTCTTCTCTCTATTTTTCTCACTCTGTGTTGCGTCCCATTCTTTCGAAACCTGCCTATTTATAAGCAGTCAGGAGAGAAAAAAAAAATTCAACATCATTTAATGCAGAAGACTCAATTTCTTGACAAATTGATTTCGGCGCCATGTGCAATAACTCATTTTTTGACAAATTGATTTTTCTTCAATCCACTTTGACAAATAGTTCAATCAACTTTCGGTGCACTGTTTACCTTTTGAAAATTCTATTCACCTTTTTGACAAATCTCCACATTGGATTGAATTTTGATCAATAGCACTATCGCTCTACCTTGGCAAAGTATTTCACCAGTTTGAAATACCAATCACGTTTAAGCAGTGTTTGAACTTGACATTTGGAAGAGATTTCGTCAGCGTATCTGCAGGATTATAATGAGTACTTATATTCTTCACGGTAACTCGTACTTGGGCTATGATATCACGAGCAAAATGAAATTTGATATCAATATGCTTAGTTCTTTTATGAAACATATGGTCTTTAGTCAAATGAATTGCACTTTGACTATCACAAAAAATAGTAGTGGCATCGGAACAAGAACTAAGCTCCCTGTACAATCCTTGAAGCCAGAGTGCTTCTTTTATCACCTCTGTAATAGCAATGTATTCTGCCTCTGTTGTTGATAATGCTACAACAGTTTGCAAAGAAGCTTTTCAGCTAACTGCACTTCCACCGAGAGTGAATACATATCTTGTAAGTGATCTCATTTTATCAAGATCACCTGCATAATTAGAGTCGACAAACTCAATTAGAGAACTGCTACTCCGACTAAACTCCAGACATGCTTCTGAAGTTCTACGTAGATATTGCAGAATCCATTTCACTGCATTCCAGTGTGTTTTTCCGGGACAAGACATATATCTACTAACAACACTAACTGCATGTGAAATATCTGGACGCGTACAAACCATAGCATACATAATACTACCAATTGCACTGGAGTAGGGAACTCGAGTCATATACCTCTTTTCGCTATCTGTCTTGGGTGATAAAGCTGTTGACAATCTGAAGTGTGCAGCCAATAGAGTAGATACTGGTTTAGCATTTTTCATGCCAAATCTCTCCAGAACTTTCTCAATATATCCTTTCTGAGTTGAATAATTTTCCTTCTTTTCGATTTCTTTTTATTTCCATGTCAAGGATCTTCTTCGCAACACCAAGATCCTTCATCTCGAACTCATTTTTCATCTGTTTCTTTAACTCATCAATATCTGACATGTTCTTAGCTGCAATCAACATGTCATCAACATAAAGAAGCAAATATACAAATGAGCCATCATCATTCTTTCGAAAATAGACACAACTATCATTGTTACTCCTTGAGTATCCACTACCAATCATAAACGAATCAAATCGTTTATACCACTGTCTTGGAGACTGCTTCAAACCGTACAATGATTTCTTGCAAACAAACATGATATTCTTTTCCTTCA
Organism: Xanthoceras sorbifolium; assembly: GCA_003430845.1. Taxonomy (NCBI): domain Eukaryota; kingdom Viridiplantae; phylum Streptophyta; class Magnoliopsida; order Sapindales; family Sapindaceae; genus Xanthoceras; species Xanthoceras sorbifolium. The sequence continues at coordinate 14,937,631 of CM010612.1, forward strand.
AGGCTTCAACAATAAAACCCTGTGGATGTTGCATATCGATTTGTTCCTCTAGCTCACCATGCAAAAATGCTGTTTTAACATCCAACTGCTCCAATTCCAAATCATGCATGGCAATTAATGCAAGCAAGACACGAATAGAACTGTGTTTAACAACAGGTGAGAAAATATCATTAAAATCCACACCTAGTACCTGACTGTAGCCTTTAGCTACTAACCGTGCTTTATATCTTGCATCCTCAACTCCTGGAATTCCTTCCTTCCTTTTGAAGATCCATTTGCAGCCGACAATCCTCTGTTTAGCTGGCGGTTTCACAAGTACCCATGTATTATTCTTGTGAAGTGATTATATTTTTTCTTGCATAGAAATTAACCATTTTGCAGAATCAACAGAAGAAATAACATCGGAATATGTGACGGGTTCTCCAACAGAGTTTGTCTCTTCTCCAATGTTCAAAGCATATGCAACAAAGTCTGCATATCTTTGTGGTGGTCTTATTTCTCTTTGTGGTCTACTTTCAACAATGCTATAACGTGCCTCTTGAGGCACATCTTCAACACCAATCTCCTCTTCTGATTGAGATTCTAAAATATTAGGATTTTGACGCATCAATGGTGGACACGGAACTTCAAGCTCCACCAGCTTTGATGCACCGCCTATCGTATTTGTATCAGAAGAAACTGGAGACTCTTTCTTCTGCGTTAGTAGAGCAGATTCATTAAAACTAACATTTCTACTAATAACAAATTTAGGTAATTTAGAATCTAAACACCATAATCTATATCCTTTCACCTCAGATGCATAACTAAGAAAAATATATTTTTTTGCCCTCGGTTCTAGTTTCCCTTTACTAACATGCATATATGCAGGACATCCAAATATTTTTAAATTTGAATAATCAGCAGGTTTACCAGACCATACCTCTTCAGGAGTCTTGAACTCGATTGTTGTATATGGTGAGCGATTCACCAAGAAGCAAGCTGTGGAAATTGCTTCAGCCCAAAAGTCTTTAGACAGACCAGCATTGGAAAGCATACACCGGGCTCTTTCCAAAAGAGTCCTATTCATGCGTTCAGCAACACCATTATGCTGGGGAGTTTTGACTACTGTATGATGTCTGACGATCCTTTCGTCTTCGCAAAATCTGTTGAAATCTCCACTACAGAATCCAAACCATTGTCAGTTCGGAGTCTTTTGATTTGCTTTCCTGTCTGCTTCTCGATCAGAGTTTTCCACCTTTTGAAAGTGTCAAGAACATCATTTTTGTTCTTTAAGAAAAACACCCAGACCTTCCTTAAAAAGTCATCAATGAAGGTCAATAAATATCGAGCTCCTCCTTTTGATGAAACTGGTGATGGGCCCCATAGATTAGAGTGAATATAATCCAACGTCCCTTTGGTTCTATGAATTCCAATACCAAAGCTAAGTCTTTTCTGTTTTCCAAATATATAGTGCTCACAGAAGTTCATTTTACCGGTATTTTGGCCACACAAAAGTCCTCGCTTGCTTAGCAGGGTTAGACTTTTTTCGTTCATGCGCCCGAGCCTCATATTCTGAATCAGGCATGGATGATTCTGAAACAGCTACAGAACTTGTAATAGTGGAACCTTGCAATATATAAAGGCTATCAGTTTTCTTAGCCTTCATCACGATCATTGCACCTTTGCTAACTTTTAATACTCCACCTTCAGCTGAAAACTTGCACCCATTTGAATCAAGAGTGCCAAGGGAGATGAGATTCTTCCTCAGGTCTGGAACATATCTCACATCAAACAATGTTCTCACAATGCCATCGTACATTCGGATACGAATTGTTCCTATGCTAACAGTTTTGCATTGAGTATTATTTCTCATCAAAACAATACTTCCATCTATAGATTCATATGTTGAAAACCAATCCCGGTTGGGACACATGATAGGAGCAACCAGTATCCATAATCCATTCATTATTGGAATTGGATCGATCTTCTGTCACGAACAAAACATCATCTCCTCTTTCTTCATTTTGTGGAGTGACTTTATTGCCAAATGACGAGTTAGCGTGAAGAAGATAAGTACTCATGATAATCCTGTAGATATGCTGACGAAATCTCTTCCAAATGTCAAGTTCACACACTGCTTGAACTTGATTGGTATTTCAAACTGGTGAAATACTTGGCCAAGGTGGAGCGATACTGTTATTGATCAAAATTCAATCCAAGGTGGAGATTTGTCAAAAAGGTGGATAGAATTTTCAAAAGGTAAACAGTGCACCGAAAGTTGATTGAACTATTTTTCAAAAGTGGATTGAAGAAAAATCAATTTGTCAGAAAATGAGTTGTTGCACATGGCGCCAAAATCAATTTGTCAAGAAATTGAGTCTTATGTAGACTTTGTTGCATATGCTTTGACCATTGGAGAAGAGACAGACTTTGTTGGAGAACCCGTCACATATTTCGATGTTATTTCTTCTTTTGATTCTGTAAAATGGTTAATTTTTATGCAGGAAGAAATTGAATCACTTCACTAGAATGATACATGGGTACTTGTGAAACCGCCAGCTAAGCAGAGGATTGTTGGCTGCAAATGGATCTTCAAAAGGAATTCCAGGAGTTGAGGATGCAAGATATAAAGCACAGTTAGTAGCTAAAGACTACAGTCAGGTACTAGGTGTCGATTTTATTCACTCTGATCTATAGGGCATATCACCAGTGTCATCAAAAGGAGGAGCTCGATATTTATTGACCTTCATTGATGACAAATTGATTTTTCTTCAATCCACTTTTGACAAATAGTTCAATCAACTTTCGGTGTACTATTTACCTTTTGAAATTCTATCCACCTTTTTGACAAATCTCCAATTTGGATTTAATACATATCCAGTAAGTGATCTCCTTTTATCAAGATCATGTGCATAATCAGAGTCGATAAACCCAACTAGAGAACTGCTACTCCGATTAAACTCCAGACATGCTTCTGAAGTTCCACATAGATATCGCAGAATCCATTTCACTGCATTCCAGTGTGCTTTCTTGGACAAGACATATATCTACTAACAATATATATATATATATATATATATATATATAAATTCTTTAGGTCAAACAATTTTATGTTCAAACCATCCGCACTTTGACGCAATTTAATGAATTTTGATGAGATTTGTTTATGGATGTTAAGAAAAATGAGATATGATTGGGGAAAAATTTTCAAATTTTCCGAATACAAAAGCTATTTCAAAATAATTATGAGGTGCGGGATTCCGCACGTTTTTCTATACGGGTTCCTGTTAGAGAGAAATTTTGTAACATTACAGAGTGAACTCTATAATATACAAAGTCGAATCCCGTACGAAAAAACGTACGGGATCCCGCACCTAATCAGTCCTCTCTCTCTATATATATGTGTGTGCAGATACATACATGTGTGTGTTAGGAGACCTGCATAAACTCTTTTTCATTTTTTTTTTCTCTTTAAACCTCTGGTTATTTTGGGTGTTATTCCGGGCATTTTGGAAGCTTGTGTGTGTGTGTGTGTGTGTGTTAGGAGACCTGCATAAACTCTTTTTCATTTTTTTTTTCTCTTTAAACCTCTGGTTATTTTGGGTGTTATTCCGGGTATTTTGGAAGCTTGTGTAGTGCAGATAGAGATGATATTTGTGTCTTAAAGCTGTGTGTGAATTGTGGTAATTGAGAAAGGAAGGGAAAAAAAATACAAGTCTCTTGGGTTGTACAGTGTCTAATCTTCTATTGAACTTCAATTACTCTTGATAGAAGCTATTGTCATGCCATTCAACAATTGTGGACATCTTTATCAGTGAATTCAGAGACTTTACTTGACAATTTTATGGATGGACTGTATGCTGTGGACATGACAATATTCGATTTCGTTTTACAAGAACTACTAACAGTTAGGTTTTGCAAAACAGTTAGCTATATGATTTCCTAATGTTATGATTATGGTTACCTATATGATTTGTGTGGATGTCCACCATGTCCATACAAGCACGTACATGCGATTAACTTGCAACATATCTTTCCACTATCTTCATTTCACTCTCATTTTATGTCTACCTTTTCGTAATTTATGGTTGTGAAATTCTAAAGAATGTCTCACATAAGTTGAATGATACACTTGAGAGCATGGGAGAAGTTTAATATTTCCTTTTAATATTATTGTTGTGTCTATCTTCTTATTTCTTAGTTTAGTTTTTATATTAGTTTTCGTTATCATTTCACGAAATTTTATTGAACTAATAACATTGAACATACCTGAAGTTTGTTGAATTGCATTCGAAATTGAAGTTTACAGAAATTCACATTGAACTCTCCTGTCATTAAATTTTACTGTTAAAAAAAAGTAGAAGAAGAAGTAAGAGATTCATGGTGGATTGCGAATCAGGGGAGGCTCGACCTTATTTTTTAGCGGTCAAATTTAACACGAAAGGAGTTTAGTATGAGTTTCGATAAATTTTAATTCTGGGTGTAATTTATCAAATCTCAAGTAGGTTAAGTATTATTTATTCAATTTTATTATTTTTACAGTTTAAAGGCCTGTAAAAAAAGGAAGATTGGGAGGTTTTTACGTTGGAGAGAAATAAACTATATATATAAAATTTTCAAGTGCTAAATATCCATATTATAAAATTTAATTAATTTTAATAAGAGTTTTTGTATGAATGATAAGAAAAATAGTACCCAGAAAAAAAAAGACTGAAAATTTTTAGAGTTTGGAAAATATTTTAAGCTAAAACATTAAAAAATAGAGAAATATAGATAAATAATTCTAGTATCTAAAAGATTTTTAAATTTTGTTTTGAAGTATATTCGAATTTTTTTTTTTAATATTTATTCAAAACTCGTTTATTAAAGTTTATCAAATGGTTGGGATAGAGTGAGTATAAGATAACTTGTATTATAAACCATATCAATTATTTATTTATGTATTTATTTATTTGAAAATGACAATTACTATGTCTATTGATATTGTGGAAAGGGTATATTTAGAATTGTTGTAGCTTGGGAAATAATTATTTATAATTTAACTCCATAAATAATTAGGTGTTTAATAAATTAATTTTAAAGATAATCAACTTAACAAAAAAGTAGGAAACATGTGTTTGTAAAATATTTAGACATTATATTATATTATTTTTATTTTTTAGCTTTTTATTTTTTATTTTTTAACTTTTATTTTTCATTTTTATTTTTTCAACTTATTTTCTTTATTTTTTTTTATTTTTCCATTTTTTTATTTTCAACTTTTTTATATTTTTTTAAATCATATTCCATTAATAATTTAATAAATAAATAAAAATAATAACTTTAATTAAAAAATTATCAATATTTTCATAGATAAATAGATATTAAAATTCCCTGTAGTTTTGCGTATTCGATAAAATCCTCTCTAGTTTCATTTTTGGTTAAAATTCCCCCTATAGTTTAGTGTATTCATTAAAATTTCCCTACCATCAGTTTTAATTATCAAAATACTATTGACTGTTAACTTTTCAGTAGGATTATTATTAAAATCTCCCGCTAATTTGATGTATTAGTTAAAATATTCCCATAGTTTTATTTATGGTAAAAATTTCTCCCGTAGTTTTATTTTATAGTCAATTTCTCCCTTACTATCAGTTGTAATTACTAAAATACTTTTAACTATTAAGTTTCTATTAAAAATTTTAAAGCACCAAGAGTATAAAGGTAAATATCTATATATATTAAATTAAAATATTTTAATTTATAATATTAATGAATCTCTACCGTTTATAATATGATGACATTAGAGATTAAATATAAAATATTAAAATTTTTAAAAAAAAGTTAGATCTCCGCCGTCCATAGATGGATGATGGAGATCATAAACACAACTTTTCTTAAAATAAATTATGAAAAAATTTTAAAAAAAAAATTAAAAACAAAAGATGGATCTCCACCGTTCATTTCCATATTATGATGGACATTAGAGATTAAATTTAAAATATTAAAAATTTTAAAAAAGTTGATCTCCACCGTGCATAAATGGACGGTGGAGATTATAAGTACAAAAAATATTTTAAAAAATTACCACATTTTTTTTTTTAAAAAAATAAAAATAAAATTGATCTCCACCGTCTATCTTCATATTATGATGGACATTAGAGATCAAATCTAAAATATTAAAAAAATTAAAAAAAAAAATTGGATCTTCATCATCCATAGATGGATAGTGAAGATCATAACCACAAATTTTTTTAAAAAAAAATTACAAAAAAATTTATAAAAATTAAAAAATTAAAAATAAAACGATGGATTTCTACCGTCTATCTTTATATTATGATGGACACTAGAGATTAAATTTAAAATATTAAAATATTAAAAAATTAAAAAAAGTTGGATCTCCACTGTCTATAGATTGACGATGGAGATCATAAACATAAAATATTTTTAAAAAAATACATAAAAAATTATTAAAAATTAAAATATGGACCTCCACCGTCCATCTTTATAGATTTTAAATTTTTTAATTGTTTAATATTTTATATTTAATCTCTAATGTCATCATATTATGGACGGTAGAGATTTATTAATATTATAAATTAAAATATTTTAATTTAATATATATAGATATTTATTATTATACTCTTGGTGCCCTAAAATTTTTAACAGAAAGTGAATGGTTAAAAGTATATTGGTAATTAAAACTGACGGTAGAGGGGAAATTGACCATAAAATGAAAATATGAGGGAATTTTGATTATAAATAAAATTATCAGAAGATTTTGACTAATACATCAAATTAGAGAGGAATTTTAATAATATTCCTAACTGAAAAGTTAACGGTTAATGGTATTTTAGTAATTAAAACTGAAGATATAAAAAATTTTGACGAATACAATAGACTACAGGAAAAATTTTAATAATATTCTTAAATAAAAACATCACAGCAAGAACTCAGTTTCTCCCATAAAGTAGATTTGAAAAGCAACGTCCAAATAATTTTTTAAAATTTGCTTCTAGAAGAAGTCAATTATAAAATAACTGGATTTTAAAAAGTTTATCAAAAATTGTTTTTTAATCAAAATTTATAAACTAAGTTATTATTTTTCAACTAAAAGTAATTCTAAATGTACTTTTAAGTCTCCCCACCATTATTAAAACGTGATGATTATTTTTGCATGACTTGATTATGTATATCTTTGGTATTGTATTAGCTTTTTTATGGATCCATCAATTGCATGAAATTAACTCAAGTCACTGGTGGCTAAGTTCAAACACCACTTGAATATAAAAATTTTAATACCGAAAAAAGTTGCACATTCTCTACACCAAAAGTAAAATACAATCTACAATTCAAAACCGATTTAGTCATCAAAGGAAACAAACGAGATCATCTTCTAGGTAAAGATTTTATTTTTCTTTTTAATTTTATTATTTTGTAATCTGAATACTGTGAATTGATAAGCCAAAAACATATTCTAAATAAATTTCCTCCGTCCCATTTATGTAATGAAATGACTTGTTTGATTTAATGCTTGAACAAAATTAATGTATTATAATTTGCGTGTAGTATGATAGTAAAAATTCTCGATCTGTCCTAAACCTGTGGGTATCTGCTCCATTTGACACATGTATGGAGCAATAAATCTAGATTATGGATCAGGACCGGGTTAAATATTTTGACCCGCCCAAATAATTGGGTTAGTAACCGAGCGCTTGTTTTATCCATTAATTAAAAAAAAACTATATATATATATATATAAAATAACCCTAATTTCACTATCCAAATCCCACCCAGTCACCCAAATCGCACACCACCACTCCACCAAACACCTCCATTGCTACAGACACTCTCTACTCTCCACTCACTACATCATATCATTTTATCACAATCATTTTTTTTTTCTCTCTTTCTTTATATCACAAATATCTTTCTACTTTTGAGAATGACTGAAACTTTACCTCTTTATGATGTTAAACCTTGCTTTACATCATTTGTTGTAATACAATATGAACTGTTGACATATTTGTTAATGTTAGAGTGAAATATAACTAGATTTAGAGTTGGAATATATTTCACTTAGTGATAGGCACTGTATGTTTTTTTTTTTCTTTTTTAAATGAATTTAGTTTGGCCAACTTTTCATGTGAAGCTAGATGGGGTTGTGTTACCGGGCACGGTTGTCTATGAGGATGCATAGGTACAAGCAGTTGAATAGTGTTTAGGTAAAAATGTGTAGTTTTTAAAGAAATTGATAAAGAGAACTAATTTTAGGATATCTTGGGAAAAGTATAAGTTAATCATTGTTGGTGGCAAATTTTCGCATACGGATACACCAAGCTTGAAATGAAGTCACATTAAAAAACACTGAAATTAAAAAATAATATTTTAAAAAATAAGTGGAGATCTAATCCCAATTGTGATTGATGGATGGTGGAGATCTCACCAGATCCATGAAGATCTTCATGGATCTAGCTTTCCCCGCCAGCTTCCCCCGTTCATGGTGGGGAAGGCTCGCGTCTCGCTTAGCGACAAACAAGGATCCGCGAACATCTACAAACAGGAGATCTCTAATGGTCCCTTGTTCGTCACCGTTGGCCTCCCTCGTTTGTTGCGTGGGGATGCTAGATCCATGGAGATCTCCATGGATCTAGTGGAGACGCATGATATCTCCATGGATATGAGGTAAATTCTTAGATTAGCAATTCAGGTGACCAAATTAGAAATTTTGATCTTTTTACTAATCAAACTCGTTCGACTTAATTGTGACCAAATTTAATTAACAATAAGGGAGATCAATGAAAATTTCTTTATAACGTTGTTTGTGTTTGTAAAAAACCAAACCTCGAGTAGTTTTGGTGCAATTTACTTTTACAATTATTATGTCACTAGATTTTTGTCCTTTAGACAGCCAAACATGGTTAACGATTAACTTTACTAGAATTTAACTATCGATAAGGAGGTGAATCTCAGGTGTTGATAAAATTATTTTTGTATATATAAAGATGAACCTCAGGTAATTCTGGTGTAATTTGCTAATCTCAATAGCATCCTTCTATTTTTGGAATTGATTCTACCTCCGTTAATGTCGTTTGTTGCACTTGGTGAAGCTATGTTTACATTTAGACATTTATAAGATCAATACAGTTAGGATCGAAGCTACGACTATCTCAATTGAAACTAATTATTGTCCATTATTCGACATCATAACCCCAATGACACGTGTTCTAAAAGTCGTCTATGTGGGAAAGTGGACACTGTTGATAGCTCACAAATTCCTCTCCCAACATGTCACTCCTCCATCGAAGCATTGACCATTATCTCTAATACCTAGGGGCATAGCTTGAACTATTATATTGGGTGGGTTATTCTAAATTTTATTTTTCTTTTTAAAAGTCCGATCATTTTGTATTATACAAAAATTTCATTTATAATAGTTAAATATAAACATTATGACAAAATTATTATTAATAATAATGAAGGATAATGATTCTTATCCTCAAATACATAACTTAGACAAAAAAAAAAAAAAAAAAATACAAACAGTAGGCATGAAATGTAAATACAATAAGATATTACCGAAGTTGTGCACTATGTAATTTCAAAATAGAAAAAAAATATATTACTGATTTTGAGTCAATAGTATCAATAGGTTCATTAACGTAGATGACCAAACAATTTGTAAAAAAATTGTTATTTTTCTTGTTTTAAAATAATTATTTAACAAGTTTCATAACTGAAAATACACGTTATATACTCACTGTGGAAATAACATAAATTAATGAAGTAAAATAAGTGTGGCTCTTATTTCAACGAGAAAAAAAGAAGAAGAAGAGAAAAACGATTTGATGCAGTTGTATGTATTCCTATTATGTCAAGTGTGGTAGAGAGTTTTTTAATTTTAATTTTTATTCATTTTATTTATACATTTAATTTGCATTTATATTAAATTCATTTGGGTATTAGACAGACTCTCATTGTAATTAAATTGGTTTATTGGGTTAAGTTTAATTTTTATGAGTTAAATAAAAATTAAATAATTAAATTTTTACTTAATTTTTTTATCTAAAATAATATAAATATCTAAAACTATATATATATATATATATATATATATATATATATATATAAATCGAAAATCTTGGCTGGGGTAGAGCCCAGCCAAGCCCCAAGGGGGTTCCGCCCATGCTAATACCCAAATATCAGGGTCAAGTGCTCATCATTATAGCAAACGCAAGGAAATGGAGGTGTCTGTCGAGCAGGAAGGTTCAAAACTTCTTCTGAGGTGTGAGCTGGCTGTGATGAGGATGAAACCATTGATGATGAAAAAGTGTATACAAGAGGAATGACTGAAGAGGGAGTAATTAATTGTGCTGGTTTAGGATGAGAAAACATGCCTGGTATGAGTTTCTGGGATCCTTTTATATGTGTTGTTTGAAAGTCATAGTATTCAAACCATGACTTAAGTCTAAGAAGCAAAGGATTAGGAGGAATCTTATTTTTGAATTCCAGGACACATGGAAAGGATGAGTTATCCATTTCAACTTTAAAAGAGTGTCCTCTGAGATAAAAATTAAAATTTTCAATACCATATTTTAATGAAAGAATCTCTTTATAGATTGTGTGATAGTGTTGCTGTGATGGCCTGAATGTACCACTGGCGTGTGCACAGTAGTAGCTCTTTTTGTCCTGTTCTTCAAGAAGCAGTGCTCCCCAATGGTAATCAGAGGTATCTGTTTGTAAGATGCGAATACCGTCAGAAGGTATGTGAAGAGATGGTGGTTTTTGGGCAACTTTTTTGAGATGGCTGATTGCTTGAGTGTGCTTAGGGCCCCATGGGGGCGGTTTCTTTTTCAAAAGATTTAACAGAGGGGCAATGTATTTGGCTGTATATGGGATAAAATCACAGATATAATTAACTATGCCAAGGAACTGTTGAATTTGTTCTTTAGACAGGTGTGAATCAGGAAATTTGAGCAACTCCTGTGCAATATGGGGTTCGGGAGAAAAGGTGCCATGTGTAACATGCATACCAAGAAAGTCAATCTCGGGCTGAGCAATAAAACGTTTCTTTTTAGAAAGCATGATGCCAAACTGTTTAATGATGTTATAGAATGGGAAAGGAGAGAACGATGTTCTTCCTCAAAGGGACTAAAAAGGAGGATGTCATCAACATAAATGAGAGTACTGTGAAGGATAGGGTGAAATATGCGAGTCATGACCTTTTGGAACAGGGATGGAGTAGTCTTTAATCCAAAGGGTAAAATTGTTCATTGATACTGAGCATTAGGAATGCAAAAGGCTGTTTTGGGACGATATGAATGGTGGATACCTAGTTGCCAGAAAGCACCTTTAAGATAAAATTTTGAAAATAATTTGGCTTTGGCTAGGTGAACAAGAAGGGTAGATGTTTTGGGTAAAGGAAACTTGTCATCTTGTAAAAACTGGTTTAAGGGCTTGTAATCAATAGCAAGTCTCTTTTTTCCTCGGATTTTTTCAGATCTTTTTTCAACATAAAAAGCCTGGCAAGCTCAGGGTGAAGTTGTGGGCTCAATGAGGCCTTATTGTAACAGAGTTTCATACTCTTGTCGGGCCAGATTGAGATCTGAAGGAAACATGCCAGGGTGTGAGGCTTTAGTGGGGTTAGCATCCTCATTAAGCTTAAAGGGAAGCTTAGTAAAGAAGTCTGAATTATGCCATAAGGGGTTTAGATGTTTAAACATGGCATGATTATCTGCACAGTAGGATAAGAGAGTCTGTTTGAATTCATCAAAGTACTATGGACTGTTGGTGAGGGAAAAGATTTTCAAGTTTGTGGTGAATGGCTTGAAATCTCTTTTGAATCGAATCCCATTGGGAAGGATCCGGAGTTTATCAAATTGACAGTATGTATCCCATCCTAAAAGTAAGTCTTTTCCTGGAAGAGGATTGTCAATAAATTTGCTCCAAATAATGCACCTATCCTTTTATTTGTAATGAGTTTCGTGGTGAAGAGTTCATCATTAGCTGCTTTGAAGTGCTGGGTATGGTTGGTCCCATACTGTGGAGGGAGGACCTTTGGATCCAGCATGGACTTATAAGCCCCAGTATCAATGTAGGCAATGACGTTGATGGGCTTATCATATTTGTCCAGAAGAATCTGGGCCTGGACATATGGACTGTGAATATCTTGGGCTGAAAGCACGTGTGTCCGTGACTATATGGGCTGTAATTGAAAGATGGAAGTCTCTGTGGAGTTTGAGTAGTCTGGATCTGATGGTGAATCAGGGTCAGAGTCCGGGTCGGAGTAGGGTAGTGCAAAAGCAGTGTCATTATTGAGCTCTGATTGTTCTGAAAACAGGGATTCAATATCAGCATCTGAATTTAGTGTTGGTTCGTAGGATTGAATCTATTTAATCTGTTGAATCATCTTTGCTGATTTCTTGGCCTTTTGTGGACATTGTTTAGCGAAATATATTTTTTTCTTACAGACGTAACACCTGTTAGATTTGTGGACTCTTCTTCGTTGTTTCTTCCAGAAGTAGCTGAATCGACGATTCTTTCTTTTTTCTTTGAGGAGGAAGTGCTTTCGCTTCTTAGTCTTACAAAGGCATTTGTCAGACTTGCATTTAATCTGTAGATAAGGCTTTTTACAGACCTTATCAAACTTGGCTTTGTCTTTGAGCATGTTGGAGAAGAGTTCCTGAGTATCACAAATTTTTTCAAGAGAGGTAAGAGCAATCTGATGAATTTCACCAAGAGAAGTATTTCTCAAATCTCTTCTTATAGAAGCCATGTGTCGGTGAATCTCAGCTTGGAGTTCATCAGGAAGGGAATTGATATAAACTTGATCATTGAGGCCGTTCAACATGTAATATTTGTGAGACATCTTTTTGAAATGGAAGTTGAGATCTTTTCTTTTTAAAGAACAACACTTCATTTCAAAGTATTCTTGTCTATCTTGTTTATCGATCAACTGAAAATCTCCAATGAATTCTTTGAAGATAATTCCAAGGATGTGAGAAGTACTAGGACTTTGAACCAGTTGAAGTTGTCTGTATTCTCCAAGAGACTGATACCAATCTCGAAGAGTACTAGTGAAACGAGAAGTGAATTCTCTGAGAACATCTTGGAGAGGTCAGTGTGATTTTGTCATCTGGAGATCAATCCAAGCTTCAAATTCATGGACTTTATCCCGCCAATTCTTTGGATCAGTGGCGTCAAAAGAGAACCAATGACAATTGCTAGTTTTATCTGTTGTAGGTGGTGGCTCTGGAGGTCGATGAAGAAATTCAGAATCTTCTTCTTCTTCAGGCGGCTCATCAACAATAGGTTCATCATTATGAGCATGTGAAGATTCTGCTCTAGTCTGAGAGGAGCGATTGAAATTGTCACCAGAAGGTGTTGCCATAAACATACGGCTAACATCAGTTTGTTCTGGATCAGTATCATTAGAGAAATCAGTAGAAGAGAAACTGGGAGATTGTGGTTGAACAATAGAGACTGATTTCTTCTTGTGTTTGGGTGATGGAGATCCTCTGAGTTTTCAATAATCCATCGGTTGTTTGTCTTTTCTGGTGGATAATGATGGCCTGGGGACAGGTTGCTTATGAATAGGATTTCTTCTAAAAACTTTAGAGTTATTTTGAAGGCTTTAGAATAGTCTGTAGGAGAGGATGGAGTGTATGGGGGAGAATTGAAAAGAGAGTAACCATAAGATGGAACCAGGATAGGAGGAACAGAGGGTATATGCTTGTCCATATCTTTATGAATGCGTTCCATTTCAAATTTGAGTTCTTGAATCTCCTTTTCTTTTCGATCAAAAGCTGTACCAAATCACTGCTTTTTGATCAGGTATTTGAGATCAGCATTAAGTTGGGCGATGCGGCTCTGAAGATCAAGATAGATTCTCTTTAGCTCAGAATCTAAGCCCGCCAATCTTTCTTCTGTTTGGGCTGATCTATCCAGGGTTCTGTCAAGCTTTGAATAAATTGTTTTTAGGATTTGGTTATGTGATCTGGCATTTTTGGTTTGCCAGTTCAGAACTTCTTCTGCTTGAGAGCGTGGCTTCTGTCTTCCATCAGGAAGAACTTCAAAAGGTTGAACAAAGGCACGAGTTGCAATGTTGTGATCTTTGTCTGTGAGTCTCTCGAGTGGAGGGAAATCTGCATCATAATCATAAGAGGATGCCATGTAGCATGGAATTGGTTGGGGAGATGGAGTCAAAATGGGCTCAGGCTTGGGTGGAGACTCAAGTTCTGGTGGAAGGAGGCCTTCTTCCTTGAGAATATGAAGAGCTTCTTCATAAACGTCAAGAGGTTTGCGAGGTGTGTGTAGACCAATCCATAGGGAATCTGGATCACCAGGTTTGAACGGTTGTTTAGACTGAGAGCACGAGGCCTTAGGCTTCTTCTTTCATTTGCAAGAATAGTTGTTATCACACATGTTGGGATCAACGTCCCAGATGAAATGACCATTAATCTTGTCAGTGTATGTGACAGATCCATCTGAATGGAAGGCATGTACTGGGATGTCCTCTTCAAAAGCAATGGGGGTGATCATCATAGACTGAAAGATAGGAGGAATATCATATGAAGATGGTTGCGGGAGTTAAAAAGTTATTTTAACAGATCCGTCTGTCTGTATTTGAAACTGGAGATCTTGACTCTGAACAGGAGCCGTATCAACATACAAGTTCTCGTAGTTGGTTACCCATTCAAGAGGCATAAGCTCAAGAAGCTTATCTCGAGCAATCTGTCTGGGAATTTATGTGATAGTAGGAACTTCTTCTCTTTCAGCAGTAATGAGAAGAGTGTCTGTAGATGTGCCTAGAAGAGGAAGATCAATAGCATGATCTTGTAGTCTGTAGACAAGTTGATGATGAAGAGTTGCCATATAGGAACCAGGAATTATAGAGATTCCTAGAGATCTGAACTTGGATCTTGAGGAACTTGCAAATGTTTGGGTCAGCGAGGGGAATATTGAAATTAGGATAAAAGGTGAGGTAAATACTGCTTGCATGAAGGGTGGTAATAGATGTGCCTATGACAGTCTGGTCATACTTGCAGTAGATAGAGTTTAACAGAGCAAGTCTGGCAGTGACTGGTAGTCCTTTGCGGCCATGAAGGGTAAGAATAATATGAACAACACCTAAGTGAAAATGTGAGTATCCTTCTTTAATCCATTGCGAGATCATTTGATGATCAAGTGCAAGATCAACATATTGTTCTGCTGCTGAGGCTGGGATAAGGTAATTGTCGAGACCAGTAGACTGGACATATTCTTGAACATGAGGTCTGGGAGTACTGATAAGTCTTTGGAAAGATCGTTTAAAAGCTTTTGTGTCTCTTAAAGACATTGTAGGGGCTAACAAGGGGCAGATTGGGTTAATTGATTTGAGCTTCTTTTGGAATATGAATATATTCCACAATATTGGTGATCTTAGAAGTAGTCCTTTTAATAGAGGGAGGCAAGGTGATTAAGGAAGAAAGTTGGTTTGATGGAGAGGCAGAGGAAGAAAGAGGTGTAAAGTTTGAAGTAGGAACAATATTGGAAGTGTTTGAAGTTATTATGTGGGAAGTTCTTTCCTTACTACCACTAGTTTTGCTTCTATTTTAGAATGGAATCCAAGAAACCATAAAGTACGTGGCGTTGTTATACCAGAAATAAGCATTCCACAAATGTCTGGTTTCCAGCCGATATACTTAAGGCTCTGATACCAAGAGAAGCCGGGAGCCCTCAACACAGTTTCACAGATAGACCCACTCCTGTTGCCCTATATCAACTCAAAGCGGGACTTATGGCTAGGGGTGGGCAAAAATCTGGCGATCCGATCCGAATCAGTGATCCGAACTGGTCTGAACCGTATTTTAGTCGGATCCAATTTTTTAAAGGATCGATTCGGATCAGTTTTTTAGGATTCGTCATTATCGGATCGGTTCGCGGATATATTTTAGGATCCGTGAACCGATCCACTAACCCAGTATATAAATTAAAAGAAAAACCTAATATGCAGCCTCCACTCTCCACTCCAGCCACTGCCTCCATTCTCTAGATCTGCCTCCACTCTCCAGCTGCCCTTATTCGCAGAGCAATATCTTCTTTGCCTCCCTCAATTTGCTAAGCATCACTTGTGTTACTGCCTCCACTCTTCAGCCCTTCCTCAGTCGCAGAGCAGAGCACCCTCTGTGTTGCCATCGATCTCACAGGTCCATTTACTCTTCAATCTTCATTGTTTTTTTTAGTTATTGGTCAAAGTGGTGTACTGGTTTGTTTTGCTCATACTTTTGTTGTCGCCTATCGGTTTGTTCAGATTTTATTGATACTGATTCTATTCATTTTGCTTTAGATTTTGTTTGGTCAAAAAGATGGTGCTGGGTCTCTTATTTTTACTTTAGAATTTGTTTATTTTCTATTCATTGTGATTTAGATTTAATTTGTTCATTGCTTCATGTTTTATTAATTTTGCTTTGATCTTGTTTGGTCAAAAACTCATAATGGTCAAAAATGTGGTGCTGGGTCTCTTCTTTTTACTTTAGATTTTCTTTATTTTCTAACAATTTAATTTATATTTATAAATGTTATTGATTTAATTTATGTTTATGTCTAACAATTCAATTTAATTTATTTTTTTATCAAATTAGTAAACTGGATATGCATTGTTGTTTTATATATTGTTATTTATATATACGGGTATGGCTGTGATTTATTTTAATTAGTTGTTGTGATTTAATTTATGTACATGGTCTAATAAGTCAATTTAATTTATTTTTTTGTCAAATTGGTGAACTGGATTGTTGTTTTATATATTGTTATTTATATATAATGGTATGGTTGTGATTTATTTTAATTAGTAGTTGTGATTTAATTTATGTTTATGTCTAGCAAGTCAATTTAATTTATTTTTTGTCAAATTGGTTAATTGGATATGCATTGTTGTTTTATATATTGTTATTTATATATATGGGGCTGTGATTTATTTTAATTAGTTGTTGTGATTTAGTTAATATCTAAATTGATTGTTGGTTTTATATCATGCATAATATGAATCGTGATGTTGATTCCACATGTTCTGATCAAGCCGATAATATCTCTTTGACAGAGCACCATCAAGATTCAAGAATGGACAAGTTTTATTGTTTATTTGAAATTTTTATTATTATTTATGGATTGATATTTGGATTTTTATATATTATTTAATAGTTTTTGTGGACTGTTATTAATAGATTGTTAACTATTACTTTTGTATTTATATTGAGGACATGAAATGTTATTTGAATTTTGAATAGGTTTATATTAAGGACTTAAAATGTTACTTGAATTTTGAACATATTTATATTTATAATTTGTTATTTGTAATGCAATTTGTATTATTATACAATTTTTGTACAGTTTAGGACTTGAGACTTAAATTAATAGGCTTAAAATATGAATAATAACATTAAGTCCATCGAACCGACAAACCGAATCGGATCGAACCGGTCCAATACGATTCGGATTGGTTCGGATCACTTTAGACTTTCGATTGGATAGGATCATTTTTTGAAAAACCGATTAATTGTCGGATCGGTTCGGATCATACAAAAAGTGATCCGATCCAACCGACGCCCACCCCTACTTATGGCAGAGAACAGGGTCAATCACTAGACTGTGAGAGGGACCATAGCTACTATCGGATCAAATTGTATATCTGTTCTGATGTGCAGGATCCTCCACCGGAGGCAAGCAAAGAGCATACTTAGATAGTATAGCAGGATTCCATATTAAAATAAAAGAAACTTAGGGTTTCAGGAAAGAGAGAGAATATTTAGGCAAGCATCATTTTTATTAAGCACAAAATATTTTATAAGGTGAAAACTTGATGATCCCAAACGTAAGAAGGGTTATGCCATTATATAGGCAGAGCAGGCTTCTCTGGATCCAAACATAATTATAAGAGCTAATTGCACTCACACCCCCTGAGGTTTGGCCAATTACAGGTAAAATCAACTTTATCGTTTATTAACAATGACACCCCCTTGACTTTAGTCAAAGTGAACAGTATCATGGGTATTTTCGTCTTTTTCAATTTTTAATTTTATTTTATTAAATAATAAATCAAAAAATTAAAATAAAATAATAAAATTATTTAAAAATTAATAAAAAATAAAAAATTAATTAATTTAAATCCATTTTCCAGATCGAATCTCAACCGTCCATCAAGATTAATGAAGGGTTGAGATTCAATCTGAAAATAGATAAAAAAAAAAAAAAAAAAAAAAATTTTTTTGGGATCTTCGAAGAACCCAATCTGGGTTCTTCGAAGAACCCAGAGAGGGTTCTTCGATCTCTGGGTTCAGATCGAAGAACCCAACTGGGTTCTTCGAAGAACCCAGTGTCTGGGTTCTTCGAAGAACCCAGATGGGTTCGATCGAAGAACCCAGAAACTGGGTTCTTCGATCGAACCCAACTGGGTTCGATCGAAGAACCCAACTGGGTTCTTCGAAAAACCCAGTTTTCTGGGTTCTTCGAAGAACCCAGTTGGGTTCTTCGATCTGAACCCAGAGATCGAAGAACCCTCTCTGGGTTCTTCGAAGAACCCAGATTGGGTTCTTCGAAGATCCCAAAAAAATTTTTTTTTTTTTTTTTTTTGATCCATTTTCAGATTGAATCTCAACCCTTCATTAATCTTGATGGACGGTTGAGATTCGATCTGGAAAATGGATTTAAATTAATTAATTTATTATTTTTTATTAATTTTTAAATAATTTTATTATTTTATTTTAATTTTTTGATTTATTATTTAATAAAATAAAATTAAAAATTGAAAAAGACGAAAATACCCCTGATATGATCATCCATTTTCCATATATTATGATTGTCCATGAGTTTGGTGAGGTCTTTCCTCCACATCGAAAGTGGAAGGATGTAACACCCCCCGACCCGACCCGGCCGGACCGACCCGGGGAGCGCTACTGGTTTTCAGAACTTTCAAAATTAGTTTTATACGTTTCAAAAATCATTGTGAGCCCATAAATAAATAAACTTTTCACAAAAATTTCGGCAGAGTACCGTTTGTTTTTCGGACTTTCCAAAACCTGTTTTTACACAATTCAATTCAAAAACAATTCTCAATAGCACTTCAATATCTCATATTCAAACAGTTGCGCACTCTGCCGTTTAGTGCGACTTATCAAAACAGTTGATAAAACAAAACAAACCAGACTTTAATAGTTACAAACATTTTTAATAATAAAAGACATAAATCATAAACTAATTAATTACATAACATTTTACAAAACGTATTTACAAATTCCCTGTATATGCATGCTTTCAGAATATATATTCACATAACAAAAATATAGCTACCCAACTGTACAATCTCTGTGACTCGGTCTGCAACTCGTTCTTCCTTCAGTCCTTAGGCTCTTCTGGATTCCTGGTATCTACGCGTTAGACACAAAACTAACGCGCTAAGCATAAAGCTTAGTGGGTGTACTATAAACTCGATTAAATAAAACACAATATAATAACTATCTTTTAAAAAGAAATACATCACAATATATATATATATATATATATATATATATATCATTTCTAATTAATTTCAAAACAATTAAGTTTCAGAATCAAATCATTAAACAGTTTCCATCACTTTAGTTTCAATAATACGGTCAATATATAGGAAAACAATCAATAAAGTCATCTCACTTTTCCATTTCAATAAATTCTGGCCCACTAGAATACTAAACATACTAGGACTGGAATAAGGGTCAACGTGACGTCCGGGGTTGCCCCGCAACAACAGTCACTGATATCAACGTGATTGTCCGAGATTGCCCCGCAACAACAATCACTAGTATCATCGCGATTGTCCAAGATTGCCCCGCAACAACAATCGCTAAAATCGGTGTGATTGTCCGAGATTGCCCCGCAACAACAATCACACAAAAATAACGGCGCAGTACTGCTCAGTAAACCCAGCTGGTATACCAACCTCCTATATCCATTTCTATGTCTAAGTATCCTAGGGCCGATACAACAAACTAAATCCACAATCAAGTCCAAAATCAACATTTAATCAACACATCTCAAATTTTTATACAATATTCTTCAAGAAAATAACAATAACCATATAAAAGTCTAAATCAACTCTTTAAAACAAATTCGAATTATTCGAAATGCAATCAAGTGTATCAAGCATCAATTTCACATATATATATATTTTTTATACACAAATCGAAAACGAAGATGTTCAACGAAATCGAAAACTACAACGAAATCGAAACGAAACGAAAACGAAACTAAAACGAAAACGTAAATGAAATTCTTCTCAAAACGGTTTCGAAAACGAGAGTACACCTACTTGGAATCCGTGTTTTTCGTTCGACAAACCGCGGTTCCACGATTTCTTTCCCTTCTCTTCCTTTTCTCTTCACCTACACCTTTCTTTCTCTTCTCTTTCCTTTTTCTTCTTCTTCCTCTTCTTCTTCTTTCTTCTTCTTTCTCTCCTCTCTTTTCTCTCTTTTTCTCGGCTCTTTCTCTCTCTTTCTCTTGCTGTTCAGTTTTCTCGCTTCTGCGAGAAACTTCTTCTTTTTTTTATATTTTTTTCGCTACCGCGATGAAACTTATTTTCGATAAATGTTTTGAATTAGTAAGTCTGAAAATATAGTTATTGATTTTATATATTCGTATTGATTTGTTTATATACTTGTATTTCATTTTTTGCATATTGTTGGAACTATTTGTGCAATATTCTGCTATTATGAAAATTCGAATAAAAGCGTATATTTTCAAAACCTGGTTTACAACTATTGTTTGGTTTTCCTATTTATGGAGTTTGATTGAAATTGCTATTCGTTGATTCCTGAAACCAAAGAACTAATTTGTTATGATATTTGAACGGCCCTGATATATATGTATAGGGATATATGGATATAAGAGATTGACATGTCAATTAGGTGAATATATGGCAGTACTGCACCGTGATTTATGATGCCTCTGATTGTTGATTATACGGATACCATTTCCTTGTGAAATGGGAAACCGACTGTTAAACACGGATACCATTTCCTCGTGAAATGGGAAACCGACTGTGAGAATATATGGATACCATTTTCTCGTGAAATGGGAAACCGACTGTTTATATAGGGATACCATTTCATATGAGATGGGAAACCCGACTGTAAAACCCGTAATCCAGTCCTGTAAACCCTGTTATGTGTATCAAGGGCCCAATTGAGAACTGAAAATCAGAAAAACAAAGAAATGTTACTATGAATGAAATCCAGAAAATTTTGAAATACTTTATTTTATATAGTTTTAGAGATTGAAATCTGATTCATTGTTTCATATGGATATTTCGGAAATACTGCATTTAAGATTTGTCATTTTATGTATATATCTTTCTGAAGTTCTGAATTTTTGTTATGAAATTAAGATTTATTGTTTTATATTATATTGCAATTTATTTTAGTGTACACCCCACTAAGCATTATTGCTTAGCGCGTCGGTTTTTATCGCGCGTAGGTAACAAGGATACTGAGGAAGCCAAAGATTGAAGAGAGAGTTGCTGACAGAGAGCCAGAGTCACTACATTTGGGTAGATATATAAATAGATTGTTGTATAATATGTGTAGATTGCATGCATATACAGAGATTTGTAATTGTGGTTTATATTTGTGTTTTGTAATTAAATTGTTTTATGATTTCTGTTTTTTATTCTCAAATGTTTGAAATTAATGAATTATGGATTATTTTATTTTAGTACTGTTTGAAAGTCGCACTAAACGGCAGAGTGCGCATTTGAATGAAATGATATTTGAAGTGGTGTGGATTATATTTGAACTGAGATTTGTTTGAAAACAGGTTTTTGGAAATCAGAAAAACAAAGGAAACTCTGCCGAAATTTTTAAAACTGTATTTTAAATGGGCTCACTCGAAAAGGTTTTTAAATTATAAATTATATAGTTTTCAGTTTATAAACAGAATTAAGAAAGTTTTGAAAACCTGGTAGTGCTCCCTGGGTCGACCCAGTCGGGTCGGGTCAAGGGGTGTTACATTTAAGTGGTATCAGAGCGCGGTTTAGGCGTTTCTGGACCAAAAGAGTCTGTATATGCATGATTTGTATACAAGATGCCCATAGGAATGTGTGACTCTAATCTGCAGACCTCTCTTCTGTCTTATATAGGATAAAAGAAATGGAAGGAAGTGGTGATAGACCTGAGAGTCCCGCCAGCGTTGCTGGGGGAGCATCTAGGGAATCAGTAAGTCCGAGAGTGGCAAACCCTGTACAGCCAGTATTTATGCAGCAGATGGCTGAGTTCTTTCAGAATGTGGCCAGAGCAGCGCCACGAAGATCAGCCATAGAGCGACTGGCTAAATACAGACCCACGGATTTTCATGGCAAAAAGGATGAGGATGCATCTGCCGCAGAATACTGGTTTGAGAGAACTGACAGAATATTAGAGCAGATGCACTGCACACCTTAAGAGAGACTGGAGTGTGCAGTATCTTTGTTATAGGAGGATGCCTACCAATAGTGGACCTCCATTATACAGACAGTGCGACCAGAGGACAGGACTTGAGAATTATTTAAACAGGAATTTTGGAAAAAATATATTGGTCGCATCTATTTGGACAATCTGAAGAGGGAGTTTACCAACCTGAAGCAAAGACAGATGACAGTGACCAAATATGAGAGAGAATTTGTCAGGTTGAGTAAATATACACGAGATATGGTGGCGACAGAGGCGGATAAATACAGAAGGTTTGAAGATGGACTGAATGACTATATCCGCCTACAGGTTGTGTAACATTCTTAATTTCTAAGTAATTAATTTCGAATATATAAATAGAATGTTGATTAATTGAGGAATGTTACAGGTTGCTGCCTTTGAATTCGAAGATTTTACCAGACTCGTCTCGACAGCTCTGAATGTAGAAAGAATTAAGAAAGAAGAGCATGCCAGAAGGGATAGAGGTCAGCAAAGAAGAGGGGCAGGGCCATCTAACTTATATAAGCCCCAGAGTAAGAAGTTTAAGGGACCGCAGTCTAGTGGTCTAGTGCAGTCGCAGAGGCCCATACCTATAGCTAGGCCGGGTCAGTCTGCAACCTCCATAGCCAGTACCCCTGGGAGGACAGTTAGGGGACCAGCCCCTGTATTATGTGAGCACTACGGAAAAAGGCATCCTGGTGAATGCTGGAGAGTTACAGGAGCTTGCAACAGGTGTGGAGCTCGTGATCATTTTTACAGAGATTGTCTGAAATACCAGTTTATTC
The DNA here is from genome assembly GCA_003430845.1 of Xanthoceras sorbifolium. Classification (NCBI taxonomy): domain Eukaryota; kingdom Viridiplantae; phylum Streptophyta; class Magnoliopsida; order Sapindales; family Sapindaceae; genus Xanthoceras; species Xanthoceras sorbifolium. The sequence continues at coordinate 14,960,828 of CM010612.1, forward strand.
CTGTTCAGCAACCAGAGAGATCTGCCCCTACTACTTCCAGAGGTAGGAGGCCCAGTCAGGTATGACCTGAAGGTGGTAGCCAAATAGGGGTGTTAGAATCAGTGGCAAGACCTGATAGTCGAGCTCCTGCACAAGTTTATGGTGTTAGAGCTCAGGAAGATAAGGATGCACCTGACGTGATAGCTGATATTATTTCTATTTTTGATACTACAGCTATTGCATTGATAGATCCAGGCTCTACTCATTCATACATATATGATGCATTGTTGAAACAAAGAAGTTTGAAAACTGAACCTACTGCATATGATGTGTTAGTCAGTAATCCGATAGGTCAAAGTGTAGTTGTGAATCGTGTGTACGGAAATTGTCCGATTCGGATACTGGAGTGTGAATTCCCAGGAGATTTGACGGAGTTGCCATTCCATAAGTTTGATGTGATATTAGGCATGGATTGGTTAACTCGGCACAAAGTAGTGACTGTGAACTGAAACGAGTGACCCTCAGAACAACAGATGGTGCAGAAATCACAATAGTGGGTGAAAGGAGGGATTTTCTCTCTAATGTCATTTCAGCCACTGCAGCCTGCAAATTGATCAGAAAGGGTTGTGAAGCATATGTAGCTCAGGTGGTTGATTTCAGAAAGGTTGCTTCTATTATACAGAATATACCCACTGTGTGTGATTTTACAGATGTGTTTCCAGAGGAGCTTCCTAGTTTGCCACCTCAGAGAGAAGTGGAGTTTGTGATAGATGTGGTACCAGGTACGCCTCTAGTATCGATAGCTCCCTACAGAATGGCACCAGCAGAACTGAAAGAACTAAATATACAGTTACAGGAATTGCTGGATAAGGGCTTTATCAGATTCAGTGTATCCCCTTGGGGAGCTCCAGTGCTGTTTGTGAAAAAGAAGGATGGGTCATTGAGATTGTGCATCGATTACAGGTAGCTAAATAAACTCACTGTCAAGAATAAATATCCGTTGCCGAGAATCGATGATTTATTTGATCAGCTGAGAGGAGCCCGTGTCTTCTCAAAGATAGATCTGAGATCAGGTTATCATCAGTTAAGAATAAAAGATTCAAATATTCCGAAAACTGCATTCAGAACCAGGTATGGACACTATGAATTTGTAGTGATGCCATTTGGGCTGACTAATGCACCTGCAGCCTTTATGGATATGATGAACAGAATATTCCGACCATACTTGGATCAGTTTGTGGTAGTATTTATCGATGATATCCTGGTGTACTCACAGACGGCAGAGGACCATGACATGCACCTAAGAGTTGTACTGCAGACCCTGAGAGAGAAGCAACTTTATGGCAAGTTGAGCAAATGTGAATTTTGGTTGCCTGAGATTGCATTTCTGGGTCACATTGTGTCAGCAGAGGGTATTAAGGCAGATCCGAAAAAGATTGAAGCAATAGTGGAATGGAAGCCTCCCAAAAATGTTACAGAAGTCAGAAGTTTTCTAGGCTTGGCAAGTTATTATCGACGGTTTGTGAAGGGATTTTCATCCATAGCAAGTCCGTTGACCAAGCTACTGCATAAAAATGTCAGATTTGAGTGGACTAACAGATGCCAAGCAGCTTTTGACCGATTGAAGGCGATGCTAGTTAAGGCTCCAGTCCTGATTCAGCCTGTTTCAGGTAAAGACTTTGTGATCTATAGTGATGCCTCACACCAAGGTTTAGGCTGTGTATTGATGCAGGAAGGCAAGGTGGTTGCATATACATCCAGACAGTTGAAAAATCGTGAGCTAAACTATCCGATACATGATCTGGAACTTGCAGCCATAGTATTTGCTTTGAAAATCTTGAGGCATTACTTATATGGTGAGAAATGTTATATATACACGGATCACAAGAGTCTGAAATATCTGCCTATCCAGAAAGAGCTTAATTTGAGATAGAGACATTGGATGGAGTTGATTAAAGACTATGACTGTATAATTGACTACCATCCAGGAAAGGCGAATGTGGTCGCAGATGCGTTGAGTAGAAAAGCACTGTTTGCTCTGAAGGCTATAAATGTGCAATTACAGCTGAATCCAGATAATGCAGTGGTAGCTGAATTGATATGCAGACCCAGTTTGATTCAGCAGATTGCAGATAAACAGAAGCAGGATGCTACACTCCAAATGATATGTGAACATATTTCAGAAGGAAAGCATCCGGACTTAGTTAGAACTGATGGTATTGTGTGTTTCAGAGACAACATGTGCATTCCAGATGATGAAGAATTGAGAAAGATGGTCCTGACAGAGGCACACAGTAGTCCGTATTCTATGCACCTAGGTAGCACAAAAATGTACAAGGACTTGAAAACTCAGTATTGGTGGTCTGGAATGAAGAAAGATGTGGTAGAATTTGTGAATAAATGTATAATCTGTCAACAGGTGAAAGCTGAACACCAGGTTCCATCAGGATTGTTACAACCAATAGCAATACCTGAATGGAAATGGGATCGTATTACCATGGACTTTGTCACAGGATTACCACTCACCTGGAGTAAACACGATGCAGTATGGGTTATAGTGGATCGATTGACGAAGTCAGCACACTTTCTACCTGTCAGAACTGACTATTCACTGGATCGATCGGCAGAATTATATATCCGAGAGATAGTCAGATTGCATGGAGTGCATGCATCAATAATATCAGGTTTACATCCAGGTTCTGGAAGAAGTTTCAAGAAGCCTTGGGTACTCGACTGAGTTTCAGTATAGCCTTCCATCCGCAGACAGACACACAATCAGAAAGGGTAATTCAGGTGCTTGAAGATATGCTCAGGAATTGTGTAATTGATTTTGAAGGGAGTTGGGCGGATCACCTCCCATTGATTGAATTCGCCTACAATAACAGTTACCAATCGAGCATAGCTATGGCACCGTATGAGGCACTGTATGGAAGAAAATGCAGGACTCTAGTATGCTGGACAAAGTTAGGAGAGGACAGGTTAGTAGGCCCAGACTTGATCAGACAAACTGAGGAGAAGGTGAAGATTATCAAGGAAAGATTGAAAGTTGCTTCTGACCGACAGAAATCATATGCAGATCTGAAAAGAAAAGAGATAGAATATGAAGTCGGTGAGAAAGTGTTTCTGAAAGTATCTCCATGGAAGGAAGTGCTCAGATTTAGCAGAAAAGGTAAGTTGAGTCCTAGGTTTATTGGGCCATACGAAATCATTGAACGTGTGGGACCAGTAGCCTACAGACTTGCTTTACCTCCAGAATTAGAAAAGATTCATAATGTGTTCCATGTATCCATGCTGAGGAGATACAGATCTGATCCTTCCCACAGAATTCAGGCCGAAAGTATTAAAATTCGACCAGACCTGACATATGAAGAAGAACCAGTGCAAATTCTTGACCGGGAGATTAAAGAACTAAGAAATAAAAGAGTCCCACTGGTGAAAGTCCTCTGGAGGAATCACAATGTAGAATAAGCTACCTGGGAGAGCGAAGAAACAATGAGGCAGCAATATCCACAACTGTTCAATTGAGGTAAATTTCGAGGACGAAATTTCTTAAGAGGGGAAGAATTGTAACATCCCAAATTTTGGATAATTAATTTTGAACATGTGAATATAAAAATGTATGAGTTGAGGGGTGTAAAACGTAACTAAATGTATATTTCTTTTTATGGTTTTCAGATAGACCAGATGGAGCGGTCCAGAAAGATTGCATAAAGTGAAGAAAAAGTGACAGTGAGTACCGAGACCTTCACCGCGACCACAGATCGCGATGAGCTGCTCGCAGTGAAAAATGGAATTTCTGGCAGTGAGCACCGCGACCACAGATCACGATGAGCTGCTCGCGGTGAAAAAGATCAAATTCAGGCAGTGAGCAACGCGACCACCAGCGCGACCATGGTACCGCGATGGGTGATCGCGATGAAAGCGGTGGTACTTCTCCCGTGAGTACCAGCGACCAGGTGGCGCGACCACAGGTCGCGATGACCGAAATGATATAAAAAAAAATTTAGCTTCTGTGAGAAGCCATCGAAACAGACAAAAAAGAGAGAGAGAGAATACCGTGAGAAAAGAAGAAAGAAAAGAAGAAGAAGAAGAAGAGGAAGAAAGAAGAAGAGAGGAAGAAAAGAAGAAGAAGAGGAAGAAAGAAGAAGAGAGGAAGAAGAGAAGAAGAAGAGAAGAAGAAGAAGAGAAGGGAAAGAAAAAGAAAAGAAGAGGAAGAAAAGAGGAAGAGAAAGGGAAGAGGAGGAAGAAAGGAAAAAGGAAAAAGGAAAATCCAGAAAGAAAACTGTCGTAAAACGGTATCCAGGTTGGTGTACACACATTTCTGAACTTATTTTCGGTAAATGTTTTGAATTAGTAAGTCTGGAAATATAGTTATAGATTTTATATATTCGTATTGATTTGTTTATATACTTGTATTTTATTTTTTGCATATTGTTGGAACTATTTGTGCAATATTCTGCTATTATGGAAATTCGAATAAAAGCGTATGTTTTCAAAACCTGGTTTACAACTATTGTTTGGTTTTCCTATTTATGGAGTTTGATTGAAATTGCTATTCATTGATTCCTGAAACCAAAGAACTAATTTGTTATGATATTTGAACGACCCTGATATATATATGTATAGGGATATATGGATATAAGAGATTGACATATCAATTGGGTGAATATATGGCAGTGCTGCACCGTGATTTATGATGCCTCTGATTGTTGATTATACGGATACCATTTCCTTGTGAAATGGGAAACCGACTGTTACACACGGATACCATTTCCTCGTGAAATGGAAAACCGACTGTGAGAATATATGGATACCATTTTCTCGTGAAATGGGAAACCGACTGTTTATATAGGGATACCATTTCATATGAGATGGGAAACCCGACTGTAAAACCCGTAATCCAGTCCTGTAAACCCTATTATGTGTATCAAGGGCCCAATTGAGAACTGAAAATCAGAAAAATAAAGAAATGTTACTACGAATGAAATCCAGAAACTTTTGAAATACTTTATTTTATATAGTTTTAGAGATTGAAATCTGATTCATTGTTTCATATGGATATTTCGGAAATACTGCATTTAAGATTTGTCGTTTTATGTATATATCTTTCTGAAGTTCTGAATTTATGTTCTGAAATTAAGATTTATTGTTTTATATTATATTGCAATTTATTTTAGTGTACACCCACTAAGCATTATTGCTTAGCGCGTCGGTTTTTATCGTGCGTAGGTAACAAGGATACTGAGGAAGCCAAATATTGAAGAGAGAGATACTGACAGAGAGCCAGAGTCACTACATTTGGGTAGATATATAAATAGATTGTTGTATAATATGTGTAGATTGCATGCATATACTGTAACACCCCTTGACCCGACCCGACTGGATCGACCCAAGAAGCGTTACCGGGTTTTCAAAACTTTCTAAATTCTTGTTATTAATGTCAAACCATGTAAAATCATATCACTTTGTAAGTTCAAAATGTTTGTCTAGTGAGCCCATTGAAAATACAGTTGTTGTAACACCCCCTGACCCGACCCGACGGAATCGACCAAGGGAGCGTTACCAGGGTTTTCAAAACTTTCTAAATTCACTATATACATTTCAAACCATTGAAAATCATATTAATTTATAATTTAAAAATATTTTTCTAGTGAGCCCATCAAAATTTCAATTTTAAAAATTTCGGCAGAGTTCCCTTTGTTTTTCTGATTTTCCAAAAGCTGTTTTCAACAAAATAAATCCAACACAATTTAATAACAACACATCTATATCCACTTTCAAACCAATGCGCACTCTACCGTTTATTGCGACTTCCAAACAGTTTAAAATAAAATCATTCATAATTCAATATTTACAAACAGTTTAAAATGAAAAACAGAAATCATAAAATTATTTACAAAACATAAATATAAACTCTTCGAAATTACAGACTTCTGTATATGCACGCTACAGAATATATATACAAAAATATATTACTACCCAAGTCAATGTAGTGACTCTGAATTCCAAGCTGCAAATACCTCCTCTCTACTCCTTATCTACCTCGGTATCCCTGTGACCTACGCGCGATAAAAATCGACGCGCTAAGCATATAGCTTAGTGAGTGTACACTAAACTCATTTATAAAAATCATAATATAATTGACATATTCTAAATCTCAATGTAATTAAATAAAACCATACCATATTCAATTCGATTTGAAATTTGAAACATATGAAATCAATGTAATAAAAACAACTAAATCAATTTAATAATTCGTACTAAATGAAATTCTCACTGTATTTTACAATCAATTTCACTTACTAAAATACACGTATCAATAAAATCAATTTCTAACTTCACTTATATACATATTACTCAATCCACTTCAAATCTGGCTATCTGGAATACTCAACATAAACTAGGACTGGAATATGGGTCGTTCGACCACAGTGACTGTCTGTCGAACATAACTCCCACCCTAGGACGAATCCTAAGAGTGGTACGTATCTCCCTACCCTAGGACCGAGGGTTCGGAACCTAGAGAGGTACATAGCTCCCTATCCCAGGAACGAATCCTTAGGAAGGTACGTGTCTCACTACCCCAGGACGAATCCGTGAGGAGGTACGTGTCTCCCTACCCCTGGACGAATCCATGAGGAGGTACATGATAAGTCATCAATAGCAATATCAATGTCGGTGCAGTACTGCTCACTGAACCCAGCTGGTATACCAACCTCCTATATCCATTTCTATGTCCAAGTATCCTAGGGCATTTTCACAATATCATTTCTTTATAGTCAAATTACATTTTATTAAATTCAAATCAATAAACACATTTACAAAATTCAATATATATATATCAATTCATTTAACACTAACAGAATATATATATATATATATATATATATATATATATTCAAAATCAATATATCATAAACAATATATATATATTCAAAATCAATTTAGTACAAACATATATATATATATATATTAAATCATCCCAAAATCAATTTTAATTAACAAATCATATACAATATATCATAAATAAACTAAAAACAATATAATATAATAATTCCAAAAGTTCTGGAAAATCTGAAAAATACAAACATTAGTGTACACCGAACCTGAATAATTTTCTAACATTTTTCTTTTCCTTTTCTCTTTCCTCTTCCTTCCTTCTTCTTCTTCTTCTTCTTCTCTTCTTCTTCTTTTCTTTTCTCTCACTCTCTCGGCTTGCTCTCTTCTTCTTTTTTTTTTCTTCTTTTTCTTTCTTCTTCACCGCCTCTCTTCTGTTTCTCAATTTTGTTTTATGTTATGTTTTTTATTGTTTTTGTTTATAATTGGTGCTGTGTGTTTTAAATTGACTTTTCAAATTTTTTTTGACTAGGTTTTCCTTGTGTGTAAACACTCACACACATACTCACATACATATATAAATATCTTTCTAATTACCATTTGCTCCCTTGAACTTCTTAAAATTCTGCAATGGCACAAATTTATTCTTAATCACATTTTATCTCCATAATTATTCCAAAAATATTTCACATCTATCCAATTACCAAATTGACTTCACCAATATTCAATTGGACTCATTATTATTCAAATGCACCATGAAAATAATATACTTTTCATACTTACGGAAAATTAGGGGCATTACAATTCTTCCCCTCTTAAGAAATTTCGTCCTCGAAATTTTTACCTCAGTCGAACAGTTGAGGATATTGTTGTCTCATGATATTGTGATTTCTCCAGAGAACTTTCACCAGTGGAATTCTTTTATTTCGTAATTCTTTCATCTCCCGATCAAGAATCTGCATTGGTTCCTCCTCATATGTCAGGTCTAGTCGGATTTCAATACTTTCGGCCTGAACTCTGTGGGAAGGATCAGATCTGTATCTCCTCAGCATAGAAACGTGGAACACATTATGAATCTTTTCTAATTCTGGAGGTAAAGCTAGTCTGTAGGCTACTGGTCCCACACGTTCAATGATTTCGTATGGCCCAATAAACCTAGGACTTAACTTACCTTTTTTGCCAAATCTAAGTACTTTCTTCCACGGAGATACTTTCAGAAACACTTTCTCACCGACTTCATATTCTATCTCTTTTCTTTTCAAATCTGCATATAATTTATGTCGGTCAGAAGCAACTTTCAATCTGTCCTTGATAATCTTCACCTTCTCCTCAGTCTGTCGAATCAAGTCTGGACCTACTAATCTGTCCTCTCCTAACTTTGTCCAGCATATGGGAGTCCTGCATTTCCTTCCATACAATGCCTCATACGGTGCCATAACTGTGCTCGTCTGGTAACTGTTGTTGTAGGCGAATTCAATCAATGGGAGATGATCCGCCCAACTTCCTTCAAAATCAATCACACAACTTCTGAGTATATCTTCAAGCACTTGAATTACCCTTTTTGATTGTCCGTCTATCTGCGGATTGAAGGCTGTACTGAAACTCGGTCCAGTACCCAAGGCTTCTTGAAACTTCTTCCAGAATCTGGATGTAAACCTCGGATCTCTATCTGATATTATGGATGCAGGCACTCCATGCAATCTGACTATTTCTCTGATATACAATTCTGCCAGTCGATCCAGGGAATAGTCAGTTCTGACAGGTAGAAAATGTGCTGACTTCGTCAATCGATCCACTATAACCCATACTGCATCGTGTTTACTCCGGGTGAGGGGCAATCCTATGACAAAGTCCATTGTGATATGGTCCCATTTCCATTCAGGTATTGCTATTGGTTATAACAATCCTGATGGAACCCAGTGTTCAGCTTTCACCTGCTGACAAGTCATGCATCTATTCATAAATTCTACCACATCCTTCTTCATACCAGACCAACAATACTGAGTTTTCAAGTCTCTGTACATTTTTGTGCTACCTAGGTGCATCGCATATGAACTACTGTGTGCCTCTGTCAGGATCATCTTTCTCAATTCTTTATCTTCTGGAATACAAATCCTGTCTCTGAAACACACAATACCATCCATTCTGATTGAGAAGTCCGGATGCTTCCCTTCTAGGATCTGTTCACATATCATCTGGAGTCTAGCATCCTGCTTCTATTTTTCTGCAATCTGCTGAATCAGACTGGGTTTACATATCAATTCAGCCACCAATGCATTATCTGAATTCAGCTGCAATTGCACATTCATAGCCTTCAGAGCAAACAAGGCTTTTCTGCTCAGAGCATCTGCAACTATATTTGCCTTTCCTGGATGGTAGTCAATTACACAGTCATAGTCTTTAATCAACTCCATCCACCGTCTCTGTCTCAAATTAAGCTCTTTCTGGGTAGGCAGATATTTTCAGACTCTTGTGATCTGTGTATATATAACACTTCTCACCATATAAGTAATGCCTCAAGATTTTCAAAGCGAAGACTATGGCTGCAAGCTCCAGATCATGAATCGGATAGTTTAGCTCATGATTTTTCAGTTGTCTGGACGCATATGCAACCACCTTGCCTTCCTGCATCAATACGCAACCTAAACCCTGATGTGAGGCATCACTAAAGATCACAAAGTCCTTACCTGAAATAGGCTGGATCAGGACTGGAGCCTCAACAAGCATCGCCTTCAATCTATCGAAAGCTGCTTGGCATCTGTCAGTCCACTCAAATCTGACATTCTTATGCAGTAGCTTGGTCAACGGACTTGCTGTGGAGGAAAACCCCTTCACAAACCGTCGATAATAACCTACCAAGCCTAGAAAACTTCTGACTTCTATAACTTTTCTGGGAGGCTTCCATTCCACTATTGCTTCTATCTTTTTTGGATCTGCCTTAATACCCTCTGTTGACACAATGTGACCCAAAAATGCAATTTCATGCAACCAAAACTCACATTTGCTCAGTTTGCCATACAGTTGCTTCTCTCTCAGAATCTGCATTACTACTCTGAGATACCTGTCATGGTCCTCTGCCGTCTGTGAGTACACCAGGATATCATCGATAAATACCACTACAAACTGATCCAAGTATGGTCGGAATATTCGGTTCATCAGGTCCATAAAGGCTGCAGGTGCATTTGTCAGCCCAAATGGCATCACTACGAATTCATAATGTCCATACCTGGTTCTGAATGCATTTTTCAGAATATCTGACTCTTTAATTCTCAACTGATGATAACCTGATCTCAGATCGATCTTTGAGAAGACACAGGCTCCTCTCAGCTGATCAAATAAATCATCGATTCTCGGCAACAGATACTTGTTTTTGACAGTAAGTTTATTCAGCTGCCTGTAATCAATGCACAATCTCAATGACCCATCCTTATTTTTCACGAACAACACTGGAGCTCCCCAAGGGGATACACTGGGTCTAATGAAGCCCAGTAATTCCTGTAACTGTATCTTCAGTTCTTTCAGTTCTGCTGGTGTCCATTCTGTAAGGAGCTATCGATACTGGAGACGTACCTGGTACCATATCTATCACAAACTCCACTTCTCTCTGAGGTGGCAAACCAGGTAGCTCCTCTGGAAACACATCTGCAAAATCACACACAGTGGGTATATTCTGGATTTCAGAATTAATCTTTCTGGAATCAACCACCTGTGCCAAATATGCTTCACAACCCTTTCTGACCAGTTTACAGGCTGCAGTGGCTGAAATGACATTGGAGAGAAAATCCCTCCTTTCACCCACCATTGTGATTTCTGCACCATCTGCTGTTCTGAGAGTCACTCGTTTCAATTCACAGTCGATCACCACTTTATGCCGAGTTAACCAATCCATGCCTAGGATTACATCAAACTCATTGAATGACAACTCCATCAAATCTCCTAGGAATTCACACTCCTGTATCCGAATCGGACAATTTCTGTACACACGATTCACTACTACACTCTGACCTATCGGATTACTGACTAACATATCATATTCAGTAGGTTCAGTTTCCAGATTTTGGTGTTTCAGCATGGCATCACATATATAGGAATGAGTGGAACCTTGATCTATCAATGCAATAGTTGTAGTATCAAAAATAGAAATAATACCAGCTATCACGTCAGACGCATCCTTATCTTCCTGAGCTCTAACACCATAAACTCGTGCAGGAGCTCGACTATCGGGTTTGGCCACTGACTCTGACACTCCTCTGTGGCTACCACCTTCAGGTACTGCCTGACTAGGCCTCCTACCTCTGGAAGTAGTAGGGGCTGGTCTCTCTGGCTGCTGAGGTCTAATCTGTGGGCAATCCCTCAGGAAATGGTCATGAGATCCACATCTCAGGCAGGCTCCTGTAAGCTTCTAGCATTCCCCAGGATGTCTTCTTCCACAATGGTCACACAAGGCAGGGGCTGGTCCTCTACCTGCACTCCTAGGAGTACTGGCCACGGAAGTTGCAGACTGACTAGGCCTAGCTGTGGGTATAGGCCTCTGTGACTGCACTGGACCACTAGGCTGCGGTCCCTTAAATTTCTTACTCTGGGGCTGATATGAGCTGGATGGCCCTGGTCCTCTTCTTTGCTGCCCTCTGTCTCTTCTGGCCTGCTCTTCCTTTTTAATTTTCTCTACATTTAGAGCTGCCGAGACTAGTCTGGTAAAATCTTCGAATTCAAAGGCAACAACCTATAACATTCCTCAATTAATCTATATTCTAATTCTATATTCGAAATGAAGTACTTAAAAATTAAGAATATTACACAACCTGTAGGCGGATATAATCATTCAGTCCATCTTCAAACCTTCTACATTTGTCCAGCCTCCGTCGCCACCATATCTTGGGCATATTTACTTAACCTGACAAATTCTCGCTCATATTCTGTCACTGTCATCTGCCTTTGCTTCAGGTTGATAAACGCCCTCTTCAGATTATCCAATATATTTTCTTCGGAACCCCTTCTGAAAGAAATCTCACGTTCTGTCCTCTGGTCGCACAGTTTGTATAATGGAGGTCCATCATTGATAGGCATCCTCCTGCAATAAGGATACTGCACACTTCAATCTCTCTTCAGGTGTGCAGTGCATCTGTTCTAATATTCTGTTCGTCCGATCAAACCAGTACTCTGCGGCAGATGCATCCTCATCCTTTCTACCATGGAAATCCGTGGGTCTGTGTTTAGCCAGTCGCTCTATGGCTGATCTTCGTGGCGCTGCTCTAGCCACATTCTGAAAGAACTCAGCCATTTGCTGCATAAATGCTGGCTGTACAGGGTCCGCCACTCTCGGACTTACTGATTCCCTAGATGCTCCCCCAGCCACGCTGGCGGGACTCTCAGGTCTATCACCGCTTCCTTCCATTTCCTTTTATCCTATATAAGACAGAAGAGAGGTCTGCAGATTAGAGTCACACATTCCTATGGGTATCTTTAGACAATGCATGCATATACAGACTCTTTGGTCCAGAAACGCCTAAACCACGCTCTGATACCACTTAAATGTAACACCCCCTGACCCGACCCGACTGGGATCGACTCAGGGAGCGTTACCGGGTTTTCAAAACTTTCTAAATTCACTATATACATTTCAAACCATTGAACATCGTATCAATTTATAATTTAAAAATATTTTTCTAGTGAGCCCATCAAAATTTCAATTTTAAAAATTTCGGCAGAGTTCCCTTTGTTTTTCTGATTTTCCAAAACCTGTTTTCAACAAAATAAATTCAACACAATTTAATAACAACACTTCTATATCCACTTTCAAACCAATGCGCACTCTGCCGTTTAGTGCGACTTCCAAACAGTTTAAAATAAAATCATTCATAATTCAATATTTACAAACAGTTTAAAATGAAAAACAGAAATCATAAAATTATTTACAAAACATAAATATAAACTCTTCGAAATTACAGACTTCTGTATATGCACGCTACAGAATATATATACAAAAATATATTACTACCCAAGTCAATGTAGTGACTCTGAATTCCAAGCTGCAGATACCTCCTCTCTACTCCTTATCTGCCTCGGTATCCCTGTGACCTACGCGCGATAAAAACCGACGCGCTAAGCAGATAGCTTAGTGGGTGTATACTAAACTCATTTATAAAAATCATAATATAATTGACATATTCTAAATCTCAATGTAATTAAATAAAACCATACCATATTCAATTCGATTAGAAATTTGAAACATATGAAATCAATGTAATAAAAACAACTAAATCAATTTAATAATTCGTACTAAATGAAATTCTCACTGTATTTTACAATCAATTTCACTTACTAAAATACACGTATCAATAAAATCAATTTCTAACTTCACTTATATACATATTACTCAATCCACTTCAAATCTGGCCATCTGGAATACTCAACATAAACTAGGACTGGAATATGGGTCGTTCGACCACAGTGACTGTCTGTCGAACATAACTCCCTCCCTAGGATGAATCCTAAGAGTGGTACGTATCTCCCTACCCTATGACCGAGGGTTCGGAATCTAGAGAGGTACATAGCTTCCTATCCCAGGAACGAATCTTTAGGAAGGTACGTGTCTCCCTATCCCAGGACGAATCCGTGAGGAGGTACGTGTCTCCCTACCCCTGGACGAATCCATGAGGAGGTACATGATAAGTCATCAATAGCAATATCAATGTCGGTGCAGTACTGCTCACTGAACCCAGCTGGTATACCAACCTCTTATATCCATTTTTATGTCCAAGTATCCTAGGGCCTTTTCACAATATCATTTCTTTATGGTCAAATTACATTTTATTAAATTCAAATCAATAAACACATTTACAAAATTCAATATATATATATCAATTCATTTAACACTAACAGAATATATATATATATATATATATATATATATATATATATATATATAGGGGTGGGCAAAAATCTGGCGATCCGATCCGAATCAGTGATCCGAACTGGTCTGAACCGTATTTTAGTCGGATCCAATTTTTTAACGGATCGATTCGGATCAGTTTTTTAGGATTCGTCATTATCGGATCGGTTCGCAGATCTATTTTAGGATCCGTGAACCGATCCGCTAACCCAGTATATAAATTAAAAAAAAAAACCTAATATGCAGCCTCCACTCTCCACTCCAGCCACTGCCTCCATTCTCTAGATCTGCCTCCACTCTCCAGCTGCCCTTATTCGCAGAGCAATATCTTCTTTGCCTCCCTCAATTTGCTAAGCATCACTTGTGTTACTGCCTCCACTCTTCAGCCCTTCCTCAGTCGCAGAGCAGAGCACCCTCTGTGTTGCCATCGATCTCACAGGTCCATTTACTCTTCAATCTTCATTGTTTTTTTTAGTTATTGGTCAAAGTGGTGAACTGGTTTGTTTTGCTCATACTTTTGTTGTCGCCTATCGGTTTGTTCAGATTTTATTGATACTGATTCTATTCATTTTGCTTTAGATTTTGTTTGGTCAAAAAGATGGTGCTGGGTCTCTTATTTTTACTTTAGAATTTGTTTATTTTCTATTCATTGTGATTTAGATTTAATTTGTTCATTGTTTCAGGTTTTATTCATTTTGCTTTGATCTTGTTTGGTCAAAAACTCATAATGGTCAAAAATGTGGTGCTGGGTCTCTTCTTTTTGCTTTAGATTTTCTTTATTTTCTAACAATTTAATTTATATTTATAAATTTTATTGATTTAATTTATGTTTATGTCTAACAATTCAATTTATTTTATTTTTTTATCAAATTAGTAAACTGGATATGCATTGTTGTTTTATATATTGTTATTTATATATACGGGTATGGCTGTGATTTATTTTAATTAGTTGTTGTGATTTAATTTATGTACATGGTCTAATAAGTCAATTTAATTTATTTTTTTGTCAAATTGGTGAACTGGATTGTTGTTTTATATATTGTTATTTATATATAATGGTATGGTTGTGATTTATTTTAATTAGTAGTTGTGATTTAATTTATGTTTATGTCTAGCAAGTCAATTTAATTTATTTTTTGTCAAATTGGTTAATTGGATATGCATTGTTGTTTTATATATTGTTATTTATATATATGGGGCTGTGATTTATTTTAATTAGTTGTTGTGATTTAGTTAATATCTAAATTGATTGTTGGTTTTATATCATGCATAATATGAATCGTGATGTTGATTCCACATGTTCTGATCAAGCCGATAATATCTCTTTGACAGAGCACCATCAAGATTCAAGAATGGACAAGTTTTATTGTTTATTTGAAATTTTTATTATTATTTATGGATTGATATTTGGATTTTTATATATTATTTAATAGTTTTTGTGGACTGTTATTAATAGATTGTTAACTATTATTTTTGTATTTATATTGAGGACATGAAATGTTATTTGAATTTTGAATATGTTTATATTAAGGACTTAAAATGTTACTTGAATTTTGAACATATTTATATTTATAATTTGTTATTTGTAATGCAATTTGTATTATTATACAATTTTTGTACAGTTTAGGACTTGAGACTTAAATTAATAGGCTTAAAATATGAATAATAACATTAAGTCCATCGAACCGACAAACCGAATCGGATCGAACCGGTCCAATACGATTCGGATTGGTTCGGATCACTTTAGACTTTCGATTGGATAGGATCATTTTTTGAAAAACCGATTAATTGTCGGATCGGTTCGGATCATACAAAAAGTGATCCGATCCAACCGACGCCCACCCCTATATATATATATATATATATATATATATATATATTCAAAATCAATATATCATAAACAATATATATATATAGTTATATATATATATATATATATATTCAAAATCAATTTAGTACAAACATATATATATATATATATATATATTAAATCATCCCAAAATCAATTTTAATTAACAAATCATATACAATATATCATAAATAAACTAAAAACAATATAATATAATAATTCCAAAAAGTTCTGAAAAATCTAAAAAATATAAACATTAGTGTACACCGAACCTGAATAATTTCCTAACACTTTTTTTTTCCTTTTTTTTTTCCTCTTCCTTCCTTCTTCTTCTTCTTCTTCTTCTTCTCTTCTTCTTCTTTTCTTTTCTCTCACTCTCTCGGCTTGCTCTCTTCTTCTTTTTTTCTTCTTTTTCTTTCTTCTTCACCGCCTCTCCTCTGTTTCTCAATTTTATTTTATGTTATGTTTTTGATTGTTTTTGTTTATAATTGGTGCTGTGTGTTTTAAATTG
This sequence comes from Xanthoceras sorbifolium, assembly GCA_003430845.1. Lineage (NCBI taxonomy): Eukaryota > Viridiplantae > Streptophyta > Magnoliopsida > Sapindales > Sapindaceae > Xanthoceras > Xanthoceras sorbifolium. The sequence continues at coordinate 14,976,896 of CM010612.1, forward strand.
ACTTTTCAATTTTTTTTTACTAGGTTTTCCTTGTGTGTAAACACTCATACACATACTCACATACATATATAAATATCTTTCTAATTACCATTTGCTCCCTTGAACTTCTTAAAATTCTACAATGGCACAAATTTATTCTTAATCACATTCTATCTCAATAATTATTCCAAAAATATTCCACATCTATCCAATTACCAAATTGACTTCACCAATATTCAATTGGACTCATTATCATTCAAATGCACCATGAAAATAATATACTTTTCATACTTACGGAAAATTAGGGGCGTTACAGTTGTAAAAATTTCGGCAGAGTTCCCTCTGTTTTTTCTGATTTCCCAAAACCTGTGTTCAAATCAATAAAATTCTCAACAACACTTCAAATATCATTTCAATCAAATGCGCACTCTGCCGTTTAGTGCGACTTTCAAACAGTTTATAAAACAATTCATTAATTACAGTCCTTCGTAAATGGAAAACAGAAAGCATAAAATAAGTAATTACAGCACATAATTACAAAACATAATTACAAATTCTCTGTATATGCATGCATATCTAACTACAATATACAGTAATACATATATAACTACCCAGATGTAGTGACTCTGGCTCTCTGTCAGCAACTCTCTCTTCAATCTTTAACCTCCTCAGTATCCTTGTTACCTACGCGTTATATAAAAAAAAACTAACGCGCTAAGCATATCGCTTAGTGGGTGTACACTAAAATAAATTGCAATATAATATAAAACACTAAATCTTAAATTTAGAAATTCAGTAAATTCAGAAATTCACAAAGATATATAAATAAACAATAAAGCTTAAAGTCAGAATGTCAGAAATATAAATATACAAACCAAACGTTTCTTAATTACGGAAACTATATAAACATACAGTATTTCAAAAATTTCTGGGTTTCAGTTTCACTATCATTTCTTTATTTTCTATAACATTTTCTCACCATAAATTCTCAATCTGGCCCGTGATACACGTAACAGGGTTTACAGGACTGGATTACGGGTTTTACAGTCGGGTTTCCCATCTCATATGAAATGGTATCCCTTTATATAAACAGTCGGTTTCCCATTTCACGAGGAAATGGTATCCGGATATTCTCACAGTCGGTTTACCATTTCACAAGGAAATGGTATCCGTGGTAAACAGTCGGTTTCCCATTTCACGAGGAAATGGTATCCGTATAATCAATAATCAGAGACATCATACATCACGGTGTAGTACTGCCATATATTCACCCAATTGACATGTCAATCTCCTATATCCATATATCCCTATACATATATCAGGGCCGTTTAATTCTTTGGTTTCAGCAATCAACGAATATCATTTTAAATCAAAATCCATAAATAGGAAAATCAAACAATAATTGTAAAGCAGGTTTTGAAAACATACGTTTTTATTCAAATTTCCATAATAGTAGAATATCGTACAAAAAGTCCAACAATATGCAAAAATACAATACGAGTATATAAACAAATCCATACGAAGATATATAAAATCCATAGCTATATTTCCAGACTTATTAAATCAAAACATTTATAAAAAAAATAAGTGCAGAAACGTGTGTACACCAACCTGGATACCGTTTTACCTTTTTTCTTCTGAGTTTTCCTTTTTCCTTTCTCTTCCTCTTTCCTTTCTTTTCTTTCTCTTCCTCTTTTCTTTCTTTTCTTTTCTTCATCTTTACCTTCTCTTCTTTACCTTCTCTTCTTCTTCTTTTCTTCTTTCTCTTTTTCTTTTCTTCTTCCTCTTCTTTTCTTCCTCTTCTTCTTCTTCTTCTTCTTTTCTTTTTCTTCTTCTTCTTTCTCTGCCCTCTCTCCTTTCTGTTATGTGTCGATGGCTTCTGTGAGAAGCTAACTTTTTTTTTTATATTATTTCGGTCATCGCGACCGTCGTCGCGACCTGTGGTCGCGCTACCAGGTCGCGTTTCATCGCGAGCACATATCGTGGTGCTCTGGTCGTGCGGGTGGTCGCCATGCTCACTGCCTGAATTTCATTTTTTTCATCGCGAGCAGCTCATCGCGACCTGTGGTTGCGGTGACCAGGTCGCGATACTCACTGTCACAATTTTTTTCACTCTTCATGCATCAGTTCTAGACCGTTCCCTCTGGTCCACCTAGAAACCATAAAAATAAACATACATTTAATTACATTTACACCCCTCAACTCACAAAAATTTTTATCCACATATTTAAAATTAATTATCCGAAATTTGGGATGTTACATATACAGAGATTTGTAATTGTGGTTTATATTTGTGTTTTGTAATTAAATTGTTTTATGATTTCTGTTTTTGATTCTCAAATGTTTGAAATTAATGAATTATGGATTATTTTATTTTAGTACTGTTTGAAAGTCGCACTAAGCGACAGAGTGCGCATTTGAATGAAATGATATTTGAAGTGTTGTGGATTATATTTGAACTGAGATTTGTTTGAAAACAGGTTTTGGAAAATCAGAAAAACAGAGGAAACTCTGCCGAAATTTTAAATGGGCTCACTCGAAAAGGTTTTTAAATTATAAATTATATGGTTTTCAGTTTATAAACAGAATTAAGAAAGTTTTGAAAACCCGGTAGCGCTCCCTGGGTCGACCTAGTCGGGTCGGGTCAAGGGGTGTTACAATGTTGTCCTTAGAGCGTAGCCAGTATTTACCGTCAAGGTGGACTAATATAAATTTAATTGGAGACAGTTGAGATAAATACATACGAGTTTCATATTAAGTCAATCATATAATTATAACAATGCAATATATAGTGAGCTATATTCCTCAAAATGTATTATATGGATACAATATTTTAATTAAAAGAAAAGATAAAAATAAAGTATCAAATTAACATACAATGCAAATAAAATAAAAAACCACTTAAGTCGTATCTTACGATTATTTAAAATATCAAACTCGTCAATTACAAGATCTAAATCAATAACATCAACAATCTATCATTCAATATAAATAACTATAAAGTTTGCTAGAAACTCTTACTCCATTTTATTACGAATCGATGTCTTAATAAGTTTCATTGTTGAAAATGTCAATTCTGTTGTTGTTGTGGAGACAGGAAGAGTTAGCACCAAGTGAAGCAATCCATCAATCAAGAAATAATGTTGTGATCTTTTACTTTGAACTAACAAACGACATAATTCAGAAAGAGAAACAATATTTTAAAATTACGGCTGACAAAGTACATCTAATTTATAATGTCACAATTGTCTCTTCAAAGCGTTTATGTCATCTTCAGTGAAATCCTAAGGATAGAATTTCTTAGCAAGAGTACAAATAACATTTATACTGAATGATTTGAAACTATCAATAGGATTCAAAGCCTCACTCAGGTAAGGAGTTCCACTGTTTCCTCTGTAAATATGTTGTTCAACTCCATCAAATCAAAATCAATTACAATATTAAATATATTAAAATGATAATAATACTCCACTGTAATATTATTCCTCTGTTGACAAGAACGCCTTATACCTTCCATGTAACGTTCACCCCATATTAGGCATATCAATGTCATGTCTTTCACAAAATGATACCACACTTCCAAAAAAAAATCATCATTTTCATCTTCTCGGAGCTGTTGAAGAAGTAGTTTTATAATTGAAACCAAATTCAATGCATTTAAGATATCTTAAGATTTCATTTGCAGTGCACGACAAAATATATCAGAGATTCCTAAAACTCTATGCAATAACAACAAGATAAAAACAAAGTCAAAATTTCTCATATCTTTATATGCACCTTGGGCCTCCCCACGTATATTATTATTCAATCCCACATCTGAAATTTTTTCAAGAAGGGTATAAGTTGAGCCAAACATGTCAATCAACCTATTAATAGAAGTAATATGTGAACTCCAACAAGTAGGTCTAGCTCGTTATAAAGTACGAATTTGATTAGCCTCTGTACCACTCTTAAGTTTTCCTAAAGCTATCATATTTATAATTTTATCTTCTCGAATTAATTTCAATTCAGAATGATTCTTAGTAGAAGCACCGACAAAGTTAACAATAGAACTTAACTTAGAGAAAAAAAAAAAAACCATACCTCACGCACTTCTTTAGATACTACAACTAAAGCTAACTGTAGTTGGTGAACAAAACAATAAACATAGTAGGCATATGGACAATCTTTAAGGAACAAAGCTTATAATCCATTCCATTGACCCCACATGTTACTAGTACCATCATAACCTTGACCTCGTAAATTTTCAGTTAAGATATTGTATCGATCAAGTACAATACATATCTCTATTTTCAAAGTTGAGACATTTGCGTCATCAACACCTACAATTTTAAAAAACCGTTCCCGAACAAACCCATCGACATCGACATATGTCAAGATAATAGCCATTTGTTCCTTATTGGATTCGTCAACTGATTCATATATAAGAATACAAAATTTGGCATCCCCAATTTCCTCATAGATTTTATCCCGAACACAGTCAGCAAGAATCTTCAGTAACTCTTGTTGAATCATCGGTAATGTATACTTTGCATTATGAGCAGCATTATCCAAAACAATTCCAACAATCTCATTATTCACTCTCGCTTGTAATTTTACCAATTCAATGAAGTTTCCACGGTTAGTAGAATTGATGGATTCATCATTACCTCTAAAGGCACACCTTTGCAATGCTAACCACTTCACAGTTTCTATCAAAGTCTTGAGAAGCAATTGATTTTGCATAACTACTTGTGAAGATTGTTTATTTATTGTTCTATCAATATGCAACGATGGGTCTTTCAAGTTTGTCCATTGTTGCATAGCAATGTTGTGTAGTGAACAGTGATCATCCCATTCTTCATGTTTTTTCAATGACAATTGTCTCCAAAATTAACTCTCTTCCAATTGTTAAAATTCTCAATAGTGAACATGCGATATTATGATGTACTACTATAAAAAAGATAGCATGGAAAACAATATTCCCAATCATTTTCTATAGAGTACTAAAGCCATGAAAATTTTATGAACCAAGAACGTTGAAACCGACGATTTTGATTCCCACTTTCCAACCATGGATAGTCAAAAGTAGGTTGATACAGTTTCATACGATATAAGCTCTTCGAACCTCAGCTTGTTTATTAATGGAATATTGTCATATTGTAATACACTTTCCGAGATTATGTTCAAAATAAGGAGTATTGATGTGAGATGGAGTATCGTTGTTCTCAAATTTAGAACTTTTAGTAGTGGAAGGAAATTTTGGACTTGAAGTATTCATATCAGTTAGAGCATTTGACCTACTTGATGATTGACCATCGTCTTTTTTTATTGAAATAATGAAAGATATTTTTTCTTTTCATTATGATCTACAAAAAATAATTAAATATATTTCAGAAAATGCAAAACAAAAATCACATTACAAATACTCTTATACCAAAACTATAAAATTTCTAATGGAATTGGAAAAAAAATAATTAGCATAAAAATCTCTAACTTTCTAAAATTATGTTCATAAAAAACCACCAACCTCACAAAACTATTAAACTATAAAAGATGTGCATAATAAGAAGAAATATTTAATTAGTATAAATTTAAATAAACAACTAATTAATCTCACAAAATTAATTACTAATAAAATTAAGAAAAACAATAAATAATTAATTATAATAAAAAAATTCTATGTCACAATATTATGTTAATGTACAATACAATAGTAAAAATAAATAAACAAACAACAACTATGAATCTATGATCAAATAATAATAAATAATAACTAAAATAAAATGAAGTATATAAAAAAAAATAAATAATGAAATAATTAAAATAAAATAAACTAATAAATAATTAAAAAAACACTTATAAAGAAGGACAAAAGAATGGTGGTTCTAAGAATACAAATGGACAAAGAAAATAAATGTGATTTATGAGTTGTGAAGAGAAGAAAAAAAAAAAATAACAGCTATTGAATCGAGTGAGGCAAAGAGGGAGCTGTGACTTGTAAGGTGAAGAGAAGATATAGATTAAATTGGTTAGGGTGGGCTTAAATGTAGGCACTGTAATTATAAATTGGGCTAGGTTAAGTTGTAAATTGTAAATTGGGCTAAGTTAAATTGTAAATTTAGCCTTCTAATTGCATAACATTATAATTTTTTTTTTCATTTTTTACAAGGTGGACTTAAGCCCACCCTAGCCCTTATTGGGCTACATCTTTGGTTGTGCTGTAGATCGAACGGTTTCTAGTGAGAGAGTTGCGAATATTTGCTTGGTTCAGTTCCATGAGAGATACTTGGGTTTGCCTAGCTTCTCTAAGAGATTGAAGTCGAGTCTTTGTCGTAGTATCAAGTATCGTATATGGGCTCAGTTACGAGGCTAGAGGGGTAATCTTTTCTTAGTTGGGGGTAAGGAGGTTCTGATCAAAACTGTTGTGCAATTTATCCCGACCTATGCTATGAACTTGTTTCGATTGTATGCATCTTTAAGAGTCTTTTTTTTATACCACTAAATTGGATTGAGTTTGTGGAAATAATACTAAGTTAGTAAATTGAGTGGAAATAACACCAAAATATGTATTAGAACAATACTGCCCTCCAAAAATAAATCTGAAGCAAACAAAAAGTTTTCAAAAAAAAAAAAAGTGTCAGACTCATCTAAAAATAAAAGATGTGAGAATAGATCAAGGCCAAGTGAGGCCGTGAACTAATATGTGAAAAAAATAAAAGTGTCATAATAGATCACGGGCAAGTAAAGATCTTACTTGGCCATGATCTAACATATGGAAAAAAAAAAGTGTGAGAATAGATCACAACCAAATGAAGAATTTACTTGGCCGTGATCTAAATAGATTACGGCCGAAGAAAAATTAGATCATAATTAAAAGAAAATTAGATCACGGTAAAAAAAAAATTTGTAAAAAAAAAATTAAAATTCTTTTTTATGTAGTTCCTACTTTCTTTTTAATCTTTTTCAAAGAGAGATTGGTGAGAAACTTAAAGAAAGAAGATAAGTGTTTGTTTATAGTAAAGAATTCTTTAATGAGAAAGAAAAAAATAACTCTGAGAATTCAATCACTACAAATGAGTTTGAATAAGACATTAAATGAGTTTGAATGAGACAAAAATTACTTTAAAAAGGTAAAATTAGATTTTTATGAAAATTAATGAAGCTATTTCTTAAACTTTTATTGATTTGGTGCTAGTCTCACAAAATTAGTTAGTTTTGGTGCTATATTTGATCCAAGACAGCTTCTTTGCCGCTGATTCCTCTGTTAACCAACTAGTTCCTTTCACAATGAGGATGTTTTGTGTTGGCATTTTGATAAGATGGGGCGGTACTATGTGAAAAGTGGTTGTTTGGGTGGGAATGTCCTCGTATCGCTAGAGCTTTTGGTTCTGGTCTCTCTAGCAATGAATCGTGGTGGAAGACACTTTGGAGACTAAATGTCCCACCAAAGGTGAAAGTGTTTCTATGGAAGGCTTTTTTCGACTGGTTGCCTACTTTTGTTTCTTTGGCTGCTAGGAAAGTGAATATGGATCCTTTGTGCCCCCTCTGTCGTGGTGTCCCGGAGCCTACTACCCACGCTTTATGGATTTGCAAATTGCTCAAGGAAGAGCGTCGTTCTTGCCCTTTCATGCAAGGAACTTGGGTTCCTTGTGTAGGGAAGTTTTTTTATTTTATTTTTTCTTGCTATTCTCAACTTCAAAAGACAGATTTGGAGAGGTTAGCTATTATTTTTTGGAGAACTTAGTATAGACGTAATATTTTTGTTCATTCTGGCTGTCTGGGCACTGCAACTGACATCTTTCCCTGCTCCTCATCTTTTCTGCACGGTTCCAGCTTGCTAACACACCAGTTCAGGGGTCTGATCCTCCTCGATCAGTGATGATTCCATGGACTGCTCCTCCAGATAATGTGTTTAAGGTGAATGTTAATGCAGCCGTCTGTGAGTAGATCTGGCCTGGGCATTATTATCAGGGACAGTAAGGGAAGAGTTCTGCTCTTCTGCCAGTGCAGGAGGTCGAGGGTTCACACTTCTCCTTGCTGAAGCCTTGGCCATTTGGAGAGGCATTGAGTTGGCTTTCGATGTTGGCTTTTTTCCTATCATTGTGGAGTCTGATACTTTGGCTCTGGTTAATATTCTTCCCTCGAAGGATAGTCCCCTCTCAGAAGTTGGTATCTTCGTTAATGAAATTTCGTTTTTCTTAGATGATCCTAAAGTTTTGAAGTTGTCTTAAGTTCCTCGTTCTTCGAACGAAGTTACTGATGCTCTTGCTAAGTTCGGTCTCACTCTTGTTGATTTATATGGTTAGAAGAATTTTCTTCTTGTATTGAGTATCTGGTTTTTGAGGAGTGTTCCTCTTTGGCGTAAGGTCTCTTTCTGATTTATTTTTTCAAAAAAAAAAAAAAATCCATCAAATTTTCATTAATATTTATGTAATTCCTGGTGGCATTAAAGGAAAAATTAGTTAATCTGGTTGTACCTTGTAATGAGCATATGTTGAACATTTTTCTTTACTAATACTATTAAGGATATAATTGAGATTGCTGATAACTTATGAATACTCACTTATTTCTATAATGTAAAATTCAAAAAAACGTTTGGTAAATTAATTAAAAGTTGATTATTTTTTATATTGCTTTTGAAAATATGATATTAGAGAAGTAACTTAAAAAATAATTAACTTTTAATTTGTTTATCAAATATTTTTTAAATTTTAGATTATGAAATATTAATAATTCCATACGCAACCTAAGAGTGGTGTTGTTATGAATCCATTTAACAATATGGATGAAAGCAGGATACATGATACGTCTGACTAACATATACTTTATTTGTAATCTCCCCAGTCTTTCTATCCATTTGTTTCTAAAGTAAATTAATGGTACTGTTCTTAATCCAGTATAAAAACCCGTTGTTGATTCTAAGCTTATAAAATTTCCAAGTAGGAAGTAGAACCTACTTTGTTCACAATTTATTTTCTTATTTGTATTTAAATAATTTATTTTCTCTTGACACAGTAGAGAATGCCATTCTATGAGATAATCAGGGTCGATGCTGACCCAGGACAAATAGGGTAGTCGCCCAAGTCCAATAATCTTAGAGGCACCAATATTTTTATATACCTTAGCGTTGGGTTGATTAATAAGGTATACATTTTTATATACAGTGCCACTTGATTTCATTGTCAATAGTGTTGGGTTTTGTTGTGGCCTAGACAGCCCTTCAAATATTAACACAAGTTGGATTCAAGGTTGATGACTTGATTAGCTGATTAATAATAATTAATATTGGGTTTAAGTTGGATTTTTAATTGAAATAGAAACTATAAACTTTTATTTAACAATTATTGGGATGGAATCAATAAAAATATCTAAAAAGTATTTAATTAAACATGGGTGCTCTGAAAGGGCATGAATTTTTTTTTTTTTTTTACTCAGAACCACAAAAAGCTATGAACCGGCGCTGAAAATAATAGCCCGTACACCCACTTGGATCCTCTTTTAGTTATTATTAGTATAAAAAAAGAGGCATATATGCCTTATCTATCACCTATTCAAAATTGATAAAATCAATTGGTAAAAATACAGATAATCCAAATTCGCTTGACTGTAGAGGTTACATAAAATTTAGGGTGAATTGCACTCAAGTACCCTAACTTTTATCATAATTGCACGTTTAATGCCAGTTTTGTCATAATTGCACTCTAATACCCTGTAATCCGTTGACCACCGTTAGAGTAACGGTTGACCAAACGGATTCAGGGGTAAAATGGTCTTTTACGTTTAAATTTATTTTTTAAAAATTTAAAAAATCATCCAATCAATAAGAACATGCCACGTCATATTTTAATTAATTTTAAAAAATATTTTTTAAAAAACAAAATCAACAAAAAAAAAAAAAAATTTGAAATTTTTTTTCGAAGAACACGAACCCAGAAATCTGGGTTCGTGTTCTTCGAGCACGAACCCAGATCTGGGTTCGTGCTCGAACCCAGGGTTCGTAGCACGAACCCAGAAACTGGGTTCGACCACGAACCCAGTTGCTGGGTTCGCGATGGAACCCAGCTTCTGGGTTCGATCGCGAACCCAGCTGGGTTCGAACGCGAACCCAGTTCATCTGGGTTCGAAGATCTGATTTTCAATTTTTTTTTTTGTTTTTTTCCTTTGAGGGGTATTCTCGTCATTTTGCCTGAATCCGTTTGGTCAACCGTTACTCTAACGGTGGTCAACGGATTACAGGGTATTAGAGTGCAATTATGACAAAACTGGCATTAAACGTGCAATTATGATAAAAGTCAGGGTACTTGAGTGCAATTCACCCTAAAATTTATGATAATCTCTCTCTCTCTAAAAGCATATTTTGTTGTTTTCATCGTCAAAATCTAATTGAGTTTCCATCTCTCCCTTTTCACCCCAAACCATTACCATGGAGGACGAGTCAAGCTCCAGTAACACCAACGCTGGTGAACAAGGTGGTGTGACTGGTTACAAGTGTCCACGTTGTTCCAGAGAGTTCAAATCTGGTCAGATTCGAGGTGGCCACTAAAATGTTGAAACCTGAGACTTCAAACAGGCCACCGTCTGATCAGCCTCCGGCAACGGAAGTTCAACCGGACATCAAAGCAGGAGCAGATGGATCTTCGTCTGAGCAACAAAATAATGCTGTCCAGCCAAATCCGAAGGCCAAAAGGGGATCTTCTTCTTCTGAGCCTCGTCCTTACAATAAGCCTCAGCTAGAGCTTCGCACAATAGACTACTTAGCAGAATGGAATTCTACTTGGAATGTTGAGAATGATGCGGCATCATCATCAGCTAATACATCCTCTGAGTTGCAGCTTTTTCCAACCAACCCGGACAAACCAGACTTGGAGCTCAAACTAGGGTAATGAATTTACATTTTTAAGAGAATAACTTTCTCTTTCTATCTCTTCTCTCTCTCTCTCTCTCTCTCTCTCTCTCTCTCTCTCCGCCCTCTCTATATTTCGTAATTGGACAAAATTTCATGAAATGCTGGTGTAATGATAATCAAAAGTATGATCGGGTACCAAATGTTAGATGAAGCTGGATCTAAGATCTGTTTGGGTAATTGAGGTCTAGGGTTGAGTTTGTTTTATGAGTGTCTTGTTTGGTATGATTGTAACCATTACTAAATACTGTCTGTCTCCATAGAGATGTTCTCTTCCATTAGTTTAATATGTGTTATTTGAATGTTTTTGTATTAAAAAATATATGTAATGAATGCTTTTGCATTTCTTTATTTGTCAATTCACTATTCATATAACCCTAACCAGCCAAGAAATTTACTGTAATATAATTTAGGCCTAGTAGACTATGATCCCAAATTCAATAAATTTCCAAGATAATATGCAGGCGGTGATTCAACTATGCTTGCTATCATGACAAACAAGAAAGCACATTGTGAATGGACTGAGTTCCCAAAATATTTGCAGCCCTTCATAACAAAACCTCTCTGAACATTTAAGTAACTCACTAGAAAATTGATTTGGTTAAGGAAATAACAAAGAGATCACAATGTTACAACATCTTCTCCACAGCCTCTTTCTCTTTCCACAATTAAATATAGGATGTTGTTGTATTCCATGTTTTGCATTTTAGATTTTGTTGTTGTCAAATCTCTTGTGTTGCATAGGTTTGTATATTATTGATGTTCTTTAATCATATCATATTTTGGTGATCATGAGATTTATGATTGACATTCAGTTTTGTTCAATTCATTTAGTTAATGCCCAAATTGAGTGCTAATTGAACAAGTGACAATGAAGCTAGTCGCAGTAATGAGTACTGATTGGTAATGAATTTCACTTCAAATTCAAAGAACAGTTTAGTGCATATACTTCAAGTTATCAGTAGAAGTATTCTAACATTATGATACATTTGGACAACCTTCTTGAGGGCTGTGTTAAACAAATTCTATTATGCATGTAGGAAAATTGAGTCCTGAACATTGAATTTTGATTATGGACATAAAATATTTTGCTGACAAACAGTTGACAAAAATACTCGAATCTGATTGTAATTATATCTTATCCGATTATTATTTAGTATTTCAAGAATTGTGCAACATTTATTATTACAACAAACGAAAAAAATTCAAAAGTAAAAAAAATGTGTAAAGAATGATGTGTAATCAAAACTTATAATATATTACGTTGTTATTGTATAGTGTTTTAGTGAATCATGGAGCATTTATTATTACAACATATGACAAAATTCAACAGTAAAGATAAAGTATGTAAGAAATGAACTCATCAAGATAATAGTATACATATAGTAGCAAATATCTAGTAATAGTTGCATGTAAAGTACGATACAAAATAACAAGCAAAGGTGCGAGATTTAGTGAAGAAGTCCACACGATGCAAGGAAGATGACATATGAGGAAGAGAAATAAAGTCTACAAAGAACTGATGATGTATAAAATGACAATCAATCTCAATATATCTAGTACTCTCATTAAAATCAATTTCTAGACAATTTCTAGACAATTTAATTGTTACAATTCATCAGAGTAAAACCATATTGTGGAACACCAAGCTCATCAAGAAGTCTCCTAAACCAAATAATTTCAGTAGTAATAGTAGTCATAGTATGATATTCTACCTTAATTATCAAGCTACAAATTATTGTTTCTTACTCTTTCAAGAAAGCAAAGAATTACCTAAAAAGATACAATAAGTAGACTTTCAATCTGAGTTTACCAGCCCAATTAACATCAGAATATGCAAAAATAGAAAGATGAAACTAAGAAAAAAAGCAACAACAATGGAGTGTGTTTTAAGAATATCATAATACACATATAACAGCAGTCCAATGAGCTATTCTATGGGCATTGAGCGTAATCCTTTCATCTGCTCGCACTGCCCAAAAGCCTTCCCTAGCAGACATGCCTTAGGAGGACATCAAAATGCTCATCGGAAGGAGATGATAGAGGAGCGCAGGAAGTTTAAAAGAGGAACGCAGACCCAAAGATCAAGAGATGGCACCAGCTACCCTTATGGTTGTACCCCCTGGTGATGGCCAAATCTTCGCTTATGTGGCCACACTGGTGCCTACTCATGGTATCATGCCATGGTCTGAACCAGGGCTTAATTATGCACCCCATGCTCATGGATTCAAGCCAGGGCTTGCATATGGCCCACCTCAGTTTGAAGACCATGTTATGTATGTGATCCCATGTGAGGTTGGCTATGACTATCAGAATTTTCAACCTTATTTCAACCATGTCCAGCAGCCGAATCAGTACAAAGAAAGGGACTTCCTGGCTACGGTTAACCAAGGAGATCGACATGGATCTGTGGTTACTTCAAAGAGATCAGAGGTGGACTTGAATTTGAAGCTCTGATAAAAGAGCCACTTCTATCTGACACAAGTCTTGGAAGCATAAGTTAGAATTAACAGTACTATTAAGATAATTGTAGTTGTGTTTTTTTTTTTGTTCTTGTGGTGCTCAGTAATCAATATGTAACCGCTCTCTTTCTTGTGCTAGTATAAGCAAATAGGTAAAGTTGAATAAATATTATGGGAAATAAAACCTAGTGTTTATTGATTTCATCAAATCTTGCTTGGAAAATCATATGATATTCTTGGAGTACTGTAGATCTATGCTTTGCCGAGCAAAGGATCGATGAAGCTGTAACGTAATATAGATGCCCCACTCTGAAATTACCAATTAATCTACTAAGGAGAGATGAAGAACAATTAATATAAGTTCTAATAAGATAAGATGAGATTAACCCAATAGTATACTCCTCACACTTATACAGTGAGCTTGTGAATTGAAGTTGTGTCTCCCTTAAAATTCCCAATTAATTATAATAACTCAAAAAATAATAATAATAATAATTTAAGTTCTAATATAGGTGAGGTGTAATTGAAATTTTAAATATATGAGAAAAACTTAATTTTTTCAAGCTTTCTCTTTATTCTGAATTCTTGTACAATTTTGTTCTAAATAAAATTTCTAAGTTTAGATATTACATATAAAGAAAAAAAAAATATCAAATTTTTATGGAGTTTATTTTTATTTACATATACTCACTTCATAAAATTGAGATATATTTGTTTATATGTATATAGCAACAGGTTGAAATAAATATTCAACTTTTGGACTCATTTATCTTGTATTAGATTTCTTTTAAATGTAAGCCTCCCTAAGTCCCCGTGAAAGAGTTGAAGAAACTCTAAGATCAAGAACCCTAGAAACTACTCGAAGAGAGAATGAGAAAGAATTGGGAGAAAATCAGAGATCAGAATTAATGATCTGATCTTTAACAGTAATTCATTATATATGTTCAGTTAAATACACCTAAGTTAACTAACTCTAGTTAACATAAAAGCTCAACAGTAACAGATATTTGAACATTTCTATATCCTACAGCTATCCATAGTATGGTCTGCACTATGCTGATGATTGTGATCAGTTTTGTATGCTCTAACACTCCCCCTCAAATGCAGCTGGTTCAGGTCAGCAAGTTTGAACCTAAGCTTAAAAGACTGATCAACAATATCATCAGCACTCCCCCTCAAACGCAGCTGAGATCTATCTACAATCAGTTTTGTATACAACAAAAGAAATCTGAAAATAGGGAGAGATTTAATGAAAATATCAGCAGTTTGTGCTGCTGTAGGAACATATCGAATTTCCAAGCTGCCTGCAGTAATAAGATCACGTAAAAAATGGACATCGATTTCGATATGTTTCGTTCTAGCATGGAAAACAGGATTGTGGGCCAAGGAGATGGCATTGACATTGTCACACCATAGCAAAGGAACAGCAGTAAGAGGCACCTGAATTTCAGCTAATAATGACTGAACCCATACAATGTCAGAGGCAGCAGAAGCAAGCGACCGATACTCAGCCTCGGTGCTTGAGCGAGCTACAACTCGCTGCTTTTTGGAGGACTAACATATCAAGTTACCTCCTAAATATAAGCAGTGACCCCTAGTAGACCTCCTGTCATCAGGTTACTGGCCCAGTCAGCATCCGCAAATCCCTCAAGAGATAAATGACTAGAAGGAGTGCACTGCAGTCCACATTGAAGTGTGCCACGAATATATCGAAGTACACATTTGACAGCTTGCTAGTGTACAGGAGTAGGAGCAGCCAGGAACTGGCTCAGTTTGTTGACAGAATAGGACAAATCTGGTCTGGTGAGAGTAAGGTACTGCAGTGCCCTCACTGTGCTACGGTAAAGTGTGGGATCAGCAAAAGAAGAACCCTCAGAAGCAGAGAGTTTGCAGTTAGGAGACAGTGGTATGGGGAAACTCTTAGAATCAGTCATCTTGGTTTTAACAAGAAGATCCCAAGCATACTTGGTTTGAGTAAGAGTCAGTCCAGAAACAGTTATGTGAGCCTCAAAACCTAGAAAGTTCTGCAAAGAGCCCAAAGTTTTTAGAGAAAATTGAACATTAAGATCTCTAATAACCTTAGTAGTTAAAGTAGAATCACTTCCTGTGACAAGAATGTCATCTACATAGATGAGAACCAAAAGAGTGGTAGTGGATGACTTGAAATAGAACAAGGAAGAATTAGACTTGGCATTAATGAAACCCCACTGTTGAAGTGCCAGTTTCAGCTTGTCATACCAGGCCCTAGGAGCCTGTTTAAGTCCATATAAAGACTTATGTAGCTTGCACACATGAGATGGCTGTAAAGAATGAATGAACCCCTCAGGCTGGCTCATGTGCACTGCTTCTTGAAGATCCCCATTCAAGAATGCATTGTTCACATTAATGTGTTGAATAGCCAAAGCAAGAATAATCCGAATGGTAGAGGATTTTACCACAGGACTGAAAGTTGCTGTGAAGTCCAAACCGGAGGTTTGATGGAAACCCTTGTCGACTAGCCTAGCCTTGTACCTCTCTATACTACCATCAGCCTTGTATTTCACCCTAAATATCCATTTACACCCAACTACATGCATATCCTTAAAAGAAGGAACCAAACTCCAAGTTTTGTTCCTTAATAATGCATCAAACTCAGCCTGCATTGCAGCAGCCCATCGAGGATCTGCTAAGGCAGCTGAAATAGATGTAGGAACATCAACAGCAGATGGAGTAGGAGAGAGCTGCTGTGACTGAGCTGAAAAAGTGAAATGCTTGGGTTTGAAGATTCCATGCTTTGACCTAGTAATCAGAGGATGAGAAGCAGTTGGAGATGGCTAATCAACAATAGAGGAGACAGGACATGCATGAGAAGACTGTGAGGATACAGTAGAGGCAGTAGTTGAAGACTGAAACAAAGTCTAATAAGGGAATTCTCCTTCATTGAAGAGAACATGTCTAGAAATATAAAGTCTGCCTGAAGGGTGCAGACATTTGTATCCCTTATGCCTAGCACTATTTCCCAAAAATAGACACTTGGAAGAATGAAATGTAAATTTATGTTTACTATATGACCTTAAGTGAGGAAAACATGCAGTACCAAACACTTTCAGGTCAATATAGTGAGGAAGCTTGTGAAAAGTTAGGAAGTAGGGAGATTGATGGTTAAGAACCACTGTAGGCAGTCTGTTAAGAGTATACACTGCAGCATCAAAGGCTTCCCACCAAAATGACAAGGGCATACCAGCCTGAGCAAAAAATGTGAGACCCATCTCAACAATGCTACGGTGTTTTCTCTCAACCAGTCCATTCTATTGGTGTATGTATGGACAGGAAAACCTAGCACTAATGCCATGTTTGAGTAGATAGGAAGCTAACATTGTGAACTCTCCTCCATTATCACTTTGTAGAGTAATTAGTTTAGTATTGAATAGTCTTTCAACAGTTTGATGAAAACTAACAAACATGTCCTTAACTTGAGACTTAGTCACTAAAGAGTATATCCAACAATACGTAGTGTAAGAATCTACAAAACTAACATAATACCTATATCCTTGAGAGGAAGGAATAGGTGAAGGACCCCACACATCAGCACAAACTAGCTCTAAAGGACCCCTAGCTTTGTAATCAGATTTAACAAAAGGCAGTCTATGACTCTTGCCAATCTTACAAGCATCACAAGAGTGAATTAAAGTAGAACTATTTACATGAACTTTAAGCAACTGAAACACTTTAGCAAGTATTCTAGGTGAATGATGGCCTAGTTTTTGATGCCAAATATTCACAAGTACATGAGTAGGGGATGAAAGAACACCCTTAGTTACAGTAAAAGAATTACATTGAGGATCTCTTGCTACATTATTTTGAAATAGCAAGGTATTACATGAATTCAAAGCATTACAAGAATTCAAATCATGCTTAACAGTATTATGAACAATAGAATAATAATGTGCAGTTTTAACAAACTTATGCTTGACAGAATCAGTATTGACAGAATGCCTAGGGTACTCAACCCTTGGAAGGGTGAGTTGGTAAAGACCATCCTTCAGGACCCCTTGGAGCAAAGTTTTCCTCGTAGTTTTGTCCTTGACAAAACAGCATGCATCATTAAACTCCACAATTATATTATTATCATGAGTGAGTTATACTATGCTCAACAGATTTTTGGTGATTTGTGGCACATACAAGATTTTGTTCAGTTGCAAAAGTGTATGTGGAGTGGCATGTGAGCTGACCAAAGCACTATCAATATGAGATATAGGGCGTTTGTGACCGTTACCTACAGCAAGTGATCACTACCCTTGTACTCACTGTTGATGCTCAGATTGCTGAATTCTTGTAACACCCCCTGACCCGACCCGTCTGGATCGACCCAGAGAGCTCTACCGGGTTTTCAAAACTTTTCTTGTCTCACTTTATAATTTGAAAACCATTGAAAATCAAATAAATTATATCTTAGTGAGCCCATTCAAAATTGTTTGAAAAATTTTGCCAGAGTTTCCTCTGTTTTTCCGACTTTCCAAAAATCATGTTTCCAATAAAAACTCAAATAACATAAACATCAATGCTTCAAATTCATTTATCAATCAATTGCGCATCCTGCTGTATAGTGCGACTTTCCAAACATTTTCATATAAAACAATTCATAATTTAATATTTACAAACCTTTGAAAACAAAAATATAAACCATGAAACAATTATTTACAAAACATAAATATATCACATTTACAAACTTCTGTATATATGCATGCGTAGCTGACTATAATATACAAAAATATATGACTACCTAAAGTTTGGTGACTCTGATCCTCAGTCTGCAGCTACCACCTCTTCAGTCTTTTTTCCCCTCTGTATCCCTGTTACCTACGCGTGATGAAATCAACGCGCTAAGTATATAGCTTAGTGGGTGTACACTAAACTCATTTATCAAAATCATAAAATAAATTTCATAATAAAAATATCACAATACTATCGTATAAACACATGTCATTATTCAACTCAATTACTGAAATAAATCATATGAAATCAATTTAATGAAAGCAACTAAATTAAATTAATAATTCATACGAAATCAATTTCTCAATTATTTTATAATCATTTTATTCAATTTATTCTCAATCCTGGCCCTTTGGTATACTCAACATAATTTCAGGACTGGAATATGGGTCTAATCTCTGTAATATCGGTGTGACATCCGAGGTGGCCTCGCTACAACAGTTACTAGTATCGGTGTGATTGTCCGAGATTGCCCTTCTACAACAATCATTGGTATCGGTGTGACGTCCGGGATTGCCCTGCTACAACAGTCACTAGTAATAACGGTCCAGTACTGCTGAAATAACCCAGCTGGTATACTAACCTCCTATATCCGTGTATATGTCCAAGTATCCTAGGGTCGTTTTACAATACCATATATTCAATTTTCATTTCAATTAACATTTATATATTCAACAACAATTATATTCACAAAACAATATTCATAAACATATTAAAAAACATATGATATCATAAATCCATATTAATTTTCAAAATCAATAACAAGTGTTTTAATTCATTGCAAATCATTTAATCAAAATATAAAAATTCAAATCAAATAATATAATGAAATTCACAAAATTTTCAGAAATACGTGTACACCAATCTGGATACCGTCTTTACTACTTTTCCCTTCTGGATTTTTCCTTTTTCTTTTCTCTTTTTCTCTTTTCCCTCATTTCTTCTTTTTTCTTTCCTCTTCTTCCTCTTCTCTTCTTCTTCTTCTTCTCTTCTTCTCCTTCTTCTCTTTTTCTCATTCTCTTCTTCTTCTTCTTCTTCTTCTTCTTTTTCTTTCTTTTTCTTTTTCTTTTTCTTTCTTTCTTTCTCCTCTCTCGTTCTCTCTCGTTCTCTTTTCTCTCTTGCTTCCTCGTGAAACTTCATCGCCTCTTATTTTTTTTATAAAAATTAGGTCATCGCGACCTGTGGTCACGCCACCTGGTCGCGTTGCTCACTGAAGTGATTTCACTGCTTTCATCGCGATCAAGCATCGCCGTGCCTGGTCGCGATGTTGGTCGCGTTACTCACTGCCTAAAATCAACATTTTCACCGCGAGCTGCTCATCGCGATCTCTGGTCGCGGTGACTGGTCGCGGTGCTCACTGCCTAAAATCACCATTTTTCACCGCGAGCTGCTTATCGCGATCCCTGGTCGCGGTACTCACTGCCAACTTTTTCCTTTTCTTTCATGCAGTCTTTCTGGACCGCTCCATCTGGTCCACCTGGAAACCTTAAAAATATACATACATTTAATTATATTTTCCACCCCTCAAATCATAAATATCATATTCATTTACTCAAAATTAATTATTTGAAATTAGAGATGTTACAATTTTGGTGTAATGTGGTTAGTTGCGCCACTGTCAACATACCAGTTAGGATCTGCCACTGTGGAAGGAGCTGCAACCAGTGCATTCATGTTCTGGTGAAGGGGATAAGTACAACCATTTGAGTACTCCATCTGGTGTTGTACAAAGTTGCCTTGAACAGGACTATAGTGGTTTGGAGCAGATAGATGACCCTGCTAACTTTGAGGTTTGCCAAAGGTTCCAGCAAAAAACTGGTCAAATCTATGGTAGCAAATAGTTGAGAAATGACCAGCTTTGCCACAGAGTTGACAAGTCAACCTTTAATTATAGTATCTACCTCCTCTACCTCCTCTTCTACCTCTAGCCCTACCACGGTTATTATTTTGAAATTGACCTCCTCCTCTTGCATAGTTAGAGGATTTGGTACTAACATTGGCTGAGGCTTGAGTCATATCTATTGTAACACTAGAGTGATATTATTTTAGCCTAGATTCATAGTTCATAAGTAGAAACTGTGCATCTTGAAGTGTAATTTCATCTTTCTTAGAAGCTATGTTACAAACTACTGGATCAAATTCTAAGCCTAGTCCTTCCAAAACATAAGCAACTAGATCCTATTATGATATTATTTGTCCAGAAGCCATTAAGGAATCAGTGATGCCCTTAATTTTAACAATATATTCACTAACTTCCAGTGCTCCTTTTTTAAAAGATTGCAATTGAGACCTAAGATGCATAATTCTGGCCATAGATTGCTGAGAAAACATATTAGTAACAGTAGTCCATACCTTACAGGAAGTCACACACTGAGTGACTCTGCCTAGAATCGAGGCACTTAGAGTTGACATTAGCCAGTTCACCAGTAGTTGATCGATCTTCTTCCAATTGAGATACTCGACATTGTAAGCTTGGATTTGTTCACCAGACTCTTCATCGGTGCAGATGATGAACTTAGCAGGACACATTGTGGCTCCAAAGATGAACTCCTCCAGATCAAAAGCTCTCACAACTGGCAAGATTTGAGTCTTCCAGTAGATGAAGTTATCATCGTCTAGCTTAATAGGTAAATTGAAGTTTAGGTTTTTTAAGATGAGTTGAGACTGACTCTCTCTCTGTTTTTTGGTGAGTCTAGGAGTTTGAGTGAACGAATGAGGAAGATTAGGTAAAGGAGAGGAAGTAGGTGATGCCATGGCTTCTGATCGAGGCTCTGATACCATGAAAGAGTTGAAGAAACTCTACGATCAAGAACCCTAGAAACTACTCGAAGAGAGAATGATAAAGAATTGGGAGAAAATCAGAGATCAGAATTAATGATCTGATCTTTAACAGTAATTCATTATATATGTTCAGTTAAATACACCTGAGTTAACTAACTCTAGTTAACATAAAAGCTCAACAGTAACAGATATTTAAACATTTCTATATCCTACAGCTGTCCATAGTATGGTCTGCACTATGCTGATGATTGTGATCAGTTTTGTATGCTCTAACACCCCGATCTTGGTGTCATTTTCTTTCTTTTTTCTTTACCTAATAAACTTTTTTCATACCATCAGAACAATTAAAATAAAAACTTGACTCAGTAATATTGGTGAGATGATTGCTTTACTTGTCAATTGACTCCTAATTAATCACTAGAAAATAAGGAGTTAGATATATAAATATATATTTATACAGTGTTGATAGCATTTCACAAGATGAATATTAACAAAAAGAAAAATGGTTTTTCATTCTTATCTCGATCGGAAAAGATATCACTAAACTTAAAATAAAATTTTATGAATTAATGTTTCTTCTGACTTCTCGGCTGTTCTTCCTTGTACCTTTTTCTTGTTTTTCCTACTAATAAAATATCGAGTTAATAACACTCTACCTACCTGAGGTATGCTAAATTACACTCGGAATCAAAGTTTGTATTAATTAACACTGACTTCCCCTCGTGATAACGTTGACTGTTTGACTTAACAGCTGAGAAGGGTATAATGGTCATTTGACCAGGATTTTTTTTAAAATGGACACATCAGCACAGAACATTAAATGTTCTGACTTTGATGTGATATGTTTTCAATTTTTAATTAAAAAATTTGATATTTCAGAAATAAAAAATCGATTAAAAAATTGATTAACACTTAAAATTACAAACGTAACCCTAAAAAATCTTGACCTCGATCTGCTAAAAATAAAAAACGAGACTTGTGTTGAAAGCCAAAATCTCACCAGTCACCACCAAAGCCATGGCTCTCTCGCTCTAAAACCAACCCTTGCCTCTCTCTCTAGATTTCGACCAAAACCAGACACCCAAATCGACACCATTTCATCCTCTAAAAAAGCAAACCAAACCCACATCAGATTTCGACCAAAACCAACCACTCGCTCGCTCTGTGTTCTGGAAACTAAGGAGCAACTGTTCATCTTCAAACAGTAACAGTGACAAGGTGAGTACAACTCTTCTCTTTCTGCATGTGTCACTGATCGTTTCGATTTTTAATTTATTTATTGGGATTATTTGTATGTGATATGGGGTTAGGGTTATGGGTTTATTTTCGAAGGCTTGTTTTTTTCTAAAATTTTGTATTGGATTATGGTTTATGGGTGAAGTATTTTTTTCTCGTTATCCTGTTTTGATGATTTTGTTCAGTTTGAAAATATTGTGGTTATGATTTTAGGGTTTTAAAGACCTGATATTTACCTTCAGTTTTATTTCTTTTGGTGTTATGTTTACGTTTGGTTGTTGAATGTTTTATGCATGGAATATGTTTGACTCGTTGTCTGGTTTCAATGGTGTTGAACAGTGTCACTATGTGTTCTGTCTTGTGTGTGATTGTGTTGCATTACTGATGAATGTTTGGTTGTTGAATGCTTTATGCATGGAATAGGTTTGACTTATTGTCTGGTTTCGATAGTTTTTCCAGTGTCTCTTTGTGCTCTGTCTTTATGTGATTTGTTGCAGTTAAGTGTCTGTCTGTGCTCTGTCTTGTGTGTGGATTGTTTTTGTTAAAAATTAGTATGGCTGATGGTGTCTTCTGTTTGTAATGAAAATAGGATGTTTGAGTTCAATGCAACTGTCACCTTCTTGGGGCAAAGGCATGAGATAGGCACATTTTTGAGGGACTACATCAGCTTACAAATGCTGTGGGAGTCTACCATGATAGTGACGTTAAAGAGAAAACCAGCAGTAGGAGAGAGGCTAATTCAACATGTGCCCATTCCATGGAGTGGTGAAAACAGAGCAGTCCACTCAGATTCGGATTTGATGGATGTGCTGGCTGAGTTTGAGGCCAAGAAGGTAAGCCAGATCCATTTTATGTTTAACTATCAACCTCTTAATGTTATACATCCTGGTGAGCCCAATTATGACCAATCTAACCCAGCCAATGAGCCCACCCCTGACTATCAGCCAAATCCATCCCAAAACAACTTAGGACCAGACCCAATTAACCTTGTATCTTCTGATAGTGAAATTCCTATTGATGACAGCCCAAGTGAATCTTGTGGGGACCACACAAGTGAGGAAGGGGACCACACAAATGAGGAAGGGGACCACTGTGAGGTTAATGAGGGTGGTTATCAGGGTAGTGAAGATGATAGTGATAGGTTTTCTGATGTAAATGAAGATAATGTTAGTGAAGAAGTGGTGAGAGAAGTAGGTAGTGAGAGTGATAGTGATAGTGATGTTGAACAACCATTTAGGGGTACAGCTTTTAGGCCGAGTGATAATGGGCGTATTAAGTTAGAAGTTGGGCAATTGTATAGGAATATGAGCCATTTTAGGGAAGTTTGTTTAAATTATTCAATTCAAGAGGGGTTTAAACTGAAAAGAATTAAAAATGAGAGAAAAAGGATCACTTTAGGATGTGAGGGTGCAGGCTGTCCTTGGAGAGTGCATGGCAGCACAACTCAAGATAGGGTCACTTACATGTTAAAGACCCTAACAAATGAGCATACCTGCCTTGCAATCACCAAGAATAGGGATGCAAATTCCACTTGGCTAGGGAAGAAGTTCCAAGATTTGATTAAGGAGAATCCTGACATAAGCATTAGAGTATTGCATGGAGTGGTGTTGAGGACATGTGGGTTAGATGTGAATAATCACACATTGAGACGGGCCAAAACATATGCCATGAATATAGGAGGTGAAGCCCATAAAGCTAGTTACAACAAACTTTACAAGTATGGTTATATCATTAGGGAAAGGAATCCTGGGTCCTCCGTGGTCATGTCTACCCTAGATGTTTCACCACCCCCCAGGAATATTGACCCTAATATTCAAGTTCTGTCCACTTCAATAGGTTTTTTTTAAGTTTTCATGCTCAGAAAATGGGATATTTGGAGGGATGTAGGCCATTCATTGGGTTGGATGGTTGTCATTTGAAGGGTCCACATGAGGGAATAATTATGTGTGCAGTTGCATTGGATGCAAACTGTGGAGTTTATCCAGTAGCTTTGGCAGTTTGTGAGGTGGAGAGCCAAAATAGTTGGACTTGGTTTTTAACTCTTTTACATGAACATGTAGGAATGTATGAGAGTAGGAAGATTTGTTTCATGACAGACAGACAAAAAGGATTAGCTGCTGCCTTAGAAGAATGTTGGCCTTCACATGTATCTAGGTTTTGTGGGAGACACATTTTACAGAACATGATGGGTAGATTTAAGGTAGATTATTTGAGGGACATGTTCTGGCCAGCTGCTAGGAGTTCGAATGCTGTCGATTTTGAGATTGCCATGGGAAAAATTAGGGAAACTTCAGTACCTGCATATGACTACCTCATGCAAATTCCAAAACACCAGTGGTCTGTCCATGAATTTGACCAGGAATGTAAGTCTGATCACAACACAAACAATGTTGTGGAGGCTTTCAATGGCTGGTTGAGTAAGCTGCGAGCACTCCCAATGTTAACTATGATGGAAAATATTAGGAGAAAAATTATGAAGTGCATCCATCGAAGATATGAGGCTGCACTGAAATGGGAAACCAACATTCCACCTGCCATAACCAGGCAAATGCAGAAAGCACAACAGAAAGGGAGATATTTGGACCCCCTGCAATGTGGTGAATGGGAATTTGAAGTTGTGGATGGTGAAAGGAGATTTGTAGTGAATCTAGACAACAAAACATGTGAGTGTGGGTTATGGGCTGTGAGTGGGATTCCATGTAGGCATGCATTAGCATGCATATTGAAGAGAAGAGATGCAGTTGAGGGGTATGTCCATGACTACCTAAAAAAACCATGTTATTTGAAGACCTATAGTCATGCAATGCACCCTATACCAGATGAGCACTTATGGTCAAATGTTGAATTTGCAACTGTGTTACCTCCTCTAAAGAGAAGAAGACCTGGCAGACCTAAACTACAAAGAAGAAGAGGTCTCAATGAACCACAAAAGGTGCCTAGGTC
Source organism: Xanthoceras sorbifolium (assembly GCA_003430845.1). NCBI lineage: Eukaryota > Viridiplantae > Streptophyta > Magnoliopsida > Sapindales > Sapindaceae > Xanthoceras > Xanthoceras sorbifolium. Next base: position 15,001,934 of record CM010612.1, read on the forward strand.
ATCCAGTTTGAAGTGCAGCATCTGTCATGAAGTTGGGCACAACAGTAGAACCTGCAAGAAGAAAAATGATGGTCAATCTGGTGGGAATCAGGTATGTAAATGTGTGTGCTGATTGCTAAGCTTTTATAATTTGGTTCGTTTTATAATTCATCAATTTTTCTTCTCTAATATTTGTTGAAACAGGGTACAACTACTTCTTCAACCCCCTCAACAAGTACTGCAACAAATCGCAGGAGAATGGAGGTATCCTTCTTTCTTCTCTATCTTACACCTACAAACAGAAATGCAAAAAATAACATTTTTTAACATTTGCAGGTTGGTAGCAGCTCCACATCAGCACCAACATCTGCAACTGTTACAAGGGTAATACTTGAACCTTATGCTATGTAACAAATTCTGATTTTTTCTTGTTATTAACACCCTAATTTCTATCCTAGCAGGTTCTTTGGTATTCAAATACACCAGCACCTTCCTCTAATGAAAACCAATTTGGTTTATCAAGTCAGCAAGATGTAAGCCAATCAGCACCCCAACCTTCTCAGCAATGTTCAGGTATTATCATATTGAACTTAAAACTCTTAATTATGGCATATGTCTTAATCTTTTATAATGTGATGTTTGTTTGGGATTTTAATTCCAGGAAATAATGGTGGTGGAACTTAAAGAAGATGATTTTTGGTGATGGGGATGCTTAGGATGAGTCTTTTTGTTTGTTAATTTTTGGTACATTTGATGTACATTCTTAGCTATGTTGAACTGTTATGGATAGCAGGATGGAAAATATTTTTGGTAATTTTTTGTTTATGAGGCAACAGTCACTGGGTTCAATGCTTGCACCAGTGTACATGTATTTTTGTTCATATTGCCTTTTGCTGCTGATTTGGTATAGAAAGCAGTATGTTGCCAATATATTTGATGTATTTATCAGTGATTAATGCAAATATTGATCAGTAATGATTTTTTGTTCTCCTTGTATTAAGGATCATCAGCATCATATATACAAAAAAAAAAAATTTAGCAATGGTTGTAGCAATATATTAAGGTGCTAACGCTCAAAACCTTTGAAAATTAAGTATAAACCATAAGGGTATTTTCGTCCAAGTAATAAGTAATCAGGTTCGAAGATGTAATTAAGTATAAACCATAAGGGTATTTTCGTCCAGGCAATAAGTAATCAGGTTGTTATGCATTACCGCCAAATTTTAAATTATTTTTATTATTTTTATATTTTTCTAAGGGCAAAAAGGTTAAATCACTGTTATTTACTGTTAATAGGGGTATTTTGGTCATTTAACCCCTCTGGCAGAAGTCAACTGTTATTTCTAACAGTCAACGTTATCACGAGGGGAGGTCAGTGTTAATTGATACAAACTTTGATTCCGAATGTAATTTAGCATACCTCAGGTAGGTAGAGTGTTATTAACTCTAAAATATCATTCTAAGGGTTTTGCTCTTAGTGATTTGACAAAAAAAAAAAAATTTACTCATTATTAGGAATTGTGCTCATTTAAGTATGAGACCCAGCATTTGACATCATCACGAATGAAGTTGTATACATGATAGATCTGACTAGCAAATACTTTATTTGTTATATCTACCACTATCTATCTTTCCATCCATTTGTTTGTAAAGTAAATTAATGGTGTTATTAAGCCAGCATAAAAACTCGTTATTCTAATTTATAAAACCTACTTTGTTCCCAGTTTTATTTCTTCTTTGTATTTAATTAATTTCTTTTCTCTCGACACAATAGAGATATAATAGCCCACACACCCACTATGAGAATTTGGATCATCTGCTATTATTGTATACTTAAAGAAGCAAATATCAACTATTCAAACTGTTAAAACCAATGCATCATCGTAGAAACACATATAATTCATATTGGCTTGACTGTGGAGGTTACATAAAATTTATGATATCTCTCTCAAAACCGAAAGTGCAAACCACCCTCTTTTATTATTATGTGAAGTTGTATTAATAATTATTTGTTATAATAACCCCAAAAAGAAAAATGAGATGTCATAAAAATGATTTCCTTTTGGTCGTTTAAAGAGTTAATATATCTTTTGCTACATGTATAGATTCCAATTAGGGCATATTTACTTATGAGGAATGAATATAAAAGGTAATCAAATTTTTAATGGTAAGGAAATCACGAAAGACAACTTGAATCCCTAGGTGGGAGAGGAATAAAATTCCCTTTTCAAGATGAGCTTAATTCCTAATGTGTGTGTGGGTCCAATAATTTGATTTTTATTCGTTTTTAGTAAACACTGGAACCAAAAATAAGTAATTAAATTTCTTTTTCCTTCATTAGAATTCCTAATTAGTAAACGCGCCCTTAAAGCGTAATAAAAAATGGGTCATCTAAGGTAAGCATATCTGTCAAAAATTACTTAAATATCTAATTGGAATTGAAACTAATTTCAAGTCCGAAACCCCTTTAAATAGCTATCACTTGGATACCTTTTAATCCATCCCAGCAGTTCATTTGTTCTCTCTATCTCTATCTTTCTAACAGAATATTTTTCTTGTTTTCATTGTCAAAATCTAAGTTTCCATCTCTCCCTTTTCACCCCAAACCATTACCATGGAGGACGAGTCAAGCTCCAGTAACAGCAACGCTGCTGAACAAGTTGGTGGGACTGGTTACAAGTGTCCACGTTGTTCCAGAGAGTTCAAATCTGGTCGGACTCGAGGTGGCCACCAAAATGTCCACTGTGAAAGACCACCTTTGACGATATACAATGGCATCAAACTTGAAGATCTTCATCCAGTTCTCGCTGAAGCTCTAATCCACCAATGTGATGAACCTGAGACTTCAAACAAGCCACCGACTGATCAGCCTCCGGAAACAGAAGTTCAACCGGAGATCAAAGCAGGAGCAGATGGATCTTCGTCTGAGCAACAAAATAATACTAGCCAGCCAAATCCGAAGGCCAAAAGGGGATCTTCTTCTTCTGAGCCTCGTCCTTACAAGAAGCCTCGGCTAGAGCTTTGCACAATAGACTACTTAGCAGAATGGAATTCTACTTGGAATGTTGAGGATGGTGCGGCATCATCATCAGCTAGTATACCCTCTGAGTTGCAGCTTTTCCCTACCAACCCGGACAAACCAGACTTGGAGCTCAAACTAGGGTATTGAATTTACATTTTTAAGAGAATATCTTTCTCTTTCTATCTCTTCTCTCTCCCCCATCTTTATATTTCGTAATTGGACAAAATTTCGGGAAATGCTGGTGTAATGATAATCAAAAGTATGATCGGGTACCAAATGTTGATGAAGCTGGTTCTAAGATCAGTGTGGGTAATTGAGGTCTAGGGTTGAGTTTGTTTTATGAGTGTCTTGTTTGGTATGATAGTAACCATTACTAAATACTGTCAGTCCCCATAGAGATGTTCTCTTCCATTAGTTTAATATGTGTTATTTGAATGTTTTTGTATTAAGAAATATATGTAATGAATTCTTTTGCATTTCTTTATTTGTCAATTCACTATTCATATAACTCTAACCAGCCAAGAAATTTTTTGTAATATAATTTAAGCCTAGTAGACTATGATCCTCAAATTCAAAAAATTTCCAAGATAATACGCAGGCGGTGATTCAATTATGCTTGCTATCATGACATACAAGAAAACACATTGTGAATTAAATGAATTCCCAAAATATTTGCAGCCACACAGTTGATTTTACAATTGGTAATGAAATCTCTCTGAACATTTAAGTAACTCATTGGAAAATTGAATGGTTAAGGAAATAATGAAAGATCACGAACTTATAACCTCTTCTCCACGGCCTCTTTCCACAAATTAAATATTTAATGTTGTATTCCATGCATGTTTGCATTTTAGATTTTGTTGTTGTCAATTCTCTTGTATTGTGTAGGAGTTGTGTATTACTGATGTTCTTTAATCATATCTTATTTTGGTCATCATTAGATTTATGATTGACATTCAGTTTTGTTCAAATCATTTTAGTTAAATTAATAAAAAGAAAAACACTACATTAGGTATATAATTCCCAAGTCAGTGCCAATTGAACAAGTGAAAATGAAGTTATATTGTTGTAATGAGTACTGATTGGTGATGAATTTCACTTCAAATTCAAAGTACAGTTTAATGCGTATACTTGAATTTATCAGTAGAATTACTCTTCCATAACTATTACATGTTTGGACAACCTTCTTGGGTGTATGTGTTAAACCAAATTGTAGCATGCATGTAGGAAATTTGAGTCCTGAACATTGAATTTTAATATGGATACCAAATATTTTGCACATCGAAAGCTGACAAAGTTATCCGAATCCGATTGTAATTATATCTTATCCAATCATTATTTAGTGTTTCAAGAAATGCGGAACATTTATTATTACAACATACTACAAAATTCAAAAGTAAAAATAGTATGTAATGAATGATGTAATTAAAACTTATAAAATACGACGTCATCAAAACTTATCATCAACATTATAATTATGACATATCCCGTTATCATTTAGTTTTTTAGTAAATCGTGGAGCATTTATTGTTATAACTTACGACAAAATTCGAAAGTTAATATAGAATTGGTAAGAAATGAACTCATCAAGATAATAGTACACATATAATAGCAAAAATCAAGTAATAGTCACATGTAAAGTACATTACGAACTAACAAGCAATGGTACGAGATTTATCGAAGAAGTCCACAAGTTGTGAGAGATGAAGTATGAGGAAGAGAAATAAAGCCTACTTTAAATAACCGATGATGCACAAAATGAAAATCAATCTCAGTATATTTATTACTCTCATTAAAAATTGGTTTATTGACAATTTGCATAACACTTTGATTGTTACAATACATCAGAGTGGAACCATGTACGTGGAACACCATGTTCATCAAGAAGTCTCCTAAACCAAATAATTTCAGTAGTAATATATAGTAGCCGTAGTCTGATATTCTACTTCAGTCGATAGTCAATTAAGCTACACCTTGTTGTTTCTTACTCTTCCAAGAGCACAAAGAATCACCTAAAGAGATACAGTAACCATATAGTTTTGATATGAGAGATTACTAGATCTACTAGATCAATAGTAGTATCAAAATATGCACAAATAGAAAGATCAAACTAAGAAAACAACAACAATGATGGAGTGTGTTCTGCAAATATATATCTCAATACACATATAATAACAGTCCAATGAGTTGTTCTAAGGGCTGAAGCAGACTAACTTACAATATGGACAACATACACATTGTCAGGTCTAGTGACAGTAAGATAAATGAGAGAACCAACTGTTGGAAATAAAACACTCAAACAACTTTTATTTAAACTCAAAACAAATATTACAAGAAAACTCTCACTCAAGAACTAACTCACTCTTTTACTTCTTCTTCACTCACTTAGAAGCTTTGCTTCTTCTTGATGCCTAAACCAAAATGGGGAGGGGGTATTTATACTACTTACAAACAATTTTAGACCACACAAATAAACTAATCCAAAATTATAATAACCATACACCTCATCCTTCTACATCCTTCCACATTCTTCTAATTGACCACATGATTTTTATGCCTAATTACCAAACTCTAGAGAATTCTAGATAAAGGGCTTGGACCTTATTTATGGACTTGGACTATAATTTATTTGGGCTTGGGTTTGGGCTCCCATAATAGTTCGGGCCTTCAAATGGTTTGGGCCTAAAACAAGTTTACACTTCAACACCCCCCTTTAAACTTGTTTTATCATGCCAAGCAAACTTCTTAATCTCGAAAAATCTTCAAACTTGAGTGGCTTGGTGAAAATATCTGCAATTTGATCTTTGGACTTCACGTACTCCATTTACACATCCCTTTTCGCTATGCACTCCCTTATATAGTGGTAACGGGTATCAATATGCTTGCTTCGATCATGGAACACTGGATTCTTTGCTAGGGCAATGACTGACTTGTTGTCGACACAAATCTCAGTTGGCTCTTCTTGTGGTAAACCCAATTCTTTCAGTAAATTTCTGAGCCATATCACATGACAAACGCACGAAGTAGCAGCTACGTATTCGGCTTCACAAGTGGATAGGGTGACAATCGGTTGCTTCTTTGACATCCATGTGAAAGCTGTGTTTCCCATGAAGAACACGAACTCACTAGTGTTCTTCCTGTCATCTATGTCTCCACTCCAATCGCTATCGCTATATCCCACAAGCTTGTAATCATTAGAAATTGAATAAAGCAAACCAAAATCAATTGTATCTTTGATATAACGGAGGATTCGCTTAGCGGCTTTGAAATGGGTGGTTGTTGGATTCTCCATGTATCGACTCACAAGTCCAACAGCATAAAGAATATCTAGCCTCGTGCACGTCAAATAGCGTAAGCTTCCAACTAAACTCTTAAAGAATGTTGGATCTATGCTTTCACCTTCACCATGCTTCGATAGTTTGATTCCGCATTCTGCTGGCGTGTTTATCGGCTTACAATCATTCATCTTGAACTTCTTGAGTATCTCCTTTGCATAATTTTCTTGGGAGATAAAGATGCCTTCTTCCTTTTGCTTGACTTCAATACCAAGATAGTACGCCATTAATCCGATGTCAGTCATCTCAAATTCCTTGGCCATTGCTTTCTTGAACTCTTCAATCAGGCTTAGGTTATTGCCGGTGAAAATCAAATCATCCACGTACAAGCATACTACCAGAATATCTCCATTCATGATCTTGATATATAGGGCGTGCTCGTAGGGACATTTGGTGAAGCCATTTTGTTGGAAGTACTTGTCAATTCTGCTATTTCATGCCCTTGGTGCTTGCTTTAACCTATAGAGAGCTCTTCTCAGTTTCAGAACTTTGTCTTCTTGGCCTTTAACTTCGTAACCCAGTGGTTGCTGAATGTAGACATCTTCTTCAAGAACTCCATTTAGGAAGGCAGACTTTACATCCATTTGATGGATCTTCCATTTATTTTGTGCTGCCATAGAAATGATTAGTCTTATAGTTTCTAATCTAGCAACTGGAGCAAATACCTCATCATAGTCTATTCCAGCTCTTTGACTGTAGCCCTTCGCAACTAGCCTTGCCTTGTGCCTTTCAATCTTTCCCTTAGAATTTTGCTTTGTTTTGTACACCCATTTGACACTAATTGCCTTGTGTCCTTTTGGAAGTGGAACAAGTTTCCAAGTGTTGTTCTTTTCAATGGCCTTAATTTCCTCATCCATTGCATCTCTCCACTTCTTTTCTTGAGCAGCTTCTTCAAAACTTACTGGTTCACAATCAGCAAAGAGGCAAAAAAGAGTAAGATTATCAGATCTCTCAGTTACCTCGTATAAATCTTGAAGACCTCTTGTTCGCTCCATTGCTCTTTCTTGTAAAAATGATGGTGGTGAATTTCCATTATTTGTTGAAGCTGGTGATGCTGGTGGTGTAGTGGGTTCTTGTTGAGGTTCTTCTAGTTGCTCCACTGGCGTCTGCTCTGTTTCTTCAAATTGTGGAGTGAAGTTGAAGTTGTCTACATGCGATCCAAAATCCCATTCTCCTTCTTCATCAAATATCACATCTCCGCTGATCACAAACTTTTTGTTGTTCGGGTTGTATAGCTTGTAACCTTTCGAATAAGCGGGATAGCCGATGAAGATGAAACTCTCACTTCTATCGTCAAGCTTGGTTCTTCTCTCATCTGGTACATGAACATGTGCTATGCTTCCAAAAACTCTTAGGTGGGAGATGCCGGGCTTTCTACCACTCCATGCTTCTTGAGGTGTCTTTCCCCACACATTTCTTGTTGGAGAGCGATTGGACAAATATACTGCACACGCCACTGCTTCGGCCCAAAACTCCTTGGGCAATCTCTTGCTTTTGAGCATACTTCGCGCCAAATCCAGGATTGTTCTATTCTTTCTTTCTGCAACTCCGTTTTGTTGAGGGGATCTGGGAACAGTTAGAGGACGTCTAATTCCATTCGCTTCACTAAACTCCAGGAATTCCTTGGATGTGAATTCTCCTCCTCTATCGGATCTCAGTGCCTTGATCTTATGGCCACTCGCTTTTTCCACATCGGCTTTGAACTTCTTGAATACTCCAAAGACTTCTGATTTCTGCTTCAAGAAATAAACCCATGTTTTTCTTGAAAAATCATCAATGAAGAGAAGGAAATAATTACTGTTACCGAGAGAGCTTGGCTTGATCGGACCACACACATCGGTATGGACTAGCTCGAGTGGCTTCTTGGCTCTTGAGTCTGACTCTTTTGGAAAGCTATTTCTAAATTGCTTCCCGAGTAAACATCCTTCACAAAGTTGGTCAGGATGATTGATGCATGGTAGTCCTCTCACCATTTCCTTCTTAGATAGTAGCTCCAAGCTTCCAAAATTGAGATGCCCAAATCGAAGGTGCCATAACCAAGATGCATCTTTGTAGCAGGCTTTCAGACACTTTGCAACATCGTTTTGAATGTTCAAAGAAAATAATCTATTCTTTGACATTTTTACTTTGGCTATTAGATTTCCTTTGCCATCTCTTATAAAAAGACTACAATCCTTCATATGAATATCATAGCCTTTTTCTAAGAGTTGACCCATACTCAGGATGTTGCATGTCATGTTGGGCACATAGTAGACATTAGAGATTAATTGATGACTACCATTTTTAGTGCGGATAAGGATGTTACCTTTTCCTTTCACTGATATTTTTGAATCATCTCCAAATGAGACATTGCCAGCCACTGATTCATCTAGCTCTACGAACATACTTCTTCTTCCACACATGTGGTTGCTTGCACCAGTGTCGAGGTACCAAGCATTTTCTTGGTCTCCATCATTGTCTCTACAAGTTAGTAGCACTGTCTCCTTCTCTTCGGTTTTTACTTCCACATAATTGGACCTTTCGTCAACCTTACTGCTGGGAGCTCTACATTCCGAAGCATAATGCCCAAATTTCTGACAATTATAACATTGAACTTGAGATTTATCGTACCTCGAGTTTGAATTGCCTCTCCCACGGCCTCTTGTTGAGCTTTCTCTTTTCTCGTAGTTGTTGAGGTTGCTGCTGTTAGAATTCCAACCTCGTCCATGACCACGGTCTCTACCTCGTTCTCGGCCTCGGCCTCTACCTCGACCACGCTGGCTTCTCTCGTGGCCTTGACTTTCTTCCTTCTCCTTCAGTTGCATCTTGAAGAGTTGCTCGTTGATCCCTTGCTTCCTCTTATGTTTTTCTTCATATGCTTGCAGTGATCCTTGGAGTTGCTCGATCGTCATTTCTTCCAAGTCTTTAGTTTCTTCTATCGTCACGACAATGTGCTCAAATTTTGGATCTAATGAACGGAGTATCTTCTCTATTATTCTCACATCTTCTAACTTTTCACCATTTCTTTTCAATTGGTTAGAAACAGCTGCTACTCTTGAAAAATAATCTGAAATAGATTTAGATGCTTTCATGTGTAAGGATTCGAATTCACCTCTTAATGTTTGGAGACGGACCTTCTTTACCTTTTCGACTCCTTTGTAAGAGATTTGCAACTTCTCCCATGCTTGCTTAGCAGAGCTTGCACTCGAAATCTTCTCAAAACCATCATCATCTAAGGCTTGATAGATGAGATAGAGAGCCTTCTTGTCTCTCTTCCTTGAGTCTTTTAAGCTATCCTTTTGAGTTTGGGATAGAGTAGACTCATCTTCTGGTTCGGAGTAACCTTTCTCTACGACCTCCCAGACATCGTGTGCTCCAAGGAGAGCCTTCATCTTGATACTCCAATTATCATAGTTTTCGTTCTTGAGTGTTGGAACTTGAAACGACGCCATACCATTAGCCATAACTCTCAATATAGTGAGAATTTCAAAATTCTGACTACACGGATGAACTCAGAACGTCGAAAAACCTTAAGATGAACTCAAACAAAGAATCGATTTTTTTGTCAAAGTCAAAGTCAACCTAACCTGGTCAATAGTCAACGTTTTTGACGGCTCGGTCAACGGCTTGCGGCTCAGTCAGTGGCTCAGTCAACAGGCTTGACAGCTCGGTCAACTCGGCTCCAACTCGGCTGACTCGGCTTGAACTTGGCTTGGACTCGGTGAGTTAACTCACTCTCTGGCAGCAAACTTCCGGTGGCCCGTGGCGGCTCGTTTGAACTCTGATCGGGGCGATTTTTACGGCGTCGGCTTCATCTCGTCGAGAACTTCAATTTGGATATGCTATAGTGCACACCTTCTAACTCGGCTCTGATACCACTTTGTTGGAAATAAAACACTCAAACAACTTTTATTTAAACTCAAAACAAATATTACAAGAAAACTCTCACTCAAGAGCTAACTCACTCTTTTACTTCTTCTTCACTCACTTAGAAGCTTTGCTTCTTCTTGATGCCTAAACCAAAATGGGGAGGGGGTATTTATACTACTTACAAACAATTTTAGACCATACAAATAAACTAATCCAAAATTATAATAACCATACCCCTCATCCTTCTACATCCTTCCACATTCTTCTAATTGACCACATGATTTTTATGCCTAATTACCAAACCCTAGAGAATTCTAGATAAAGGGCTTGGACCTTATTTATGGACTTGGACTCTAATTTATTTGGGCTTAGGTTTGGGCTCCCATAATAGTTCGGGCCTTCAAATGGTTTGGGCCTAAAACAAGTTTACACTTCAACACCAACCACCTCTCGTTATCTTGTGGGTCTATCGAAAGTTCACCATCATCAAGCCTAAGTTTATGATTTAACTCAATTTGAGTATCAACTAAACGAGATATAATCTAATAAATTAATTCGAGCAATAACATGAGCAACAGTGTTGACTGATAGAGACAAGATTTAAGGAGAATAAACAACTTCATTACTAAGAAAATAATGCAAGTATTCCAAATCTTTCATCTCAAAGCTTGTTTGAAGTAGTTGTTTAACATCTTAAATACTATATATATCCATCATCACTAGTGATTATCATATCATTGATATACAAAAATTACATAATGCAATTATTGGCACTACATTTGAAAAAAACATGGCAGAATCATTATTATATATTTGAGCAGTAAATGCCAAGAAGTGAAGTAGAGCCAAATTTGCAAACAAAGCTCTTGACATATATATGCTTTAACCTATAAAAAGCATGATGCAATTTACAAACCTAACCTGGTTGGTGCAGTAACCTATGTGGAGGGTGCATATAAAACCTCTTCAGCCAAATCAGCATCAAAAAGCATTTTTAACATCTATTTGATATAGATTCCACTTTCACACATGAGCAATGAAAATAAATGTACATGCCTATTGTAATTTATGCGAGCACGTGGAGTAACATTGCTGCTGTCTTTCTATCTGCTAACAGCAACTGCAGCAGTGAAACTACACCGTTTTGCTTGAAAACATTAACTCACCTGCTAACTCAGGTTACAAGCATTAACTCTCTCTCTTTGTTAACTAACTCAGTCTAGAAAAATCTTTTCTCTTTTCTGGTCAAACACACTATCACGAAATCATTTTCCTCTCTTCCTAAGTTTTCTCTCTTCTCTTTTCGTTCTCAGATCCAGCTAACACAGATTCATCTTCTTCTTTGTTTTGCAGATCTTCAATGGAACACTTGAAGCTAGATCAACATATGAAGAGCACGAGCTACATGAAAGAAGAAATTAAAAGAGTTGCAAACGAAAGTATTTTCTCTTTTTTATTTCTGTTTTTATTTTTCTTCAACATACAGAAATTAGAGATTAGCTCTCTATTTATACACATAAGATTAGCTCTTAGATTTGTAACTAATTTAGTTACAAATCTGTTACAGTTTGTTATTCTTGTTAGGGATTTATGCTAAAAGTACAAACTGTTATTTATGAACATTATACTTTAATCGATTTGTGCCTTGGTACTATGATTTTGATACTGTGACCTGTGCAAACCTTACCGGGTTTGCACATGATTTGTTTGCTGTGAACCTTTTGATTGGCTTCGACTAGCCTCTTGATTTATTTGATTATCTTGATCAATATATATCTTCACATCCCCCCGCAAACTTAACTGTGGGGAATCAACCAAGTTAAGTTTGGAACACATAAACTGAAAACGTAGTGTAGTCAGCCCTTTAGTGAGAATGTTTGCCACTTGAAACTTAGTAGGCACATACCTAGGTTCAATTTCCTTAGATGCAACATTTTCACGAATAAAGTGAACATCAATCTCCACATGTTTGGTGCGAGAATGATAAACCGGGTTAAGGGCCAAAGCATTAGCACCCATATTGTCACACCAAACCACTGCTGGAGAAGAAATAGGAAACTCCAATTCAGCCAATAGAGATTTTAACCAGATAACATCAGTAACAACTTGAGACATAGAGCAATATTCCGCTTCAGTGCTCGACCGAGCAACAACAGGTTGCTTCTTTGAACTCCAACAAATGAGGTTGCCACCAAGAAATAAACAGTTACCACTAATATACCGTTTGTCATCAAAACAACTCGCCCAATCGGCATCGGTGTATGCCTCAATAGTGAGAGCAGCTGCACCAGTCTTAAACTATAGCTGTAACATCCCTAATTTCAAATAAATATGAAAAGTATGGTTGAATGAATTTTGAATATGTAAATATGATATTTATGATTTGAGGGGTGAAAAATCTAATTAAATGTATGTATATTTTTAAGGTTTTCAGGGGGACCAGGTGGAGCGGTCCAAAAAGAATGCATGAAAGAGATGGAAAAATGTTGGCAGTGAGTACTGCGACCAGTCACCGCGACCAAGGATCGCGATGAGTAGGTCGTAGTGAAAAATGGTGATTTTAGGCAGTAAGCACCGCGACCAGGGATAGCGCTGAGCAACTCGCGGTGACAATGGTGATTTTGGACAGTGAGCAACGCGACCAACATTGCGACCAGGCACCGCGATGGTTGATCGCGATGAAAGCGGTGAAATCACTCCAGTGAGCAACGCGACCAGGTGGCGTGACCACAGGTCGCGAGGAACGGTCGCGATAACCGAATTTTTATATAAAAAAATAAGAGGTGGTGAGAAGCTTCACGAGGAAGTAAGAGAGAAAAGAGAAAGAGAGAGAACGGGAGAAGAAAAAGAAAGAAAGAAAAAGAAAGAAAAAGAAGAGAAAGAAAGAGAGAGAAAGAAGAAGAAGAAGAAGGAGAAGAAGAAGAGGAAGAAGAGAAGAAGAAGAAGAGAAGAGGAAAAAGAAGAAAGGAAGAAGAAAGAAGAAAGGAGGAAGAGGAAGGAAGAAAGAGAAAAGGGAAAAAAAAGGAAAAAGAAAATTCGAAAACGAGACTGTAGTAAAAAGAGTATCCAGGTTGGTGTACATACAATTGTCGTACGATTTAATAGATTTGATTTATGAATATTCATTGAAAATGATTTTGACTTACATAAAAGTGATTTATATTGAAGTTATTGATTTTAATTTTCGAAATTTACGGTTACGTATCGAATTTATGTCGCCTTATATGTTTTTGAATATCTTATTCTACACATATTGATTGATATTGATTTTGGCCTTATTGAGCATGTTTGATGATTTAGAAAATCTGTAATACCTGAAGAAAGACCCTGATATATGTATAGGGAAATGTGGATAAAGGAGATTGACATATCAATTGGGTATATTTAGTAGTACTGCACCGATATTCCTGATGATTATGATGATGATTCTATGGATACCATTTCGTATGAAATGGAAAACCGACTGTGAAATACGGATACCATTTCATTCTGAAATGGGAAACCGACTGTGAAAAAATACGGATACCATTTCATTCTGAAATGGGAAACCGACTGTGAATATACGGATACCATTTCATTTTGAAATGGGAAACCGACTGTAAACCCGTAATCCAGTTTTGTAAACCCTGTAATATGTATCAGAGGCCCAATTAAAAACTGAAAGTTAGAAAATGATGTGAAAATAAAGAAATGCTATTGAGATTGAAACCCAGAAACATTTGGAATATTTTACTGTATATTGTATCAGTATTCAAAATATAATGTTTGTTTTATATGTATTTCTGAATTTTCGAATTTTAGATCTATTGTTTTGTATTACATTGAAATTTATTTTTGTGTACACCCACTAAGCATTATTGTTTAGCGAGTTGAATTTATCACGCATAGGTAATAAAGATACCAGCGCAGGAAAAGACTGAAGAAGTGGTAGCTGCAGACTGAGTATCAGAGTCACCAAACTTTGGGTAGTCATATATTTTTGTATATTATAGTCAGCTACGCATGCATATATACAGAAATTTGTAAATTTGTTATATATATGTTTTGTAAATAATTGTTTTATGGTTTATGTTTTTGTTTCCAAAAGGTTTGTAAATGTTAATTATGAATTGATTTTATTTGAAAATGTTTGGAAAGTCGCACTAAACGGCAGGGTGCGCATTTAATTGAGAAAGAAATTGGAAGTGTTGATTATTGTATTGTTTAGGTTTTTGTTAAAAACATGATTTTTGGAAAGTCGGAAAAAACAGAGGAAACTCTGCCGAAATTTTTAAAATGGATTTGATGGGCTCACTAGAAAAAATTTTAAATTATAAGGTATTTGGTTTTCAAACTATAAACAGAATTAAGAAAAGTTGTGAAAACCGGTAGTGCTCCCTGGGTCGATCCAGACGGGTCGGGTTAGGGGGTGTTACAATAACCCTCTAGTAATGGACCCTTTTAGATACCTCAACACCCTTTTACAAGCAAGCCAATGCACTTGAGTAGGGAATATAAGAAATTGGCTGAGCGTATTAACAACAAAAGAGATATCGGGCCGAGTGTGAGAGAGGTATTGAAGAGCACCAATAACACTCATATATAGTGTAGGCTCAGAAAAAGGTTCACCAGTAGCTAGCATTAGCTTTGTCCCTGCACTTAAAGGATTATCGCAGGGCTTACAATCAAGCATATTAGTTTTCTTGAGTAGATCACTAATATACTTGGTTTGTGTAAGAAACAACCCCGAAGCATTACGATGAGCTTCAAAACCGAGGAAATAACTCACAGAACCCAAGCTCTTAAGAGAAAAAGTAGAATGCAACTTGTCAATAAGCTGCTAAATATTCTTAGAATCTGTCCCTGTCAAGAGTATATCATCAACATATACTAAGAGAAAAATAACCTTGCTGCCATAGCGACGAATAAAGAGAGAAACATCACTCGTAGAATTAACAAAACCCCAAGAAATGAGGGCTGCTCGCATTTATCCTTGGAGAAGGGTCATGCCAGTTTTCTGATCCTTGATCACACATTTATCAGCAGAAAATTCAGCAATAACATTGTTGTCTCTTGTTAGTCTAGATATACTTAAGAGATTCTTAATTATTGTAGGCACATGCAATATATTTGTTAAATTCAGCCTCCTAGAAACATTTGTATGAGAGTTAACAAGAGAACAACCAATATTAGAAATAGGAAGAAGCTGCCCATTACCTACAGCCAACCTGTCACAGCCTTTATACTCAGATTTTAGAGATAGATTGTTGAGGTCTGCTGTTATATGGTTTGTTGCTCTACTGTCAACAAACCAAGCTGAATCTGTCCCTTCTCCTTGAGCTCCCATATATGCTTAAGGTTGATTGAAATTAGCTTGTGGCTTATTGAAATTCACAGAATGAGAGGTATCTTGATGAAAACCTGAGTGAGTTGCTTGATTCCCTTGACCAATAAGCTGAGAAAATTGCTGTGAAGTCTGTCCAAACTGCTGTGAAGTCTGTCCAATATTGGCTTGATGTCCAACATGTTGTTGAGAGTTATTATATTGAGAAAGTTGTGGTCTCACAAACTGCTAATGAAAACGATGGAAACACTGAAATGCATGATACCCAGGCTTTGTGCAAAACTGACAGTAAAGTTTCCTGCCACTAAAATGACCTTTTCTTCCTCTACCTCTGGAACCATGTCTGTTGAAACTTCCAGAACTTCCTCCTCTAGCATTGTTAGCTGCATAGTTGGTAGTAGGTCCTCCAAAACTGTTTGGTGAGTTTAACTCCTCAATTCTTTGCTCATGCATGAGCAGTAGGAACTGAGCTTCCTCCAAGCTCATAGTGCTTCGTTGAGATGAAATAAGCACTACAACTGCATCATACTCATGCCCAACTCCATGCATAAGACTCAACAATGGATTACGTTCTGAAACTTCTTCTCCTACTGCTGAGAGAACATCCCCGATGTTCTTTATTTTCAACACAAAGTCACTCACAGAATGTGAGCCTTTCTTAATAGTTTGCAATTGCTGCCTTAGGTTCAGTATTTTTGCCATAGACTTTTGAGAATATAGATTTTGGAGTTTTGTCCATGCTTCAAGAGAGGACTTACATTTTGTAACTTGTCCTACCACCTTCTGACTTAGTATAGAAATTAACCAGAACAATAGGATTTGATCTGAATTCTTCCACTTTTGATACTCAGGGTTAAGTTGTTTGTTCTACTCTAATACCTCCATTTCCATTACTCACTTGCACAGCAATAAACTGACTTGGTGGAACTTTAGTCTCACCAATAAAATTCTCAAGATCTAAAGCATTCACAGCAGGTAAAATTTGTATTTTCCAATATATGTAATTATTTTCATCAAGCTTAATAGGTAGATTAAAATGTAGAGTTTTAGCTAGAGAACCGAAATCCATCTTGATGACTATTGAGTTTGCTGAACTTACTAAGTTTGCTCAGTTTGCTGTGTTTGCTGATTTGTTGGACAAGTATTGGAAGAGGAAGCCATTGACGCTGGTCAGAAAGCTCTGATACCAAGTGAAATTACACCGTTTTGCTTGAAAACATTAACTCACCTGCTAACTCAGGTTACAAGCACTAACCCTCTCTCTTTGTTAACTAACTCAGTCCAGAAAAATCTTTTCTCTTTTTTGGTCAAACATACTATCACGAAATCATTTTCCTCTCTTCTCAAGTTTTCTCTCTTCTCAGATCCAGCTAACACGGATTCATCTTCTTCTTTATTTTACAGATCTTCAATGGAACACTTGAAGCTAGATCAACATATGAAGAGCACGAGCTACATGAAAGAAGAAATTAATAGAGTTGCAGACAAAAGTATTTTCTCTTTTTTATTTCTGTTTTTATTTTTCTTCAACATATAGAAATGAGAGATTAGTTCTCTATTTATATACATAAGATTAGCTATCAGATTTGTAACTAATTTAGTTACAAATCTGTTACAATTTGTTATTATTGTTAGGGATTTATGCTAAAAGTACAAACTGTTAAAAACTGTTATTTATGAACATTATACTTCAATCGATTTGTGCCTTGGTACTGTGATCTTTGATACTGTGACCTGTGCAAACCTTGCTGGGTTTGCACACGATTTGTTTGCTGTGAACCTTCTGTTGTTTGCTGTGAACCTTTGATTTGCTTCGACTAGCCTCTTGATTTATTTGATTATCTTGATCAATATATATCTTCACAGCAGCAACATTAACAGCAGTCTTAACAACAGCTGCAATTGTATACAAGAAGTTAGCAACATAGCAACAAGCATGATCATAGCATTCAGCATGATCACAGCTCACAGTCTAGCCACAGCAACTGTTCAAGGTAACCGAGCTCTATCACTCTGTGTGCTTCTACATAACAGCTACTGTGCAGATCTATGTTGGAAAGTAAAGGATCAAACAATTAAAATCTCAACACATTCAAGAACAAATTTTCAGCAACTCTAAAAAACTCTCTTTGCTCTTATTTCTGAATTTCTGAACTTGATGATACATAACAAAGGGAAGGGGGTATTTATACAAACATAAAATCAATATAAACTACACAAAATCATACCTAACCCACTCACTAAAACACACTAATAACCACACGTACACCTCAATTATTATCTTCTTTTTCCCCACAAAGCAGCTCCACTTCAGTCTTTATAAGTTGTCTCTTATCACCGTTAACAGTAACAGAAGCTTCCTTAGGTTGGGCTTCAATTGGGTTGGGTTCTCCTTAGTGTTGGGCTATAAAGCAAGTTTATTTTCAACAGTCCCCCTTAAACTTGCTTTATAAGACCAAGCAAACTTCTTATTCTAGCAAAGTCTTCAAACTTCAGTGGTTTGGTGAAAATGTCAGCAGCTTGATCATGTGACTTAACATACTTGACTTGTACATCCTTTCTTGTAATGTATTTATTGATGCAATGATATCGAGTATCTATGAGTTTTGATCGATCATGATAGACTGGATTTTTTGCCAAAGCAGTTGCTGACTTGTTATCAACATAAAGCTTTGTTGGTTCTTCTTTTGTCATGTTCAGCTCCTTCAATAAGTTTTTTAACCAAACTGCATGACAAACAACTGAAGTTGCAACTACGTACTCAGCTTCACAAGTTGAGAGTGTAACTACTGGTTGTTTCTTTGAAAGCTATATGAAAGCAGTGTCTCCCATGAAGAATACAAATCCAGTGGTGCTATTTTGATCATCTACATCTCCACCCCAATCGCTATCGCTATATCCAATAAGCTTGTAATCATTATAAACTAAATAGAACAAGCCAAAGTCAATTATACCTTTCAGATAGCGAAGAATTCTCTTTGCGGCTTTAAAATGGGTGATTATTGGAGATTCCATAAAGCGACTAACCAATCCGATTGCATAGAGAATGTCAGGCCTCGTGCAAGTCAAGTAACATAAACTTCTAACCAGACTCTTGAAAAGTGTTGGATCTACGTTTTCACCTTTTTTATGCTTGGTCAATTTGACTCCACATTCTACTGGGGTACTTATCGGCTTACAATTCTCCATCTTGAACTTCTTCAGGATCTCCTTTGCATAACTTTCCTGTGAAATAAAAATTTCATCCTTTTGTTGCTTAACTTCCATGCCAAGGTAGTACGGCATGAGCCCCATGTCTGTCATCTAAAATTCCTTCCATATTACTTTATTAAATTCATCGAACATGCTTGGGTTGCTTCCAGTGAAGATCAAATCATCCACGTAAAGGTACACAATTAAAATATCTTCATCTTTGATCTTGATATATAGAGCATGCTCGTAGGGACACTTATTGAAGCCATTCATTTTGAAGTACTTGTCAATTTGGCTGTTCTAGGTCCTTGGTGCTTGTTTTAAACCATAAAAATCCTTCTTTAACTTCAAAACTTTATCTTCGTGACCCTTCACTTCATAGCCTGACAGTTACTGAATGTAGACTTTCTCTTCAAGAAATCCATTTAGAAAAACAGACTTCACATCCATTTGATGAATCTTCCACTTGTTTTAAGCTGCCACAAAAATTATTAGTCTAATAGTCTCCAACCGAGCAACGAGAGTGAATACCTCATCATAGTCAATTCTAGCTTTTTGACTATAGCCTTTTGCAGCTAGCATTGCTTTGTTCCTTTCGACCTCTCCCTTAGCATTCTTCTTTATTTTGAACACCCACTTGACACCAATTGCCTTGTGACCTTTGGGAAGTGAAACAAGTTCCCATGTGTCATTCTTCTCAATAGACTTAATTTCTTCGTCCATTGCATCTCTCCACTTCTTCTCTTTTGCAGCTTCTTGATGGCTCATTGGTTCACAATCAGCAAATAGACAAAATAGTGTAAGATTATATAGCCGTTCAGTGACTTCGTAGAGATCTCTAAGGCTTCTTGTACGTTGCATAGCTCTTTAATTTAAACTATCACTTGAAGATGATGAAGATGACTCATCTTTGTGGATAGTTGATGTTGGCGAAGTAGGTGGTGTAGCGAGCTCTTGCTAAGGTTCTTCTAGTTGCTCCACTAGCATCTGCTCTGTTTCTTTAAATTGTGGAGTGAAATCCCATTCTCCTTCTTCATTAAATATCACATCTCGGCTGATCACAAACCTTTTGTTGTTCGTGTTGTATAGCTTGTTACCTTTCAAATTAGTGGGATAGCCAATGAAGATGAAGCTTTCACTTCTATCATCAAGCTTGGTTCTTCTTTCATCTAGTACATGAACATGGGCTATGCTTCCAAAAACTCTTAGGTGGGAGATGCCGAGCTTTCTACCACTCCATGCTTCTTGAGGTGTCTTTCACCACACACTTCTTGTTGGAGAACAATTGGACAAATAGATTGCACACGCCACTACTTCCGCCCAAAACTCCTTGGGTAATCTCTTACTTTTGAGCATGCTTCGCACCAAATCCAGGATTGTTCTGTCCTTCCTTTCTATAACTCCATTTTGTTGGGGGGATTTGGGAACAGTTAGAGGACGTCTAAGTCCATTTGCTTCACAAAACTTTAGAAATTCCTTGGATGTGAATTCTCTTCCTCTATCAAATCTCATTGCCTTGATCTTATAGCCACTCTTTTTTTCCACATTGGCTTTGAACTTTTTGAATACTCCAAAGACTCCTGATTTCTGCTTCAAGAAATAAACTCATGTTTTTCTTGAAAAATCATCAATGAAGAGAATGAAATAATTACTGTTACCGAGAGAACTTGCCTTGATCGGACCGCACACATCGATATAGACTAGCTCGAGTGGCTTTTTGGCTTTTGAGTCAAATTTTTTTGGAAAGCTATTTCTGAATTGCTTCCCGAGTAAACATCCTTCACACAATTGATCAGGGTGACTGATACATGGTAGTCCTCTCACCATTTCTGTCTTAGATAGTCGCTCCAAGCTTCCAAAATTGAGATGCCCAAATCGAAGATGCCATAACCAAGATGCATTTTTGTAGCAAGCTTTCAGACACTTTGCAACATCGTTTTGAATATTCAAGAAAAATAATCTATTCTTTGACATTTTCACTTTAGCTATTAGATTTCCTTTGTCATCTCTTATAAAAATACTACAATCCTTCATATAAATATCATAACCTTTTTCTAAGAGTTGACCCATACTTAAAATGTTGCATGTCATATTGGGCACATAACAGACATTTGAAATTAATTGATGACTACCATCTTTAGCGTGAATAAGGATGTTACCTTTTCCTTTTACTGATATTTTTGAATCATCTCCAAAAGAGACATTTCCAGCCACTAATTCATTTAGCTCTGCGAATATACTTTTTCTTCCACATATGTGGTTGCTTGCACCGTTGTCAAGGTAGCAAGTATTTTCTTGGTCTCCATCATTGTCTCTGCAAGCTAGTAGCACCGTCTTCTTCTCGTCGGTCTTTGCTTTCGTGTAATTAGACCTTTCGTCAACCTTACTGTTGAGAGCTTTACATTCTGAAGCATAATGCTCAAATTTCTGACAATTATAGCATTGAACTTAAGATTTATAGTACCTCGAGTTCGAATTCCCTCTCCCACGACTTCTTGTTGAGCTGTCACCTTTCTTATAGTTATTGTTGGAATTATTGCTGCTGTTAGAATTCCAACCTCGTCCATAACCACGTCCTCTACCTCGTCCTCGGACTCTGCTTCGACTATGCTAGCTTCTCTCTCGTAGCCTTGACTTTCTTCCTTCTCCTTCAGTTGCATCTTGAGAAGTTGCTCGTTGATCTCTTACTTCCTCTTATGTTTCTCTTCATATGCTTGCAATGATCCTTAGAGTTGCTCGATCGTCATTTTTTTCAGGTCTTTAGTTTCTTCAATCGTCACGATAATGTGCTCAAATTTAGGATCCAATGAACGAAGTATCTTCTCTGTTATTCTCACATCTTCTAACTTTTCACCATTTCTTTTTAATTGATTAAAAACAGCTGCTACTCTTGAGAAATAATCTGAAATAGATTCAGATGCTTTCATGTGTAAGGATTCAAATTCACCTCTTAATATTTGGAGACGGACCTTCTTTACTTGTTCGACTCCTTTGTAAGAGATTTGCAACTTCTCTCACGCTTGCTTAGCGGAGCTTGCATTCGAAATCTTCTCAAAACCATCATCATCTAAGGCTTGATAGATTAGATAGAGAGCCTTCTCGTCTCTCTTCCTTGAGTCTTTAGGGGAATTAGTAATGTGTCAGGAGAAATTGGTACAAGAAGCCGTGGATACACTTCTTGATAATGGAATCCGTGGACAACCAATGAGGGATGGTCATAATAAGGTTTATAAATCGTTTTCAGATGTAATTGAAGGCAAAGAGGGAAGATTTCGTGAGCTTCCAGACATCGTGTGCGACCTTCCAGACATCGTGTGTTACAAGGAGAGTCTTTATCTTGATACTCCAATTATCATAGTTTTCGTTATTGAGTATTGGAACTTGAAACGACGCCATACCATTAGCTATAACTCTCAATATTGTGAGAATTTCAAAATTCTAACTACACGAACGGACTCAGAACGTCGAAAAACCTTAAGATGGACTCAGACAAAAAAAATCAATTTTTTGGTCAAAGTCAACGGTCAATGGTTAACATCTTTGGTGGCTCGGTCAACGGCTTTACGGCTCGGTCAGCGACTTGGTCAACTCGGCTGGACTCACTTGCAACTCGGCTGACTCGAATCGGACTCAGTGAGTGAACTCACTTTCTACAGCAAACGTCAGGCGGCGATTAGCGGCACGTCGGACCTCCGATCAGAGCGATTTTTACAGCATCGGATTCGTCTCGTTGAGGGCTTCAATTTGATATGCTATAGCGTACACTTCTAACTTTTCTCTGATACCACTTTGTTGGAAAGTAAAGGATCAAACAATTAAAATCTCAACACACTCAAGAACAAATTTCCAGCAACTCTAAAAAACTCTCTTAGCTCTTATTTCTGAATTTCTGAACTTGATGATACATAACAAAGGGAAGGGGGTATTTATACAAACATAGAATCAATATAAACTACACAAAATCATACCTAACCCACTCACTAAAACACACTAATAACCATACACGTACACCTCAATTATTATCTTCTGTTTCCCCACAAAGCAGCTTCATTTCAGTCTTCATGAGTTGTCTCTTATCACCATTAACAGTAATAGAAGCTTCCTTAGGCTGGGCTTCAATTGGGTTGGGTTCTCCTTAGTGTTGGGCTATAAAGCAAGTTTATTTTCAACAACCTGATCATGGTCTCACATCAAGTCTGTCGAGGTCTAGAAGATACAGGAGCAATAGATGTCATGATCAATTGAATTTAGTTAGCTAATCACTAGAGTTAATTAACTAATTAGTGAAGTTAGAAGTTAGTTATGAAATCAGCTGATGTGGCAAAGTTTGTTATGTTTATTAGAGCATACAAGTTGCACAACTCCTCTGATTTCTTTATGTATATATACAGCTCATTGTACTGAAGTATTATTTCAAGAAGAAATACAACCATTTACTCAATTAATAGAGTTCACATGAAAGCTTGAGCTTGCAGCTGTTATGGTTAAGTTCTCAAAGAACTTTCATCAACAGTTTTCTACTTCTATCAAACACCTGTTGAATATTAAACTCAATTCAATTGGTATAATGTCTTTAGTTTATTGAATTCATGTATGTGATAAATGAATTCATTGTACATGTGTGAGTTTATTGTACAAGTGAAGAGTCATGACCATTGGAAAAGGGTTTCTAGAGTAGTATATATATGTGTGGCCATATGCTTTGTAATTCAAGGAGTTGAGTTGAATAGAACATTACAAGATCTCCTCTTGTGTTTCATATTTCCTATAAGTGTATGTTGAGTGAGTTCCACCATAAATAGCCAACAAATTTGGTATCAGAGCCTAGTTGTATGTTCCTTGGTGTTTTGTGAGAGTAAGGCATCCTCAAACAACCTCTTCCAAATTCCTAAGTTGGAGAAGGATAATTATAAAAATTGGAACATCCAAATGAAGGTGTTGCTGGGCTCTCAAGACTTGTGGGAGTTTATTGAGAAGGGGTATGAAGAACCCATCTCACAAGCAGCAGAAGATGCTATGACTGAGAACCAGAAATCTCAGTTGAAGGAGTTAAGAAAGAAGGAGAATAAAGCCTTGTTTTTTATCTACCAAGGAGTAGATCCATCCGATTTTGAGAAGATTTCGACAACCAACACCTCCAAAGAAGCTTGGGAGATTCTTCAAAGTTCTTATAGAGGAATTGAGAAGACGATGGAAGTGCGACTTCAAGTTCTAAGAGGAGAACTTAAGAGGTTGAGTTTGGAAGAAAATGAATTTGTAGCAGCTTATTTCACAAGAATGATGGCTATCGTTAATCAAATTCGGCGATATGGCGAAAAGATTGAAAATGTAAGTGTGGTGGAAAAGATCTTACGATCACTGAGTTCCAAATTTAAGCATGTTGTTGTTGTCATCGAAGAATCAAAAGATCTTAATACCATGACGATCGATGAATTGAAGGCTACACTTGAAGTTCATGAGTATAGAATCAATAAGAGACTTTCAGGCTCTCTAGAGCATGCTCTCCAATCCAAAGTTTCCTTCAAAGAAGACAAGGAGCAAGAAGGTTCATCTCAAAGAGGAAGAGGCGATAGTCATGGTAGAGACTTTGGTAGAAGAGGATGAGCAAGAGGATATGTTTCTCGAGGAAGAGGAGGAAGACATGGCTATGAAGGTGGACGTGGTGAAAATTCTTTTGTTCCAAGAGGAGGAAGAGATAGTGGCAACTATCAGTAATGGCATAACAAGAGAAATGTGGAGTGCTATAATTGCCACAAATTTAGGCATTATAGCAATAAGTGTAGATTAAAAAAAAATAAAGGAGATGAACATATGAACTATGCAGAGAAAGAGAACAATGAAGGAGAATCTACTTTGTTGCTTGCCAATGATGGAGTTTATGAAGATCAACGCAGCAATTGGTATCTTGATACCGGTGCAAGCAATCATATATGTGGATATAAGGAGCTATTTGTTGAACTTCATGAAGTGCCTCCAGATCGCCATGTGACCCTTGATGACTCCTCCAATTCCGATGAAAGGAAAAGGCTAGATCCTTATCAAACTCAAAAATGGTAATCATGATTTTATCTCCGATGTTTACTATATTCCTAATTTGAAAAGTAATCTTTTGAGTTTGGGTCAACTTCTGGAGAAGGGATATCACAGCACTATGAAGAATGTTTATCTAACAATCAAAGATGTCTATGACAATTTGATTGCTAGCATGAAGATGTCCAGAAATAGAATGTTTACTTTTAACATTCAAAGTGATGTTTTGAAGTGCTTGAATGCGATTGTGAAAAATGACGCTTGGTTGTGGCACTTGCGATTCGAGCATCTCAACTTTGGTGGTTTAAAGCTCTTGTCAAGCAAAAATATGGTGAGAGGCTTGCCTACTATTGATCACCCCGATGAGATAAATGAAGCATGCATTTTCGGCAAGCATCACATAACAAGTTTTTCCGAAGAAGCAAGATGGAGAGCATCAAGGCCATTAGAGCTTGTGCACACCGATGTGTGTGGACCTTTGAAGCCTATTTCAAATGGTAAGAATCGATACTTTGTTACCTATATTGATGACTATAGCCGTAAAAATTGGGTATTTTTTCTAAAGAAGAAATCCGAGATGTTTGATACGTTCAAGGAGTTCAAGAGCTTTGTTGAAAAATAAAGTGGCTACTACATCAAAGTTTTGCGGTCCGACCAAGGAGGAGAATATACTTCTAATGCTTTCGAGAATTTTTGCAAAGAGCATGGAATTACACATCAAGTGACACCATCCTACACACCGCAGTTGAATGGAGTTTCCGAAAGAAAAAATAGGACCATTCTGGATATGGTCAGAAGCATATTGAAAAGCAAGTCTATACATAGAGAGTTTTAGGCTGAAGCCGTAGCATATGCTGTTTATTTGCTGAATCGATGTCCAACCAAGAGTGTTCAATCAATAACACCAGAAGAAGCATAGAGTTCATTCAAGCCAAATGTTGCATATCTCAAAGTTTTTGGGTGCATCGCTTATGCTAAGATTCCTGAAGCTAGAAGAATAAAACTTGATAACAAAGGTGAGAAATGTATCTTTCTTGGTTATGGAGATAGAACAATGGGCTACAAGTTATACAATCCTATAACTAAGCAAGTGATCATGAGTAGAAATGTGATATTTGAAGAAGGTGAAGTATGGAACTGAAAGAAATAAGCTAACAACAAAAAGACAAATTTTATTCTTGAAGAAGAAGAGATGGTTGAAGAAAGGCAAATTACTAGGGAGCCACAAACTCCTCCACGTTGGTCTCCTCCATCCAATGGACAAAATACTCCATCTTCATCTTCATTCTTGGAGTCTAGTGCAAGTCAATGGCCCAAAGGAAAAAGAAGCTTGCAAGAAATTTATGATGCAACAGAAATTGAATTCACTAACCCAAATTTATTTTGTTTATTTGTGGATAGTGATCCTCTTGATTTTATAGAAGTTATTCAAGAAGATAAGTAGAAGAAGGCAATGAATGAAGAAATCAAGGCAATTGAGAAGAATGACACTTGGACTCTCACCACTTTGCCGAAGGGCTATGAAGCAATTGGCGTGAAGTGGGTGTACAAAACAAAGAAGAATGAAAAGGGAGAAGTGCAAAGATACAAAGGTTAGTTGCCAAATGCTACAAATAAAGAGCTGGAATTGATTATGGAGAAGTTTTTGCCCCAGTAGTTTGTTTGGAGACGATCAAATTGATGATTACTTTGGCCGCTAAAAAAAAATGGAAGATTTATCAACTTGATGTCAAATCTACATTTTTAAATGGATTTCTTCAAGAAGAGGTGTACGTAGAACAACCCATGGGATATGTGAAGAATGGACATGAAGACAAGGTGTATAGATTGAAGAAATCTCTTTACGGCTTAAAGCAAGCACCATGTGCTTGGAATACAAGAATTGACAGGTACTTTCTTCAAAATGGCTTTGAAAAATGTCCTTATGAGCATGCACTATACATGAAGAAGGATGAGACTAAAGGTGTGCTATTTGTGAGTATATATGTTGATGATTTGATATTTACGGACAATAATACTTCCATGTTTGAAGAGTTCAAGAGGAGTCTGATTAGAGAATTCGAAATGACAGATATTGGTCTAATGTCTCATTTCTTGGGTATTGAAGTTGTGCAAAAGGAGGATGAAATTTCTATTTACAAAGTGGCTATGCAATGGAAGTTCTCAAGAAATTTCACATGGAATCTTGCAATGAGGTGAACACTCCCGTAGAGAGTGGCTTGGAATTAAGGAAGAGTGTGAATGGTGGTGACGTTAATCCAACGTATTTCAAAAGTCTTGTTGGCAGTCTTCGGTACCTTACATGTTCAAGGCCTGATATTCTCTATGGTGTTGGTTTGATTATTAGGTACATGGAGTCACCTAATGAATCTCATCTTAAAGTGACAAAGCGAATCCTCCGTTACATCAAAGGTACCATTGATGATGGTTTGTTTTACACTTCAACTAATGAATTTGATCTTGTTGGTTATACTGACAGTGATTAGGGTCGAAACTTGGATGAAAGAAAGAGTACGACTAGGTTTGTTTTTCTTACGGGAAATTCAGCTTTTACATGGAGTTCTAAGAAGCAACCGATAGTTGCTTTGTCAACTTGTGAAGCGGAACTTATAGTGGCAAATTCGACAGTTTGTCATGCTATATGGTTGAGGAACTTGTTGAAGTTTTTGGGATTTCCACAAGAAAATTCTGTAAAGATTTATGTGAATAATAAGTCTACAATTGCATTGGCAAAGAATCCAGTCTTCCATGAAAGAAGTAAGCATATCGATACTTGTTATTATTTCATTCGAGATCAAGTGAATCGAGAAAAGGTGGAGTTAATTTTTTATCGATCATATGATCAACTTGCGGATATTTTTACAAAACTATTGAAACATGATGTGTTCCTAAGATTGAAGATGATGCTTGGCATGAGGACTTCTTGAAGAATTGAGTTTAAGGGGGGATATTGAATATTAAACTCAATTCAATTGGTACAATGTCTTTAGTTTATTGAATTCATGTATGTGATAAATGAATTCATTGTACATGTTTGAGTTCATTGTACAAGTGAAGAGTCATGACCATTGGGAAAGGGTGTCTAGAGTAGTATATATGTGTGGCTATATGCTTTGTAATGCAAGGAGTTGAGTTGAATAGAACATTACAAGATCTCTTGTGTTTCATATTTCCTATAAGTGTATGTTGAGTGAGTTCCACCACAAATAGCCAACAACACCTTGCACTTAACTTCTTATACACTCCAGCGATTTTACAGAGCAAAAGTCTTATCATAATCAAGATCATTTATCCAAACTATAATCAAAACGGATTTTTATTTTGAAAACCTATTTGCAACAAATCAAATGCTTACTTAAAGGTAATGACACCAACATAGACGTTTGACTTTCAAGAAGCATTAAGCTCTTCTTAGATAAATGTATCAAATCAAGCAAATAAAGTCTACCCTTACTATGGTCTACCCCATCTGTTTCTTAGATGTAGGATCTAGTACAACACAATGATCAAAATAAAAGTTAATAGTAAGATCAAGATCATTTAATTTTTCAATGGAAAAACGGTTCACCTAAAGATTTTGGTACATGGTTTGTTAGAGAACCTACATATGAAGCTAATAGAAGATGAGATGAATTTCACATTAGAAAAATATAAAGCAATAGAAGGGTATATATATCAAGAGGTTGTCATATAATCCAAAAGGTTAGTCTTTTAGGTTATAAGATTATCTACAGTATTTATATATATATATATAATTTCTCATAAAAATATAGAAAATATAATCACACACTAAGTGTGCAAACTTAACATAGTATCAGAGCCTTCGTCTAATATTATATAGGTCTGGGCCAAGCTATGCCAAACGTCAACTCAAAAACGGTGGCCAAAGCCAACTGAGCTCACATGTGAAGGGGAATGATAGAGAACCCACATATGAAGCTAATAGAAAATGGGATGAATCCCATATT
Organism: Xanthoceras sorbifolium; assembly: GCA_003430845.1. Taxonomy (NCBI): domain Eukaryota; kingdom Viridiplantae; phylum Streptophyta; class Magnoliopsida; order Sapindales; family Sapindaceae; genus Xanthoceras; species Xanthoceras sorbifolium. The sequence goes on from CM010612.1 coordinate 15,030,632, forward strand.
GGAAAAAATATAAATCAATAAAATGATATATATATATGTATGTATCAAGAGGTGTCATAACCCAAAATGCTTATGCAAAAATTCTACATGGGGTCATATGATGTGAAGCACCTAAATCAAGAACCCATTGGGTGAACGTATTCAAGTTAGTCAGGATGAGAGACAAACATGTACTAGATATAAATGATGCATTAGGTGTTGGAGAAATGCCTAGAATTCAAGGTACTTTGCTGCAACAAGAAATGACGAATTAGAGGAGTTACAAAAGGAGCAAAAGACATAAGTGCTTGTTTCGATTCCAAACAAGTATTGATGGCTGGCGGTCGAGGTTGTGAGGAATACTACTATAGCTGTAACTGCCTCAACCAAGAATTCTGAATCTGGAGCTAGTTCTTCATCAGCAATTGACTTCACTAGCAAACTGATAACCACTCACATAACTCTACATCATCTACTATGCAATGCAGCTTGGCTCGAGTTCAGTATTGTGATGATCCAGCATAATCGAGAGAACAGCTGAACATGGTAAGGTGGCCATCATGATCAACCATCAGCTGTAGCTCATTATTCATCAAATCATCAGCTGACAACTGATCAATCTGCAGCCAATAGTTATTGAGTTATGAATGCGGTGTCACACATGTTATTAACATTAGAGGCAGTTATTATAGTCTGGAAAGTTAGTTACAAATGGACAGCTGTGATCTAAGTTTGTTAGAGTTTGTTATAGATCGACAGCTGAGATGGATTCTGGTTTTATATATAAACAAGCTAGCTGTATCAGCTAACAATCAATGAATTCAGCAACTAACTTTCCTCTAGATTCATCTAAAATTCTCTTACAAAAACCTCCATTGATGAATATTGCAAAGCTTCCTGATTAGCTTAGCGGATTTCACTCCAGGCATTTGATCGAGCACTTGAGTGTTTCTATGAAACACTTTGTTCAATCTTCTTCATATTCCAGTTTTTCACTTCTTACAAGGTACATGGGAATGGAATGAAAGGCAGCTAGCTTATTGTCTCTTTCCTCTTTGAGAATGTCCCCCTTATGATTGTCTTCTATTTAAATTTTGAGATTTGTTTGTAGAAAAAGACAATTATATATTTTTCCAATGACCTTTACATTGATAGTTGGGATATTCATCTTTGGGTGTGTGAAATATTGATTTTTCACTCTGAGATGAATTTCCTCTTATTTTTTCATTTGTGACAAGCATCTGTGTAGGAACCATTTCTTCCCAGATTCTGAAATTCCAACCATTACATGTAAGCGAGTTTCCTTGGCAAGTAACTTAGCAGAAGATAAAAAAAAGATTCAACAAAAGATTACTTGTATCGTACAATCTGTAATCGCTTTAAAATCATCTCTAGGTGCCATTAAAAGCGCCACCAATTTTCATGCTTCATATATTTTCCTTTTAACATTTCTTTCTTTATCTAATAGAAATAAATAAAGAAGATTCAACAAAGGGTAGTTGTATCATACAACCTCTAATATCTTTAAATTCATCTTTAAATGTCATTAGAAACTCCATCAATTTTCCTTCTTAATATATCTTCTAATAGACATGAAGACTTGTAAATTCTATATGATATTAAGAAATTTTTTTTAAAAAAAAAAAAATTTGAAGCTAAAACACTGCTTCCATTAGAGTAAAGACGCAACACAGCTTGGTACAACATCAAACCAAATCTTCTCCTTCTCAGAGGAGAAAGCCAAAGCAGCTAGAGTGTGTGCCACACTATTTCCCATTCTAGGAATAGCCTGACATTTCAACACTCCAACCTCTTTACAAAAGGCTTTAATATCACCAACTAAACCACCCGCTGAACCACAATATGGACCATTATCATTGACAGCAAAAGCTACATTCCTTGCATCAACCTCAACCCAGTGGAAAGACAACTTGTATTTCTTGACAAACAAATTAAAGCCCTTCTCTTAAAGCTAGAAACTCCCTCATTTCAGCATCAAAAGAGCCTTCAACAACCTTGATAAAGCTACAACAACCTTATCGTACATCTCTAAAAACTGCACTAGCTCCCATATGAGTATACTGTAATTTCACAGCTACATCTGTATTCAACTTGAGGTGCACTCCTGGAGGTGGATTCCATCTCATTTGGGGGCTGATTCTGCAAGTGTTTGTTAAGAATTACACCGAATCCCAACGCTGCAGAAATACAAATATGTATGCAAACACACACAAGCAATAAAATCAAACGAAAAAGAATAAATGCGAGATAAGAACTTTTACGTGGTTCGAAAAAATATTTCTACATCCACGAAGTGTACCTGCATGCAATCTACTATGTCAAGAAGATTACAATCTCTCTTTCTCTCTCTAATTGCTTTGTATATTCATCACACATGACACTCAATTATATTAAGCTCATAAATGATAATAAAGGCTAGGTGATCAAACTATTTCTATATATGTTTTATGCCTCTATTTCCTGTTATTTATATGATATTTTCGAGTGAAATTGGTTGTTAATGTGTTTTGTGAGCATTGTGTAGATTATTGTCCCTAAATAAAGTACTAAGCTTACTGAAAGAGTTTTGGAGCTAAAAATATTAAAATTGGAGAATTGGAAGATTTGTTGTGCAAAGCTGTCATGTTTCGAAACCCGCCAAATATTCAACATGATGAACTAGGTTGCGAGGCATATATTTTTGGAAAGCTCGAGATGTCAGTTTTCGGCAAATTTTATGGTTCGTGCTTCCAAGTTTTCTAGAGAAAGTTATGCTCATTTTTGTAACAGTGTGCAGGCTACCAGTGTGTGGTGCGACCTAACGCTCGACCTCGCTCCACATGTAGTGCCGGCTGTTGTCAGAATTCCTAATGAGAGCAGACAACCTAATTTGGAAAAGGCTATATATAGGGACTCTTTTTAGCACCAAGAAGGACGAAAAAGGAAGCTCCTACACCACCCAGAGGACCATTCCTCAATCAAATCTCCTTCCCTACTATACACCAATTCTTCTATACACCATTGAAGCCATCTTCCATCCATTAAAGACCAAAACAACCTTGAAAGAGAAGACAATCAAGGAGATTCCTACTTTGCCAAGAGGAATTTAGCATAATACAAAGAAGATTGAGAAGCTTTTTTATGATCACCATAAGTTCTTGTTGGTATTTATACCATAAAGCTTGTAATATGTAAATGTAATAAGACATGAATAAAAGAAATAGATTTTCATTTTTTAAATATTTGTTTATTTACATTTATACGCTTGTATCATGCGTGCGAAATACCCAAGATTGCAGGATGTAATCACAAACTGAAATATGAATGTCATGTACAGAAGGATTCAGCTTAAGACGTGCAATCTAAAGAGTCCGTAAAGAGCAAACAAAGCTAGGTACTTTATTTGTGGTTAATCTACAGCTGCAGTCCATTCTGTAATGTACTGTGGTCTTATCCTAGACTACTCATGTAATGACATGAGAATGGAGGCACCTTAATGATAAGATCATTTAGGACAGAGCCACGATTTATGTGAATCTCTCACCAAGATCCATTAGATAAAGAGATTCGTATGTATCGACAAATGATGGCTTTATATGGGTGATCTGAATCCTGAGTTTCTTACTGACTCCTTCAGGTTAGATCGTGACTTTTGACATACCATGATTGAGATCGATGTAGCATTCTTGATCAATAACTCCGTATCTTGGAGTCGCAATTTAACATGTGGCTGGAGAGGTTTGAACACAACAAAAGAATCCACTCATTCTTGCTAGAAGTAGAGGAGTAATTCCCTTAAGGGTTGATTCGGGGTTTAAACAATTAAGAGTGCTCTTCTTTTTCCGTAATGGAAGATAGGATATAATTGTTCATTAGAGAATCAATGGTGCTTAAAGGAAAATATATAATTAGAGGGGTATAACGGACATTGCGACCTGGCTCTAATTATGAACTACTCATGGAGGATCATACGATATGTAATAGCTATATCGATGGACAATGAGATTTCATATTGTGTAATACATCAGCAGTTTCGAGAGTACAATCTCGGATTTTTAGTGGAATAACTCCGAGGTTAATAATCATGGAATATTAATTAAAGTGTTTAATTAATATTTTAAAGTATTATTGGAGTTCAAAATTGTATGTCCATTAGGTCCCCTTACTAGCCCTTATGGTTAATGTTAACGAGGGTCACGGTTAATTAATTGGATAACGAAAGTAATACGATTATATTCAGAAAATTAATTAAATAATATGATTATTTGATTAATAAATTAATAATTAAATAAATATTAATAATTGAGAACTATTAGTTATTTTTAATTATTAAAAGAAGGTTACAGCTTCAAACCATGACTAAAATAAAAGGATTAAAATAATAAAGATTATTTTAAATTCTAGAGGTCATAGCTTCAAACACTAGAGGTAACCAAAACTAAATAGGATTTAAAATCCTATTTGACTTGGTCAAACAAAACCCCAGAGTTCTAATATAAATAAGTATAAGGAAACTAAAGTTAACCTAATACAGAAAAAGAGAGAGAGGTACGGCAAGAAGAAGAAAAAGAAAAAAAAAAGTTTTTTGCTTTCTCTGTAACATCCCAAATTTCGGATAATTAATTTTGAATATGTGGATAAAATCTTTATGAGTTGAGGAACTGAAGGAACTGAAGATACAGTTACAGGAATTGCTGGATAAGGGTTTCATTAGACCCAGTGTATCCCCCTGGGGAGCTCCAGTGCTGTTTGTGAAAAAGAAAGATGGGTCCTTGAGATTGTGCATCGATTACAGGCAGCTGAATAAACTTACTGTCAAGAACAAGTATCCGTTGCCGAGAATCGATGATTTATTTGATCAGCTGAGAGGAGCCTGTGTCTTCTCAAAGATAGATTTGAGATCGGGGTATCATCAGTTGAGAATAAAAGAGGCAGATATTCCGAAAACTGCATTCAGAACTAGGTATGGACATTATGAATTTGTAGTGATGCCATTTGGGCTTACTAATGCACCGGCAGCCTTTATGGACTTGATGAACCGGGTATTCTGACCATACTTGGATCAGTTTGTGGTAGTATTTATCGATGATATCCTGGTGTACTCACAGACGGCAGAGGGCCATGACAGGCACCTCAGAGTAGTACTGCAGATTCTGAGAGAGAAGCAACTGTATGGTAAACTGAGCAAATGTGAGTTCTGGTTACCTAAAATTGCATTTCTGGGTCACATTGTATCAGCAGAGGGTATTAAGGCAGATCCGAAAAAGATTGAAGCAATAGTGGAATGGAAGCCTCCCAGAAATGTTACAGAAGTTAGAAGTTTTCTAGGCTTGGCAGGTTATTATTGACGGTTTGTGAAGGGATTTTCATCCATAGCAAGTCCGTTGACCAAGCTACTGCATAAGAATGTCCGATTTGAGTGGACTGACAGATGCCAGACAGCTTTTGACAGATTGAAGGCGATGCTAGTTAAGGCTCTAGTCCTGATTCAGCCTATTTCAGGTAAAGACTTTGTGATCTATAGTGATGCCTCACATCAGGGTTTAGGTTGTGTATTGATGCAGGAAGGCAAAGTAGGTTGCATATGCGTCCAGACAATTGAAAAATCATGAGCAGAACTATCCGATACATGATCTGGAACTTGCAGCTATAGTATTTGCTTTGAAAATATGGAGGCATTACTTATATGGTGAGAAATGTTATATATACACGGAACACAAGAGTCTGAAATATCTGCCTACCCAGAGAGAGCTTAATCTGAGACAAAGACGGTGGATGGAGTTGATTAAAGATTATGACTGTATAATTGACTACCATCCAGGAAAGGCGAACGTAGTCGCAGATGCTCTGAGTAAAAAGTATTGTTTGCTTTGAAGGCTATGAATGTGCAATTACAGCTGAATCCAGATAATGCCTTGGTAGCTGAATTGGTATGCAGACCCAGTTTGATTCAGCATATTGTAGATAAACAGAAGCAGGATGCTAGAATCCAGATGATATGTGAACAGATCCCAGAAGGGAAGCATCCGGACTTCTCAATCAGAGCTGATGGTATTGTGTGTTTCAAAGACAGGATTTGTATTCCAGATGATGAAGAATTGAGAAAGATGATCTTGACAGAGGCATACAGTAGTTCGTATGCGATGCACCCAGGTAGCACAAAAATGTACAGGGACTTAAAAACTCAGTATTGGTGGTCTGGAATGAAGAAAGATGTGGTGGAATTTGTAAATAGATGCATGACTTGTCAACAGGTGAAAGCTGAACACCAGGTTCCATCAGGATTAGTTACAACCAATAGCAATACCTGAATGGAAATTGGATCGTATCACAATGGACTTTGTCACCGGATTGCCACTCACCCGGAGTAAACATGATGCAATATGGGTTATAGTGGACCGGTTGACGAAGTCAGCACACTTTCTACCTGTCAGAACTGACTATTCCCTGTATCAACTGGCAGAATTGTATATCAGAGAGATAGTCATATTGCATGGAGTGCCTGCATCCATAATATCAGATAGAGATCCGAGGTTTACATCCAGCTTCTAGAAGAAGTTTCAAGAAGCCTTAGGTACTCGACTGAGCTTCAGTACAGCTTTCCATCCACAGACAGACGGACAATCAGAAAAGGGTAATTAGGTGCTTGAAGATATGCTCAGGAGTTGTATAATTGATTTTGAAGGGAGTTGGGCGGATCACCTCCCATTGATTGAATTCGCTTACAACAACAGTTACCAGTCGAGCATAGCTATGGCACCGTATGAGGCACTGTATGGAAGGAAATGTAGGACTCTAGTATGCTGGACAGAGTTAGGAGAGGACAGGTTAGTAGGCCCAGACTTGATCAGACAAACTGAGGAGAAGGTGAAGATTATCAAGGACAGATTGAAAGTTGCTTCTGACCGACAGAAATCATATGCAGATTTGAAAAGAAAAGAGATCGAATATGAAGTCGGTGAGAAAGTGTTCCTGAAAGTATCTCCTTGGAAGAAAGTGCTCAGATTTGGCAGAAAATGTAAGTTAAGTCCGAGGTTTATTGGTCCATACGAAATTATTGAACGTGTGGGCCCAGTAGCCTACAGACTAGCTTTACCTCCAGAATTAGAAAAGATTTATAATGTGTTCCATGTTTCTATGCTGAGGAGATACAGATCTGATCCTTCTCACAGAATTCAGGCCGAAAGTATTGAAATCCGACCAGACCTGACATATGAGGAGGAACCAGTGCAGATTCTTGATTGGGAAATTAAAGAACTACGAAATAAAAGAGTTCCACTGGTGAAAGTCCTCTGGAGAAATCACAATGTAGAAGAAGCTACCTGGGAGGGCGAGGAAACCATGAGACAACAGTATCCACAACTGTTCAATTGAGGTAAATTTCGAGGACGAAATTTCTTAAGAAGGGAAGAATTTTAACATCCCAAATTTCGGATAATTAATTTTGAATATGTGGATAAAATCTTTGTGAGTTGAGGGGTGTAAACGTAATTAAATGTATGTTTATTTTTATGGTTTCCAGGTGGATCAGATGGAACGGTCCAGAAATGATGCATGAAGAGTGAAAAACTGGGACAGTGAGTATCGCGACCTGGTCACCGCGACCACAGATCGCGATGAGCTGCTCGCGATGAAAAAAATAAAATTCGGGCAGTGAGCATGGCGACCACCAGCACGACCAGAGCATCGTAATGCATGATCGCGATGAAGGCGGTGGAGTTGCTCCAGTGAGCAACGCGACCTGGTGGCGTGACCACAGGTCACGACGACGGTCGCGATGACTGAAATGATATAAAAAAAAAAAGTTGGCTTCTGTGAGAAGCCATCGAAACATAATAGAAAAGAGAGAGGGCAGAGAACGGGAGAAGAAGAAAAAAAGAAAAAAAAAAAAAAGAAGAAGAAAAGGAAGAAAAGAAGAAGAAGAAGAGGAAGAAGAGAAGAAGAAGAAGAAAAGAAGAAGAAGAGAAGGGAAAGAAGAAAAAAAGAAAAGAAAGGAAAAAGGAAAACTCAGAAGGAAAAGGACGTAGAACTGGTAAAATAGTATCCAGGTTAGTGTACACACGTTTCTGAACTTATTTTTTTATACATGTTTTGATTTAATAAGTCTGGAAATATAGTTAAGGATTTTATATATAGTCGTATGGATTTGTTTATATACTCGTATTGTATTTTTGCATATTGTTGGACTTTTTGTGCGATATTCTGCTATTATGGAAATTCGAATAAAAACGTATGTTTTCAAAACCTGCTTCACAATTATTGTTTGATTTTCCTATTTACGGATTTTGATTTAAATTGATATTCGTTGATTCCTTTGTTATGATATTTAAACAGCCCTGATATATGTATAGGGATATATGGATATATGGATATAGGAGATTGACATGTCAATTAGGTGAATTTATAGCAGTACTGCACCGTGATGTATGATGTCTCTGATTGTTGATTATACGGATACCATTTTCTCGTGAAATGGGAAACCGACTGTTTACCACGGATACCATTTCCTCGTGAAATGGGAAACCGACTGTGAGAATATCCGGATACCATTTCCTCGTGAAATGGGAAACCGACTGTTTATATAGAGGGATACCATTTCATATGAGATGGGAAACCCGACTGAAAAACCCGTAATCCAGTCATGTACACCCTGTTATGTGTATCAAGAGCTCAAGTGAGAATTGATAGTTAGAAAATGTTATGAAAAATAAAGAAATGATAGTGAAACGGAAACCCAGAAACTTTTGAAATACCACGTTCGTTTTATATATATATATATATATATATATATATATATATATATATATATATATATATATTTCTGTCATTCTGTATTTAAGTTTTATGATTTATTTATATATGTATCTGAATTCCTAAATTGAATGATTAGTATTTTCAATTATATTGCAATTAGTTTAATATATTTATATTCCTGAAACTTTGACTTAAAGCTTTATTGTTTATTTCTTTATGTATCTGAATTTCTGAATTTACAATTTAGTATTTTATATACTATTGCAATTTATTTAGTGTACACCCACTAAGCAGTATTGCTTAGCGCGTCGGTTTTTATCGCGCGTAGGTAACAAGGATACTGAGGAGGCTAAAAATTGAAGAGAGAGTTGCTGACAGAGAGCCAGAGTCACTACAGTTGGGTAATTATATATGTATTCCTGTATAATGTAGTTAAAATATGCATGCATATATAGAGAATTTTGTAATTATATTTTGTAATTATGTGCTGTAAATTACTTATTTTATGCTTTCTGTTTTTTATTTACGAAGGACTGTAATTAATGAAATGTTTTATAAACTGTTTGAAAGTCGCACTAAACGGCAGAGTGTGCATTTGAATGAAATGATATTTGAAGTGTTGAGAATTATGTGATTTGAGTTTTATTTGAAGTGGAAAATCAGAAAAACAGAAGGAACTCTGCCGAAATTTTTAAAACTGTATTTTCAATGGGCTCACTAGACAAACATTTTGAACTTACAAAGTGATATGATTTTACATGGTTTGAAATTAATAACAAGAATTTAGAAAGTTTTGAAAACCCGGTAACGCTCCCTGGGTCAATCCAGTCGGGTCGGGTCAGGGGGTATTACTTCTCTTTTACAGGTGCCGGCCGAACAAGGAAGAAAACAAAGTGTTGTCTTCTCAGTTTTTTCTGTAACCTACATCTGGATCCGTGACGTGCCCACACACAAGTTATCAGACTGTGGGTCATAGCTCAAAAGACTTTTGTGGTGAAATCGGAGTCTTTGAATCAAGAAAACAATCAAGTAATTGTAGTTTTATACAAACACGTGTATATACAAATCAAAGGTCCTTGAAAAAGAGCTTTCAAAAGGAAAAAAATTTTAAACCCTATTTTTATTCCGCTGCGTTTTCGAAACTTATATTAATTTTTCCCTACAGTTGGTATCAGAGCCCTTGTTTTTGTATATACACAAAAACTATGATTGTTTTTTTTTTCTTTTCGATTCCAAGATGTACGATATGTGTAGGCACAATCTAAGGTTTGTATGATTTTATATATATATATATATGTGTGTGTGTGTGTGTGTGTGTGTGTGTGTGTGTGTGATTTTTTTTTTGTATATATTAAGCATGAATGATCATTAATTGTATAGTGATTTGGGTTTCAGATTTAAAATTTTTTTTTTAAGAAAAGATAATTGTTTTAATGGCTTTTTTTTTTTTTTTTGTATAATGTTTTTGTTTATTATTTTTGTATGTTGTGAAGAAGATCGTGACATGCGAATGGATACGAAAAAAAAAAAAAATAGTCGGGGTGGACAGCCTCTACGACGCGCAACAGCTGCTACGGGTAGGCTTCTGTGCGCACAAACTCGCGGCCTACGCTTGTTGCTGCCGTTACGCCTTTAGATGCTGCCCTAACAGTTTTTGCAGCCTTACTTTGATGCATATTTTTGAAAAATATTGGTGAATATTATTCTAGAAAAATGGCAAAAAATTGTAGCGAAACCAACAGCCAAAATGCTGCCTATGCGTGCGAATGGCGGCTGAGCGCTAAGGAGGCGTGTACCAAGTGTACGCGCGGCTGTCGCTGCTGGCTGTTATGCGTTCGCATGCGCTAGGGCTGTTTTGGGCCATGTTTGGACCTCAGATACGTGTTAGGATAACACTTGGGCCTTGGCACAAAAGATGGCAGCCCATAAAAGCTAAATAGGACGGCCTTGACACGCTCGAGGCTGCTGCACACATCTTTGCGCTTGTGCGGCCTTGAGGCTTGCGAAAGGGTCATCTTGTGGGCTTCATGGGCAGCACATACCCTGCTGGACATAAGTGATAAGCCTTAGGGTCCAACCCGTAAGACTGATCACTTAATTCAAATCAATTTGGACTTGATAGGAAGCCTAATACGAAAGTGGTGGACTTGAAGTATTTTGAAGACAAGGATTTGCAAAAAGACCAAGGGATGCCTTGGATTAATTTTTTGTAAATTAGAGTTGTTTAAGTTAGATAACTTATATTACTAGGTCATTCATGTATGTTTTTAAGTCATGTGATGATTTATTTTATTTAAAGTATTGTCATACATGTAAATGCCATTTAGATTAGGTGTGCCTACACTTGCATTATAACATGTCATACATATATAATTGCCATGAATTATGTATTTTATTTTTAATGAGATGAAAATAGGATATTCACATAATTGGCAATTAAATAATGAGATTAGTTTTTAGGAATAAAAACTTAGGAATTCTCATTAATAAACTAATATTTTAATTAAAAGGTTTAATAATTAGATTACTTAGGTCCAATACATTACTAGGTTTAATTTCATTAAGACTCTAATAATAATTATAATGTGATTTAATTTTAATAGTTAAAACTTAGTAAATTCACATTTAAATTCTAGTCTATTTAAATAGTTTAGATTGATTAGAGTTCAAATAATAAATTAGAATTTTAATAGTTAAAAATTGGGTAATTTATTAAATGTTAATAGGATAAGATTCTAATAACATGTAAAACAAACTAGTAACTTAGATTTTAATTAGCCGTTCACTCTAAGTTAAACTAGGGACATAGAGTTTCAACACACGAAGTCTTTAGAAAACCCTAACTCTAAAATAGTGAGTGGGAGAGGGATATATGACATTATATCCCGCAGTCTCCATCGTTAGTTCAATGCCGTGAGATTCAAGTGGCGCCTAGAGACGACTTTATTTTCGTTATCCCTAAGGAAGGTATCCACGAGAGTCAATACCAAGATTGATTTCCTAAAGGATAAGATTTCTGAATGTATGATAGGATTGATTGACCCCAAGGCAACAACTCTCAAGTTAAGTTCAAGAGATCTAAGATAATGGGTTACACTCACAAAGGATTTAATTAAAATGGTTAATTAAGTTCCTGATTAAATAAACGATGGTTGAATGATATAAGATAAAGAGTTATTCTAGTGTATCATTTGATTGAGAATGTCTCAATCCAACATGCAAGTACTTGACCGACCCCAAGGTGGCACTTGTTTGTGGAATGTTAGATTGTCGTAGCGTAGTAACATTTGTTTTTAGGGATTTTTCTTATTCATTAAACATGTCTATGCATCATGTTTAGTATTATGCCGAACCTTTACATATGATATGTTTAATGAAATTTTTTATTTATGTTTATATCAGCAATGTTGTCTGCACTACTTCAAATCCTCGCAAATAAAAAACTAACTGGGGAAATCTTTACGAAATGGAAACATAATATATATATATATATGCAATCTTGGTCTGCAAAGATTTTCAATTTGTGCTTACGGAGGAATGTCCTCCAGAGCCTGCAGCCAACGTAGCACGAGCTGTCAAGGAGGCCCATGATGCGATTTTTACGCAACTCGCAAGTGTAAGAGATCAACACAAGTAATAAATAGTGAATAGAGTATCGTTCCCACGAGGAAAATGACTATCAAGTACCGAAAATAACTTAACCTAATTCTATTTGGACTAACAATGATTTTAAACTTGCAAATTAACCGAAAAACAATAAAGACATGGTTTTGAATTCAAGGGAATTGAAGAGTTAGGATATCCGATTTCACTTGTATATTATTATAAAAAATGCATGAGTTACTATCTAGATTTTATTATCGATGGTTGAATGCGTGCTTAAACTCGATTAACCGATAATCTCTCTCGAGTATTACCGAAATTATTCCAACACACCAATACTCTATCTCTCAATGACTATTGAGTGCGCGAGAACACATTAAAATTAGCTTAACACAAAATAAGCAACACTATCCAAATTACTATATCTCTATGTAATATAATATGCAATAAACATTATTACGAGCATGTGGCGGGCACTCCTCTCGGTTTATAACCCCAACCATCTATGATGATTCTAAGTGATGGACAAATATATTAGAAAGCAATAAACAAAATAATATATATTCAACACATCAATAATAAATCTAAATAGAAAAACTCAATTATATTCAATAAATAATAAAGCAAGATCCATCATCAATCCTAACTATGAGAAATTAGTTCAAGCTTGAATAAAAGAAAAAAGCAATAATATTATCAAATCCTAGCATGACTAATTACAATAGAAAAGTAAAGGAAAATAAATCTTGAAAAACTTCGTTGATTCCCAATCGATTGCTTTTCGAGGTGATGCGAAATTGATAACGAATCTGATGCGCAAAGATGCGATGCGGCTGTTTCTTCCTCCTAAAACCTAGAATTTTCAAACCCTAAACTTGTTGGATGAGTCCCTATTTATATATTTTCCCAAAAAGAGTTTGAGAATGAAAGAATGACTTAAAAACGTGAAAAAATGCGACCGGAAAGCGCTACCCTAGGTTGCACCTTCTTGGTCGCACCAACTGATGAAAAATCCAACTTTTAAATATTGCTACCAAAAACCGCTATCTGAGATAGTGCTTTTTGGTCGCCCTATTTGGCAAATTTGGACAAGTAGCTAGTGTAGAAAGATGCAACCTAAATGTCCTACCTGATATATCACCTCTTGTTAGCACTATTTGACAAGCTGGACTTGTGGCTGGTGCGACCTAATGCTAGCACTATTTCCTCACTGTTGATCCGAAATCATCCAAAACATCATCGATCATCAAACAACACCTGCACACTAAAGAAACACATCAAAATGTCCAATTTTTCTTAAGAATTGAGCGAAAACGTTAAGTAATGGGGCCGAAAATCATATAAAATACGACATTATCAACCTACAAGAAATGGGCTTCAGCGGCTGAAAAGGTCGCACTTATTTGTTGGCCAACATGACCAAAGTGCTTGTTTCGAAGCACGAAATAATGACTATCGCATTTGAGATGATAGAGTCATTACGGGCCATATTTGGATAACCTTCCGAGCAAAAATGATATGAAGTTGTTTGTTCTGCAATGCTTGCTCGCATGAAAGAGGATTCATCAGTCCGGGAACATGTCCTGAGCATGATGTCCTATTTCAACACTGCTGAAGTCAATGATGAGGACATAGATAAGGCTAGCCAGGTGAGCATCATACTGATAACTCTTTCAAAGAGTTTTGATCAATTTAAAAGCAACTGTGGGATGAACAAGTTGAGATTCAGTTTAACCCAGTTGCTTAATTAGCTCACAATCTTTTAGTCCATGATTAAAGACAATAAAGGTAAGACTGGCGAGGCAAATGTTGCTGAGCCATCCTCTTCTAGTTTCAAGAAGAGGAAGAGGTATACTAGCAAAGCAAAGGCTAAGCCCAAGAAGAAGCAAGTTCAAAAGAAGAAGCAGAGCACCACAACCAACAATGAAAAGGGAGAATGTTTCCATTGTGAGAAGGTTGTTCATTGAAAGAAGAATTGTCTAAAGTACCGCAATGAGCTCTCAAATAAGAAGAAAGTGAAAGGTAAATCAGATTTATATGTTATTGAATCTTATTTAGCAGAAGATGATTCTTCATATTAGATAGTAGATTTAGGAGCCACTAATCATGTTTGTTCTTCTTTGCAGTGGACTGATTCTTGAACATAGCCGGAGGAAGTTGCATTCACAATGCGCGTTGAACCAGAGGATGTCGTTTCAGCACGAGCAGTAAGAGTAGTTAGACTACATTTTAGAAGTTTTTTTTTTTTTTTTTTTTGTTGAACAATGTTTATTACATTTTTGGGTTTACAAGAAATTATTAGAACAATTTTATTCAGTTTCTTTTAATGATAAGTCAGTTATTATTTCTAAAAATAGTTTGAATATTTGTTCTAGAATGATTGAAAACAACTTGTATGTTTTAAGACTGTTAATTCATAAATCACTGTTTAATACTGAATTGTTTAAAACGAAGCGACAAAAAATTTCTCCAGATAATGAAATGTATCTGTGGCATCTAAGACTTGACCACATCAACCTTGACAGGATAGATAGACTAGTAAAAGGCGACCATTTAAGTCAGTTAAAGATCGGCACTTTACCTGTTTATGAGTCTTGTTTAGAAGGTAAAATGACCAAGAGAACTTTTACTGGAAAAGGGCTTAGAGCTACACAACCACTAGAGATTATACATTCAGACGTCTACGGACCTATAATTGTTAGAGCTATAGGTGATTATGAGTATTATGTCACTTTTATTGATGACTACTCAAGGTACGGATATGTTTACCTAATGCAACGTAAGTTGGAAACTTCTGAAAAGTTTAAAGAATTTCGAGCTGAAGTTGAAAACCAATTAGGCAAAACAATCAAATATCTCAACCAAGAGTTTGAAGACTACTTGGTTGAGCATGGGATTATATTCCAACTCACTGCTCCTGGAACACCACAATAGAATGGTGTTGCAAAGAAGAGAAACAGAACCCTGATGGAAATGGTGAGATCTATGATTAGCTTCTCATCATTACCAAATTCCTTTTGGGGATATGCACTACAGACGGCGGCCTACATATTGAATATAGTTCCATCCAAATCTATTCCTAAGACTCCTCTAGAGTTGTGGAATGGTTGTAAAACTAGTTTACGATATTTTCACATATGGAGGTGTCCAGTACATGTACTGAAGAACATAAGTGGAAAGTTGGAACTTTGTTCATAGGTATGCCTGTTTGTAAGATATCCAAAAGAGACTAGAGGAAGATACTTCTATAGCCCCAAGATAATAAAGTGTTTGTATCGACAAACACAATGTTTCTTGAGGAAAACTATACGAGTAACCATAAGCCTCATAGTAACATTGTATTAAAAGAACTAGAATTTGGTACAACCAATGCTCAGTCAACAAAAGTTGTTGACAAAGTTATTGTTCCATCAACGTCTAATAGTTAGATGAATCCTAGTCAGAACACACTACCGCCTACAAGTAGTGGAGGATAAAACTGTAACACCCCCTGACTCAATCCACTCGGACCGAATCAGGGAGCGCTACCATATACCGAAATCTCTATTTTACTTTTATATAACCATAACTTAAAACTATATTAAGAACATTTGAAAATGGTCCAAATAAATTTCTGAAAATTTTGTCAGAGTTTCTTCTGTTTTTCTTACTTTCCAAAACCTGTTTACAATTAAAATTTATAAAAATCAACACTTCTAAATTCTCAAATCACTTTTGCGCACCCTTTCAAATTTAGTGCGACTTGCCAAATCAATTTATCACAATATAATTTATAAATATTCAAATAACATAAACATATAATAAAATATTTACACAGCGGAATTCTTCAAATATGTACAAATATTTTATATATATGTATGTTGTATTAAAACATATATACTTATTACAAAATGACTACCAAATATATAGAAACGATGTGACTCTGGACTCTACTCCTGCAGTCTCTACTCTTCTTTGTCTTTATCTCCCTTAGAACCTCTTTTACCTATGTGTGAGAAAACTCAACACGCTAAGCAGATTGCTTAGTGGGTGTACACAAAATTGTATATCCAAATATACTGTATCAAATAATTTTATCTATTTATCGAAAATATAAATAACATATATATAAATCATATATGGGGCTCATGTCAAATCAAATCTATATTCAACAAATACAGTATTCTAAATCAATCAACAAACAAAATCTTAATAATTTCTCAAATGCTTTCATATAACAAATCAGTTTTTTATACTGGGCTCCTGACATACATAACATAATTTTTCGCACTGGATTATCGGTTGTTCGGCATTGGACACCAACGGGGCTACCCGCTGAACATCAGATCAGAGTTGGACGCCAACGGGGTTACCCGCTGTAAATGTCTCATATCAGATTTTCAACCTTAGGACCGACACTTGGGGCATGTACTATCCAAAGGGTGGTACATTCAGATCAAAAGCTCCCTACCCTAGGACCGGCACTTGGGGCCTGCACTATCCATAGGGTGGTGTATCAGAGTATATCGGCACAATACTGTTCAGAAAAAACCCAATTGACAGTCAACCTCCTATATCCATATCTATGTTTATACATATCAGAGCCATTTCGCAAAACATTTTCTCAAATCCATTTCAAATCATTTAAATTCAATATTGAAATTTCAATTCCGAAATACAATTTCACAAATCATTTTCTTATATTCAAATTTAACTTTCAAATATTTCAAATCAATAAACATATGTTTGAAATCTAAATTTTCATTAATAATCATATAAAAGAAATATACAAAAGCATATAGGAGTATATTTCGCAAATCAATAATCACATCAAATCAATCCAAAAATATATTCCAATATTTTTCTGAAACCAATATTCACATCAAATCAATTCAAAATCATATTCGAATATATTTTACAAATCAATATTGAATCAAAATGCCCCAAAATCATTTTCCGATACATTTCACAAACATTATATAATCAAAATCACCTTCAACAATATTTCTCATAACAACATTAGAATCAAAACGTATTAAAATCAATTCACAATCAATATTTCGAATAGAAACTATATTTCGAGAATACGTAATTCAAATCAATCCAGAATCAGTTTCAAACTATAAATTCTACTCAATATAATCCAAATAATTCAGAATCAATAAAATTTGATAATTTTAAAAATTTCTGGAAAAATTAAAACTTGTATACACCGAACCTGGACAATCCCTTTTCTTCCTACTCTCTTCTCCTTCTTCTTCTTCTTCTTCTTCTTGTTCTTCCCTTTCTCTTTGTAACATCCCTAATTTTGAAAAATTTATTTTGAACATGTGAATATAAATTTTGTGATTTGAGGGATGTAAAACGTAATTAAAAGTATGTTTAATTTTATGGTTTTCAGGTGGATCAGATGGAACGGTCCAGAAATGATGCATGAAGAAAAGAGTGAAAAAAAATGGGACAGTGAGTACCACGACCCTCACCGCAACCAGAGATTGCGATGAGTTGCTCGCGGCGAAAAATGAAATTTTCGGGCTGTGAGCAACGCGACCTGGTCACCGCTACCACAGATCGCGCTGACTGGCTCGCGATGAAAAAAATAAAATTCTGGCAGTAAGCAACGCGACCATGGTACCGCGATGAAGGCGGTGGACTTACTCCAGTGAGCAACGCGACCTGGTAGCACGACCATAGGTCGCGATGACCGAAAGGTTATAAAAAAAATAAGTCATCGCAGAAATCGCTAGAAAAACAGAAAGGGGGAAAAAGAGAGAGATCGAGGGAGCAAGAGAGAGAAAGAAAGAAAAGAAAAAGAAGAAGAAGAGAAGAAGAAGAAGAAGAGAGAGAAAAAGAAGAAGAAGAAGAAGAAGAAGAAGAGGAAGAGAAAAAGAAAAGAGAAAGAAGAAGAAAAGAAAAGAGAAGAAGAAAGAGAAAAAGGGAAAGAGAAAGGGAAATCCAGAAGGAAAAAGGCGTAAAAACGGAATCTAGGTAAGTGTACACTGATTTCTGAACTTGTTATAATTTTCATTATATATTTTCAGTTGAATTTTCATATTTTTTTTCAAATAGAGTTTGAGAAGTTAATTATGCATTTTGTATAATTATGTCTTGTTTACGAATATTGTGTACGAATATTGTTAGAAACTGTCTGAAAAATAATTAGGGAATATGATAGTATAATGAAATTTTTATGTTTTCAAATAAATTGTTTTGCGAGTAATGTTTGGAAATGATTTTGGAAAACTCGTATATAATGTTTCGTAAATGATAGTTGTTTTGCAAATACTATTTGAAAATAATTTTAGAATATATTGATATGAGTATAAATGAAAGTTTTTGCTTTGCGAAAATAATTGTTGATTTTGAAAGTTTGATTCGTGAATAATTGTTGATTAATTGGAAAACAAATATAAAGTGATAACTACTGCATCTCGCGGGGCAAACTTGGCATAGTCCAGTTTAGGCGAATCCCAGAGATAGCCATTTCACTGTATTCATGACTGTTACATCTCGCGGGGCAAACCTGGTAAGGTCCAGTTTAGGCGAATCCCGGAGATAGCCATTATACTGATAGTAATGCCTGCTGCATCTCGCGAGGCAAACCTGGCATAGTCCAGTTTAGGCGAATCCCGGAGATAGCCAATGCACTGTATCTATGACTGTTACATCTCGCGGGGCAAACCTGGCAAGTCCAGTTTAGGCGAATCCCGGAGATAGACATTGCATTATATCCATGATTGTTGCATCTCGTGGGGCAAACCTGGTCTAGTCCAGTTTAGACGAATCCCGGAGATAGCTATTGTACTGATATCCATGACAGTTACATCTCGCGGGGCAAACCTAGCTTAGTCCAGTTTAGGCGAATCCCGGAGGTGAACGTTACACCGATGTTACAGATATAGAAATGTATGATGAGTGTATGGTCAGATGGAGAATGAAAGTGAACAAAATGTTTGTATGAATAAAATGTTACAGAATGAATAAAATGATTATAAAAGAATTGAAAACTAAATGTTGTATGCTTTACCGATTTAATTTAGATGCTTTTATTAAACTGTTTTTATATTATTTCTTTCAGTGAGAAAGTTGAAGATTGAAATGTTTTTATACGATCATATTTGATACTTGAGTTTAGTGTACACCCACTAGGCATTATTGCTTAGCGCGTTGATTTTATCACGCGTAGGTATCAGAGACACAGGGGGAAACAAAGAATAGAGAGGAAGTAGCAGCAGATTGAAGGTCCAGAGTCACAATTCTTTTGAGTAGTTACAATTGAATTTTAATTGTATATTGTATTTAGTTAAGCATGCATATACAGAAATCTGTAATTCGACATTTATATATATGTTTTGTAAATAAGTGCTTTATGATTTATATTCTTTTCAAATGTTTGTAAATATTAATTAAATATGTTGTATTTGAAACTGTTTGGAAGTCGCACTAAACGGCAGAATGCGCATTGATTTGCAAATTTGGATATATAAGTGTTGGAACTATGTTGTATTATATTTGTTTTATTGAAAACAGATTTTGGGGAAATCAGAAAAATAGAGGAAACTCTGCCGAAATGTTTGAAAATAAAGTTTGATGGGCTCACTAGAAACACATTTTAAATTATAAGTTAAATGATTTTCAATGGTTTTCAGTTTAATAGGCTCACTCGAAAAAGGTTTTTAAATTATAACTTATATGGTTTTCAGTTTATAAACAGAATTAAGTAAAGTTTTGAAAACCCGGTAACGCTCCCTGGGTCGATCCAGTCGGGTCGGGTCAGGGGGTGTTACACTCTCTCTTCTTTCTCTCTCCTCTTTTCTCTCTTCTCCCCGACCTTTGGTTTCTTTGTTCTGCTTGTGAGCTTCTACTC
Organism: Xanthoceras sorbifolium; assembly: GCA_003430845.1. Taxonomy (NCBI): domain Eukaryota; kingdom Viridiplantae; phylum Streptophyta; class Magnoliopsida; order Sapindales; family Sapindaceae; genus Xanthoceras; species Xanthoceras sorbifolium. The sequence goes on from CM010612.1 coordinate 15,050,814, forward strand.
ACTTTCTATTTCTGTTTTCTATTTTAAGTGGCACCGCTTCAATCACTCAGTGCTCTATTTTTTTTTCATAATTTTTAACTGTCGCGACTTGACTCACGACTTGTAAGTCGTAGCTCAAGTTGCAAGACTCTCGGGTTGAATTTCCCTCTTGTTCTTCACGACTTGTAAGTGGCAGCGCTAAGTCGTATCACTCTCGGGTTGAATTTTCCTCTTTTGGTCATCGCGACTTGCCTCGCGACTTGAAAGTCGCGGCTCTAAGTCACGATGCCTACTGTCCTTATCTTCTAAGCACCGTTTTGGATCGTTCCAATTGGTCCACTTGTATTCCCAAAAATACATACATTTAATTATATTTTTCACCCCTTCAAATTATAAATATCACATTCACATACTCAATATTAGTTACACAATATTTTTCATATTTATTCAAAACTGAGGATGTTACAATTGTATAACAACCTGATCGCTATTTAGGAATTGGAAAGGCACAGAGTGTCGTCTCTGATGATAGTATGGATGATCCATTATCATTTAAACATGCAATGGAAGATTCTGAAAAAAATGAATCGCTTTTAAGTCATAAATCTTGAGATGGAGTATATGTACTCTAACTCAGTCTGGGAACTTATAGACTTACTTGATGGGATAAAACCCATAAGGTGTAAGTGGATTTACAAGAAAAAGATTAGTAGACGAAAAGGTAGAGACCTTCAAGGCAAGGCTAGTGGCTAAGGGTTATACCTAAAAGAAGGGGTCGATTATGAAGAGACCCTCTCGCCAATGGCTATGTTCAAGTCTATTAGAATACTCTTATCCATTACAGCCTATTTTGACTATGAAATTTGGCAAATTGATGTCAAGACTGTATTCTTGAATGATAAAGTTGGAGGGATTCGTATCCTAAAATCAAGAGCAAAATGTTTGCAAGCTACAAAGGTCTATTTATGGACTGAGCAAGCATCTAGATCTTAGAACATAAGGTTTGATATTGCTATCAAAATTTATAACTTTGAGCAAAATGTTGATGAGCCCTGTGTCTACAAGCACATCATTGACAAGAAAGTAGTTTTCCTGGTCCTTTACGTAGATGATATCCCACTCATTAGAAATAACGTAGGAACATTATTAGAAGTAAAGGGTTGGCTTACTAACCAATTCCAAATGAAAGACTTGGAAGAGTTAAATTATATTCTAGGGATCCAATTAATAAGGGATTGCAAGAACAAACTGTTAGCATTGCCTCAAACATTATATATCGATAAGATACTTGTGTGATTCTCGATGCAGACTCCAAAAAAGGTAATTTACCTTTCAGGCATGAAATTCACTTGTCTAAGGAACAATGTCCTAAGACACCTCAAGAAATTGAGGATATGAGACGAGATCCTTATGCGTCCACATTAGGCAGTCTCATGTATGCTATGTTATGCACGAGACCAGACATCTGCTTCGAAGTGGGAGTAGCCAAAAAATACCAGTCCAACCGAGGATTGGATCATTAAGTTGCTGTAAAGATTATTCTCAAGTATCTTCGGAGAATTAGAAACTATATACTCGTATATTCTGAACAAGATTTCCGTTAGGATATGCAGATTATAACTTTCAGTCAAACAGAGATTATAGAAAATCCATGTCTGGGTCAGTATTCACCCTTGGTGGTGGAGACATAGTATGAATGAGTATCAAGCAATCTTGTATTGTTGATTCCACCATAGAAGCTGAATATGTAGCGGCTTGTGAAGCAGCTAAGGAGGCTGTATGGCTCCGTAAGTTCTTGAGTGATCTTTTCCAGATATGGATAAACCCATGACACTTTATTGTGGTAATAGTGGAGATGTGGCTAATTCCAAAGAACCGAGAAGTCATAAAAAAGGAAAGCATATAGAGAGGAAATATCATCTTATCAGAGAGAAGATGTGATCGTGATGAAGATCGTGTCGTAGGATAACCTGACTAATCCATCTACGAAGACGTTAACGGCTAAAGTATTTGAAGGTCACCTAGAGGGTCTAGGATTACGAGACAAATCCACCTGCTTTAGTGCAATTAGGATATTGTTGGGATTTATGTCCTAAAGCTTGTAATATGTAAATGTAATAAGACATGAATAAAAGAAATAGATTTTCATTCTTTAAATATTTGTTTATTTCCATTCATATGCTTGTATCACATGTGTGAAATATCCAAGTATTTGTATGATGTAATCAAAACTGAGTATATGAATGTCTTATACATAAGGATTTAGTTTGAGACGTGCAATCTAAAGAATCCGTAGAGAGCAAACAAAGCTGGGTACTTTGTTTGTGGTTAATCTACAGCTGCGGTCCATTCTGTAATGTACGGTGATCTTATCATAGACTACTCATGTAGTGACATGAGAATAGAGGCACCTTATATGATTAGATCATATAGGACAAGGCCACAATTTATGTGAATCTCTCACCAAGATCCGTTAGATGAAAAGATTCATATATATCGACAAATGATGGTTGTATATAGGTGATCTAAATCCTGAGTGTCTTACTGACTCCTTCAAGTTAGATCGTGGCTTTTGACATACCATCAATGAGATTGATGTAGCATTATTGATTAATAACTTTGTATCTTAAAGTCGCAGTTTAGCTTGTGACTATGAAGGTTTGAACGCAACAGAGAAATCTCATTCTTGCGAGAAGTAGAAGAGTAGTTACCTTAAGAGTTGATTCGGGGCTTGAACAATTAAAAATGCTCACCTTCTTCTGTAATGAAATATAGGATATAATTGTTCATTAGAGAATCAACAATGGTTAAAAGAAAAGAGTTTTATAATTGTTCATAAGAGATTTTTATATCGCCCAACAGTATATATTTTTTTTATTTTTTTTTTAAAAAAAAAAAGAAATTAGAACCGGAACCGGGACCACCTATCTCGGTTCCAAACCAAACCGGTGCCATCTTTAAATGGAGCTACCCGTAATTATAATACGCACTTATAAATGTTAACACTTCATACTTGCTAACCTTTGATGTACTGATTGGATTAGGGCCAGTTTAGTAGAGTTTTTGCTTTTTTAAAAATAGCTGTAGCTTTGTTTTGGAAAAAAGCTGCTGACTGTTTGGTAAACTGTATTTTTAGAAGTGTTATGGACTGAAAAAGTTGTATTAAGGTATTTAGTAAGTTATATAGCTGAAATAGTGTGAAAATAAAAAATGACCAAAATAAATATCATAGTAAAATTAATTTATTTTATTTGTTAATGGAAATTTTATTTATATGCATTAAGCATATTTCAATATTTTTACTTTAATTTTCTTCCAAAGAACAGGGCTTTTTGATCTCCGATCTGAGTTTTGTCTTTCGAAGGGTCTCGTTCCGTTCATACGCCGCTCATTTGTAGCAGGGTTTTTTTTATGTTTTAGATAAGTAAGACAAGCGCTTCATTACGATAACAAAATAAGTATTAGCAAAATTTTTAATTATTTTTTAAAAAATATTAAAGATAAAAAAAATTGGTCTAGTTTAATTAATTATTTCTTTTCATTTTTTTGGTCTGAAAATATTAAAAATAAAAAAAATATTAATTATTGTTTTCTAATTTTTAATGTTTAACGTTAGAGTTCTTTGTAATTTTAATATAGGGCAAATTGCAATAAAATACTCTGATGTTTGGTCATATTACAATGAAACTACACTTTTTTTTAAACTACAACCAAGTACCTGAGATAATTATCAATTTGGTTCCTAATGTATTTAAAAATATTACTTTTTGTTCTATTTTTACTTTTTAAACTCACATGGTCCCTACCTTTTTCAAAATATATCAATTTAGTCCCTGTGACTAAAATTTTGACGATCAAATCTGACATAAAGTATAAATTGATCATCTTTTTTTTTATTAAATTAGCAAGACAATTTTACCCTCCAACTTTTTAGACAATTTTACCCTCCAACTTTTTACATTTTAACTATTTTACCTATTTGGATACTCCAATAAAAAATTGATATATGTTATAAAAACTCTAATTATTTTTAAAACACACTTAAAAGTAATTAAATAAAAAATAAATATTAAAAATTCATTAAAAATTTAAAAAATTTAAAAATAACATAATTTATTAAAGTAAAAATAAAATTTAAGATTGAATACTTATAAAACTCAAAATTTAGTTAAAAAAACTAAAATGTAAAATATTATTTATACATGTTTTGGAGCATATTATATAGTATATATACATTATATATATTATAAAAATATAATATAATAATAAAATTACAATATATATATATATATTATATATATATATATGTACTAAATTACTAAATTTTGAGTTTTATAAGTATTCAATCTTGAATTTATTTTATATTTAATAAATGATATTACTTTTTATAATATTTTTATTTTAATTTTTAATTTTTAATAATTTTATCATATTTATTTTATTATGTAATCCTTTTTAAGTATTTTTTTAAAAAAAAAATTTTATAACATATATCAATTTCTTATTGGACTATCTAAATAAGTAAACTTATTCAAAAATTAAAGAGTAAAAGTGTCATTCTAATTTAATAATTTAATAAAAAGGGTAAGATGATTAATTTATACTTTATGTCAGGTTTGACCGTCAAAATTTTGGTCATAAGGACTAAATTGATATATTCTGAAAAAAAGTAGGGACAATGTAAGTGAAAAAATTAAAAATAGATCAAAAAGCGATATTTTCAAGTACATTAGGGACGCAAATGATAACTATTTGAGGTACTTAGTTGTAGTTTAAGGAAAAGTGCGATTTTATTGCAATATGACCAAACGTCAAGATATTCCACTGCAATTTGCCCTTTAATATAAGATGAGAGATAATTTGGTTCGAAAAAAAAAATTATTAAAAATTATGACCAGCTTCCCACCTAAGCTAGAAGTTGAGGTGGGATTAGACCAACTTTAGCTTTTAGTCGTAGCTTTTAGATAGATTCTCCAATAAGCCGCTTCCAAGAGATTTACTAAATAACTTTTGGACCACAACTTAGGGTCCGTTTGGAAGAGCTTCTCTGAGTAGAGCTTTTAGGAGTAGATCTTTTTAAAGTAGAGCTTTTACAAGTAGAGCTTCTAAGGAAAAGTCGTTGGTCGTTTAGTTATCAATTAAAAAAGCTCTTTTAAACTGTAGATTGTTTGGTTGTATTAAATTTAAAAAGCTCTTGTAAATGATAAAATTACCATAAAGGACATTAAAGAATTTTAAATATAACAAAGAAAATATATAAAAAAAAATATCGTCAATTGAAATTAAAAAAAAAAAAAACACAACATAGAGCAAAACATATATGTGCAACATATAGGCAACATATATTGTAAAAGAAAAAATAAAATAAAAAAATCATAACACCATATACAATCATGCACAATAAAAAAAAAAAATTAAACAAGCAGAACGTATAAAACTATGTATATACGGACAGTGCGGCAACATAGACAGTAAAAAAAAGAAAAAAAAAACAAAGCAAAACATACATGTGCAGACAGCATATATTGTAAAAGAAAAAATAAAAAAAGGCATAACAAATACATGTGCGGCAAGGCAACATATAATGTAAAAAAAAAAAGAGGCAAACATTTATGCGGCAAGGCAACACATACTGTAAAGAAAAAATAAAAAAAAGCAGAACAAATATATATGTGTGGCAACTGTAAAGAAACAATAAAAAAAAAGCAAAATAAACATACATGTGATTAAAAAGATATAAGATAGAAGAAACTCACAGGTTAAAGATGAATTTTCTAAAATTCAATGTATTGAGAGCAGTGAAGTTATGTTTTATATGATAAAAAACTAAGTTATTAGGGTTTATAATTTAAAAAGGTATTGTGGAATTATAAAATATACTAAGGTTATATAAGATATTTTAATATTTTTTTAAAAAGCTCAAAAAGATCTACTTGGAAAAGCTTAAAATTTGAACTTCTCTGAGTAGACATAAAATAGCTTATTTAATTGCCAAAATCTCTACTGGAGTGACAACCAAACAATATAAAAAAAAAATTGAAAAGAGCTTTTGGAATTAAATAAGCTCTTTTGGCCAGTAGATAAGCTCTTCCAAACGTACACTTATTAGAAAATGTAAAAGCACTTACGAATAAGCTTCCCCAAACGGGCCTTAATCAACCAAAGTTAGCTTATTACAATATGATTGATCATAAATAAGCAAAAGCCAAAGTAATGGTCAAATAATATTAAGAAGCCATAGGTGTGTGATTGAAGATCTCGAGATGTTCATCTAGCGAATCGTAGACTTTGATGGGGTAGTAAAGAGATTCAAGAGAATCTAAGAGAAAATGAGAACTCTTGATATTGAAAATTAATTTGAATAATTGCTTACGATGCTCTGCTTTATATAGCAAGTGTTACAAAGAGTACATGAGAATTTCATGTGCTTAACAAACTTCCAATCCTAACAAACTTCTAACTGCACATCCGTAGTAAAGTAGTTAGTACACCTCCTTCCTACCTCAGTGGTGACGAGTTCGATTCCCACTATGTGCATATGTGAGTAGTTTTCTCCCTTTATTATGAGAGTAGTATTCTCCCGCTATAGGAGTAGATATCCGATTCGTACGTTTAGTGGTTAATCTCGACAGGTCTCGGCAGTTGTTGATATTGTAATTGTACCTCCTTTAAAAAAAAAAAAAAAAAACAAACAAACAAACTTCTTACTCCCTGAATTTCAGGATGATGTGGCAGCTAACTAGGACCAAGAATGTGCTGATCTAATGTTGACATAAGTTTATCATGGATAGTCAACTGATTTCAGCTTATGTGGCCAGCTAGGTTGTTCCTGGAAGATGGCTTGCTCATAAAGTTAGTTGTTTGATATTTCAGAGAAGGTGTTTGATGAAAGTCCCTGCACATCTGATCTTGTGAGCTTATTGCTGCCACTTCTTTACCACTTATGTTATTCAATGAGTGATCATTTGAATCACTTGATTGTACTCTAACAGTTCCCTCAAGTGAGACTGTGGATGGGCAACAACTAGCTTGGATCAAAGCAGTACAAATCGAGTGATTGGAAGAGCTTTTGTAAAAAGATCACCCGGTTGCTCTGCAGTTGGAATTTAGAGAATGTCAACCTCCTTGATTGCTACCTTTTCACGTACAAAATGAACATCAATCTCTACATGCTTAGTCCTTGCATGAAACACGGAATTTTGAGCAAGAACTTGAGCTCCCAAATTGACACCATAGAATGGGAGTATTGTGTAGAGGGACACCTAGTTCAGCAAACAAGGATGTGAGCCATAAGAGTTCTGAGGTAGCATGAGCAACAACCTTGTACTCAGATTCAGTACTTGACCGAGAAACAACATGTTGCTTTTTAGAGCTCCAAGTGAGCAAGTTTTCACCTAAGCAAATGCAGTAAGCATTTGTTGACCAACGATCAACCAAGCAACTGGCCCAATTAGCATCAAAAAATGCTTCAAGACCAGTGGCCATTGAAGTGCTGGAGACGTTTGATGAGAAAATCACCATGACTTTCGTCAATGTAGCTCGGATACAATGAAGAGATTCAAGAGAATCTAAGAGAAAAATGAAAACTCTTGTTATTGAAAATTAATCTGAATAACTGATCGACTGCAATGCTATGCTTTATATAGCAAGAGTTGCACAGAAGCACATGGGAATTGCATGTGCTTAACAAACTTCCATGAATTTCAGGGATGATGTGGCAGCTAATTAGGACTAGGACTATGCTGACCTAGTTCTGAGACAAGCTTATCATGGATAGCCAACTGACTTCAGCTTATGTGGCCAGCTAGCTTGTTCCTGGAAGATGGCTTGCTCACAGAGTTAGTGTTTTATGGGAAGATGTTTGATAAAAGTACCTGCCCACCTGATCTTGTGAGCTTCTTGCTGCCATTTGTGTTATTCAATGAGTGATCATTTGAATCACTTGATTGTACTCTTAACAGATAGGTAAACTAAGGGACTCTACCTCTAAGAACCGTGAATGTCATGTGTCATGTGGTTCAAAAAAATAAAAAAAAATTTACTCAACTCAAATTTGGTTGACAAATTAGAATGTTAGTTATTGCAATCATCAGTACATTCAAAAGACGAGATAAATTGTTTTTTTTTTGTAAATGAATTTATTTTGTTCGAGCACAAAAGACGAGGCATCAAATCTTAATATTGTTAAATTGCGTGCTTCCAATCTTGTTTCTTTTGGAAGAAATTCAGTTAATGAAATCATTATATATTGCTACATCGGGAGCATATTTGAAGCATGGAGTGTTAAAATGTTCTCTGTAATCATGTTTGCTTCATTTATTCAATGATTAAATATTTTTTTTAAATTAAAAGAATAAATAGATCATTTATCATAAAATATACATATTTTAATCTTTCAAGAATATAGCAGTTAAAAAGTGAACACTTATGTATTTTCAATAATACAATTTATAATGAATATTGATAATTAAAATATATATGCAGTGCTGACCTTGGGCCCGGGCGACAGGCCCAAGGGACCCAAATTTTTTTTATTTATTTATATTAATTTTTAAAATGCTTAGCCCAATTTTTTTTAAGTTTTTATATCGATCTGATGAAGACCCAATTTTTCTTTTTTTTTTTCTTTTGATGTTGTTGGGCGCAAATTTTTTTTCTTTTTTTATATTGAATTCTGAGGTCCTCACTACTTCTTCAAACATCAAAACCCTATTTTTCATTTACTTTATGTTGAATTCTGAGGCCTTCAAAAGTGACGAAAAAGTTTTTAAGTGATTATCAAAACTCAATGCAGCTAATTTTATTCCTTTATTAAAATTCAAAATTGTTGTTGGTTAAAAACAGCCAATATAATAATTAATTTCTTTAATTTTTTTTTCCTTTTCCTCTAGTTGATTTCTTCATGTGTGGCCTTTGGTATACTTTAGAAATTGAATTCATCCATAAGGATTTAGTCTAATATTTTGGTGACATTTATATAAACTTCTCACTATAAAGTTGTGCTCTATTATGAAAATTATATTTATTGGTGCATTCAATTATTTCTTAGAAAACATGTGCATAAAATGAAACAGAATTTTGGAAACATGACATTTCTTATGGTTTTTTTTTTTCTAGACATAATATAACAGAGGTCTTCAATCTTCTTCTCACGATTCTCAAAACTAAGCCCCTTACTAGGAATTAGGAAAAATTTCAAAAAAAAATAATTCCTTAAAAATACATTGCCTAACTTAAATATGTAAATGATGAAAGAGAAATGGACAATGATGCACTCAAAGGATTATGAAATATGTTTAGATGAGAGATTATTAGTTCGCAAGTAGCAAAACACTTTTGTCATGTAATATGTTTGTTTTGTTGAGTTTGTGTAAGCTGTTTTTTATAATTTTATTTTTCTTTATCCAGCTTTTATAATTAATACTTTTAATTTTAATGAAATTAAAGGCGTGATGGCCTAACCTCCCGTTGAGTTTCAACCATAAAAAAAATTTGTCTAGCAAAATTTTGTATTTGTTACAATTTATTGAAAGTATAACATGTTAGGACCTCATTTTAAGTTGAGCCCCAGACCACCAAAAAGATAAGGTCGGCCCCGTATATATGTAACAAAAGAAAATACATATTGTGGTACATAGTTTCTTTTTAAACATACTAGTATAATTTGAATCAAGAAGCAGATGAAATGATCAAACAAAAATAAAAAACTTCAATATATGTTATATGATAATAACAATAACCATACAATTAGATGTGTATCCAACTTAATGGCAAATCCAATAGAGAGTAGAGACTACTCATAAAATTAGTTGAATCAACAAGTAGGGAAATGAGTTGGAAGAATAAAATCTCAAAAACTAGATTCACGGTGATAAATACACACAAACCAAGATAGAGAAAAATTAATCATAATTCATAAAAAGAACCGAATGAATTGCTGAAATTTGGAGAGGAAGCACCCAAAATTTTATTCATTCTTTTCTTAATTGGTACATTATTAATAAGTTTAACTTTCTTTATATAAAAACAAGAGCTAATTGCATTGACCTCTTCTGAGGTTTTGCCAACTATAAGCAAAGTCAACTTTATCATTTATTATAAATACCTACCCTGCCTTTAGTAAAATTTGGTCAAATGTAACAGTTGATCAGGGGAAATCTTTGTGAAAAAACTCAAAAGTTGACTAACGGGAGGGGAGGTCTTTATCAATAAACCCAAAAGTTAACTAACAGAAGAGGAAGTCTTTGTCAATAAATCCAAAAGTTGACTCCGCCTGTAATTGAGCAATCCTTAGGGGAAGTAGACGTTATTTACTCTAAAAACACTAAGGAGTTCAACTATCAAATTTGACTAAATTAACAATATTCAATCTGACAAGATGAGATTGGCACAGTGGTATGCCCCTTACTTACATCTTAAGGTTGTGAGTTCGAGTCGTGTCCCCCTCTCTCAAATCCCAAATTAATTGTAATAGCTCAAAAAAAAAAAATATTCAATCTAAGTAATGTGGACCATTTAGGGATGGCAACAGATCGAGTTCAATTGGCTTTGGCCAAGTCCAAACCCAAACCTGAATTAATTTTTACACCCATACTCACCCACGAACCCGTGAAATTATACAGGTTCGGGTTCGAGTTTGTACCTGCGAGTTTAACTCAAACCCGCACCCAACCACGAACCTGCATAATTTCGCGGGTTCAAGTTTTGGTCTAACCCCACGAAAAACAATATTAAAAAAAATACATTAAATCATCTTCAAATCTCAATTTTACCATATTTAAATCCCAACAAATATTGAGCATAACACAATATCAAAAATATACCTAGTACATTAAATCATCTTTAAATCTCAAATTTCAAATATGTTTTTTAAAATAATATTTATTATATATGTTTTTTAAAAATTTAAGCAAGTTCGCGAGTTCGGGTTTGGTTTTTTCCTTCGAAACCTGGACCCGCTTCTGGTTTGAATTTTACATCCAAACTCGCCCACGAACCCAATTAGTAAAATTCAAACCCACCCATCACGGGTGAAAACCTGCAGGTTCGTGGGTGAAATTGCTATCATAAATGTGGAACAGCCAAACTAAAGGTTCATTTGGAAGAGATTCTTTAATGAGAACTTTTAAAAATAGATCTTTTAGAATAATAGCTTTTACAAATAGATCTTCTAAAAGCAGAGCTTGTATAAGTAAAGCTTTTAAAGAAAAGTCATTGACAGTTTAGTTGTCAATTAAAAAAACTCTTTAAAATGATAAGATTATCAAAAATGACATGATTTTATGTTAAAAAGCATTGTAAAATTAACAAAATATAATAGAATTATGTTAGACATTTTAATATTTTTAAAAACTCAAAAAGATCTAGTGATCTACTTGGAAAAACCCAAAATTTAAGCTTCTCCGAGTAGATGTAAAATAATTTTTTTAAGGATTAATTGCATTAAGGTACACCGATTTTATTTATAATTGCACACATAATACTAGTTTAGCATTTATTACACTAAAATACCTTGATTATGTTGATCATCGTTAACTTAACGATGATATTAACGTGGGAAGGGTATAAACGTTATTTAAGCAATTAAAATTTAAGTACTTAATTAAATTTTTAAAACAGAATGGATGAAAGGAGATCAAATCTTCCCCATCCATTAAGCAATCTCAATTATACAAAACATAAATAAGATTTTTTTTTTCAAAAAGAAATAAAATTGGGAGATCTCTTCCTATTGCTTTTCAAAATCAAAATCAAACTTAACCAAAAAAAAAAAAAAAAAAGCTCCATTAGATGGAGCAATCTACTCTGTCATCGATGGAGTCGCTCCATTACAGATGCGATGGAGCTCCAGCTGCTCCCTCTCGCAGATGCAATGGAGTCGCTCTATCTCAAATGCGATGGAGCAGCTTATAAGAGGCTCGTAGCGTACAACTTACAAGAGCTCCAGCTTACATGATTGTCTTCTTCTCGTTCTGGGTTGCTGGTGGTGGTAGTGATGGTTTTATGGGTTGGTCTTCGTTCTCCATTAATTTTCGCTTCTGGTCTTCTTGTTGTGGTTGATTTTGCTGGTTGTGTTTAAAAGGTTTGCGATGGAGAAAACCATTAATGATTTTCGAAAGGTTTGTGCTGGAGCTTCTGCTCCATCTTCCATCAATAGAGCAGAGGATCTGGTCCATTATTTTGTTTTTATTATTATTATTAGGGTTAATTGCACAAACATTCCGTGTTGAATGGCGTTATTGCACTCGCTGGAAGATTTTCCGTTTATTGCACAAACCACCCCTTGATTTCGTTGACCTAACTATTGACTGACGGTCAAATTGATAGTATGTTACTGTAGCAAGGGCAAAATTGTCCTTTTCCCATTAAACCATTAAAATAATTAAAAAATAAAAATAATTCCAAATTTTTTTCCCCATTAAATCAATTGAAACAATTAAAACACAATTAAAAAATAAATTAAAGTAAAAAAAATAATTAAAATAAAAACTGGATCAGATCAGATCTGGTCCATTAGAATTTAGAAGGTACCAGATTTCTCAAGAAATCTGGAAAAAGTTGAGAAATCTGGAAAAAGCCATATCCATCTCTCATGGCTCTCTCCATCTTCATCTCCCAAAAAAAAAAATTAAAAAAAATAATAATAAAAATCAAACTCCATATTTCTTTTTCCTTTTTCTTCTTCTTCTTTCCCAAATTTTGAATTTTTTAATTTTGAAAACAAAATTTTGAATTTTTTGTTTTCCAAACAAATCCTCTTCAACAAACCCAAAAATCCAATTTGATTCTTCTTCTTCTTCTTCTACCCAAAAATACAAACCCAATAATCCAAAATTTTGAATTTTTTGTTTTCCAAACAAATCCTCTTCAACAAACCCAAAACTCCAAAATTCAAATTAGATGTTTGGGTAAAAAAAATAATTCGAAGAAGATATTTGGGTAAAAAAAAATTTTGGGTTTGGTTGAAAAAGAAGATGTCTAGTTGTTAATGGAAATCTATTTGAAGAAAAAGATGAACAGTGCCCTTTTCTTTAAAAAAATTATTTTTCATATATTAAATAATTATTAAAAATAATAAAATATTTTGGTTGTTGAGAAAATTGAAGAAAATGAACGAAATTTGAACATGCAATTTTTTTATTTTTGTTTGGTTGCTGAAAAAAATGAAGAACATGAAGGGAATTTTTTTTTTTTTTTTCTATTTGGTTTCTGTTATCTTTGTTTTTTTTTTTTTTTGAATTGATTTGTAATTGTTCTTGTATTTTGATTGATAAGATAACATTTAGTTGTTATTTGGGTTTGATTACAGAAGAAGATATTAAAAACATTTAGTTGGCATTAGGAATTTAATTGAAGAAGAAGATGAATAGTAGAATTGTTTTAAAAATTAATAAATAGAAATAGAAATAAAATAAGATAGTAAGGGTATTTTGGTCATTGTCTTAAAATAGTTAATTTGACCGTCGGTCAACGGTTTGGTCAACGAAATTAAGTGGATGTTTGTGCAATAAATGAAAAACTTGCCAGCGAGTGCAATAACGTCATTCAACACGGGATATTTGTGCAATTAACCCTTATTATTATTTTTCGATTGAATTTGAATGAGGTTTGAAATTTGTTTGGAATTTGTGTGAAATTTGTGAAAGAAGATGGATTATTTGTTTTGAAAGATTGAAGGAAATGAATTATTTGTTGTATAATTTTGTTTTTATTTAAGAAAGAACAAATTTTCTGTGAAGATTTTGTTTGTGGGAGATTAAAGAAGGTGAAGATGATGATTTTTTTTAATTAAATTTGTATAAAAAGTTAATTTTATTGAAGAGAACTTAATTTATTATTATTTTTTTAATAATTAAAAAATTAATATATGAAATTATATAAGGGTAAAGTGGTCTTTTACCCCTCTTACGTTAAATCCACCGTTAAGTCAACGATGGTCAACATATTCAATAGTATTTGAGTGTAATAAACGGAAAACTGACATTATGCGTGTAATTATAAATAAAGTTAGGGTATCTAAGTGCAATTTACCCCTTTTTTAATCGTACAAAAGCTCTACTAAAGTAACAACCAAACGACATAGAAGAAACTGAAAAGAAATTTCAAGATTAAAAAAAAAACTCTTTTGACCAGTAAAAAAAGCTCTTCCAAACGTACACTAAGATGTATTCAATTTGGACTTTTAAAAAACTTCTAAAATTTTTTATGGAATTAAAAAGTTTGGATGTATTCAATAAAAATTTTAAAGAGTCTATAAAAGTCATACGATATTTAATATAGACATCTACAGAATTTAAAAAAGTATGTAAAAGTCATATGATATTCAATTTAAACTTTTACAGACTTTAAAAAAAGACTACATAAGTCATGAAATATTCAATCTAAACTTTTTAAGAATTTATGAAAATAATGAAGTATTCAAAATGTCAATGACTTTCATAGACTTTTAAAAATGCTAGAATGTTGTATAATTTTGTGGACAATTTTTCATAAAATTGCTCATAATTTATCACTCACTTCTCTCTAAGACTTTTGAGACTTTCTGACAAATAATTACTGATAATTTTTATTATCACCTGTTATTGAGTGCATCATTCAAAAAGAGTAATTCAAAAAAAAAATTAGTAACCAGCATGTAACCTATCATGCGGACGAAAAATGATATTAAAGTTAATAAATATTACTGATAAGATAGAAAAGTAAGTGCTTAAAAAATTTTTAAAAAAAGTGTGGAAATCAATATACACTATCTTTTTTCGTTATTCATGACTTTAAATAGACTTTAAATATTTTGTTAGCAGTTAATAAAGCAACTTCAATGTTTTTAAGGTAATATTTTTTATGAATAAATTTATGAAACTATAAAAAAGAAATTTAATTTTAATATTTTCAAGATTAAATAATATGTCAAAAATATATATTTTTTTAAATCTAAAATGTTGTTTATAGACAGTTGAAATATTAGATTAAACATTATATGTATAATGATTGGCCCATAAATAACTTAATTATATTATAAGACAGAAATTTTAAAGGGTTGATATAGTTAATATATTGTATTTATAGTTTTAAAAGTCAACGAAAATTTATCAATGTCTTCTTTCGAAAAAAAAAAAAAAAGTATATGAAAATATATAAATATCTATGAAAATCATTTGAAATGAAAGTATATAAAAGTCTGTGAAAGTGTTTAACAATTCTGCAAAGTCTATAAAAGTATATGAAAGTGTTTTATAAATTTGCAAAATCTATAAAAGTCTATAAACTTTTAAATTATTTTTGAACTATACAAAAGTCATTCACTTAAAAAGAAAGTCTATAAAAGTTTCTGAAATTTTAAATTATTTTTGGGTTAGAATAGTCCTCACATTTGATCATATTGTAATGAAAACGTACTTTTACTTAAATTACAACTTAGTAGAATTGTTACTAAATTGGTCCTAATTTATTTAAAAATATCACTTTTTAACATGTTTGTACTTTTTTAACTTACGTGATCCCTAACTTTTGTAAAATAAATCAATTTAGTGCATATGACCAAACTTTTGAAAGTCAAACCTGACATAAATTATAAAATGACTTTTTTACCTTTTTTTTATTAAATTATTAAATTAAAAAAATGATTTTATCCCCTAACTTTTTATATTTTAATAATTTTACATATTTGGATAGTCCAATAATAAATGATTTGTTATAAAAACTTAAATTTTAAAAAAAAAATTAAAGATGATAAAATAAAAATAAAATAATAAAATTCATTAAAAATTAAAAATAATTATAAAAATTTTTAAAAAAAAAATTAAAAGTAACATCATTTATTAAAAATAAAAATAATATTTAATATTTAATATTTATAAAATTTAAAATTTAATTAAAAGAAGGGCAAAATTTATTTTAGTCCCTAACTTATTTCGAATTATTACTTTTTCACCGGCATTTTCTGTTTTAGCTCGCGTGTCACTAACGTTTTAAAAATTCATCAGTTTAGTCCTTCTGACCAAATTTTTTACACTCAAACATGACAGAATATGCATATTGATAATTTTATCCTTGGTTTTAATTTATTAGATTAAAAGTATGATTTTACCCTTTATTTTTAAAATTTAATATATTAACCTTAATTTTTAAACATCCAATAAGAATTTAATATGTGTCACAAATTTATTTTTTAAAATTAAAATTATAAATACATAAAATTTATAAAAATATGTCCTTAAATATTTTAAAAAAACACAAAAAAAAATTAAAAATAACTTAATATTAAAATTAAAAACCTTTAAAAAATTTTAAAAAAATTATTACAATAAATTATTAATTTATCAAAATTTAATAATTTAAAATAATATTAAAATATAAAAAAAATATTATATATCAAAATTTAATAATATTAACATAAAAAAAATCATTTGTTATAAAAAAATTAAAATTAGAAAAAATCTAAGAGGAGGTTGTATGCCTCCTCCTTTGAGATTTTTGGAAATCCCAAATTTCTGAGATTTCTAAAAATCCCAAAAAATCTGGGAGAAGGCATTAATAACTGTTCGGAGGAGGCGTGGCCTTCTCCTAACAAACTTTAGGGAGGAGGTCGCCAATAGATCTAGGATTCCCACCAACAGTCTTCAAGAAGGAAATCCAACAAATCTGCTACTTCCTCCTAGATTTCTGAGATTCCTAAATCTGATTGAAGGAGGCAGTGCTTTCTCCCAAAAGTCTTTAGGGAGGAGGCGCGGCCTCCTCACTGGCCGCCGAGAAGGAGGCCGCACCTCTTCCCCGAGTTTTCTGGTCATGGAGGAGGCAGCATCCTCCTCTATTTTTTTCAATGTTTTTTTATTTTTTTTATTTTGTTAATTGTTAATTTTTTTAATTAATTTTTTGTTTAATAGTATTTTATTTATTTTTAATATGAACTATTATTTTTGTGTATAAAGACTAAAATACCCCTATTGATGGATTTTTGAAATGTTAGGAATCACACGAGTTAAAATATAAAATATCGGTCAAAAAGTAATAATTCGAAATATGTTAGGGACCTAAATGATTTTTTCCCTTAAAAAAATTAAAATATTAAAATATTATATATACATTTTTTAGAGTATATTATATGGTATATATATATATATATATATATATATATATATATATATCAATAAACATGATGCTTGCCTAAAGATTCTCTCTCTTTCCTGAAACCTAATTTTTTTTTATTTTATACTATCTAAGTATGCTCTGTGCTTGCCTCCGGTGGAGGATCCTGCATATCATAACAGATATACAGTTTAATCCGATAGTAGCCACGGTCCCTCTCACAGTGTCGTGGTCGACCCTGTTCTCAACCGTAAGTCCCGCTTTGAGTTGATATAGGGCAACAGGAGTGGGTCTCTCTGTGAAACTGTGTTGAGGGCTCCCGGTATAGAGTACAGTTTTATTATTATATTTTAATTTTTACAAGTATTCCATCTTAAATTTTATTTTATTTTTAATAAATAATATTACTTTTTAAATTTTTATAATATTTTTACTTTTGTTTTTGTGTTAAATGAATTTATCATATTTATTTTGTTATTTAATTATTTTTAAGTGTTTTAAAAAAAATTAAAATTTTATAATATACGTCAATTTCTTATTAAACTATCCAAATATATAAAGTTGTTAAAAAGTTAACGAGTAAAAGTATCATTCTAATTTAATAATTTATTTAGAAATGCTAAAATATTCAATTTATACTTTATATTAAGTTTAACCGTTAAAATTTTGGTTATAGGGCTAAATTGACGCTATTTTGAAAATATTTGGGACCATATGAGTTAAACAAGTAAAAATAGATCAAAAGATTATATTTCTATATATGTTAGGGACCAAATTAATAATTATCCAAGATAGTAAGTTGTAATTTAAGTAAAAGTACGGTTTCATTATAATATGGTTAAATATCATAATATTCTATTAAAATTTGTTGTAATTTTTTTTCTGCATTTTTTTTAAATGGGATTTTATCTTAAATGTTGATTTTATTTTCTTTAGATCGACATAATTGATGTGATGTGAGTTGAGCAATTGATATTTAATCAAAAAGGTCTCTTATGAAAACCTGAACCACTTCCAGAACAATTGAGCCTATACATAATTACGTCATTCAATGAAAAGTAATTGGTCTGAAACTCAAAAAGAATACCCTGACAAGCTCTTTAGGCATGTGACATTGTCACTTGGTGCTACACTGCAGTATCAAATTCCAATTTTTAAAATGATATTTGGTATATTGCTACAGTATCACACCAAAATTTTTAGACTTTTTATTTTATCCTCATTTATTTAGTTCAAATAAATTGTATTCCCTTTATATCTTTTTATCAATTTAATATATTTATAAAATTTAATAAATAATAAAATTTATAAATTAAATTGAACCCAATATTATATATATATATATATATATATATAATCTATTTAATTTATATAATTTACTAGCTTTGGAGGGACCTCCACTAAGTTTGATTTCTATAATTTTTTCCTCTCTGCTTCCTATCTATCAATCTTTTCTGTATGTTGGAACAATCAATCAGTACTCAGAATAAAATTAATAATGTAAAGAAGAATTCAGAGAAGAATAATATACAAAAAAAAAAAATAATAAGAATCTAATGATAAATTTATAGAAAGAAATTGTAATAGAGGCTTGTAGGTCTGTAATGTCCTAAGACAGTATTTCTCCCCTTCCGATTGCTTGAAGGACGAATGGAGTCTGTCCCCAGGATTCAACTATCAAATCTTCTTTACTGAAGCAACACAGCCCAGAAGTCAGGTAAACTACAACAGTGTTTTTCTTTTTCTCTCAGAGGATTTTAGACGGCAAAAAGTAAGAAAATATTTGATTAAAAAATTGAGTGAGTTTGCAATGTCTTAATCCTGTATTTATAATGAGTAAAAAGGTGTCTATGAACCAAATGCAATTATATGAAACAGTGCGCCTTTTTGTTTTTGAAAAGATACAACTCTGTATCAAAATATGTCTTTATAATTTAAATTTAAATTCAAATAATAAAAATAAAAAAATAACAGTGGACTTTAAACAAGCAACAAAACAGTGGCATAAAAAATTTAATCATACAATGCTGACATCAAGGATTCAAAATTAATGAATGTAATAAATGTGTATACATTAATGTTATGAAAAATTGTTGTGTCATAGTGTGCTTGTATGTAGATGACATGCTTATAATGAGAACAAGTAAGGATGCCATAAATTCCACCAAAAAGATGTTGAGTTCAAAATTTGACATGAAAGACTTAGGTCAGGCAGATGTCATTTTAGGAATTCAAATCAAAAGACATATTGATGGCTACATTCTTACTCAAGCCCATTATGTAGAAAAAAATATTTAAAAGGTTTAATTAATTCGAATTATAAACCTGCTTGTTACACCTTTTGATGTTAATTGCAATTTAAAGAAAAATACAAGAAATACAATTTTTCAATTGGAATATTCTCAAATAATTAGGCAGCCTAATGTATTTGATAAATTCTATTAGACCAGATATTACTTATTCAGTAAGTAGACTTAGTAGATATAACACAATCCTGGTCGTGATCATTAGGAAGCATTGATCAGAGTATTAAGGTATTTAAAATATACTTTAAATTATGGATTGATATATACAACATATCCATCTATATTATAAGGTTACAGTGATACAAATTGGATTTCTGACAGTACAGAAACCAAATAAACCAGTGGATATGTATTTACATTAGGTGGAGCTACAATTTCATGAAAGTCCTCTAAGCAGACGTATATAGCACGGTCAACAATCGAATCAGAATTTATAGCACTAGATAAAGCTGCTGAAGCAGCAAAATGGTTAAGGAACTTTTTAGATGACATTCCAGTCTGGCCCAAGCTTGTGACAACAATCTGTATATACTGCGATAGCATGGCAGCTCAAGCAAGAGCCAAAAATAGTGTATACAATGGAAAATCAAAGCACATAAGGCGTATACACAATACTATCAAGCAGTTACTCTCAAATGGAGTAATTTCCATTCAATATATAAAGTCAAAGGAAAATATTACAGATCCTTTGATAAAAGACCTACCAAAAGAGCAAATTAAGCTTACATCGAGAGGAATGGGTTTAAAGCAAATTCAATGAGTTGAACCGGACGGAAATCTTACCTAGCAGATTAGAGATTTCATGGTATACGTTCAATAAGCAAACTTGTGAAGATGTCATCCAATGAGAGCTGATGTCCATTGTATAAAGTATACTCTATCTGCATTGTATAAGTTTGTTATTATTGTTATTATTATATTGTCAGCCAATCAATTACAATTACACAGATCTGTGACTTGTCACTTTGAGTGGCTGAGATTTGGTCTTGTTAGAAGATCAACGGTGACTCTGTATTTGTATATATTGTAAACAGTGATGTGAGGTTTACACTAATGAAACAAACACACATTTCGTGTGATCATTTTCTCTTTCTCTCTGTATTCTGTTCTCTCTCAACTCTAAGAGAGTTTTCTCTTCTTCTTGTTGATTTGTAGATCTAGGGTTAGTCTTTACATGGTATCAGAACCTCTCTTGGCTAAATCCATGGTGTCAACAAGTAGTCCAGGTGGTACTCCATCTTCGTATGTGAAGAAAGTTGAGTTTGCGTCAATCTCGAAAGCACTCAACTTCAATCTCTCTGTGAAGCTGACTCGTGACAACTATGTTCACTGGCAAGCTCAGATTCTTCCAGCTATTAGAGCCTTAAGCCTTGAGAAGTATATCAATGGTAGTTGTCTCTGTCCTGCGAAGTATGTGAAGGTTTCTGTAGCTGAAGGTGTCACGGAAACGATCATCAGTGAAGAGTTTGAAGACTGGTGTAGAGCAGATCAGCTGCTTCTGTGTTGGTTAATGTCAACCATTAGTGAAGGTTTGATTGGAGAGGTATCAGACTGTCTCTCTTCTTTGGAATTTTGGAGAATCATAGAAACTTTGTTTTCTAGGGAATCCTTAGCTAAGGTGTTACAAGTGAAGCAACAACTCCAGAGTGCTAGAAAAGGTTCAAGTTCGATTAGTGAGTTCGTCTTGAAAGTTAAAGGTCTTGGAACCAGCTTGAGATCAGCAGGACAGACTGTGACAGATCAAGATCTTCTGCTTTGTGTACTGAACGGATTGGGACATGAATATGATCCTGTGGTGGTAATGCTTTCTCAACAGCAATTAACCATGTCACTTCATGAGGCACAGTATATGCTCATGATCCATGAGCAGAGAATAGAGCATCTCAACTCTGTTGCTCAGCTGGATATTCAAGCTCCGGTGGCTAATTTTGTTTCAAGCAACAATAGTGGTGGTAGGAGCTCTAACAGAGGGGGTTTTAATTCTGGTGGTCGAGGAAGCAACAATAATCGTGGTCGAAGAGGCAGAGGAGGCAGATGGAGTAACAACAAACCTCCATGTCAGATATGTACAAGGCCTGGGCACTCAGCCTTCCAATGTTACAACAGATTTGACCGATCTTATCAGCAGCAATCCTTTGTCAATACTTCTGTAAATGGTAATGGAGGTTCACAAGGGGGCAATTATCAGGGTCATGTGGCTCAAGCTTCACCAAATTTCTCTGATGGTGGTGGTCAGGGAAATCAGCCTGTTTTTCAAGGAAATTTTCAGAATTTCCAGGCTCATTATGGACAGCAGTCAGCAACACCAGAAACTATAGCTGATCCTGCGTGGTATGCAGACAGTGGTGCTACAAGTCATATGACTTCTGATTTGGGTAAGCTTTCCAACTCCTCAGTTTATACTGGTTCTAGCAAGTTAACTGTTGGTAGTGGTCAAGCTTTAGCTATTAACAGTATTGGTAGTTCAGTAGTTCAGTCACACACCAAACCTACTCAGTCTTTACTACTAAATCATGTTCTTCATGTACCAAAAATAACCAAAAATCTACTCAGTATATCCAAATTTACTAGGGATAACAATGCTGTAGTTGAGTTTTATGACACTTTTTGTGTTGTTAAGGACAAGCTTTCCCAGAAAGTGTTGCTCCGAGGCATACTTAAGGATGGCTTATACCAGTTACAGCTCCAAGGGGATCAGCTCAAGTTGACTGGTCTTCCATCAAGGACAGCTTCTCAGTCTGTCTATCTTGCTGATTTTTCATTCAATAATTGTACAGATTCTGTTCAATCTGATTCTGTTTTTCCTCATGTACAAACTGTTACTCCTATTATTACTCCTATTGCTTTAAATTCTAATGTTGCTGATTCTGTTTTGACTGGTGAAAATGTTAATAATGTGTGTGCATTGTGGCATTATAAACTTGGTCATCCTTCTCATTATGCTTTGAAATCTGTTATGTCTTCTTTGAATTTATCCTGTTCACAATCTACTTCTCATTCTAGTTGTTGTGATTCTTGTAGACTAGGTAAGATGCATCAACTTCCTTTTTCTAGGTCTAGCATTAAGACACAAAAGCCTTTAGAACTCATTTATTCTGATATTTGGGGTCCTTCTCCAGTTATCTCTCTTGAGGGGTATAGATATTACATTGTTTTTGTTGACTGCCATACTAGATTTTCTTGGCTTTTTCCTCTTAAGCTTAAGTCTGATGCTTTGTCTACATTCATCATGTTTAAAACTCAAGTTGAAAAACAGTTTGAGACTTCCATTAAGATCCTACAAACCGATATGGGTAAGGAATATCAAGTTTTTAGTTCTTATCTTAGGCAACAAGGTATTCTTTTTCGTTTTTCTTGTCCTTATACACACCAACAAAATGGTGTTCCTGAACGTAAACACAGACACATAGTTGAAACTGGGCTTACTTTGCTTGCTCATGCAAAGCTGCCATTAAATTTCTGGGCTGAGGCTTTTCAGGCAGCCATGTTATTGATAAATAATCTGCCCAGTCCTCTCTTACATAACAAGTCTCCTTTTGAACTATTATTTCATAGAAAACCTAATTACAACTATTTCAAAGTATTTGGGTGTGCATGTTTTCCTTATCTCAGACCTTTTGCTAAGCAAAAATTTGATTTTCATTCTTCTAAGTGTCTTTTCATAGGTTATAGTTTACAGCATAGGGGTTATAAGTGTTTGCATCCTTCCGGGAAAGTTTATGTCTCTAGAAATATAATCTTTCATGAAAATAATTTTCCTTATCCCATTTTGTTTTCTTCTAGGTCTGATGCATCTAGTTCTAGGTCTAGTCTTCCTCTTTCAATTTTTAATTCTTTGTCTCCTAATTCTCAGTCTGTTTCTGCCATTCCTCATGTGTCATCTGCTGTTTTACCTTCTACTGTCACACCTGCACAATTTTCACATTCTTCACTGTCTAATACAGAGTCATTACAGCAACATTCTCTTCCTTTTTCTGCTTCTCCTTCAGCTGTCAGTTCTTCTGACTGTTCTCACTCCTCTATTATCCCTAATATTCATAATCCTCACAGAATTTCTTCTCATCCTATGGTCACTAGGTCCAAGGTGGGTATTTTTAAACCTAAGGTTTTTCTGCTCTTTGTCAATCTCCATGTGCTAAACTTACTGAAACTGAACCCACTTCTGTTAAGACAGCTTTAGCTGATCCTAAGTGGAAGTTAGCTATGGAAGAGGAATATAATGCACTTATGAGAAATAATACTTGGACTTTAGTGCCTCCTAGCTCTAGTTGCAATATTGTTGGTCATAAATGGGTGTTTCGCATTAAGTATAAACCTGATGGTTCTATTGCCAAATATAAAGCTAGGTTGGTTGCAAAGGGGTTCCATCAAACTGCTGGTGTTGATTTTACTGAAACCTATAGTCCTGTTATTAAACCCTCCACAATTAGGGTTATTTTTACATTAGCTGTCACTTATGGTTGGGAGATTCAACAGGTTGATGTTAATAATGCTTTTCTTAATGGGGATTTGAAGGAGTTAGTGTTTATGGAGCAGCCTGCTGGGTTTGTGAATTCTGTGTTTCCTTCTCATGTTTGCAGACTTAATAAGGCTCTCTATGGTCTCAAACAAGCTCCCCGAGCTTGGTTTCATAAACTGAAAACAACTCTTTTATCTTGGGGTTTTCAAAATTCTACTTCAGATATTTCTCTGTTTATTTACAAGAAAAATTCTGCTCTTTTGTATGTAATTGTATATGTGGATGATATACTAATTACAGGATCTAATAGCTCTCTCATTCACAAAACAATTACAGATCTTAATTCTCAATTTGCATTGAAGACACTTGGTTCTGTTGGTTATTTTTTGGGATTTGAAGCTTTTAGAAATTCTCAAGGGATTTATCTTACTCAAACTAAGTACATTTTTGATCTTCTTGCTAAGACTAATATGTTGCTTTCCAAACCTTGTGATACTCCTCTTTGCCCGAGTACAAAACTGTCTTTGCAATGTGGCACTCCTTTTTCCAATCCAACTCTGTATCGTAGCACACTTGGGGCTTTGCAGTATCTCACCTACACCAGACCTGATATTGCTTTTGCTGTGAATAAGTTGAGCCAGTTTTTGGCAGCCCCTACTGATGTACACTGGCAGTCTTGTAAACGTATTCTTCGGTATTTGAAGGGTTCTGCTGGCCTTGGTCTATTCTTTCGGCCTGCCCCTCAGCTATATATTGAAGCCTATACAGATGCTGATTGGGCTTCCTGCACTGATGATCGTCGCTCTACGAGTGGTTGTTGTGTGTTTCTAGGGTCCAATTTAATTACTTGGTACTCTAGGAAACAGAAAGTGGTTGCTCGGTCTAGTACCGAGGCTGAATATAGAGCTCTTTCTCAGGCCTCCACAGAAGTTATTTGGCTCAGCTCTTTGTTTCAAGAACTGGGTATTGTTCTTACTGCTAAACCAGTGTTGTGGTGTGATAATGTAAGTGCTGGTGCTTTAGCACATAATCCTGTTTTTCACTCTAGAACTAAGCATGTAGAGGTGGGTGTTCATTTTATTAGAGAGAAAATTGCCCTTGGTCATCTTGCTGTCAATTATGTGCCCACTGATTTGCAGCCTGCAGATATGTTAACCAATGCTTTGCCTTCAACCAGATTTCAGTTTCTTTGCAGCAAGCTGAACCTGGCAGTATCTCCCCAGTTCAGCTTGAGGGAGGATGTGAAGATGTCATCCAATGAGAGCTGATGTCCATTGTATAAAGTATACTCTATCTGCATTGTATAAGTTTGTTATTATTGTTATTATTATATTGTCAGCCAATCAATTACAATTACACAGATCTGTGACTTGTCACTTTGAGTGGCTGAGATTTGGTCTTGTTAGAAGATCAACGGTGACTCTGTATTTGTATATATTGTAAACAGTGATGTGAGGTTTACACTAATGAAACAAACACACATTTCGTGTGATCATTTTCTCTTTCTCTCTGTATTCTGTTCTCTCTCAACTCTAAGAGAGTTTTCTCTTCTTCTTGTTGATTTGTAGATCTAGGGTTAGTCTTTACAAAACTGGTTGGGCAAAACTCAAATTGTGAAACACACAATTTAACCCTTTCTTATAATGATGGTGTATTTTATGATGTATAAGGATATGATTTGCATTTAATGACACTTATTTTTATAAAATGTCACCTATATGATAGAAAATGTGGGGTCGTATTTGTGAGAATAAAATGCTAAATTCTCTAAAGCTATCTTGAATACTAAAATATGTTCATAACCAAAAACTACAGTAGTAAAAGAGATGTGTTATGTGTGAGACTTCTGTTGGTGCATGTGAGTATGTTAGGTTTGAAGTTAAAAACTTCAATCCCACATCTAAATATTAGTCTCTTCTTTTAGTGTATATAAGTAGAAAATGAGTTCCAAGACCTTGATAGTTATAATATGCGGTGTCTATAAGAGGGAGCTCTATCAAGGCCCACAAAGCCTTATTAGTAATTCAAAGGTCTACATATTATTTTCTACTTATTTACACTAAAAGAAGAGTGTAATATTTAAATGTGGGATTGAAGTTAAACATACACCAACACTGTATACATACATACGCTATGAAAAGAATTCTAAATCATTTTCTTTCAATCACATAAAGTATGAAGTATATTAATATTATGAACAGTAAATTTATAAATATCACGTTAGCTAAACGGACAAGATCTTAAGAGAGATCTTATTATTATATATATAGCATAAATCCATTTTTCACCTCATCTCTAAATTTTTTATTTTAAATTAATTTTTTAATAATTATATTATAAAAATATAGAAATATAATAAAAATAATAATATTAAAATTAAATGTAATTAAATACATATCCAGAATTATACTATAAAATAAAGTAAATTAAAAGTGTGTTTATTAAATTAATTGAATATCTATGGGAACAATATGTGAAAATATTTATGAATTTTAGTAAAAAGATTAAATAAAGTGTGTTTATTAAATTAAACGTTTTTGTGTTAAAAGTATTTTAAGCTAAAGTTTAATTTGATCAACTATTGAAAAAAATATATATATATATATATATATATATATATAACTAATTATGTGAATAATAATTTTTTTAATAGTATATGATTAATTATTTAAGAATATTAAAAAAATTAATTAACTTCAAATAAATTATAAAATAAAAATTAATTAATGTTATAAAAAAATAGAATATTCACACCAATTTAGTGTTAATAATATTAAAGTGTAAAAAAATTTAATATAAGTATATTTCATAAAGATGTTTTGTTATACTAAATTAGTATAAAAGATGCCCTTAGAAATTGATCCTACACCATTTTTTGCACATGGGTCGCTCTGGAAAAGCGATTCATGTCGTCCTGTTTGGCAGAACATGAGGCTTTTCTCATTTGAAATTTGTATCAGAATTCACTACTTGTCAAGATTATCGGCACCCGACAGTGGAAAGCCTGGAAAGGAGAGCCTCTCCATGCTCCAGGAAAAATCAAACTTGCCTCTCCAGACTTTGTTGCTAAAAATCACTAGTTTTAATCAGTGATTTATACAACGGAATAAAAATCACAACGAACAACTGGAGAAAAGAACAATGAAAACTCAAAAACGGTGTTAAACAACTTGCCAGACCTGACCCTAATGCGCACATGTGACCAACGTTGCTTGTTATGTAATGCCTCTACAGATATATCAACAGAAGAATAGAAAGAGGAAATCCAAAACCCAATTGTTACAAGATATCTGAAAGTAAAGAATCAAGAAAGAAAGAAAGGGAGCTCAGATTTGGAATACACAATAGCCCCATGTTCAATCCACACCACAATTTTTCTACACTCAAACCTCTCAAACCAAACGTATTGGACTGGATCTTTCAAACCCCGTAACCTTTATGATAATTTTAAATCCCAAAATCATCTACTCGCTGAGTTTCTCGTGTTAACTCTGAAACATCAGTATCAGCTCCATCTGACCTCTTCAACTTCGCCACAAGAACCCACATGTTAGCGAGTTCATTTTCAAGATAAGCTTCTCTTTTCTTGGATTCCTCAACCTTCCTTTGAAGCTCAGCCTCTCGTTGATCCTTCTCTAAAAGAGCACCTTCATATGAATGTTCTCTCTCCCGGCTTAGAGCCAATTCCCTCTTGAGATCTGAGGGTGATCCAGCTTGGTCATGTCTCTTCATCTGACCATCTCTGCGCCCATTTCGAACTGTGCTTGTTCTGCGTTGGGTGGGAGAACTCTTCGTGGCTGCCAGCTCCGCAGCTAGTCTTTCATTATGATTCATAAGCTTAGCAACTTCTTCGGACAATGCCTTGAGCTCAACAGCAGCAGCTGAGGCTAGTCCTTTGGCATATGAGCTCTCCTCCGCCTAATTTCTGGTTCCGAAGTTCTAGCTGTTCTTTTGACTCTGTTAATTCAGTTACTTTCTGCTTCAATTCTTCAATCTCAGTAATCTGTTTAAGATCAAAAACAGGGAGAAATATTAGCTAATATTGACTTTCATGCCAACATAGAACTTGAATAGCAACATACTGAAATTTAGGCAACAGCTCATACAATTCTGTACCCGTACATGCCCTGACTTTTACGGAATCACTGCTACATTGAAAATTCATTACTTAAGACACACCTCCCCAATCCCCAACCCTGCTATTTGAAACCTTTCATGGACAACACGAGATGAAAGGAAGATATTTCCACCCACAAGTACGACTATCATGGTAGCATTAACCTATGATAGCACCAACACAAACTACTGATGTCACATATAGTTTACAGCTTACAATTTATCCACAAGTAACTTGTCCAAAAATATTGTCTTCCAGCATTAACTTTGTCAAGAAAGTTTCCAACACAGGAACAGGTCACGTAATGCACCACACGTGTGTGCACAAGCATACGCACATGCATGCACATATTTTTTGGGGTTGAGAGGCTATAGGTTTGGAAGAATGGGATCTTCCATGCAAATTAGTACAATTATCAAGAGTAGAAACAGTACAGCTGATTTTGCTCCACTTTTACTGAAGAAATTTGGAATATGGCTACATGTCTCAATAAATAATCTCATTAAAAAAAATGTTCATGAAGAAAATGATACAAACTGACTTGAGCGCAGTGGGATTAATCAAGTTCACGCCAATTGTATTAAAAGAAGAGTAAATTAAGTTGAAGTCAGAAAGACTACTACATAAAATATTTTATAATACTTTCTATATTTAACATAAAAATATTAAGATTGTAATTTATAAAGGTATTTTAAAGATCTATGCTTCTTACTTTTGAGAAAAATAATTATTAAATATAATTTGTATGATCTAGTTATTTTAACATCTCTTTCAAGAGATACTATTGCTAATCTATCATTCTTATGAAATTATTGATATTAAGGAGAACTTTTATTATTGTTAATTTCGAAAAATCTTCTTTATGTAGAAGCAAGTATTACTTTGTCAGTAAAAGCAAAATAAATATTTTATGGTTAAGTTTTCATGTGGGTATTATTTCACTTTATTAAACTTCTTTTAGAACTTTTAATTCTAAGAACAAATCTAACAATTTTGCAGCAAGTAATTAACTGAAAGGGTTATTTTAACTTAAATTTCTTATTTAAATCTAGACTTCAACATCTAATCCGTCTACTCTAATCCAAGCGTTGAAATATATCACATCATCTATAAAAATCAATTAAAAAATAATACAAAATAAAAAGTATATAAGTTTATTACGATACCATAGAATTAATAGAACCTGAAATTAATTGCAATTAGAACAAAATAAGATTACAAACGTTTTTTGCAATCATGCTTTCTTCTTCAAAAGAGAATTTGTTGATTGTTAGTAACCAATAGATCTAAAAACTTAAACTGATAAAAAAGGACCTAACAATAATATTTAAGCACTCTAACACACCCCTCACGTGCAAGACCAATGCACTTACCACATGGCTCGAGCCCAAATAAAAACACTTAACAAATTTATATATAACCATGTTGGGAGACTCGAACCCAGGACTCCCTAGTATAACAAAAACTCTGATACCAAGCTAGTAACCACAAATCTAAAAGCTTAAGTGGATAGTATTTAAACACTCTATCACACTGATGAATTAAAAAAGAAAAATGGACTTCATTTAAAGAGAGAAAAAGATATAGATGAATAAAGCTAAATACACAATTGTATTACGCATAAATGAAGTCTAATTTACAACCTTTAGTTAAAAGTTGTTTTATGGGAAGCAAAACCGTATTTCGAAAGTCTTGACTGTTCAGAACTTCTACCATACTATCAACAGAAAAACTCATTTAATAAATTGTTTTGGATCTTACTTTGGATTAATGCCTTAGTCACCTAAGGCTTGAGCCAACCATAATACACAAAAGTAACCTGTCCCGAAGTAGAAAAACGTACAGTTGATTTGCTCCGGATTTAGGGGGAGAAGAAACAGAAAAGAACCTAACATATGAGCTATGCATCTCAATAAACTATTCCAGTGAATCGAGCTAATGAAACAAATCTTATAAAAATAGAAGTGCAGTAGAAAAATAATTTTCACATTTCTGCAAACACTGTTGAACATGGGAGGGATCCAATTTTCAGTATACATTGTAAAATTATAATATCTTTCATAAAAACATAATAGCGTATTACTTTATAAGAAGTGAAGTATACTTATATATTTCCTAATTATCAAATATCCATATTTCCATATTGCTTTATTTTGTTGCAAAGAAGTCATAAAGTGGAAAACACTTGGGATGTTACAGTTATATCAATTCAATATTTTACGATTCCAAGCATTCTCTTCACACAAAAGCTTGTACCAAGGTTAAGAGGAAGCCCAAGAATCGGGTAATATGTTCACTGTCAATGCAATGTAAATGGTGCTTCAACACTTGATTAAAAAATTAATAAAACATAGATGACCAAATTGCCCTTTATAATATTAGAATCATCTTTAAAAAAAGTCACACACCATAAACGACACTTCAGTAATACCTTTAATTGGCTTGTGGAGATATGCAAACATTCTGGATGCTTAAGACACAATTATTTGAAAATTCGAACTTTTGAATTGTGGGCTCTTTTATATTATTTTCATCTGCTTCCTTCCGCTTTTCTTTTTTAGTGTGAGGTGAACAATGTAGTTGCTTATGATAGATAGGATTACATGACAAGCCTTCAAGAAGTAACTACAAACATTATGAGAAGGCCAAGAGGCTATAAATACCTGCGCTTTATAGAGCAAGTCGTCTTTTGTATCGTGCAACACTGGAATTTCTTTGTCCATTCTATTTTCACTGTGAACACTTTTCATTTCAGTGAATCTTTGTGAATAACTGGCCACCGGGCTCAAATTTCTCAACTCAAGTGCATCTGAGATCTGCTGCTTTAAGGAGGCAACCATTTCCTGCAATCCTTCACATTCGCAGATCTGATAGAATGGTAATGTCAAGTTATTAGTCGTTAGTAACATTATTAACAAGCCTGAGAAAGTTATATCCATATGTTGACTAGTGCATAGATTGATAATAGGATTCATACCTTTTGATTCAGCTGCTCTTGAATTATACGGTTATCAGCAGCTTTAACCTAGAAAGAAAAAATTATATATGGTCAGATAAAGTTAGAAACATTAGATGACAGCAACTAATTAAGGCTGAGTAAAGAAAGTTTCACTCATAATTTTTTTTCCTTTAATCATATAATTGCAGTTTCAATTGGTGAACACCACAAATTGTGATATTCTTGGCCAAGATATACAGAAGACTGATCACCTCAAGTTCGAAGGACTTTTCATTTAACTGTGCTGCCAGTTCAGCAATAGACTGCATCATCAAACAACAAAGAGAATAAAGATGGACTGAAATGAGAGCCAAGTGACCATAGTGATGATAAAGGATGCTAAACTTACTTGTGATACTTCTGAGTTATCCATTTTATTTTGTGAAGCCACGATGGAATCAGCAATTTGCTTTTCAAGCAAAACAATTTGTTCATTCTTACCCATGATTTCATCTCTCAACTTTCTAATATCCACCTTAAGTAAACAAGGATCCCAAAATTAATTACTTAAGCACATCAAAAGCAGCTTCTGGATTGATAATAAGTAGACAATATACCTGAAGTTGTTCCTTCTTCTGTGGGTTCCTTGCAGCCTCCTCAGACAATCGCTTGAAGGCACTTGAATGGAGTGCCACTTCTCCAGACAGGATCTTCTGTTGTTCCCTTAGAAGATCAATCTGATCAATTGTTTTGATGCTAGTCTGCAACAAAATGAAAAGTAAGACCTAAAGACCATTCATGATGCATTCTTATCGAATAATAATAATAATAATAATAGTAAAATGAATCAACCTTTAAACTGAAAGCTCAGGGTCATTTAGGGATATGAATCAAATCATTCAGGATGAATAAATGAGTTATTAGTGGGGACTCTAAGGCCATGTTTGGTGTATGGGACTGGGACTAGGACTAGGATTGGACTATTTTAAGTAAATCCAGTTCTAGTCCAATATTTGGTGATTGCAAGAAGATGGGATTATTTAATCCCACTTTTAAAATAGTCTCATTGCAATAGGATTATTTAATTCCACCACCCACCATAGGTTTAATTAATCTCATGCTGTTGGGATTAAATTTTTCATTAAATAAATAAAAAGAAATTTTTATGTTTACATAAATTAGATTTCTAATTATGGGACTTATTTCAATGCTTTTTTTTTTTACACTTTTTATTTCTTATTTACATATTTTATATAAATATTATATTTATTTAATATATTTTATTAAAATAATTTTAAGAATTAGTTTTTTAATATCAATAAAAATAAATATTATTTTGTAATATTTTTAATATTTTATTTTATAAAATAATTTTTAATCTTAATTTAAAATAATATAATTTTTTTTTAAAAAAATTAAATGATTTTATTTTTACTCCAAAAATTAATTTAATCTAATTTTATATTAACTAATCTCACACTATTTAAAATATAAGATATAACTATGTTTTGTCCAATTCCATACTCCACCAAACAATGCACGGGACTTGATAGTATGCGCTTTTGCACCCATTTTAACTTATTTACTTTTTTTTATATTTTCAATATTTAATTAATTAATATATTATATTTTATCTATTATAAATATAATTAATTATTTTAAATAATTTTAAATATTTATATTTATTTTAAATAATTTTATTTTGATTATAAAATATTTAAAATAATTTTTTTATGTGAAAATAAATTTAATTAAATCTGATTTTATCCACTCTAATACTACACCAAACAAAGAGACAGTATTATTTTTAGTCCAGTCCATACTGCACCAAACATATGACAATACTAATTTAATCAAATCCAATTCAATTCAATCCAATCCAATCATATTGTATCATATCCCATAAAAGTAGTCTATTCCAATCCCGCGCACCAAACGTACCCTTAGGGATATGAATCAGATAATTCACGATGAACAAATGAGTTATTAGTGGGGACTCTTAAGTGGATTATTAATGAGGACTCGAGCCCTCTTCCCTTCTCTCTGTCCCTGTAGACTCAGTCCCTCTATAAATGATGACTGTTAAAAGCAGAGCACAGGGCTTTTAACATTACTCAAAGATGCTTTATCATTGTCAAATTTCTAAATGTTACTTGCAACCCATACCATGTGAAAAAAATTATGTAAAAGAAGTGCTAGACCATACTCTCTACAGCTATTTTGCACAAGTACCAAATTGGAGGGCCAAACCCGTTTAAAAACCCTCCTAAACCCTGACATCTTTACCCTTTGTTGACTGTTCAAGAGTGAAATGAATGAAAGATGTCAAGATGTTCAAATGGGTTAGCAGAACTAAAACTGTTCTGTAGATTATGAGAGAAAATAGAAAATTTTTCATATATGTTTCTGTTGTACAGGTTCACATGTATATATATGCACAACTACTTAGCAATATTTACCCGCCTACAAAATAGGGATATGATCCCCTTTGAGGTAGTGAATCACTCCTCGGAAAGGAAACAGATTTGAATATCAAATCTGACCCTTATTACGTAATTCGGCTCCTAACCCTAATATTCTACATGTTCCAAGTTATTAAAACAGATAAAATCAATTTTCTTTCGAGTTCTAGTTCTCAATAGAAACCTCAAATAACAACATAGCTTGTAGAGAAAGCACATTTGGCTCAACTTTGATTTGGCAACAAAGTTCCATAAGCAGAGAGTTCCAAGCAAAACATATGGAACGTCACACAAAAATGGCCAGCCCAGAAAGGACAACAGG
The DNA here is from genome assembly GCA_003430845.1 of Xanthoceras sorbifolium. Taxonomy (NCBI): domain Eukaryota; kingdom Viridiplantae; phylum Streptophyta; class Magnoliopsida; order Sapindales; family Sapindaceae; genus Xanthoceras; species Xanthoceras sorbifolium. Next base: position 15,084,482 of record CM010612.1, read on the forward strand.
ATAGCAATGCAGATTCCTGGCACTAAGTTGGAAATGATAGACCACCTTCCCAAAAACAGTTAAAAATATATAGATTAAAAACCATTGTAATGCTACTTATCTAGCTGAGTATTGACAGGAAACAAGAGCGGGTAATCTGCTCAATTGACCATAAAATATTTCAACGACTTCCTTAACTCTTCCGCCTCGCTCATGGGTCAAGGTACTCATATCTCAGAGTATGTTGTAGTCAGCTTATAGAAAGTGATGACAATATCTTAGCACAATGCACATGAAAGTTGATAGACTTACTCCCCACAAAAGAAATTTCAAGCACTAAAGGAAAAAATAAATTTATAAATAAATAAAGTTGCATACCAAAGGTGTCTCTTGTCCAAGGAAATTGTCCTCAGGAATTTCTCTATCCTGTCTAGACTCAGAGAGAAGATCATCAGATGGAGAGATTTCCATAAGAAGAGAATGAGGTCTGGATTCTGTATGAAAATTACTGCTCCCAGCTTGAGGGGTTGACGGTGTACTACTAGATTTAATTCCACTAGATTTATCACTGGTGCTTGTCAGTGGTCCCAACCCACTATCTCGTTTCTGATAAAAAAAAATAATAATTAAATTATGTGAGCTTCAAAACTGAGAAAGGAACATATAACAAAATTGGAGGAAACAAAATCCGCAAAACTATCACATAAATTACCACTAGTACATTACACCACATTTACTTTTAATCATACTGAAAGAATATAATTCAAACAAACAGATAACACAACTACATGGAACAGATCATTTTAGCAACATTTGGGTTAATTGGCAAGAAAAGAATAAAAGGAATTATGAGGATTCTAAGAATGCTGAAATTGATCCTCCATGCGATGAATTCATTTGTATGCTTCTCTTGGCCATCCATTTTCAAGGTAAATTTAAACTTGGGATGTTCTTCCGATTTCACATTGCTATACAATTTATTTTGCTTCTAATCCGGAAAAAGGAACACAGATCAAGTACAAACTAAAATATAGTAGTCTCCAAAGTTTAGGTGGCTTTGGGAGTGTTTTTAGAAAGTACTTCCGTAAAACGAGTGTCTTACACAAAAACATTAAAACTTTGCTATTTGAGAAAACAAGTCTGAACCAAAAAAAGGCTTTCTAATGAAGAATTTATTAAGTACCTTTTTAAAAGCATTCCAGGCATTTTTATCCCAAAAAGCACTTTGTCTATTTTCAATTAAATCTACAAAATAGACAGAGCAGTTCAACTTTTTAAAAGTGCTTTGGTCATACCAAATGCACTCCCAAACACACAGTAAATGGAAAGATGTGAAGTAAATAGTAACCATAAGTAATATTAATCACACATAAAGGCACGTAATATAATGTCTGAAAATTGCTATGATATAGAATATTTAAACAGAATCGATCAATTTATCATTTTTGCAGAAAGTAGCTATATGTTTCTAGTAGAAAAATGACTTCATACAGTGAGTAGCCCATTACATCTTTCCATGTTTCCCCATATTCATACTGTGAGTAGTTTTGCAGTAATGTGTGAAAATTCAACTCAAAAAGTCCATTACAAGTGACAAGAGATTCAACTTCCAGTAGAGGCCCCAGTTGGTTACAGAAACAGAAAAAATAATTGCTTATCCACAATCAACTCTAACATTAAATTATACTTGACCACAAAGAATCTATCTTTTAATACAATGAGCTCACGTTAGTGTTAAAATTTTGTAGCACAGTTCCTTTCTTCCTAAATTAAGATTAAAAAATGTTCAACAAATTCTTTTTGAGTTTAAATAGGACTTGCCGCATGCATTCGAGAGATTATGTGATAACAGAACTTGGTATCTGTAATATTGGATACAACTTGTTAATCCTTTGCAAATCAGCATCGTAACAAGTAGGTCAAATATGAGGCATCAAGAAACTTTCTTTTTCCTTTAGATTTATTTAGTTAGTTTTTAAGATAAATAAGTTGCATAAAACGACAAAAGAGAGCAATAAACTTGTTGAAGATTTAGTTTCGGTTTTCTAGTCTATTTTTTCTTGTTTTATTCTTTCCTAGTTTATATAGGAGATTTGGGTAATCTTTACACAATCTCAGCATGTAATTAGGTTTCCTATTTTGTTAGGTATTTTACCTTCATTAGAAAGGTAACTAGTTTCTCTTCTCATAAAAGAACTTCATGGTATCAGAGCATTGGTTCTGAAATTAAAAAAAAAAAAAAAAAAAAAATTGATTGACAAAATACAGAATGGCTACTGACAGCCATCATCGTCTTCAATTAGGAACCGACCAGAACAATGGAGGTTCCGAAAATCCTCACCTTCCTCATCTCCCTATTACAGGTCATAAACTAAATGGGCAAAGCTTCCTACAATGGTCCCAATCCGTCCTAATGTTTACTTGTGGAAAAGAGAAAGACGATTACCTCACTGGAATTGTCACGCCGCCACAGAAGGAAGATCCGAACAACTCATAGTATGGAAGACAGAGAACAATATAGTGATGTCTTGGCTGATCAACTCAATGAACAACGATATAGGAGAAACTTTTTTCCTCTATGGAACTACAAAAGAAATCTGGGACACAACAAAGGAGACGTACTCGAACAACGAAAACACATCAAAATTATTTGAGATAGAAAGCACCCTTCATGATTTGAATCAAAGAGAGTGTTCTATTACTCAATACTTCAACGGACTCACAAGATACTGGCAACAATTGGATATGTTTGAAGACCATGACTGGAACTGTCCAGAAGACGGGACCAAGTACAGGAAGATTGTTGAGCAGAAAAGAATTTTCATACCAGAACTTGGATGAAGTGCGAGGCAGAATCTTAGATACTAAACCTCTTCCCAACATCAGGAAAGCCTTCTCAGAAGTTCAAAGGGAAGAGTCGGAAAAAGGTCATGATGGGATCACAAATCACCATTCTAACATCATAAAGCTCTGCGCTGGCTGCTCGAGGACTTCAGTATTCGGCTAATGAAAATCGGCAAAGGAAAGGTAGGTCATGGTGTGATCACTGCCACAAACCTGGTCACACAAAGGAAACCTGTTGGAAAATCCATGGCAAGCCAGTTGATTGGAAGCCATCCTATCCTACATACAACCGAGAAGGGCGTAGCAATTTAGTCTCTAACAGCGAGACTCAAACTGAATCAAATCTATTCAACAGAGAGCAAATGGAGCTGTTGCAGCGAATGTTCAATCAGCCTCAACAAAGTCCTAGCAATTTAATATCGGAACCGGATCACTGGCCCAAAAAGGTAATTTTTGAGTACTCTAAATGTAAAAAAGGAAAAAGTGAGTCCGTGGATTGTGGACTCAGAAGCATCAGATCACATGACAGGAGATGCTAGTATTTTTCACACATACAACCCATGTCATGAGAATTTTTCAGTTCATATTGCTGATGGATCACTCTCCAAGGTGGCAAGTATAGGCACTGTGATTATTTCAAAAACCCTTACTCTTGATTCTATCCTATTTGTTCCAAATTTGGATTGCAATCTGCTGTCTATTAGCAAATTTACCCAACTAAATTTTTACCAAATACTTGTTAATTTCAAGACTTGGATTCGGAAAAGTCGATTGACAATGCTAAGATGTGTTCAGGGACTCTATTTCCTTAAAGTTGAAGATCATCCAATAAGACACCTCACAAAGGCAGCATGTGTTTCTCTTAGGAGTCAATTAGATAAGCAGTCTAGTTCTAATCATGAGAGTCTAGTAATGTTATAGCATTATCGCTTAGGTCATCCAAGTTTTGTATCTAGAAAAACAATTTCCATCTCTATTCAATAATAAAAGTTCAAAGTTCTTTGAATGTGAAATTTGTCATCTATCCAAACATACTCGAAATTCTTACCCGAATCAAACATACAAATCATCACAGCCTTTGCTCCTGTTGCCAAACTGAACATAACCCCGGGTTCTACTATCTCTTGCCGCCAATCTAGATTGGCCTCTTCATCAACTTGGTATGAAGAATGCTATCCTAAATGAGAGTTAGAAGAAGTTTATATGGAAGTCCCTACAGGCCTAGAGACACCAGCAAATGTCAATAAGGTCTGCAAACTCAGAAAATCGTTATATGGTCTCAAGCAATCTCCAAGAGCCAGGTCTAATAGGTTCACAGAAGCGGAGAAAATGATGGTTACTCACACTGCCAAACAGATCATACCTTATTTGTAAAGCACTCATTAGGTGGGAAGATAACAGTTCTAATTGTATGTGGATGATATCATCCTAACTGGAAACTATGAAGAAGAAATGGAAAAACTCAAAAACTTCTTAGCTAGGGAGTTTGAAGTCAAAGACCTAGGACATCTCAAGTACATCCTAGGTATGGAGGTTGCTCGGTCAAAGAAAGGCATCTTAGTCTCACAGCAAAAGTATGTCCTAGAGTTACTAAAGGAGACAGGGATGGACGGGTGTAAACCCGTTGATACACCTATGGACCATACATGTAAACTGGGTACATTGGAAGGTAGTGCTCCTGTAGATAACGGAAGGTACCAAAGTCTTATGGGAAAACTTATATACTTGTCAGTTAGTGCAATGAGTCAATTCATGAACACGCCAACTGAGGAACACATGAATGTTGTGCATCAGATTTTGAGATATCCAAAAATGACAACCGGTAAGGGCCCATATTTCAAGAAAACATTAAGTAAAAAACATTGAGATATTTTCTAATGCTGACTGGGCAGGTTCAACAACCGATCAGAGATCCACCTTAAGTTATTGTACCTATATATGGGGGAATCTTGTTACTTGGCGGAGCAAGAAGCAGTCGGTTGTAGCCGGAAGTAGTGCAGAAGCTGAGTTCAGCGCTAAGGCTCTTGGTATATGTGAAGGGATACGGCATAAGAGATTGTTAAGAGAGCTAAAGGTTCCTATCAATAGATCCATAAAGATGTTTTGTGATAATCAGGCTGCAATAACTATTGCAAAGAATCTAGTTCATTATGACAGACCAAAACATGTGGAGATAGACTGTTATTTCATCAAATGAGAAGGGTAAGAAAGGAACAATAAAGTTGGTTTACACATCAACAGCTCTTCAGACAGCTGACATACTTAGAAAGGCTCTTCCTAGGACAGCTTTAGAAGACTTATCTTTCAAGCTGGGAATGATCAACATTTACAACCCAGCTTGAGGGGGAGTGTTGGAGATTTAGTTTTGGTTTTCTATTTTATTATTTCTCATTTTATTCTTTCCTAGTTTATATAGGAGATTTGGGTAATCTTAGAAAGTCTATGCTCTTGTTCCATAATCAAAACTACAAGGAAGAATATGCATCTAAACATAATTCATAATAACTTAGCCAGTCCCCTGATAAGAATTTCAATGACACGTGTACTTCAGTGAAAATGTATAAATAAAACTTTGAAACAGTAATTTCACTCCACATACACGCCATTTCTTTATCTATTTCTTCTTCCTTTTGCAGGCATATCATTCAATGAAACAAAAAAAATAGATATTCATATACATGTACATGTTAATCTCCCACCCCCTCTTTATCTAAACTCCTACGTGTTAGGCTTCAAATTTAATGTCCACAAAAGTGCACTACCCCTACATAGACTAAATTAAGTCTATTAAATTCTAATGAGAGCATCACTAGGAAACCAGAAAGAGGGAAGAGGTGCTAGCAAGGGAAATAGGAATTTCGCGACTTACGGCACGACTTGTGCAAGTCGCTCTACAAATCGCAACAATTCGAATAAAAGGACTCACAACCAGTGAGTACCGTGACTTGTGTCGCGACCACAAGTCGCAAGACGTGAATACTGCAAAATCACAGTAACATCCACGACTTGCACAAGTCGCACCACAAGTCTGCAGTTTAGGTTTTGTTATATAGGGTTTTGTTGCTTTCGTTTTATTATTTAAATTTCATTTCCTAGTTCTTAAGCATTAGGACTTTAGTAAGTATAAATACATTACTCACATTAGGTTTGTAATCATCTTTCATCAGAGTTGAATAAACAATTTCTGTTTACCGGCTTTTACCAGAGACAATTATTTCGACTCTTCTTGAGACCACAAACTTGAGAATTGCTTGCGCTAGGATTGGGTCTCCACAAAGACTCGTTCTAGATTTATTTTGACTATTTCTGAGACCAAACACTTGGGGATCGCTTGAACTAGGGTTAGTTCTTCAAAAAGGGCTAATTCTAGAGATTTGATTAGTCGAATATTCGAGTAATCAAATCAAAACTCTCTAATCTTGAGAATTCTATTTCTAGGGTTAGGGTTTCAATTTGGGGATTTGGGGATTTTGACCTAAGTCCTCAACAATTTAGTGCTTTCATTGAGAGCTAATTGCGATGTCAACTAGCAACAACAATCAAACTCCGACGGCTGTTCCAACCCACAGGACACGCCTAGATGCCTTGGAAGCAGGACAACGAACGTTGGAAACAGGACAACACGCATTGGAAGAGGGACAACAGGAGTTGCACGCTGGGCAGACGAGGATCTTCGAAATATTGGAATGTCTGATGGCAAGGGGAGAGCAACAGCCGGCTAAAGGTGAAGTTGTTCAGGAGACAAGGGTTGAAGGTGAAGTTGTTCAGGAGACGGGACGAACTCATAGGGTAAGGCCACCATCTGTTAAACCAGTATATGAGTCAGATGAAATAGCAGAGAGACAGGTTAGGGCTCCAGGTCAGTACAGGCATGTGGAAGAGTAGAGAGGGGAGAATTAGCAATCGAACGGTGGTTTAAAAGGGATCTTATCCAAGCGCTGGATCGAGGGAAACATACGCATGGGACCGATAGAGTGTCCGAGGGGTTTGGGTCAAGTAGTGAAAATGAATTCCGAAGGGGAAACCGGAGGAGTCACAAGGGAGAGCCTAACTTTGAAAGACCCATAAATCGACAATTCAACGAAGCAGCCTATGAAATCAATTGAAGAAGGAATCAGGGTCCGAGAAAACCAAAGATAGATTTTCCGCACTTTAGCGAGGGTGATCCGCATGAGTGACAAGGCCAGCCATTATTTCCTAGTCTACGAGGTTATTAAGAGATGACCGAGTATCAATAGCATGCATGTATCTTAACGGTAAGGCGAATAGTTGGTGGACATGGATTAAGGAGCAATACGAGCACGATCGTCAACGGTCAGGATGGACTATGTTTGAGCACGAATTTCTAGCTCAATGGGGACCATCAGTCATGATAGATCACCATGGGCAACTTGCGAAGCTTCGCCAGGAGGGCAGAGACCATAATTATATTGAAGAGTTTCAGCCACTTCAGACTATGGTAAGAGGTGGTCGGAATCTATGTTAACCAGGTTTACTAAAGGACAAACTTGTGGTTGGCTAGAGAAGTGAAGTTAAAACAGCCGCGGAATTTGCGCGAGGCGATACGGATGGCAGAGATACTAGAAGGAAGCTACAATGAGAGGAAATCATTTGGGGGAACACGGGGAGCAAATACTTAAACCCTTTGCAAACCGGGACTTCCAAGAAGAAAAAAACTAAAGTAAGAAGCGAAACGAAGGGTGAGACAAAAGAAGTGAAGAAGCTATCTCAAGAGGAGGTACAAGAATATATCAAGAAGGGTCTATGCTTCAAATGTAGAGAAAAGTGCGATACAGGGCACCAATGCAGGAGTGCTAGGCTATTAGTGATTGAGGATTCCGGAGAGTCAGCATCTGAAGACGAAGATGAGACTTATAATGGCAGGGTGAAGAGGTTTTCAGATTTTATCCATGAGGGCAAGGGCATTCTTGAAGGAAGAAGGAATGATGAGAGCATCGATGGAAGATCAGAAAGAGGGAAGAGGTGCTAGCAAGGGAAATAGGAATTTCGCAACTTACGGCGTGACTTGTGCAGGTCGCGCTACAAGTCACGACAATTCGAATAAAAGGACTCACAACCAGTGAGTACCGCGACACAACTGGTGTCGCAACCACAAGTCGCGAGACGTGAATACTGCAAAATCGCAATAACATCCACAACTTGCACAAGTCGCGCGCAAATAAGTCTGCAGTTTAGATTTCATTTTTTAGGGTTTTGTTGCTTTTGTTTTATTATTTAAATTCTATTTATAGTTATTTTAGCATTAGAACTCTAGTAAGTATAAATAGATTACTCACATAAGGTTTGTAATCATCTTTTATCAGAATTGAATAAATAGTTTCTGTCTACTGGCTTTTACCAGAGACAATTATTTTGACTCTTCTTGAGACCACAAACTTGAGAATTGCGTGGGTTAGGATTGGATCTCCACAAAGACTCGTTCTAGATTTATTTCGGCTTTTTCCAAAACCAAACACTTGAGGATCGCTTGCGCTGGGATTAGTTCTCCAAAAAGAGCTAATTCTAAAAATTTGATTAGTCGAAATTCGATTAATCAAATCAAAACTCTCTAATCTTGATAATTCTATTTCTAGGGTTAGGGTTTCAATTTGGGGATTTGGGGATTTTAACCTAGGTCCTAACCAAATTCTCAATAAATTCAAATTGGTTGTGAACTGTTGTAAGTACTAGAGTTAAGTTATGCTAATGCTGAGTTATAAGAGTTCCAAAAGAAACAATTCCAAAATTTTCCATTATTTGAACGAAAGAATTTACCTACTATAGTGGATTTTTCCATTGAATTCCATAAATAAACAATAAAGGCCAAGGGATAATTAACACCACGATAATGGTTAAAGAAATACATGTTAACACTTTAATTATAATTTCATTGATGTCTACGAAAGTTCTAAATTGTTAACACTTTAATTATAATTTCATTGATATCTTCTAAATTCTCAATTTTTCATATTTCTTGAAGCCACAGAAACTTATAGCAAAAATGCTGCGACAGTAGATGCAGTGCTGAAGAGGATACAGAGCAAATAATTGAAAAAGGAAATCTGTGTATATCAATTTGTAATAGCCTAATGGGGAAAGATCCAGATAAAACGCCCTCATTCTGTGCCTCAGTAAGTTAATGACTACCACCTGATATAAACTGATAAGAATGATGTTAAATACATCAAGATAGACTACCAAAGGTCCACGATATACATACCCGCAGTTTTAACCAGTTTAGCAATCCATGCTTCCGGGTCTTTTTCTCTTCCTTAATTGTATCTTCTGCAGTTTCAGCATTCCCTTCCAGAGAAACATACAAATCAATGTTTTCATCATCCAATATAAAGTCCCGCTTTCTGTGTGGTAGATATGCAAGCTGGATGTTTTACACAAGATAATTAGAATCAGATCAAACAAAGTTGAGAGTTGATCTTTTTTTTTTAAAAAAAGACAAGCACTCAGCATCCAGCAAAAATAAAATTAAGAACGTATAACACATGAATTTGAGTTCTAATGTTAAACGGGTAAGCAAAAAATTAACAAACAATTTTGAGAAATCAATCACGGTACCTCTTCTTCTCCAAAGGAATGTCTCCTCCTTGGACCAGGGCGGTGGGGAAATCTTGATGACTGTGAAGGTTTTGATGAGACCAAAATCAACTTTGTTAATCGTTGTATTCTGCTCAGTAAAGCCGCTTTAGCTTCTTCCTCTTGTTCCAATCTTGATTGTAGCTTGACTTGACCATCTTCTAGCTTTACACATAATGGTACAGAAATTTAAGTACAAAGTCGTACAAACATTAATTTTTCATTCATAAAGTTTGTCGAATGCTGACCTAATCAATACCACTGATAAAAATGATATCACATGGTTAAGATGAAAGTGAAAGAAATAGAAAAGAAAAGAAATATTTGAAAACTAGGCCAACAAGATACTGAGGATACCATTAGTTTTGTTTATACATGAAAATCATGCAGATCATAATATGTTTTGAGTTTAAATCTAAATTCTGTATCTATGTTCACAACATATAACAATTCTCATAGGAGAGGATAAGATGGTCAATTTAGAAAAATTTATCAAAAGGTACAAATCATAAACTTAAAGTTCGCCTTTTTATATATATTGAAAGCGGTGTCAAATAACAAGGTCATGCCCATGGGGGGAACAAGGGGGAGGTGTTGGCGTTTATACCACGAGAACGAGGATTGCTACTTTGTGTGCCTACCTTCTTGGTCATCAAAATACTATGGATCAAATTATCTGGGTTCCTACTCTCAAAATTGCTAAATGGTACTAGCAAAGCTTTTAAAAGACGTTAAAAATAAAAATGAACGGATGGTCAGTTTAGTATGCTTACTAAGTATCCACCTCACTCAGTCCATTGTGATTCCAGATATTTGAGTTTTGATTCGCGCATAGCGTGGATTAACATTTCGGCGGTGATCAGTTCTTGGTTCCGTAGGCATCAGGAGTTTATTTATTTTTCAGGCTGTTATTTATGTTAACTGAATAAAACCTTTGGATCTATTTAGACCAGATAATTATTTTTAAACCTATTTAGAGATCTATTGCGAGTTGTTTGACAATAAGTAAGATCATATATTGACCTTCAGTTTGGGGTATTACACTTTTTACTTTTTATCCTATTCATTGTGTTTTTCAGGATCGGGTTACAAGGAGGACGATTGGACTAACTAGGGAAAGGGATGGACTCTACATCTTAGAGACTAAGAATGGCAGCAGTGACTAGCCCTCGTTTTCTTATCTATCCGAGCATACTCTATAAAAAAAAGGTGCCAATTTGGACATTGTGAGCTACTCCAATATTGACTGGGCTGGTTCTCAGTAACTAGGAGAACCACAAATGGCTATTGTACCTTTTCTAGGGGGAATCTAATGACTTGGAAAAGTAAAGAACAAAATGTGGTAGCAAGATTGAGTGCGGAGGCAAAATATCATGCAATGGCTTATATTCTTAATAACTCTTGTGGTTAAAAAAATCTGCTAAAAGAGTTAAATGTAGTAGTTAAAAGATCGTCTGTCAAGTATTTTGATAGCCCAGTTGCAATTTACAAGGCTCGCAATCCAGTTTTTTATGAATCAACCAAGCATATAGAGATAGATTGTCATTTTATATGAGAAAGTGTAATGGCAGGGTGGTTAAAATTAGTTTAGTTTGACAGTCAGTAGCTAGATTGATTGATTGTATTTCCTTTTTCTCTCTAGGTCTAGCCCAATATATTCATTTATTATTCTTGAATAATAGATACATCAAATTTTCTTCCCTCTCATCTTAGTTTCTCTATGATCTTTTTGTACTTATAGTTGACAGATATAATGAGAATATGATCTATGTAAAGAAGTTATGAATTAGCAAAATGATCCCATAGGCAAGACTTGCAGTTAGATTGAAAAATAAGTTGATGAGTTAATCTTTCGACAATGGCAAAAGCTATAAGCCCAACTCAACATAAGCATACCTTCTGCTTTAGGAGAACAATATCTTCTTCTCCAATATCTTTCAGTTGAGGAACTGTAACAATACCCCTCTTCAAGTGTTCTAACTCTTCCTTTAAACAGCGTATCTCATTTTGGTATTTCTTAATAAGTGATTTCTCATCGATGATCTGCAGGCAACTTTAATTACTCAAAATAACTGTCAAGATTGAGTACTTCAGAGATTTATACATTTAGGATAACATACCTTGTTTTGAGATGCTTGAATTTCTATGTGCTTTGCACGATGGGCGAATTTCAACGTATTATGTGTCTCCTCTGAACTGCTTGATGAAGGAGTGACTGTGCAAATGAGCTGAAATTTCAGAGAACAAAAATTAAATTTTTGAAAGGAATATGTTGCCATGTATATAGCACCAAGAATATATGCCAAGTGTGTTTTGAAGGAAAAAATAAAGAAACAAGAAAAACTGAAGAGAACAAAACAAAATGAACAAGTAACAGGGCTTACAGATACTCGGCCATGACCACTTAATGAAGATTGTAGGAGCCGGGTTAACTTAGAGTCCCTATACGGTATATGTGTGGCCCTCCCATCTGTTAACTTTGAAATAACCTATGACAAACACAAGTTCTATATTTGTTTGTGCACATGGTAAACATTAATTTACAGAACTATTGCCATGCTTGAGTAACAACAGTACAAAAGGGCTCACAGTTCCAAGCGTTAGCAGGCTTTTATTAATATAAGATCCCTCCTTCCGCCTGACACCAGTAGTTTCAGCCTTAGAGCTCTCTGAACCTGCCAGATCGATGAGGTGCTGCAAGTATGAGTAACAATTGGAAAAGTCAAAAAGAAATCACTGACTTAAAATCCGCATAACTGAAAAACAAATACATCACAGAGATCAAAGAAATAAATATGAGGCTATGCTTTCAACATTAAGGGTAGGTTGAAACTAGAATCCATTCAGGTGACCAACAAATAACTGAAGTCAGTCCTAGGAGTAAGGCCTTAGAAATTACCAGTTGGGACAGATTTACAGCTTCCCCTTCACTATTTTCCCCACATGGGCTGGTCTCTATCGTCTATAAGAATTAGGATGCAAGGAAATTAGTTAATAAAGGGACAAGAACAAATAAGTTGATATGTGCACTGATCATAGTGAAAGATAATGGGAAAAGAACAAACAAGTTGATATGCATACTGATCATAGTGAAATAGATGAAGAGAATTATTCCAAAACAAAATGGCAAGAAGACAATCAGCATATCTGACATGTGCAAGCAAACACAATTTAGAATAGCACAAGATCGTTGTGTCTTATAACAATTAAACTCTAAACCACAAGTAAAGATGTGCATGACGTCCAATAACATTCAGAAATTGATTAATAACAGCAAATTTCTCAATGTAATGGTTACATGATCAACATATACATCTTGTGAACAAGTGTCAAGAAAGTGCCCAACCACTCAATTATGGACATATGATAGGAGATGTTAACCATTGGATACTGTTAAACTTCCACTCTTGTGACGTTTCATTTTTATGTGTTTATGGGAAGTGGTATATATACGTGGTGGATAGTCTTACAACTCAAAAGACTAGCCTATTGAGTTGTGGCATCCCTTTATATCTACCCTTGTATTGCCTTATATTTTTCCGATGAGGGATCTATCTCATCTCCTATTAGCTTCACATGTGGGTTCTCTAATACTCTGTTGAGGACTTAGGTCTAACAATAAACCCTAACTTGCACTACAATCAACTCACACACAAGATAGATTTGAGTTAGATCACCTTAATTAGGGATCACCAACTTTCTAGAACGCGGGTTAATTAGCCCTTGTCCTAGCCCAAGTGATTCTCGAGTGCGAAATCCCAAGAAAAGCCGAATAATCTAGATCTAGGATATTAGCCTTAGAACTTGCCCAAGCTTAGAAAAGCCGAAATAGAGAATTCTCTCAATTGTATTCATTAAAGATAGTTTACAACCCTAAAGAAAATAAACTATATATAGGCCAAGAATCCTACTAGCAACGGACTAAGAAAGCGATTTAAACTCCTAAACGATAAGTAATTAAAAGCAACTAAAATAGGAAAATACTATAAAGCAAAAAGCCTAAAAATAGCAATCTGGAACTGGGCGGAATTCTGCCCGCACTGGTGGGTCGCGACTTGCCCAAGTCGCGGCTAAGTCTCGGTTCAACTCGCGGGAGGCTCGGCCTCAACTCCACTCTATACCATCACGACTTGCCCAAGTCGCGAGGCAACTCGCGAGAGGCTCGGTCTGGTCTAGTGTTTTCAAGGTCGCGACTTGCAAGTCGTGGCTAAGTCGCGAGGCAGGTCGCGACTTCCTCTATCGCATGCTTTTTCTAACTCGGTCTTCATCATACTCCCCCTTACATGTGATCCCGATTGGCTTTGATTGGCCACATCCATTTTTCTTTTTATTATTTATTTTGAGTTGCTGTTTGGCAGAGCTAAACCCAGGCCCCGTATGACGTTAGTTGAAGGCTTTGATACCATGTTAAACTTTCACACTTGTGACATTTCATTTTTATATGTTTATAGGAAGTGATATATATACTTGGTGGATAGCAAAAGTCTCCTCGTAATCGATCCCATTAGTTTGTGTAAATCCCTTAGCCACCAGTATGGCCTTGTAACGTTCTACACTGCCATCTGCTTTATGCTTCACTGTGAAAACCCATTGGCATCACACCGCCTTCTTACCTTTTAACAATTCTGTGATATTCCAAATTTTATTTCTCTGAAGTGCTTCTAACTCCTCCATAAAAATTCACATGGCCTCTTGAATGTTTGCTGTAACAAACACTTGAGAAATATTATGAGCAAAAGTTTTGTAACTGGATGAAAGACCCTCATATGATATTTACTTACTCAAAGGGTAAAGAGGTCTCTCTCTACACTTTCATACCGATCTCCTTAGAGTGATAGGTATTTCAGTATCTAAAGGAACTTCCTCACTGGTCTGGTTAGTATCTTGGCTGGTGCTATGATACACTCAGGGGTTCAATGTTGGGATCAGATATGTGGACCAATTCTAGTGGAGACTCCTGGTCTTGCTAAGGTACAATCTTGTCTGGTCCATCTTTATTTTCCTTCGGCTTCCTCGAGCATACAATAGGTTCTACTTGGAACTTATTTTTCATCTCTGGATAATTAGGAGGAGACACATTTGGCTCACAAAGAGGAATTTCAGGCACATTAGGAAGGTGAGACTCACTATTAGGACTAGATGAAATTGCACAAGGCATTTCATGGGAAACATGACTATGATCCAAGAACTAAAATTCATTCTCACTCCTCCCCTGAATTTGAGTTTGTGGGAAAACAAGTTGAACTTCAACAAAGGTAACATCTAGAGAAACATGAATCTTTCTGGTGACTGGGTTGTAGCATCAGTATCCTTTTTTAGTAGGAGAATAACCCAAAAACAAACACCTAACAACTCTAGGATCAAGTTTACCCTCATAATGTGGTTGAACATGTACAAATACTGTGCAACCGAAGATGCGAAGAGGAATGGTTGATATAAGTTTGGTATGAAGATAAGTTTCAAGTAATGTTTGACAAGGAGTTTTAAAGTGTCAAACTCAGGGTTGCCTATTAATTAGATGTACAACTGTGAGGACAGCTTCAACCCAAAAATCACTGGGCACCCTCATACAAAATAGTAAAGATCTGGTAACCTCTAATAGGTGACGATTTTTTCTCTCAGAAATCCCATTTTGTTGAGGCATGTCAACACATGAGGTTTGGTGGACAATTCCCTCACTACAAAGATACACTCTCAAGCCTTGGTTTACAAACTCTCTCCCATTATCTGATTTGAACACTTGAATATTTGTTTGAAACTGATTTTTGATCAATAAATGCAAATTTTTGAAAATATTGGTGAACTCAAACTTTTCTTTCATAAGAAAGACCCATGTGACTCTGGTATGATCGTCAAAAAATGAGACAAGCCATGTTGCCCAAGTGATATTAGGGACTTTCGAGGGGCCCCAAATATCACTATGAATTAAAGCAAATGGTTTGGAGACTTTGTAGCTATTAGGATGTAAACAGAACGAGTATGCTTTGATAACTCACAGAAATCACAATGAAAATCTTTTGAACTTTTATTACGAAATAAGTCAGGAAATAATTTCTTTAGATACAAGAAACTAGAATGTCCTAATCTATGGTGCCAAAGCATAACAGCACTCTTTATTTGACTTAAACACAGACTCAGGCATTGACTCAAGAGAAAAAATCTTAAACTCAGCAGAACGCTCTTCAGCCGCAAAACCTAGGCTTGTCTCACAAATCCTCTTCAAAAGTCGCATCTGGTTCAGACCCGGTCAACCCGGTCAACTCAAACAACAATGGAAGGGGAGGCGCTGACCACACATCCTATCAATTCCCCATATCCGATCATAAGTTGACTGGTAAAAACTACCTTCAATGGTCCAAATTGATCCTTATCTCCATTAGCGGCAAAGGAAAAGATGATGTTGAATTATGTATTCTAGAATATAGATTAGTCAATAGTTGTTAGCATTCTAGAATATAGATTAGTCAATAGTTGTTAGCTTGTAGTCAATATTTGTTAGCTTGTTAATTAGTTTTGTCAATGGTTGTTAGATCCAATCCCTACTTCTAAGGGATTGTGTTCCCTCTCTTTGTGTATATATTCATGCTTATAGTCAGTAAAGAAATACAGAAAATTCAGAAATCTTCATGGTATCAGAGCCTTTTCCAGCCTAAATCAGTTTCTAATTTATTTTTTCGGCCAAAAATCAGTGAGGAAGTTCCACTTCGCAGCTGCTCATTCCAGCAGCCCCTTGTATCTCCCTTCGCTGCTCATTCCGGCCGAAATCAGTCTTCCATTTCGCCGCTGCTCATTCCAGCAGCCGCACATCTCCCTTCGCTGCTCATTCCGGCCGACGTTGCTTCGTAGCTCCCTAGGCGTTCGAAGCTTGCGACGCCAGTCCACTGTTCTTGTATCTCCGCCGCTATTCTTGATTTTTTTTTCGCCGCCGTAGCTTCTCTTTCGCAGCTGCTCATTCCAGCAGCCCCTTGGAATTGGCAGTGGTTTTTCAGTTGCCAGATTACAATATAATCCCTGATTTGTTTGAATTGCAGCTCCTGCCCCTAATTTATTTAAATTACGGTTTCTGTCCCTAATTTATTTAAATTGCAGTGATTGCCAAAAAAAAAAAAAAAAAAAAAAAAAAAAAATTTTCTGCCCTTTGCAGCAGCCCTGTACCCTTTTCATTCGCAAGCATTAGGCATGTCTGACGCATCCTCTTCAGAAGTCGCCTCTGGTTCTGACCCAGTCAACTCGAATAACAATGGAGGGGGAGGAGTTGACCACACATCTTCTCAATTCATCATTTCCGGTCACAAATTGACTGGTAAAAATTACCTCCAATGGTCCAAATCAATCCTTATCTCCATTAGCGGGAAAGGAAAAGATGAATACCTGACTGGGGAGATACAAGAACCGACCAAGGCAGACAAAAGATATCGCCAGTGGAAGACTGAAAATAACTTGGTAATGTCATGGTTGCTAAACTCAATGAATGCCGACATTAGTGAAAACTTTCTGTTGTATGACACAGCAAAGGAGATATGGGATGCAGTACAGGAGACGTTTTCTACTCATGATAACACAGCTGAGTTGTTTGCGGTTGAAGGAATCCTACATGATCTGTGTCAAGGTGATGATTCGGTCACTCAATACTACACGAAGCTCTCTAGATTATGGCAGCAGGTAGACATATTTGAGAAAGAAGTTTTCACCAATCCAAGAGATGAGGCCACACACAGGAAAAGCATTGAGAAAAAGCGAATTTTCAAGTTCCTGTTAGGGCTGAATCGTACCCTTGATGATGTGAGAGGACGAATTATGGCAATCAAACCATTACCTACTCTCCGAGAGACTGTTTCTGAGGTGGTGCGTGAAGAAAGCAGAAGGAAGGTAATGCTCGGCTCTAACAGCATCAGTACACAACCAGATGGTAGCGCCTTGGCTATCCATGGAGGGAAGTTCAACCAACCTAGGAAGCGACCATGGTGTGAGCATTGCAAACGGCCAGGTCATTTCAAGGATAAATGTTGGAAACTTCACGGAAAACCTGCTGATGGGCAATTTAAGAACAGTGGGGACAGAGATACAAAAGGTTACATGGCCAGTGGGAATGAAGGTGTTGGAACAGATTCAGTTGTACACATTCAGGAGCAATTGAATCAACTGCAGAAAATGGTTTCGGGTTTAAATGCCTCAGTGGTTGGTGCCGGATCTATTGCTACTAAAGGTACCTTCTCCACTGCCTTGAATGTGAACAAGGAGGTCCCAGGTCCTTGGATTGTGGATTCAGGTGCAACTGATCACATGACAGGTGATGCTAGGGTGTTTAGTACTTTTGAGCAATGTCAAGGTAACTATAATGTCAAAATTGCAGATGGTTCTCTGTCCAAAGTCACAGGGTGTGGTTCTGTTATTCTTTCAAAAACTCTAACCCTGCAGTCTGTGTTATATGTTCCAAATTTAGATTGTAACCTTCTTTCCATATCCAAACTCACTTCTGCTGAAAAATGTGTGACTAAATTTTTTCCCACTTATTGTGTATTTCAGGACATGATTTCGGGGAAGACGATTGGAACTGCTGAGATACAATCTGGTCTCTATGTCATCAAGGCTGAAGCTTCTAAGGGTATACAAGGTCATTCTGCTGAGTCCAAAACCTTTTCTCTTGAGTCAATGTCTAAGTCAAATAAAGAGAGTATTGTTCTGCTTTGGCACTATAGGTTAGGACATCCTAGTTTCCTGTATCTAGAGAAATTGTTTCCTGACTTATTTATTAATAAAAGTTCAAAAGATTTTCATTGTGATTTCTGTGAGTTGTCCAAACATACTCGTTCTGTGTACCATCCTAATAGCTATAAAGCCTCCAAACCATTTGCTTTAATTCACAGTGATGTTTGGGGCCCTTCTAGAGTCCCTAATATCACTGGTGCAAAATGGTTTGTCACATTTATTGATGATCATACCAGAGTCACATGGGTCTTTCTCATGAAAGAAAAGTCTGAAGTCACCAATATCTTCAAAAATTTTCATTCATTGATCAAAAATCAGTTTCAAACAAAAATTCAAGTGTTCAGATCTGATAATGGAAGAGAGTTTGTAAACCAAGGGTTGAGAGAGTATCTTTGTAGTGAAGGGATTGTCCACCAGACCACATGTGTAGACACACCTCAACAAAACGGTATTTCTGAAAGAAAAAACCGCCACCTATTAGAGGTAACTAGATCCCTGTTGTTCTGTATGAGGGTGCCAAGTCATTTTTGGGGTGCAGCCGTCCTCACCGCTGTACATCTTATTAATAGACAACCCTCAAGAGTATTACACTTTAGAACTCCGTGTCAAACCCTACTTGAAACTTATCCTCATACCCAACTTATATCAACCATTCCTCTCCGTGTCTTCGGTTGTACAGTGTTTGTTCATGTTCAACCTCATTACAGGGGTAAACTTGATCCTAGAGCTGTTAGGTGTTTATTTTTGGGTTATTCTCCTACTCAAAAAGGATATCGCTGCTACAACCCAAACACCAGAAAAATTCATATTTCTTTGGATGTTACCTTTGTTGAAGATCAACCTTTCTTTCCTCAAACTCAAATTCAAGGGGGGAGTGAGAATGAATTTCAGTTTTTAGATCAGAGTCATAGTCATGTTTTCCATAAAAGTTCATCCGGACCTAACAGTGAGTCTCATCTTCCTAATGTGCATGAAATTCCACTTTTTGAGTCAAACGTATCTCCTATTTATCCAGAATTGACAAGTAAGTTCCAAGCAGAACCTATTGTATACTCGAGGAAGCCGAAAGAAAATGAAGATGGACCAGACAAGATTGTACCTCTGCATGACCAAGAATCTCAACTGGAATCAGTCCACATACCCGATTCCAATAATGAACCCTTGAGTGATCCTAGCACCGGCCAAGATACTAACCAGACCAGTGAGGAAGTTCCTTCAGATACTGAAATACCTATCGCCCTAAGGAAACCGATAAGAAAGTGCAGAGAGAGACCTCTTTACCCTTTGAGTAAGTATATATCCTATGAGGGCCTTTCATCTAGTTACAAAATTTTTGCTCACAATATTTCTCAAGTGTCTGTTCCAGTAAACATTCAAGAGGCTATGTCAATTCCAGAGTGGAAAAATGCAGTTATGGAAGAGTTAGGAGCACTTCAGAAAAATAAAACCTGGGATATCACAGAATTGCCAAAGGGTAAAAAGGCTGTAGGATGCAAATGGGTTTTCACAGTAAAGCATAAAGCAGATGGCAGTGTAGAACGCTACAAGGCTAGATTGGTGGCAAAGGGTTTTACACAGACCTATGGGATCGATTACGAGGATACCTTTGCTCCAGTTGCTAAACTGAATACAATCAGAGTTCTTCTTTCCCTAGCAGTTAATCTCAACTGGAAGCTTCACCAAATGGATGTGAAGAACGCTTTCCTGAATGGAGAATTGGCAGAGGAAGTTTATATGGAAGGCCCTCCAGGCTTAGAAAATGCATATGGGGACAAAGTCTGTAAGTTAAAAAAATCTCTGTATGGGTTGAAACAGTCTCCCAGAGCATGGTTTGAAAGGTTCACGAGAGCCGTAAAAGGGTTTGGTTATACTCAATGTCAAGCTGACCATACCTTGTTTGTTCATCATGCCACAGGTGTTATTACTATACTAATTGTGTATGTGGATGATATGATTATGACAGGTAACAGTGAGGAGGAAATTCATAAGTTAAAATCCTTTCTAGCCAAGGAATTTGAAATCAAGGATCTAGGAAGCATGAAATACTTCTTAGGAATGGAAGTTGCAAGATCGAAAGCGGGGATTTGCATAAATCAGAGGAAATACATCCTGGATCTTCTCAAAGAAACTGGGATGACAGAATGTAAGCCGGCTGATACACCTATGGACTATACGACGAAGTTGGGTCTCATAGAAGAAAGTCCACCTGTAGACAAAGGAAGGTATCAACGGTTGGTGGGGAAACTGATCTATTTATCCCATACCAGACCGGATATTGCATTCCCGGTGAGCACCGTTAGTCAATTCATGAACAGTCCGAATGAAGAACATATGGGAGCAGTTTTGAGAATTCTAAGGTATTTGAAGATGACACCAGGACAAGGCATATGTTTCAAGAAAAGTGACGATAGAGGTGTTAGAATCTTCACAGATGCAGATTGGGCTGGTTCAGTGGTAGACAGAAGGTCTACATCTGGGTACTGTTCCTATGTTTGGGGTAATTTGGTCACTTGGCGGAGCAAGAAACAGTCTGTGGTCTCTCGTAGCAGTGCTGAAGCGGAATTTCGAGCAATGGCTCATGGAATTTGTGAGGGAATTTGGTTGCAAAGACTACTAAATGAACTCAAAGTTCCTATGGTTAAGCCAATGGAACTGTTGTGCGATAATCAAGCCACTATTAGCATCGCAAAGAATCCAGTGCACCACGACAGAACAAAACATGTGGAGATAGACCGGCATTTTATCAAAGAAAAGTTAGAAGCAGGGTCTGTCAAGATAAGTTACACTCCTACCAATTCTCAGACAGCTGATGTGTTTACTAAGGCTCTACCTAGAGCATCTTTCGAAGGATTGTGTTCCAAGCTGGGTATGATCAACATGTACTGCCCAGCTTGAGGGGGGGTGTTGAATTATGTATTCTAGAATATAGATTAGTCAATAGTTGTTAGCATTCTAGAATATAGATTAGTCAATAGTTGTTAGCTTGTAGTCAATATTTGTTAGCTTGTTAATTAGTTTTGTCAATGGTTGTTAGATCCAATCCCTACTTCTAAGGGATTGTGTTCCCTCTCTTTGTGTATATATTCATGCTTATAGTCAGTAAAGAAATACAGAAAATTCAGAAATCTTCAGATGAGTACCTAACTGGAGAACCGGCCAAGGCAAACAAAGGATATCGCCAATGGAAGACTGAGAATAACTTGGTAATGTCATGGCTGCTGAACTCAATGAATGCCAACACCAGTGAAAATTTTCTGTTGTATGAGACAGCAAAGGAGATGTGGGATGCAGCACAAGAGACTTTCTTTACTCATGATAACACGGCTTGAGTTGTTTGCAGTTGAAGGAATTCTACATGATCTACATCGCGGTGATGATTCGGTCACTCAATACTACACGAAGCTCTCTAGATTATGGCAGTAGGTCAGAGGAGGCTTTTTGTGGCCGGAAAAGTCGACAGGGACAGGGCCGAAAAATTCGATGAGGATACTGCCGGAAAAAAAACTGAATGAGGTTAGGGCCGAAAAAGCTCTGCTACCATGTAGATTTTTGGAGAATTGTTTTTCTATACTTTATTCACATGGAAACAATTTGAATATATAAGAATTGGGAGTTGATTTCCTTCCAAAAATAGGATAATCACAATCCCTAAGAACTAGGAAATCAAACCTTTACAAACTAGGAAAATATAATTACATCCTAATTACTAGGAATTCCACATAAGGTAATGAATAAAATACTGGATAATATCTTGAAATGGGTAAATATTATTGGATCAATGTACACCCAAAAGCTAGCTTATTAGGTTTGTAAGTTCAATTAGTATATTAACCATTCTTCATATGTTTACTTCTTCAATGTGGAATTTTGTTCACACATGTTTCCAACATTCCTCACATGTGAGTTGGATTGGAGAATTTTATTTCTTTTGTGTTCCTTTAGCGAGGAGTTGTCTTTTTTTTTTTTTTTGGCAAGTTTTCGAGTAGTTTTTTCACAGATTTTTTTTCTTTTAGCCCACTAGATCAATCCCATTCGAATACCATGTTAGATCTTAATGTTTTTAATTGGTTAATATTTATTGGATCAATGTACAACCCTTCAACGCTAGCTTTTTAAGTTGCAAATCTAATTTATATATATATATATATATATATATATTAGAATTACTTCTTATTTTGTTTATTTTTTTTTTAAAAGGAATTTTCTTCTCGTGCGTCATTTCAAAAATGTTATACATTATTTTACCATAGGAAACAATGTAGTTATGCAGATTGCAAAGTTATTTGATAAAAATAAAATAAAATAACATATTGGATAAATGATGATAAGGTAGAATATACTACAGACCCAGACAACTTGGTTTTGGAGTTATAAATCTCTGAGGAGAGTTATCAAGCTAAGACATAAAAACAAGTGGCTCTAATTATCAACTGGATTTCATATCAGAAAAATCAACAGTTAGGCAATACTAAGAGAGTACCCCAAAAAATGAAAAATATGAAAGTGTTTGAGTAGGTCTCTTTTTTATATGTTCTGGACTGTTATGTAATTTTACATATACTAAATAGTATAAATAAATTTTAGGGCTTTCAGTCTTGACTGAGCCTTTTTTTTTCTTCCTATGTGTCTTCTCTCTATCTTTAATATGGTAACAGAACGGGTTTCATACTAGTTCTGACCCTAAAAAAAAAAAGAAGAAAAAAAGCACCTGACTTTAATTTTTCACTTCCAGCGACCCTGGTCGGAATACTCCCACTTCCGGTGACCCTGGTCAGGTACCTTCCCACCTCCGAGGACCCTGGTCGGAATCTTCCCACCTCCGAGGACCCTGGTCAGAATCTTCCTCCCAAAACCTAGCTAATGCTCTTCTTTGTCATCCTCGTCAAACCCTCGCTGTCTCCAAAATCTCTTATTACCACATTGTCTACTGTTGGGGGCTGATTGAGTGTTTTTTTTTTTTTTTCGTCTTTCTTCTGCGGATGTTGAAGCTTTAGAAGCTTGGTCGGGAAGTTGATTTATTTGACTGTTACTCGTCCAGATATTACATTTTTTGTAAGTGTTGTGAGTCAATCATGGAATCTCCTAAACAAATGCATTGGGAGGCTCTACATAGGAACTTAAGGTACTTGAAAGGCACGGTGGGAGTGGGTTTGTTATATAGAAAGACGTCTGTATCCACCCTTGATGTTATCAATTTTTCTGAAGCTGATTGGGCAGGTGCAGTGACTGATAGAAGATCAACTAGTAGGTATTGCACATCTGTGGCGGGTAACTTAGTTACTTGGAGAAGTAAGAAACAAAATGTGGTAGCTAGATCAACCGCTGAAGCTGGACATAGGGCAAAGGCTCATACAGTTTGTGAGTTGATGTGTGTTAAAAATCTGCTTCAAGAACTGGAGTTTTCACCTAACAACCCAATGATTATGTATTGTCATAATCAGACAGCTATTCATATAGCCAGTAACCCGGTTTTTTATGAAAGCACCAAACACATAGAAGTAGATTGTCACTATATTCAAGAGGTGGTGATGAGTGGTGTAGTTTCTACACCATATGTCAAGTCATAGCTGATCAAGTAGAAGATATTTTTACCAAGGCATCGAGTAAGAGTGTTTTCTAATTTGTGTTCCAAGTTAGGTCATCTAAATATCTTTGCCCCAACTTGAGGGGAGTGTTAAAGTGTTTTTAGTAGGTCTCTTTTTTATATGTTCTGGACTGATATGTTATTTTACATATATTAAATAGTATAAATAAAGGTTAGGGCTGTCAGTCTTGACTGAGCCTTTTTTTTCTTCCTATGTTTCTTCTCTCTATACTTTAACTAAAAATAATAATAAACTCCTTAATGTACTTCATTACAAAGAAAAAAGTCATATTATAGGATAACGGGTCCTTGGAGAAAATATGACGGGCATACTCATCAGTACACATGACAGAATCTGAATTAACCTATTACAACTTAGATTTCAAACTAAGTTCTATGTGCAAGAGTGTGTAACATAAAAAATGGGTAGTTGGATGAATTGTTTGTGGATGTGTATGTGTGTGTCTAATATACAACCTCACCTAAAAACTAAAGAGAAAAGTTGGAATGTTCTATATGAAAAAGCAATTGAAATGCGGCAATTAATTAAAATTACAATTTGCTTCCACTATTAAGGTGCAAGAATACCAGTGTAAATATCGTATGACTCCGGCTGCTTAGTAAATTGAAATTTGTGGACCCCACATGTCTGTGCTCTGTTGTAAAAAACCAACATCTAATCACAAAGCATGAAAAATACTTTATGAATAGTATCATAAAAACAAAGCATTCATTGGAATGACATCCGTAATCAATTGGCAAGACAATCTAGAAAGCTTCTCAAACAAGACACACAATATGAAAACAGGATATGCGTAAACTGTTTTTTATATTAAATTGCTTTTTTTATTAAAAAATAAATTCAATTAACAAAGAAAATTCATTAATTTAGTTTAACCAAATTGTTGATTCTACTTCTGATCAAATACGCATTCTAAATTCAATTGGTAAGAGACAAAAAACTCTCCATACATAATCATGCAGTTTTACCATGATACCAATTTTTTTCCTTTTTCATTATTGTCTCTCTCTTCCTGGATATAACAAAATAAGATATCAAATTTACCTTCTCCAGCTGCTATAAGGGAAAGAGGCATGAGCAGGTGATAGTACAACTTCTTCCTTTACACCTTCAACAAAGGTTCCCTACAACCAGCAGTATAGCAATTAACAACAGACTTCCCAACATCTAGACCTCCAAGATTTAAAAGTTAGGTTATATATTGGAAACTATGATCACATGATGCTAAACAGAGGAGGTTGATATAAAAGATCGCATATTCTCAAACTTGTATATGATCATTAGACGAAAGTTTAACTACTCCCTTTAATAGTGGACCAATAGATATAGTAAAGTACTTAAACACCATTATTTGAAGTTTTACCCATCAGTTTAAACTTTTGTCTAGTGGTTACTTAATATGGTATCAAAGCAATTTTAACCATGTCTGGGTTCAAGTCCCACCATATGATTATATTTTTATTTATATTGTTATATGTTATCTAAATCTGTTTTGTATTTGTATTTGTGTTTGGGCTAGATCCACATTATAAGTCCCTTGGTCTTCCACATGAGGGGGTGTGTTAGAGTGCTTAAATATTGTTGTTTGAACCCTTACCTATCAACTGATGTTTTTGGATTTCACAGTTACATAACATATCTACATAGAACAAAGAATTTCGAATAATTTTCCTGCAACAAGACTATTAGAAATTTTCAATTGTGTCAAGAACCCCAACAAAATATCAGAGTTCAAGATAAACTAGCTTTTTACCACCTAAATTCCTTCAAATGATGGGATTGACTTGATCATTTTTGCCTTTCCTCTCTTTCTGCTTGAAACCTGACTCTAATGATTCCTACCATCCAAAAACCATAATATCAAGTCTATTATAAAACTAAATTCTTAAGATCCAGCAATAGTTCTATTGACATCAAGGTAGCACATGATAGAACCACCATAAATCCCATAAACAAAGCCATCGACATAAAAAGTAAGGCAAACTGGCCATTTTAAAATAACTGGAAGAAATTACTACTCCCAGTCCAAGCAGTAACAGTAATCAAAGCCATAGAAAAATCCTTGATTCAACTATCCAGCATAGAGAAGTCTGCAAGTTTTAATCACAACCTAGCATGTCAGACTATCAATTATTTCTTTCCAAAAACCACATAAAGATGAACCCTTTATTGTGGCTCAGCTGGACTACAGGATCCATGAAGAACCACTACACCAAAGAAATAACCCCAATCAAGTAAACACCAACGACCTATCCCTTTGTAAGGAGGGAGTACCGTACCCCTAATTATTAAGAAAAATAAATCTACTCCAAAGCACGTGCAGATTTCTAGCATAATATGGCAGCACAACTAACTTCTAAACCAGGTCATTAGAGGTTCTACATGACACTGATACTGCCTTCATCTTCCCCTAATCAGTAAGTGTCCACCCAACTTAGCAAACTTTTGGCCTGTGGAAAAACCTTTTACCACCACATAGTATATTGTATAAGTTCATCTTTTTGTGTGTGTGGATATTCAGTGAATTCTTAATGTTTGAAATCAAATGCAAGCAGACTAACATTAAGAATACGTAGACAAAAATTTACTAGAATAAAGGTTGACCAAACTGTACAACAAAACAATCAATTGTCGAACACCAAAAATTAAACATATGCAAAGTAGTAAGAAATAGAAATGCAGAACAGACAGCATTACACTACTGCATACACAGCCGGCTTACAAAAAGGACCTACTTAGAAATTGCATTCCAGGCACCTTCCTGAACACCAGCACAAATGCCTAGGGTTCATGCCGGAGCATTACATAGCCATAAACTTCCCAAGGCTTCATATGCATAATTACAGGATGTTATTGCTTCAAAGTTCAAACCCAACATGGATATCCAATTTATAATGTTTCTGTCTCCAACTTTTTATGATTGATAAATTTCATAATGATGCATGACTCAGTAAAGCAAAAAATTAGAGTCGATGGGAAAAAAGCAGTCATCATGTATAGTGCAGTTTTTTAGGTCAAAGATGACAAATAAAAGAGGATCTCTTACTGAACAAATAAGTACCTGAGAATCCTCTCTAATTCTCAAATTCTGTCCCGCTGGATTCAACAGGTCGTTAACAACCTGAAAATTAAGAAAAGCTTAGCACATAGTATTGTCATAAAAAAGATGAAAGAAGTTGTGGATCTAGCCTATATTGCACACTGTAACCAATAAAGAAGTCAGGAAAGAGTGCAGCATCATATCAACTTGACAAGAGAGAATGGAAGAGCGCACCTCATTATAGATTTCCAAGTATGAAACTCGAAGAAGAAACTCCCGATTTGGAGTCTAAAGCATAGATTAATTTTTGGCTTTAGTATTATATCATGGAACTAAGAGAGAAAAATTCTGCAGTTTTGTATCCCATGTTTGTTACCTCTTGAATAATACTAAAAGCATCCTTTACTGCCAGTGGTATGATTCCAGGGGACCTCTGATCACCCTGCCATTTACGGGTTAATAATGTCAGCATAATCATAATGTTCTTGAAACCAAACTCAATAGCATATTCATTATATGAAAAACCTTAACCACACCATAGCATAATCTTATTTATCGTGAACTGTGCAAGTAGAAATTGAACAGATTTACCAAAAACTGAAATAAATAAAGAGTAAATATTGTGGGCTTCTTCAGTTTTTATTAGACAGAAAATGCCTTCTAAAAGTTTTCAAAGCATAGGCCACAAACACAACACTAGGTTCCTTATCCATGCAGTTTTTAATTTGTTGGATATCTCCAGATAATATAAGTAAAAAAACACAGCATATCATTACCCCTGTTCCGTCTCCCTCTTTCTCAATAAATGCAATATTGATACAAAATTTTTTACCACGAATTAAATATTGTAACATCATTAATATTTTATTTTAAATGTACGCGATGTCAGCTAGTTGAACGCGCCTAGCGCGTGGATCAACTTTTGGGAATTTTTTCACACGCACACCCTGTTTCTGCCCTAATCATTGTCGCTCTACGACGGTTATGGAGGAGATGTTCATTTTTGAAGCCCAAACTCTTCCTGAGGAGGAGGTGATTGAGAAGCCGAGGGAGAGTATTCTGAGTTCGAAAAGAGCTCAAGCTACTGAGGAAGCGAAAGATTTGAGGGTACCAGGTGGCAGACAGTTTCAAATCGAAACTGTTAAGCTTGTCGAGTCCAAGCAGCTAGGAAGGTAGGAAGAAGAAAGTGCAGATTGCTCAGGGGGATATCTCGTTTGTTGAAGGCTCTAATGGTCCAGAGATGTTGTTATCCAAAGACCTAAAGAAGCAATTATGCAAACCATGAGAATGCTCTAATATTGAAGAACATGGGAAGGTCCCATACACTCAATTTCATGTTACCCAAGTTGAAGCAGAAGTGGCCATTACTAGGGCAGTAGCAATTGACTGATTTGGATGACGGTTATTTTGTGGCGAGGTTTCAGATGCAAGAGGACTTAGATTTTGTGCTGACGGAGGGGCCCTGGGTTATTGCGAACCAGTATTTGGTTCACCAGAGATGGAAACCAAATTTTGTTACAGGAGAGGAGATGATCCAAAGCATGGCAGTATGGGTTCGTTTGTCAAGGCTCCCAATGGCATGGATTGATGAAGACCTGCTCTGGAACATTGGATGTATGTTAGGAGCTACTTGCAAAGTGGATCCTATTACTATCACTCAAGCTAGAGGTCGGTATGCTAGGCTCTGTGTTGAAGTAGATATCTCCAAGCCTCTTAAGAGGTCTTTGACCATTGACGGTAGAGCTATTAGGGTGGAATATGAGAGTTTACGTTTGATATATTTTGGGTGTGGTAGGTATGGACATAGCAAGGAGAGTTATTTCGAATGTTTGGGTAATAAGGTAGCAGATGATACTATGGAAGAGGGCAGTAAAGCTAAGGAGGGTAGCGATAATAGCTCGTTTGGGTCATGGATGCATGTTGCATATAACAGGGGCAGGGGTAATTGTTTTGGAGATAGATTTGGTAGAAAGAATCCTGCAGGGGTTAACAATAGTAAAGCTAGGCAGTCTGGTTACAATGGTAGAGCTGAGGGTGGTCCTCTTGATACTTTTGGGCAAACTAGTAGGGACAATGGGGGGCTTCTTGCCAAAAATGGAAGTAGTAAGGTGGGTAATGAAGCTTCGAAAAACAAGGGGAGTATTGGGCGTTCGAAGGGTAGGGTTCAGGAAAGTTGTGGAGGCTCCAGATTTACTGTGATGAGTGAAGTGTCTAATATTGTTGATATGGTGGATAATTGTCCTGCTGCTGGTAAGAAGAAAATTGTGCTGAATGAGATCACCAATTTGAAGGGTCTTCATGGTGCTTCTTCTAGTAAGGGCAAGAATATAAGTAAAACTAATTCTAGAGTAGGGGTAGGCAGCAAGGGAAAGAATAAGCTTGCAGGTACTGGCACAGCCTTTGACCCAGGAAACAGCCATATGTCAGCTATAGAGAAAGGCAGGAAACCGAAGGGTAACAGATCCAAGAACTCTCTTTAGCAGCTGCAACAGAACAATATTGTTACTCAGGATGTTCCTTTATCTTCTGCACCGCTGCCTCAGGTTCTTCCTAATGAGAGCACTGGTGTTGAGGTAAGTGATCCCCATCCTTCTATTACCAATTGTGATATAAGTGATGATTGCATATTTATTGTGGAAGGTGGTAGATGTTTTGAAGTTGTTGCCTCTGAGTTGAGGGAGGCTATATGACCTCTGAATAGGTCTGGTGTGGGTGTTCTTCCTCTATTCATCATTATGATCTGTGTCTGGAATGTTATGGGTGCAGGGAAGAGTAATTTCATTAGAACTGTTAGGGATCTTAAATTTTTGTACAAATTTGAAGTGTTTGCTATTCTTGAACCTAGAATTAGTGGTGTGAAGGCTGCTAAACATATTAAGAGACTTGGATTTTCTGATAGTTTTGTTGTTGAGGCGGATGGTTCTCAGGGGGCATCTGGTTGCTTTGGAATAGTAATAAAGTGAAACTTCAAATTATTGCCAACTCCAAACAGTCAATTACTTCTATTATTGCTGAAGGGAATGGGTTTTGTCTGTGGTTTATGCTACTAATCCTTTTGCTGTTACTAGAAGGAAGCTTTGGAATTACTTAAATGGTATTAGAAAACACTTTAAGGGGCCTTGGATCGTTATGGGTAATTTTAATGAGATCACGTGTAACTCTGAGAAAAGGGGAGGCAGGTATACTTTTGCTAAAAGTTGTTTTCTGGAATGGATTGATGATAATGAGATGGTGGACATGGGGTATGTTGGTCAAAAATTTACTTGGTTAAATAAGAGGGGTATTGGAGAGGAGATTTAGGAGAGGCTAGATAGAGCCTTGTGTTCTATTGATTGGAGATCTATGTTTGTCGAGACCTTTGTGAAACACCTCCTTAGAGTAAACTCGGACCACTGTCCTATCTTACTGCAACTCCAGAGTCCTCAAATCCCTAGAGGGCATCTCAAGCCATTTAGGTTTGAAGTTATGTGGGTGAAGCATGAGAAGTTTGGTAAAGTGGTTAATAGTAATTGGACTAATCAAGGTTGTGGTATTGCTAGGAAAATTCGTAACCTGGAAGGGGTCCTTAGAAACTGGAACAAAGAGCAGTTCGGTTGTATCTTCATAAGGAAGAGGAGAATCTTAGCCAGAATCCAGGGTATTCAAATGTGTTTAAGCAGGAGGTATGTCAGTAGGTTGGTTGATCTTGAAGAGAGGCTCAAGCAGGAGTATAGTTGCATTCTTGAGCAAGAGGAACTCTACTGGTTACAAAAGTCTAGAAATTATTGGCTGAAGGAAGGGGATCGCAACACTAGATTCTTTCATACTTCTACTTTGGTGAGAAGAAGACACAATAAATTGGAGAGCATCAAGAAAGCTGATGGGGTGTGGGTTTCTGAGAAGGATGAGATTAAGAGTGTTATTGTGGACTACTTTAAAAATCTGTTTGTTAACATTGCGGATATTGAGTCCTATGGCCTGCTGCCCAGAATGTTTAATAAAGTGAGCAGTAATTGCCATAGCAGCTTAGGCAACCATGTTTGTGAAGAAGAGGTGACGAACAGTCTGTTTGGTACTGGTAGCTTCAAGGCTCCTGGGTCTGATGGTTTCCCTGCCATGTTTTTTCAGAAGCAGCAGGGTCTCTGTAAAGGAGATATGCTCAATCTGGTGTTGGTGTGCTTTTAGTCGGGTAAGGTGCCTGATGAGATTAATAGAACTTTAATTGTGCTTGTCCCTAAAATTTCTAGCCCTGTGAACATGACTCAATTAAGGCCTATTAGCCTCTGTAATATCATCTACAAAGTGATTAGTAAAGTGATTGTCCAAAGAATGAGGTACCTTCTACCAAAGCTGATTAGTCCTAATCAAGTAGCCTTTGTTTCGGGGCGTCAAATTCAGGATAATATCATCATCGCTCATGAAGTGTTACATAAGCTTAAAGTGGCTAAGGGCAGGAGGGGTTTTTCTGCTTGGAAGATTGACCTTGCCAAGGCCTATGACAGAATGCAGTAGAGCTTTATTAAGAATGTGCATGAGCTGGAAGAGGTCGATTTTGAGGGGAGTTTGGAGAGTTGATTATGAGTTGTGTTGCCTGCGTGAACTATAACGTGGTGGTGAATAGGGAAGTCTCTGAGGACTTCAAGCCTGGGTGTGGTTTAAGGCAAGGTGACCCCCTATCTCCCTATCTTTTTGTTTTATATATGGAAAAATTGGCCCATATCATTAATCAAAAGTTAGTGGAAGGCCTTTGGAATCCGGTTTGTGTTTCTAGAGGAGGGCCGAAAATCTCCCACCTTTTTCTTGCAAACGATCTAATCCTTTTTGGTCATGCTTCTATCCAGCAAGCTAAAGTTATGAAAGGTTGTATGAATCTGTTTTGTAAGGTTTTAAGGCAACAGGTGAGTTTTGCTAAGTCTAGGGTTTTTTGCTCTAAAAATACCCCTTCCAAACTTGCGAGGGAGATTTTTGAGGTGTGTGCTTCCCCGTTAACCTCTGACCTTGGCAACTACTTGGGGGTCCCTCTTATTCATGGCAAGGTGTCTAACCATACTTATAGGGAGATTGTGGAGAAAATTCAAAAAAGATTGACTGCCTGGAAGAGAGCTACTCTTTCTATGGCAAGGAGGGTGACTTTGGTGAACTCTGTGACTAGTGCTCTACCTGTTTATGCTATGCAATCGGTGAAGCTGCCTAGGGAGATTTGGGAGAAGATTGATAAGCTGAATAGGGATTTTATTTGGGGTAATACCAGCAATAAAAAGGCTATTCACCTTATCAAGTGGGATGATGTTTGCTTGCCCAAGAAGTTTGGAGGCCTTGGTATTAAAAGAATGAAGTCTTTTAACCAAGCTTTGCTTGTGAAAGCTGGTTGGAGAATTCTTAATAATGAGGAGGGTTTTTGGGGTAAGATGTTGGTTAGTAAATATCTTAGAAATCAGTCTTTGGTAGAGGGAAACAAGGGTTGTTCTACCGCCTGTTCCAACACTTGGAGAGCTATTTTATTTGGGGCTAAACTGCTCTCCGGAGGGCTGTTATAGAGGCCTGGTAAAGACTCCTCGGTGGTTTTTGGTCTGATAAATGGGTCCTCGGTTTGGACAGATTGTCCTCGGTTGTTGTGGGGGATGTTAACCATGATATGATGAATGAAAAGGTTTGTGATTACTTCTTGAGCAATGACTGGAATACAGATGAACTTGCCTTTGTGTTGCCTTGGAACATTGTCCGTAAAATTGCTATCATCTATGTTGGTGGCAGTTTAAAGGAAGCTCATAAGGTTATTTGGGGGTTGAGTAAAAATGGTGATTTTACGGTTAGAACAGCTTATGGTGAGCAGTTTACTCCTAATGGGATCTTGAATGGGAAGTGGAATTCTGTTTGGCAACTTAAGATCCCTCCTAAGCTCCAGTATTTTCTATGGACCTTAAGCCATGGCAAGTTGCTTACTAATGCCCATCGTGTTACTAGGGGATTAGCTGTGGACTCCATGTGTCCTAGGTGCAAAGTTGGCCATGAAGACCTAAATCATTTGTTTAGAGGGTATGCTGCCTCTAAACCCATTTGGGAGGATATTTTTAAGCAGGCTGGTAATTTCCTTAACTCTAGTGATGATTTTATGGATTGGCTTGTTCTTGACTAGAGGTAATAATTGTGTGAATAATGTCTGGCCCTATTTTGTTCATTTTTTCTTTGTGGTTTATTTGGAAGTGGAGATGTAAAGTGGTGCTTGATACAGATTTTGTTTTACCTCAGTGGCCTCACATGCCCATTTTCAAGTATTTGAGGGATTGGGTTACTGCCACTACTGACATTTGTAAAGAGAAGATTTTGATCCCTTATTTGTTATCCTGGCAACCTCCTAATGATGGGTGGGAGAAGCTAAATATTGATGGGAGTAGAAGTGGAGAAGAAGGGTATATTACTGCTGGTGGGGTAGTTCGTAATTGGAGAAAGGAATGGTTAGGTGGTTTTGCTTTAAGAAGAGGTTTGGGCAGTGTGTTAGAAGCTGAATTATGGGGTTTTGTACAGGGCTTCAGATGGTGGGGGAGGCTGGTTTTAGAAATGTTATTGTTGAATCAGATTTTAAAACTGCTATTGCTTTGATTTTGAAGGGTTGTAATACCCATCCATTATTCAACATTATTCAGAGGTGCAGAAGTTTGATTGAAGCTGATTGCAACTGTCATGTTGTTCATGTTAATAGAGAATGTAATAGGGTAGCTGATTGCCTAGCTAAGTTAGGGCATTCTTTGGGTTGGGGGACGATGTTCTATGAGCTCCCTCCCACTGCTGTTTCTTTTTCTTTTGATGAGGACTGTTCTGGTTCTCTTGCAGCTAGGCTTGTTAGTGTTGGCTAGTCTGCTGCTCTTGGGCGTTTTAGCCCTCAATACCAAAAAAAGGCACTTAAAATTCAATAGGGAAACCTGCAAAGCTTGATTTACCAGAAACTTTAAAAAAGTCAAAACACAACAGCTGAGAAATGACTCAATTGCTTAGATCTCAGATATGAGCAAAGTCAAAGAGCTTTTACTTCAGACAAAATTTAAATTTGTTAATGTGCTTAACTCAGAAAGAAAATGCTGATATACAAAAACTCATAAGACGTTGATTTGGCAACTACTTTCATGTTCTCTGTATTACCTCATAAACTAGATCCTTATTCTAGACCACTTTCCTACAATAAATAGTACTTCTATAAAAATTATGCATCTGAGTAGAGAAGCATCCCAATATGTACATTACATTTATATATATATATATATATGTATGAAATTTATAAACTCACACGCAACAAAATTTTAATGAAATTTGATGAGATTTTTTATATAGATGCTAAGAAAAATGAAATATACTTTGGGGAAAAATTGGAAATATTTCAGACACGGGAACTATTTTTTTTCAATTTTTCCACTGCTTTCCCTTTGTTTAATGTTTTATCTTCAAAAAATCGGAAAAAAAAAATTTCCAAGAACTTTTCAAATTTGTTTCTCAAGTATATTTCACTTTTTTACCATTCATACCAAAAGTCTTATCAAAATTTATTAAATTTCATCAAAATATAGATAGTGTAAACATAAGATTGGTTGCACTTGAATATATATATATATATATATATATATATAATGGATAATTATTTGAACTTACATGCATTGTGTGAGTCTTTCCACTGCTGGTCACGCCGTATGCAAAAATAGTGCCTATGAAGGTGAGAAAAACAAAATCACTTTGTGAACTATAGCCACTGTATGTTGTTGATGATAGAATCTAAGAGAGAAATCGAAAGAAAGGGAGAGAAAAAGACGGAATTAGAGAAATGGAGAAAAGATAGAACAAAGAGGGAAGAGAGACTAACGTAGGGGGGACATTGGACAGAGCCTATTTATAGAAGCCAAAAGTTTCCTTTTCTTATTTGAGGATAAGAAACAGAAAATTTTATACAGGCTAAAAGTGACAAAATAAAAAAAATGAAATCTACTTTATAAAATAATAATAATAATGAAAATAAAATCCTACTGAAGCAAGTAATATCAAAATTGTTAAATTAAAAATCTCAAAATATAATAAAAAGGGTCTTCCTTTTCGCGAGTCAAACTGGCGTCTCCAATCAAATTGGCGTCTCCAGTCAAATTAAGAATACCAACTTTTGTAATTCTTAACATGGCATGAATTTATATGGAGATTGATGATATCTTCAACATGAACATGAACATTATATCCTTTGTCCAAAAAGTTGGCTTCTAATGATGCCTCTCAATAATAAAAATACCTGACTACAGAATATCCGATTGAGTAACTTTCAAATCTGGATTTAAATTATAATGTGTTAAAAAAGGCGGAACTTTGACCATGAATTATCTTAAACTTCCTCGCACAGAGCTCAGAAATTTTTAGGGATATAAACTCATCCAATATAGTAGTAAGGTTCAATATTTGTGTGGATAAGTATAACTGTGTCTTCAATTAGTCTATAAAGTCTAGTAAATTCTTACAGCTAGCTAGATTCTGTCTTTTTATTTTTTAGAGAGAGAGATAGACCTGCTTACATTTCTCTTGTGATGGCAAAATTATTTCCAAATTTATTTACCTCTTCAGGTAATTTCAAATTCACAAAAACTCTTCTTCTAATATTACTGCAAAAATACCCTTGAACATATTATCTTATTATACACACAAAAGTGCAGTCTAGATGGCACTATGTTGACTGTAACATAACAAAGTATAATCTGTCTGGAGTGATTAAGCACCTCAAGCAAGTTAACACATGAGGCTCTTATGATAGCTTGGATGGGGAGATTGGATTAGCAAAGATCAGACTTAATAGATCTAAGGCTCAGGAGCACATTGGTACAAAGTGCAGTGGTTAGTAGCAATGAAGGAGCATGAGAACTTTGCAACGCATTTAGTACATGTGACATTGGAAATTAAAGGGAATGGCATGTATGGACCAATCAGGGCCTTTGGTGGTGGTGGTGATAATCACTTGCCACTGTTTTTCTTTTTCAGCAGCGAAAAGACCATGGCGGTTAGGCACTACAACCATGCTTGGAAGCACGTATAGCCTTTGGGCTTGAGGCCTTTATGTTAATTTTGTATATCGGCCAGACCTGAAAAACTGTGTGGGCTGTGCGCAATCACACATGATTTTGTTGTAATGGCTTGTGTGTCAGCATGAATGATGTTGACAGCACACAGGACTTCAGTTGCTAGAAGCTATATGGTGGTATTCAAGAGTTTCCAAGCAAACCTTAGTGTCTGTCAGCCACATAGGTCTTCAAGTCCAGTGGTAGTCAATTTCATTCTAAATTTGGACCTACTAACTATAATGCCAATTAGACCACACAAGCAAGAAGGTGTAGTAGAATGTAATGCAATGTCCGTCTTATGGTTCAAAATGAAACAAACAGAAGAATTCATAAGACTACAGTCCTGATGTTTCTTAGTCTTTAGGGGAGAGAGTCAATTTCTAGGCTTGTTCCGGACTTCTGTTTCCTCTGAATTTAAACAAGTTTTAGTTATCCTTCATTCAGAAAAATTGTGAAGATTTTGGTAAAGTGAGAAGATTGTTCAGCAGCCCAACTCTTAGCTTTTCGTCAGGTTTTGTTTTTTGGACTAACAAAAACTACAAATTTCTAATGGCAACCAGGTTAAGAGTTGGTAGTAAAATAATATCATAAAGTGACGAAATTAAGCTTAATCAATACAGCAAAAACTTATATATATGGAATACGATTATGCGATCTAGGAATATTTATCATAGTATTAGCATGAGGACCTATATGTTTCGGAAAGGTTAGATAACAGATGCTTTCTCTTTTGTGGATAAGTAAGAAAGGCATGAACAGCACAAAACCTCTTCATCCATAAAGTAAGCAAAAATCTCAAATAGATTCAAACAAACTAGAAATGAAGCAGCAAATAAGTTCACCAAGCATAGATGATCTTGCTTATTACCATTGATGCCTTCCATTGCACCACTTACAACATGCTGAGCAGCAACATCATAGACATGACGAGTTGTGGTAGTAGGGCCAAATACCCGGTCTAGAAGCATGCAGAGAAAACAATAGTGAGATATACATTCTTATAATTAAAACTTTCAAAACTGACATGCTATATTTCACATGTTTTACAAATTGTTTCCTCAAAGAAATACAAAAGGGGGTATAGAAATTCTGCTAAAATATATAGATATAGCATACAAATGGGCACATAATTAAATGTACAGAAACAACTCAAGTTTCCTACAATCCCTAATTTGATTTCATGTAGAAACTTGAGGCAAGTTAAACCTAAATTTATTACTATACAATACTGTTGGAGAAGGTTGACTAAATCCTAACAAATTCGGTTGAGAGGATTTAGGAAATAAATCCTAGACTTTATTTTGTAAATATTCAAAAATTATTATAGATAGTAATTCCTAGAAAGTGGGATTAGTTATTTTCTATAATTAGTCTTACTAATTAGCTACTCATTGTCAGTGTTCTAAAAATCGCTAGGCGCTACCTAGGCGGCGGGGTAGCGCCTAACGATTTCTCAGCTAGGCGCCCATTAATCGGCACATAGGCGGTTCCTCGGTGGTCAACGGTCAACGTGTTGACCGCACCGTTGACTACCTAGAAAAATGATGATGATGATGATACATATATTGTTTACCTTTGAAGATGATCATGATGCTTAGGGAGTTATTATTTATCTAAAATTTTTGTGTTTTAGGTGTTAGTTGAAAAAAAAAAAAAGGCTTCCACGGCTGAGCGGCCGCTAGGTCCGCCTAGGACCGACTAGTCCGCCTAGGTAGCCAGCCGCGGAATATGGCCGAATTGGCCATATTCGCCGCGGCCGGCCACCTCCTAGCACCTAGGCGGCCGCCTAGGCCGATTTTTAGAACAATGCTCATTGTATATATAAAAACCCTAGATTGTGTTTTAAAAAGATAAGCAATAATACATTCTTTTCTAAATCTCCATGGTATCAGAGCCCCGGTTCCGACTCTGCGAACTAGGCACTCTGACAACCTCCAAACAAAAAAAAAATCTTGAACTTATTCCAGATTTCTTCGGTTTTTTTTTATTTTCCCCCTTCTCTCCGCTTCTTGTTTCCACACTAAGCAACCATGTCTGAAATATCTTCCGATAATGTACCTAAATCCTCCTCAATCGGAAATCAACCCACACCTATTATGTCCGGCTTGAACCTTGAATTCGATGAAGTTAGAGGAAGAATTATTAGGAAAGAAGGCAATTCTAATTATCTATGTAGATGACATCATAATGACTAGAGATGACAGTGAAGAGATAAAAAGACTAAGAAGTTTTTGGCAGGTGAGTTTGAAATTAAAGACCTGAGGGAAGTGAAGTATTTCCTAGGAATGGAATTTGCTAGATCCAAGAGAGGAATCTTTGTTTCTCAAAGAAAGTATGTGTTAGACTTATTGCGAGAAATGGGCATGACAGGATGCAGGGACAGCCGAGACACCCTTGGAGCCGAACCTGAAACTTGAAGATAGCAAACCAAAAAATCTAATAGACCGAGAGCAGTACGAAAAGTTGGTGGGAAAGCTGATTTACCTAGCTCATTCCAGGCCCGCTATCTTCTTCATAGTGAGCTTGGTAATTCAGTTTATGCAATCACCAGAACCAGACCATTATAAAGCAGTCTTAAGGATCTTAAGGTATCCAAAGGGAACTTTAGGGAAGAGATTGTTATTTGCTAACAATGAACACTTACAGGTTGAAGTTTATACAGATGCAGACTGGGCAGGAAGCATAACTGACAGGAGATCAACCTCTGGCTATTGTACATTTGTTGGTGGAAATCTAGTGACATGGCGAAGCAAGAAACAAAGTGTTGTAGCAAGTAGTAGTGCAAAGGCAGAGTTCAAAGCAGCAATTCTTAGGATTTGTGAGATACTGTGGATTAAGGGACTTCTTGAAGATCTAAAAATTCATACTCCTTGACCTCTAAAACTCTACTGTGACAACAAGTCGGCAATTGCAATAGCTCACAATCGTATTTCTACATGATAGAACTAAGCATGTCGAAATAGACAAGCACTTCATCAGAGAAAATATAGATAGTGGACATATTTGCATGCCCTATCTACCTACCACAGAACAGGTGGTTGACATTCTTACCAAAGGCATACCGAAGAAGCAGTTTGATAAATTGATGTGCAAGCTTGTAACATCCCGGATTTTGGGTAATGAATTTTTGATATATGTGATATATGTGAAAATAAAATTTTACTATTTGAGGGTGTGAAAATGTAATTAAATGTATGTTTATTTTATAATTTCCAGCGGACCAGATTGAATAGTGAAAAATGAAAAAAAATGAAAAATTGGAAAACTGGACCAGAGAGCATCGCGACCTGGTCACCGCGACCACAGGTCGCGATAGCTCGCTCGCGGTGAAAAATGGAAAAATCTGGCAGTGAGCATCGCGACCAGCCACCGCGACCACAGGTCGCGATGGACTGCTCGCGATGAAATTGTCAAAAACGGGCAGAGAGCAACGCGACCACTCGCGCGACCAAGGCGCGCTCGCGAGGAAGGCGGTGCGCGCACTCCAGTGAGCATCGCGACCTGGTGCCTCGACCACAGGTCGCGACGGCGGTCGCGGTAGCGAAAAAATATAAAAAAAAAAGTTGTTTCTCGCATAAGCGAAAAAAACACACAGCAAACAGAACAGCGTGAGAAAGAGAGAGAAAGAGCCGAGAAAAAGAAAGAGAAAGAAGAAAAAGGAGAGAAAGGAGAGAAGAGAAGAAAGAGAAAAGAAGAAGAAGAAGAGAAGAGGAAAGGAAAGGAAAGGAAAAAGGAAAAAAAGAGATCGTGGAACCGCGATTTTTCGAAACGAAAAACGGTACCGAGGTTGGTGTACTTTTGTTTCGGAATCTTTACGAAAAACATTTCATTATCGTTTACGTTATTGTTTTCGTTTTCGTTTCTTGTTTCCGTTTCGATTTCGATTTCGTTAAATGTGTTCGATTTCGATTTCGTTAAATGTTTTCGATTTCGGTTTCGTTAAATGTTTTTGATTCGATTTTCGATGTGTAAAAATTGATGATTGATATACTTATGGTTGATTATGGAAAGAATTTATACTAGATCGCATTCGTTTGTGGTTTGAATATTCCGATTTCGTTTAAAATAGTTGATTTTGATATTTATATGATTATTGTTGATGCGTTTGAAGAATATCGTGTAATATTTTAGATTGACTGAGTAAATATTGATTTGTAACTGATTGTGAAAATCGTTTATCGAAATGGCCCTAGGATACATAGACATAGAAATGGATATAGGAGGTTGGTATACCGCTGGGTTTTTACTGAGCAGTACTGCGCCGATACTGATGATTCTGATGTACCTCCTCTTGGATTCGTCCAGAGGCTGGGAGATACGTACCTCCTCAGGATTCGTCCTGGGGGTTGGGAGTTAATGTACCTTCCCAAGGATTCGTTTCTGGGATAGGGAGCTATGTACCTCTCTAGGTTCCGTACCCACGGTCCTAGAGTTGGGAGACACGTACCTCCTCAGAATTCGTTCTGGGGGTTGGGAGTTTGACCCATATTCCAGTCCGTATATGTTTAGTATTCTAGTGGGCCAGTATTGACTGAATTGAATGACTTTATTTATTGATTTTTGCTTTAAGGTTTGGTTTTGAGATTAACATGATTTATGTCCATTATTGAGTTGATTTGAAATATATTGTGTGATATTATTCCGATTTAAAAGTTATATATGATTTTCATATTGAGTTTATAGTACACCCACTAAGCTTTATGCTTAGCGCGTTAGTTTTGTGTCTAACGCGTAGGTACCAGGAATCCAGAAGAGCCTAAGGACTGAGGGAAGAACGAGTTGCAGACCGAGTCACAGAGATTGTACAGTTGGGTAGCTATATTTTTGTTATGTGTATATATATATATTCTCTCAAAGCATGCATATACAGGGAATTTGTAAATACATTTTGTAAAACGTTTTGTAATTAATTATTGTATGATTTCTGTCTTTTATTATTTAAATGTAAATAGTAAAGTCTGTTTTGTTTTATTTTATAAACTGTTTTGATAAGTCGCACTAAACGGCAGAGTGCGCAACCGTTTGAAAATGTATAGAAGTGTTGTTGAGAATTGTTTTGTGTAAAAGCAGGGTTTTGGAAAGTCCGAAAAACAAACGAAACTCTGCCGAATTTTTGTAAAAAGTTTGTATTGAATGGGCTCACTCGAAAACGATTTTTAAACTATAATTTATATGGTTTTCTGTTTACGAAATGAATTTCGAAAGTTTTGAAAGTCCGAGTAGCGCGCCCCGGATCGGTCCGGCCGGATCGGGTCGGGGGGTGTTACAAAGCTGGCCATGGAAGACATCTTTAGACTAGTTTGAGGGAGAGTGTTGGAGAAGGTTGACTCAATCCTTACAAATTCAGTTGAGAGGATTTAGGAAATAAATCCTAGACTTCATTTTGTAAATATTGTGTATTATTTAAGTAAGTAATTCCTAGAAAGTAGGATTAGTTATTTCCTATAATTAGTCCTACTAGTTAGCTACTCATTGTATATATAAAAACCCTACACTGGGTATTACAAAGATAAGCAATAATACATTCTTTTCTAAATCTTCAAATACAATTTAAACCTATGTCATAATATCAGTGATTATACTGCACCAAGACAAAGTTTGAATTCGCTATTACATATGAACACTAATAAGCGGAGAACTCTGATGAGGTCCATACTTGGAAAAGAAAGCCGCGACCGCGACTTTGCAAGTCGCGATTAAATTGAAGATTTGCGGACAGTGAGTACCGCGACTCATGGCCGCGACTCGCAGTCGCGACCACAAGTTGCGGTACACACTGGCGGACAGCTCTTTGCCCGAATTTGATGCGTTTTATTTAGGAGTTTTATTTGGTGTTTGTTTCCTATTTTAGTTGCTATTAATCACCTATTATTTTAGGAATTAATTACCTATTGTGTTAGAAGTTTTAATTGCTTTCCTAGTTCTTTTGTTAGTAGGATTCTTTTTATTTAATTGCTATTAGAATTGTTTTAGGTTTTTTATAATTGTTTCCTATTAGGACTAGGTTAGGTTATGGAGTCATTATAAATAGAATAAGTTTGTATTATTCATTCATCAATTGAGATCATCAGTAAAATTGAGATATTTTTTTCTACATCGGCTTTTCTAAAGCTTAGGCTAGTTCTAAGGCTAATAACCATGTTCTAGATTTATTCGGCTTTTTCCGAGACCAAAACCTTGGGAATCTCTTGGGCTAGGGTTAGTTCTCCAACAAGGGCTAATTCTAGAGATTTGATTAGTCGAACCTTCGATTAATTAAATCAAAACTCTCTAATCTTTGAATTCTATTTCTAGGGTTAGGGTTCGAATTGGGGATTTTGGGAATTCTGACCTAGGTCCCCAACACTAATAAGCAGAATTTCCAATCTAGTACACATGTTGGGGATTTCCAACAGTTGGGGATTAATAAGCGAAATTTCCAACAGTTGGGGATTTTGGGAATTCTGACCTACATGTTGAAGGCAATGCAAGAGAGAATTATTGGGGTTGTATCAATGATTATACTGCATCAAGACAAAGTTTGAATCCACTATTACATATAAACACTAATAAGCGGAGAACTCCTGCATCATTTTAGAAGAATAATATATGAAAATAACATAAACACTCACACACATAACAGTATGTATCATGAGCATGCAGCAAGTATTACTTTTGATCAACACATATATTCAGATTCACACAAGACTTGAGGTAATATGATTTAGCATGAAACAAAAAGAATCATATAAATATTTATGCAAATGCTACAGAATCATCATTCAAAATTAAGAAATGCTCTTACACAAACTCTCAAAAGATTTTCTTACCAAATTTTAATTCATTACT
Source organism: Xanthoceras sorbifolium (assembly GCA_003430845.1). Taxonomy (NCBI): domain Eukaryota; kingdom Viridiplantae; phylum Streptophyta; class Magnoliopsida; order Sapindales; family Sapindaceae; genus Xanthoceras; species Xanthoceras sorbifolium. The sequence continues at coordinate 15,127,138 of CM010612.1, forward strand.
TTATATTATATACTATATATTACATATATCCCGTTAAGTTTAACATTATAATGTGTTATTTCATACTATCAGCGGTCAAACTCTTATAAAGCAAAATCACCAACAATGATACCATCATACACAAACAATCAATCAATACATGATATCCATGATGTAACAAAGTATCACCATTGTTAAGCCTTAATAAGATTACGTTGGATCAGCGGATGATGAAAGAAATGATAATTCAAAATCCTTAATGTTGGCCAATGTCCATCAAATCCAATCCTTTTTCATATCTACACTACAAAATATTCTTAAGCTTCAACACTGTGACAAGACAGCTTAAGCAATGTGTTTAATGATCTCATTAAGGAAAAAGTTTTAAAAACAACCGACTGCATTGCAGATCCACAGGAAGGCAAGAGCTTTCAAAATCTAAGACACGATGAAGGTGACTTAACGTGAAAATAAAAGGCACAAATATCAGGACTTCAGTTTAACTAAATTTGTAGTACGGACTGTTGTTTGTTAGTTCAGACTTTTCCATTTGTTGTAAAATAACCAGCATTACATTCATTGTTCTATATTTTATATGAACTCTATCTTTCAAGTCTGTTCAGTGTATGGAATACATATATTTACCATAGGCATATGCTATTGATGGATTATGTTCATTGCGCACAATAGTTTCTCCATCTGCATACCACGCAATCTCCTCACCTTGACGAATCTCCCTAGGACTACACCATTCAAAACCACAGTCAATTTTAAACAATTTATGAAACTATAGTTATCAACAGAATAAAATTAAAATTTAAAAAAAATGAAATGTACCTAAGTGGACGAAACCGGGCTGTAACTGTAACATTTTCTTTGGACGGTGTATTTTCAGTGTAATAATACTGAGGCTTACTTCGAGCGGAAGAAGAAGCAGGGGAGCTCTGGCCATCAATAGATGTTTCCAGAAATTGCTTGGAAGACGATGTGGTCGAAGAAGAAGGAGAATGAGCTACTTTTGAACTGCTTGAGATTATTCTTTTCGATTTGGATTCATATTTCGACGACATTGCTACTTCACGTCAATTCTTCAGTGTTTTACCAGAATCATAAACTTGTAATTAGTTATTGAGCGATTCAATTATTAATTCAACTTAAGACTTCAATAGTTTAACTTTTCCAGGAGAAAAAAAAATTGGAAAACAATAAATCAATAATACTAAAGCAAAAATTTCGGTGTAAGATTAATTGAGTTGACTTTCACAAACTATTAGATTTTTTTATTTTTCCTTTCATTCATTTTCCCGTCTGCCAAACAGAAAATAAAGCCATTAAATCTCCATTCAAATAAGAAAATAAAAAAATAAAAAAATAAAAAGTGAAACAAACAGATGAGAAAATACAAAACAAAAATCTTAACCCCAAAAAAAAAAAAAGTGTTTCCAGCAATTAGCATCTTCCAAAAAACTCAATTGGTTGGAGACAAAATGCATCAAACCAAAAACAAAAATTTTGAGAAAAAAAAAATCATAACAGTAAATCACCACTCAACTGACTTCAAGCACACACAAACCAACTGTTTCAAGTTCCTGTCGGTTATTATTCCGTTGATTTTTTTATTAAAAAAAAACAAAATCAAGAGCTCACCTGGAGAGAGAATAATCAGAGACGCATTGCGGATAAAGTGGAGGCGCGTACGTGAAAATAAAGAGAGAAGAGAGAGAAACGTAGATCTATTACAAGAAGAACATCATCATCAACAACACTGATAAGCAGTGAGTGAGAGAGAGAGATTTAATATAATTTGGTATTGTAAAATACACTTTAGTTTCTTGTCTTGCCTTGGAAGCGAGGCCCTTAATCGAAGGCAAACATCAATCCATCCAACCTTTTCTTTTTAGACATAGAAAGAGAGAAAGAAAATGCCAGTCTTCTAGTCTAGGTAGACAGACAAAGAGAGAGAAAGGAGTGGGGGTGTGTTGTGTAATAGTTTTCACTATTTTCGGTTTTTTATTTATTATTATTATTCTGTTTTCGCTATATTAGAGCGCGCAGACTAACAGCTCAACTACAGCTTCCTAGGCTGCTACTTACAAAAGACACGGTGGGACCCACTTTGAGTTTATACGTATCCCCCAGCTGACTCTCCAGTCTCCAGGCCCGCTGTCACCTACTTAACTGTGTGTTCTATTTTTATTTTATTTTTAGGCTAATTGGAATAAAGTGGTATTACGTGCAATAAAATTGTGAGTTTAACTTTAATTACATGTTAGTACCCTTGACCAATTTGTTGACCGTTAGAGTTAACGGTCAACCAATAATTAATGGGCATTTTGATCATTTTATCATTAATTTATTTTTAAAAAAATAATTAAAAATTATAAAAATATTAAATTAATCTCTTGATAGACGGTGGAAATTATATTGATAAAAAAAATTAAAAAAATTAAAATTAAAATAAAAAAATTCAAAAAACAAAAAAATATATTTTTGGTTGCGATGGAGATCGCAACTCAACCCAGAAAAAAAAAAAATTTTGCCCAGATCTTCATCAACGGGAGCAGATCTGCTCTCGTTGATGGAGCATTCGCTCCATCGCCGATAGAGCGCTGCTCCATTGGCAACGGAGCAGCTCCATCTTCGGCTCCATCTGCGATGGAGTCCATTGCAGCGAACCTAGTTGTTGGGTTTGCATTCGAACCCAGTTGTTGGGTTTGCATTCGAACCCAGAAACGCGAATCAAAATTTTTTTAAAAAATTTTAAAATTTTTTTTTTTTTTTTTTTTTGGTGATGTGGTGGAAGAGATGGAGCCGAAACTCCATCTGCGATGGAGCAGATCTGCAAACAAATCAAACCAAAATTTTTTTTTTTTTTCTATTTGGGTGAGTTCTTGGTTGGTGGAGATCCAAATTGGATCTCCACCAAGAACCCCAAAAACACTAAAAAAAAAATTTCAATATAAAATAAATTTTTTAACTTTTTTTAATTGTTTGTTTTTAAAAAAAAAAATTTTGGAAATGTTATCTCCACCATCCATGTTGATGGATGGTGATCTATTTTGAAAAAAAATTAGTTTTTTTCATTTTTTTATTTTTGTTTAATTTAATTTTTTAATTAGGGGTAGTTTTGTCATTTCACCCAGAAGTCAAAGGCAAACCATTAAATTTGACTGTATCAACTGACGGTAGGGCACTAACCTGCAATTAAGGCTAAACTCACGATTTTATTGCAATATGACCAAATATTATGGTACTTTATTACAATTAACCCTTTGTTTTTTGATTTATCCCAAACTATATAATTAGAAGGAAAAAATATCGAATCTTTTCAAGTCAACAAATTAACTATATGAGCAAAGCTCATTTGTTTTGATAGTCGAAATCTCACAATCTTCTTTAAAATACTAAAGTTTAAAATCTTGATATGTACATATTATCTCATCATTGTGTATAATCACAATTAGTGTAGATAAACATCTCCCATATTAGGAGTAGATGACTTCCGTTATGAAAGTATATGTTTCGAACCATGCTTATAGGGGTTTAATCTCGACATGGAGTAGATAGCTTTCCATGTTAGGAGTAAACGACTTCTGTTATGAAAGTGGATGTTCTGAACTGTGTTTGTAGGGGTTTAATCTCGATATGAATTAAACGGCTCCTCGTATTATGAGTAGATGGCTTCTGCTATAGAAGTGGATGTTCTGAACCGTGCTTGTAGGGGTTTAATCTCGATAGGGAGTAGACGGCTCCCTGTGTACAAAGTAGATGACTTTTACTATTGAAGTAGATGTTTTGGGTCATACTTATAGGGATTTAATCTTGGTAGGTCTTGACATCCCTTTGATCCACAAGGTGTCAGATCTCAAAAAAAAATATATATATATTTCGTTATCTAAAATGAAAATTAGCTATTTCATTGGAAAACAAATTCTCTTAAACAAATAAAAAAAGTATTTAAAATGTTAAGAAATTACAGGGGAGGCCTACATATATCTCATATGCTATGAAAATATTTGGTCGAACCACAACCTAAAGAGTGTGTTTGGTACATCAAATAAAGATGGGATTGAACTAAAATATGTTCATTCTCAACGATTCCACCATAGTCCTGCTGAGTCCCACCTCAAGAAATGAGACAAAACTTACTTTCTTTCTTTCTTTTTTTCCTTTTTTTTTACTTGTTTATTTAATTAAATTATTTTTATATAAAATATTATATATTTTTAATATCAATAAAAATAATATAAAAGTTATTTTATTTAAAATTAATTTTAAATAGTTTTATTTATTTTTAGAAAAATAATTGAAATATTTTATTTTATTTAAAAGATATTTTTAACTAAATTTAATTTAAATAATTTATTTATTATTTGATTTAAAATAATTTTATTTTATTTTAAATTAATTTTTTATATATTTAAAAAAAATATTTTAAATATTTCATTTTATTCATAAAATAAATTTTTAACCAAATTTAATTTAAATAATTTTACTTTTGCTTGATTTAAAATAATTTTAATTTACTTGAAAATAAATTTATTTTATATAAAAATTAATTTTATTTAATCTCATATTACATTAAACAATAGACGATATTATTTTTATCCAATGCGTGCTGCATCAAATACATAACAGTACTAATTTAATCCAATATAATTTAGTGTACCAACCGCACCGACACTATTTTATCCGGATAGATTCTCATATAATTATAATAATATTTCAGTGTAAATCCTTGAAAAAAATGTTTAAAAAGAATTAATAAAACCTTTTTAAGAAACAAATTGAAAGCGTGAGTTCTCACGATGCTGCATACCTATTTTTAAGGTAATTTAATAAGAACAATAAAGACAACTAAAATTCCAATTAAAGTTCGTAATTGAAAGATTTTTTTTTTTTAAAATTGATCTCTTGACATATTTGATAAATAGGAAGAAAAAACTTAATAGATTATGAGTATTAAGAGCATCTCCAATGCAAATATGTATTTTTTATTATCTAAATACTGACATATCAGCATTTCTAAATAATATGGATCTACCTTGCTAAAAAATTATAGAAATGCATATCCACTTCTCCAATGTGAGCATCTAAATAGTAATTTTAAACCAATCACCACAAGTCATTTATTACATTCTTTCTCCATTCAATATGACAATTAAATGCATTGACAAAATACTAAAATTTTATTGTGGAAAAAGTTAGAAATCCTAGTCAGTATATCAATGAGGATATCTACAATTAGAAACTCTACTTGATATTCTCTAACTTTTTTTTGCCACATCATATCAATATTAAAGTTAGATAATTACATTGAAGAATGTTTTTCTAATTTTTTCAATATAGATCCTATGTGGCACTCAATTTTTCTCCAAATGCATTATAGCATTGGAGATGCTCTAATACAGTAATCATCATATGTCAAAACCTAATTTATAGTGATAGTGCAACTCCCTGTAGAAACAGAAGCCAAATTCAATTATGTGTGTATTTTTATTGGGCTTTATTTATTTATTTATTTATTAAAATATATCATATCATATTATATATGTTAAAAACTGCACCACCTACAATAGATAAAGCTGGCAATGGCCCTTGGTTCTCTTTCGACGCTACTGATCCAAAGAATTGGCGGGATAAAGTTCATGAATTTGGAGCTTGGATTGACCTCCAGATGATAAAATCAAATCGGCCTCTCTTGAGGGCTCCCGGCCTCTCTTGGTATCAGAGCCTTAAGTATATCAGCTGGAAACCAGACATTTGTAGAATGCTTATTTCTGGTATAACAACGCCACGTACTTTATGGTTTCTTGGATTCTATTCTAAAATAGAAGCAAACCTAGTGGTAGTAAGGAAAGAATTTCACACATAATGACTTCAAACACTTCCAATATTTTTCCTACTTCAAACTTTACACCTCTTTCTTCCTCTGCCTCTCCATCAAACAAACTTTCTTCCTCAATCACCTTGCCTCCCTCTATTAAAAAGACTACTTCTTCTAAGATCATCAATCTTGTGGAATATACTCATATTCCAGAAGAAGCTCAAATCAATGAAACCGATCTGCCCCTTGTTAGCCCCTACAATATTTTCAAGAGATAAAAGCTTCAGACGCTCTTTCCAGAAACTTATCTATACTCCCAGATCTCCTGTTAAAGAGTATGTCCAGTCCACTGGTCTCGACAATTACCTTATCCCAGCCTCAGCAGCAGAACAATATGTTGATCTTGCCCTTGATCCTCAAATGATCGCACAATGGATTAAAGAAGGATACTCACATCTTTATTTAGGTGTTGTTCATATCATTCTTACTCTTCATGGCCGCAAAGGACTACCAGTCACTACCAGACTTGCTCTGTTAAACTCTATCTACTACAAATATGACCAGGCTGTCATAGGTACTTCCATTACCACCCTTCATGCAGGCAGTATTTGCCTCACCTTTTATCCTAATTTCAATATTCCCCTTACTGATCTAAACATTTGCAAGTTCCTTAATATCCAAGTACAGATCTCTGGAATCTCTATGGTTCCTGGTTCCTATATGGCAACTCTCCATCATCAACTTGCTTACAGACTACAAGATCATTCTATTGATCTTCCCCTTCCAAGCATATCTACAGACACTTTCCTCATTACTGTCGAAAAAGAATAGATTCCTAGCATCACACAAATCCTTAGACAAATTGCTCGAGATAAGCTTCTTGAGCTTATGCCGCTTGAATGGGTAACCAACTACGAAAAGTTGTATGTTGATACGTCTCCTGTTCAGAGTCAAGATCTCCAATTTCATAGACAGACAGACCGATCTGTTAAAACAACTTTTAACTCCCGCAACCATCTTCAGATGATACTCCTCTCATCTTTCAATCTATGATGATCACCCCCGTTGCTTTGGAAGAAGACATCCCAGTTCATGCCTTCCATTCAGATAGATCTGTCACATACACTGACAAGATTAATGGTCATTTCATATGAGATGTTGATCCCAACATGTGTGATGACAACTGTTCTTGCACACTAAAGAAGAAGCTTAAAACCTCATGCTCTCAGTCCAAACAACCTTTCAAACCTGGTGATCCAGACTCCCCATGGATTGGTCTACATACACCTTGCAAACCACTTGACGTTTATGAAGAAGCTCTTCGTATTCTCAAAGAAGAAGGCCTCCTTCCACTAGAGCTTGAGTCTCCACCCGAGCCTGAGTCCCATTGTGATTCCATCTCCCCAACCAATTCCATGCTACATGGCATCCTCTTATGATTATGATGCAGATTTTCCTCCACTCGAGAGACTCACAGATAAAGATCACAACATTGCAACTCGTGCCTTTATCCAACCTTCTGAAATTCTTCCTGATGGAAGACATAAGCCATGCTCTCAAGCAGAAGAAGTTCTGAACTAGCAAACCAAAAATGGCAGATCACAGAACCAAATCCTAAAAACAATTGATTCAAAGCTTGACAGAGCCCTGGATAGATCAGCTCAAACAGAAGAAAGATTGGCGGGCTTAGATTCTGAGCTAAAGAAAATCTATCTTAATCTTCAGAGCCATATCGCCCAACTTGATGCTGATCTCAAATACCTGATCAAAAAGCAGCGATTTGGTACAGCTTTTGATCGAAAAGAAAGGGAGATTCAAGAACTCAAAGCTGAAATGGAACGCATTCATGAAGATATAGACAGACACAGACCCTCTGTTCCTCCTATCCCAGTTTCATCTTATGGTTACTCTCTTTTCAACTCTTCCCCATACACTCTATCCTCACCTACAGATTACTCTAAAGCCTTCAAAATGACTCATGAAGTTTTTAGAAGAAATCCTATCCAAAAATAACCTGTTCCCAGGCTATCATCATCTACCAGGAAAGCCAAACAACCGATGGATTATCAAAAACTCAGACGATCTCTATCACCCAAACACAAGAAGAAATCAGTTTCTATTGTTGAACCACAATCTCCGAGTTTCTCCTCTACTGATTTCTCTGATGATACTGATCCAGAACAAACTGATGTTAGTCGTATGTTTATGGCAACACCATCTGGTGACAGTTTAGATCGCTCCTCCCAAATTAGAGCAGAATCTTCCCATGCTCATAATGATGAACCTATTGTTGATAAGCCGCTTAAAGAAGAAGAAGATTCTAAATTTCGTTCAAGACCTTCAGAGCCACCACCTACAACAGATAAAGCTGGCAATGGCCCTTGGTTCTTGTAATATCCTTAACTTCAAATAAATATGAAAAGTATGGTTGAATTAATTTTGAGTATGTTAATATGATATTTATGATTTAAGGGGTGGAAAATATAATTAAATGTATGTATATTTTTAAAGGTTTCCAAGTGGACCAAGTGGAGCGGTCCAGAAAGAATGCATGAAAGAAAAGAAAAATGTTAGCAGTGAGTATCGCGACCAGTCACCGTGACTAGGGATCGCGATGAGCAGCTCACGGTGAAATTGATGATTTGTGGCAGTGAGCACCACGACCAGTCACCGTGACCAGGGATCGCGATGAGCAGCTCGCGGTGAAAATGTTGATTTTAGGCAGTGAGCAACGCGACCAACATCGCGACCAAACACCGCGATGGCTGATCGCGATGAAGGCAGTAAAATCACTCTAGTGAGCAACGCAATCAGGTGGCGCGACCACAGGTCGCGAGGAGCAGTCGCGATGGCCAAAGTTTTATAAAAAATATATATAATGGCGGTGGAAGCTTCACGAAGAAGCAAGAAAGAAAAAGAGAAAAAAAGAGACCAGGAGAAAGAAAGAAAGAAAGAAAAAGAAAAAGAAGAGGAGAAATAAAGGAAGAGAAAGAAAGAAAGAAGAAGAAGAAGAAGAGGAAGAAGAGAAGAAGAAGAAGAGAAGACGAAGAAGAAGAAAGGAAGAATAAAGGAGAAAGAGAAAGGAAGAAGGAAGAGAAAAAGGAAAAATTCAGAAGAGAAAAGTCGTAAAAAGGGTATACAGGTTGGTGTACACTCGTTTTGACAATCTTTACGAAATTATTATGTGTTTTTGGTTTGAATCTGAGATTTTTGAATAATTAGTAAATATATGTTCACACTGTTCTTCATTTGAATGATTTTGCTTTAATCGTATTTCAATTATCATGATTACCTTGAAATAAATTGTTTCAGAATATTGTATAATCAAATCGTTTAATTTCCATGAAATCATATATACATGTTTTACTAATATCGTTTGAAATTTATATTTGTTGAATTTAACTTCGATATGTGAATTACAGTTATTTATTTCGAAATGAATATCATGCATTGATATGAGAATTTAAAAATGTTGTATTGAAACGGCCCTAGGATACTTGGATATAGAAAACGAATATATGAGGTTGGTATACCAGTTGGGTTATTTCAGCAGTACTGCACCGTTATTATTAGTGACCGTTGAACCCTCGCGGGTGCAAACCTGACCAATTTAGGCTAATCCCAGAGGTGGACGTCACACCGATATTGATATTATGTACCACCCTAAAGATGGTTCAGGCCCCCAGTGCCGGTCCTAGGGTAAGGAGTTATTTCAGCCCATATTCCAATCTAGAAAATTTATGTTGAGTATACCAAAGGGTCAGGAATGAGATAATTTGAATAAAATGCTTATAAATGAAATTAGAAATGAGTTTCATATGATTTACTTCATTAATTGAGTTACATAATGATATGTTTTTATATTATATCATGATTACATTTTATTTTGCAAGTTATTTTCTGATTTCGATAAATAAGTTTAGTGTACACCCACTAAGCTATATGCTTAGCGCGTTGATTTCATCACGCGTAGATAATTGAGATATAGAGGGAGAAAAAGACTAGAGAGGAGGTAGCTGCAGACTGAAAATTCAGAGTCACCATATTTTTGGGTAGTTATATTTGAATTTTGGTTGTATATCATTTAGTTATGCATGTATATACAAAAGTTGTAAATTTGTAAAAGTGTGATATATTTGTTTTGTAAATAATTGTTTTATGGTTTATGTTTTCGTTTTCAAAGGTTTGTAAATATTAAATTATGAATTGTTTGATTTGAAAATGTTTGGAGAGTCGCACTATATGGTAGAATGCGCATTTGATTGAGAAAAACAATTTGAAGTGTTGATTATTATATTATTTGAGTTTTTATTTGAAAACAGGATTTTTGGAAAATTAGAAAAACAGAGGAAACTTTAGCAAAATTTTTCAAAACAGTTTTGGATGGGCTCACTATAAAAGAGATTTTAAAATATAATTTATTTGGTTTTCAATGGTTTTTCAATTATAAAGTGAGTTAAGAAAAGTTTTGAAACCGGTATCGCCCACTGGGTCGATCCGGTCGGGTCGGGTCAGGGGATGTTACAGTTCTCTTTTGACGCGACTGATCCAAAGAATTGGCGGGATAAAGTCTATGAATTTGAAGCTTGAATTGACATCCAGATGACAAAATCAAACCGACCTCTCCAAGATGTTCTCATAAAATTCACTTCTCATTTCACTGGTACTCTTCGTGTAACATCCCGGATTTCGGGTAATGAATTTTTGATATATGTGAAATATGTGAAAATGAATTTTTACTATTTGAGGGGGTGTAAATATAATTAAATGTATGGTTATTTTATTATTTCCAGCGGACCAGATTGAATAGTGAAAAATGAAAAAAAATTGAAAACTGGACCAGTGAGTATCGCGACCTGGTCACCGCGACCATAGGTAGCGACAGCTCGCTCGCGATGAAAATGGCAAAATCAGGCAGTGAGTATCTCGACCAGCCACCGCGACCACAGGTCGCGATGGACTGCTCGCGATGAAATTGCCAAAATTGGCAGAGAGCATCGCGATCTCTCGCGCGACCAAGGCGCGCTCGCGACGAAGGCGGTGCGAATGGTCCAGTGAGCATCGCGACCTGGTGTCGCGACCACAGGTCGCGACGGCGGTCGCGATAGCGAAAAAAATATAAAAAAATATAGAAGCTTCTCGCAGAAGCGAGAAGAGAGAACAGAGAGAGAAAGAACCGAGAAAAAAAAAAGGAAAAAAAAGAGAGAAAAGAGAGAAAAGAGAAGAAAAAGAAAAAGAAGAAGAGAGAAGAAGAAGAAAGAAAAGAAAAGAAAAAGAGGAAGAAGAAGAAGAGAAGAGGAAAGGAAAGGAAAGGAGAAGGGAAAGAAATCGTGGAACCGCGGTTTGTCGAACGAAAAACACGGATTCCAAGTAGGTGTACTCTCGTTTTCGAAACCGTTTTGAGAAGAACTTCATTTACGTTTTCGTTCTAGTTTCGTTTTCGTTTCGTTTCGATTTCGTTGTAGTTTTCGATTTCGTTGAACATCTTTGTTTTCGATTTGTGTATACAAAAATATGTGAAATTGATGCTTGATACATTTGACTGCATTTCGAATAATTCAAATTTGTTTTAAAGAGTTGATTTAGACTTTTATATGGTTATTGTTATTTTCTTGAAGAATATTGTATAAAAATTTGAGATGTGTTGATTAAATGTTGATTTTGGACTGATTTGTGATAAATCGTATTTCAATTTCGATTTCGAATATTTTGACTGTTATGATTTGTGAAAAATACTGCTCACAGGATTATTGTTTATGATTTGTAATATATTGTGATTACTTGAAAATTTATTTATTGTAACGGCCCTAGGATACTTAGACATAGAGATGGATATAGGAGGTTGGTATACCAGCTGGGTTTTACTGAGCAGTACTGCGCCGTTATTATTGTGTGATTGTTGTTGCGGGGCAATCTCGGACAATCACACCGATTTAGTGATCGTTGTTGCGGGGCAATCTCGGATGATCACAATGATACTAGTGATTGTTGTTGCGGGGCAATCTCGGACAATCACGTTGATATCAGTGACTGTTGTTGCGGGGCAACCCCGGACGTCACGTTGACCCATATTCCAGTTCTAGAATGTTTAGTATTCTAGCGGGCCAGAATTGATTGGAATTGAAAAGTGTATTGAATGCTTTTATTGATCGAAATTATATTGACCTCATTATTGAAGTTAAAGTGCTTAAAATTATTATATGCTTTGATTCTGAAATGTAATAGTTTTGAACATGATTTGAATTGATATATATATATATATATATATATATTGTGATTTGTTTATTAATAAAAGTTATGTATGATTTTATTTAATCGAGTTTATAGTACACCCACTAAGCTTTATGCTTAGCGCGTTAGTTTGTTTCTAACGCGTAGGTACCAGGAATCCAGAGGAGGCTAGAGACTGAAGGAAGAGCAAGTTGCAGACCGAGTCACAGAGATTGTACAGTTGGGTAGCTATATTTTGTTATGTGTATATATAAACTGAAAGCATGCGTATACAGGGAATTTGTAAATACGTTTTGTAAAATGTTTTGTAATTAATTAGTTTATGATTTATGTCTTTTATTATTAAAAATGTGTGTAACTATTAAAGTCTGTTTTGTTTTATTTTATAAACTGTTTTGATAAGTCGCACTAAACGGCAGAGTGCGCAACTGTTTGGATATGAGATATTGAAGTGCTATTGAGAATTGTTTTTGAATTGAATTGTGTAAAAACAGGTTTTGGAAAGTCCGAAAAACAAATGGTACTCTGCCGAATTTTTGTAAAAAGTTTGTATTGAATGGGCTCACTCGAAAACGATTTTTAAACTATAATTTATATGGTTTTCTGTTTACAAAATGAATTTTTAAAAGTTCTGAATGTCCGAGTAGCGCTCCCCGGGTCGGTCCGGCCGGATCGGGTCGGGGGGTGCTACACTTCGAGATTGGTATCAGTCTCCTAGAGAATACAGACAACTTCAACTGGTCCAAAGTCCTAGTGCTTCTCACATCCTTAGAATTATCTTCAAAGAATTCATTGGAGAATTCCAGTTGATTGATAAACAAGACAGATAAGAATACTTTGAAATGAAGTGTTGTTCCTTAAAAAGAAAATATCTCAACTACCATTTTAAAAAGATGTCTCACAAATATTACATGCCGAACGGCCTCAATGATGAAACCTTGAGACAAGTTTATATCAATTCTCTTCCTGATGAACTCCAAACTAAGATTCACCGACACATGGCTTCTACAAGAAAAGATTTGAGAAATACTTCTCTTGGTGAAATTCATCAGATTGCTCTCACCTCTCTTGAAAAAATTTGTGATACCCAGAAACTCTTCTCCAATATGCTAAAAGACAAAGCCAAGTTTGATACGATCTGTAAAAAGCCTTATCTACAGATTAAATGCAAGTCTGACAAATGCCTTTGTAAGACTAAGAAGCGGAAGCATTTCCTCCCCAAAGAAGGAAGAAAGAATCGCCGATTCCGCTACTTCCGGAAGAAACAGAGAAGAGGAGTCCACAAATCTAACAAGTGTTACATCTGTAAGAGAAAAGGATATTTTGCCAAACAATGTCCACGAAAGGCTAAGAAATCAGCAAAGATGATTCAACAGATTGAATAGATTCAATCCTCTGAACCAACTCTAGATTCAGATGCTGATATTGAATCCCTATTTTCAGAACAATCGGAGCTCAATGATGACACTGTTTTTGCACTACCCTACTCCGACCCGGACTCTGACCCTGATTCACCATCAGATCCAGACTACTCCGACTCCACAGAAACTTCCATCTTTCAACTACAGCCCATACAGTCACTGGACACGTGTCCTTTCAGCCCAAGATGTTCACAGTCCATATGTCCAGGCCCAGATTCTTTTAAACAAATATGATAAGCCCATCAACGTCATTGCCTACATTGATACTGGGGCTTATAAGTCCATGCTGAATCCAAATGTCATTCATCCACAGTATTGGACCCACCATACCGAGCACTTCAAAGCAGCTAATAGTGAACTCTTCACCACGAAACTCATCACAAAGAAAATGATTGGAATTCAGTTTTTCCCTGGATGCATTATTTGGAGCAAATTTATTGGCAGCCCTCTCCCAGGAAAAGACTTACTTTTAGGATGGGATACATACTGTCAGTTTGATAAACTCCTGGATCCTTCCTAATGAGATTCGATTCAAAAGAGATTTTAAGCCATTCACTACAAATTTGAAAATCTTTTCCCTCACCAACAGTCCACAGTCCTTTGAAGAATTCAAACAGACTCTCTTACCCTATTGTGCAGATAATCATACTATGTTCAAACATCCAAACCCCTTATGGCATAACCCAGATTTCTTTATTAAGCTTCCATTTAAGCTTAATGAGGATGTTAACCCCACTAAAGCCTCACACCCTGGAATGTCTCCTTCAGACCTCAAACTGGCCCGACAAGAGTGTGAAACTCTGTTACAACAAAGCCTCATTGAGCGCACAACTTCACCTTGGGCTTGCCAGGTATTTTATGTTGAAAAAAGATCTGAAAAAAATCAGAAGAAAAAAGCGACTTGTTATTGATTACAAGCCCTTAAATCGGTTTTTACATGATGATAAGTTTCCTTTACCCAAAACCTCTACCCTTCTTATTCACCTAGCCAAAGTCAAATTATTTTCAAAATTTGATCTTAAAGGTGTTTTCAGGCAACTAGGTAATCCACCCTTCAGATCGTCCCAAAACAGCCTTTTGCATTCCTAATGCTCAGTATCAATGGACAGTCTTACCCTTTGGATTAAAGACTGCTCCATCTCTATTCCAAAAGGCCATGACTCGCATCTTTCACCCTATCCTTCACAGTACTCTCATTTATATTGATGACATCCTCCTTTTTAGTCCCTCTAAGGAAGAACAACGTTCTCTCTCCTTCCTAATTCTGTAACATCATCAAATAGTTTTGCATCATGCTTTCTAAAAAGAAAAGTTTTATTGCTCAGCCCGAGATTGACTTTCTTGGTATGCATGTTATACATGGCACCTTTTCTCCCTGGACCCCATATTGCACAAGAGTTACTCAAATTTCCATATTCAAACTTGTCTAGAGAACAAATTCAACAGTTCCTTGGCACAGTTAATTATGTCCGTGATTTTATCCCACATGCAGCCAAATACATTGCCTCTCTTTCAAATCTTTTGAAAAAGCAACCGCCCTTATGGGGCCCTGAGCACAGTCAAGCTATCAGCCATCTCAAAAAAGTTGCCCTAAAAACCACCACCTCTTCACATACCTTCTGACGATATTCGCATCTTACAGACAGATGCCTTTGATCATCATTGAGGAGCACTGCTCCTTGAAGAACAGGACAAAAAGAGATACTACTGTGCACACGCCAGTGGTACATTCAGGCCATCACAGCAACACTATCACACAATCTATAAAGAGATTCTTGCAGTGATATATGACATTGAAAATTTTGAATTTTTATCTCAGAGGACACTCTTTTAAAGTTGAAATGGATAACTCATCATTTCCACGTGTCCTGGAATTCAATAATAAGATTCCTCATGATCCTTTGCTCCCTAGACTTAAGTCATGGTTTGAATGCTATGACTTTCAAACAACACATATAAAAGGATCCTAGAACCTTATACCAGACATGTTTTCTCGTCCTAAACCAGCACAATTAATTACTCCCTCTTCAGTCCATTCCTCTTGTATACACTTTTTCATCATCAATGGCTTCATCCTCATCACAGCCAGCTCACACCCCAGAAGAAGTTTTAAACCTTCCTGCTTGACAGACACCTCTCTTTCCTCCCTCATTTTTATTGGAATTCCCTCATGACAAAACACCTCAAGATATAAAAACCTTTACTCTTAATAATATTCATCGGTATCTTTCTGGTCTTACTGAAGCCTGACCACCCTCAACCAGTTTTTAAACAGCTCAACAAGCTGTTTCTCAATCTTCTCTATATCCATCTATACCCAACCATAGCATTTACCCATAATCATTTGTGGTACCTTTGGTCTCTTTCTCTTTTGTATTATCATCCAGTTGCTTTTCCTCTGATGCAACTTTACCAGCTATCTCCATGACCCAGCCAACCAAGACTCTCTCATTTTGATATTTTTGCAATGGTTCCTTCCACTTTCCACGTGGAGGAAAGACCTCACCAAACTTATGGGCAATCATAATATATGGAAAATTGATGATCATATGAGTAACAGAATTACTTTTATTTTCATTTTTTATGGGCCATATATGTTTAACACTAATACTAAACTACTTTGGACAATCAATAATGCTTATAAATATCATACTGTTTATGACATGGATGTCCAATGGCCAGTCCATCTATCCTTTGCTCATGGAGTTCCTTTGTGAAGCCAACGGTTTACAACCCGATTATCCTCATAACATGTTCCTCCTGCCAGATATTCCACACTCCTCCTCCATACTTTCAGGATTCCCAAGATCCAATGGAGCTTGACCCAGATGTTCTTCGTCTTCTTGATCAACTAGATGTGGGACCTTCCCAACTATGGTACTAATCACTCTATGGAGATGTCAAATCAGATGATGAGGATTATAACAACAACAACCTGTCACCTTCTCAGAATTCAATGTGACCAGCTAAGATTCCATCTTATCCTACTTTTGATAAAATTGTTTACTTTTGTAAAAGTTTGTCCCTATTTGCTATTTTGTTTGTTGTAATTATTATGGTCGCATGTGACCTGTCTTTACTTTTCTAATTTTACTTTGGAATCTGCTTTTATAAAACAGTTTGTCTGTTTCAATCATGTAATCTACTTTGTCTGTTTATAATCATGCCTGGATCCAGAGAAGTCGCTCTACCTATATAATGGCATGACCCTTCTCAAGTTTGGGATCATTAAGTTTTCACCTTGTAAAATATTGTGTGATCAATAAAAATAATACTTGCCTAAATATTCTCTCTCTTTCCTGAAACCCTAAGTTCCTTTTATTTTGTTATGGAATCCTGCTATACTATCTAAGTATGCTCTGTGCTTGCCACCGGTGGAGGATCCTGCACATCAGAACGGATATACAGTTTGATCTGACAGTAGGTACGGTCCCTCTTACAATGTCGTGGTCGACCCTGTTCTCCGCCGTAAGTCCAGCTTTGAGTTGATATAGGGCAATAGGAGTGGGTCTCACTATGGCTGTGTTGAGGGCTCCCGGCCTCTCTTAATGTTTAATATTACTATTTAACAAATAATTATTTAATAAATAATCATATTATAATAATAATATAATTAATATAGTGAATAATTTTTAAAAAGTCACGATATATTTGTATTTTTTAAAAATAATAACATTTAATATAGTATTTAATAAATAATTATAGTATTATTTATAAAAAACAGCTTTTTTCCGCTATAGATAACAAACTTTTGAAAAGTCACAACCTATTGATATTTTTTATTTAATATTACTATTTAATAAAAAAACATTTAATGTTACTATGTAATTATTTAATAATAATCATACTCTAATAATAATTAATATAGTTAACGTTTGTGCAAAGTCACAATATATTTATTTAATTAAATAGTAATACAAAATAAATTTAATTTTTAGTTAGTTAAATTTATCTTTAGTATATTAATACTATATATATAGTGGTATATACTATAATTTTTAGATTGTTTGTCATTTTTTCAGTTAGACGGCCTATTCTTTATTAGGGATATTATTAAAATTCCCCATGTAGTTTGGTGTATTCGTCAAAATCCCTTCAACCGTCAGTTTTAATTACCAAAATACTATTGACCGTTAACTTTTCAGTTAGACGTATTATTAAAATCCCCCTATAATTTGATGTATCAGTCAAAATGTCCTCATAGTTTTATTTATGGTCAAAATCTCCCCCGTAATTTCATTTTATAGTCAATTTCTCCTCTACCGTCAGTTTTAATTACCAAAATACTTTTAACCATTAACTTTTTATTAAAAACTTTAGGACACCAAGGGTATAAAGGTGTATATATATATATATATATATATAATTAAAATATTTTAATTTATAATATTAATGAATCTCTACCGTCCATAATATGATGACATTAGAGATTAAATATAAAAATTTAAAAAAGTTGAATCTCTGTTGTCCATAGATGGACGGTGGAGATCATAAACACAATTTTTTTAATAAAAATTACAAAATATTTTTAAAAAAATTAAAAATAAAAAGATGGATCTCCACCGTCTATTTCCATATTATGATGGATATTAGAGATCAAATTTAAAATATTACAAATTTAAAAATTAAAAAATGTTGGATATCCATCGTGCATAGATGAACGGTGGAGATCATAAATACAACAAGTTTTAAAAAAAATTACCAAAACATTTTAAAAAAAATTAAAAAATTAAAAATAAAAAGATTGATCTCCACGTCCATCTTCATATTATGATTGACATTAGAGATCAAATCTAAAATATTAAAAATTAAAAAAGTTGGATCTCCACCGTCCTTATGGAGGGTGGAGATCATAAACACAAATTTTTAAAAAAAAATTACAAAATTTTTAAAAAAAAATTAAAAATAAAAAGATTATCTCCACTGACCATCTCCATATTATGATGAACATTAAAGATTAAATTTAAAATGTTAAAAAAATTAAAAATTAAAAAAAAAGTTGGATCTCCACCATCTATAGGTCATAAACACAAAATTGTTTTAAAAAAATTTAAAAAAAATTTAAAAAAAAAATGGATCTCCACCGTCCATCTCCATAGATGGATAGTAAAGATCATAAATACAAAATATTTTTTTTAAAAAAAACAAATAAAAAATTAAAAATTAAAAAGTAGACCTCCACCGTCCATCTCCACAAATTTTAAATTTTTAAATTTTTTAATTGTTTAATATTTTATATTTGATCTCTATTGTCCATCATATGATGGATGGTAGAGATTCATTACAATTATAAATTAAAATATTTTAATTTAATATAAATAGATATTTACTTTTATATCATTGGTGCCCTAAAGTTTATAACAAGAAAGTTAATGGTTAAAAGTGTTTTGGTAATTAAAATTGACGGTAGGGGAGAAATTAACTATAAAATGAAACTATGATGGAGATTTTGACCATAAATAAAACTATGGAGAGATTCTGACTAATACATCGAATTATAGGGGGATTTTAATAATATACCTAACTGAAAAGTTAACGGTCAATGGTATTTTAGTAATTAAAACTGATAGTATGGGGGATTTTGATGAATACACTAAATTACAGGGGAGATTTTCGCTAAAAATGAAATTAGAGGGGGGACTTTAACGAATACATCAAACTACAAGGGAAATTTTAATAATATCCCCTCTTTACTCTGGTTAATATTAAGACGAGTAGAATGTCTTTTTGTTTATAGAGTCTATATGTCATATGCATATAGTGTTTACTTAAAGTTTAAGCAATATCTATTGCTTATTATGTCTAAATGTGTTTGTTGCTGAACAGAGAAAATTGTGAGTAATAACATCATTTGAACCAATACTTTTAAAGCTAACATCTTATTATTATTTATTCTCAAAATAGCAATATTTATCAAAAAAAAATTCTAAAATGCCTTTAATGAACGTTGTCTTTTGTGGTTTTTTCTTTTTCTTCTCTTATCTTATCTCTCTTTCTCTTCTTTACTCCATACGACACACATCACAAAAAAGTATAATCTGGTCTTCAAAAGTAAGTTTTCTTTAACAAGTTGCACCACAAAAAAATAAAAAAATATGAGCAAGCATATTTTCCTGGTTTTGTATGTTGATGACATACTGCTTGCCACTAATGATATAGGCCTTATTGCACAAAACCAAGAGATTTCTATCAAAGAAATTTAAAATGAAAGATCTTGGTGACGCCTCTTTTGTATTAGGCATTAAGATACATCGAGATCGTTCTCGGGGTATCTTAGGTTATCACAAAAGCGCTATATCGATAAACCAGGTGACACCCCTGTCGCTAAGGGAGATAAATTCAGTCTCAAACAGTGCCCTAAAAGTGACCTTAAAGTTAAGGAAATGCAGAAGATTCCTTATGCGTCAGCTGTTGGGAGTCTAATGTATGCTCAAGTTTGCACATGTCTGGATATAGCATTCATTGTTGGAATGCTAGGTAGATATTTAAGTAACCCCGGAATGGATCACTGGAAAGCAGCCAAGCGGGTTATGCGATATCTACAGAGAACCAAGGATTACATGCTCACATACAGGAGATCAGATCAGCTGAAGATCATGAGGTATTCTGATTCTAATTTTGTTGGATGCCAAGGTAGTAGAAGATCCACATCAAGCTACATATATCTGCTAGTTGCATATATCTGCTGGCTGGAGGAGCTATTTCCTGGAGGAGTGCCAAACAGAGACTCATAGGTTTTTCCACTATGGCGGCATAATTTGTAGCATGTTATGAGGCATCCAACCATGGAATATAGCTGCAGAATTTTATCAATGAGCTGCACATTCTGAATGGTATTGAAAGACCACTCAAGTTATTTTGTAATAATAAGTCAGCAGTCTTGTATTCCAACAACAACAGGAGCTCATCGAAGTCAAAGCATATTGACATCAAGTTACTGGTTGTGAAGGAGAGAGTTCAGAGTGGACAAATTTCATAGGCATATTGGCACAAACTCCATGATTGCGGATCCGCTTACTAAGGGATTACCACCCAAGGTCTTTCATGAGAACATTGCTCATATGGGTGTATTATTGCATGAGGATATTATGGTTTAGTGGGAGTTTGTATTTTTAATATTTTATATTATTTTGGACACCTTTTGTTTTGTGTATTTGGATATTTTCTGCAGAAATGAAGTATTCAGTTCAATTCACTCTGTTATGTTTTTGTTCTGTTTTTGATCTCATTAAAGAATTAAGTAGGACCGGTTGGAAATATGCATGTTAGATCACATTACATGTAATTTTCATGCTACGCATCCATGATTGATCTATGTCATTTGGTTGTATTAGTATATATAGATGGTTTTAGTTACGATAATAGTAACGAAAATCGCTTTAATCTTATATTGGTATGATCAATGGACAAGATTGTTTGGAAATACCTTTATTTGTGATAGCAAAATTTTGAACTCATAAAGTTATACACATTTCTAAGGTAACATATGTGGTCAAAGTGGGAGATTGTTAGAAAACGCCAATATGTGAACGTACATATGTGTTAAAATGTGTGTTGTTATATTAAAATATAGTCCGTTTAAAGTGATCAGTATAAGATTTAAATAATTGGACATTGGGTATTAAATTGTCATGGATTCAATGTGCAGAGATAATAATGATATTTCTAATTTGATGAGGAGCCAAATTAGAAATATCAATAGTTTTTTGTTAAACTATTACAAATCAGGGTCAGGTCCCAAATTCATACGATCAATCAATTTCTCTTCTCTCTGCCTACCCCATCAACAGTGAGAAATAAGAAATAAGGGGGAAATTCGTATTGAATTGGAAGATCGCAACCCAAATTCTAATTCCATAATGGATCAATGTACGCTTCTGCATCTTAATTTTATTATTTTGATTCAATATGGAGATTTACATACATGCTTTAGGTCACAATTTAGGGTTCTTGATATTTTTTTATTGATTGTGTGATTAAACATGTTAGAATTATATTAGGTTATAATTCCTACAAGTGATATCAGAGCTACTCCATAATTGACTTACTGAGTAATTAAAATTGTGAAATTAGGTTTTATAATTTTGAAATTTGGGGTTTTCTTTATTATTTGATCTTCTGATTCTTGAAATCAATAGAATTGCTTGTGTTGGCATTTGATATTTGATTTGCTGTTAATCAAGTGACTCAAAAAAAAAAAAATTTTGTTTTGCTGGGCTAGGTGCCGCCGCACCCATGTTAATGTTGCTGCAAGAATTTAGGCGCAGAAAACATTTGGGCACAGCAACAATGTTTATTGCATTGTTGCTGGCCATAAGCGGCTACTATTAAAATTTTTTTTTTTTTTTTGCTCAGTTAGGTGCCGCAGCTCCCAAGTTGATGTTGCTGCATAAAATATTAAATTGGCCATATTGCTGCCCTTGTGAAATTCTGCTAGAATTTTTTGGCTTACTATGTTGGGTGCTACGCAAGCGGCACGGCAACACCCCTTGCTCCCCAAGCGGCGCTGCAACACCATTGGCTGTTGTACTAATGCCACAACACCATACTACTGCCAATAAAAGAAAATTAATAAATATATTGTTGTTAGGTATCAGTACTATATACGATTCTTTAATAATAGTATGTGTATAAAACTTGGGCAGCATCTAATAACTAATATATTATTCGATGTATTAGGATTTAATATGTGGTTTTGTGATAAGATATATAAGTAATATGTTAGAAATTTGAGAATTGATCACAAACCATACTTGCTGTCAATAAAAATTTAAAGAATTATTAAATTCAAATAATATGGTTTTATGATATTTTATTATTGTTATCTAACATTCTAAATAGATTAATTGAAACAATATGTCACCAAAGTGACCTCTTCTGTTTAGATTAATTTATTAGGAATGTTCAGATGGTTGTGTGCATGTTTATTCATACGGATGTTAGTCGGCCCAAAGGAAGGTTGACATTTGGTCGAATTGCGTACACACCTGTGGTGATAAACATGTGACAATTGTAAAGTTTCTGTGAATAATAAATCGATCCAAAGATAGATTTATTATTTGACATGAGTTATTGTCAATGTTTGATCACTACACTAAGAGTATCATTTATAAGTTAATATTATTGTCCAAAAACTTGATATTAATGTTGTGTTAGGTATCTTAAGATGTGAATTACCATTATTTGAATTTATTGATTATTGTATATGGAATTTGATGTGAACATGTTTGTTTGTTTATTTTGTTTGTTCTCTGTTCAGCTAATATATCTGCTGCTACCATATCTGTAAATTTAAGTTTCATTCCCATGCTTAATAGGACAAACTTCAAGAATTGGAAAGAGAATGTGTTATTTGTTCTCGGTTGCATGGATATAGACCTTGCATTAAGGATTAAGCAACCTATTCCTTTTATAGATGAAAGTTCCACTGAGGAAAGAAGGAACTTTGAGAAGTGAGATCGCTCAAATCGCACGAGTCTTATGATCATTAAGCGCGGCATTCTAGAATCTTTTAAGGGTCCTGATTCCGAGGGGATCACTACTGCCAAAGAGTTCCTTGCTGAAATTGAGAAACGTTTTGCAAAAAACGATAAGGTTGAAACAAGTACGCCTCTAGCAAGCTTGATTTCAATGAAGTATAAAGGCAAAGGGAACATAAGAGAGTACATCATGGAGATGTCTCATATTGCTTGAAAACTAAAGACACTAAAGCTCGAGCTATCTGATGATTTGCTTGTGCATTTGGTATTAATATCTCTTCCTGCACAATTTAGTCA
The DNA here is from genome assembly GCA_003430845.1 of Xanthoceras sorbifolium. Taxonomy (NCBI): domain Eukaryota; kingdom Viridiplantae; phylum Streptophyta; class Magnoliopsida; order Sapindales; family Sapindaceae; genus Xanthoceras; species Xanthoceras sorbifolium. The sequence continues at coordinate 15,150,372 of CM010612.1, forward strand.
ATTCAAGGTCAGTTATAATTTCCAAAAGGAGAAACGGATTCTAAATGAACTCATTTCATATTATGTGCAAGAGGAAGAAAGGTTGAAGCAAGCAAAGACAGAAAGTGCTCACTTGGCAAGCACCTCTAAGGATAAGGGCAAAAAAAGAAAGAAAGATCATGAAGCTGCTAAGGGTCCAGTACAAAAGAAACAACATAAGAAAAAAGAACAACAAAGTTGTTTCTTTTGCAATAAAACTGGACACATGAAGAATGAGTGTACCAAATATCACGCTTGGCGTGCAAAGAAAGGTACAATTGTTACTTTGGTCTGTTTCGAGGTTAATTTAGCTTCAGTACCCAGAAACACTTGGTGGTTAGATTCTGGTACTACTATTCACATAAATGTTTCTATGCAGGATTGCCTGAGCTGCCAAAAGCCAAATAATGCTGAAAGATTCATCTTTGTGGGCGATGAAAAATAGGTGGGAGTTGAAGCAATAGGCACATTTAGGTTATTATTAGGAACTGGTTATTATTTGGATTTGAAAGACATTTTTGTTATATCGTCATTTAGACGGAATTTGGTTTTTATTTCCTTGTTGGACAAATTTGGATATTATTGTTCTTTTAGTAATAATCAGTTTAGTATTTCATTAACTTTGAATGGTATTGGTACTAGTTCATTATATGTTTATGATAACCTTTATTTGCTTGATATTATTACATCATATAATGAAATCTTGCATGTGGATTCATATGGTACTAAACGCAAAATTAAATAATAAACATTCAGGGACATTATGGCACAAGCGCTTAGGTTATATCTCAAAAGCTAGAGTTGAGAGACTTGTGTCTGATGGTATTTTGGATTCCCTTGACTTTGCAGACTTTGAAGTCTGTATTGAGTGCATCAAGGGAAAACAGACCAAAACTAAGAGATTAGGTGCCAACTGAACTTCAGACGTCTTAGAATTGATACACACAGATATTTGTGGATTGTTACCTATGCCTTCTTGGAATGGTCAACAATATTTCATATCATTCATAGACGATTACTCACATCATGGATACTTGTCTCTCATTCATGAGAAATCTCAGTCACTGGACGTGTTCAAAGCTTTCAAAGCCGAGGTTGAGAACCAACTCAACAAAAGGATTAAAAGCGTTAGATTTGACCGTGGTGGTGAGTGCTACGATAAATACAACGGTTCAGGTGAACAACGTCCAGGACCTTTTGCTAAATTCCTAGAGGAATGTGAAATTGTCCCACAGTACAACTATGTGAGGATCACCTAGCATAAATGGTGTTGCTGAAAGATGAAACATGACTCTTAAGGATATGGTAAGGAGTATGATTAGTCATTTTACCTTACCAGAATCAATCTGGGGAAAAGCATTAAAGACCGCAGCTTATGTCCTTAACAGGGTACCAACTAAAACACCTTATGAGTTTTAGACAGGCAGGAAGCCTAGTCTAAAGCACTTTCATATTTGGGGATGTCCAGCTGAGGTAAGGCCTTATAGGCCATATGAAAAAAAAAAAACTGGACTCCAAAACAATAAGCAGTTACTTTATTGGGTACTCTAAGTGATCAAGGGGCTATAAATTTTATGATCCCGCATTAAGGTCACTTTTTGAGACGGGAACTGCAACATTTTTTAAGGATGTAGAGTTTGGGGGGAGAAATAAGGTTAGAGACATTGTCTTTGAGGAGGAATCAGTTTCGATTCCTACTATTGCTTTTGACATTGTGCAGGTTTCATTCCTGTCACTGACTAAGAAGCAAACCCGAAACCACAAGAAGACAATATTGAACAACTCCTTACACAAAATGAGGTAATTGTTCTTGAAGAACAAACTCAACAATTTCAAGAATAAATGCCATTAAGGAGATCCACAAGAAAAAAAAGGATAAATGCAATTCTGGATGATTATATAGTATTTCTCCAAGAACATGAGGAAGATCATGGAATGGTGGACGATGATCCAATCAACTTCCACCAAGCTATGCAGGGTTCTAAATCTCAAAGGTGGATTAATGCCATAAATGAGGAGTATAAGTCTATGCAAGACAATGATGTTTGGGATCTTGTCCCATTGCGTGAAAGTGCAAAACTGTAACGCCCTCAAAATTAGAATTTTAATTATCGCTTGATAAATTACATCTTAGTATTAATATTATATTTAAGAGTCCACGTTATATCGAATAGAAATGGGAGGTAAATTAGGTGGATTAGTTTGATAGTTAATAGATTTTTAGTCAATATCATGAGATTAATTTCAAATTTGTGATCATCATGAGATGCCGTTTGGATTTGATTAGTATCCCCGAACCGGTTCGTCCGTGAATCGGATAGGGGGTGTTACAAAAACTCATTGGTTGTAAATGGATATTTAAAACCAAAAGGGATTCGAAAGGTAATGTGGAAAGATATAAGGCTCGTCTTATTGCTAAAAGGCTTTACTTAAAAGGAAGACATCGACTTCAAAGAGACTTTCTCTCCAGTTTCAATGAAAGACTCTTTCAGGATAATTATGGCACTTGTTGCACTTTTTGACCTTGAGTTACATCAGATGGATGTTAAGACGGTGTTTCTCAATGGCGACATTGATGAAACGATTTATATGGTGCAACCGGAAAACTTTGTGTCTGGAAACCTAAAGAAGATGGTTTGCAAACTAAATAAATCCATCTATGGACTCAAGCAAGCTTCTCGTCAATGGTACAACAAATTTCATCAAGTAATTATCTCGTTTGGTTTTAAAATAAATGTTGTAGATGATTGTGTGTTCCACAAGTTCAGTGGGAGTAAGCATATTTTCCTGGTTTTGTATGTTGATGACATACTGCTTGCCACTAATGATATAGGCTTATTGCACAAAACCAAGAGATTTCTATCAAAGAAATTTGAAATGAAAGATCTTGGTGACGCCTCTTTTGTATTAGGCATTAAGATACATCGAGATCGTTCTTGGGGTATCCTTAGGTTATCACAAAAGAGCTATATTGATAAACCAGGTGACACCCCTGTCGCTAAGGGAGATAAATTCAGTCTCAAACAGTGCCCTAAAAGTGACCTTAAAGTTAAGGAAATGCAGAAGATTCCTTATGCGTCAGCTGTTGGGAGTCTAATGTATGCTCAAGTTTGCACATGTCTGGATATAGCATTCATTGTTGGAATGCTAGGTAGATATTTAAGTAACCCCGGAATAGATCACTGGAAAGCAGCCAAGCGGGTTATGCGATATCTACAGAGAACCAAGGATTACATGCTCACATACAGGAGATCAGATCAGCTGAAGATAATGAGGTATTCTGATTCTGATTTTGCTGGATGCCAAGGTAGTAGAAGATCCACATCATGCGACATATATCTGCTGGCTGGAGGAGCTATTTCCTGGAGGAGTGTAGAAACAGAGACTCATAGCTTCTTCCACTATAGCGGCATAATTTGTAGCATGTTATGAGGCATCCAACCATGGAATATGGCTGCAGAATTTTATCAATGGGCTGCGCATTCTGAATGGTATTGAAAGACCACTCAAGTTATTTTGTAATAATAAGTCAGCAGTCTTGTATTCCAACAACAACAGGAGCTCATCGAAGTCAAAGCATATTGACATCAAGTTACTGGTTGTGAAGGAGAGAGTTCAGAGTGGACTAAATTTTCATAGGCATATTGGCACAAACTCCATGATTGCGGATCCGCTTACTAAGGGACTACCACCCAAGGTCTTTCATGAGCACATTGCTCATATGGGTGTAGTATTGCATGAGGATATTATGGTTTAGTGGGAGTTTGTATTTTTAATATTTTATATTGTTTTGGACACCTTTTGTTTTGTGTATTTGGATATTTTCTGCAGAAATGAAGTATTCAGTTCAATTCACTCTGTTATATTTTTGTTCTGTTTTTGATCTCATTAAAGAATTAAAGTAGGACCAGTTGGAAATATGCATGTTAGATCACATTACATGTAATTTTCATGCTACGCATCCATGATTGATCTATGTCATTTGGTTGTAGTAGTATATATTGATGGTTTTAGTTACAATAATAGTAACGAAAATCGCTTTAATCTTATATTGGTATGATCAATGGACAAGATTGTTTGGAATACCTTATTTGGAAAATGTACATTGGAATAGTGGAGATTGTTAGAATCATCATATACATGTAATTTATGTGACTGCATCCAAGAGAGACCGAGAGAGAGCGAAAGAGAAAAAGAAAAGGAAGAAGAAAAAGAAGAGAAGAGGAAGAAGAAGAAGAAGAAGAAGAGGAAGAAGAAGAAGAAGAGAAGAGAAGGAAAGAGAGAAGGAAAGAAAAGAAAAAGGTGAAAGAGAAAGAGAAAGGGAAAGGAAAAAGAAAACCTAGAAACGCGATTGTCGAGAGGAAAATGGTATCTAGGTGGGTGTATACCTATTTTCGAAACTTTTGCAAAAGTATTAAGTATTTTTAGTCTGAAGCTGCGATTTATTTGAAGAATTTAGTTATTATGTGTTTATATTATTTTCCTTGGAATGCTTGTATTTTAGATCGTATTTCGATCGTATTTCGATTTTTACGATTTTGTTGAAATTACTTGTTTTAGACTTTGTATGAATATTGTTTATTTTCCATAAAAACCTATGTATATTTGAAGAATATTGTTTGAAATGTATATTTATTTAGTGACCGTTGATTTGTAAATTATAGTGACTATTTGAAAATATTTTATCAAAACGGTCCTAGGATACTTAGACATAGAAATGGATATAGGAGGTTGGTATACCAGCTGGGTTAGTATAGCAGTACTGCGCCGTTATCCTGAGTGATTGTTGTTGCGGGGCAATCTCGGACAATCACACGGATACTAGTGATTGTTGTTGCGACGCAATCTCGGACAATCACACCGATTCTAGTGATTGTTGTTGCGGGGCAATCTTGGACAATCACATTGATATTAGTGACTGTTGTTGCTGGGCAACCCCGGACGTCACATTGATACTACAGTGATTAGACCCATATTCCAGTGCTGATATTATGTTGAGTATACCAAAGGGCCAGTATTGAAATAGAATTAGATACATTGTTTTGAAATGAACTTTGAAAAGTAATATTGTATATTTTGAATTGCTAAAGTACGTTCAATTGTAATTTATTATATTTTGTTTATATTTATTGTTGCAATTTATTTTGTGATTTTAATAATTGAGTTTAGTGTACACCCACTAAGCGATATGCTTAGCGCGTTAGTTTTTTTTTTTTTTTATAACGCGTAGGTAATAGGGATCTCGAAGGACAGCAAGAGTAGAGAGGAGGTACCTGCAGATTGAAAAAGTCAGAGTCTCTACATTTATTGGGTAGTTATACAATTTTGTATGTTATATTTGGTTTAGCATGTATATACAGAAGTCTGTACATTCGATATGTATATATGTTTTGTAAATAATTTTATGGTTTCTATTTTTATTTTTAAAGGTTTGTAGATATTGGATTTATGAATTATTATATTTAATCTGTTTGAAAAGTCGCACTAAACGGCAGAGTGTGCATTTGAATGAAATGAGATTTGAAGTGTTGTGATTTTTATGTGATTTGAGTTTTATTTGAAACAGGTTTTGGGAAATCAGAAAAACAGAGGGAACTCTGCCCAAATTTTTAAAACTGAATTTTTGATGGGCTCACTAGAAAATTATTTTTACTTGCAAATTGATATGATTTAAAATGGTTTGAAATTAATAACGAGAATGGAAATTACCTTTATTTGGTATGATCTAATGTAACATATGTAGTCAAAGTGGGAGATTGTTAGAAAACTCCAATATGTGAACGTACATATGTGTTAAAATGTGTGTTGTTATATTAAAATATAGTCCGTTTAAAGTGATCAGTATAAGGTTTAAATAATTGGACATTGGGTATTAAATTGTCATGAATTCAATGTGCAGAGATAATAATGATATTTCTAATTTGATGAGGAGCCAAATTAGAAATATCAATAGTTTTTTTATTAAACTATTACAAATCAGGGTCAGGTCCCCAATTCATACGATCAATCAATTTCTCTTCTCTCTGCCTACCCCATCAACAGTAAGAAATAAGAACTAAGGGAGAAATTCGTATTGAATTGGAAGATCGCAACCCAAATTCTAATTCCATAATGGATCAATGTACGCTTCCGCATCTTAATTTTATTCTTTTGATTCAATATGGAGATTTACATACATGCTTTAGGTCACAATTTAAGGTTCTTGATATTTCTTTATTGATTGTGTAATTAAGCATGTTATTATTATATTAGGTTATAATTCCTACAGGGCGAACCATAATACTTTGCCACTCACAAAAAAAGATTCATAAAAAAAATTAATCGAAATCAAATAATTCAAAAACTAATTAAAAATAAACAAAATCCATATTTCTCTTCAATCAAAAACCATTCAACCCCAAAACCCATTTAGAGGCAATTTTTTTAAAAAATCCAATTAAAAATAGTTAAATCAAACAAAAATAATTCACAAACTTAAACAAAACAACAAAAAAAAAAAAAAAAAAAAGATCAAAAGCCACCTTTCTTGGAGTGGAAATCAGTCGGCAGTGGCTTGATGGCGATCGATGGCTTCGTCGTCCTTGTCGTCAATGGTTGATTGATCAGCCAGTAAAGAGAGATGGGTGGTCTAGCAATTGTTGAGAGAAAGAGAAAATGTATTTGGGTTTTTATAGAGAGAGAAGCAAGAGTTGAAAGTGAGAAGGAGAAAGTGAAATATTCTCATTTATACCGAGAGGTAATTTTGTCTCATTCCATTTTTATGTGCTATTTTCAGTTAAAATAATAATATGGTGTTAGTTTTCAAAATCCAGACCAATAGGTGCTATTTAAAAAAAAAAACCCTTCTGAATATTGGGTATGTAAAATTTTATTACTTAATGTATTTTAAGTAATTTATTTTAACAAAAACCATTGCATTGTACGGGTTGGCATACTAATTAGTAGTTAGATTATAATATTAGAGTTGTTTAATCATATGATGATGGATTAAAGGTAGCACAGTGAGCGAAATTTTCACCAGTAATAATTTATTTTAATTTAATGAGTGTAAATTTATCTAGCTTTAATTTTAAAGAATTTGAATGCTCTCCACACCTCGATTTATTTTTATATTTTAATTATCTTATAATATATAAACACCGAATCACGTGCTTTAAAAAAAAAGTAAAAAACAAAGTAATTTAAGTCCTCGAAACATATATATATATATATATATATACATCTCCCACAATGATGTGAGATTGAATAATTGGCATTATTTAGATGATGTAATTAAGAAACGACTAATAAAAATAACAGCTAGGAGCAGGATCTCTCCGTATCTTTTGTATGTATCTACATTTGTATTTATATGGAATGAAATTTATATCACACAGCATTGTGATTATGATTTTTTTTTTTTTTTTGAGAAAAATGTGATTATGATTGTTTTTTTTGTTTTTTGAAAAGAGAAACTGTATTACGCAACCAGAAACACAAACAACACTATCAACTTGAACCAGCTTACTAAACCAATCCGGACAGAAATTCTAGTAATCAGAAAACCTACTCTTGACAGCCCATTTAGCAATAGCACGAGTAACAGAATTACAGCTACGAGGAGCAAAAGCTAAAGAGATAAAATGGAACCTATCAAGTAAACATCTAATGTCATCAATGACATTGATCACCTCTCATCTTGAAAGAATGGAACCACCACACAACTGAACAACAGTCAAGGCATCTGATTCAACAACACAAGGAGACAACCCTCTATCCACAGCAAGGGAAATACCAGCAACAATGCCATAAGCTTCGGCCACCTCAACATCAAAAAGGAACTCATGAAACTGGGCCGCAACAAACACCACTGACCCCAAAAAATTCCTCACAACTACTCCCAAACCAAAAGAATTGCTATCATTATCAATGGAAGCATCCACATTAATTTTAAAGCCAAGGGCAGGGGGTTTCCAAACAATACCTGGGGAAGGCCTAGCTGTTGAAACATAAGCATTTCCAACAGCAAACCCACCATTTCCAGCAGCAGCTAAGGCTGAACCAACCCTACTAGCAAGGAAAGCACCACCAGAATCACCTGCAGCAATTGGAGAAACCGTAGCACCACCAGTAAAAATCTGAGCTGCAGAACCACCTACAGCAATTGTAGAAACCGCAGCACCACTAGGAAAAAGCTGAGCTGCAGAACCACTTAAAGGAGCTGGAAAAAACCTAGAAGCAGCACTGGAAACACTTGCAGGACCACCACAACCAGTAGGGAAAACAACACCATTTCCAGTAGCAGCTAAAGCTGAAACAGCCCTACAAGCAAGGAAAGCAACACCAGAATTGCCTGCAGAACCTGGAAAAGCTGCAGCACTAGAACCACCTGCAGAACCTGGAGAAGCCGCAGCACCACCAGGAAAAAACAGAGCTGCAGAACCACCTGAGGGAGCTGGAAAAAACCTAGAACTAGCACTGAAAACACCTGCAGGACCAACATAGCCAGCAGGGAAAGGAACAGGATCACCCCTCCAGGCAGCAACCGTAGAAGCATAGAACCCAGCTTCAGAGGCACCTACAGAACCTTAAAAAGGAACAACAAAAAAAAGGAGCTGAAACAACCTTAGAAACAACACTACCAGGAGCTACACAACGACCAACACCAGAGCCAGAAACTGGAGCAGCATGATTAGAAGCAGTAAAAACAGCCCCTAAAGCAACTGCAGCACCTGAAACAACACTGCAAGGAATAGAAGCAGCTAGAGAAGACCTTAATCCAGAAAATACACCAGCTGAAGACAGAGCACCTGAAAGCAGGCAGCCAGCTCCAGAACTCAGAAAACCTGCAACCACAACTTCCTGCAAGTAAGATGAAGCTCTTTCCCAAATATCTAAGTCAACCACTGAGGGATTACCAAACAATTTCATATTTCGAACCCTTCAAATCATCCAAGCAGCAATAATAAAAATCTTAGTTTGCTCTTCTTTAAACACTTCAAAAACCCAAAGAATCGTCTCTAAAAAATCTGCAGCAAAAAAGGATTTAGCCATAGAAAAAAGGGCAATTACTCCACAAAAATTGAATCTTTTTGCAGCCCCAAACAGCATGGTTAGCTGTCTCTGCACCCCTACCACAAAAACCACACAAACCAGACACATCTATACCTCTTTTAGCCAGAACAGCACAAGTAGAGAGAATTCCTCTACAAGCTTTCCAGCAGAAAATTTTGATCTTGGAAAGCAGCTGAAGGGACCAAAACTTCTTTCACCAAGGAGAAGGCCCTTTCAATTAAAAAGGAAGGACAGCAGCCTACTGTGCCAAGGTTAATCTATAAGTGTTCTTCACCGAAACAAACCTCCTCTTTTCCCAATGCCAGATAATAGAGTCACCCAACCGCCTGGAGCACAAAGGAATACTAAGATCTCAGCTTCTTTTGGGGTGAAATACTGCCTAACCAGATCTACACACCAAGTTTTAGAATCTGATATCAAAGCCAAAACCGAGACTCCCTCGGGAAGGAGCCTAGGCGAAAAGGGTCTAAAACTTGAATTCCGGGGTAGCCAAGGGTCATTATAGATGGAAATGCCTTCCCTATTGCCAATCTTCCACCTCACTTCCTTTCTCACTATCTCTCTACCCTAGAAAATACTTCTCCACACAAAAGAAGGGTTCCTCCCAAAAGAACTCTGAAGGAAAGTGAAATTAGGGAAATACCTAACCCGAAGAACTCTAGCCATAAGGGATCCAGGATTAGTAATAATTCTTCAGCCTTGTTTAGCAATCATAGCTTAATTAAAGGCTCCTAACTCCTGAAACCCATACACCCACTGCATTTAAGTTGACACATTTTACCCCAGCTCATCCAGTGCATCTTTTTCCTCTCCTTCTCAAACCCCTACCAAAAGTCTGCCAAAATCCCCTGAATCTCAATCTCTACAGTTTTAGGAAGCCTAAAGCAGCTCATAGCATATGTTGAGATAGCCTGAGCCACTGCTTTAATCAAAGTTTCCCTTCCCCCACTAGAAAAGAGCCTATTCTTCCACCCTTGTAATGTTTGCCAAATTCTATCTTTTAAAACCCCAAATAAAGCCCTTTTATTCTTACTAATGAAGGAGGGGAGACCTAAGTACTTGGTATGGCAAGGAACAACTTCAACCCCAAAAACACTCCTAATCTCATCAATCACTGCAAGAGGAGTATTATGACTAAAAGAAATGGCCGATTTATCAAAATTAATAGACTGACCTGACGCAACCTCATAACTCTGCAGAATCCCCTTCAGAACCCCACATTCCTCAATAGTAGCTCTAGTAAAAATTAAACAATCATCAGCAAACAGGAAGTGAGAAACTGGAGGGGCATACCTGGCCACTTTGATCCCATGAATTGAACCATCCCACTCAGCTTTCGAAAGTAAGCTCGTTAAGCCTTTTGCACAAAGCAAAAATAAGTAAGGGAAAAGAGGACAACCTTGTCTAATCCCTCGGGGAGGACAAACTGTGCCTCTAGCCTCTCCGTTAATGAGGAAGTTGTATGAAGCTGATGAAACACACCTCAAGACCTTACTAATCCAAGCCTGATCAAATCCTAATCTGACCATGATGCCACTGAGGAAACTCCATTCAACCCTGTCGTAGACTTTGCTCATATTTAGTTTGAGGGCCACTAGTCCCTTCGAACCAAGCTTGTTGTTCTTAAGGTGGTGAAGACATTCAAAACTAAAACCACATTATCTGTAATCAGCCACCCATGGACAAACGCGCTCTGATTAAGAGAAATAATATCACCTAGCACCACCTTCAGTCTATTAGCAATGACTTTAGCAATTAGTTTGTAAATAACATTGCACAAACTAATTGGCCTAAACTCATTAGCTTTGACCGGGATTTTAACCTTCGGAATAAGAATAACTAAGGCATCACCCAAACTGCCCATTTCGGCCCCCTTATTAAGGACTGTCAGAACAGCCTGAACCACCCTAGAACCAACCATACTCCAATACCTTTGAAAAAAGGCAGCAGAAATACCATCGGGATTAGGCGCTTTCTGAGGGGACATTTGCATCAAGGCTGCCCGAACCTATTTAGCCGTGAAACGAGCTGCACGCATGTCATTCATACCCGAAGTGACCTTCCTCTCAACAGATTGGAGAACGCAATCTAAGGCTTAAGGATGTGGAGCTGCAAAGCTAAATAGTTTACTGAAAAAATATAATACAATAGCTTCAATATCCTTACTCTTTTCCTTCCACCTTCCTTCATCGTCAACCAAACCTAAGATGGTATTTCTCCTCCTCCTATTAGAAGTTTTAGCGTGGAAATACTTGGTATTACTATCCCCTGCCTTGAGCCAGAGAGCCCTGGATCTTTGCCTCCAAAAAGCTTTTTTTTTCCCAACAAACAATCTATTTTATCCTCCACAACCCTGACCCTCCTAAAATCCACCAACCCATCTGTCACTTGAAAAAGGATTTTGAGTTCCTTTTTCAAGTTTTTAAGCTCCCTACCATTAGCTTTTCTTCGAGACTGATTCCAAGCCTGCAAGTTCTCCTTAACCAGCCCCACACTATTATTAAGGCGCGTAATATCATCTCTACCACATCTCGCACACCACGCAGCCTCAATAATCTCTTTACAGTCACCATCGTTCACCTAAGCTTCTTCAAAATGGAAACGAGACCCCCATTTAGCACCACCATCACTTCTGGAAACACAAAAAATCCTATCAACCACCAGAGGTTTGTGATCGGACCCTCCATGATCTAAATGGCCATAAAGGCTTCAGGGAAGAGAGCTCTCCAACTGAGATAGCAAAGGAAACGATCGAGTCTCTCTTCGATTAACTTAGGACCCAACTAATTATTCTGCCATGTAAAACTGTACCCTTTAAAACCCATGTCCATCAATTCACAATCATCAACTGCACTACGAAAAGAAGCAATAGCCCTACTACTCCTACACACCCCTCCTTTTTTTTCCGCATCGCACAAAACCTCATTGAAGTCACCACCCACAAACCAAGGCAATTTATGCAAACCGGCCAGCCTTCTCAAAAGAGTCCAAGAGTGGTCTCTTTGAGAATGATTAGGGTCTCTATAGAACCTTGTGAACCTCCAAAGGTTACCATCTGCATCCTTAATCGATGAGTTAATATAACCGTTAGAAAAAGAAAGAACCGTGACATCAATCAAACTATTCCAAAGCAATATTAATCCATCGCTAAAACCAGCCCGATCAACAGTAAAGCAACCATCAAAACTAAGACCACGCTGAATCTTATCTCAACTACTACCATCAAGCCTAGTTTCTGAGAGAAAGACTAGGAGGGGACGCTCCTGCAACAACAAGTCGTGCAGGAATTTAATGTCCTAGGATTTCCCAATTCCCGGACATTCCAGCATAAGAGTTTCATTGTTGACGGTGGTGCTGATCCTCAGCCACCGCCGCTGTATCAGAAAAGCTATCTGACAATTTCCCTTTCTTTATAACCTGCACCTCAATTTGATCAAAATCCAGAACTCTCTTCCCTAGCACACTCAAATTTGAAGTTCCCCTGTTACCAGCCTTGCTTCGAGCGAGTCTCTTTCATTTCCTGACATTCGGACTGCATACTTCCTCGCGATCAACCACACCATCACGGAACTGAACGACAGAATGTTCGCCCGAGCTAACTGTGAAAACCGAACCAGCTCCTTCAACAGCCCCCTTATCAACAACCACGGACCCAACCACACTACCCAAGGCTTCAACCAAAACTGCAGGACCTGAATCACTGTCCAAACCCTCTGTCGCTGAAGAAAAAGAACCCGACCCCTGGTCCTTCTCTACTAGATAAGACTCAGCTTCAAAACTAGATTTTCCTCCCTCGATAACCTACCCCTCTGCTACATTAGGACCCAAGTCAACCTCCTGGTGCTGTCCAACAGTAGGTTCAATAACAGTCTCCTTCACAGCCTCCCCCTTTGAAACTTCAGGACTACTACGATTAGCCTTCGAAAATCTGTCATTTCTGAAGCCACCCCTCTCAGGAATAGGAGCTCTCAGCCACTGTCCAAATCGAAACGACGACTCATCGACCAGCTTAGGATCAAAATCAGGGCAATCTCGGACCATGTGTCCAATTTTACCGCAAAAGTGACAAAAATTAGGCAATCGTTCGTAACAGACTATGGCCGAACACAACTCACCCTCCACCCCGAAAGAAACCCGTAGACCCCTCTTCAAAGGGCTCAAAGTATCAATCATAACTCTGATCCTCAAGAATCTACCAAGGCAGTCACCACTGGGACCCAAGTCAACCTCCTTAACTTCACCAATCAAACCCTCAAGAACCAAACCAGCTTCTCTAGTCATACAAGCTAAGGGAAGATTATATAACTGGATCCAGAAAGGAGAAAAACGAAAATCTATCTCCTCAATTTTACCAATACCCGAAACCTCCTTCAAGACTAATAGTTGTTTATCGAAAGACCATGGTCCCCCCTCCAACACCCTTTTCCTATCCCATCGGCATTTAAATCTAAAAACAAAGGTATTAGAACCCACAAGCTCAATATCCACCATCTTGGAAGTTCTCCACACCTTAGGAATCATAGCTTTGAAGGCATCCCTATTAATCTCCTTATAAGCAATCACTCTACTGATTAAACACATAGAAGCACTCAACACACCTTTAGAATGAATCTCGCCTACGATTGAAGCTGTCGGCACCTCCTCTTCTGAAATCGACACATTCGCACATCTCTTAGCGATTTCTTCTGGGTCCATCGCCAAATCTGAACAATAAAGGGAAAAAATAAAGAAAGAGAAGAACAAAGCAAAGAAAAACACCCAAGAAGGGTGGAGAAGACTCGCAAGAAGCGAGAAGAAAGCCTCTACGACCTCAAACCCTAGCCCCCCTCAGCAGAGAGAAACTAGAGGAAGAGAGAGAAGAATTTATGATTTTTTTACTTAATGTGATTATGATTGTTGCACATTTATTTTAGTATTTTCGTGTATATTTATTAATTAGCTAAAGTTACTCCATACCGGTCATAAAAATTAGATTTTTTTTTTCGACACAATAAAAATTAGAATTAAAAAAATCACAATCATAGTACTTGGAAATATTCTGGACGCTAGAATTCTTAATCTTCTCACCTCATATTTTAAACTAGCTAGACCCTGTTAGGGTCATATATTATAGAAAATCGAGTAAATAAAAAAAAATTAAAAGTAGAAATTTATACTTATTTTTTTTTAGTTCAAATGATGATGTACATTATGTTTTGCGTTATTATGGAGAGTTATTTTTTATTTTTATTTTTTTTACTTTTATAGGAAGGGCAAATTGTAAGGCAATACTTTAACGTTTGATCATATTACAATTAATTCATATTTTTTCTTAAACTACAACTAAGTATCTTGAATAATTATCATTTAGGTCCCTAATATATTTAAAAATATCACTTTTTAATCTATTTTTACTTTTTAACTGATATGATCTCTATCTTTTTCAAAATATATCAATTTAGTCTCTATGACCAAAATTTTAACAGTCAAACATAACATAAAGTGTAAATTAATTATTTTACCTATTTTTATTAAATTATTAAATTAGAATGATGCTTTTACCCTTTAATTTTTAAATAATTTTATTTATTTGGATAATCCAATAAGAAATTGATATACGTTATAAAAATTTAATTTTTTTAAAAAATACTTAAAAAGTAAAATAAACATAATAAAATAAAATAAATATAAAAATATTATAAAAATTAGATATTAAAAGTAATATCATTTATTAAAAATAAAATAGATTCAAGATTGAACACTTATAAAACTCAAAATTTAGTAATTTAATACACATATAATAAATTTATATATAATACAATTTTGTTATATAATATAATAATAATATATATATATATATATTTGTAATTTTATTATTATATTATATTTTTATAATATATATAATGTATATATACTATATAATATATTCTAAAATATGTATATATAATACTTTAACATTTTTTTTAACTAAATTTTAAGTTGTATAAGTATTCAATCTTGAATTTTATTTTTAATAAATGTTGTTATTTTTAAATTATTATTATTTTTTATTTTTTAATGAATTTATAATATTTATTTATTATTTATTATTTTTAAGTATTTTTTAAAAAATAATTTGAGTTTTTATAACACATATTAATTTTTTATTGGACTATCCAAATAGAAAAAATAGTTAAAATGTAAAAAGTTTGAGGGTAAAATTGTCTTGCAAATTTAATAAAAAAAAGATAAGATAGTCACTTTATACTTTATGTCAGGTTTGACCATTCAAATTTTAGTTATATGAACTAAATTGATATATTTTGGAAAAGGTAGAGACCATGTAAGTTACAAAAAGTAAAAATAGATCAAAAATGATATTTTTAAATACATTATGGACCAAATTGATAATTATCTGAGGTATTTATACTTTAAGGAAAAGTGAGATTTTATTGCAATATGACTAAACGTCAGGATATTCCATTATAATTTACCCTTATATGAATAGACATTTACACACATGTCTACTATAGATATTCAGAAAAAAAAAATAAAAAAAAATTATGATTTTAGAATTTAAATTTCAAACGTACACACATGTATTGTACATGGTATCACAACGTTAGTGCCACTTGGTCCACCATTAAAGCACATGGAACTACTTAAGCATGTTTCTTTAAATTATCATTTTTCAAAATTATAAACTTCTTATTTTTAAACTATTATTCTTAATTCAAAATTTGGAGGATGATGATAATATAATTTGAACCCATATCGCCAATTATATAATTATAAGGAGTGTAACTAGTGGTCCTTAGAGCCTGAGGGGGCCATGATCCTCAAGCCCACAAAAGTTTTAAATTTATTATTTATGTAAACTTTTATTTATATTTTATCTTAAATTTTTTGTTATTTATATTTTTTTCATTAAAATTTTATCAGTTTTTCAAATTGGTTCCCACATATTGATGAAGATTAAAAAGCTGGTTTTGCCTCCATATACTACTTAAGGGTCATTTATTCTTTTTATTCAATATTTAATTGGTTTAAATTATACATATTAAGTTCTTTTTATTTATTTTTTTAAGTAGTTAAATAACTTAAAAATGTTAAAAAATAAATTAAGATTAAAAAATTAAAAAAAATAATGATTTATCATTAAATAATTAATTCACTGAATCATAATTATAATATTTTTTTTCCATAATTACAATATTTTCTTCTATTATTATCATTCTTATATTAACATATTTTTAAATTTATCTTTATTAAAATATTTTTATCTTAAAAAAAATAATGAACACTTTATTAAGTAGTTTGAAGGAAAAAAATAAATATGTTATTCAAATTTTAGTTTCTGTACAACCTTTAAAAAAATTCAGACCTATTTAATTTAAAATAAAAAAACAAACGACTCCTAGTTAATCTCATCTATTCAACTTTATTTTATTTTTACGATGATGAGTGATAATTCAAATTGATGTGGTCCCTTATTATAGAAACCACAAACCATCCATAAAATTTCCAAAAGATAAGACTAATTAATTTTTTTTTTTTCATTTTTCTTATTGCGAGAGATAAAGGATTACATGTCTTTGTAAGCGGAGAATGGCGATTGAGAAAAAATCATCTTAATTAATTTAAAAAACCAATAAACTTATTAGAACTAAAATAGAATTGGGAAATATGTATGCAAAAGTGTTGTTAATTACACAATTTAATTTTTCAAAGCTTACAAGTGCAATTTTTTTTTTTTTTTTTTAAATCTGACACCTTTATGAGTTAGAAGGATTTCTGGGACCAACCGAGATTAAATTACAGTAACAGGAGATGAGAACTACAGCGATCAACGGTCCGGGTAACTACTCCCAACAACGGGAGGGGTCTACTCCCAATACGGGGGAGAGGTCTACCCACATAATTACATTTTTATGGACAATGATGAAATATATATTTACATGTCTACATAAAAATTCTCTTGGTGTAGCTTAAAAGATTTTGAAGCCTCCAACTACCAAGTTAAAAGATTTTGTTAATTAAATAAAGAGATAATATGTATCAGAAGATACCTGAAAAAAGCTCTGTATCACTATATTTTCCTCGTTATAGGTTGGTTTGTGTTAAATGTTAATATATGATTAAGGTTGTTTCGTGAAAAATTGTATACGACGCGAGGAGGAGAGTGATAAAAGAAGTCTGTTTATAATAATAGTTTAAGGTTCGAAGGAAATCTTTCCACTAAATGTTAAAAAGCTGTCTAGACTCTAGTGTCAACTAACTACTACTCATTTGTTATTTGTTACCAAAAGGATTCCTTCTGTCGTGTCAAGTCTGCTACTTTTTTTTATTTTTGTTTTCTTTCAAAGGCTCGGAATCTAAAAAATATAAATCATATATTCGTGTGTGTGTGTAATATGATATACCTTTCCACTCAAAAAGTGAATGTCTTATACAATAGCCAAACGGCATCCCGATCAACTTTCCCATCTTTTTTTTCTCTTTCCTGTCGACCAACATGAGAAACCTGTCTTTTTAGGGGCCGTTTAGTCATTCAAAGTCTTAACGTTATTTTCATTAGGGTTTGACGACTAGACTTTAAAAAGGTTAGCTAGATAGCCCAAAAAAAATCTAGATTTTTCTATTTTTTTAAAAGAAATTTAACACAAAATGAGTTATTAGTTTATCGGACCAGCTAAAATTAAGTATAGAGGTATCAATTAGGCCGAACTGAGTTACTTTGATCTGGATTTTTTTGGCTTGTTTACTGTTTGGATCAAGTCAAATTAGGGCATATGATCATTATTCGAGTCTGCCCCAATAGAACAACAAACATGAAAAATTCGAGTACAGGCTTTGATCGAATCGACCTTTGCTCAGATTAAGCTTAAGTTAAATCTTTTTTTTAAAAAAGGAGAGAAAACATCGAACATTTTTTTTAAGTACTTGAACGAGTTAGGTCGAACTCAAACATATTCGGATTCGCGTCGAAATTTATTTTTTCCTTGAAAATCTCGATAACGGATTTTGATAATATTCAGATCAAATCTAAAGAGCTTCAGGTGAGACCTGATTCAGATTGTATGGAATCAGATTCTAATTGGACCGTCACGCTCTTTTTACACCTCTAATTAAGCATTAACATGAGACATCCATATATCTACTCCTATAACGATTTCTATAAGTCTATAACTCAGAAATATCTACTTGAACAAAAGTCAGGGGAGAAATCTCCTCGAACATGCTAATAATTTGCGAATTGTGAAATTTGAACCTCCCCAACATAAGTGTAGTATGGAAGGTGCACACAACTTGAGTTATGAGTTGACGTATCCAGATTTTATTTTAAACTACTACAAAAGGGTCATATTACTATGATATTAGTTTAACATAAACACAATTCAATTAAAGTTTGTTGGATGCTAATATTTAATAAATCAATATTTTGACTTTAAAAAAACTACCATGTAATTATATTTAACTTGAATACTAGCAAATTTCAAATGATTTTGAGAAAAATTGGAACTCTTTTCTAGCAAAAAGATACGTGTCTTTTTTTAAGAAAAAAATATAAATAATAAAAAGTGTCTTTTTTATTTCCTAAAAGGTATTTAAGGGCTCTTTAAAAAAAAGTTGAATTGTACTAAGAAACCCTGAGTTTATCCATAGTTACACGCATATTATTAGTTTACCGTTTATTACACTTAATGATCATTGACCACGTTGACCACCATTAACTTAATAGTGGACTTAACGGTTTAAGGGTAAATTGGTCTTTTACGTGTGAATATTTTTTAAAAAAAATATTCAAAAACCACTTGACCAATAAGACACGCCACGTCATTTTTAATTAATTTTATAAAAATTAAAAAATTAAAAATAATTTTAAAAAGGAAGAGATCTAGATTTTTTTCAAAATGTCTTCCTTTTAATTTAAAAAAAAAAACTAAAAAACTGAGAAGCAGTTCCATTGCAAATGGAGCTTCTCCATGGTCTTCTCCATTAGTGCAGATGGAGAAGCTCCATCTGCGCGATGAAACGTCACTTTATCTGCAGGTGGAGTATATATGCTCTTATCCTAGATTTTTCTTTTTTGTGATCTGATTAATGTTTAAATGGATGGTTGATGGATTGATTGATTGTGGAAGATAGATTGAAGGTGGTGATGAACATGAATTTTTTTTTTTTTTTTTTTGTGATTTGGGTTTTTGGTTTTTAAGTGGATGGTTGATAGATTGACAGAAGATGGATGGATGATAGTGATGAATATAAAGGTTTTTTTTTTATCTGGTTTTTTTTTTTTCGTGGATGATTGATAGATTGACCGCGGAAGATGGATGGATGGTAGCGATGAATACCAAGTTTTTTTTTTTATTGTATGATTTTGAATAGAGAAAGATTGAATGAATTGAATAAGGGAAATGGTGGGATGAATAAGGAAGACAGTGATGGTGTAGGTTGGTTGTGATTATTATTTTTATATTTTTTAACGGGGGTAACTATATCATTTTACACAAAAATTTTGGTCAACCGTTAGTATTAACTAAGTCAATTAACTGTAGAGTACTTGAGTATAATAAACCGTAAATTGACATTATGCGCATAATTATAGATAAACGCAATGTACCTTAGTGTAATTTACTAAAAGTAACTAATGTTATTTTATGAGGAAAGATATTTTTATTTATTTTAAATCAATAAATATAATGAACATAAAAATTATTTTACTATTTAAAATTATTTTTAATAATTAAAAAGGCACAATTACCTACTCGGGCTAATTACAATAAAGTACCCTGACGTTTGACTATATTGCAATAAAATCGTGAGTTTAACCTTAATTGCATGTTAGTACCCTTAATTAACTGGTTGATCGCTAGAGTTGATGGTTAACCAATAGTTAAAGGGTATTTTGGTCATTTTCACCTTAATTTATTTTAAAAAAGTAAAAAAAATTGTTATAAATTATAAAAAAAGTTAAATGAATCTCCACCGTCCATCAAAATTGATGGACGGTGGAGATTATATTGACAAAAAAAATTAAAAAAACTTAAAATTAAAATAAAAAATAAAAAATAAAAAATGAATTTATATTTTTAGTGTTCTTGGTGGTGGAGATCCAATCTGGATCTGTTCTCTGCGATGGAGCAGCTCCATCGCCGATGGAGCTGCGCTCCGTCACTGCTCCATCGGCGACGGAGCAACTGCTCCATCAACGGGAGCAGATATGCTTCTGTTGATGGAGCAGATCTGAGATTTTTTTTTTTTTGTTGAAGGTTGTGTTCTTGGTATGGATCTCCACTAAGAACACCAAAAAAAATTTCAATATAAAACACTTTTTTTAACTTTTTTTAATTGTATGGTTTTTAATTTTTTTTTTAAAATGTATCTCCACTGTCCATCAAGATTGATGGATGGTGGAGATCCATTTTTAAAAAATTTAATTTTTTTATATTTTTTATTTTTATTTAATTTATTTTTTTTACACTATGGGTAATTATGTCATTTTATACAAAAGTCAAAGTCAAACCGTTATATTTGACTGGGTCAACTGACGGTAGGGTACTAACATGTAATTAAGGTCAAATTCACAATTTTATTGCAATATAATCAAACGTCAGGGTCCTTTATTGCAATTATCCCTATCTACTCGGAGTCATAACTAGTAACATCACAACTTCATTATGATGTGGTTTTTTTTTTCCACTTAAATTGTCAAAATTGGATTATTAGTTTATTTTTATTTAACTTTTTAAATGATTAAATAACTGAAAATAAAAGTTAAAATTTTTAATTTAAGACTTCTGAACATTTATAGCAATTGCCGGTGCTTGTTTTGTTTAAGTGGCATCTAGTTAATAACTTGAGTTTTAAATAACACCTAAAATAATTTTGTGAAAAATACCTCTCAAACACAAAAAGACATTTCATTTGAAGTTAGACGGAGAAAAATAACAAAAAAAGAAAATTCTTAACGCTAGTAAAAGAAGGAGAGAGTCAGAGAGATAATATGGAAATAGTTGAAAAGAATTAAGGCCCAAACAAAAAGAAAAAAATTACACAAATCTAAATATTAAAAAAAAAAAAAAAAAAGTCAAGAGTCAAAACAACAAGTTGCGAAGCCTCGGCCATAATCTCGGCTTGGCCGAGACTTAATTAAGTCACGACCAAACCGAGATTTATGTAGTTGAGATTTAATTTTTTGATTTTGTAATATAAATTATGTAGTTGAGACTTAATTTTTTGATTTTGTAATATAATTTTGTATATTTGTTTTTAATATATATATTTAACTAAATTAATAGGTATTTGTTCGAGATTTTAATTTCATTTTAATAAATATTTCAGTTTTTAATTTACAAAAATTTAAATAATCCTAAAATAAAATTGAACCCAAAATTAATCTAGATACAACATTAAAGAGATGCATAGAGTTTCATTACAAACAACAAATCAGATCACATATTATAATATTTTCTAAGAAAAATAACATTTTTAGAGAAAAATTCGAGAATCAAGATAGGATGAGGAGAAATGGCAAGAGAAAGAGGAAAAAGAAATAGAAAGAGGATTGAGAAACTTGGTCTTAAGTTAAATAGGGTATTTTGGTCACTTTCATTTCTTTTGTGCTAGAAAAACTCAATTTATTAACTTGGTGATAATGGGTCAAAGTCAACCCAAAAGAGTTCTAATAGACTCATTTCCTCCATTAAAATATTTTTTTTTCCAGAATTATCCTCTAAAAAAAATATATCTCCAATTTTATCTTATCTTACAAATTTGTAATCTTATATGCTACTAGGAAACTGGTTACTTTGTATAGTAAATTTAAAGGTGTCGATATTGTCATCCATAAATATACTTTACACACCCATTTTATAAGTAAACCCATATTTAAAATTTGAAGATTGAATCATAATTGTAAGCACCTATAGTCAATACTACCCTTATTAAAATCAATTTACATAATTTCACAAAATTTATTTATAAAATTAGTATTGTGGTTCCAAATTTATACGACATTCAAGATTTTTTTTCCACTACTTTATTATATAATAATTATGTATTTCATGAGAAATTTTATACATAAAATAACATTAGAGTTCATAGTACGCTTTTTTTTATTTGTTTAAATAAAAATTTTAATATAGTTACAGATAAAATATATGTAATTAATAGATGTTCACAGTATTTGATTTGTTTTTAATTAAAATCGTTTGCTCTTATTGGTCCTTATGTATTGAAATATTTTTATAATTAATTTTTTTAATAAAATATGAGTGTATAAATCATGGTTCACTCTTATTACAAATTTGTAATAGTAATAGTAGTTAATAACGTGGAACTCAAAAATCTAAGAGAAGCTTGCTTGTCCTAATCGCACCGCTTCTTATCGTCCAATCTTTTTTGTTTCACTTTGATCCCCTTTGAATCAAATTTTGCGTTCTTGGAGTACTCACAAATCTTCCTTCCGATTCTCTCATAATATCAAATTGAAAAATTAATTATAATTCAAACTATTTTAGAATTATAATAAATATCTTTTTAGCAAGTAAACAGTATATTCAACATCCATATTCAGGAAGGGAATCTAGTACTGGCAACCATTTTTATTTCGTCTTCAATAGTTCAATTTGACTCCTTGAGTCAATCAATTACGATAGGATGATTACAATTTTAAAATAAATAAATTTAGTTTAATATCATGTATTACACCCAATAGTCAACCTCAACCATACACATGAATTTCATAATCACTACACATAATTACCTAAGAAGATGTTTATAACTTTTAGGCTCGTATAATTTCTTTAAAAATGTGCTTCCTCCACACAATAAAATGTTAAACTCAGGGCTTTAATACTTGATTTTGACGATAATAAACATTAATGAAATCTTAACAAAATTTGATTTGATTGTATTATAGTCAAGTTTCAAGTATTTTGAAAATATATCAAAAGACATCATGCAAAAATGCAAGACTTCGAATTTGAAAAAAATCACTTTACATGCATGGAGGGGCAACACATCAAGCTTTTGGACGTCGGAGAAATCTTTTATTGAAGAAAAAAAAAATTGGATTAATTATTCGTTATATTGTAAAGTATAGCCTATTTGCATGCGGCTTGAATGATTTCTCTCTAATGATTTTAATTTGGAATTTAGAAACTATTAATCATGTTTATCTATCATCTCAAGTGTTCTTAGACCTCATTTTGATTGGTTGAAACTTAAAATTTTTTATTCGAACATGAAAAATCAACCTATAGTGCATAATAGTCTATCACCAGTGTAAATAAAAGTTTATGGCTTATAAAGACTACATGTAATATTACAGAGGCATTAGAGCACTATTTTGAGAGTTATGACCAAAACATAATAATCCACTGTAACGGTAAAAAAATAATTAGTTGATATTTTTGCCTATAAATTCAACACTCCAGTCCATTTTTTGAGTTTTCTAAGAGTTTTTATATCATCAACATGAAGTCTTCTAATGATATTTGAGCCAATTTGAGTCATCAAATTCATATCAAATATATTTTAGAGCTATAGCTTTCATACATATTGATAGTGAAACTGAGAATAGTATTTTACAGTCTGAATATGAATGTACAACATAGAGCCTATTTATAGACTACATAGAATCTGCCATATATGGAAACTAGAATAATATAAACTATATAAGAAAATAAGAGTATATCATAATAATATCACACAATATATGGTAACATAATATTGATTGATATTATTGGATTGATATGGTAACATCTCCCCGCAAACTCAAGATAGCGAGACAGAAGTAAGCTTGAGTTTGGAAATCAAATTGCAAAAATGTCCAGAATAACGAGCTTTGGTGAAGATATCAGCAAGCTAACTGGAGGAGACGAAAAAAGCTTAACAGTACCTCGAGTGACATGCTGGCAAACAAAGTAACAATCAGTTTCAATATGTTTAATACGTTCATGAAAAACATCATTGTGATCAATCTGATTAGTACTACGATTGTCACAATAAAGAGGAGTAGCAGTAGAATGCGTGACTCCTATATCACAAAGTAATCAATGTAACCGGAGAAGTTCTTGAGTAGCATCAGCAATGACACGATACTCAGCCTCAGTACTAGAACGTGCAGTAACAGTTTGCTTCTTACTAGGCTAGGAAATGAGAGAGTCTCCAAGAAAGAAATAAAATTCAGTAATAGATCGTCGATTAGTAAGATCCCGACCTAGTCAGCATCTGAATAGGCTTGTAAATCTAGAGAAGAATGAGCAGAGAAATAAAGACCTATGATACATAGTACTTTTGAGATACCAGAGATTATGAAGAACAACTGCAAAATGAGTGGAGTGTGGAGCGGCCATAAACTGATTGACAACATATACAACATACTGCAATATCTGGTCGAGTCATTGTTAAATAAATAAGACTACCAACAAGTTAAGGATAAAGAGTAGGATCACTAAGCGGTGTCCCCTCCAAGGGTGTTAGTTTGACGTTAGGCCTCTAAGGGACTTGCAGTTGTCTTACTGTCGATCAAACCTGCTCGAGCTAGAAGATCATAAACATATTTTGCTTGTGAAAAATAAAAGCCATCAGAATCAGAAGAAACCTTAAGATCATGGAAATAACTAAGATTTCTAATATCTTTCATTTCAAAATGTTGCTATACGAAGTCTTTGAGATCAAAAATACCAACAAGGTCATCTCCTGTAATAATCATGTCATCCATATAAAGTAATAAGAAAATACAACCATGATCAATCGTGCAAAGAAATAATGCAGAATCATAAGAGCTAAAGAGAAAACCAAATTGCTGAATGGTAGTAGAAAATTTGGCAAACCAGGCTCGAGGAGATTGTTTGAGGCCATATAATGCACATTGAAGTCTGCACACCTTATGTGAAGGATGAGCATACCCTCGGAGAGGTTTTATACAAATTTCTTCAGTAAGATCACTATTAAGGAATGCATTCTTCACATCCATCTGAAATAATTTTCATCGTCGAATCGCAGCAACGACTAGTAAGCTGTAAACAGAAGTAAGTCTAGCAACTGATGCGAATGTCTCCTTATAGTCAATCTCATATTCCTGTGTTAAACCCTTTGCAACAAGACAGGTTTTATGTCATTCAACAAAGCCATCAGACTCAGTTTTGATCTTATATACCCACTTGCATCCCACTACAGTTTTGTTTGGAGGAAGATCAACCAAATTTCACGTGTGAGTCTTGTTAAGAGCCTGCAATTCTTATGCCATAGCTTGCTGCCAAACAAGGTTAGAGCTGGCCTCTTTATAAGATTGAGGCTCATGCAAAGAGAGAATAGTGGAGAAACAATGAAAATCTCAAAGTTTGATAGATAATGTCCTTACCCGATTAGATTGACGAACATGAGGGAGAGAAGAACGAGAAGACTCTTGTACAAGATCAACATATGGTTTAGATAACTAAGAAGTTGGTTGATTATGGTCAGGAGCACCTGTTTGAGTCTCACAGGAGGTACTTGGATCAATGTCATCCTAAAATAAAGGAATAGTGGTATCGATGAAGAAGTTTAGAGATGAATTATGTGAAATGTGAAATTTTGACATAGTGGAAAAACATTTTATGCTCCCAAAAACAGCATGACGAGATATGCGAAGGCGGTTTGAAATAGGATCCTAGCATCAATAACCCTTGTGTTCAATGCCGTATCCAAGGAAGCAGAACAAACGAGACTTTGGTTCTAACGCTTATGAGATTGAAGAAGAACAAAACAAGAACATCCAAAGATTTTAAGATTTTGATAAGTTGGAGAAGCACCATAAAGTCGTTCGTAAGGAGTATGATTTTCTATGATAAGAGAAGAAACACGATTGATAGTATATGCTGCAGTTAATGCAGCTTCCTCACAAAACCATTCAAGACATGAGGCAGAGATAAGAAGTGCACGAATAGTTTCAAGAATGTGTCTGTATTTGCGTTCAACACTCCCATTTTTTTGGGACGTTTCTGGGCATGACCGATGACAAATGGTGCCATTCTGATGTAAAAAAATTAAGAAGGATGCATCCCTATACTCCGTAGCATTATCAGTATGAATTTTTTTTATAGTTTTAGAGCACTGAGTTTTAATCATATTAGTAAAGTCAGAATAAATTTTAGATTACTTAGACCTACTATGCAAAAGATGAAACTATGTATATCGAGAATAATCATCCACAAAAATAATAAAATATTTGGATCCCTCATGGTAGTGGTTGGTGAGGGCCCTCAAATATCATAATGGATCAAATCAAAAGATGCATGTGAAATGGAATCTGTAACATCCTAATTTCGCATAAATATGAAAAGTATTGTTGAATTAATATCGAGTATGTCAATGTGATATTTATGCTTTGAAGGGGTGAAAAATGTAATTAAATATATGTATATTTTTAGGTTTCCAAGTGGACCAATTGGAACGGTCCAAAACAGTGCACGAAGAAAATGGTGAAAAACTGGACAGTGTGCATCGCGACCAGAGCTCGCGATAGCTGCTCGTGATGAAGGGGAAAAAATTCCACTAGTGAGTATCGCGATTAGAGACCGCAACCAGCGCTCGCGGTAGATGCTCACGATGAAAGTAGCAAAACTGGACCAGTGAGTATCGCGACCTAGCGGCGCGACCACCTTTCGCGATACGCGGTCGCAATAGCCCAAAAATTTTTTTAAAAAAATAAGCACCGAGTGATTGAAGCGGTGCAAGTACAAATAGGAAACGGAGCAGATTAGAGAGCAAAAGCTCTCAAACATATCAGCAAACAGAAATGGACCAGAGCAAACGGGAGAGAAAGAAAAGAGAGAAAGAAGAAGAAGAAAAGAGAAGCAGAAGAAGGAAAAGAGGAAGGAAAGGGTATCCAGGTTTGGTGTACACTCGTTTTCGAATTTTCAGTTTTCCAGAACTATTTCGGATTGATTGAATTTTATTAATATTGAGTTATTTGAATTATATTGCTTATAGTTTATAGTTTGAAATTGATTTTGGAATGATTTGAATAGCGAATTTTCGAAATATAGTTTATATTCGAAATATTAATTGTGAATAATATTCTGAATTGATTTTAATATGTTTTGATGCTAATATTGTTATGGAAATATATTGTTGAAGGTGATTTTAATTATATAATATTTGTAAAATATATTGGAAAATGATTTTGGGACATTTTGATTCGATATGGAATTATGAAATACGTTTGAAAATATTTTTGGATTGATTTGATGTGATTCTTGATTTAGAAATATATTCGTATATTTCTTTTATATAACATTTGATGAAATTTGAATTTCAAATATATATATATATATATATATATATATATATATATATATATCGATATGAATCGAAATTGAATAGTTGAAAGTTAAATTTGATGATTCTGAAAGAAATTAAATATGTTGACATTGGATTTGAGAAAACGTTTTGTGAAATGTCTCTGATGTATATGAACATAGATATGGATATAGGAGGTTAACATGTCAATTGGGTTTTTCTGAACAGTACTGTGCCGATATATTCTGATGCACCACCCTATGGATAGTGCAGGCCTCAAGTGCCGGTCCTAAGGTAGGGAGCTTTGATCAGTTTGTGCCACCATTTAGATAGTACATGCCCTAAGTGCAGGTCCTAGGGTTCTGATATGAGATATTTACAGCAGGGTAACACCGTTGGTGTCCAACTCTGATCTGATGTTCGGTGGGTAGCCCATATGTGTCCGATATCGAACAACCCGTAATCCAGTCCGAATAACTTATGTTATGTATGTCAGGAGCCCAGTATGAAAACTGATTTGTTATATGAAATCATTTGAGAAATTATGAAGATTTGGTCTGTTGATTGATTTTGAATACTGTATTTGTTGAATATATAATTTGATTTGACATGAGCCCCATATATGATTTAATTATATGTTATTTATATTTTTATCGAAAATAGAGTATATTTGGATATACAATTTTGTGTACACCCACTAAGCAATCTGCTTAGCGTGTTGAGTTTTCTCACACGTAGGTAACAGAGGTTCCAAGGGAGACAAAGACAAAGAAGAGTAGAGACTGTAGGAACAGAGTCCGGAGTCACATCGCTCCTAGTAGTATATTTGTAGTGCCTTTTGTAATAAATTGGATATAGTTATTAGATACAACATGCATATACAGAAAATGTTTGTACATACTTTGAAGAACTTCCCTGTGTTAAATATGTTATATATGTATATTATTTGAATATTTACTAAATATATCGTGAATAAATTGATTTGACAAAGTCGCACTAAATTTGGGAAAGAGGTGCAGCAAAATTAATGTTGAGTAATTTAAAAGTTTATTTTTGAATTTTAACTGTAACGTTTTTAAGAAAGTCAGAAAAAACAGAGGAAACTCTGACAAGATTTTCGAAAATTTATGCTGGACCATTTACAAAATGTTTTTTAATAATCGTTTTAAATGATTACTCAATAACAGTTAAAAGTATAAACTTATCGATATATTGATAATAGGTGTTTTTCACTTGATTCGGGTAAACGAGTACTTTGGGTTCAGGGGGTGTTACAGAATCACTATTATTGAAAGGTAGAGTTTTAAAAAAAATTTAATTTTTTGCGTACTGACACAAGAAAATACAATCAATATGTTCATCCGTTACAGAGCCCAAATGTCCACTAGATATTAAAGAACGCAAACTACTAAATAAAACATGACCTAACAGTGAGTGCCAAAGACTCAATGAGGAAGACACAGAAGCACCATATTGATGTGGTGAGAGGACTCGAGAAGGTAGATGAAGACTAATGAGCTCAAACAAGCGTCCAACTTTACGGCCTATCCCAAACGTCTTCCCCGTTTACGGATCCTGCACACTGACAACCAGAAGAGGTAAAAAGAACATCAAAACCAAAATCACATAGTTGATCTACAAAAAGAAGATTTAATGTAAGTTGAGGAATGAAATAAGCATTAGACAGTGAGAGATTATTTGTAAAAATTTGACCCATATTCTGAACATGCATCAAAGAGCCGTCAACTAGTGTAAATGAGATATAAATAAGGATTAGATGATTTTGTCGAAAAGAAAGTAAGATGAGAAGTCATATGATTACAACAAGCATAATAAAAGTACCAAGAATGATTACATGTGTATACTGATGAAGAAGAAATGGAGGAATTACCAGATTTGGAGAGAATTTATTGAAGCATGGATTCAAGATCATAGATGGATAATATAGAGGATTCTAGGGTCATGACCAGCAGTACCGTGTGTGTCAGCAGCTGTAGCAGTAGAGAATTGTTGACTGTTCTTTAAGGGAGTACACTTGGGTTTGGTCAAAACACCTTTCTTATCAGGATTGTTAGGGACAATCATCATTATAATGTTCTGGTCTAATCTTACGACAATGTTTACAACGTCTGGATGGGATATTGCAGAACGAAATGGCCTGACTCCCGACAATATCGACAAAAAGGTTTTTGTTTAGAGGACTGCTCAGAATGAGTAACTAAAACAGTATCTGTACGTTGACTTTGAAGTGTGGTAAGATGAGTCTCCTCAACAATAAGCTCATAAACAATCTGCTCAAGAGTTGGTATTGGATAGCGAATAAAGGAGAAATGCACGAGTGGACTCAAATGTGTCATGTAGAGCTATATGAAACTGTATCAGGTGCTGATGATCTTTGTAAGTAGTGAACTTGACAGCATCGATAATATCTGTTCAAGTAGGTTTGAAAGTGCTAGTTGATCCTAGAAAAATTACATTTTGGAGTGAAAATTAACAATAGATTGACCAGGTTCATGATGCAATTGATGAAAAGTGATGAGAAAGATCAGAAGCATTGTACTGTGTAGCCAGGAAGTCCCAAAGAGATTTGGTGGTTTCAAATCTACCTAAACTGGAGATTGATAGATTGAACCGATGTATTATGGAACCAGGTGATAATATGATGGTATTTGTTATCCCAATTATCAAGCCGCTCAAAATATTTGGCATCAGTCTAGCTGGTTGTTTTAACACCCTTGGAAATATCTTAGTGATATAACGCTATAATTTTCGCCCTTTAAGAAAACTCTACATTGCTTGAGCCCACAAAATATAGTAAAATAGCTTGAATGGACCGATACACATCCAATTCTCAAGAATTTTCCATAATAAAAAATAACCAAATAATAAAGCAGTGACTAAAATAATAAAACAGTAAACTTAGAGGCAAACCGGAACAATTAAGCAACCAAAACAACTCTCGGTCGAGTGATAAAGGCATATATCCAGTGATGAAGTGTGGAGAAATGGAGAGTGGCAGATCAAAGTGATTAGATCAATTCGCGGTCGAGTTCGGTGGAGGCACCGGTGGTGGACAGTTGATAACAAGGAGACCAAATTGGGAAGCTCGTCGACCGATGAGTGCAGCGGTCCTGGTGGTGAGAAAAGAATCACTGATGATAGGGCAAGATTGGACGACAGGAGGCAGGGACGACAACAGCTGAAGGCACGCAGTGAGGCTTCAGCAGACGTTTGATGACTGCGATTCTGGTGGCGTTAGAACTGACTAGGAAGAATCGATGTAGACTGCAGTGACAGTGAGCCAAAAAATTTCAACAACGGTGGCAGAGAAGTGAAGAACAGGCACAAGAGAGAGAAAATTCGTTGAGAGATAATCTGGTGTGTGTAAGTACGCAGGAAGCCTGCGGTGTACCAGAAGAGTAGATCTCGTGTGGGGGATGCGACACCCAACAGTGGAAGCGGCCAATCAGAAAACAAAATAATAATAATAGTAAGAACTATAATATTTAAATTACCATAACTCTGATAACATAACATTAATCATTAGGTCTAAAAGTTTAAACCTGATAAAAAACATCACAACTATAATATTTAAGTCATAAGTTTATGAACTTTATGATACGTTAACATATATTTTTTTGAGAAATTTTCTTTGTAATATCAACTCTATTAGTTGTTGATTGAGTGGGTGACATTCTTGTATTGAGAGAAATCTAAGTGTGAGGCATCACTTTGTAGAGATTGTGATGAGATGTTCACATTTTTGTAGAAGTTTAATTGGCACCTAGAAATCCCATTCGAGATAGAGAAAAACTCAAGCTTGAAGGAAGCTTGGGGAGTTTATGTATTGGGGTTTAACCACTATAAATTTAGAGTTTGATTTCTATATCTATTAACTTTTAAATTTGTGCAATTATACTTTTATTGTTTATGTGTGTGTATAACACATTTCTATAAGTATTTTGAAGTGTATATTGTGGCCAGGATTTGATTTGAAATCCCCCCTAAACACACCCCCTGGGTACTTTGTAATGACCATTGCCCTCCAGTTAGCAGTTGTTAGGTTGCCTTTTGGTCCTACCAATAATAGGTCTTACCCGTCGACAAATCAAATGAGTTCTTTACTTTGTATGATTCCATCACCCTCTCCAGGATAAGATCTATTATCATTATAACTGTTATATTACTCCCATCCACTTGAACAATAATCTATATGTAGACCATTTCACATTTATTGACTAGTAGTAATGCACCTTAATTCTGAGTCGAGACCCACATTAAAATAACATAGACATGTTATTCCACTAATTTGGAAATTATAATAACTTATTCATAGTGAGATATGTAAGAACCTCCATGAGGTTTGACACATTTTTAAAAATAATTAGGGGTTCTTTAACTAAATTTAGAAACAATTAGCTTTGGTTAATAATGGTAGTTTTTTTTTTAATCTAAATTCAAAGTTAGAGGATTTTTTTATTAAGAAAAATCAAACCTCAAGGAAATTTTTGAATAAATATCTCCTTATTTTTATAAAGAACTAATACTATTTTGTTTTTTTAAGGAAAAGAACTAATACTATTAAATAAATAGGTTTGATTCTTATAAATATACAACGGTCACACACTGGTTAAATAAATAATACATAATTATTAAAAAAAATTCAAAAATAAATAAATAAATTTTATTTTTATTTGATTTTTAAGGGAATAATTCTAAGTTTGTAATAGTTACATTGTGGTTATTTATTTCAGATGGCATTATTCGAGTGGAAGAGTATGTTGGAGCATTTTTCTAATCACTGGCTTGTGTTTGTTACTTTAAGGGAAAAAAAAAAAAACGTTGGTTAAAGTATGTCCTTGGGGACTTTGTTTTTTTAATCTCTTGCTGGATTATCATGTAAAAATACAAGAAAGATTTTTGTAATTCATATTAGCAATCTATTTTAGTTTCGCAATAAATGGTATATATCTGCCATCACACTGCAATTGTGTTCTTCCATATGTAAGTTTGTGTTTTATTAAGGAATAGTTGAACGGAAGCAATAATAATTATTTTTAATGGAAGTATTGAAATATCTATACTATAATGGGACACAGATGTCATTAAAACATTGTAAATAACAGATGACTAAATATTTGATTGATATTGTGCCGGTGGGTGATATTGTGGACTGGTACTTTGAGTTTCTCTCTGAGTTTAGGCGAGCTTTTGAGGTGGGGAAGGTGCATGAGTTGACCAGTATCCATGTGAGAAGGTGGAGCCCACCTCCGTTGGGTCTTTTGAAGCTTAATGCATGATGCGAGGTGTGCGACCTTCAGTCGGACTTGGTGGGGGTCGGGGTTGTTATTCGGGATTCTTCGGGTCTGGTGGTAGGTGCGGGGCCAGTTCGAATTCGTGCTGCAGTTGTCTCCTCTCCTTGCGGAAGCTCTTGCTATTCTTTATGGTATTCGCTTTGCCATTGATGCTGTTTGGCTCCTATCTTGGTGGAGTCTGACTCTTTGAGCGTTGTTAATGCTCTGCGTGACGGGGTTATCCCTTCTTCTGATTTAGGTGTAGTGTGTTTTGATATCTTGCAGCTTGTTTCCGTAGCTTCTGTTCTTAGTTTTTCTTTTGTTTCTCATTCTTGCAATTTGGTAGCAGATGGCCTGGCTAAGGCTGTTCTTAGCTTTGGTTCAGACTCTTTTTGGTCTTTTTCTTGTCATCCGGTTGTGGAGGGTTTGGTCCAGACAGATTATCCTGGGTAGCTGTTTCTTTTGGTTGCTTTTGATTGTTTTTCCCTTCAAAAAAAAAAAAAAAAAACATTTGATTGATATTATATTATAGCAGTAGTTTTTTTTTTTTAATAATGAGAATAAGGAGTTGTTTTTTCTTTCTTCCCTTTTTTATGTGAAAAGATTTCCCTTTTAATATCACACCCTGAATCAATATGAATTGTTTACTATTGTATAACCTAATATGTAGCGTATATCTACTCATAATTTAAGTTGTTGTGCATTTCTACTTCATATATGACAGGGATTCAAGTCTCACATTTATCTATAAATTTGTTAGCTATTAATCTCGTCAAGTCTTGATACATTCTAAAACAAAAACTTCAATATCTATTTTAAAATATTTTGTTTAAATAAAATATTTCTTTTTCTGAAAGAAATTTCTTCTTAAAATAATTGTCCTTAAGTTTTTGTTTTTTTTAAAAAAAATATCATAATAGTATATAACGCTATACTTTCTAATTCATTTCTCAATTAATTCATTTCAATTATATAACGCCCAATGGTTTATGGAAGGGTTGGTGTAGACAATAATAATCAGTCAACTACTAATACAAAACTTTGTAATGTTTAAAATAAAATTTGAAAAAGATAGGAAGGGTCTTTGTCTTCCTCTCTCTTCCCAATTCAAATCAAAATAACGATATCTTTCTTTCTCTCTCACCCAACCATCTCTATCATTTCTCTCTCTCTCTCTCTCCCTCTCATCTTCATTCTTTCTCTCTCCACCTCTTGGAGTTCCTTTCAAATAATGAATCAAATTCTTCCTTTTTTTTCTCAATCTTAAACTCTAGTAATTAAAGAAAAAGATCAATAATTTATTATGATGTTCATTTATTTCTCTCTATTTTGTAGAATGGAGGCATTCCTTTCTTATTTCTCTCTATTTATAATCAAATAGCCAATTTTTATTTTTTGTTTTATTTTTACTCTTTATATATATATATATATAAAGGTATTTTTTACGGTAACATATTAGGCTTCGTCATGATTACATAATCCGTGACATATGTTAACTCCAAAGGGTATGAGGGTTGAATGACGATCTTCCACCATCTTGCTGCAATTAAGCCAAACATCAAGGGTGCTAGTGCAATTCTCCCCTTTTCAAACTGAATAAAAAACGCCCATGAGCATTAAAGCAAATGAGAGCTACACAAGCAAATAATTTTTAAGATTTATAAATTTGTATAAACAAGTCAAATTTTATTTCTTCGAAATAAAGTTAAAAGATGAAAAGTCAATAGTAATTGAGGTCTAACAAGTAACAAAGAACGCCTACCTTTTTGTTTTTTTCGTAGCTACAGAGAAAAATAAATCTGTGGATGTTACATTATTAGTCTAACTAAATTAATCTGATTTACCATGAAATTACGAGACTTTTGTTAGTTATAGAATTACAAGATTAACTGTTGAGATTTATGAGATTAATTATTAAATACGCGGTTTGAATATTATTATCAAAATTGGGAAGACATCTACTCTTCCAATATGATCTCGACTATTAATATTTTATAAGTAGGTGTGCAAAAACGATGAGATATTGAATAGTAAAAAACAATTCTAAAGTTAATAGTATTTTAATGACTTTCAGACAAAACGAATTTCATATAGTGTTTAGCAATTCAAAGGTAATCTATTTTCATTCTGCCCCCTAGAAATAAGTTTCTTTTCTAATACATAATAATCATAATAGTTCATAATCCATTTTACCTAAAATTCCTTCAAATAATTCAAAGATTTAGGAATGAAATTTTTTTTCGGATTGAAATTTGTTAGTTATTTCTAATTGCTCTATTTTTCCTTGCTATTAAAACTTAAATTCCAGTTTATTTTAATTACCAATTTGTAAATACATACATGCTCTATTTGTTTGAGATAATTTGTCCATATAAATAATTTTTTTAATTAATAAAAAAACACTGAACCATGAGTACTGATGATACCTATAAAAAATTGGATTAAAGCTATCAACCTCTTTATGATTGAACAATGTCCATGTCCATCCCAATTCCCACAAAAAGGACAAGTTAAATTTGATAACTTAATCACTAAAACAACACATAATAATAAAAATCAATGACCTATAACATCTATCTCTTTCCATGACCTAATAACAATCATAATTATATGCAAAACATGCAATTAGGTGGGAAGCATCATCTTTTCTTCTCATTAATTAGTCATTTTTTCTTATTCTTTCTTTGTTTTTCATTTTTGGTCTACTTTTTTTTATCAAATTTTAATGGCACGTCTCTTTCTTGAAAGAATTTGGAATGTAACATATTGCAAGTGTCCCCCTAGAATTCAAATTTTTTTTTTTTGTGACTTCCTGTTGTTGGTCCAAATACCATCTTTCTAAAGCTGTCAATTTTTTCTTCTTTTTTTTTTCATTCTTTTATATATAAATAAATAAAATAAGTGGTCAAATGGAGATCCAAAAAAATTTCAAATCTTAATGGAAAGGTGTAAAACAATATATTAATGTTATGTTTTTAAATTGATACTGTAACATTAAATAATTACCAAAATACCATAATTACTAAAAACATTCCCAATTTAATGAAAATCCTTAACTAATATTATGGAGATCATGCTCGAAGATATAGTAGGTTGTGTTAAACTTAACATTGATGCTGCATTGGATGTGAGCAACAGCTTGTTGGTTTTAGGATGGTGATCCGCGTCTGTGTTGGTCAAGTTTTGGGCTCTTCATGGCAGCACTGTTGTGCTTCATTCTCATCTCAGGTGGCAGAGGCTACCGCTATTCTGTGAGGGATGCGTTTTGCTTTGGATTTGGGCATCTATCCTCAGGTTATTGAATCTGATGCAAGCCCTGTAGTTGAGCTTATTAATGGCAACTCTTTTTCGTTTGCGGAGATTGGTCTGATTATTTTGGACATTGCTTCTTTACTTTCCCAATTGTAAGGTGATCCACAATCCTAGAGGTTCTAACTCTGGCACATTGGTTGACCAGATTAACTTTGGTTCCAGATGTTGATAGGCTTTTGGTTGATGATTTTTCTTCCTCTGTACAGTCGTGTATTCTAATGAATTTATCAAAATAGTTTGTTCTTTTTTGAATTCTTAATATATTATTTCTTTTTAAAAAAAAAAAAAAGTTCAAACACCCTTCTCTAAAATATAAAAAATAAAAAATAAAATTATGGAGACGATCTCCTCCATATCATCATTGAGAGGAGATCACAGCCTCCGATTTCTTTGTCACGTCAAGAAGAGGTCACTGACCTCTTCCCTTCTCTTGTGGTGAAAGATGGTTGCTTCCTTTCTATTGATGGGGATTTTTTTAAATATTAAATTATTTAACTATATTTACTTTTAATAATCCCTACATTCACATATAATAATATGACCACTAATCTAACTTTAGTTAATTTCATATGTATTGTATATATAATATAAGGGTACAAATGTCAAACAAAGACAATCTAACAACTATGTCTATGTTACTCCTTAAGAAAAAAATCAACAGTTTTACTGTTAAGACATTGTAATAGAAAAACCAAACAATTTTTGAAACAAGATACATTGAGACTTGTTTTTTTTATCTAAACACTCAATATACTTGAATTTTTGTCTTTGGCTTGTAAAGCTTCAACCGCCAAGACTGGATCTTTGGCTTAATTAGAGTATCTTAAATTAAAATAAATACTTGTAGATGGTGAAATCTACAATCTATAGATGCTGGGATCTATGGTCGAGTTCGACAGTGAGACCAACAACTTGTAAGGAAAATAGGAATAGTTCGAGCACTTATAACATCGAGATGGTATCTGCCAAATGGACTTCGACACTTCAAATAAGCAAATAAGCTCGTATTGATAAGATGAAAATGAATGGAACCAAACCTATGATAATCGAGTGTCGAGCATAGTGAGTTACACTGGACGTCAAGAGTAAATAGTATTGAGTATACCGTAACAGACTGGAGTGGATTTAGCTGATATGGACAATGACAGAGTCGAGTCGTAGTTGGATAGTGTATAGCTAGTATAAAGTCGAGTGGAGTCTTAGTAGTGGTGAACGTTGGTAAAATCGCGTGACCCTTACTTCTAAGGCTTGGGTTAATATTTATAGGAGGGGCTTGGAGCCCGTTGAGTTTGGTGAGGATACGTCACTGATGTGATTAGTAACGTATTAAACTTAATCAAAGATTGCACTCGGTCTAATCTTTGGCTTAGTTCTGGCGGATGAGTCTTTTATCTGCAGTCTGTTGGGCTTGTTTAAATACTCTGGGTCGTTTGTAGGCCCATGATTATCTTGGACCATTTTTTTACCACTGAAATACTAAGTTTTTTTTTCTTCTTTTAACTCATTAAGTTTTATAAAAAAAAATCTGACTTATCACTTAATATATAATTAAAACATTTTCTTTCATAAATATTCTCAAAGTAACATATCTCCAAATTTATCTACATTATATATTCTAATATAGATTCTCACTCTTCATATATTGCTAATAAATAAGTTGTTTTTTTTTTTTTAAAACAATTACAATTAATTTGGGATTCGGGGAGGAGAACACGACTCGAAATCACAACCTTAATGGTGTAAGTGTGAGTGGCAAACTACTGGACCAATCCTATCTTGTCAATAAATAAGTTGCTTTGTAGTAATTTAACAATGCATTTTTTTTCATAAATTAAAAAGAACATATTTATAATTTTAATTTATATGAACTTAATATTTTTCTAAAATATTATTAAATAAGATAATAATTTATTAACTACTATCAATAAAAAATTAATTTATAAAATATTATAAATATCTAAATTATTTTGGTGTATGCTTTATTAAATTAAGTG
The DNA here is from genome assembly GCA_003430845.1 of Xanthoceras sorbifolium. Classification (NCBI taxonomy): domain Eukaryota; kingdom Viridiplantae; phylum Streptophyta; class Magnoliopsida; order Sapindales; family Sapindaceae; genus Xanthoceras; species Xanthoceras sorbifolium. The sequence goes on from CM010612.1 coordinate 15,188,293, forward strand.
TTATTAGTTATATGTATAATTTTAAATAAAAGTACATAGTAATTTGTAGCCCGAATGATCAAAAGAGTTCAGGTTTCAATAAAATTCAGTACTTTATAATTTTCAAATAATAAAAAAAAAAAAAAACTATCCCTAATTGAAATTTATGACAAAAACAGCAAACAAAAAATTAGATTATATGTTTCCTTTCCCTTTCCCGTGAGAGAGAGACCTCCATTTAGTATTCACTTAAAGTTTATAAATGCGGTAACGAGGTTCATAAAAGAATGTTAAAGAAAGATATAATGAGTTGGTCCAACTAACATCATTATATTCATATCCTAGTCCCTACTGCAACCAACTCTTTCTCATTATTACAAGTGACAGCAAAACAAGCAAGGTGTTTGCTTCCTTTATCAGTTTTTACAAATATAAGTAAAATCAACTTCCTCATTTGTGACATCCCATCATCAGAGTTTTAAATGATTAAGAGAATTCTGCTACCTAATTATATTATTAAACAATTACAATTCACAAGCATCAATTCACTTCATAAGACAATTATGTTAAGAGGGGTACAGTACTGGACTTTCTTGGGCCTTCGCATTTTAGTCCCTTGCACCATTTACCTCTGTCTGGACCAATTACACTGCCCAACTATTTTATTCCTTGAACCAATCTTGAACACCAACTCCACTAATTTTGTCTTAACACTCACCTAATTGCCTTTCGACCGTGACAGACTAATGGGGGGCCAACCGCTAATCAATAATTCAAAAAACATGAGTGTTATGATGACATTCTCATCGGTTTTAGTACTATTATGGATATAATCAGTGTAAGTTAGTGCAATTTTCCCATTGTAGAAATCATATTATTATGAGGTTAAATTACAGTCAATCTGCTTGAAGTTTGCCGTTTTATTGACAGAATTAACTTATTAAAAAATTAGTAATTAACTCTCATGTCGTTAATTAACCTGTTATAAAATATTAGTTAATATTGATCAAAGTCAACTATTCTAAGGGTAGTTTGGTCATTTTAATTTATTTTAAAAAGAAAATATTTAAAAAAAGATAAATATAAAAATATAAAAAATTATTTTTTTTTGGACTGTAGAGATTTATTTAAAAAAAATTAAAAATAAAAGATAAAATACTTAAGATCTATATCGTCTATCTAAAATGGACATTGGACAGTTTTTTTTTTTTTTTTTAAAAAAAAGAAACTAAGTTTGGTAATCATCTTTATGGATGAAGATCCATGGAGATCTGCGAACTAGAAGAGGTGAAGGGAGGCACTTCGCCTCATTTTCAGTCGCACGATGCAGGGGATGCGAAGAGCTTCCCCTTCGTGATTTCCCATAGAGGTCCTCTATGGATCTGATGGAATTTTTTTTAAATCCCCATCATCCAGATGGACTGGACAGTGGAGATCTTAGGTGTTTTTTCTTTTAATTTTTTAATTTATATTTTATTTTAAATTTTTTATTTTGAATAAATCTTCACCATTCACTTGGAAGTGGATGGTGGATCTAAATTTGTTTTTATTTTTTTATTTCAATTTTTATTTTTTTTAAATTAGGGGTATTTTGATTATTTTTTTTTTATACTTTTGATACAGTCAATGATCATCTTTAATGGTCAATGCTAACAACAGAAAAGTTAACTGTTAGTTTTCTAATAAGTTGATTCCGTCTGTAAAAAGGCAAACCCCAGATAGATTGGCTATAATTTATCATTATTATTAATAAGTAATTACACCAATCTATGTAAGGTTTGCATATTCACTCTTAGGGGTGGACACGATTGGATTTGGTTCGGTTTTGGTTAAAACCGAACTGAATCGAAAATTTTTTGATTTTCAAAAATTGAAATCAAATTGAAGTTGTTAACCAAATTGAACGAAACTGATTAACTAAGTTCGATTTGATTTGATTTCGGTTCATTTCAGTTTTAGACCTATTTGGCCTAATGAGCTTTTTACATATATTTGAATTAAATGGGTTTTGAATTCTAATTTTGAACCATTAGTTTGGTTTTTGGGCTGCTGATTTTCATCCACAAAGTTCAAATTCAAACATAAAAAAATAAGATAAGGGAGAAATTCAATTAGTCCTTAACTTTTTTCAAAACATCAGTTTTTTACTTATCTTTCCGTTTTTAATTCATTGGGTCCCTAATTATTAAAAATGAATCAAATTGGTCTATGTGACCAGATTTTTTACGGTCAACCGTCAAAGAATATGTAAAATATCTATTTGGCCCTTTACTAAATCAATAAACTAAAATTGAGTAAATTGCAATGAAATAGTCAGAAGGGTAACATGGTCGTTTTTTCCATAATTTTTTTTTAAAAAAAATAATAAAAATTTTAAAAATTTCATCAATCCTAAAATGACGGTGGAAATCACATTACATTTTTTAAAAAAAATGAAAATTTTTAAAAAATAATAAAGAAAATGAACAATTTTTAAAAAAATTATTTTTGGGTTGAATGAAGATCTGATCTCCAGATTAAATCTTCATCGTCCATCAAAATCAAATGGACGGTGGAGATCCAATCTAGATATTGGATCTCCAAAAAAAATTAAAAAAAACCAAAAAATGGAACATCTCATCTCCATCCTTGGAGATGGAGGTCGACCTTCATCGCCCAACGATAGAGGCTATAACTAGATTCATCTTCAGTTAAAATTTTTTTATTTTTTATTTATTTTTGGATTGGATAGAGATCCATTAGATCTTCTCTCTCCATCAATGATGGATGGTGGAGATCCAATCTGGAGATTGGATCTCCATTCAACCTAAAAATAATTTTTTTTATTTAAATTTATTCTTAATTTCTTTTCAATATGATCTCCACTGTCCATCATCCATTTAAAAAAATAATTATTTTAATGTTTTAATTTAATGTTATATTTTTATATTTTAATCGGGAGTATTCATGTCATTTCATATTAGTGGATGATGTGACATTTTCTGATTTGATAGGTAGTATTTTTTATTTCTTTTTTAAAAAATTTCACATGTAAAAAACCAAAATACCTCTAGAATTGTTTAGTGTGACTAACGACTTACGAACAAAAGGGTCAATTTGATCCAATTATGATAATTTAGAGACTAAATGAACTAAAAATAGAAAGATAAGTAAAAAAAACTAATGTTTAGAAAAACGTAAGGGACACAATTGAATTTTCCCCATAAAATAAATTATACATAATAAGTAATATTATTCTTATTAGGTATAATAAAAGAAGGTTGTAGCATAGGTCTGGTGTTAAGAGGGATGATAGTCGAGCGGTGAGAATGAGGGGACTGGTGGATTAGATTTTGTTTTTGTTTTAGCGGAATTCAGTTTTCAATTTTGAAAACCGACTTTAACCGAATTAAGTTGGTGAATCGAACCAACAACATTTTTTTTATTCGAATTCGAGTTGATTCGGTTCAATTCTGATTTTGGTGTCCAACCCTATTCACTTTCATATACAACTTTATGATAAATGAACAAAAAATTCCCTCACCGTTAGTCTACCACAATTATATTTAATTGTTAAAAGGGTATTTTTTTTTTCTTTTCAACTATTTTTAATTTTAAAAAAAATATTTTAAAAATGAAAAACATAAAATATAATTCTGGATCTCCACTGTTCATCATAGAAGATAGATGGTAGCGATCAAATATATATATATATATATATAATTAAAATATAAATGTTTTTAGAAAAAATGAATCTCCATTGTCCATCTTTGAAATTGAAAGTAGAGTTCAAAAAAAAGAAGAGAAAAAGCTTAAAAAAAGATGGACGATGAGATTATTCATCCATCTCGATCTCCATCGATAGAGATCGTGTCCATTGATGGAGACCAGGTTCCAGAAACTATCGATGGAGACCTCATCTCCATTGTCTAGAGACCTTATCTCCATCGATGAAGAAAATCTCCATCTCCATCCATGAGGGTAGAGATCTCAGATGAGATCTTCATCATTCATCTATGGAGATGGACCTCCACCAACCTTTTTATTTTTTATATTATATATATATATATATTGATTTCCACCTTCTACTACTTTTTTATTTTTTTAAGTTAATTCAATTTTGTAAAAATTTTAAATTTAATTTTAAGAATATTTTAGATATTTTAAAGATTTTTTAATGTTAATAATTAAATCTAACTGTGATTGAATAATGACGAGGGATTATTTGTGCAATTTTGGCCAATTTGTTTTTTTTTTTGGAGCCCTTAACACAGTGTAGCAGACTCTTACTCCTATTGGCCCTTAACCACCCAACGGGCACTTACGACGGAATATCAGAATACTCTCCACTGTGAGAGAGACCGTAGCATACTGAATCAAACGGTATTCGTTCTGATGTGCAGGATCCTCCACCGGAGGTAAGCACAGAAGCATACTAGAATCGTTTAACATGATTTCATTATAAGATGGAATAGGTTTAGGGTTCTAGGAAAGATAGAGAGTGTTTAAGCAAACATTATTTTCATTATACAACAATATATAATATTAAGGCTTTTCTGCCCCCTTACAACTGAGGAATTTAGTCATTTTATAGAACAAGAAGCGGAGAATATTTCAAAATAGCTTACATCATAAAGACTAAAACAGATACAATATATGGCATCTTTTAAAAAAGTAAAGCAATAAAGTGACAATATACTTTAATAAAGACAAACCGACAAATTATAATAAAGTAGACAACACGTAGCGACTTTAATAATGCACACTCAACCATTTTAGATTGGAGAGAATCATGTGAGCTGACTGGAACTGTGTAATCACATGGAATGGGATGGAGACATGTGGCATTGTCATAGTTCTTCTGGTCTGAATTGATATCTCTAATGATATTTTTGTACCATGGACCTGTATCAGTGTAACATCCTTAATTTTTAATAATTATGAAAAGTACCCTTAATTGTTGCTAATTATGTAAAAATGACATAATGTGTTTACTTGGATTAATTTTTAGGTATACAAGTGGACCAGGTGGAGCGGTCCAAAAATAGTGCATGAAAATAAAAAGGAAAATGCTGGCAGTATGTATCGCGACCAGGGATCGCGGTGTGCAGCTCGAGGTAAAATTGAGAATTTTAGGGCAGTGAGCATCGCAACCCAAGCTCGCAACCAGTGATCGCGATAGGGTGCTTGCGACAAAAATGGTGAAATCGACCAGTGAGCATTGCGACCTAGACATCGCGATGGCTGATCGTTATGAAGGCAGTAAAAACACTCCAGTGAGTACTGCGATTAGGTGACGTGACCACAAGGTCGACAAAAAAAAATAGAAGGCGGTGAAAGCTTTACGAAGAAGCAAAAGAAAATAGAAAGGGGGAGAGAAACTTGGAGAAAAAAAGAAAAAGAAGAAGAAAGAGAAAGAAAGAAGAACAAGAGAAAGGAGAAAGAAAAAGAAGGAAAGAGAAAGAAAAGAAGAAGAAGAAGAAGAAGAAAAAGAAAAAGAAAGGAAGAAGAAAAAGGAGAAGGAAAATAGGAGGAAGAAAGAGAAGAGGAAAAAGGAAGAGAAAAAGGTAATCCAATAAAGAAACTTTCGGAAAAATGGTATCCAGATTGGTGTACACATGTTATTCGTAAGTTTTGATTGAATCTATTTGTGAATAATTTTTGAAAATGATTTTAATTTTAGAAATGTGATTTATGTTGAGTTTAATGATTATAATTTCCGAAATATACTGATTATGTTCCGTTTTCTGTTAGTTTATATGTTTAAATATTTTGTTTACAAATATTGATTGATATTGATTTTGAAATGATTGAGAGGATTTCTGTCTTATTAAAAGTTATTGGATTGTTGAATATTGAGTATTTTGATGATTTGCAATACCTGAAATTCCTGAATAATGACCCTGATATATGTATGGGGGAATATGGATATAGGAGGTTGACATGTCAATTGGGTGCACTTAGCAGTACTGCACTGAGATTCCTGATGATTATGCTGATTATATACGGATACCATTTCGTCATGAAGTGGGAACCGACTATGTAAATAGAGATACCATGTCATTTTGAAGTGGGAAACCCGACTGTGTAAATACGGATACCATTTCATTCTGAAGTGGGAAACCGACTGTGTATATAGGGATACCATTTCATTTTGAGATGGGAAAATCCGACTGTATAAACCCGTAATCCAGTCCTGTAAAACCCTATTATATGTATCAGAGGCCCAATTAAGAACTGAGAACTATGAAACGATGTTGAAATAAATAAATGTTATTGAGATTTCAATCCAGAAACATTTGAAAATGTTTTAATTAATGTAGTTTCAGTAATTGAAATATTATGTTTATTTTATATATATTTATGAAATTTAGTTATATTATTTTATATCATCTTGAAAATATTTTAGTGTACACCCATTAAGCATTATTGCTTAACACGTTGATTTTATCACGCGTAGGTAATAGAGATAGCAGCGGAGAAAAAGACTAAAGAGGTAATAACTGCTGAAGAAGATTCAGAGTCACATTACTTGGGTAGTTTTATTTAAAACTTATTTGTATAATTGTTTATTTCAGCATGCATATACAGAAGTTTGTAAAGTTATAATATATGAGTTTTGTAAATATTTGTATAATAGTTTATGTTTTTCAAAGTTTTATAACTAGTAATTATGTTTTGCTTTATTGAAAATGGTTGAGAAAGTCGCACTATACGGAAGAGTGCACAAATAATTAAGAAATAAATTTTGAAGTGTTGGATGTTATATTGTTTGAGTTTTGTGGAAAACACGATTTTTGGAAAGTCAAAAAAATAAAGGAAACTCTGGCAAAATTTTCGAAATATATGATGAGCTCACTGTAAAAGATTTTGAAAGAAAACCTATTTGTTGGTTTTACAAAAGTTTTCAATATATAAATTAAGTTTAGAAAAATTTTAAAATCGGGTAGTGCTCCTTGGTTCGATCCAAGCGGGTCGGGTTCAGGGGGTGTTACATATCGATTTCCATCGGGTCTTGAAAATTTTCCAGAAGGGATTGTGATTGAGGGATGATGAATAGTTCATCAGATTCATTAGGTTTCACATTATTAAGTTCGCAAAGGAAACCAGTAAATGAAGTCTTGATATCTGGCCATTGAAGATCTATATCATATATTGTCTGCCATTCGTAGGTGTTGTTGACAGACTAAAGTAATTTAGTCTGAGGATTGAACATGTAAGGCTTATGAATGATGAAAATGCAAGATTATCCTGTTGCTCGTGAAATAATTCCTTTTCCAAATATTATGATAAACCGTTAATTTTGTAAGTTCTTGATGCCACCATTTAAGTGGGGAGAACCATTGAAGAAGTGTCCAGATTAAAGAGTTATCATATGTTGGTTCATGAAGATGCTGGAATAGTGCCATGAGGTGAAAAGAGATAGCATGAGAGTGAAGAACAGAAAAACACCAAAGATACCAAAGGGCATTATGTGTGAACTTTGTGAATGGAAAGAGTTAGAAAGGTGTGAGGAATGGTTTGTTTCTTTAAGTGATATAATGGTCATGGTATTGGAGACGAGAAAGATAGTAGAACAGATGCTAGCTGGCAATGTATTTACATTTCAGATATTGGATGGTCTTTAAGAGGGAAAACTTGGGCAAACGCTGGAGGAAAATAAAGTGTGTGTTTTGCAGGGAGAGTATCTATGGAGAACTGTTGGAGGACGAAGCCATAGTTAGAGATAAGGTATAGAAGAGAGGTATGATTGTCAATAGGGTAATGAACTAGGGCTGCTTGGGTCTAGAGAGCATGTATGGGATAACGTTTTGAGATCCTTTTATATGCGAGGTTTGAAAATCATAGCGTTTAAACCATGATTTCAATCTGAGAAGCAATGGATCCAGAGAAATCTTATTTTTGAAATTAAGGACACGTGGGAAGGACGAGTTGTCCATTTCTACTTTAAATTTGTAGCCTCTAAGATAAAACTCAAACTTTTCTATCCCATACTTGACAGTAAGGATCTCCTTGTAAATGGTGTAGTAATGTTGCTGAGAGATCTTGAAAGTCCCACTACCAAAGGCACAATAATATCTTTTCTTATTCTTTTCTTCGAGGAGTAAAGCTTCCTAGTGAAAATCATTAATATCAGTTTGAAGGATACGGATGCCATCAGATGGGATGTGGAGAGGAGGTGGATTTTATGGGATTCTTTTCAAGTGATGGACAGCTTGAGTATGTTCAGAACCCCAAGATGGTGGATGCTTTTTCAAAAGGTTAGACAGTTGTGATGTGTACTTGACAGCATGTAGGATAAAGTCTTTGATGTAATTGACTGTGCCGAGAAATTATTGAACATGTTCTTTGGACAGGTGTTCATCAGGAAACTTGACTAATTCCTGAGCAATATGTGAACCTGGAGAGTATGTGTCATGAGTTACATGCATTCTAAGAAAATCAATTTCTGTCTGGGCAATGTAGCTGTTTTTCTTAGAGAGCATAATGTCATATTGCTTGATGAGATTACAGAATTGTAAGAGGAGAAGACGATGTTCTTCTTCTGTTGGACTGAAAAGTAGGATATCATCAATATAGACCAAGGTACTACGAAGTATAGGGTGAAAAATACGAGTTATGACTTTCTGAAAAAGAGATGAAGCAGTTTTTAAACCAAAAGGTAAGACTGTCCATTGATATTGAGCATCTGGAATGCAGAAAGCTGTCTTTGGACGATCTGAAGGATGAATTTCCAATTGCCAAAATGCATCTTTGATATCAAAATTTGAAAATATTTTGGATTTTGCAAGGTGGACGAGGAGAGTGAAGGTTTTGGGTAATGAAAATTTATCATCATGTAAAAACCTATTCAAAGGTTTGTAATTTATGACAAGTCTCTTTTTTCCACTGAGTTTTTCAACATAAAAAGCTTGGAACCTACGGTGAACTGGTTAGTTCAATAAGACCTTGCTGAAGGAGAGTTTGACATTCCTGTCTGGCTAACTAGAGGTCGGGATTATGCCACAAAGGGTTTGGATGTTTGAATTGGACATGGTTATCTGCATAATAAGGGAGAAGGCTTTCTTTGAATTCTTCAAGGGATGGAGGGTTGTCTTGAAGAGAGAAAACCTTTAATTCTAAAGTAAAAGGTTTAAAGTCTCTCTTAAACCTGATGCCATTAGGTAGAATTCTCAATTTGCTGAATTGGCAATAGATATCCCATTACAAGAGTAAATCTTTACCAGATAGTGGGTTGTCTATGAATTTGCTCTATATGATACAATTTGGAAAGAGTTTGAGCCCAATTTTCTTTTTTGTGATAAGATTGGTAGTAAAGATTTCATAGTTGGCTGCTTTGTAGTGTTGGATGTGGGTGTTCTAATATTGTGAGGGAAGAACTTTTGAATCTAGTATGGACTTGTAAGCAAGGATATCAATATAGACTATGACATTAAGGGTGCGTTTGGTACATGGGACAAGAAAGGACAACATGGGATAAGTTGTTCATGTCCCATGTTTGGCGCGATATGGACGTTGGACAACGTCGGACAATCTTGTCCCACGTTAGACTCCGGACAACTAGTCCCATGACATGGGACAATGTCTAAAATGACTCATATACTCTTATTTATTTTAAAAATTACAAATAAACCATCCTATATAAAGAAAAAAAAACCTAAATTTTTTTTCCCATCAGAAATCTCATTACCAAAACTCTCTCCCTTTCATCCATCGCTCATCTCCTCTCTTGCACCTCTATTCTCTCGCCGCACCTCTCCTCTCTCATTCGTCGCCCTTCACCACCCCACTGCTTTTCCACCGGCGGTCCTCTTCTGTACCAGTGCCGTTCATCCCTTGTCAAGCCGTCTCCCTTCGTTGCTCCTGTCACCGTCGCTGCCGGTATGCTCTTCTCCTGTCAAAAATGACTCAATAATGAAGTGTCTGTATAATTTTATAGAAACAACTTAAAAAATTGTTTATAATTTATTTTAGTTAGATGTTCATTCATTTAAATCAAACGATTAATTTGTTTTATTTGTTTATTAATTTACATATTGTCGTTTTCAACGTTTTACTAATAATAAGTTTTTAGTAATTTCAATGAAGAATCATGGGTGAGTGAGGGAATTCGTAAGTGGGTTTGTTGGATTTTGATCGATTGGGTGTTAGATTAGATAAAGTTTTGATTTTGTCCCATGTTCACTCCTCAGGTTGCTTCCTTTCTATTTTAGTTTTTTAATGCTTTTTAAATATATTTGTTTTGTGCATTTGTGTTCTTGGTGAAAGGATAAAGTTTTCAACTTTTTTTGGAATTGGTTTACTTGTTTTGTTATCTGGGTTTTCTGTTGGTTGTTGAAATTGATCCCCACTCTTTTCCAAAGTTATATATGTAGTGGTTAGAAAGTTAAATATGAACGAAGAAGAGAGTTGCTGTTGAAGGAAAAAAAACTTAGAATTTGGAAGTCAAGAGATGATGAAATTTGGAGGCTTAATGAAGATGAAGATGATGAAATTTAGAGGTTTTATGAAGATGATGAAATTAAAGAAAAAATTAATGGACCAGATGAGATGGAGTTATTTTTAGTTCCATCTAGTTTTTCTTGTTTTTAGATTGTTTTGTGTATGCTAACTCAAATCTAACGGTTTATATTCATTTTGTCTTAATATATTTGTTTGATTTGTGCATTGTCAAGATATGGATGAACGTGACAATCAATTGATAATACTCGTTAGAGTATGGAGGCTTTACGCACACATGATGATGTGTTTTGTTGCGGCCCTTATTTATTTAATTGAACACAATAGAGTGCAAGTTGAAAGGAGGAATTTAGGTCAACGGGCATTTTCTAGACTCAATATTAGGTCAAAAGAAATACAATGTATCACACGTGTAAGTGATACTAATTGTATATGGGAGTTGTGAATGAATAGGAATGCCTTCGCAATGTTATGTGAATTGTTAAAAATTTGTGGGGGATTATTAGATGATGGTAATGTCACTATTGAGGAGCAAATTGCTATTTTTGTAAACATATTAGCACACCATAATAAAAATAGAACTATTCAGGTTAGATTCTATAGGTCTGGTGAAACAATCAGTCGGTATGTCCATTGAGTTTTGCGTGTTTTATTGCGTTTGGAAGACGTCTTGTTTGTCAAACCAACTCCAGTTCCAGATGATTGTACGGATTCGAGGTGGAGATGGTTTAATGTATCAATCAAAACATATCACTTATATACATTTGTAACATCCCGGATTTCGAATTATTAAGTTTGCATATATGGATATAAAAATTTATGATATGAGGGGTGCAAAACGTAATTAAATGTACGATGTACGAAGAGAAGAGTGAAAAACCGAGACAGTGAGTATCGCGACCACAGATCGCGATGAAAAATGGTGATTCTTGGCAGTGAGCACCGCGATCAGTCACCGCGACCACAGATCGCGATGAAAAAATGAAATTGGGCCAATGAGTATCGCGACCTGGTCACCTCGACCACAGATCGCGCTGACTGGCTCGTGACGAAAAATTGAAATCCTGGCAGTGAGCATTGCGACCACCATCGCGACCAAGATACCGCGATGTGTAATCGCGATGAAGGCGGTGGAGTTGCTCCAGAGAGCAACGCGACCTGGTGGCACGACCACAGGTCGCGACGACCGAAAAATTTTTTTTTAAAAAAATAAGCTTGTCGAGGAAGCCACTTGAAAAAGACAGACAGAAAAACAGAAAGGGAAAAGAGAGACAGAGAGAGAGAGAGAAAAAGAAAAGGAAGAAGAAGAAGAAGAGAAGAGGAAGGAAAGAGAGAAGGAAAGAAGAGAAAAGGTGAAAGAGAAAGGGAAAGGAAAAGAAAAAAACCTAGAAACGCGATTTGTCGAAAGGAAACGGTATCCAAGTTGGTGTACACCCGTTTTCGAAATTTTTACAAAAAGTATTAAGTATTTTTAGTTTGAATCTGCGATTTCTTTAAAGACTTTCATTTTTATGTGCTTATATTCTTTTTCTTGGAATGATTTTATTGTTGATCGTATTTCGATTATTATGATTTCGTTAAAATTACTTGTTTACGACTATCGTATGAATATTGTTTATTTTCCATGAAAACCTATGTTTGTTTGAATAATATATTTATTGAGTTGACCATTGATTGTAAATTATAGTGAATATTTGAAAATGTTTGATCGAAACGGCCCTAGGATACTTAGACATAGAAATGGATATAGGAGGTTGGTATACCAGCTGGGTTCAGTGAGCAGTACTGCACCGATATTGACATTGCTATTGATGATTTATTATGTACCTCCTCATGGATTCGTCCAGGGGTAGGGAGACACGTACCTCCTCACGGATTCGTCCTGGGGTAGGGAGACACGTACCTTCCTAAGGATTCGTTCCTAGGATAGGGAGATATGTACCTCTCTAGGGTCCGAACCCTCGGTCCTAGGGTAGGGAGATACGTACCACTCTTAGGATTCGTCCTAGGATGGGAGCTATGTTCGACAGACAGTCACTGTGGTCGAACGACCCATATTCCAGTCCTGGTTTATATTGGGTATTCTAGAGGGCCAGAATTGAAGTGATTTGAATAATATGTTTCTAAGTGAAATTCGGAATTGATTTTTATACGTTTATGATTATAATATAAATGATTTTATACGTCCTGGATTATGAATTGTAATGAATTGTTTATATAGAATTGATTTCATCAGTTTTAGTTCTGTAAATGATTTGCATCGTAATATGTACATATCTAATTTTATTGTGCCATTTTGTTTATTAAGTAAAGTTGTTTATGATTTTAATATTTGAGTTTAGTGTACACCCACTAAGCAGTATTGCTTAGCGCGTTAGTTGTTTTTATAACGCGTAGGTAACAGGGATCTTGAAGGACAGCAAGAGTAGAGAGGAGGTACCTGCAGATTGAAAAAGTCAGAGTCTCGACCGTTATTGAGTAGTTATAACATTTTGTATGTTATATTTGGATTAGCATGCATAGACAGAAGTCTGTACATTCAATATGTATATATATGTTTTGTAAATAATATTGTGGTTTCTATTTTTTATTTGTAAAGGTTTATAAATATTTAATTTATGAATTATTATATTTTGTTTGAAAAGTCACACTAAACGGCAGAGTGCGCATTGGTTTGAAAGTGGATATATAAGTGTTGTTATTAAATTGTGTTGGCTTTATTTTGTTGAAAACAGGTTTTGGGAAATCCGAAAAACAAAGGAAACTCTGCCGAAATTTTTGAAAAATATGATTTGATGGGCTCACTCGAAAATGTTTTTAAATTATAAACTATGTGGTTTTCCAATGGTTTGAAAATTTATTTGATGGACTCCCAATGGTTTGAAAATGTATGAAGTGAATTGAGAAAGAGTTTTGAAAACTCGGTAACGCTCCCTAGGTCGATTCAGTCGGGTCGCGACGGCGGTCGTGGTAGCGAAAAAAATATATAAAAAAAAGAGAAGCTTCTCGCGGAAGCTAGAAAACAGCTGAGAAAAGAGAAAGAGGGGGAGAGGTCGAGAGAAACAGCGAGAGAAGAGAGAGTGAGCGAGAAAAGAAGAAGAAAGAAAAGAAAAGAAAAAGAGGAAGAAGAGGAAGAAGAAAGAAAAGAAAAGAAAAAGAGGAAGAAGAGGAAGAAGGAGAAAGGGAAAGGAAAGGAAAGATGAAATCGTAGAACCAACGAAAAATACGGATTCCAGGTTGGTGTACTTTTGTTTTCGGAATCTTTACGAAAAGTATTTCGTTATCGTTTACGTTTTAGTTTTCGATTTCGTTTCTCGTTTTTGTTTTCGTTTTCGATTTCGTTAAAAGTTTTCGATTTCGATTTTTGTATGAAAAGTGTTTGCTTTATATGAAAAATTAAGGATTGATGCATCTATTGATGATTTGGCACTGGTTTTACGTTAGATCGTGTTTTGATCGTGTTTCGATTGTGTCGATTTTGTTAAAAATACATGATTTATACTTTTGTATGATTATTGTTGATATTCTGGAAAAATATTGTGCGAAATGTATACACTGATTTTGAACCTTACTTATTGTAACGGCCCTAGGATACGGAAACATAGAAATGGATATAGGAGGTTGGCATACCAGCTGGGTTTTACTGAGCAGTACTGCGCCGATACTGATTGATACTGATGACTGATTCTTATGTACCTCCTCTTGGATTCGTCCAGAGGTTGGGAGATACGTACCTCCTCAGGATTCGTCCTGGGGGTTGGGAGTTAATGTACCTTCCCAAGGATTCGTTCCTAGGATAGGGAGTTATGTACCTCTCTAGGTTCCGTACCCACGGTCCTAGAGTTAGGAGATACGTACCTCCTCAGGATTCGTCCTGGGGGTTGGGAGCTTGACCCATATTCCAGTCCTAATATGTTTAGTATTCTAGCGGGCCAGAATTGATTGGAATTGAAAAGTGTACCGAATGATTTTATTGATAGCATTCGTATATTGACCTCATTATTGAAATTAAAGTTATTGAAATTGTTTAATGTTTTGATTTAGAAATTTAATTGTTTTGTAAATTGATTAGGAAGGAAATATATGTATTGTGGTTTATTTCTGCCTAAAAGATATTTATTTTAATGTTTACTTAATTGAGTTTATAGTTTATAGTACACCCACTAAGCTATATGCTTAGCGCGTTAGTTTGTTTCTAACGCGTAGGTACCAGGGATCCGGAAGAGGCTAAGGACTGAACAGAGAGAGAGAGTTGCGGACAGAGTCCCAGAGATTTGTACAGTTGGGTAGCTATATTTTGTTATGTGTATGTATAATCTGAAAGCATGCATATACAGGGAATTTGTAAATATGTTTTGTAAAATGTTTTGTAATTAATTATTTTATAATTTCTGTCCTTTATTATTTCAATGTTTGTAAATAGTAAAGTCTGATTTGTTTTCTTTTATAAATTGTGATAAACTGTTTTGATAAGTCGCACTAAACGGCAGAGTGCGCAACTGTTTGAAAGTGTTATAGAAGTGTTTGTGAAAATGTGAATTTGATTTGATTTGTGGAAAACAGATTTTGGAAAGTCCGAAAAACAAACGGTACTCTGCCGAATTTTCGTAAAAAGTTTATTTATTGCTATGGGCTCACTTGAAAAGGATTTCTAAACTGTTTTATGGGCTTACAATAATTTTGAAATGTAAAATGAAGTTTTGGAAAGTTCTGAAAACCGGTAGCGCTCCCCGGGTCGGTCCGGCCGGGTCGGGTCGGGGGGTGCTACACTACAGACTAGCTTTACCTCTAGAATTAGAAAAGATCCATAATGTGTTCTACGTTTCTATGCTGAGGAGATACAGATTTGATCCTTCCCACAGAGTTCAGGCCGAAAGTATAGAAATCCGACCAGACCTGACATATGAAGAGGAACCAGTGCAGATTCTTGATCGGGAGATTAAAGAACTAAGAAATAAAAGAGTTCCACTGGTAAAAGTCCTCTGGAGGAATCACAATGTAGAAGAAGCTACCTGGGAGAGCGAAGAAACGATGAGACAACAGTATTCACAACTGTTCAATTGAGGTAAATTTCGAGGACGAAATTTCTTAAGAGGGGAAGAATTGTAACATACCGGATTTCGAATTATTAAGTTTGCATATATGGATATAAAAATTTATGATATAAGGGGTGCAAAACGTAATTAAATTTATGGTTTCCAGGTGGACCAAATTGAACGGTCGAAAACGATGTACGAAGAGAAGAGTGAAAAACTGAGACAGTGAGTATCGCGACCACAGATCGCGATGAGCTGCTCGCGATGAAAAATGGTGATTCTTGGCAGTGAGCACCGCGATCAGTCACCGCGACCACAGATCGCGATGAACTGATCGCGATGAAAAAATGAAATTGGGCCAATGAGTATCGCGACCTGGTCACCTCGACCACAGATCGCGCTGACTGGCTCGTGACGAAAAAGTGAAATCCTGGCAGTGAGCATCGCGACCACCATCGCGACTAAGATACCGCGATATGTGATCGCGATGAAGGCGATGGAGTTGCTCCAGAGAGCACAGGTCGCGACGACCGAAAAATTTTTTTTAAAAAAAATAAGCTTGTCGAGGTAGCCACTTGAAAAAGACAGACAGAAAAATAGAAAGGGAAAAGAGAGACCGAGAGAGAGAGAGAGAGAGAGAGAGAGAGAAAAAGAAAATGAAGAAGAAGAAGAAGAGAAGAGGAAGGAAAGAGAGAAGGAAAGAAGAGAAAAGGTGAAAGAGAAAGGGAAAGGAAAAGAAAGAAACCTAAAAACGCGATTTGTCGAAAGGAAACGGTATCCAAGTTGGTGTACACCCGTTTTCGAAATTTTTACAAAAAGTATTAAGTATTTATAGTTTGAATCTGCGATTTCTTTGAAGACTTTCATTTTTATGTGCTTGTATTCTTTTTCTTGGAATGATTTTATTGTTGATCGTATTTCGATTATTACGATTTCGTTAAAATTACTTGTTTACGACTATCGTATGAATATTGTTTATTTTCCATGAAAACCTATGTTTGTTTGAATAATATATTTATTGAGTTGACCATTGATTGTAAATTATAGTGAATATTTGAAAATGTTTGATCGAAACGGCCCTAGGATACTTAGACATAGAAATGGATATAGGAGGTTGGTATACCAACTGGGTTCAGTGAGCAGTACTGCACCGATATTGACATTGCTATTGATGATTTATTATGTACCTCCTCATGGATTCGTCCAGGGGTAGGGAGACACGTACCTCCTCATGGATTCGTCCTGGGGTAGGGAGACACGTACCTTCCTAAGGATTCGTTCCTAGGATAGGGAGATATGTACCTCTCTAGAGTCCGAACCCTCAGTCCTAGGGTAGGGAGATACGTACCACTCTTAGGATTCATCTTAGGGTGGGAGCTATGTTCGACAGACAGTCACTGTGGTCGAACGACCCATATTCCAGTCCTGGTTTATGTTGGGTATTCTAGAGGGCCAAAATTGAAGTGATTTGAATAATATGTTTCTAAGTGAAATTCGGAATTGATTTTTATACGTTTATGATTATAATATAAATGATTTTATACGTCTTGGATTATGAATTGTAATGAATTGTTTATATAGAATTGATTTCATCAGTTTTAGTTCTGTAAATGATTTGCAACGTAATATGTGCATATCTAATTTTATTGTGCCATTTTGTTTATTAAGTAAAGTTGTTTATGATTTTAATGTTTGAGTTTAGTGTACACCCACTAAGCAGTATTGCTTAGCGCGTTAGTTGTTTTTATAACGCGTAGGTAACAGGGATCTCGAAGGACAGCAAGAGTAGAAAGGAGGTACCTGCAGATTGAAAAAGTCAGAGTCTCGACCGTTATTGGGTAGTTATAACATTTTGTATGTTATATTTGGATTAGCATGCATAGACAGAAGTCTGTACATTCGATATGTATATATATGTTTTGTTAATAATATTGTGGTTTCTATTTTTTATTTGTAAAGGTTTATAAATATTTAATTTATGAATTATTATATTTTGTTTGAAAAGTCGCACTAAACGGCAGAGTGCGCATTGGTTTGAAAGTGGATATAGAAGTGTTGTTATTAAATTGTGTTGGCTTTATTTTGTTGAAAACAAGTTTTGGGAAATCCGAAAAACAAAGGAAACTCTGCCGAAATTTTTGAAAAATATGATTTGATGGGCTCACTCGAAAATGTTTTTAAATTATAAACTATGTGGTTTTCCAATGGTTTGAAAATTTATTTGATGGGCTCCCAATGGTTTGAAAATGTATGAAGTGAATTGAGAAAGAGTTTTGAAAACCCGGTAACGCTCCTTTGGTCGATTCAGTCGGGTCGGGTCAGGGGGTGTTACAACATTACATAAATTTTATATTACTCGTATAAAACATGAATTGTCTTTTGATTTTAGAGTTGTTTAGCAGCGCTAGATGGAACATACATACAAGTGACTGTACCTGAGATTGATAAGCTAAGGTATCGAACAAGAAAGGGACATATAACAATCAATGTATTAGGTGTATGCAATCGTGATTTGAAGTTTGTATATGTCTTATCTAGTTAGGAGGGCTCAGCTATTGATTCTAGAGTTCTTCGGGATACCGTTACTAGACATAATGGATTGAAGGTCCCATTTGGTAAGATATAAACAATTAATATCACTTATTTTAATTATTTGGTTGCTAACAATTAACATGTGTAGTTATTATAGGTAACTATTACTTGGCCGATGCGGGGTATACAAACGATCAAGGTTTTCTTGCACCGTATACAGGTATACGATATCATTTACAGGAATGGGCGGACTTTGATCGTGTACCTAGGAATCACGAGGAATATTTTAATATGAAGCACTTACAAGCTAGAAGCATTATTGAGAGGTGTTTTGAGTTATTGAAGAAACGTTGGGCTATTCTATGAAGTCCCTCTTTCTATCTAATTAGATATCAAGGTCGCATGGTCATAACTTGTGCTTTACTTTATAATTTTATTAGAATGTACATGGAAGTTGATCCTGAGGAATATACGCCCGTCACACTTGATGATTTTCCTATTGGAGAAGACGTACCACATGAGTCAGAATGTATTGATGTAGTTGGAAGTAGCGATGAATGGAGTCAATGGAGAGATGGTCTAGCCAATAAGATGTTTAATGCTTGGATGTTGCATAGAACTTAAGAGATTTTATCAATATTATTGTTGAACATTTGTATTATTTTTTTTTTGTCAAACATTTTTGAATTTCGGATCTTCTTTCCATGCTTTAATCCTAATTAAATACAGTGTTGTACCTTATTTATAATTACATTTGGTGTTGCCTAAATTCATGCAAATTTGTGATGTATCTTGTATCAACATTGCTGATACATATATGTGATGTTGTTTCTTTTTGTTTTTGAAATAAATTGTATCAACATTTATCTCCTTCAAATGTTGTCTCCGCTTCCTCTACTCCAAATTCAAAACAAACATCAAAGAGAAAGAGAAAGATGAATGTCAATTCAGCTGTAGCAGATATCACCAGTGTTTTTGAAAAAGGCATTGCAAGGGCATATGAGGATATTGCTAAGTTGACTCAGGCTATTACGGGAGGGGATGTAATGACCCGTTTAGGGGCTGAGCTAGAAGGTATGGGTCTTAATCGTTCGCAAGTGATACATGTTGCCATGTATTTTGGAAAATGCCAAACTAGATGCACATTTGGAAAGGCTTGGATGACTCGTATAAACCAGATTTCGTGAAGGCAATTCTAGAGGAGTAACCATTTTCATATGTTATTCTGAGAACATTATTGAAACTTAAATTTGGTTGGATTTTTATCATGTTACAGATTTTTATTTTGTTAGAAAAGTGAATATTTTCGACCAAATAAGTGGGATATTTCAGATGTATTTCATAGAACTTGTCTAACTTGTGTGTGAATTATAATTGATTGATTACCGTTTTAAAGATGAGACATAAAAATATGAAGAATTGAATATATTATTCTACTTCTGTACATCAGATTTTATAGTTCTTTCTAGGATATAAACTAGGTAACAAATCTCCTTAATTAAAGGAAAATAACACTGATTCCTAAAAATATGTGTACAACTCGCAAATCTCTCAACTATCTAAAATAGCACATAATCAAATATACTACATAATTACAGCAATCTTCAAACACTCCCCCTCAAGCTGGCATGAATATATCACTAATGACAAACTTGTTAACTAAGTTCTCATATTGCGCCCTAGGAAGCCCTTTGGTAAGAATGTCTGCTACTTGGCTCGTAGTGGATATATAGGACATGCGTATCACACCACTATTTATTTTCTCCTTAATGAAATGTTTATCCACTTCTACATGCTTTGTTCTGTCGTGTAGAACTGGATTATAAGCTATGAAAATAGCTACCTTGTTATCTCAATAGACTTTGATAGGTGGTGGGGTAGAAACCTTCAACTCTTCTAGGAGCCTTTTGATTTATAACACTTCACAAAAACCATGTGCAATAGAGCGGAATTCTACCTCTGCACTACTCCTTGCTACAACACACTGTTTTTTGCTCCTCCAAGTGACCAAATTCCCTTATACCAAAGTACAGTAACCTGAAGTAGATCTTCTATCATTTATATTACCTGCCCAATCTACATCTGTGTAGGCTTCAACTTGGAGATGACCCCAATTTTTGAACAAGAGTCATTTTCCCGGAGTTCCTTTCAAATATCTCAAAATTCTGAACACAGCTGCAAAGTGAATAGCTCTAGATGAATGCATAAACTGACTTACTACACTTACTGCAAAGCCTATATCAGGTCTTGTGTGTGACAAATAGATTAGTCTTCCAACTAATCTTTGATAACGTTCTCGATCAACCACTTCATTTGCTATTACTGCTTTTAACTTTATATTTGGGTCCATTGGAGTTTCTGCGGCTTTACAACCTGTCATCCCTGTCTCCTTGAGTAAGTAAAGTATGTATTTACGTTGGATGATAAAGATTCCTTCCTTGGACCTTGCAAACTCTATTCCAAGAAAATATTTAAGTTTTCCCAGGTATTTAATATCAAATTCAGCATCAAGCTTATTCTTCAACTTGTTGATTTCAAACAAATCATCCACAGTCATGATAATATCATCTACATACACTATCAAAATAGATATTTTACCTTCGATAGAGTACTTGAAAAATAAAGTATGATCAGCTAGACTTTGTCAGAAGCCTTGCCGCTTTACTACATCCCCAAATCGTTCAAACTAAGCTCTTGGTGATTGCTTTAGCCCATATATAGATTTTTTTTAACCTGCAAACTTTGCCTCTTCCAAGATTTTCTTCAAATCCGGGTGGCAGGTCCATATATACTTCTTCCTTTAGGTTTCTATTCAAGAAGGCATTTTTGACATCGAACTGACGAAGTGGCCAGTTAAAAATAACTGCAAGAGAAAGAAGTATTCTGATAGAGTTAATTTTAGCAACAGAGGCAAAAGTTTCTTGGTAGTCTATACCATGAGTTTGGGTAAATCCTTTTGCTACGAGTCTTGCTTTGTCAGCCTTACACTTCACTGTAAATACCCATTTACTCTCAACTGTCTTCTTGTCGTGGGGTAGATCAGTAATATTCCACGTATTACTTTTCCTAAGAGCATTCATCTCTTCCATCACAGCTAGCCTCCACTTCGGATCATCTAATGCTTCTTGAACAGTTCTTGGCATATACAGATTAGAAATCCTAGACACAAATGCTTTATGAGTATGTGATAATTTATCATATGACAAGTATTTTGCAATGAGATGTTTTGTGCAAGCTCGGGTACCTTTTCTTAATACAATTGGAATGTCAAGATGTGAAGAGGACAGATTAGACAAATCATTAGATAGAGATGAAATGGGAGTAGAAGAAAGATTACTCTGAGTTGTAAGACCTTCACTCGGCAAATTGGATTGGACTTCTGCTGTAGGAACAATTGGAATAGTAATACTTTTGTGAAACCTTTTCCTAGTATAAAACTGAAGCTCAGGTTAAGGATTGTGATCCGTTTGAAGTACTTCTCCCCTTGTCTCTGATAACATAGTATCTGACAAATTTAGATTAAGAGTACTATCACTAGGTTCCATCCTTTCAACAATTGTTTCCAACACGTGCTTATCATAATTAATCAAAGGTATAAATTCTTCTAGAATAGGTAAAGTTTCCCAAAAATTATCTTCCTTACTTATGTTCTCCCCCTGAAGAGAATTGTTTTGAAAGAAAGGTTGGTCCTCAATAAAGTGTACATCTATACTCTCAAAAAATTTCTTTGTAACTGGATTAAAGCATTTGTACCCTTTTTTATTAGATGTATAACCAAGAAACACACATTTTTCAGTTTTTGGATCCAGTTTTGATCGAAAAACATTTGGTATATACACATAACAGATAAAACCAAACACTTTTAAAGGAAGATCCGCAATTATTCGAGATGTGGGAAAACAATTTTTTAGAGTTTGTAAACGTGTTTCAAATTTTAAAACTCGAGATGACATTCTGTTTATCAGGTAACAGGCAGTTAGGAGAGCATTTCCCCAGAGATATTTATGTATATTTATAGAAAACATGATGGCTCTAGCTACCTCAAGAAGAGGCCTATTTTTTCTTTCAGCAATTCCATTATGTTGTGGTGTGTCACGACAAGTTGATTGATGGATAATATCTTTTTCGGTCAAAAATGCTCCTAAGTATTTGTTAAAGTATTTAGTCTCATTATCTGATCTTAGAATACCAATTTTGGTTTGAAAATGATTTTCAATCATTAGGAAAAATTCTTTAAATCTTTGTGCAACTTCTGATTTCCTTTCCAATAAGTAAACCCAACATACTCTTGTACGGTTATCAATAAAAGTCACAAACCATTTTTTTTCCAGAAAGTGTGTTAACCTTAGGTGGGCTCCAAACATCACTATGTAATAAATAAAATAGTTTTGAAGTAAAATAAGGTTTTATTGGAAATGAAACACGATGACCTTTAGCCAAATGACAAGACTCGCAAAGAAGTTTTGACCAATCAATTCCTTTAAACAATTTAGGAAATAAATTTTAAGATAAGGAAAACTAGGATGTCTTAATCTTCTATGCCATAATATAACTTGATGATAGACAGAGATTGAACTAGTACTACTTAAACCATGAATGTTTTTATTACCGATAGCGGTTCCATTAAAGTAGTAGAGTCCATTTATCTCTCTAGCAGTTCCAATCGTCTTCCCCGAGTTCTGGTCTTGAAAAACACAAGTGGAAGGAAGAAAAAGAATGGAGCAGTGAGTATCTTTTGATAATCTGCTGACATAAAAAAGATTGCAAGAAAGTTTTGGAACATGTAAAACAGATTTTAGAGTAATTTTTTCTGAAATTTTAATGTTTCATTTGCCTGCAATAGATGAAAGACTACCATCAGCTATTCTCACTTTTTCAATACCAGAACAAGGATAATAAGAACTAAAAAAATTATAACAACTTGTCATATGATCGGAGGCCCTTGAATCTATGATCTAAGGACCGGTTTTTCCTAGAACTGAGAGTGCCAAAGAATTGTTACCTGTTTGTGCCATAGATCCGACAAAAGTATTAGATGACGAATAGGATTTTAGAAGTTTAAGAAGATGATCTACTTGCTCTTTACTAAATGAAGATGATTCAGCCTCGTTTGCTGTAGGTATATTCTATTCACCAGGTTTGTTCGGCCTGCCATTGGGTGGTCTGCCGTGCAGCTTGTAGCAATTCTCTCGGGTATAGCGAGGTTTCCTACAGTAATCACAGTGCAGGTTATTCTTGTCTCCAACCTGCTGATTTTGGGATGACTTTCGACTGATTTGGGCCTCGAAAATAATCAAGACTGACTTTTCCACAGGTCCGGTTGTACCTGCAGCCTTTTTTCCAAGCATCACTTGTCTACGTCTTTCTTCTCTACGTACTTCTGCAAATACCTTACCTATTGGGGGCAGGGGTTTTCTTCTAATAATACAGCCACGAATCTCATCGAATTCAACGTTTAAACCTGCAAGAAACTTGAAGACTTGGCCAACATTCACCATTTTCTTGTAATAATTGCAGTCATCGGGTGACTTCCACTCGTAATCATTGAATAAGTCTAGGTCCTGCCAAATCAGAGTACATCTGTGAGACATTGTCCCATAATTCCTTGACTGTAGAATAGCAGAGATAATTTGCCGCTATCTCTTCAGTCATGGAGTTAACCAACCACGTCATCACCATGGAATTTTCAGCATCCCAAACAGTATAGGCTGGATCATTCACATCAGGCTTGTTTGTGTCTCCAGTGATATAGCCAATTTCCCTTCTCCCTCTGATATACATGCGAACAGATTGTGACCACTGGAGAAAGTTGTCAACATTTAGTCGGATTGTAGTGATCTGAATAGGGTGATTTTCAAGCAGATTCCGGGCAATATGAGGCTCAGGTTGAGGAGGCTGAGAACTGGACGTGACTTCGGACATTTTTAGGGACAGAAAATGCAGAAACAAACCCTAGGTCTTTTCTACTTTGATACCATAATGATGAGACAGAAAAATATGAAGAATTGAATATATTATTATGCTTTTGTACATTAGATTTTATAGTTCTCTCTAGGATACAAACTAGGTAACAAATCTCCCTAATTAAAGGAAAATAAAAATGATTCCTAAAAATATGTATACAGCTCACAAATCTTTCAACTACCTAAAATAGCACATAATCAAATATACTACATAATTACAAAAATCTTCCAACAAGTTTATTATGTCAACCCAATTCATAATAGCTTCAACTTGTAAATTATTCAGGTATACGATAAATATTAATAATTCCATTAATATACTACCATTTTTGTTATCATATTAAAATATTTAGTCTTAACTTTTGCTATGAATTATATTTAATAAAAATGATTAATTACACTATTTTTAATTATATTATATAAAAAATTTATTTAATAAAAACATTCAAATTTTGTTCTGTCCTATCTCATTTATCACTGATATGTTGTAACAAACATTGGACATGACAAGAAGGGTACTCTAGTAATTTAAACCTCTTGTACTGTCCTGTCCCAGCCATACCAAACGCATCACTGTACAGTACACAGTTCTGTCCTAGACATACCAAACATAATATAGAACAGTTGTCCCGTCTCACTCTGTGCCATCCAGTTCATGTACCAAATGCACCTTAATATTTGTCTAAAAGAAGTTAAGCTGAAAAATGCGGCCTTTGAATATTTTGACCAGAGGTTGATAAAATTGGTAGGTGCCGACTGCCAACAAAATGGGCCGAACACAAAATGTGGAAACACTATTGGGCCGAATGGTCCAGAAATACAAGGACCTTCGAGACGTGGCAGTTTCTCAGGCCGCCGCTGTGTCTACCAGCATTGAACCATTACCAAACACGATATCGCATACAGGACTGTTAGTTGGAAAATAAAAGATAGCAAGAAAAAAATAAAAAAAATTGTTGAATTCAAAAGTAACAAAACTTAGCGTTTAGTTTCTCACTTTCTCACTTCAAGTCTTCTGGTCTCTTCGATCCATTCTCTCTCTCTCTCTCTCTCTCTCACCAAAAATCCCCAAATCAGACCTTTAAACCCTAGCTTCCAAATCGCTTCCAATTCGCCCTAGCTCTCAACAATCTTCTTCGTAGCTGCAAAACAGATGTTAGAAACCCATTTCTAACATCAACATTATTTTAAATAAAATTATTCATATTGGAGAAATTCCAATTTGTTCAAATTATTGGCAACTGTGTAATGATTTCACGTAACAAGTTTATTTTGTTCAACCCTTGTTCTGCAGTTCTGTGGACATGAAAGACAAGAATACTACCTCTACGCTCAGGCGCATTTTAGTGAATTGTTCAGTCCAGGTCTGTCGTTGAGCTTTTTGTACTAATTTCAGAGATGTTGTATGGTTTGTTACTACTTTTTATTGTCATCAACATAATACTTCATGCAGATGTCTGTATGTGTTCAAGTTCATGTTTTAATACTAGTTGCGTACTCGGTACTTCATATATATTAGAAGAAGCTTATAGCAATTACTATCTGTCTACAAGCAGCAGTTGTATAACTTGGGATGGGCAATTCATAAATTTTGTATGCTATAATTCCATTAGTTAGAACCACTGAAGTCCAAATAATGAAGTAATCCAAAAACCTTTTGCATGTTAATAGCAAAACATCGGTTTCATCCTTCCTGAACTTTTTTCCAATTTTGAAATAAATGGTAGTTGATATTATATATAATGAAGCTACTTTAAAGTACTTATACCTTTCAAGTATTCAAGAAAGAGACAAATTCTTGAAGAAGCATCACCCAAAACGAAAAATGATTTGGTTAGATCGTGAGCTGGAGGGTTCTTGGGTTGGGGTGTTATATTTTACCCCCTTAGAAGAATTTCATCCTTGAAATTAACTTTTCTAGCCTGAGAACATTGGTCTTGCATTAAATACTCCATATTCTGAATAGTTCTAAATATCTTAATCCGGGTTATCTTGGCTTTATTATCTAAGCCTCAATAATAACAGCAGATCCTAGAATATGTTAACTTAAAACCAAAAAGTAAACCTCAATCAAGAAAACCTAATTAACCTATTTTTTTACAAGTCCAATCTATGATTTGTTTGGAATGAAAAGAAGGGGAATCAGTATGGGTGGTTTGTCAAGTAGGCACAATTTTTTTTTAAAAATTAATAGAAATATTATAGGTAGAAAAATTTGTAAACGAAGGAGAAAAAAAGAGAGGGAGAGCCCTATTGGCCGAGAGAGTAAAGAGAGAAAAGAAGTAGAAGGAAGAAAAAGTGAAAAAAGTGAATTTAGAAAAGCAGACAAAGTGAAAAAGAAAAGGAAAGAGAAACAAGATGAAGGGTGAAAAGAGATTGCTATAACACAATGAATGTGAACTAGAAGGTAAAAGCAGAAAAAACAGGGGAATTTCTGTCAAAGTTCTCAATAATTGTTAAATTCTTTTGGACAGATTTTTCTTATAACATACTTCTGTGAAGTATTTACCAAAGTCTTAGTCAGTCAGCTAGTAGTCTTAACTCTTAAACTGATCGAGGTGCGTCCTGTCATTTTTTCCGCGTAACCTTATTGCATTACAAGCTATTTTTTACCAAAATATTGCTGAAATCGGTCATGTTCTGAGCACCTCTTTGTAAAGACTACATTATGTGACCACATCTTGATTATAAAAGAAAATGTATGACTCGTTTTGCAAGACATATATTAGCTAAGTTTCTGGAATATGTGTACTGTCATTGTAATTTATTTTTAAATATAATTTGCTGTTTGCAGGCAAAAGAATACGGGGGTTGTGTTGCTGCTAAAGTCCCAGAAGTTGAACGTGATATGTGTTTGAAACAATTTCTTGTGTTAAAGAATTGTATGCAAAATATGGTATTATATTCTAGAATTGTGAAATGATATATTTCAATGTGTGACAGGAAAAATTATGTTGCTACACTTTTACTTTATAAGAAAGTATAATCCTTGACGTTTATTCTTCTCTAGAAGATACTGCTCTTAACATCTTTGTTGAATTATAGATTATTATTATTATATTAATCTGTTATTATTATCTGTTTATTTAATAAGAGATGAGAAGTCTATTATGACTAGAAGTCTATCCCTGATATCTTCATTCTCCAAAGTTAGGAGTCTAGATAGAGTTTAAGTTAGTCTATTCATATTATTAAAGAGCATGTTACCTTAATCTATATATATGTTTCAAGGTGTTTATGCAAATAAGAATTTATTCTCTTTATTACATCTCATGGTATCAGGCCTCTCTGAAAACATAACTAAGGAATGCCAAGTAACGGAATGGCCACTCCTAGTACTTCCTAAAACTAGTACTCTTCTTCAAAATCCGGAACAACTATTCTCAAAATAATGGTGGTTCTGGTTATGGGAACAATGATAATTCCCATATTCCTCACATGCCTATCACAGGTCATAAATTAAATGGACACAACTATCTCCAGTGGTCCCAATCCGTGACCATGTTCATTTGTGGAAAAGGACGGGACGACTACATCACCGGAATTTCAGAATCACCAGCGAAAGAGGATCCAGCCTTCAAGCAATGGAAGACCGAAAACAGCATGGTAATGTCATGGCTTATCAATTCTATGACAAATGAAATTGGTGAGAATTTTCTTCTCTATGAAACTGCTCGAGAGATTTGGAAGGCTGCCAAAGAGACATACTCCAGCAGTGATAATACTGCAGAATTGTTTGGCATTGAAAGCAATCTGTATGACTTGCGTCAAGGGGAGTTGACAGTCACACAATATTTCAATAATCTAACTCGACACTGGCAGCAGTTAGATTTATTTGAGAAATATCAGTGGAAGAATCAAGAAGACAGCAGCATGTACAAGGATATCTTGGAACAGAAAAGAATTTTCAGATTCTTGCTTGGGTTAAATCCTTATTTGGATGAAGTAAGAGGTCGAACCTTGGCAACCAAACCTCTTCCAAGTATTCGAGAAGTTTTTTCAGAAGTAAGAAGGGAGGAGAGCCGGAAGAGAATTATGTTGGGATCACCCAATACTGAAAATTCAGCTGCTAAAGGTTCTGCCCTATTTGTGAAAGGAAATCAGAATTCCTTTAATGATAACAAGTCAAGGAAGAATCGGCCATGGTGTGAACATTGTAAGAGGCTTGGACACTTGAAGGAAACCTGCTGGAAACTGTTTGGAAAGCCACTAGACTGGAAATCACGATTCAGTAAGGATAGTCGCGGAAATACAGCAACCGGCAGCGGAAATACAGCAACCAGCAGCGATAATTTCCAGAACCAGCAGGCTGACCAGAATATTTTCAGCAGAGAGCAAATGGATTTATTGCAGCGGCTATTTAATTCTCAGCTGTCCCAGCAGCAGCCAGTGATTGGCACAGGTTCGGTTGCTCAAAAAGGTACTTTTTTTACAGCTCTTAATGCTAGCAAGGGACTACCAAAACCCTGGATAGTCGACTCAGGAGCCTCAGATCATATGACAGGAGATAGGGAATTATTTTACAATTTTGTTCCCAACCATAGCAATTCTAATGTCAAGATTGCTGATGGTTCACTGTCAAAAGTTGAAGGGACAGGTTCTATAACAATATCACCAAACTTGACATTACATCATGTTTTATTGGTTCCTAGTCTTGATTGCAGTCTACTTTCAGTGAGTAAACTCACTAATGATTTGAAATGTGTTGCTAAATTTTCTGTTAATCAATGTGTGTTTCAGGACTCGGACTCGGGGAGGATGATTGGCAATGCTGATTTGCACTCAGGACTCTACCTACTTAAAGTTGAATCTGATTCTAGCAAGCAATTCTATTCTGCCAGTAAAGTTTGTATTCCTAGTTCATCTGTTAAGTTTCCTAGTTCAAATAAGGATAATGATGTTTTCTTGTGGCATTATAGATTAGGACATCCTAATTTCGTGTATCTAGAAAAATTGTTACCAAGTTTGTTTATTAATAAAAATCCTCAGTTGTTTGAGTGTGAAGTCTGTAGGTTATCTAAACAAAGTCGTCAAATTTATCCTACTCAGGGTTATAAACAAAGTCGTCCATTCTCCTTGATTCACAGTGATGTGTGGGGTCCTTCTAGGGTTCCTAATGTCACTGGAGCTAGATGGTTTGTCTCATTTATTGATGACCATACTAGGCTTACATGGGTGTTTTTAATGAAAGAAAAATCT
Source organism: Xanthoceras sorbifolium (assembly GCA_003430845.1). Classification (NCBI taxonomy): domain Eukaryota; kingdom Viridiplantae; phylum Streptophyta; class Magnoliopsida; order Sapindales; family Sapindaceae; genus Xanthoceras; species Xanthoceras sorbifolium. The sequence continues at coordinate 15,217,442 of CM010612.1, forward strand.
GAAGCAAGTCAAATATTTCAAAACTTTGTTAAGATGATACAAAATCAATTTGAAACAAAAATTCAAATTTTCAGAACTGATAATGGCAAGGAATTTTTTAACAATGTTTTAAATAAGTTCTTGCTACAAGAGGGGATTGTTCATCAAAGTTCCTGTCCTGAGACACCACAACAGAATGGAGTCTCAGAGCGTAAGAATCGACATATCCTTGAAGTAGCAAGATCTCTCCTATTCACTTCTAATGTTCCTAAATTTTTTTGGGGAGAAGCTGTTCTCACAGCAACTTATTTAATTAATAGACTCCCATCAAGAGTTTTAAATTTTGATACTCCTTGTCATGTTTTGTTAAAACATTTTCCTCATACCAGACTTATTTCACATCTCCCTATTAAAGTTTTTGGTTGTACAGCTTTTGTCCAGTTAACTCAAATTCATCGTAGTAAACTTGACCCTAAGTCCATCAAATGTCTTTTTGTTGGGTACTCACCAACACAAAAAGGATACAAATGCTATTCTCCTACTACAAAAAGATTTTATTTTTCAAAAGATGTCACTTTTATAGAAACTCAATCCTTTTATGACAAAAACAAAAAGGGGGCAGAGTTTGAGTCTTGTTGTTTTTGGGAAATGGATGATAAGTTTTTCCCTTCTAGTTATTGTGATATCACTGATGATTTGTTGAAATCTCCTAGGAATTTAGAACTTCAATCTACCAAAACTCCTCAAATTTTTCCTAGGAATTCGGATATCACAACAACATCCTATCCTTTACAAACACAATCTCCTATTGTTTATACTAGAAACAGGAAAACTCAAAAGCAATGTGGAGTCCCTATGCAAATCGAGCAGCACCAAGAATCTGAACCGAGCAAAACAATCCGAGAAAATTTTTTGGAAACTACCATTGATAGCAGACCTGGAGACAGTGAGCTGCCCATGAACAGTGAGGAAACAAGGGGTGAAAGTGAGCTGCAGCCAGAAATGGAAGACAATAACAGTGCAGAAAAGGGAGAAAATGAACTGCAGAAAAACAGCATACTGCAGACAGAGAAGAAAGATGACAGTGAGCTGCCAATTGCAATAAGAAAAGGTCTAAGAGAGTGCCGAAATAGACCAGTTTATCCCTTGTGCAAATATATCTCCTATGATGGACTTTCACCATCTTTCAAAGCTTTTTCAGCCAATATTCTGCCAGTTCAAGTTCCGAACAGCATAGAAGAGGCAATGAAAATTCCAGAATGGGTGGCTGCTGTAAATGAAGAAATCAGGGCTCTTGAGAAGAACAAAACATGGGAAGTGACAGAGTTACCTAAAGGGAAGCATCCGGTAGGCTGTAAATGGGTATTTACAGTCAAATATAAGGCCGATGGCAGTATTGAGAGGTTCAAGGCTAGGCTGGTAGCTAAAGGGTTCACACAGTCATATGGAATCGACTACGAGGAGACATTTGCACCAGTAGCGAAATTGAATACAATTCGTATTCTTCTTTCCATGGCAGCAAACTTAGATTGGAAACTCCATCAACTAGACGTCAAGAATGCATTCTTGAACGGCGAGCTAGAAGAAGAAGTTTACATGAATTTTCCAGCTGGTATAGCAAATTATGCTCAGAAAAATCTGGTTTGTCGACTGAAAAAATCCCTTTATGGACTAAAACAGTCTCCTCGGGCCTGGTTCGAACGATTTAGTAAGGCTGTAAAACTGAGTGGATTCATGCAATGTCAGTCAGATCATACAATGTTTGTCAAGCATTCTTCTGGAGGTAACATTACTGTTCTCATTGTTTATGTTGACGATATTATTCTAACAGGAAATTGTGATGAAGAAATACAAAAGTTGAAGTGTTTTCTAGCCAAGGAGTTTGAGATAAAAGATTTGGGAAGTCTAAGATATTTTTTGGGTATGGAGATAGCCCGTTCGAAGGAAGGTATTGTGGTTTCTCAACGTAAGTATATTCTTGACTTACTAAAAGAAACTGGGATGACAGATTGTAAGCCTGCTGAAACTCCCATGGATTACACGGTAAAGTTGGGACAAATTGAAGGAAGTGCTCCGGTTGATAAAGGAAGATATCAGAGGTTAGTTGGGAAATTAATTTATTTATCCCATACAAGACCTGATATAGGTTTCCCAGTAAGCTCTGTAAGTCAGTTCATGAATAAACCTACAGAAGAACACATGGAGGCAGTGTTTCGAATTTTGAGATATCTGAAACTGACACCTGGAAAAGGGCTGTTTTTTCAAGAAGAATGTTAGCAGGAAAGTAGAAGTTTTTACAGATGCAGATTGGGCAGGTTCAATTACTGATAGGAGGTCTACATCTGGATATTGTACGTTTGTTTGGGGGAATTTAGTCACTTGGAGAAGCAAGAAGCAGTCAGTAGTTTCAAGAAGTAGTGCTGAGGCAGAATTTCGAGCAATGGCTCATGGGATATGTGAAGGTGTTTGGTTAAAAAGGGTACTGACAGAATTGAAAATGCCAATTGAAGGGGCTATGCGACTGTTTTGTGACAATCAATCAACAATTCGTATTGCCAAAAATCCTGTTCATCATGATAGGACAAAACATGTTGAGATTGACAGGCATTTTATCAAGGAGAAGATTGAAGAAGGGAGTTTTGATCTGTCTTACATGCCTACTGCATCACAAACTGCCGATATCCTAACTAAGCCATTAGCTAGAACAGTGTTTGATGAACTTTGTTCCAAGCTAGGAATGATTGACATCTATCATCCAGCTTGAGGGGGGGTGTTGAATTATAGATTATTATTATTATTATTAATCTGTTATTATTATCTGTTTATTTAATAAAGAGATGAGAAGTCTATTATGACTAGAAGTCTATCATGACTATCTCATTCTCCCAAGTTAGGAGTCTTAGCTAGAGTTTGAAGTTTAGTCTAATTCCTATTATTAAGGTAGCATGTTACCTTAATCTATATATATGTTTCACAGGTGTTTATGCAAAATAAGAATTTTATTCTCTTTATTACAATCTTCAATCTTACTTTTTTCTCTTGCTTTAACAGCTTCGAGGAAAAGCCTAAGTCTTTAGTCAGCTTTTGTCAATATCCCGAGGCATATTCTGAATACAGCACACATCTTCTTTGAAGCTTCAAGAGAAAGGTGTTTCTCTTTACCAATCATGAATAAATTAACCTTTGTTTTTTCTGGATTAGCAGTGCACCTTAAGCCCTAGTTCATGGGTTGCTGTCCCACTGATATGCTCCTTATTTTGCATATTTTCTTTTACTGTGTTATAGAGACGTATAAGCTTGGTTTCGGACTGTCAGCTGCAATCCATTCTGATTCTTCCATTTAGGTTCTTAAGGTTGAGAGGAAAATAAGTTGGGGAAGTTCTGACTGCTTCAGTGTTAAAAGCGTATATGAAATAATCATAGGTTTTGGCTTGCCCGCTATAGTCCACCCTATCTTGTTTGTAACGTTGAAAGGCAGTAAGTTAGGGACCATGTCTGGAAAAGCATCAAGTTCTCAGCCTAGCATTGGTTTAGGTGGATCAGGTGCTCTATCTCATGTTTATATACAGTATCCACCTCTTCATTGCAGCATTCCTGGTTCGAGAGGTTTACATTATGATGATGGAAATAAGTTACTCATCTCATCAACTTCTGATCAGGTAACGTGTCTGGTTTGGAATATCATAATGAATTTTTTCAGTAAATAATTAATTAATCATTTAACTGCCTTGACTTGATGGTTTCATAACCTTTACTACTCTTTGTACAGATCGTTTCATGGAAAACTGTTCCCTTCAATCCTCTAGTCACCCCTACCTGTGATTCAATAAGCGAAGGGCCAATCTTACGTATTCGATTTTCTCTAGATGCAAAGCATATAGCAGTGCAACGATCCAGCACTGAGATAGAGTTTTACAATAGAGAAACAAAGGAAACTTTCTTCCATAGGTGCCGGTCAGAGTCAGAGAGTATACTAGGATTTTTTTGGACAGACTGTCCACTATGTGATATTGTAATTGTAAAGACCAGGTATAGACAGGTTTTGGTGTCCTTTTATCTTTTTTTTCTGGAAGTATATCGTAAGATTTAGGAGATCTTGTGTAATTATCATGTCTTGCTCCTATGTGGTCACCCTTGCCCTGAGTTTCTCTGTTTTGATTTTCTTCCTAGATTTGATAATTTCCTTCAAAACTTCTGTTGGTTCTTAAAATTCGTGTGTTCTTCAATTTACTAAAATGAGGTTTATTTGTAGTGGGCTGGACTTGTTTGCTTACAATTCTGTCTCAAAATCACTTGACTTTGTGGAGACAAGGAAATCAAATGTGAGTTGGTATGTCTACACGCATGAAAGTCGGTTGGTTCTTCTTGCTTCAGGAATGCAGTGCAGGACTTTCACTGGATTTCAGGTATCGCTGCCATCTCTGGTATTAGTTTAACTTTATTTAAACGGTTTCTCATTTAGATGATGTTTTTCTAAAGCTACAGTTGTTTGTATTACATGAAATGGCCCTGAAAATTGGTTGAGGTACCGCAATTCCTTTAATGTTTGGGGTGTTATTACTGTTTCGAAACTGTTATCTGCATACTGGTAGTATATGCAGATTACACACTAGGAAAAGACTTTAAAAGAATATTTGAAGAAATAAATATTGTATTTGAACACTTAAGATGTTTTATTGCACCCAAAATCTTCTACTTATTCTGCTCTGAACTCAAGAATGGTCCTCTAGTCCTTTGAACCATTTACCAGATCTACTTTTCCTTTCAAATAAAAAATTGGTGGGATATGTAGTTATCATTAATTTTTTTTTTGCAGATCAATTTCAAATACTAGTTCTATATAAGTTGTCTTATGATGTAGCATGATGTTTGACTTGGAGTACAATGGGCATGTTTTGGTAGTACAAACAGAAATCTTTAGGGCGTGATTGGTATTGTTTTAAATAGTGTTTTTGAGAACTACTAAAAAAAAAATGAAAAAGAAGTTTTAAAAAATGGCGTTTTTAATGGTGCTTGTTAGAAGTAGTTTTCTAAAAGGGAGATATGAAAAGCCCCTTGAGGTTTGACCCATTTCCAAAAACAACCCTCTAGTTTGAATTTATGTGAAAACTCCTATTGTTAAACTCCCTATCGTGAGTTCACTGTGGTTGACTTCCATTAACTCTAACAAAAATAGACAGTAATACATTTAACTTTATATTAAAAGATAATATAAAGTTGAAAAATCTTAAATTTTTTTTAGAAAAATGAAAATCCATGGAGGAGGCCATGGAATCTTCAACAGATCTCAGTGGGATGATTTCATTCTTAATAATCCTAAAATTTCATTCTTAAAACAACATTTTTAAAAATATCATTTTCATTTTTAATAATTTTTTCAAAAACAATGTTGTTTTCAACTTTTTAAATATAATTTTAAGAACAATGTTTTTCATTTTCGATGTATGGAAACAGCTAACCAAACAAGTTTTTAACTCTTTTTTTTTGTCCTTGAAAACAGAAAACATGTTTTGAAAATGCATCCAAACAGCCATGTACTTTGCTCATCAACCATTGGAAGTGTCATGAAAATGAATTCATTTGATTTTGAAGATGGTTTTTAGAATTCAATTATCTTGTAACCACTTGAACCAAAAATTTAAGTTTACAATCAAGATTTAAACGATAGTATTAAGTTCTAATACACCTCTTCATACATAAGACCAACGTGGTTGCCACACGAACAAAGCCCAAATATATATGCAAATAAAAAACTTAAGTTATAACAAAGGAATAAACACAAAATATTGTTAAAAATTGTCTCTACAAAGAAACTTGGGAGGATGTGAACCCAAGTCTTTCTTGGTAAAATTGGCTTCGATACCATATAATTAGGCCCTGTTTGGTAGGTCTTTTACAGCTTTTGGCTTCTTAAAAGCTCTTCCTGCAAAAGACATATATTTTGGCTTTGCTTGGTTTAAAAGCTCTTCTATTGAAACACCCTAAACACTCCCAAAAGGGCTTTTGGACTCAAAAAGCCAAAAACAGGTTTTTAAAAGTTCTGCTAAATAAGCCCTTAACCATTTTACCCAAAAGCTTAAGCTTATTGATAAAGGCTGAAACAATATGTTAAGCTCAACATATTCCATTATGAGATGGACCCAAAAGTTTTTTGTCAATAGTGATAGAATTATTGTGGTACATCTGCTAACCACACCATGCTCTTTACAACCTGAGCCAAGGCCTAGAGGCTAATGAATATGATTACTGTTTAGATCTTATAGCCATTAACCTTTACTTTTATCATATCCATTATATCTGTTTTCATGCTTGCTCTTGGTGCAAAATCATGCAAGCTTTTAAGTTTAAGATGTATGCCTCAGACTATGTATCCCTTTTTCAAAAATTGTATATAATCTACAGTGGCTCAGAGTCTTAACGTAATCATATTACCTTGTCAAGGAAATGATGATTATTTTGTTATTCATATGGTTAAATATGGTTATTGATTAGAATTTATCGAATGTCCTATCTCATAGGAAAGAAAAGAATTAATTGATTACTGTGAGAATGTCTTATCTTTATCAAGTTCTATCATTGCTTTGAGATGGTTGCTTTCTCTTCAGCTTTCATCTGCTGGGATGATTCGCTTGCCAAAATTTGAAATGGCGATGGCCAGGCCAGAGGTTAACAGTAAGCCTGTCCTAGATGCTGAAGATGTCTATATTGTCACTGTGTAGGTTACTTAAAACTTAGTCTAATTTCTAAATAAATTCCATTGTTTACAAAAGTCAAATTTGAAGCCTTCTTGATATTCACAGGTATGGCAGGATTTACTGCTTGCAAGTTGATAGAGTTGCAATGGTACTTCACTCATATAGATTTTACCGTGATGCTGTGGTACAACAGGTAAATTCTCGCTCAGATTTCCAGTGCCTTGTACTTTGATAAATATCTAAGTTGCATAGGAGAGCATGTTGGCAGCTGTTTATGCAAGTAGTTTACTTTTCTAAGTTTTCCCTTATTTTGATCTGCAAATTTTAAAGTACGAGATCTTGGAACCGCAAGCATAAAATTGTTGAGCATGGTCTAGTACCTTTAAAAATTGAGATGCTGGATATTTGGGGTTCTGTTCTGTGTAAAGTGTTATGATTTGATAGACCTCAACATTGCTTTTTGACAAAATAATATGACAACGATTTATTCTAAGCCTGGGTCTTAATTTCAAGCAGAAAGTCTAACACATTGAAGCAAGCAAGTTTGAAGTCTTACATTTTTCAACTCATTTTGTCTAGTACAACTAATTAGTTTTTTACCAGTAGCCATGAAGGGGAGTTATTCATTACAAAGTTTGTAAAATAATCAGATTTTGGGGCATTGTTTTTATTTTATTTTTCATGTACTTTTTATTTCTGAAAAGAAATGAAATATAGTTGAGAGGACAAAGAATTTTGAACTTTGATTTTCTTGCATGTGGGTGTTTTGTGTTGGTCAATGGTGATTGGGTTGAAAAAGACTAGAGTTGGGTAGAATAATGGAGGTTTGTTTGAACAGTGAACATGTGAATATCTGAATATTATTGTCTGAGTGGAAAGGAAGTTGCAATAATTAAAACAAGATCAAAAACCTTGTAAAGCAATTATGATATAATGAGAGCTCAATGGTTAATAATATGTAAAATATAAGAAGAAATGATGGAAACAAAGATTTGTGAAGCCAAAAAGATCTATATTCTTGTATGTGCTTACAAGAAATGGACACATCATGATTGAGGGAAAAGCAAACCAAGAAGTGGAGATTTTCTCTCATATTAAGGTCTTTTTTTTTTTTTTTTCACTTGTCAGTTATCAGTGAATGTGTTTGAATGGTATCCCTTGAGTGACTTGTTTGTTTTATTAAGTGCAAAATAATTGAAAAGTGTACTAAACTGCTTTACAAAAAAGTAGAATCTTTTTTTACTTTTCATTTAATTCAAAAACCACATAATTTCACATGACATATTCTCTTCCAAAACTATCCCCTTAAAGTTTATCTATTTCCAAAATTTATCATAACCCATAAAACTCTTTGTTCTTTTCATGCATGACCTCAACTTTTTAATTTTATTATATGAAGATTATTTTTTTAAAAAAAATATTTATAAATTCAAATAATAATTCTGTTGACATTATTAGTCATAAAATTAAATTTTGAAATATAATTAATAACTAAATAATTTTGTTTAGATTTTATTGAAATTTTTGTTTTTAGTTGTATTTAATATATTAAAAGAGTAAATAATACCTAATTCCCCTAAGCTTTGCTCAATTACAGGCGGAGTCAATTTTTGAGGTTATTGACAAAGACCTCCCCTCCCGTTAGTCAACTTTTGGGTTTTTTGACAAAGACCTCATCTGATCAACTGTTATATTTGATCAAATTTTATTAAGGGCAGGGGAGATGTTTGTCAATAAACGATAAAGTTGACTCCGCTTGTAGTTGGCAAAATCTCAGGAGAGTTCGATGCAATTAGTTCATATTAAAATGTAAATACTTAATAATTAACAGTTAAAAGGGTATAAATGTAAAAATATATGTTCACCAATGGCTTTATCTTTAAAAAAAAAAATAAAAAACTTTACCACTTCTGTTCAGGTTTTAGTAAAAAATAAAAAAAATACATGTCATCCAGTTTTCAGACACTATTTAATTTTCAATAAAGTTTAGACCTATTCAGTCTTCAGTCAAAAAACAAACTCAACCTAATAGTAGACATCAATAAAATACGAAGTTTTGAGTTCATAGGTCACTCACACCAGTGTATGCAGGAACTTGGTTTTCCATTTGAGTGGTGTTTAGGTTCGTTTTTTTTTTTAAAAAAAAGTATAAAATGAAAATAGATAATCAAAGGAAAGACATATTTTTAAGTCATTGTTTTTTCTTTCTGGTTAGAGAGGTAGCACAAGACAGTTGATCTTCCAAATTTTGGAGAGCAAATATTTTGAGATGGTATTGGAAAATTTACTCTGATTAAATTCCTCTGCTACATGAATACTGCAAGAAGCTCAGGATTTATGAACAATTTATCTGCATTTTTAGACAAATTTATAATGCAAGTAGCACTAAAAGGTGCAAGCAGGCCGAAAATGTGGGCAAGAGTTAGTTCACCTAAATCATAAAAACTATAGTCAAAGGAATGACAAGTTGATGTTGAACTGCATTCCCACTTTTTATCCAAAATCTTATTGGCCTTGCATAAATTGAATTAACCTGCAAACAATTATTTGCTCTGAGATACTGTTGAGGACCTAGGTGTAGATCTAACAACAAACCCTACCTTGCACCACAAGTCACACACACACACGATAGATTTTGAATTAGGTCACCTTATTAGGGATTCCCAATTCTCTAGAACGCCGGGTATTAACCTTTGCCCTGGCCCAAGTAAATCTCAAGTACAAATTTCAAGAAAAGCCGATAAATCTAGAACTAGGTTATTAGCTTAAGAACTAGCCCAAGCTTAAAAAAGCCGAAAATAGAGAATTCTTTCAGTTTTATTGATACTGAATAGATGATTACAAATTAATGAAAATAACCTATATATAGGTACTAGAGTCCTACTAACAAAAGAACTAAGAAAGCAATTAAAACTCCTAAAACAATAGTTAATTAACTCCTAAACAATAGGTAATTAATAGCAACTAAAATAGGAAAGAAAATAAAATAAAATCCAATCTGAAAACTAGGCGGAAAAGCTGCCCGAACTAAGCTGCGACTTGGACAAGTCACGGGCTATGTCATGAGTCAAGTTGCCACAGCCTTGGCCTCGAATTTGCAATATACTGCCGCGACTTGTCTAAGTCGCGGGCCATGTCGCGAGTCAAGTCACAATAGCCTCGGTCTGTTTCTGGAATTACAAGGCCGCGACTTGCACCACTCGTAGGTCAAGTCGCGGGTTCCTCTGTCGCGTGCTTCTCCTATATCGGTCCTCATCTGATACACATAAGCCTCTTAGCCTCTTTAACATTAGTTTTGAATATAAGAGATGTTTCAGGTTATGGTAAAGTTCATATGATAGCCTGATTCTTCTTCAATCTATCCAGTTTTTAAACTCTTCTTCCTGGAAGCCAGATGCTCAACCATCTGCTTTGAACTGGGTGATTAATTGAAGGTGATTGGTATCCCCTTCCTCACCTTAATTGCATGGTTTTTAAAAGATCATTCCGACAAATGACACTAAAAAATCATCATCATCAACACTTTCCCTCCACCACTATATCTCTCCCTCTTTTTTTCTCTCTTTCTTTTAGAGGTGAAAGTAAGACGCAATATGAACCCTTGACACTTGGGGAGATAACTAACTTTATGGAGTCTCTCCCTCTTTTTTTCTCTCTTTCTTTTAGAGGTGAAAGTAAGACGCAATATGAACCCTTGACACTTGTGGAGTCTGTCATTTAGGAAAAAGAAAAAACTCTCAATGAAGTATCATTAGAAAGTCCAACGCCTAATATAACCAATCTGACATAGGATACTGATGAGAAACTAGTGAGGAGGAGCACAAGACTTAGGGGGAGAAGAGGGGAAGTGCAATGGCTAGGAGAGGAAGTTGAAGAAAATGAAGAAACTTTGACAGAGAGTACTGCGACGTAGGTCGCGTCATTTACTGGTTGCGGGTGACAATATAACCGCGACTTACAAGTCGCGACAATATATATCCATTTGTGGCAGCGGGTAGTGCGACCGCGGTCGCGACTCCCAACCGCGAATCGCGGTCGCGGTACCATGTAGCGGGCTGATTTCTAATTTTCCTGCACTCTGTCTTATTTGTAATCCTAAGGTTATTTCAGTCTTTTCTTACTCTTTTCCTTTCATGTATAAATAGAACACTATTCTTAGGGTTGTATTATCTTGTTATCATCAATCAAAAATCAAGAGTATTCTCTGTCTTGTGGATACTTTCCAAAGACAAAAGCGGTTCTTCTTGCCATTCTTTGTGTGAGATTAACTTGGGCTAAGACTAAGGCTAATACCCTAAGTGCTAGAGAGTGAGGAAAACCTTAATAAGGTGACTAAATTCAAACTCTATCTTGTTTCTTTATTGTTGTGGTGAATTTAGGGTTTGTGGTTCTTTTGTTGTTGTTCACATTAAGGGTGGTTGTGCTTTTATTGTTGATTGTTAGTGAAGTTAGGGTTTTGTTGTTGGACTTTGACCTAGGTCCTCAACAGATACCCAAGAATTCTGGACCATTGCTTTACTTATTGTCTATCATTCTTATGCAATATGAAATACTTTTTAAATATCTAACCAGATATTAGCTCAAATAGAGGCTACTTGTTGACTAAAATTTCTTTTGGAGTCTGAAGTCTTTGAAGAAGATATAATTGTTACCCAACCATAAAAGAGAACCTTGAACAATGTTGTAGCCAATCTTAAAGCCTATGCTTAGCCTGCATGGCTCAAATGGAATAACAGGCTATTTTTTTATTAATTGCTGTTAGATCTCTACATTGCTTCCCTATGTTTCCATCTTAATCAAAATTTAAAAATAGTTTAAATTTGCTGATGAGAAGTTAGATGCCTGCACGTACAAGCATGTGTATGTTGAATTTTTACTCTTTACAATAATTTGACATCACTATGCAGTGGTACTGGATATGATTTTTGAATGTTCACCTAGTGCAGGGTTCTTTGCCTATTTACTCAAGCAAGATTACTGTGAGTGTGGTAGATAACGTACTACTTGTTCATCAAGTAGATGCGAAAGTGGTGATACTATATGACATATTTGCAGATTCTCGAGCTCCCATATCTGCCCCACTTCCTTTACTGTTGAGGGGTTTTCCGAGATCCTATTCTTCATCTCGGTTCAGAGATGGTGAAAATTTAGAGGTCAATAATACTGGTGACCATGACTCAGTCATTTATGGAGATAACTGGACTTTTCTTGTTCCTGACCTCATTTGTGATGTTTCTAATAAGTGTTTGTGGAAGATCCATTTAGATCTGGAGGTAAGTTTTTGTCATATATCTGTATCTTAATTAATTATTATTAACCAGTGAATTGTTATCCTACTCACCCCTTTATATCATCGCAGGCGATTGCTGCCAGTAGCTCAGAAGTGCCATCAGTTTTAGAATTCCTGCAACGGCGAAAGTTGGAAACATACAAGGTTATATAAATTTTAAGATTTAATGTCTTCTATTCTACGTCAGGGCATTTGGTCACCTTATGAAAATAAATGATTTCTTTTCCTTTTACACATTGTAGACTCAATCATAGTAAAGAATGAGGTCAATCCCTTAAAACAAACCGGAGTTGCCATCCCAAGAGTGATAAATTTTGAAATTGATGTCAGATTTTGGAATAATGAAATGAAAAATCTTGTACCTAAGAAGCTGAAATTTATAAATTGCTTCTGTATATCTCATGGAGTAATTTTGTTTCTTCATTGTGTTCTGTTGTCCTCCAGATTTGAAAATGTATAATTATTTGTGTTGCTGTTTTAGGCTAAACAATTGTGCTTGGGACTAGTGAGAACTGTGATTCTGGAACGTAGACCTGTATCCGTGGTTGCAAGGGCAATAGATGTATTAGTTACTTCTTACTCTCACTCAATTAAAACAGGAAGTTATTTTAAGGGACTAAAGAATGAGACAACTACTCCTTCCAGTGTGCCAAATGCTAACAGCCCTGTGTCCATCACTGATGTATCCACCAATAGAATAGATGGACTCGGGAAATCCATCAGACATGGATCTGCTGCTGGAATTGACAGTGAATCTCTCAATAGATCATCTACTTTCTCAGCTTCAGAATCGGAGGACGTTTCCAGTTTTGTACCGCTGAAAACAAACTCAAATGATCTTCAACTTGGTGGTCATAAAGTAAATAGAGCTAGTCTATTGGCTGCTGAAAGTGCTAATGAAGTCCAGCCATCTTCTTTAAAACATCCGCTTCCTGGGCCAAGTGACAATCCGATTAATGCTAATATATCTGAGCAGCAGGATTCTCAACTTACTTCACCAGCAATTTCACCTGACGAGATGTACAGATTTGTGTTTGCTCCTGCTGAGGAAGAGATGGTGGGCGACCCTTCATACCTAGTTTCCATCATTGTTGAGTTCCTCCGCAGGTATGCCAATATCTTGTAGTGATCCGGGCAATGCAATCATAGTTGTGCCAAGCGTTGTTAAATAATTGGTTTAAATGTGATATGGTGCCATTTGCTACCACTTAGGGTGTGTTTGGGATGAATTTTCAAGAAAAGCTTTTACGAGTATATTTTTTAAATAGATCTTTTAATGAAAGTGAAAAGCTTAACATTTTTTGGTTATCAAATAAAAAAGTACTTTAAATTGATAGATGATTTGGTAATATATCTATACTAGTACTATTGATTCAAAAGGGATATGTAGGAACTAATTAAATTTAATAAGGATATATAAGAAAATTTCTTTCATTTAAAAAAGCTCAAAAAGAGCTTCTTGGAGAAGCCTAGTTTCTCCCATTTGACATAAGAGTTTTGTAATACTAAAAATAGCTTTTCTCAAGTTGATGCCAAACGCCAAAAAAATAAAAAAAAATAAAAAAATCTAATTAGCTTTTGACATTTAAAAAAATTGTTGTGGCCAGTAGAGAAGTCATACCAAACACGCTTTCTGAGTGTATGAATGCTTATGTTGAGCCTTAGTCTAATAGCTTAGACTTTTGAGTTTAGCTGTTTCTAACATGTTATCAAAGTTTTGTTTTACCATGATGGATTGGGTTCAAGTCCTCTCATGTGTTATTGTTATTTGTTATTTGTTATTTTTTTGTGTTTAAACTTAGAGCCATGTAGCAAGCCCATGTTGTGTTAGTAATGTTTAAATAATATTGTTGGGCCAATGAGTGCTTAGGTTTGATCCTCTCACACAATTGTAGTTATTTGTTTGTGTTTGGACTTGAGTCACGTGACAAGCTCATTGCTCTTACATGTGAGGGGTGTATTAGTAGTGTTTAAATACTATTGTTGAACCTTTTTCTAATAGTTTAAGGTTTTGGGTCTAGCTATTACTGACACTACCTATTTTAAGGAAGCTGAGCTAGCGTATTACTGAATTAAGTTATTACTATTTATTCCATGTATGTAGTCAGTATGAATTCGAGAAACATAATTCTTCTTCCCCAAAAACTGTCAGGGTCTATGATTTCTGCTTGCCACTTTGCCTAACCAAAAAACTGCACAGCCTGAGGCACAATTTGAGAGGTTATATGGTTACAAAATGAGGAGTTAGGTGACTAATGTTACTAGAGCTATTGGAATAACTACGTTTGTGATGGATTTACAAAAATCAGTTAATGTTGTAATTTTAAACTACTGTCAGTAATACAAAAGAACAACTAAGGCATTATATAACAAAACCGTAGTTATGATTGAAGATGAAGATAAAATTCACCTGCATTACAGAATGTACCTTGCTTGGTTCGGCACAAAGGACCAGTGAAGCCAGCTGTATGCCTGGTTTTAAAATGATACTAAGTATTACCTTTAATTCAGCCTGTGGGAGGAATAAGTGGTAGCCCAAAAAAGCTTGGAGTAATATTAAGGGTTGGAATGATGGGTTTGAATTTGATGCCATGAGTTTTTATTTGTTTCTTTTGTGCAGTGCCAATTTGGAAAAGATTAAAATATATCCAAATCTCTATGTGTTGACTGTACAATTGCTGGCGCGCTACGAACGATATGCGGAGCTAGGATTGTTCATTATAAACAAGGTTGTTAAGTAATTCTCTTTTATTATATAGGGCTGGAAAACAGTAAATTATCTATTATACTATGTCTGTAATTGAATTGTTATCGAGTTTGACTGTAAAGCTGTTTGTTATAGATTCTTGAACCCTCGAAGGAAGTTGCATTGCAGCTCCTAGAATCAGGTCGGCAGAATATCCAAACTAGGAAGCTGGGTCTTGATATGTTAAGACAGCTCTCTCTACATCTTGACTATGTGTTATTACTAGTGCAAGATGGATATTATCGTGAAGCTTTACGTTATGCTCGGAAGCACAAGGTAATTCTTCTAAGCTGTTTCAGGAATTAATAAAATAAATTCATAATCATTTGCCAATTATTTCACGAAATTTCTATTAGTTATTTATTATATTGCTTAACTTTTTTCCTATCTGTAATTACTGTTGATAGAATACTTTTCATAGTCTTTCCGCAAAATGTTTCATTAGCTGCGTATTTTGCTGGCACCTGTGTTTGAACAAGTTTAAGAAGACAAGAAGTTGTTAACAGGAGTGTGTCATTTTCCAGGTTACAACGGTCCGACCCTCGTTGTTTTTGGAAGCAGCTTTTGCATCAAATGACTCACAACATCTGGCTGCAGTTCTAAGATTCTTTTCAGATTTTATTCCTGATTTTCATAACACTTCAGATTTCAGTTCGTATCACCGGGTTCTCAATGAAATGAACTCATCCATAGCGATTTGAGTTTCTATCAGAAAATTACTTACAGATTTTACAAGTCCTAATTATTTTAGTGCAGACTGATTAATAGAGGGACATTTAGTTGTTTGTATTACTTATTTAATTTTTCTTTTTCTTTTTTCTAATGTTTTTTTTGTTGAATGGATATTATCAATTTTCTGTTTATTATTTTAAGAATAAATTATACCCAACCTACAGGAGGTTTAGGTTTTTTACTGGGAATCAACATTTTAATAAACTTTCAATGACTTTCCTGACATTAAATTTAACTGTTTGACTTGTAGACTGTAAGGAGAAATTGGTTAATTTGTAAGGAAAAGCGGCCCTTGTGACATTTTAACAGATTTTAAAAAAGAAAATGAAAATAAAACTTTACATTTCTTTAGCTTGATGGTGATAATTAACTTATAAAAAATAAAATACGAAAAAAAAGAATAGATGGAAGGTAGAGTTTTTTAAAAAAAAATTAAAACAAAGATGGGCTTGCCTCTCCCAATTTGGTGAAATGGGGAAGCACATACCTTCATAATTTTTAGAGAAAAACCAAGCTAAATTTTATGGTGATGTGGGGAAGCACAAACTTTCAGAATTTTTAGAGAAAAATCACCCTAAATTTTTAGGAGATTTTGAAACGTTAAAGCGGCTCCTCTTTTTGCGGTGAGCCTCCTCTTGGTGGCGACGACTGGAGATCAATTTATAAATATATGGATGTTGCAGATCCAATTTGGATCTCCACTTCCATCTCCCTCTCTTTTTTTTAGAAAAATCTTTACTGTCTTTTTAGATGAATGGTTAGATCTAATAGATTTTTTTAATTTTATTTTAAAATTTATCTTTTTTATGAATTTATCTCTTAAGATGGATGATGAAGATTTAATTTTTTTAATATTTTATTTATTAAAATATGTTTTTTTTAAAGTATTATTTTGTAATTGATAGTATTTTTGTCTTTTTGTTGCTTTTAGACGATGAATGTTAGTTTTAACGGTCAAATTTAACAGGAAAATAGGTAATTATAAATTTTTTAATAAATTAATTCCGAGTATGAAACTTTAAATCTCAAGTAAAATATTTAATTTATTTTTATTTTAAATATACTGGCTGAAAGTCAAAATAATTTCTTTTTTTGGGGCACTATGTATACGATTGAAACACTAGGCGCTATTGTTGGAGGAGGGAGATTAACGATTTTCGTCTTCTATTATCCATATGTGAGCATCTCCTTAATAGTTAAAACATTTACAATCTTTAGCTTAAAGCTATAGATCTTATATTCATAGTTTTTTAAGGGTAAATTCCACTAACTTTAGGTAAGATTGCATACACATTATTTGTGTTAAGAGGGATAATAGCCATCGCTCCATAATAGAGCGACAAGTGTCTCTCATATTTTTTTTTTTCAATTTTTGTGTATAAATTTTATTTTAGTCCCTATATTTATATTTAATTTTTATAATCATTAAATTATGATAACTATATCAATCTAGTCTATAAAATAAAATTTTTAATAGTAAAACATAAATGAAATATTTAATTATTATCAAAACTTAAAAATTAAAATAATTAAAATTTAAAAATTAAATAAAATAATTTTAAAATTAAACAAATACACACAATTTATCTGAGATTTATATTTTTACTTGTATATATAACTTTATAGTCAATTGATACTAAGAATGACTCTAGAATCGACAGTTCATGTTCTGGAATCGACGGTTCCAATTCTGAAACCAACGGTTTCGATTCTCCTAGAGGGGGAACTGGAAGAGTGAAATTGGATTAATAGAGTAAGTGAAAACGTAGAGCAAAGATGTATGCATTCATTCATATTATTTACATAAATAATTGAGAGAATAATAAATAATAGACAATATTATCATTTAGATTCCCTGGGAATAATAAGAAATAGCACCATTAGATTCTCTTGTAAAGAATTACTTTTGAATTTTTTTTATATTGTTTTCAACAAAAAATAATGAACAATCTCATAATTGATTGAGATTTTTTTTATAAAGAAGTAATAAAATAAATAGTTGCAGATTACAGTTCATGTTTTTGTTATTGTTTGAAATATGTATCACATGGTTTACCTATTTATTGTTTGACTCTTTGTCCAATTTTACTATTAACTATTGTTTAATGATTTTTTTAAAAATAATTTTCAATTTGTATTATTTTAATAATAATTTAAGTGTTTAAGATTACAAAAAAATATTTTAATGATTTACAAAATATCCATGAATTTTTAAGGAAAAATAATAAAATTTCAAAAAATCTGAATATTTTGGAAATATCGAGAAAATTTATAGATATTTTGAATATGTCTAGATATTCTGCAGAATATTAGATATTTATCTGTTCCGATATTTAGTTCCTTATGTACAGATACTCAATATTATTTTTATTTATAGTTTGTATATAATATCCATTACAATATATATATATATATATATAAAACTAAATAGATTTCTTCTGCTTATATAAATAACCTTATTTTCTATCTTGGGCACTTGGTTGAAGATTGGTCATTTGGATAGTCAAACGGCTCGTACTTGTACAAACTTATTCAGAAACTCAACCAAGTGATGTTCGCCCAGGAAGTCACCTAGCGGGCTTTCTCAAACCTGGTTAGTGCGAGCAAAATATTCTCCATTAACACCTTGCAAATTGACTATTCCAAGTTTTGAATTCATATACAACTTTTAATTTGAATTTCAGAAAAAATTTGCAATAACTAGGATTTTCAATTTACGAAGCATTTCTTTAATCCATGTCTATTAAACTTGCATACCATTGGCAGTTGCCAAAAGCCACAAATTTCTCGAAAGCACAAGAATTGGGCCTAGCTTGGTCCAACTTAATTGGTGAGTCTAGCTTGGTCTCAATTATTATTATTATTTTTTATGTTCATTAACTTGCAAGAGATGAATTTGAGTTTAGGACCTCAAACATTAATGGAGAAGTGTAATTACCTCTAACCTATACATGCAACCACACATCTCAGATTCTCAATTATCTTGACCAACATTCCTTTTACAGCTAAAATGTTGATTGTTAAATACAAAACATACAAAGAACCTAATTTATCTATCTTTTAGAACTATTTTTATGTTAATTTGTCTGGTTTTTATCATATGTATTTTATTGCAGGACGTTTCATAGTGGAGTAAATGAATGTTCGTAACATCTTTTTCTTCACACTTGTTATACAAAGATACTATAATTCTACTGTCAAATTATTATATAAGTTTTACTGTCTTTTTGAGTATTGGGATCAAACTCTAAATCCTATAAGACTCCTGCTAATTATTAACATTATATAAAACATTGATAACAAATTGTCACTTGTTAATTGTTATGGTACTGGTAGTACCACTTCTGTTTTCACATCAGTAAGAAAAAAAATATATTTAGAATATATACTAGTTATTTAGAAATCAGTTCTCAAGTAAATGTGCACCAATCCTAAGTGTAGATATTTAAGTTAATTAATCAATAATTGATAGTCCATTCTGGTTAAAAGATCTAAATTAAAGCAATGCTTCCAAGCCAATAATTGGTTGTTTAAATTCAAGACAAATATAGTTACATGACACTCTTATCTTGAAAAGGAAATGATTTCCTAATTTATTAATTGCTTATGTTACTGGGACACCAAGTCCAACAGCAACAAGAATTCTTTTGTGGGGTTATCCGATTCATGCATGATTCATGTATTAGTTAAAATTTCCAATCAAAGTTCTTGATATAGGTTATCTAATAAATCCCATAGATGCCTAAAAAGAAGCTAATTATTATTGAGATGATGGAATTGCTCAACCAAAACAAATCAATATCAACCAATTAAAGTCTCACTCGAGTTATGATAATTAAAGTAGCTAGATAGCCATAATCATGCATATATATACCCACCTTTTCCAAACAAACAAGGATATCCAAAAATGGGTTCTCATCAAACATAAAAAATACTACAAATAGGACATAAATTATCGACTTGGGTTTTCCTAAAACTAGTTAGAAGTTGTGAGAAGTAGAATAGATTGAGAATGTGAATGTATATAGTATTATTTTGAGGGGTTGCAAGGCAATGCTTTTATGTCCCTCAAGGGTCCTACTCTATTGCATTGAAAATAGAAGAAAAAGTCAGTGGGGATTGTGAAATAGTACTGCAAAAGTAGATTAAAAAAAAAACACAAAACATAGGAGAGTACTTGTTTTGAGCAAAGCCAAAGAGGAAGAGTACTTGTTGAGGAGTGAGGACCACTTAGAGAGGAAGAGAGCATTGGTTGTCAAATATCAATGGAAAGTTAGTTTGCCCTACACACATTTACATTAAGTGAGACTGAGAGGACATCTACATTACATGTGGGGTTTAACCTAACAAGTACTATTAAACAACAACCACGAACAACAAATGCAAACAAGAAAGAAATGTCAAGTCACCCTTAATGTTCACTTACGTACACACTTTGAACAAAAGCAGAGAAAGTAAATATTATTACCAACTACAAATAATTCTTATAGGTGTCATGCACAAAAAAAAAAAAAAAAAAAATAATTATTATTATAGGTGCTATTTCCTCTTCAATCCAATTCTTAACCTTAGAAATTCTCTAAATTAATGAGTTTTATTGTTACGAATTAATCACATCTCGCATTAAAAATCACTTATTTTAACGAAGCTAAAGAGAAAACAACAATTGGGATTTCTCTCTTAACGAAACACAAACTTTCCAAGCAATTAATGCATTTTATGTTAATAGTAACTTAATAAAGGAACAACGTACCCAACAATAATCTTTAGTCATTCGAGAAAAGATTCGCTTGTCGAGGAGCATTATTTCTGCTGTGTAAATAAATACAAACTTTGTCATAAATATTTGAAAATATCTTTGTTATGGATTATGATAAATCAAAACCTTAAGGTCTTATAATTGGATCAACTTTATTTTATATAAAAAAAAAATTATTTAAATAGTTAATAATCTGACAAATATATATGACCTTTTAAAACACAATTCATGGATCTTTATTGAATTTTGAAACAACAATTTCGCGTTCAATTTGATATTTGGTGGTTACTAAGGCAATAATCATTCATTAATTACTTATGTCAACATTAAAATTAATGGTTGATTAATTATAAAATTAGTGCATCAAATTTGAAGGGTAATTTTTGTGAGGTTTTAATTTGAAGGGGAAAATTAATAAAAGTAAGAGATAGATAATTGAAAAATAGGGAGTGATAAGTCAACATCAAAAATGAAAGAAGTGGACCAAATTCGCAGTGATATAAGTGGAGGGAAACATTATTCATGTGAACGTCGTTAACATACAACTACCAAATTCAGATACCAAGCCTCGACTCCTTTAATTTTAATGTCGACTCATTCAACTTACAACTATGATTCTCTCTCTCTCTCCAATTATTAGGTGCGTCATGACCACAACCAAACATTTTGGCAACGTAAATGGTTTAACTAGGAGGTGCCAAACTTAATTTTCAACATTTCAAAGGAACCCAACTTTCAGCTGTATTGTCTCATATTTATCAATTTATTTATTATTATAATTATTATTTTTAAGTTTGACTTTTTTCTTATAGTTCGTTTTTTTGTTTTGTTTAGCATTAAACAATTTGGTTTTATTAAAACTGTGTAGTCGAAAACAATTAGATTAAATAAATTAATGGAATGACATTTTATATATATATATATATATATATAAAACCTTCGAGAGAATAACACAAGGTGAAATCAATTTTATTAAAACATATTAAAAAAGAATTACACGATACAGTACAATTTCAATAAATAAATTTTCGATAAATTAATAACCTTGTATAAATAATAAAATCTTTTAATCCCAATTCCGTTTAAGTGTATTAAATTAATAACCTTACTAAATATGTAAGATAATTAATATACATATATATATATTAAAATTCTTTTGGGTCCAACGAATATATAAATTAATAATTAATTAAAAACATTAAAGAAATAACACATAAAATTTCATAAGACATATTAAGGATATTTTTACTTGATAATTTCTATTTTCTCAATTTAATTCTTTTTCGAAATATGCATATAAAATCGTTTGTCTTTTCTTTATACCTAAGCTGAGTTCAATTTTATCATGAAACTTTTACAATGCGTGCACCACATTTGATATATTTTTCTTTTCATTTGTTGAGGTAGTTAGTTTTTAAAACAATTAACCTTTTAGGGCATTAAATTTTGAAGCCATATCCATATTCATATCTATTATGTGTATGTACTTATTAAAATTTGGACAATTATAAATTTAGTTCCTAACTTTTAGGGAATCATCAATTTACTTTTTAAGTAATAAGAGACCTACTTCCAATATTCTAGCCTTCGGCCTCCGTTGGCATGAAGGAGGCCTCTATCTTCTCCATGCACAAGATCATTAGTGAGGATTTTGCAGAGAAGAACATTTAATAAAAGTTCTTTCAAAGCTAAGAACATTTAATAAAGTTCTTTCAAAGCTCCATTAGTGGAGGCTCTCAACCTTTAGTGTTAATCGTGTTTTGATCATTTCATCAAACACCTTTTGCTTTTCATCAAACACTTACATCTTTACATGGAATCAGAGCTTCTTTGACCAATTATCATGGATTCTGGTTCAATCAACTCCACTACTGCCACAAGAGACCACTAGGCATCTTCATTCTTTATCACTTTCATCTGATCTTGATGTAGTGGCAAAGACACTGAACTTTCATATTTCTATTAAGCTAGACTCCACTAACTACATCTATTAGAGGGCTTAGGTGTTTCTTTCCATTAGAGCACTGGCACTTGAAGACCTTATCACTGGATTGAGAGCCTGTCCACCAAAGTTAATTGAAAGTCAAGCAGCTGCTGACAGTGAGAAAGTACTAACTCTCAATAGTGCTTATACATCCCAAAGAAGAGTATATCAGCGTCTCCTTAGCTGGCTATTCTCCATCATAAGTTCTGAAGTCATGGGCTAGATACCTGAATGTATTACTTCCTTTGAAGCATGTGACATTTTAGTCAGGTTATATTCTAAAAAATATGTGGCTCACGTTCTGCAACTCAAACAACAGTTGCACAATACCAAAAAAGGTTTCATTAGTGTTAGTGAGTACTTTCTTAAAATAAAAACTATAGACAACGCATTAAGAGCTGTTGGTTAAACTGTGAGTGAGCTAGACTTAGTTCTAAGTGCTATGAGTGGACTTGGTCATGATTATGGTCTGGTTGTGGTGATTGTCTCATCTTAACTTTATCCATGTCTATGGAATATGCTTAATAGCTTTTAATGGTGCATGAGCAACCACTGAAGCAGCTTAATTCAGTGTCTCACATTGATGTTCCTGGAGCATCAACAAATTTTGCTTTACATAACATGAACAACAACTCTCATAGGAGGAAACAATTCAGTTAGTAGAGATGGAGGAAACTCTAGAGAAGGTAGAGGCTATGGCAGGAACAAGTGAAACGATAACAGGATAAGCTGTTAGCTGTGTAGTAAACCAGGCCATGGAGCATTGCAATGCTATCGAAGATTGGAGTAGTAAAAAATAGCCCAAAAGGCTAAGACCCGAAGAATGGCCCAAAAACGAATAAGACACGGCCCAAAACAGGCCCGAGCAACGAGCAAAATCCATTACCGCTCTACGTTCGACCAAGTCAAGTGACTTACCAGTCAAGTCATTGACCCAGTCAAACAGGGTTCTATCTCATCCCAACAACTCCGAGATAATAGGGATCCCTAGTATCTCGGAGCACGATCCTCTGGATCGGCTTCAACGGTCACTACTTTCACCCTATAAATATAGACCTAAGACTTCATAAATGGGGTCAGACATTTTTATACCCAAAAGTTGTCACTCTGCTCTTAAGTAATCTAGCTACCACTCGATAACGGTATTGCCTTGCCTCCACTCGACGTATTCGAAGCCAGGACTAGGTTCTCAACTTGATCAGTAAGCGTTACTATTATACGCTCGACCTCTCAGCAACACTCGACCATATATGTTATCAGGTTATACCTTATTCATTGTTTTATTTTTGCTCGACTTCATCATTTAACTTGAGCGTCAGGATCTATTTGGCTAGCACCACCCCGGTGTCCCAAAGAGATCGACACTGTTCACTCTTTTTGCAGGTTGTTGGCCCTACAATCATCCGACCCGCGATCCCCGGAACCTACCTGCAGATTTTAGCGTCTACAATTTAGCGCCTACCGTGGGGCCGACAGCTTCAAAATAGTGCAATTCCGATCGAAGTTCAAGCAACATGGTAGACGAATCAAACTACGCAACTCTCGAGGCTCAGCTCGCATTGCTCGTAGCCCAAATAAACGAGAACTCCAAGCGATGCCAAAACTTAGAGGCAGAAAACAAGGCCGTGCGTGCTGAGAACAAGGAGCTGTAGACCAAAGTCGAGTCACTAACGACGTTAACCATACCATCGCAAGAGTTCGAAAAAGTTTGATATGTAATCAATGCCAACCCGACATCTGCTCCAAGACAAGCGACCCCGACGACACTAATTTCCAATGCTGGACACCTAATCTTCAAGCTTGGATTTACTGCAAGCGATCTAAACCCAGTGATTCTTAAAGGTGACCAAACACTAGAACTATCTATGATCGATGCAGTTAGGCAGCTGCCAACGGTGTCAACCGTAGCACCAACTGTAAACCTGACGCCACATGGGCTAACACAGGTCCATCCAGCAAATGCAGAAACAATTCCACAACCATTGTCGACCATGATGGATACTCAACATGCTCTATCGATTCTTCAGTCGACAGGTATGGTAAGCGCGACCTCTACTTTATCTGACCCTAAATAAGCACGTAGGTTTGCAGAAATGAAGGCCTTCATTCAACGCATTTTTGGAATGTCGGCCTCGATCAAGAAGAGTGCCATTAACAGCTTCGTCGGCTTGCCATTTGTCGATACCATTGCGCTCGTGGAAATGTGGAGGAAGTTCAGCTTCCCTAACATGAAACACTATGATGACACGACAGATCCCAATGACCATATTGCCTAATACTGACAACGTATGTTCATGGCAGTAATACCTAGGGATCAACGTGAAGCATGCATATGTAAGGGATTAAGGTCGAGCCTCTTAAGACCCACTCTACAGTGGTACACGAACTTACCTAACAACTCGATAGCTTTCTTCGCTCAGCTTAACGACACCTTTGTCAAGCAGTCGCAAGCTGGAAAAGCAGTCAGATGACCTTTACACGATCAGCCAACGTCGAGGCGAACTGCTATGTGACTTTGTCGGTTGATTCAACAAGGAGAAAGTGTCGATTTCTCACTGTAACCAGGCCACAGTTATTATCACTTTTAGAAAAGGCCTATTACATGACCCCGACCTCTACAAAGAGCTAACAAAATATCCTTGCAAGACAATGGAAGATGTTCTCGCCAAGACATGAGCCCAAATCAAGTGGGAAGAGGTCGAAGTCAACTACACCCCATCCAAACACAACAGAAATGATGACCGACATAACCGTCTCGTCGAGTGCAGATCAACGGAATAAAGATCGGGACCATATCCTACAGGTGGTTGCAGGAACAATAGGTGGCGTGACAATCGAGCCCTAAATGACAAACAAGCTCGACAACTAGACAAACTAAGAACCAGAGTCCCATAATACAACTTGAACATCACGCTAGGTAAAGTTGTCGCAGTAATGAAAAACTTGGGCAACACAGTAAAGTGACCATGAAAGATGTTGAGCCTAGCAGGCAAGAGGGACTCGACAAAATAGTGCGATTTTTATGGAGACCATGGGCACCGAACTGAAGATTGTATCGCCCTCAAGTTCAAAATAATTGAATTCCTAAAAAGGGGGCATCTGAAAGAATACTTTACTGACAAGGGCAAGAATACTTTGGCTCGACGAGACAAGTGTTAGCACGAGCAAAACACTCTACCCCTAGAACCACCTAGACATGACAAAATTGTGAACATCATCACAGGGGTCTCAAAAATTAGCGGCGTTTCCCACTCAGCGGCTAAACGTCACACTCATCAAGCAGGGAACCCCGTAGTCTAACTCAAGAGAGCAACCGACCCTGTGCTCGACCAGACAATAATCTTCAACAACAACGAACATACACAATTGCTCAACCTACATCATGACGCACTTGTCATCTCTCTGCATATGGAAAACTATCTAATAAAGCACATCTTGTTAGACAACGAGAGCTCTACCAATGTGTTGTTCCTTGAAGCTCTACGGGAAATGCAGATCGATGAGTAGAACATAGTGTGACGCTCGACAGTACTAGTTGGATTAAGTGGTGAGCACAAGAGCACCATAGGAGAGATCACCCTTTCGGTCTATGCGGAGGGCATCAATCTTAACACTAAGTTTATGGTTCTCGATTGAGAGCCATACCTTCAACTTACCACCAAATGTTTCGCTTTCCAACCAAATGGGGAGTACGAGAAATTAGAGGAAAATAACGGGTTTCAAGAGAGTGCTACACCAACACGTTGAAGAGCAAGCCATCGATATTATAGCAACTATAACAGTCGAGCCCCTGGCTCAAAATGCATAATCCAAAGATGGAAGAGCTCGATGAAGTTCAAATCCAACCAGATTACCCTGAGCATAAAGTAAAGATTGGGTCATTCTAAAAATCAGAAATTATAACTCAACTGATCGAGTTCTTAGCTCGACAGTATGACTGTTTCACATGATCATATACTGATATTATAGGCATCGACCCAAACATCACGGTCCATGAGCTCTAGGTCGACCCCGATATAAAGCCAGTCAGAAAAAAGTGAAGGAAATTTGTCCCTGAGCGTAACAATGTGATCAACAAAGAAATACAGAAACTGATCGACATCGGTTCTGTTAGAGAAGTTCACTATCCCGACTGGTTAGCAAACATCGTAGTCGTACGGATGAAGAACAGAAAATGAAGAGTCTACATCAATTTCACGGACCTCAATAAGGTGTGCCCTAAAGGCACATTTCCTCTACCTCACATTGATATGTTGGTAGACGCTATAGCAGGGCAAGAATTACTCAGCTTCATGGATGCCTTCTCAGGGTATAATCAAATTTTGATGCATCTAGACGATCAAGAAAAGATTACCTTCATCACTGAGCATGGCATCTTCTACTACAAAGTAATGCCGTTCGGACTCAAAAATGCTAGGGCAACTTACCAATGACTCGTCAACAAGATGTCCAGGGATATGCTAGGCTCGACAGCAGAAGTCTTCATTGACGATATGCTCGTCAAATATCTCAAAGTCGAGCAACATGTAGAACACCTACAGCAGTTATTCGACATACTCTGAAAATACGGTATTAAGCTTAACCCTTTCAAATGTTCATTTGGAGTGTCGTCAGAGAAATTCTTAGGTTATCTGGTCACACATCAAGGCATCGAAGCCAATCCAGATCAGATCCAGTCGATCATAGGGATATCTTCCCCTCGATTAGTGAAAAAAGTCCAAAAACTCACCGGTCGAGTAGCCGCACTCAACTGTTTCATTTCAAAATCTTCAAAGAAATGCCATCCTTTCTTCAACACGTTAAGGAAGAATAAAAACTTCGAGTGGATGGAAAAATGTGAAACTACTGTGCAACAGCTAAAGACCTATCTGTTGAACCCGTTATTATTGTCTAAACTAGCCAACAGAGAAACACTCTACATCTACTTGGCAGTCTCAGAAGTAGCTGTCAGTGCGGTACTGGTCAGGGAGGTCGAGCAAAAACAGCTCCCAGTGTACTACATTAGCAAATCTCTGCTCGACGCTGAAAGGCAATACAATCAAATGGAGAAGCTAGCTCTAGTACTTACCTCAGCCGCCCGGATGTTTCGACCATATTTCCAATGCCATTCTATTGTAGTGCTCACGACATTTCCGTTGAAGAACATCCTTTATAAATCCAAGCTCTCCGGTTGACTAACCAAGTGAGCAGTAGAACTCAGTGAACACGACATCTCCTATCGACCTCGGACTGCCATCAAGTCTCAAGTCTTAGCAGATTTTATCGTTGACTTCACTCCAAGCACTCTTCCACAAGCTAAAAATGACTTACTTGCTCTAACTGAGAGTTCGACATCAACATGGACCATGTCAGTCGACGGGTCAAGTAATTTAAAAGGGAGTAGACTAGGCTTAGTCCTTCAATCACCCGACAACGAAATAATCGAGCAGTCAATAAGGGCCGAGTATGAAGCACTCGTAGCTGAACTCACGCTTGCCAAGAGCATGAATATGAAACGAATTAAAGTGAAGTTCGACTCCCAGCTGATAACACGACAGCTCGACAGATCATATAAAGCAAAAGATACCAAGAGTATAGCCTGCTTGGATATAGCTACATAGCTCCATTCGACATTCGTACATTTCTTCCTCAAACAGATACCGTAGTGAAGCTCGCAAACTTAGAGCAAAAGCTGCTCATTTCAGTGTTGTCGAAGGAAAACTCTACAAAAGGTCATTCTCTGGTCCCTATCTACGGTATGTTGATCCAACAAAAGCAAGCCTTATGCGTAAGGAAATTCACGAGGGTGACTGTGGAAATCATTCCGGAGTTAGAAGCCTCGCAAGTTGATCCCTTACAGTAGGATATTATTGGCCGACAATGAGGTTTGACTCGACAAATTATGTCAAGAAGTGTGACAAATGCCAGAGATTCGCATAAGTCTCACACTAATCTCCAAATTGACTTAACTTCGTGACCTCACTATGACCTTTTATGACGTGAGGAATGGATATAGTTGGCAAAATTTCGACCGCAGCAGTAGGGAAGGTCTACATGCTCGTTCTCACAGATTACTTCAGCAAATGGGTCAAAGCCAAGGCCCATAAAAGGATCCAAGACTTCGAAGTGGAGAACTTCATCTGGAAAAACATCATTTGTAGGTTCGACATACCGAAGGAAATATTCACCGACAATGGCTCCAAATTCATTTCTTTCGACGTCCAAGACTTTTGTGAAAAATAAGGGATCAAATTGAGATTCTCGACTCCACGTTATCTGCAGTTGAACGGACAAGTAGAATCCATGAACAAAATGATTGTTGGAACACTTAAGAAGAAGCTCTACGCACAAAATGACTCTGGGTCGACATGGTTCCCAAAGTCCTCTGGTCATACAGAACCATTCCTCGAGTGTCGACAGGACAAACTCCATTCTCACTCATGCATGGAACCGAAGCTGTTCTACCAATCGAATTCAAGCTTCACATCGCAAGATGAACACGCTATAGTGGCTTCAAACTCACAAGCGTCCATCTGGTTAGCTAGCTATCAATAGATGGCCGCTCGACATTATAACAAAACTGTACGCATCCGAGCATTTAAGGAAAGAGATTGGGTCCTATGGCGAGTATTCCAAAACACTAAAGAACAAGGGGTAGGCAAACTCGACCCAACATGGGAAGACCTATAACAAATCAGGAAAGTGGTCGGACAAGTGGCATACAAGCTGTACGACATCGACGATCGTGAGATCAACAACAGTCGGAATGCTATACACCTAAAACAATACAATTTATAAACCCATTTCTCTTTCCTTATGTTTTTTATATTAAGAATTTACTGACTTGGGTGTCGGAGGGCCGTTGGCCGTAACGGCCAACGACAAACCTAAGCTGCATGGACAGGTCGAAGCCTTTACAGTAACCCTGCATTCAAGGCAAGCTTAATGGGCTCGACCATTATACACTCAATGGTTTAAAATTTGCTTTACACACGAGCACATCTGAAGACATTAGAGCTCGATAACAGTCTTCAAATCCACGAGTGAATCATAGACTTGAAGACTGGGGGGCAACAACCATTACAACTACAAATTCGACTTGACCCGTTGACCAAATATTCTACGCTCTATACATGATTATAAGACACTCTACACATGAGTCAGACAAATTTTTAGTTTATGTTCGACTCGAACATATGTAACTAACTCTATACTTGAGCATCTGAAATACTATAACATTTGAGTTATTACACTTGTTCAAATTGGTTGTGGGTACACTCGACATACATCTATGTTAGCATCTGTTATTTAAGTATTTGTTCCTACAGTCGACAATTCACGTCGCTTATTCAAATTTATTAAGTGTCCAAGAGTGTTATTCGACAGCTCGCTCGACATTAACATCATCTACCAAAATTTGACAGGAACGGTTAACCACTGTATTTTGGTTGAATTGTTCAAAACACACAAGTCATGATTTTTTCTCGACAAGTCATACTCGATAGACATTATTTAGGGAAAACTACTAATTTAGATCGACACGCTACAACCTACTGCATTTGACTTTGACTTGTTCAGAATAATATAGAATCAACAATCGACAACAAGTGTGTTCGACAAATTTAAGGTGCAAATTTTACTCGACAATATTACATTCGACAGAAGTATCCACACTTAAAATAGCAACAAAATTAGTTTAAACACGGTAATTCTCGGCCCAAAATGTGAAAAGATAAAAAGGATATGGAACCCAGTTCGACAGGGCAATACTCAGCCCAAATTAAAAATAAAGAGTATGGAAACCCAGTTCAAAAACTTAGCACTCGACCAAAAAACTAACTATTACAAAAGTGGCACTTAGCCAGAAAAGTTCATAAGTGTCGCTAATTCGGTTGCTAGTCGTCCCTTACCCGTCGAACATCCTGACCTGTCTCCGCATTTTCAATCCTTGCATCGTCAACAGTCGGTGGCACCTCCTCGACCATACCCTCGGCTTTACTGGCCTCCGCAGCAGGCAATGCTTGAATCTCCTCCCACGCCACGATTGCCTCATCTGGATTCTAGTGCTCGACCCTTCCTTCCTTATACTCCTTCATGAGTTCAGCCTTCATTTGCACCACTGCATCACTAGCTATGGTCTCGTACTTTTCTATTAAAGCACTCACTTATCGAAAGAGATTATCCATCTCGGCTTTTTGCTCCATCCGATACTTATCTTCATTCACCGCCAGCACGACTACCTTTTTCTCCAGCTTATCTAGCTTCTCGTCCTTCTCCCGATCGACTTTCTTCTTCTTCTTCAAATCTTCTAGCTTCATGGTGTTGACCTTCTTCTTCAGAGAAGAAAATTGTTGATTACTTTCTTTAAGCCGACATCCATAAGATGACATCTCATTCTTCAAGTAAACTTGGATTTCTAGAGCCTACATATAAAAATATATGGTTAAGTAAAATTGCCATGCCTTCCATTGACAAACTAAAACAAAAGAAGCTTACATGGAAAGCACTGGCGATCCCCCAGTCTATCATTTTCTTTATGCCAATATTGCTCATATGTTGAGCATCGCTAGGAAAAATGAATTAGTTGACATCCTCAATCAAAGCCTTGTAATCGTTGATTGTCGATGTCTCAACTAGGAAAGAAATGGTGATTTTAGGATGATACTCCTCGATGACCCCAACCTTTTATTTCTTCTTGGCCAGCTTAAGGGTAACCACCTTAGGAGTCGGGCTCGACGAAGACGGAGGCCTTTGAGTAAACGGCTGGGAAGAACTAAGCATATTGGCCACGCTCAGCTGCCCGTTTGACTGTTTTCTTTTTTGCGCTGACGCCTTTGCTCTTTCACGCCTCTTCCTCAACACCTCATCGGCAGTGGGAACATGAGGTTTCAAGTTCGACATAGAATCTGAAGTGAAGTTTTGCTCGACTTCAGAAATTGGAGAATGAAATTGGGTTCCACAAAGCAATTCAAAGCCGTGTCGAACTTAAGCATAAGTAACTAAATCCTTCA
Source organism: Xanthoceras sorbifolium (assembly GCA_003430845.1). Lineage (NCBI taxonomy): Eukaryota > Viridiplantae > Streptophyta > Magnoliopsida > Sapindales > Sapindaceae > Xanthoceras > Xanthoceras sorbifolium. Next base: position 15,248,617 of record CM010612.1, read on the forward strand.
GTCTAGGAAAAGGCGTGTAGACCACGAAAATAGGTGGGACTAGGATTGGGGCACTACAACCTGCAAAACAAGAGTCGGGAGGTCGACCAGATTACTTGGACATCGGGGCGGTGTCGGCTAAATAATCTTCGACGATCAAGTTAGTCCGATTCTGATAAGTAGAAACGAAATAATGAAATAGTAAGGGATTACACTTCCTAATCGTAGATAACAGATGGCGGAGGTCAAACGCAGATGGTCGAAAATTGTAATGTAGGGCGTTGGCCGGTTGCCAGAAATGTTTCGTGGACGGAGGTCCTCAGAAATTGTATTTCCGCAGCGGCGTAAAGTGCTTGAGAGCTTTGAGTGATTGAGAGTAAAGAATTTTGTGAACCCTCACTCTAAGTGAGGGTTGGCTTATATAGGGGGTGATCTACCAATTAGTGGGTGGGTCATCATCACTGATTTCTCGACGCGGATTAGGGAGGATATGATCGCCTCCTTGACTCGGTCTATCAGACTTTGAATTCAAAGTCTGATAGGGTTTGACGTGGTAGTCACGACCAAAAGGTTGGTATATAAAGTAGAGGGTGTAAGTGGTTGAGCGACGACCCTCTATGGGTAGAAACCCTTATAAGATGGTCGAGCGACCCACCATCTACCCTCATGGTTAAATGACAAGGGTATCTCGATGGCTGGGACAAGACTCAAGGCGAGTCATGTTGAGGTCGATATGCTTAGTTAAGCGATATAGTCTATCCATGCATATGGTCGAGCTACTGTATTGTTCATCAGGATTTGGGAAACCCATTTTGGAGTAGGTGAGGTGGTCGAATGACCTTGTCTTTTGGACTAACGACATTTTCTTCATGTGGGCTGCCTTATGGTTTTCTGTTGGTTTGACAAGGTATTGGGCCCATAGGTTTTATGGACATGATGTTGGATCGGGCTTTTATGCAGGCTTGAGTCCTTTTAGGCTTGCACTATTTTTGGTCAATACAAGGAGTACCTTCGATGATTTTTTTCTACCTTTGACCACAGTCTGCTCATTCTTAAACTTTCTTCACTCAGCAACTTCTTTCAACTACGCTTGGTTAGATCGATCGAGTGTATCAACTGTGTACACTCCTCACTATCACGCCCTATGAAACCTTGGGACTGATCTACAGACTCTGTGAAAAAAACAAAGAAACATCAGCAATAAAATTACTGGACAAGTGAGGCATAAACACATTACAAATCCCACCAGAGATGTTCCACGTCGACCGTATATAACCCCCATCGTCGAACGGCTCGATCACCAGTTGACCATTTGTAAAGAAGTATCTATCCTTCCACTCTCGATCATTCATCGTGAGGTCAATTATAAGGTGATAACAGCGGGGCCGAACGGAGAGCACATATCGACCGAGCTTGCCTTCATGAATCTTCATATAGTATGAATAGAAAAGATTCCTAAGTGTAAACGGGAGTCTGCTTTTCTCATGAAGAACTTCAATCGACAGTAGAAGCCTCCATCCATTTGACATCAGCTGGCTGGAGCCAAGTCGAAGAATCTAAAAAGCTCATGACTCAGAAACGGTGCCAGGGAATCTTAAACCTTGATGAAATGGTAGTTTGTAAAAACAAGTCCACTCCGAGACATCAGAATCTGTGCTTTTGCTATTTTCTCAACAGTCTTAGCTCAACAGATTCTTGTACATCAGAATTCGTGCTTTTGCTTGTTTCTCGGCAGTCTTAGCTCAACAGATTCTGGTATGCCATAATAGAATCTGATTCGCAGAAGATCAGACTCAGTAAGTTTTGAAGCCGGGTTTAATAACGGCACAAGTATCCCAGGGTCCTGCGACATCGAAACCTTAGCACCAACCACTTGGTTGCTCGACGTAAAACCAATCACATGACCACTCGATCATTTGTCGACCATGACAGTAGTAAGACCAGTTTCGGGCTCAACATCTAAATCTATAATTGCCGTGAAGGTCGTGACCGCAAATGGACGTGGTTTACTATCTGTCGACTCCCCGTTCGACGAAGGTAACCCCTTGTCTAACTCGATCTCCTTCAACACATCATCAACTAGGATCGACATGGCTCCAAACACTGTCGAGCAAAAATAAAAACTTAGTTAATGAGATCGAGTCTTATAAGCCTACACTTATTATAAAATTTTCTACGCAGTTGACGTTAATCACTCTACTTAGGACGCACGAAACTATTTAACCTATGCTTGACATCGACTTCTACGCCCTAGTATATTTACATAAACAGGTTTCTCTCCTAACAAAATGCCCTAGCAAGATCTAGAAGCAGTTTTTTCTACTTTTTGAAAAACAAAATCAAGAACAAGCGAGGGAAAATATAAACAGTTACAACAAAAGAAAGAAAAGCCAATATTAACCAAAACAAACAAGAAGTATTCAGCATAAAGACCATACCTTTAAGATTTCAATAGGATTCTAAAGAGAAACTGCAAAAACTGGCCAGAATATTGCAAAGTTCGCTGAAGAAAGAAACGTTTTGCTCTGAAAAGCACTTCTTGCTCTACTGGAAAATGAAAAATAGAGAGAGAAATAATCAGACAGAAGTCTTATAAATGACTCTCATGACCGCCTGCATGATTGACACGTAGCACACGATAATTAGCTGCACATTTATTAAGAAAGCAGACGAAGAGACTCTTAGTCACTTCAAACTTTTGCTTTTCTTCGAAACGACGCCTCACTTAAATACGACACGTCATCCCTAGTTTGTTATCTCGGCCAGTCTAAACGACGCCATTAAATGAACATTCGGTCGACATCACCGAATCATCACCTTGTATGGTAATCTTCGATCGACACATGTCTATCCCTCCTACATATCACCTCGTGTGATAAATTACTTTCATCTTGTGTGATGATCTTCGATCGACACATATCGATCCCTCTTATACATCACCTCATCTGATAAATTACTTTTACCTTGTGTGATGATCTTCGACCAACACATGTCGATCGAAGTTATATGATGAACACTTAAATTTGTATAATAATAAAGGTTAAAATCATTATTTTATACTATTAGTGGCATCAAATTACCTAACTTATTTATAACTACACTTAATTGTTAAACTTTCTATTTTGATGCAGGTTCAGTGTAATGGGCATAACTTTGTACTCAAATATCCAATCACTACGTTCTTGATAGTGTTGGAAAGATAAGTCATAGCCCTATAAGTTTGGTTTGTAAACTCTTATCAGATTTGGACTCCTTTAAAGACAAATATTGGATTATCTTGGGCTGGTTTGCATGGCCGCGTCAATTGGGCAGTCTTCACTATTTGGGCCATAACTCTCTCCAGAAAATTCCAAATATTATGAGTCTTATCATTCTAGAAAGATAAGAGAATTATCTACAACTTTGATGTTTATCACGAGATCAAATTGTCAAAGGAACGGTGCCTAATTCGGTGGACAAGTAGGTGCATGTGTGGAAAACAACAAAGTTGACAACTTTACCTTACCAAATTCAATCAACTTGGATTAATTTATTCCTACCATTTTTTACTTGTTTGCCTCTCATTGTGTCTATAAATAGAGGCCTTGTATAAGCTTGAAGGCAGCTTGGGTTCCTTGCCAAGTTCACCTTACATTGTTGTATTGTTGAACTTTTGTGATAATCTAATTTCTCTCTTGCTCATTTTATTTCTTTTACTTGTTTTCTTTCTTCTATCATGAGTAGCTAAATTCTCTTTTTGCTAAGGTGAAGGGTGAAGCTCTTGGTATGTGAATAAAGATTTATTTAACTCTTAACATGGTCTTAAAATTTATATTCATTTGTGTAAATTTATTTACATGTTTTATATTACTTTTCTTATTGAATTGAATTTTCATCTCTTACTCTTATGTGAAGTGGGGATCTTGACTTATTGTAGACAATTCTTGGCACAATGAATACTTGAATCCGTCTAGAACCGCATGGTTGTACCTGCACCTCTGACCAAGGATTCTTGATTCATTGTAGACAAACAACACCATAAATACTTGAATCCGTCTAGAACCGCATGGTTATACCTGCATCTGGCAAAGGAATCTTGATTTATGGTAGTTGATTGGCACAATAAGTACTTGAACCCATTTAATATAAGGAGTGTAGAGTACCCATTGTAATATAACTAAAAGAAAAGAAATATAACTTGATAGATGTGTAAAGAACTTAAATGGTCTAACTTCCGATTGGAACCTCCTTTATGTGTGGATTCCAATTGAGTGATAAAAATGAGTTAAATATAACTTAAACCATATACCAAGAGTGGAACCTCTAACCTTAGCATGTTTTAATTTAATTTGTTTCACCATTATACCTACCCTCATTTCATAATATTTTATTTCCTATTATATTTTCCTTGTAGATTTTTGTTGGTTTTTGCAGGATCTAAATATTCTTCCTCGTGGATCGACCCCGGTCTCACCGGGTTAATTTGTTACTTCGACATTCCTGCACTTGGGAGTAGAAATCCATTTTCTGGACGTGTCATTATATATCACCTCATGATAAATTACCTTTACCTTGTGTGATATCTTTGATCGACACATGTCGATCCCTCTTATATATCACCTTGTGTGCTAAATTACCTTCATCTTGTGTGATGATCTTCGACCAACACATGTCGATCGAAGTTATATATCACCTCATGATAAATTACCTTTACCTTGTGTGATATCTTTGATCGACACATGCCGATCCCTCTTATATATCACCTTGTGTGCTAAATTACCTTCATCTTGTGTGATGATCTTCGATCGACACATGTCGATCCTTCTTTTGAATCACCTCGTATGATAAATTACCATTACCTTGTATGATAATCTTCGATCGACACATGTCAATCCCTCTTATACATCACCTTATGTGATAAATTATTATCACCTTGTGTGATGATCTTCAATCCACACACGTCGATCCCTTTTATATATCACCTTATGTGATAAATTACCTTCACCTTGTGTGATGATCTTTGATCGACACATGTTGATCCTTCTTATATATCACCTCGTGTGATAAATTACTTCGATACATGTTGATCCTTCTTTTGCACCACCTCGTGTGATAAATTACCATCACCTTATGTGATAATCTTCAATCGACACATGTCGATCCCTCTTTTGCATCATCTCGTGTGATAAATTACCATCACCTTGTGTGATCATCTTCGATCGAAACATGTCGATTCCTTTAATACATCATCTTGTATGATATAATATTACGATCAACATTACTGATCGAGTGCATCAAGTCCGAGCTCTCATACTACTCTCTGTGTTTATAAAAAAAACTAAGAGACTAGAGGGCAAACTGTAGTGGTCAAAAATAGCTCAAAAGGCTAAGACTCGAAGACTGGCCTAAAACATGCCCGAGTAACGACCAAGGTCCATTACCGCTCTACATTCGACCAAGTCAATAGTGACCAAGTCAAGTGACTTACCAGTCAAGTCATTGACCCAGTTAAACATGGTTCTATCTAATCCTAACAACTTTAAGATAATAGGGATCCTTAGTATCTCAGAGCATGATCCTCTCGACCGGCTGCAACGGTCACTACCTTTACCCTATAAATATAGACCTAAGACCTCATAAACGGGATCATACATTTTTATACCCAAAAGCTGTCACTTTACTCTTAAGTAATCTAACTACCACTCAACAACGGTGTTGCCCTGCCTTCACTCGACGTAGTCGAAGCCAGGACCAAGTTCTCAACCTGACCAGCAAGCGTTACCACTATACGCTCGACTTCTTAGCTATGCTCGACCATATACGTTATCAGGTTATACCATATTCATTGTTTTATTTGCACTCAACTTCATCATCTAATTTGAACGTCGGAGTCTATTCGGCTAGGATTACCCCGGTATCCTAAAGAGATTGACCATGTTCACTCTTTTTGCAGGTTGTTGGCCCTAAAATCATCCGACCCGCAATCCCTGGATCTTGCCTTTAGATTCTAGCGTCTACAAAGATTTGATCAAGCATGGCAAGGTGCTAGTTCTCAGAGCAATAACAACAATTTTAATCAACATGCTAATGGTCAGAATCAGGTTATTGCAACACAGCAGACCAACTACAATAAGCCAAAAGCTCACTTTAATCAGAAGTTTGGCTATTTTTCCTCTCCCTAACACGGTTTAAGATGGTGCTTGGTACATGGACTAGTGGTGCAACCAACCACATTGCATCTAATCTTGGCAATCTCTCCATGAGATCTGATTATAGAGGTAATGAAAAACTTACAGTTGGTAATGGGCAACAATTAGCTATCTCTCATATAGGTAACACCAATCTTTTATCTCATACTTTACCTTTGCAAACTTTATATCTTAAAGACATCTTGCATGTGCCAAACATCACCAAAAACCTGTTAAGCATTTCTAAATTTACTAAAGATAACCATGACTTTTCTAAATTCTATGATGATCATTTTGTGATTAAGGCCAAGGATTCAAAGAGGGTGTTACTCTAAGGTCACTTAAAGGTGGTTTATATCAGCTTGAAGTCAGTGTTCCTTCTCCTTCCAAGCATTTTGAAACCTCTTGTAGTCCTTAGTCTGTGTACCTTACTCATTTCGAGTTTGATTCTTGTAATTCTTCAGCTTATATTGCTTCCAAAAATGTTGTCAATATTGCTGATTTGTGGCATGTGAAACTCGGCCATCCTTACTCTTTGGCTTTAAAAATAGTGTTGAACTCTTTACATTTGAATACAAATGTCTCTCAACTTTACTTTTGTGAGTCATGTAAGTTAGGCAAGATGCATCAATTGCCTTATACTCACTCCAATACTATATACACTACACATTTTGCTCTTATACATACAAAATTGTGGAGCCTTTTACCTATGTTACCTAATGAAGGCTTTAGGTACTACATTTCTTTTGTTGATGCCTATGGTCATTTTACTTAGTTGTTTCCACTACAGCTCAAATCTGAAGCCACCGAAGTTTTTATCCAATTTCAATGGCTGGTAGAAGTTTAGTTTGGTACTAAGATCAAATCTGTCCAATGTGACATGGGCAGTGAATTCACTCCTCTCACAGTTTATCTCAAATAAATTGGTGTTCTTGTTAGGAGGTATTGTCCTTACTCTCACCAATAGAATGAGGTGGCTGAGAGGAAACATCGACACCTTGTAGAACTGGCCTTACACTGTTGGCTCATGCATACATACCTCTTACTTTCTGGGCAAAGGGTTTCCAAACATCAGCTCTTTTGATTAACAACCTACCTACAGCCAAGCTCAACCTTAAGACTCCTTTTCAACTCTTACATCACAAAACACCAAACCTTAAATCCTTTGGTTGTGCATATAATGTTGGGATTTATGTCCTAAAGCTTGTAATTGTAATTGCTATTAGACATAAATAAAAGTTAAATGGTTATCATTCAAATAAAAATGTTTTGTATTTGTTCATACGTTTATATTGTGCAAGTAACTTCCGAGATTGCAAGATTTAATCTCAAAATGAGTATATGAAAGTCATATATAGTAGGATTCATTTTGAGACATGCAATCTAAAGAGTCTGTAGAGAGCAAACAAAGTCAGGTACTTTGTTTGTGGTTGATCTACTACTGCGGTCCATTCTGTATCGTACAGTGGTCTTATCCTAGACCGCCCATGTAGTTGACATGAGAATGGAAGGCACCTTATATGATGAGATCATATAGGACTGGACCACGGTTTATATGAATCTCTTACCAAGATCCGTTAGTAGATGAGATTCGTATATATCAACGAATGATAGCTATTTATAGGTGATCTTAATTCTGAGTGTCTTATCGACTCCTTCAGGTTGGATAGTGACTTTTGACTTACCATGAGTGAGGTCGATGTAGTATTCTCGACCAATACCTCAGTATCTTGGAGTTGCGGTTTAGCTTTTGGCTGAAGGGAGTTTTAGAAAACGTTTGATTATCGTATAACATGCAGAATTAGGTTTCAAAAATTTTCTTTTAATTAAAAAACTATTTTTCAATCAGGAACGAGTTCCTGTATAAACGCAGAAAAAGACTTTAGATGCTACATACCTTTTTCTTGATTTATTTTTCTGAATCTTCGATCTACCACCAGATCTTTTGAGCTATGACCCGTGGTTTAATAACGTGTGTGTGGGCACGTCACGGTAAGATAAGAAGGTCACTTTCTCCCTACAGCCGGTTGCACCTGCAAGAAAAGGAAGAGTAAGAAAAAAAACTTTTTTTTTCTTTTTTTTTTTTGGTGGCGGAATCCTCTTATGTTTCTCACTTATGTGTTAGGTTTTATTTTTCCTAGTATAATAACTCTTATATACTAGGTCTTTAGGGTTTTAGTTTTGACCAAGTCAAAATAGGATTCCTAATCCCTTTTTATTTTAGTCTCTCTAAAGAGTTTAATAATTGACTATTAGGAATTTTAAAATACTTAAATTATTTTAATTGTTTTGTCCTAGTCATTATTTAATCACATGATCTCATATTTAATAAATAGAATTAATAATTCATAATTCATAATTTCTATTAATTTATTAAATAATAATATTATTTAATTATTCTCTTTTATTTAAATCGCATTACTTTCGTAACACTATTAATTGGACTATCCAATTAATCTATCGTGACCCTCGTTACTAACAACCATAAGGGCTAGCAAGGGGACCTAATGGACCTACAGTTTTGAGCTCCAATAATACTTAGTAATATTACTTAAAACTCTTTAATTAATATTTCACGATTATTAACCTCAGAGTTATTCCACTAAAACCCCGAGGCTGCACTCTCAGAACTGTAGACGTGTTTATACAATCTGAAGTCTCAGTGTCCATTGATATAGCTAATTGCATATAGTGTGATCTTCCATAAATAGTTTGTTGTATGTAAGATTTCACCATAAATGGCCACGTCATCACCAAGTGCCAGCATGGCTCCAAGAGAGAAACTGTGAGTACGTGTCCCATTGAGAGTGATCCGATGCCCTCAGAAGGAAAGAGGTCTCGGTGAATGCCTACCGGAGACTGCGAGGACCTCATAAGTACCACGAGCTTCTCGAAAACAGTCGCCGACACACACGAGACCCAACAACCCAAGACAAGTTGAACGGAGAGATCGGGCCTGTCAGGAGCATGCTCACACTGCGACACAACAGTCTGATCACTGGAAAGTGGAAGGCTTGAGCGCAGAGGGCAGCATATGCATTAAATACGATGACAGGCGCAGGATACCGTTTAATGAAGCAAAACCCCTCTGGTGTTAGGAGCAGTCTGATGAAGAGACGAATGTTACGCGTTTAAGGAAACATTTCTCTGCCTACCTCTTGAAATGACATCTGTAGCATCTGCATATACTCGTAATAGAGGTCAACAAGAGGAACAGACTGAGACTATAAATACAAGTATTTATGGGAACTAAGGTACGCAATTTCGAGAAAAAACAACTACCCAGAAAAATATTTGACTTGCTCATTTACTCTTAAGAAAACCTTAAAGCTGACTTGATCGTCGGAGGTTGATCGCCGGCGAGAGTCTGGCACCTCTGACCAATAGATCTCTATTTTGACAGGTATACAAGTCCCAAAGTCCAAACCGAGCACTCTATAGATCCCGCGAGAACTCGTTTCGCGGGGTAATAGTTGTCTTTTTTTATACATCTTACGTGGCTTCATTGACTCGCGTTGACCGTAGAATCCATTTTTTACCATCAACAATTTAGGTGCTAGAAGGAGGGCTGAGTGTTATATTCCTCTGAGGAAAACCTTGACATGGATCCAGTCAATCCAGGAAAGGAACACAGTCCTCAGCAAACGTCACCTCCGGAGAACCCGTTATCTCCGATAAGGCAAACACCCCTCGGGTTCGTTATACCCGACTGCATGCCTACTGCAACCCAACCTCCTCCAATGACCCTACCTACAAAGATATCTACTCGAGACGCGGACCAGGCCGGATACCATCTTCAGAAGTTGATGGAGATTGTGGGGAGCAGACTCACCCCCCTGGAGAAAAGTACGTGAAAAGCACTGGACCTGGCAAGGAAGTCACCAAGACTAAGGGGAAAGAACCTCTGTCGCTTCCGGAACCTTTCACGGATGAGTCGCCTTCCCAAAGTCTTTTAATTGTATTCTTGAGTATTTTTGGTGCTTTTGATGTGTTTTCCTTGAGTGTGCAGGTTTAGGGACCTAAGTGATGATTTTATATATTTTTGGGGAAAATGTGTAATTTCAGTAACATTGGGGAAGGGCATCTATGAAAGAATAGTAAAGTTCTGGGGTACAATTGCAATTTCAGAAAGTTCCACCAAACTTAAGTGAAACGGTGCGTTTTGCACCTAAGGAATTTGAGTTTAGTGGAACGGCGCCGTTTTGGACCAAAGCATTGGTCCAAAACGACGCCGTTTTCGTTAAGAAAGAAAAACAAAAACAAAACTCGAATCTGCATGCATGGCGAGCACAGCCCCTCGCGCTTCTCCTCGCGACGAAGATGCCCAGTGCCCAACCAGCGTCCAGCGCGAGCACGACCGCAACCAGTCCCTCCTCGCGGTGCAGAAGAAGAACGGCATCCAGTGAGCAGCGCGAGGAACCGAGCGCGACCCGTGCTCATATGGGGAGCTCGCGGTCCAGAAACCATGAGAACCAGTGAGCATGGCGAGGGGCAGCGTGACCTATGCTCCTCACGGTGAAGTTCACGGTGCAGCAGCTCCTAACTGTCCAGTGAAGGCCGCGACCAAGCCACCGCGACCACAGGTAGCGGTGAAGGAAAAACGCAGCCCTAACAGGCTGCTATAAAAAGAAAATGGCAGCAGCTGGGCAAAAGGGAGAGAGCTCATGGCAGTGCAGTCCAGCAGCTCCCAAGCTGCTCCAAGGGTGATCTCCACCCTCCTAGCTCCTCCCAAACACATCCCAAGCATCACAAATCATCACAACATCTCTAGATCGTAAGTGTTTATCGAAGAAGACGAAGATCGAAAGCGGAGAAGTTCAAGCCGAACCAAAGCGGGACTTCGAGTCTTGAGAGCTTCGATGGGTTGTATTTCATCTCATTAATCTTCCTTTGATTGTTCATTTATGATTTTGAGTTGTTAGAACTATTGTTAGGTGATTTTCGGAACCGTGATCGGATTTGGATTTTATTGTTTATGAATATATTTTATGTGAGTTATCTCATGATATTATGTGCTTAATAATAATCAATATGTTTTCCATTTCCGTGATTGGAACCGTGTGACCACCTCGCATTATCCTCCATTGAATCCGTCTCATTTTATATTAATTGTTTTAGTTAATTTAATTTAGTTTAATTATTGAAAACCATGATTATGAGCTAAACTTGTAAGTTGGGGTTTTGATGGATCTTATTCTATGATGATTGAATGAATTGATTGTTTAATTTGTTGTGGTTGATTATTGTGTTGTTGAGTGGTTTTATTGTGCTTAATACTTTTGAATGTGAAAGCCTACATTTAGATGATAAATTGGTGGTGTGTTATGTACCAAGAGGAGACGCCCACCACGTGCTCGATATAATGTCCACCACAAGTAGAATTGGATAGAGATATACTAATTTGCTTGTGTGATCACATAGGGTGTTTATTGTGACTAATGCATTTCCATGCACTTGGATATACTATCGAGAGATAGGATATTAGTGTATGCGGAATAGGTCCGATTTACCTCGAGAGGGGACTCTGGATAAATTAGATGAACACGGTCATCATCATGCATAGTTAAACCTCAACAATGTGCTCTCATGAAATTCAATCGGATGGATTAGGTGAATTCAAATACCCTAACTAATCTCTCATATTGGTTGCTTGCTTTATTTTCTTGTCTTTATATTTTTATCATTTAATGTCTTTCGATTATTCAAATAGAAATAGGCTTGGTTAATTTTAGTACTCAACGCCTAAATATTCCTGTGGAGACGATAATTTACTCATCATTTTATTACTTGTGCCGACCCCGTATACTTGCGGGTACAAAAAGTCTGTGGAGACGATAATTTACTCATCATTTTATTACTTGTGCCGACCCCGTATACTTGCGGGTACAAAAAGTCGTGTCAACGGGGACCAGGCCGGATACCATCTTCAGAAGTTGATGGAGATTGTGGGGAGCAGACTCACCCCCCTGGAGAAAAGTACGTGAAAAGCACCGGACCTGGCAAGGAAGTCACCAAGACTAAGGGGAAAGAACCTCTGTCGCTCCCGGAACCTTTCACGGATGAGTCGCCTTCCCAAAGTACTGGTGATGGGTCATTTATTTTCATATATTTACGACCCTTAAACCGTATCTTTTAATTGTATTCTTAAGTATTTTTGGTGCTTTTGATGTGTTTTCCTTGAGTGTGCAGGTTTAGGGACCTAAATGATGATTTTGTATATTTTTGGGGAAAATGTGTAATTTCAGTACATTGTGGAAGGGCATCTATGAACGAATAGCAAAGATCTGGGGCAAACATGTAATTTCAAAAAGTTGACCCCAGCAATTAATGAAACGGTGCGTTTTGTCACCTAAGGTTTTGGTTTTAAGTTGAACGACGCCGTTTTGGACCAAAGCTTTGGTCCAAAACGACGCCGTTTTGGTTAAGAAAATAAAACAAAAAAATGCATGGCGAGCACAGCTTTCTTCCTCGCGCGACCAGCGCCCTTGCTCGCGTTGAAGACGCCCATGCCAACCAGTGAGCACGGCGAGCGCGACCGCGACCAGCCTCTCCTCGCGGCGCATCTCGCGGTGCAGAAGAAGAGTCGTCCAGTGAGCTGCGCGAGCTCCGAGCGCTACCTGTGCTCGCGTGGGAAGCTCGCGGTGCAGAAACAAAATGAAGCAGCGAGCGTGGCGAGGATAGAGCGCGACCAGTCCTTCCTCGGGTGCTGCTCGCGTCCCAGCTCTTCCAGCAGACCAGTGAAGGCCGCGACCAAGCCACTGCGACCACAGGTCGCGGTGAAGAAAAAAACGCGACCTAAGTTCGCACTATAAGAAGAAAAGTTGCAGAAACTTGCAGGGAGAGAGAGCTCGTGGCAGTGAAGTCCAGCAGCTCCCAAGCTGCTCCAAGGGTGATTTCAACCCTCCTTGCTCCTCCCAAACACATCCCAAGCATCACAAATCATCACAACATCTCTAGATCGTGGGTGTTCATCGAAGAAGACGAAGATCGAAAGCGGAGAAGTTCAAGCCGGACCAAAGCGGAACTTCGAGTCTTGAGAGCTTCGATGGGTTGTATTTCATCTCATTTATCTTCCTTGATTGTTCATTTATGATTATGAGTTGTTAGAACTATTGTTAGGTGATTTTCGGAACCGTAAACGGATTTGTATTTTATTGTTTATATATATATTTTCCATTTCCGTGATTGGAACCGTGTGACCACCTCGCATTATCCTCCATTGAATCCGTCTCGTTTTATTTTAATTGTTTTAGTTAATTTAATTTAGTTTAATTATTGAAAACCATGATTATGAGCTAAACTTGTGAGTTGGGGTTTTGATGGATCCTATTCTATGATGATTGAATGAATTGATTGTTTAATTTGTTGCGGTTGATTATTGTGTTGTTGAGTGGTTTTATTGTACTTAATGCTTTGAATGTGAAGGCCTACATTTAGATGATAAATTGGTGGTATGTTATGTACCGAGAGGAGACGCCCACCACGTGCTCGATATAATGTCCACCACAAGTAGAATTGGATAGAGATATACTAATTTGCTTGTGTGATCACATAGGGTGTTTATAGTGACTAATGCATTTCCATACACTTGGATATACCATCGAGAGATAGGATATTAGTGTGTGCGGAATAGGTCCGATTTACCTCGAGAGGGGACTTTGGATAAATTAGATGAACACGGTCATCATCATGCATAATTAAACCTCAACAATGTGCTCTCATGAAATTCAATCGGATGGATTAGGTGAATTCAAATACCCTAACTAATCTCTCATATTGGTTGCTTGCTTTATTTTCATGTCTTTATATTTTTATCATTCAATATCTTTGGATTATTCAAATAGAAATAGGCTTGGTTAATTTTAGTACTCAACGCCTAAATATCCCTGTGGAGACGATAATTTACTTATCATTTTATTACTTGTGCCGACCCCGTATACTTGCGGGTACAAAAAGTCGCATCAACTGGTAGCTCGCAGACAAAAGAGAAACAACCTCGGCGAGAAGAGAGGACTTACCGAGAAAGCAAGGGGAAGCGCGCCCCGACCAAAAAATCAAAGACGACGAAACAAGAGTGACGCCAACATTGCAGTAGCGAATCCAGCCAAAGCCCAGCAATTTCCGCCAGAAGTTACAAAACAAGTATCGACGAGAAATCGGTAGACGAAAGGAAGTCCATGCTGAGAGAAATCCGACAACTGAAAGAAAGACTCGAGTGAGTTCAAAGGAGAGGACCCCTACCCAAGAGCTCGACCCACTGCTTCGAGGCGACAGCGAGCAAGGTCACTGATAAAGTACTAGCAAAGAAGTTCTCGAGAAACTTTAAAATGCCCAGCATAAATGAGTACAGAGAAGACAGAGACCCAGTCGAGCACATATCCTGCTTCACCACTGTTGGCACCATCCCTTGTCTGAAATGGAACTTCATTCACTCGTGCTTTTGTCTAGTTTAGAGCGATTATAGGAGATATTTGATGGGTTTATTGAGTGTGCAGGTTGATAGGTTTCGTTGGCGATTTCAATTGATCTCAGCCAAAAAAACGAGTCTTGAATGTCGATTCGATTGTCGCCATAGTTCGAAGACTGCATTTTAGCTTTTCCAGAGAAGACTCGCAAGTTGAGGTCGCGACTTGCTCATGACCTTGCCAACTCGCGAGGCCAAAAATCCAGCAAACGGACCGAGACACACGCGACTTGACCCGCGACTTACTCATGAGTTGGTCAAGTAGCGATGACCATCAAAGCAGCCAGGGACTGAGGCACACGCGACTTGACCCGCGACTTACTCACAAGTTGGTCAAGTCGCGATGACCATCAAAGCAGCCAGTGACCAAGAGACACGCGACTTGACCCGCGACTTACTCGCGAGTTAGTCAAGTTGCGAAGGTAAAATTCCAGCCAAGGCCGAGGCACACGCGAGTTAACTCGCAACTTGGCCCGCGAGTTGCCAAGTCGCTGAGTGACGTGTAAGTGGTAACCCTAGCTGTCAGTATAAAAGGAAAACGGGATTTTGAGAAGGGGGGATTGAGAATTATCAGAAAAATAGAAGGAAGAGAGAAAGAAGGAGGAGGAAGAAGAAGAGAGAAGAAGGCCTAGGAGACTAGCCATCGGATCGACTCATCGGATAACTTCAATCACTCGTAGGAGTCGGATTTGTGCACGGGAAACTCAATCAAATTGGGTTCAGACGAGAGTCCAACCATTTAGAGTTTTTCTATCACAATCTTCTCCTTAGTCTTTTGTTCTTGATGTTACTCTTGATAAAACTTAATATGTATTATTATTTCTTATGTATGAACTAATTCCCTATACTAGGGTTGATGATGGATCTTACTATGAATTATGATTGAGATTAATATATGCTTGGGTGAATTAAGTTATTTAATTGAGTGTTGATTTAATGCTTTATTGATTGTGTATTGCTTGATTACCAATATCCAATATCTTGTTGTTGTGGGTTAAGTACCGAGAGGAGAAGTTCACAACGTGTTCGATAAATCAACACCATAACTTAGGAACCAAATAGAGATATATTGGTGTGAGTTATGTGATTAAATATGTTTCCGTGCTCATTGCATTCTCATATAGTTAACAATTATCGAGAGATAGGGTGTTAGTATATGTTGAATAGGTTCGATTTACCTTGAGAGGGGATTTCGGATAAATGTATAACATGATCATCAATTGTTGACTTGAACATCCAGGCATAGTTATCTTACATCATAAGGATTAGTTGGTGAAATCGGATTCCCTAGTTCCTTTTACCTCTGACAAGAATTACATAATAGTTATAGTTTTATAATTGCTTTGGTTACAAGTTACTCATCACAAATCTTGAATTAGTATTCTAGATAGCATTAGGCGTAGTTATTTTCAGTATTCAATTATCAATTGTCCTCGTGGGAACGATAATCAGAACTCACTATTCTATATTACTTATGCCGACCCCGTATACTTACGGGTACACAAAAGGCGTAATAAGTTTTTGGCACCAGTTGCTGGGGACGGTTTAGTCATAATTGATATTGATACCGACCTAGTCTAGTACTAATCTGGAAAATTTTCTTTCTTTTTGTTCTAAATCTACTTTTCACAATTGTTTTCTTACTTGTTTGGTCTTTGTTTTTGCAGGTAGTTCCAGCTGTGTATGAGATGTACAAGGCGCACTAACTCAGAGCCTCTTGAAGACTTTGACCAAGAGTGTAACACCCCCTGACCCGACCCGTCTGGATCGACCCAGGGAGCGCTACCGGGTTTTCAAACTTTTTTTAATTCTGTTTATAATTTGAAAATCAAATAAACTATAATTTAAAATCCTTTCTAGTGAGCCCATCAAAATCAGTTTTAAAAAAATTTCGGTAGAGTTTCCTCTGTTTTTCTAATTTCCCCAAAACCTATTTCAAATAAAATCCCAAATAAAATAAAAACCACACTTTAAATCTCTTTTTCAATCAAATGCGCACTCTGCCGTTTAGTGCGACTTCCAAACATATTCCAATAAAACATTTCATAATTTAATATTTACAAACCTTTGAAAATGAAAACAGAAACCATAAAACAATTATTTACAAAATATAAATATATAACACAATTATAAATTTCTGTATATGCATGCGTATCTAACCATATTATACAACAGTATATATATATCTACCCAAAAGTATAGTGACTCTGCTCCTCTATCTGCAGCTAACACGTCTTCAGTCTTTTCCTTCCTCGGTATCTCTATTATCTACGCGTGATAAAAACCAACGCGCTAAGCATATAGCTTAGTGGGTGTACACTAAACTCAATTATCAAAGTCATAAAATAATTTCATAATAAAAATATTAAAATGCTAACGTATAAAAATATTACAATATTCAACTCAATCACTGGAATAAATCATATGAAATCAGTTTAATAAAAATATCTAAATTCAATCAATAACTCATACGAAATTCAGTTTTCAATTCTTTTCTATTCATTTTACTCAACTCATTCTCAATTCTGGCCCTGTGATATACTTAACATACTTCAGGATTGGAATATGGGTCGTTCGACCTTGGTGGCTGTTTGTCGAACATAACTCCCAACCCGAGGACCGGCTCTTGGGGCTCATACTATCCAGGGGTGGTACATATAACTCCCTACCCTAGGACCGAGTGTTCGATAACCTAGAGAGGTACATATCTCCCTATCCCAGGACGAATCCTTAGGAAGGTACGTGTCTCCCTACCCCAAGATGAATCCTTGGGGAGGTACGTGTCTCCCTACCCCAGGACGAATCCTTGGGGAGGTACATAATATCAACATCAATATCAATATCGGTGCAGTACTGCTAAAAGAACCCAGCTGGTATACCAACCTCCTATATCCATATATATGTCCAAGTATTCTAGGGCCGTTTCACAATACCATATAGTCAAAATTTTCATATCAAACTCATTCATTTATTTTGAATAAAAAATTGAATTCACAAAAATCCATCAATTTCAACAATCGTAATATTCATAAAACAATATTCGTAAAACATGTTCGAAAACATTCAATTTCACAAATCCATAAATTTTCCAAATTAATAGTATATGGAAATTCAAATCAAATAATATAACGAAATCTATAAAAATTTCAGAATTACGTGTACACCAACCTGGATACCGTTTTTTTTCTGACTATTTTTTTTCTGGATTTTTTTCCCCTTTTTCCTTTTCTTTCTTTCCTCCTCCTTTCTTTTCTCCTTCTCTTTTTCTTTTCCTTTCTCCTTTCTCTTCTCTTCTTCTTCTTCTATTTTTCTTTTTCTTTCTCTTTCTTCCTTTCTCTCTCTTTTCTTTCTCTTTCTCTTTCTTTTCTCCGGTCTCTCTTTCTATTTCTGTTTTTCTGGATAGCTTCTTCGTGAAGCTTCACTGCCAGCTTATTTTTTTTTTATAAAAATTCGGTCATCGCGACCGCTCGTCGCGACCTGTGGTCGCGCCATTTGGTCACGTTGCTCACTGGAGTGATTTCACCGTTTTCATCGCGATCAACCATCGTGGTGTCTGGTTGCGATGTTGGTCGCGTTGCTCACTGCCCAAAATCAACATTTTCATCGCGAGCTAGTCAGCGCGATCCCTGGTCGCGGTGCTCACTGTCTAAAATCACAATTTTTCACTGCGAGCTGCTCATCGCGAGCCCTAGTCGCTGTGACTGGTCGCGGTACTCACTGCCCAGTTTTTCACCCTTCTCTTCGTGCATTGGTTTTCGACCGTTCAAATTGGTCTATTTGAAAACCTAAAAATATACATAAATTTAATTACATTTTACATCCCTCAAATCATAAATATCATATGCATATACTCAAAATTAATTATTTAAAATTAGGGATGTTACATAGAGATTGAACGAACGCTAATTCAAAGGGTAAGACAAGCAAGACAGCAAATTACCATGGAGGATCAGCTGCAGCAACAAGAAAATTCGGAGAACGCCAAGGCGTTGCGTGACTATGCTAGTCCTACCATGGTAGGAAATCAGTTGAGCATTTGACGACCTCCAGTTGTAGCCAACAATTTTGAGATCAAGTCGGCAATCATCCAGAGGATTCAGAACACTGTTCAGTTTGGGGGTATGCCGACCGATGATCCTAACAGCCATCTGGAGAGATTTCTGGAGATTTACGACACTTTCAAGCAGAATGGGGTGTCCAATGATGCAATTCGGCTGCGAATATTTCCTTTTTCATTAAAGGATAGAGCTAAGTTATGGTTGACTTCAATGCCGCCGAATACTTTCACAACTTGGGAAGGACTGGCTCAAGCTTTCCTTGTTAAGTATTTTCCACCAGGAAGAACAGCGAAGCTGCGAAATTATATCACTTAGTTTGTGCCAATTTGAGACAGAGTCATTGTATGATGCATGGGAAAGATACAAAGAGTCGATGAGGAGGTGCCCACACCACAGTTTATCTGATTGGCTTGTCGTACAGACATTTTATAATGGTCTTACACCACAAAACCGTAGCATGTTGGATGTAGCTGCTAGTGGTGCTTTGATGAGCAAACCACTAGAGATTGCTCGTGCTTTAATTGAAGAGATGGCCACAAACAGTTATTAGTGAGCCAATGAGAGAACAGTTTCGAGAAAAGTAGGTGGGCCAGCGACAGCTTTTGAAGTTGACGAGATCACATCACTTAAAGCACAAGTGGCTTTTTTGGCAAGTCAGATTAACAAATGGAATGTGAACTCTATCCGGTCAGCTACTTCAGGATGTGACATATGTGGAGGACAGCACATTAGTATAGAGTGCATGATGGGTAACTCTTTTGCAAGTGGTAATAGTGCAGAGTAGGTACAGTATGTGCATAACTTCAACAAGCCATACAATAATCCCTACTCGAACACTTACAACCCTGGCTGGAGAAATCACCCGAATTTTGCATGGAGCAATCAGCAGCAGAACAGCAATACGAAATCTATTCCGCCTGGTTTTCAGAATCAGGGAAATTTTCAAGGGAATCAAGTGTCCAATCAACAAGAGAAGAAACTAGCTTTGGAAGATATGTTGGTCAAATTCATGACTAAGATTGATTCCAAGATGGATAATCAAGACGCTGCAATGAAGAAGTTGAATGCAAAGATTGATCATGTATTATAGCAGAATCAGGTTGCCATTTAGAAACTCGAAGTGCAGATCGGCCAGATAGCTAGAGAGACACATAATAGAGTTCAAGGTACCCTGCCCGTAACACTGAAGTCAATCCCAAAGAACAGTGTAAGGAAATTACTTTGAGGAGTGGGAAGTAAGTTGATAACACAGCAGGAAGAGATCTCTCACAGAGCAAGTTTGAAAAGGCGGAAGCAGGAGTTGAGTCGTCATCCGCTCCATCAGTTCATCATGAAGATAAGAGGGATGAATCACTTCCGCCAATCCAAGAAGTCAAGGCTTATGTGCCACCTGTACCTTTCCCTCAAAGGCTGCAGAAGCACAAAGATGAGAAAAACTTTGCTAAATTTCTTGAAATATTTAAGAAACGTCACATAAAAATTCCTTTTGCAGAGGCTTTAGCTCAGATGCCGACGTATGTGAAGTTCTTGGAAGAGATTCTGTCAAAGAAAAGAAGACTTGAAGATCATGAAACTGTCGCTTTGACTGAAGAGTGCAGCGCCATTATTCATAATAAGTTACCTCAGAAACTAAAAGATTCAGGGAGTTTTACTATTCCTTGCACTATAGGAAGTTCTGAATTTGTTAATGAAGGGAATTTTAGAAAAAATTTTGATTATCGTATAACATGCGGAATTGGGTTTCAAAATTTTTTCTTATATTGAAAACCTTTTTCAATCAGGAACGAGTTCCTGTATATACGCAGAAAAAGATTTTAGAAACTACATACTTTTTTCTTGATTTTTCTTTTAATTCTGATTCCTTGATCTACCACCAGATCTTCCGAGTTATGACCCGTGGTCTAACAACGTATGTGTGGGCAAGTCACGGCAAGAGATGGAGGTCACGTGAAAAGAACGCCAGCCGAATTCTGTAAAAGAGGGGAGAGTCAGAAAAAACTTTTTTTTTTCTTTTCTTCTCTCTTTGGTGGCCGAATTCTCTTTCTTTTTCACTTGTGTGCTAGGTTCGGTTTTTTCCTAACTATATAACACTTATATAGTAGTCCTTTAGGGTTTTAGTTTGACCAAGTCAAAATAGGATTCTAAATCCTATTTATTTTTAGTCTCCCTAAAGACTTGAACCTGTGACCTTTTGGACTATTAAAATAATCTAATTATTTTAATTCTTTTGTTCTAGTCATTATTTACTCACATGACCTCATATTTAATAAATAGAATTAATAATTCATAATTATTAATTTCTATTATTTTATTAAATATTTAATTAATTAAATAATCACATTATTTAATTATTCTCTTTTATTTAAATCGCATTACTTTCGTAACACTATTAATTGGACCATTCAATTAATTTACCGTGATCCTCGTTACCAATAACCATAAGGGCTAGCAAGGGGACCTAATGGACCTACAGTTTTGAGCTTCAATAATACTTAGTAATATTAATTAAAACTCTTTAATTAATATTTCATGATAATTAACCTCGGAGTTATTCCACTAAAAACCCAAGGCTGCACTCTCAAAACTGTAGAAGTGTTTATACAATCTGAAGTCTCAGTGTCTATTGATATAGCTAATTGCATATAGTGTGATCCTCCACAAATAGTTCATAACTAGAGCTGGGTCATAAAGTCCGTTATACCCCTCTAGAAATATCTTTTCCTTTAAGTACCATTGATTCTCTAATGAACAATTAAATCCTGTCTTCCTCACGGAAGAAGAAGAGCGCTCATAATCGTTCAAGCCCTGAATCAACCCTTAAGGGAACTACTCATCTACTTCAATCAAGAAGGAGTGGATTCCACTATTGTGTTAAAATCTTCCCAGTCACAAGCCAAACCGCAACTCCAAGATACGGAGGTATTGGTTGAGATTCTCATTGATACGCCTTTTGTGTACCCGCAAGTATACGGGGTCGGCTCAAGTAATATAGATTTGTGAAGTTCGAATATCGTTCCCACGAGGACGTTTAGAAATTGAGTACTGAAATTTACCAAGCTTAATACTATCTAGATGATCAATTCAAAGATTGTGATTTGTGATTTATATTCTAAATGAATGAAAACTTGAAATTAAAATATCTTTTTATCAATGGAGATGGGAACTAGGGAATCCGATTTCACTTACTAATCCTAATGATTTAAGATAATCATGTATGGATGTCTAAGTTGATGATTGATGATCATGTTAACAATTTATCCGAAATCCTCTCTCGAGGTAAATCGAACCTATTCAACACATACTAACACCCTATCTCTCGATGGATGCTCAATATACGAGAATGCATTAAATATGGAAACATATTTAGATCAAATAACCTACACCAATATATCTCTATTTGGTTTCTAGGTCATTGTGGCAATTTATCGAACACGTGGTGGGCGTCTCCTTTCGGTACTTAATCAACCACAACAAGATATCGAATATTGGTGATCAATCAATATACAATCAATTAAATATTAAATCAACACTCAATCATAAAACTCAATTCATCCAACATTCATTAATCTCAATCAAAAGTCATAGCAAGTTCCATCATCATCCTTAGTGTAATAAATTAGTTCATCACTAGAAAACAAAAATACATAATAATATATATCAAGAACAACATGAATAATACAAGATTAAAGGAAAGATTGTGATAGAAAAACTCAATAGGGGTTGACTCTCGTCGAAACCGAATTGGTAGAGCTTTTCCGTGCACGAATCCGAATCCGTAGAGCGATTGAAGACGTTCGGAGAATCGATCCAATGGCTAGCTTCCTAGACCCTCTTCTCTCTTCTTCTTCCTCCTTCTCTCTCACTTTCTTGTCTTGTTCCTCCAAATTCCGAGATCCCCTTTCTCTCTCCTCACTTTTTATTTATAGAAGCATTTAGGGTTTGCTGGAAAAACCTCGCCGCGATCACCACCGCGACCTGTGGTCGCGCTGGCTTGGTCGCGGTGCTCACTGGATTGCTTGGACTGTTTCATCGCGAGCTGCACCGCGAGCTGAGGTCACGCTAGCTTGATCGCGGCGCTCACTGCCAAGGCCTCATCATTCAGCGCGATCCCATCACCGCGATCCCATCACCGCGATCATGGGCTGCTCGCTATGCTCTCTGCCAAGGAACTTACTCTCACCGCGACCACCTCATCGCGACCTGTGGTCGCGGTGAGCGGTCGCGCTGCTTCACTGCGAAAGGCCTCATCATTCAGCGCGATCCCATCACCGCGATCATGGGCTACTCGCCATGCTCTTTGCCAAGGAACTTACTCTCACCGCGACCTGTGGTCGCGGTGAGCGGTCGCGCTGTTCTCTGCCTGGATCTACATTTTCCACCGCGATTAGCACAGCGTGACCGTAGGTCGCGACGGACAGATCGCGACGCTCCCTGCCAGAAAATCACGGTTTTGGACCAAAAATTCCAAACTTCGCGCGGTTCCGAGAGAAACACCTAAAACCTACAAACACTTAACAAACACATCAAAAGCACCAAAAATACTCAAGAATGCAATTAAAAGATACGGTTTAAGGATCGTAATTATATGAAAATAAATGACCGATCAAATACCCCCAAACTTATCTTTTGCTTGTCCTCAAGCAAATCGGAACACACCACAACTAAAAACAAAAACAAAGAAAGCTAGAACTAAGAATAAAAAATGAACTAAGCTATATCCATTTTCGTAGGATGCAACGATGGCACTTAGCATGTGCCACAAGCCTTTAAACCCCTAGGTGGCCCTAATGGACGAGTTAAAGTCTCGTGAGGGTTTACCAGCTACGATACCCACAAACGTCCTAAGCTAATCACACACATAGCTACACATCAAATCAAACATAAACGCACATGCAAAGGCATAAGAGTAGCACAATAATCAGAAATATAAAATGCTGCCGATAAGCCTATACACCCTATCTCATATAGGAAACTTACATACAATGCATTGATAATCGTGATATCTCCATATCAATAAACTGCTGATATAATTCGCCTCGACTCTAGTCTCACCAGTTTTCACTCAATGACACACAGAACCTAGGTAATCACACCTTCAATTGCATACGACTGGAATTAATGAGCAAATAATTTCAAAATGCGTCATATGCATCACTATTTAGACAGAACGCACAGATTTAACAAAGGATCTCATGAAAGATATCAAATGCTAAGAACAGAAAAATTCATGCATATACATGTCAAATATTGCAATCTAGCTTCCTAAGGAGATCAACAGGACTTTATACGGTTGTAATGGGGCTTGGGGAAATTGGCTCAAAAAGAACGGAATTCGGGCTCAACGCACTTGGAAACCTACTGAGAGACTTCATGAAGATTTCAATTTGCACAATTTTTCTCACGACCACCAAATTCATTCAACTAGCATTCCCAATCTTTTCTCACATTTCTCCTTCAACCTCTTTTCTACCCCTTTTCAATTCTTACTTTGTGCATTCCATTTCTTTTTCTCATTTTAGCCAACTCTTTTTATTTTATTTATTTTATTTTATTTTTGTTGGCTAATTTATTTTTCTTCACATTACCCGTATCCATATCATCTTTTCTATTCCACTCCTTTCTCACTCAACACTTACATATTTTCTTTTAATTGTCTCTAGTTTCCAAGCGTCAAAGGTAATGTCTTACAATTTTGGCTAGGATCTTTGGACATGTAGGTCATACAATAAAAAGTTAATATGCGAGTGTTTGGCCGTGAATGGGATAGGGAGCACGCAATTACGGATAGGAAAACAAGCTTTTTAGGAATTCACACACAATGCCTGGATCATATCTCCAAAATCTACTCAATTGAACATTTAAAACATATACACACAATTTTCAAAATGCAGTTCATTAACATCCAATGCAAACCTATAGAGATCAATCTATCGACAATAAAGCTCAAGAAAGTGTATAAGAGTAGAAACAAAAAATTCCCTCAGAATAAATACGCAATAATCTCAAAATCTCACTAAAGGTAGTCTCCACTATTAATCAGAGCTATTAATTGACAGCTATCACACATTACAATGCAGAGACTTCAGACCTGAATGTTTAGATGCAAAGATACTATCGGCCATATTCTAGCTAACAACTTTGCACACTCACATGAACTAAGCATAAACATATTATTATTCAATTATCTGCGAGGCATGCATATGATTCGCTATTCTACAACAATAAAAACGAAAATACGAAAAATTCAAAAGTTGGTGTACGTGGCGTTGTTCAACCTAAGTCTTCCAAACGCAGTGCGTATGAGGAAAGTCTAGGTTTCCAGCTTATATACACCAACAAAACAAACAACAAAACACTAAAGATAAACACACCCCCAAACTTAACTCAAACATTGTCCGCAATGTTTAAAATTTAAATAAAACGAAACAAAAGCGATAAGCATGAAAGAAATGCAGCAGTATACAATCCAAATCTAAAACAATGTCAGTTTAGTAAATAACACAATAACAGTTTAGTAAAATAAAACAATAACAGAAATATAAAATAAAACAATTCAAGCTGGTGGAGGTGGTGGTGGACTCGAAGCTCTCTGAAATCTGCGGATGTAGGACTGAACAGTAAAACCTCTCCTCTGCAAGTCGGAAGAGACAGTCTGGAGGTACTGACTCATCTCATCAATAGCTGCATCCTGTCTGTCCATCCGCTGGTCAACATGCTGCTGGAGCTCCGTCATCCGATGATCCATATGCAGCTGCATGTCCATCATCTGCCCCTGAATATCCTCTAATGCACCCAATACCTGACCCCACTGAGAACCCTCAGCTGCTCCCTCAGAACGTCCATGTGAACTGCCTGCTGCAGAACCTCTAGTGCCTCTGGGGGTTCTCTGGAGGCAGCCTGGACGTCCTCCTCACTGTCATGAAAGTCGTCAATCGCGGCCAAAATATCTTCCAAATCGTCATCTCCAGTTGCGGGCTGACGCTCCTGCTCTCCAAGTCGTGGCAGCCCTCGCCTCTTGGCCAAATCATTATAAGTTGCCCTGTTCAAATTCTGCAGAGGCGAGCGGAGGTACTGTTGCTTATCTGCAGCATACACATCTATGCCATTAGAAGCACAAATGTGCGTGATCAAGCACGGAAATGGCAGCACACCTCGCAATCGATGGCCTGCATGACATATCTCATCTCTGATCAACATCCCAACATCTAATGCAATGCTACTCCCGATACAGTGCACCAATCGGGCGGTCTCCATGATAAGGGTCGAGCGATGCTGGACTGGCCGCAGGGAAAAATCAGAGAATATATGCCAGAATGCTGCGTCTATATGAAGCTCATGATGCTTGATAGGGGCAGTACCGTCCTCCCAAACTTGCGATCCTGACATCCGCAAACTCCCTGCCAAATCTGAGTTATGCTCTGAGAATAGTGGAAGCTCTGGATATCCAAGACGAAGGTCTGGCTGAGGAGTGGTGCCGAAATGAGCATTGATCACTTCTGGAGTGATCCTAATCTGAACTCCTCTGACTGGAACTATGTCGTAGTTATGGAAGTGTGGCGGATACATCGCGGCATAGAACTCGCGGACAATACTCTCATTCGCCCTGTTAGGCATCCGAATAAAGTTACCCCAACCCTGCTGGTCAATATGGGCGGGGATAACAGATACGGCCAACTCCTCCACGGTAATACCACGCTCCAAGAGAAGGGTTCTCCCCTTCTGAGCTGTCAACCGACCGTCGAATTCCGGGTTCGGGTCACCCACATTTTTCGGCTTTTCTTTCTCCGAAATTTTTGCCTTTTTAGACCCTTTTTGTTTTTGTTTGCCTTTTCCTTTTGAAGAACAGGATGCAAACCGGTCGGGATACTCCTCGTTAAACCGCTTCAACCTCGGCATTTCCCCACAATCCACACAGTTTCCACCAACTCAACAACAGCTACCAAATTATGGCAATTCAAAATGACTCCACAACTTCACAACAATCCTAACAACTTCTACCACAAAATCAATACTACAACCACATCAACAATACTACAACAACTAAATAAACCCCAATACTTCAACAATCTCTACCAAACACAAAATCACCACACAAATTCAAAAACCTCACCCACCACAAACTTCAATCTCTAGGCACTAAAACTACTCACAGCAATCCAAAATAGATCCCTACAACTTAATTGAAAGGAAAAGAATTAATTACCTTGCACCCTAGATTCTTGAGAGGCTTTGGAGTTGAGAGGATTTTGAAACAAATTCGGACGCGAGAACTGTTGAGAGAGTGTGTTTGTCGCGCATGCTAAGGATTTTATCCTCAATTCCTCATCGCGATCGCCTCACCGCGACCGCAGGTCCCGCTACGCGGTCGCGGTGGCTGATTTTTCCTCGAAACGCCACCGTTTGGATAAGTGATGGGTCAGCGCGAGGCTTCGCCGCGATCACAGGTGGCGTTGGTCTGCTCGCGCTGACCGCTGAACTCCCCTGGCAGTGAGCACCGCGACCTTCTCACCGCGACCATAAGTCGCGATGCGAGGTCGCGTTGCTCACTATGAAGTTTTCATTTTTTTCTTCTTCTAAGGCAGTGAGCACCGCGACCTTCTCACCGCGATCACAGGTCGCGCTGAGGTGATCGCGTTGCTCACTGTGAACTTTGGCAAAATTTTCTTCGTGAGGCAGTAAGCAACGCGACTGCGTCACCGCGACCATAGGTCGCGACGCAGGTCGCGGTGCTCACTGTGATGAGCACAAACTCTCCTCCTCTGTACCTGTCAAGAAACAAAATTCACAAAAATGAAAATTCACAACCAATAAACAACAAACCAAATCAAATCAAAAAAATTCAACAACAAAATTAAAGACTAAACATCAAAATTAAAAACAATCAAATTAAAATAACTTAAACCAATTCAAAATAGTCCAAATAGAATTCAAGTTGGGTTGCCTCCCAAGAAGCGCTAGTTATAGTCGTAGCTCGACTGTATGCCCTGTCATTTGGAACTTAGCAACTCCACCGAGGTTTTGGGCGGAATGGCAACTCCCTCTATGTAAAGCTTCAGTCGTTGGCCATTGACTTTGAATGTTTCCCCACTCAGGTTCTTGATATCCACAGCCCCATGTGGATACACTTTCACAATCTCGAATGGTCCGGACCATCGTGATTTCAATTTTCCTGGGAAGAGTCGCAGGCGAGAGTTAAATAGAAGAACTTTCTGCCCCACCTCCAACTATTTTCGCACGATATGCTTATCATGCCATCTTTTGGTGCGCTCTTTGTAAATTCGCGCATTCTCGTATGCATCCAACTGGAACTCCTCTAATTCATTTAGTTGCAGAAGACGCTTTTCACCTGCTAGCTGCATATTATAATTAAGCGCCTTCGTTGCCCAATAAGCTTTGTGCTGGAGCTCGACTGGCAAATGACATGACTTCCCATAAACCAACCTATAAGGAGACATCCCAATAGGTGTTTTGAAAGCTGTCCGGTAAGCCCATAGTGCATCGTCTAGTCGGACTGACCAATCCTTTCTGGAGCTATTCACCGTTTTCTCCAGAATTTGTTTGATCTCCCTATTCGAAATTTCCACCTGTCCGCTTGTCTGAGGGTGGTACGGTGTGGTGATGCGGTGAGTCACTCCATATCTTTTGAGTAGTGCTTCAAATTGCCGGTTGTAGAAGTGCGATCCTCCATCACTGATGACTGCCCGCGGTGTTCCAAACCTGCAGAAAATATTTTTCTTGAAAAATTTCAACACTACCTTTGCATCATTTGTCGGAGTGGCTATGGCTTCCACCTATTTGGAGACATAATCAACCGCAACTAGAATATATTAGTTGTTGAATGACATGGGAAATGGTCCCATGAAATCAACCCCCCACAAATCAAATAGCTCGACCTCAATGATGGGGTTTTGAGGCATTTGGTTCCGGCGGCTGATATTGCCTGTCCTTTGACACCTATCACATGAATCAATGAAGTGGCGGGTGTCTTGAAATATTGAGGGCCAATAGAAGCCTGATTGAAGAACTTTTGCGGACGTCTTTGAAGCGCTGAAGTGCCCTACACACTCCAAACTGTGACAATGCAGGAGGATATCTCTAATTTCCGTTTCTGGCACACAACGCCTAATAATGCCATCTGAACAATACTTGAACAAGTATGGTTCCTCCCACATGTAGTATTTCACGTCGGCAAAGAACTTCCTCCGTTTATGATAGGTCAAGTCTGGTGGAACGATCTCGCTCACCAAATAGTTTATAAAGTCAGCATACCATGGGGTCATAAGAGCCTGCAAAACAAAGAGTTGCTCATCAGGAAATGAATCATCGATAGGAATACTTACCTTCTCTTCATTGCAGCTGCGTTCTAGTCCAGAAAGATGGTCTGCCACCAAGTTTTCTGTTCCCTTCTTGTCCTTGATCTCTAGGTCGAACTCTTGCAGGAGTAAGACCCATCGAATGAGTCTTGGCTTGGCATCCTTCTTTGACATGAGATACTTGATCGCAGAATGATCAGTGTATACAATTATTTTAGCCCCCACCAAATATGACCTGAATTTTTCGAAAGCAAACACAATTGCCAATAGCTCTTTTTCTGTGGTGGCATAGTTGATTTGAGCATCTGTCAAAGTTCGACTAGCATAATAGACAACATGAAGGCGTTTGTCTATTCTCTGACCTAATACTGCCCCCACAGCAAAATCACTCGCATCGCACATTAATTCGAAGGGTAACTCCCAATTAGGGGCTGTGATAATCGGTGCGGAGGTGAGCTCCTTTTTTAGCTTCTGGAATGCACTATGGCATTCTTCTGTGAACTCAAATGTTACCTCTTTTGACAATAGATTGCAGAGGGGCTTGATGATCTTGGAGAAGTCTTTTATGAACCGGCGATAGAAACCGGCGTGTCTTAAAAAACTGCGGACTCCTCTTACGGAGGTGGGCGGTGGTAATTTTTCAATAACTTCTATTTTCGCCCTGTCCACCTCAATCTCTGTTGATGAGATTCTATGGCCCAAGACAATGCCTTCCTTCACTATGAAGTGACATTTCTCCCAATTCAGTACTAGATTCATCTCTTCACATCTTTTAAGCACTAAGGCCAAGTTGGCCAAACATACATCAAAAGACGAACCAAACACAGAAAAATCATCCATGAATATTTCAATGAAACGCTCGACCATATCAGAAAAGATAGCCATCATACATCGCTAAAAGGTCGCTGGGGCATTACAAAGGCCAAAGGGCATTCTTCTGTAGGCGAAGGTACCATAAGGGCAAGTGAAGGTTGTCTTCTCTTGATCTTCAGGTGCAATAGGTATCTGATTGTATCCTGAGTATCCGTCTAGGAAACAATAGTATGCGTGCCCTGCCAGTCTTTCTAACATTTGATCAATAAATGGAAGCGGAAAGTGATCTTTTCTTGTAGCAGTGTTTAGCTTCCTATAATCAATGCACACTCTCCAACCTGTGACTGTTCTGGTGGGGATTAATTCATTGTTTTCATTTCTCACTACCGTGATCCCCCCTTTCTTTGGCACCACTTGCACCGGACTCACCCATGAACTATCTGAGATGGGGTATATGATTCCAGCATCTAGCAATTTAAGAATCTCTGCTCTGACTACCTCTTTCACAATCGGATTCAGCCTGCGTTGATGTTCTATTGAAGTCTTGAAATTCTCCTCCATCAAGATCTTGTGCATGCACATGGTAGGGCTGATTCCCTTTATGTCAGAGATAGTCCACCCCAATGCGGACTTGTGCTGCTGCAGCACTCCCAGAAGTTTCTCCTCCTCTGTTTCATTTAAGGTAGCTGAAATTATTACTGGGAGGGAGTTAGATTCCCCCAAATAAGCGTACCTCAAATACTCAGGTAACTGCTTCAATTCGAGTTGAGGAGGTTTCTCGATTGAAGGTAGTATTTTAGGCTTCCCATGGCCTAAGTCTTCAACATATCTCCTGCCCCCGTATGGCATAGGGGGTGCTGAATTAAGACGGAAAGCATACTCAGCTATGCTATCATTTTCTTCTTCTTTAGTCTCTCCATGAGCCAAACAAGCTTCCAATGGCTCTTCAGGAATGCTCTTCTCAAAGGTTTCTTCAACTAAAGAGTCAATTGCATCAACTCTCAGGCAAGTGTTTGTAGTAGTTGCAAATTTTGTGGCCTTGAACACGTTGAAAACTGCCTCTTCCTCACCCACGCGTAGTGTCAACTTCCCTTGCTGCACATCTATTAGTGCTCCTCCGGTTGCTAAGAATGGTCTCCCCAATATGAGAGGAATATCTCTATCTTCCTCCATCTCTAACACAATGAAATCCACAGGGAAGTAGAATTTGTCCACCTTGATTAGCACATCTTCTATCACTCCGTAGGGGTATTTGACAGAACAGTCTGCCAATTGGAGTGTTACACTTGTTGGCTTCACTTCGCCCAAGCCTAGTTTCCTGAAAACAGAAAAAGGCATCAAATTAATGCTAGCACCTAGATCGCACAAAGCTTTAACAAATTCAGAACTCCCAATAGTGTAAGGAATAGTAAAACTCCCTGGATCTTTTAATTTCTGAGGTAATTTGTTCTGAATAATGGCACTGCATTCCTCAGTCAAGGCGATGGTTTCATGATCTTCAAGCCGTCTTTTCTTGGATAGA
This sequence comes from Xanthoceras sorbifolium, assembly GCA_003430845.1. Classification (NCBI taxonomy): domain Eukaryota; kingdom Viridiplantae; phylum Streptophyta; class Magnoliopsida; order Sapindales; family Sapindaceae; genus Xanthoceras; species Xanthoceras sorbifolium. The sequence goes on from CM010612.1 coordinate 15,279,933, forward strand.
ATTTCTTTCAAGAACTTCACATATGATGGCATCTGAGCTAAAGCCTCTGCAAAAGGAATGTTAATATGAAGTTTCTTAAAAATTTCAAGAAATTTAGCAAAATTCTTATCTTCTTTGTGCTTCTGTAGTCTTTCCGGAAAAGGTACAGGTGGCACATATGCCTTGACTACTTGGACAGGCGGGAGTGGTTCATCACTCTTTTTATTGTGACGAACTGGTGGTGTGGAAGGTGATTCAATGCTTGTTTCATTTGCTTCAGCTTCTTGTTGAGAGTGGTATCTTCCTGCAGTATTTTCTATTTCTTTTCCACTCCTCAAAGTGATTGCTTTACAATGCTCCTTGGGATTGACTTCAGTGTTGCTTGGTAATGTGCCATGAGCTCTGTATTGTGTCTCTCTAGCTATCTGGCCAATCTGTACCTCAAGCTTCTGAATGGCAGCTTGATTTTACTGCGCCACATGGTCAATCTTGCCATCCATCTTTTTCATTGCTGCGTCTTGTCCATCCATTCTGGAGTCAATTTTTGACATGAATTTAACCAGCATGTCTTCTAGGGCTGGTTTCCTCTCTTGCTGATTTGTTCCTTGATTTGGATGGACATTTCCTTGATTCTGAAAACCAGGTGGACCGGGTTTCGCATTGCTGTTCTGTTGATTATCACTCCATGAGAAATTTGGGTGATTTCTCCATCCAAGATTGTAAGTGCTTGAGTATGGGTTGTTGTATGGCTTGCTGAAGTTTTGTACATATTGTACCTGTTCAGCACTGCTTGTACCTGCAAAAGAAGAATTACCCATTGTGCACTCAGCACTGCCATGTGGTCCTCCACAGTTGTCACATCCAGGAGCTGCTGACTGTATGGAATTTACATTCCATTTGTTGACTTGGCTCGACAAAGAAGCAACTTGTGCTTTAAGTGATGTGATTTCGTCAACTTCATAAGCTGTAGCTGACCCAACTGCTCTCTTGGGACATGCTCTCTCATATGCCCACATATAGCTATTTGTGGACATTTCCTCAATTAATTGATGAGCTACGTCAGCTGGTTTGCTCATTAAAGCACCTTGAGCGGCTGCATCTAGCATGCATCGGTTTTGTAGTGTGAGCCCATTGTAGAATGTCAGCACTACAATCCAATCGGGTAAGCCGTGATGCGGACACTTTCTCAAAGTATCTTTGTATCTCTCCCAGACTTCATATAACAATTCCGTCTCCATTTGGGCGAATAGAACGATATCGTTTCTAAGCTTTGCAGTTTTCCCTGGTGGAAAATACTTGGTAAGGAAAGCTTGAGCTAGGCTTTCCCATGTAGTGAAAGTGTTCGGTGGCAATGAATTCAACCATAATTTAGCTCTGTCCTTTAATGAAAAGGGAAATATCCGCAGCCGAACTGCATCGTCAGACACCCCATTTTGTTTGAAGGTGTCGCATATTTCCAGAAATTGCTCCAGGTGGCTATTTGGGTCTTCAATTGGCATACCCCCAAATTGAACAGTATTTTGTATCATTTGAATGATTGCAGGCTTGATTTCAAAGTTGTTAGCCGCAACTGGAGGTCGTCGAATGCTCGACTGATTTCCTACCATGGTAGGAATGGCATAATCTCTCAATGCCTTGGCAATTTCTGGAGGTGCTTGTTGCTGCTCATTTTGCTGCTGTGCATGGTCTTCCATTGTAACTTGTTGTCGCGCTTGCCTCACTCTTTGAATAAGTGTTCGCTCGATTTCTGGATCAAGGGTTTCGAGAGACTCTAAACTACTACTACGTCTTGTTTGTCTCATACAAAAATAAAAATTCCTACACACAAAAAGAATCACACAAATAAGAAAACAAATGTAACAAGAAATTGAAGAAAATAAAGAAAATATCCAGATTAGTACTAGACTAAGTTGGTATCAATATCAATTATGACTGAACCGTCCCCGGCAACGGCGCCAAAAACTTGATATGCCTTTTGTGTACCCGCAAGTATACGGGGTCGGCTCAAGTAATATAGATTTGTGAAGTTCGAATATCGTTCCCACGAGGACGTTTAGAAATTGAGTATTGAAATTTACCAAGCTTAATACTATCTAGATGATCAATTCAAAGATTGTGATTTGTGATTTATATTCTAAATGAATGAAAACTTGAAATTAAAATATCTTTTTATCAATGGAGATAGGAACTAGGGAATCCGATTTCACTTACTAATCCTAATGATTTAAGATAATCATGTATGGATGTCTAAGTTGATGATTGATGATCATGTTAACAATTTATCCAAAATCCTCTCTCGAGGTAAATCGAACCTATTCAACACATACTAACACCCTATCTCTCGATGGATGCTCAATATACGAGAATGCATTAAATATGGAAACATATTTAGATCAAATAACCTACACCAATATATCTCTATTTGGTTTCTAGGTCATTGTGACAATTTATCGAACACGTGGTGGGCGTCTCCTTTCGGTACTTAATCCACCACAACAAGATATCGAATATTGGTGATCAATCAATATACAATCAATTAAATATTAAATCAACACTCAATCATAAAACTCAATTCATCCAACATTCATTAATCTCAATCAAAAGTCATAGCAAGTTCCATCATCATCCCTAGTGTAATAAATTAGTTCATCACTAGAAAACAAAAATACATAATAATATATATCAAGAACAACATGAATAATACAAGATTAAAGGAAAGATTGTGATAGAAAAACTCAATGGGGGTTGACTCTCGTCGAAACCGAATTGGTAGAGCTTTTCCGTGCACGAATCCGAATCCTTAGAGCGATTGAAGATGTCCGGAGAATCGATCCAATGGCTAGCTTCCTAGACCCTCTTCTCTCTTCTTCTTTCTCCTTCTCTCTCTCTTTCTTGTCTTGTTCCTCCAAATTCCGAGATCCCCTTTCTCTCTCCTCACTTTCTATTTATAGAAGCATTTAGGGCTTGCTGGAAAAACCTCACCGCTATCACCACCGTGACCTGTGGTCGCGCTGGCTTGGTCGCGGTGCTCACTGGATTGCTTGGACTGTTTCATCGCGAGCTGTACCGCGAGCTGAGGTCGCGCTAGCTTGATCGCGGCGCTCACTGCCAAGGCCTCATCATTCAGCGCGATCCCATCACCGCGATTATGGGCTGCTCGCCATGCTCTTTGCCAAGGAACTTACTCTCACCGCGACCACCTCATCGCGACCTGTGGTCGCGGTGAGCGGTCGCGCTGCTCACTGCGAAGGTCTCATCATTCAGCGCGATCCCATCATCGCGATCATGGGCTGCTCACCATGTTCTCTGCCAAGGAACTTACTCTCACCGCGACCTGTGGTCGCGGTGAGCGGTCGCGCTGCTCTCTGCCTGGATCTACATTTTCCACCGCTATCAGCACAGTGTGACCGTAGGTCGCGACGGACAGATCGCGACGCTCCCTGCCAGAAAATCACGGTTTTGGACCAAAAATTCCAAACTTCGCGCGGTTCCGAGAGAAACACCTAAAACCTATAAACACTTAACAAACACATCAAAAGCACTAAAAATACTCAAGAATGCAATTAAAAGATACGGTTTAAGGATCGTAATTATATGAAAATAAATGACCGATCACTCATCAACCTCACTCATGGTAAATCAAAAGCCACGATCCAACCTGAAGGAGTCGATAAGACACTCAAGATTAAGATCACCTATAAATAGCCATCGTTTATCGATTATATATGAATCGTATCTACTAACGGATCTTGGTGAGAGATTCATATAAATATTGGCCCAGTCCTATATGATCTCTTCATATAAGGTGCCTCCATTCTCATATCAACTACATGAGCGGTCTAGGATAAGACCACCGTACTTTACAGAATGGACCGCAGCAGTAGATCAATCACAAACAAAGTACCCAGCTTTGTTCGCTCTCTACGGACTCTTTAGATTACACGTCTCAAAATGAATCCTCTATGTATATGACCATCATATACTCATTATGAGATTACATCTTGCAATCTAGGATGTTCTTGCACAATACGAATGTATTACTGAATATAAAACTTTTATAAATTTGAATGATAATCTAAGTAATTCTTATTATTGTCTTTAACCATTTACAATTACAAGCTTTAGGGCATAAATCCCAACAGTTAAAGCACTATGTGATTTAGGTGCTAGCATTAATTTGATGCCTTTTTCTGTTTTCAGGAAGCTAGGATTGGGCGAGGTGAAACCGACAAGTGTGACACTCCAGTTAGCAGATCGTTCTGTTAAATATCCATATGGAGTAATTGAAGATGTGCTAGTTGACAAGTTTTATGTGCTTGAAATGGAGGAAGATGTAGATATTCCTTTCATCTTGGTGCGACCATTCCTAGCCACCGGAGGTGCATTAATAGATGTGCAGTAAAGGAAACTGACATTGCGAGTAGGTAGTGAAGAAGCGGTATTCAATGTATGTAAGGCCACAAAATTTGCAACTACCACAGACACATGCCTTCGAATTGATGTAGTCGATTCCTTAGTTGAAGAGATTTTCCATGAAAGCAATCCTGAAGAACCGCTGGAAGCTTGTTTAACTCACAGAGCGACAAAAGAAGCAGAAAATGACAGCATAGTTGAGTATGCATTCCGCCTTGATTCAGCAGCCCCTATGCCAGGTGGAGGCAAGAGATATTTTGAAGAGTTGGGCCAGGGGAAGCCTAAGATACCACCGTCAATCGAGAAGCCTCCTCAACTCTAGTTGAAGCAGTTACCAGAGCATTTGAGGTATGCTTATTTGGGGGAATCTAACTCCCTTTCAGTTATTATTTCAGCTACCTTAAATGAAGCAGAAGAAGAGAAGCTTTTGAGAGTGCTGCGACAGCACAAGACAACATTGGGGTGTACCATCTCCGACATAAAGGGAATCAGCCCTACCATGTGCATGCACAAAATTCTGATGGAAGATAACTTCAAGCCTTCAATTGAACATCAACGCAGGTTGAACCCAATTATGAAAGAGGTAGTCCGAGTAGAGGTACTTAAATTGTTAGATGCAGGAATCATATACCCTATCTCAGACAGTTCATGGGTAAGTCCGGTGCAAGTAGTGCCAAAGAATGGGGGAATCACGGTTGTAAAGAATGACAACAACAAACTAATCCCCACCAGAACAGTTACAGGTTGGAGGGTCTGCATCGATTACAGGAAGCTGAACACTGCAACAAGAAAAGATCACTTCCCGCTTCCATTCATTGATCAAATGTTAGAAAGACTGGCAGGGCATGCTTATTATTGTTTCCTAGATGGCTACTCAGGATACAATCAGATACCTATTGCATCTGAAGATCAAGAGAAAACAACATTCACTTGTCCTTATGGGACTTTTGCCTATGAGAGGATGCCCTTTGGTTTATGTAATGCACCAGCAACCTTTCAGCGATGTATGATGGCTATTTTTTCTAATATGGTTGAGCGGTTCATAAAGATCTTCATGGATGACTTTTCTGTGTTTGGTTCATCTTTTGATGCATGTTTGGCCAATTTGGCCTTAGTGCTTAAAAGATGTGAAGAGACGAATATAGTGCTCAATTGGGAAAAATATCACTTTATGGTGAAGGAGGGCATTGTCCTGGGTCACAAAATTTTGTCAGTTGGCATTGAGGTGGATAGGGCAAAGATTGAAGTTATTGAGAAGTTGCTACCACCTACATCTGTGAGAGGAATTCGCAGTTTTCTGGGCCACGCCGGTTTCTATCGCCGGTTCATCAAAGATTTCTCCAAGATTATCAAGCCTCTATGCAGCTTTTTATCTAAAGAGGTAGCATTTGAGTTTAATGAGGAATGTCATATTGCATTCCAGCAGCTGAAGAAGGAGCTCACTTCTGCACCAATCATCACAGCACCTAATTGGGATCTACCATTCGAGTTAATATGTGATGCAAGTGACTATGTTATGGGGGCAGTGTTGGATCAGAGAATTGAAAAACGCCTTCATGTTATTTACTATGCGAGTCGTACCTTGACAGATGCTCAAATCAACTATGCCACCACAGAGAAGGAGCTGTTGGCCATAATGTTTACCTTCGAGAAATTTTGGTCATATTTGGTTGGGGCCAAAGTGATTGTGTGCACTGATCACTCAACGATCAAATATCTCATGTCGAAGAAAGATGCAAAACCGAGACTCATTCGATGGGTCTTGCTACTTCAAGAATTGGACCTGGAGATCAAGGACAAGAAGGGAACAGAAAACCTCGTGGTAGACTATCTAAGTCGCCTAGAACGTGACAGCAATAAAGAGAAGGTAAGTATTCCCATTGATGATTCGTTCCTTGATGAACAACTCTTTATTTTGCAGGCTTTAATGACCCCATGGTATGCTGATTTTATGAACTACTTGGTGAGCGAGATCATTCCTCTAGATTTGACCTACCATTAGCGGAGGAAGTTTTTCGCCGACGTGAAGTACTACATGTGGGAGGAACCATACTTGTTCAAGTATTGTTTTGATGGTATAATCAGAAAATGTGTACCAGAAACGGAAATCAGAGATATTCTCTTGTATTGCCACAGTTTGGAGTGTGGAGGGCACTTTAGTGCTTCGAAGAAGGCCGCGAAAGTTCTTCAGTCGGGCTTCTACTGGCCATCAATATTTCAGGATGCTCGGCGCTTTGTCGACTCATGTGATAGGTGTCAGAGAACAGGCAATATCAGCTGCTGGAACCAAATGCCTCTAAACTCCATCCTGGAGGTCGAGCTGTTTGACTTATGGGGGGTTGATTTCATGGGACCATTCCCCATGTCTTTCAACAACCAGTACATTCTGGTAGCGGTTGATTATGTCTCCAAATGGGTGGAAGCCATAGCCACCCCAACAAATGATGCGAAGGTAGTGCTGAATTTTTTCAAGAAAAATATTTTTTGTAGGTTCGGAACACCATGGGCAGTCATCAGTGATGGGGGTTCACACTTCTGCAACCGGTAATTTGAAGCGCTATTCAAAAGGTATGGAGTTACTCACCGCATCACCATACTGTACCACGCTCAGACAAGTGGGCAGGTGGAAATATCAAATAGGGAAATCAAGCAGATCTTGGAGAAAACAGTGATTAGTTCCAGGAAAGACTGGTCGGTCCGGCTAGATGATGCATTATGGGCCTATCGGACAGCCTTCAAAACCTCTATTGGGATGTCACCTTATAGGCTGGTTTACGGAAAATCATGCCATCTCCTAGTGGAACTCCAGCATAAGGCTTATTGGGTAGTCAAGGCACTTAATTTTGACATGCACTTAGCAGGGGAGAAGCGCCTATTGCAGCTGAACGAGTTAGAGGAGTTCCGGCTAGATGCGTGTGAGAATGCCCGAATCTACAAAGAGCGCATCAAGAGATGGCATGACAAGCATATTATGCGGAAAGAGTTTGAGGTGGGGCAGAAAGTCCTTTTTAATTCTCACCTGCGGCTCTTTCCAGGAAAGTTGAAGTCACGATGGTCCGGGTCATTTGAGATCGTGAAAGTGTATCCGTATGGGGTTGTGGATATCAAGAATATGAGTGGAGAATCGTTCAAAGTCAATGGGCAACGACTGAAGCTAGATATCGAGGGAGCTACCATGCCACCCAAAACATCGGTAGCATTGCTCAACTCCACTTGATAGGGCATACAGTCGAGCTATGACTATAAACAAGCGCTTCTTGGGAGGCAACCCAAGTTCTTCCAATTTTAATTTTGTTTAATTTGGTTTATGTTTTTTTTTATTTGTTTGTTTTCCGTTTGAGTTTTGATGTTTAAGCTTTCTAAATAATATTCGTTGATGTTTATTTATTCTTACACAGGTAGAGCTTGAGAAGGGGAGAAAAATCTGGAGGATGAAAAATAGAGACTCGCGACTTGCGAAGTCACGAGTAACTCGCGACCAAACTCGCGTGTGTCTCGGGAAATTTCTGGGTATTAGTCTTCGTGACTTCACGCGCGACTTGCCAAGTCACGGGTAAGTTGCGACAAACCCTAAATGGTTAGTGAAACGGTGAGTTTTATGCCAAACCCATGACAATTAGCCTTCGCAACTTGAGTCGCGACCAAAGTATAAATGTGTTATGTGTTGTTTGATTTTTGTGGTTCTTTTGTTTTTGATGTGTTATTGGATGGTGATTGTGTGCTAGTTTTCATGTGTTGTGCTTCATTAGTTGATTTGATGTTTTCGATGGTTTTTGATTACGTGTTCTCGTGTTTTCGATACGTATATCGGCTGGAAACCTAAAATTTCTTTATACGCTTTGCTTTTGGAAAATATAGGTATAACAACGTCACGTACGTTTCGATGTGAGTAGTTTTAATTTGTTTCTTTGTTGTGTTATTTTGTTGGTTCAGGATTGTCCAATGTCATATCACGGTGAGTCATCACGGGCTGTTACCCAGCGGAGTCATAAACGACCACTCTAAGTTAATCCCGACTTCAAAAAACGCAAGTGCATGTTCTATAAACGGGTGTTATACTTAGAGCGAGGTATCGATGTTGCATCTATGGAAGGAACAGTGATACCAGCTGTGATAGCAGATAGGCAATGGGAACGCTATGTGTAGCATCCTTATGATGCCAACGAAAAGTTAGTCAATGAGTTTTATGCCTCCATGATCCCTGAAGATTTCTTTGCATACGGGACTGTACTGGTACAAGGGATTCTAGTGACGCTAACTCCGGAGATAGTGAACAATTTTTTCCACTTGCAGAATTTTCCTGAACCAGTAGGCAGCTGGGTTGAACATGAATTCTTTCATCCACATAACTGGGACTTGGTGGGATCATTGCGAGCAGATAAAGCCTACCGTCGATGGGTGTTTCAGGATCAGGAGCTGCTTCACTCTGAGCTAAAGGCTGACATGGCTTGGTGGCACATCTTCTGCTGCCATTCCATCCTTCCCAAATTACATCGGACTACACCCACTATGCCGATGGCCAAGACTCTATTCAGCATTCAGCAGGGGCTGCCATTGCACATAGGGCAAATTATTATTAGTGAAATTCACTACTCAGCAACTCTGACCAAGGGAGTCCTTCCTTTTCCCTGCTTGATCACACATTTCTTTGAAATGACAGGAATTAATGTGAGTACTGTGGGAGGTCAGATGCACGCTCCACAGGTCCCTCTTGGTCGCTATACTTACAACCTATTGGTCAAGGCGAGGACTGTGCCTCCAGCCGCCCAGGGATCTGATAAGGAGATGGAGCATGAGTAGGGTCTAGGCTAACAGGGGGCCGCACCTATAGATGACGAGCAGCACTTAGCCCCACCTGCGTATGACGATCACCTCTTGACAGCCATAGCAGTGATGCAAGCATCCTTCGAAGGGCGTTTGGACCTTATGGAGGCTAGGATTAACTCCCGGCTGGACGTCATGGAAGAAAACATGATAGGTTTGGGATGTCGGATGACTACCATGGGGAACAAAATCGACAGAATTGAAACCGCCGCCATTCAGCAGTTCTCTCGCAGGCGCTCCAGAACTCCACCGCCACCGTTCAGTCGATAGGACATTGGGTTTATTATCATTCTTTTCTTTATTTATTGTTTTATTCTGTCTTGTTTGTCTCGTGTGTTGTTTTGTTTTTGACTTGAGTTATGTGGTGTTCCACTTCTAAGCCAAAGTCAACATTGGGGACAATGTTGATATTAAGTTTGGGGGTGGGTTTGTTTGGTTGATGTGTTTTGTATTTTGTATTTTTATTTTGTTTGGGTGTTGTGCTTGTGTGTTTTGTGATGTATGTTTAAGTAAAAAAAAAAAAAAAAACCTTGAACATCATTGAACCTTATTGTTGCAGGGCATATACTTTCAGTTAGGAATCTGTTGCTAGTTTCTGCAAGAAAAATTGAAATGTTAGGTACCACTCATGACTTTTTGACTACTTTGCACCATGTCTTGTTGCATTCTATGTTTCTTTTTCGGAAAGCATGCGTAGATCAACCAACTAGGATTAATAGTGAAGACTACCTGGTAAGCGAATTGAGCCAACCAACTAGCATTCTATGTATCTTGTTCTAATCTGATACACTCTTCTCGATTTATTTGTCATATGTAGATTGATTTCTATAGGTTTTGCTTTAGACACGACTGAACTTATCTATATGAATATCACTTGCGTGTATTGCTGTTGATATGGCTGATTCTTGTGAAAGGATGTAGGCTATGTGTGTTATTAACCAGTAAAAAGGCCTTTTCCCTACCATGTTGCATGCTCCATTAGCCCCTTTGAAACCAAACACGCGAACCATTTCTAAAGTCACCAATACTAAAACATATCAAAGCCTGATTGATAAAAAGCCTTATCCGTTGAGCTTAGGATCGACTAGAGATGTGTCATTAATAGAAAAGGAGTCTTTGTTTTTGAAAAAAAATGTTGATGGGGAAAATAAAAAGGGATTGCCATAAATAAGTTATTTAAAAAAAAAAAAAGTTGTTTAGACTGTTGTGAAGAGAAGAAAGAAAGAACCAATAGAAAAAGCAAAATAAGGGTTCTTAAAGACGATTGATGGGCATAAAAAGACTTGAAGAAGATTGAGTAAGTTAAGACTATAATATTGATTCTAAACTCTTGCTTGAACCTAAAAATTCCGTTCTTTCCGTAACCCTTACCCTTGGCCCCATTACAACCGATTAAAATACCTACTGATCGCTTGATGATTCCAATCCGATATTTATACATGTGAAGTGAATTCTGTGGTTCTTAGTGTCTGAATCCGTTCATGAGATCTTTTGCTTAATCTGAGCGTCATTCTACTACTTGGGTTCTATGCGAATTTCATTTTGAATATTTTTTTTTTATGCTTAAACTCCAATTCGCATATGTTGTTGAGAGTGTTGCCTAGGATCTGAACGACTTGAGTGAAATTAATTGAGAGGTTAGAGTCGAGGCGAATTACATCCTGGTAGTTGGTTAAATGTTTGCTTTCGTTTAAGGCTCATAGAATGTTACTTGTGCGTGGCATGTAGTACAAAATTTAATGAGTGGATGATTTCAAATCAGTTCTATTACGGGTGCGAATAATTGTTCTTGACATGGGTATATGTTTAGCATGATTTTGTTTCTTTGATGTTCAAGCTGTGTGTTTGTAGGTATCGTCGCTGGTAAACCCTCACGAGACTACAACGCGTCCACTAGGGACACCTAGGGGCTTAAAGGCTTGTGGCACATGCTAAGTGCTATCGTGTTACCTACGAAAGTGGTTTAGATTAGTTTTCTAGTGTAGATTTGCAAACCCTCTGTGTTTGTGTCAATGTTTTCCTGTTTTGAATTTCATGTGTTGGTCGTTTTGCTTTCTTATCTCCCATCTTTGCTCGAGGACGAAAGGAAGTCCATGCTGAGAGAAATCTGACAGCTGAAAGAAGGACTCGAGCGAGTTCAAATGAGAGGACCCCTACCCAAGAGCTCTACCCACTACTTCGAGGCGATGGCAAGCAAGTTCACTGATAAAGTACTAGCAAAGAAATTCTCGAGAAACTTCAAAATGCCCAGCATAAACGAGTATAGAGAAGACAGAGACCCAGTCGAGCACATATCCTGCTTCACCACTGTTGGCACCATCCCTTGTCGGAAATGGAACTTTATTCACTCGTGCTTTTGTCCAGTTTAGAGCGATTATGGGAGATATTTGATGGGTTTATTGAGTGTGCAGGCTGATAGGTTTCGTTGGCAATTTCAGTTGATCTCAGCCAAAAAAACGAGTCTTGAATGTCGATTCGATGATCGCCATAGTTCAAAGACTGCATTTCAGCTCTTCCAGAGAAGACTCGCGAGTTGGGGTCGCGACTTGCTCGCGACCTTGCCAACTAGTGAGGCCAAAAATCCAGCAAACGGACCGAGAAACACGCGACTTACTCTCGAGTTGGTCAAGTCACGATGACCATCAAAGCAGCCAGGGACCGAGGCACACGCGACTTAACCTGCGACTTACTCATGAGTTGGTCAAGTCGCGATGACCATCAAAGCAGCTAGGGACCGAGAGACACGCGACTTGACCAACGACTTACTCGCGAGTTGGTCAAGTCGTGAAGGCAAAATTCCAGCCAAGGCCGAGGCACAAGCGAGTTGACTTATGACTTGGCCCGCGAGTTGCCAAGTCGCGAGTGACGTGTAAGTGGTAACCCTAGCTATCAGTATAAAAGGAAAACGAGATTTTGAGAAGGGGGGATTGAGAATTATCAGAAAAACAGAATGAATAGAGAAAAAAGGAGGAAGAAGAAGAGAGAAGAAGGCCTGGAAGACTAGCCATCGGATCGACTCATCGGACGACTTCAATCACTCGCAGGAGTCGGATTTGAGCACGGGAAACTCAATCAAATCGGGTTCAGACGAGAGTCCAGCTGTTTAGAGTTTTTCTATCACAATCTTCTCCTTAGTCTTTTGTTCTTGATGTTACTCTTGATAAAACTTAATATGTATTCTTATTTCTTAAGTATGAACTAATTCCTTATACTAGGGATGATGATGGATCTTACTATGAATTATGATTGAGATTAATATATGCTTGGGTGAATTAAGTTATTTAATTGAGTGTTGATTTAATGCTTTATTGATTGTGTATTGCTTGATCACCAATATCCAATATCTTGTTGTTGTGGGTTAAGTACCGAGAGGAGACGCTCACAACGTGTTCGATAAATCAACACCATAACTTAGGAAACAAATAGAGATATATTGGTGTGAGTTATGTGATTAAATATATTTCCGTGTTCATTGCATTCTCATATAGTTAACTGTCATCGAGAGATAGGGTGTTAGTATATGTTGAATAGGTTCGATTTACCTTGAGAGAGGATTTCGGATAAATGTATAACATGATCATCAATTGTTGACTTGAACATCCAGGCATAGCTATCTTACATCATAAGGATTAGTTGGTGAAATCGGATTCCCTAGTTCCTTTTACCTCTGATAAGAATTACATGATAGTTATAGTTTTATAATTGCTTTGGTTACAAGTTACTCATCACAAATTTTGAATTAGTATTCTAGATAGCATTAGGCGTGGTTATTTTCAGTATTTAATTATCAATTGTCCTTATGGGAACAATAATCAGAACTCACTATTCTATATTACTTGTTCCGACCCCGTATACTTGTGAGTACACAAAAGGCGTAACAACCACTCTTATGGGCACCTAAACCACAGATGACCGATTGTTATGCCAGGACCGATTGTTATGCCAGGCCTTCCCAATCACTTTCGGAGAACTCGCAGGAAACTGGTTCCGACAACTCCCCCCTCGCAGCATCGACAACTTCGAGCAGTTTAGCAGAGCATTCTCCCAACAGTTTATGGTAAGCGTACAAAGAAAGACATCCCTATCTCACCTACCTTCAGTCAAGCAAGGGAGAGGAGAATCCATCAGAGCATATTTGTCCTGCTTCAACCGGGAAGCTGTCTATGTAGAAGATTTTAACGATGCAGCTGCAATAAACATATTTACAAATGGGCTACAGAGTGGGGCATTTTCCTTCCAACTGAGGAAACAACGACCAAAAACCTACCCGGAGATGGTAGAGGTAGCAGCCGACTATGCTCTTACCGAGGAAGAGGAAATAGCTCAAGGCGGCCATCTAGTACACGGCGTACAACCCAACGAACCCGATCATTCAAGAACCCATCCCAACAAAGGGGATAATGATCGCTTTAAAGGAAGAGGACTCCGAGAGGATCGCTGAGAAGTTAGAAACCGGCTGCGAGAAGTCAAAAGGGCGGAAGGGAGATTCGACCGATATACTCCCCTAACGCGGGGACAGGAAGAGATATTATCAATCGCTCAAAGCAAAGGAATCGTTACTTGGCCGGGAAAGATGACCTCGGCGCCCCAAAAGCGAGATAAAGATAGGTACTACCGTTTTCACCGAGACTACGGACACGACACTTCTAAGTGTTTCCAACTTAAGGATCACATTGAAAATCTAATTCGAGATGGACACCTGAAAGAGTTCGTGGTAAGGAGGGATGGCGACAACGCCCAACGCCTGGCGAGAAGGACTTTCGACAAAAAACCAGAACATCCGAGGGGGGCAGCATGACAAAACAACCCCCAAAGCCCCAAGAGGCCGAATGAACTGTCCGAAAGCCCGAAAGCTAGCCCTATCAACACAATATATGGTGGTCCGGGAACCGGCTACAGCAATAGGGAACGAAAATCGGAGATCCGGGAAGTCTTCAATACTAGTAGACCTTCGGAAATACATTTAATACAGCGGGACAACAAAAGACTGCGAGAAGATTGGGACACCATTTCGTTCACTCCAAAGGACGGCATCGGAGTAAACGCGAAACCAAATGATGCCATAGTCGTAGAACTCCAAATTGCACATAGGAATGTACGAAGAATCATGGTAGATAATAGGAGTTCCGCTGACATCCTCCACCTCTCTGTGTTCGACCAGTTGGGTCTCCAGCGTAAGGACTTGGAACCTTTCAACACCTCCTCCCGAGCATTCGGCGAGGCAGAGATCAGACCATGGGGAGCAATGATGCTTCCAGTCAGAATTGGAACTAAACCTTCAAAAAAACTGTACTGCTGGAGTTTGTGGTAATCGACATACCCAATTGGCCTTACAATGCATTACTGGGGAGGCCTTTCCTTAATAAAGCAAAAGCGGTGACTGCCATCTACTATCTCAAAGTCAAATTCCCCACTGAAAATGGAGTCGGAGAGATAAAAGGTTGCTAGGGACAGCCCGACAAACCAATTTGTCCGCCTTCAAAAACAAAGGAGAAAGGGAAGTCCGCCAAATCACCGAGAAGAAAAATTGAAGGAAAGAGAAAAAGGATGGCAAGGATTTGTAGCAATTAAAAATAATCGAGGAAGAAGAGCACGCGGAAGTCCCTAGAGAATTCCCCTTAGACCCGCGAGAACCCACAGTACGAGAAATGATCGATGAGATATAACCCACCAAGGACGTTGTTCTCAACCAAGACTTCCCCGAGAAGGTCATTAAAATAGGGGCGAAGCAAGGTCGGAGAAGACCTAGCAAAACTGCTCTGTGAATTCAAGGATATCTTCGCATAGAGTCATTTCAACATACTGAGAATCAATCCTTCTACCATTTCCCACGGATTAGTTGTATGCCGCAATATGAAACTAGTGGTCCAAAAGCGACGACATTTTAATCCTGCAAGAAACTTCGTCATACGAGAAGAAGTTGAGAAGCTTCTCGCCACAGGATCCATCTGAGAATCACGTTACCCATCTTGGATTGCCAATGTGGTCCTAGTCAAGAAAAAGAACGGGAAATGGAGGATGTGCGTGGATTTTACGGATTTGAACAAAGCTTGCCCAAACGATAGTTTCCCACTCCCAAAAATCGATCAACTAGTAGATGCTACAGCAGGCCACGAACTCCTCGGCTTTATGGACGCATAGTCAGGATATAATCAGATCTAGATGCATCCACTTGACGAAGAGAAAACAACCTTCACCACTGATCAGGGTTTGTACTGTTACACTGTAATGCCCTTCGGCCTAAAAAACGCTGAAGCTACCTACCAGAGGCTGGTTAATCAAATGTTCGCAAAGAAAATAGGACAAACAATGGAAGTATACGTTGACGATATGTTAACTAAAAGCTTAACTGCCGAAGAACACTCCCACAACCTGCGAGAAACATTTGAAATCCTGCGGGAATATGAAATGAAGTTGAACCCCGAGAAATGTGTTTTTGGCGTGGCCTCAGGAAAGTTTTTAGGTTTCCTAGTTCACCAGAGAGGGATTGAAGCCAACCCAGAAAAGATAGATGCCCTTGTCAAGATGAACCCCCCAGAACGCTCAAAGAATTCCAACGCCTCACAGGATGTCCTGCGGTATTAAATCGATTCATCGCGAGATCCACAAACAAGTGTCCTTCCTTTCTTCAAAGTAATTAAGAAAGGCAAGGGGGTTGAATGGACCGAGGAATGTAACGAGGCCTTCCATCAATTGAAAACCTATCTTGGAAAGGCCCCTGTGCTGTCGAAACCACTACCAAATGAGACTCTGTATCTCTACCTCTCAGTAACTGACGCTGCGAGAAGTTCTATCTTAATACGAGAAGAAAAGAGGGTACAAAAACTAGTATGCTACGTCAGCAAAGCTTTGATCGCCGCTGAGACAAGGTACCCCGATGCGGAAAAGATGGCCCTAGCTCTAATCGTAGCCGAACGAAAGTTACGACCTTACTTCCAGGCACACAACATTGAAGTACTCACAAACTGCCCTCTGAAATAGATATTGTAGAAACCAGAAGTATCGGAGAGGCTGACCAAGTAGGCAATCGAGCTAAGCGAATTCGACGTAAGCTTTAGACAGCGAACCGCAATCAAGGGGCAAGCCGTAGCAGACTTCATCGCCGAATTCACCGAACCGATAATCGACATTTTCCCCACCGATACGGAAGAAGGTAACATTTACCTGTGGAAGTTACACGTAGATGGTGCCTCCAATTCACATGGAAGTAGGGCAGGAATGGTCCTTACGACCCCTGAGCAAGATGAAGTAGAGTGTGTACTAAGGTTCGCTTTCAAAGCGACCAATAACGTTGCGGAATACGAGGCCCTTCTCATGGGACTCCGTGTAGCCACCGCTTAAGATGCTGATAAGATAGACATCATCAGCGACTCGCAGCTAGTGTTCAACCAAATCTGTAACGAGTACCAAGCAAAGGAGGAAGGAATGATCGCCTATCTGGAAAAGGCGCGACGAGCTCTCGGCAGGTTTACCAAATTCAGAATCACGCAGATCCTTAGGTCGGAGAACTTGAAAGCTGACGCTCTATCTAAACTAGCATCGGCCATTAACGTCCTGCTATCAAAAACTGTGCCAGTAGCGCACCTCTCGCAACCAAGCATATGCGAAGAAGACGATCTCATGGTCGCTGAAGTAAACCTCGCGGAAATAACGTGGATCACACTCATTAAAGCATACCTAGAACAGGGAATCCTTCCAGAAGATAAGAACGTAGCCAAAAGATTAAGGTATCGAGCTACACGATACACTATGATGGATGGAGAGATGTATCGAAGAGGATTCTCCAGGACCTTGCAGAGGTGCATCGACCCTCAAGAATCCGCGAGAATCCTGCAAGCGATACATGGACAAGTTTGTAGAAATCATGCCAGAGGAAACAGTTTGGCACATAAGGCCCTACGACAAGATTTTTATTGGCCAACGATGTTCCAAGACGCCAAAGAAACAGCTTCCAATTGTGATAAATGCCAAAGGATCGCTGACAATATCAAGCAGCCGCCGGAGAAATTAAGAAGTCTCACGTCCCCATGGCCTTTCGTGTAGTGGGGGATCGACCTTATCGGACTTATGCCAGCGGCGAAAGGACAAGCAAAGTATGCTATAGTGGCCGCCGATTACTTCACCAAATGGGCAGATGCGGAACCTTTAGTTCGGATCACTGAATAGAACACTACTGATTTTGTGAGAAAATCTATCATATACAGATTTGGAGTCCCAGACACTATTATCTCCGACAATGGTACATAATTCGACAACCTCAATTTTTCAGAATTTTGTAGGGGATGGGGGATAAGGAACTACTACGCATTTGTAGCACACCAGCAGACCAATGGGCAAGTGGAGGCTGTGAACAAAATCATCAAGCATACTATAAAAGCAAAGCTAGACTCAAAGAAAGGCAAGTGGGCCGAAAAACTCCCTGAAGTCCTTTGTTAAAACCGCAGGTTCCTTAGCAGACAAATGGGAAAGACCATATCATATTATCGGGCAAGCAGGTCACGGTTGTTATAAGATCGCCAGGTTAGATGGAAAGATAATTAGCCACCCTTGGAATGCTTAATATCTTAAGATGTATTACCCAAGAAAAATGTACGAACAAATGTATTGATGATCGCAATGATATATGGAAATGAATTTTTGTGCACAACCCTTCGCGAATACCTTGTTGGTTTGTAGAAAACGGCGAGAACGCCTCATCAAAGATAAAAGTCTCCCCTGAGAAGAGTTAACAAAAACTCTCTCCAAAGGCCTGATAAGACGGCGAGAACGCCACGTCAAAAACTAAAAATCTTGCCTGAGAAGAGTTAACAAAAACTCTTTCCAAAGGCCTAATAAAACGGCGAGAATGCCACGTCAAAAACTAAAAATCTCGCCTGAGAAGAGTTAACAAAAACTCTCTTTAAAGGCCTGATAAGACGGCAAGAACGCCGCATCAAATATAAAAATCTCGCCTGAGAAGAGTTAACAAAAACTCTCTCCAAAGGCTTGATAAGACGGCGAGAATGCCACATCAAAGATAAAAATCTCACCTGAAAAGGGTTAACAAAAACTCTCTCCAAAGGCTTAATAAGACGGCGAGAACGCCACATCAAAGATAAAAAATTTCGTCTGAGAAGAGTTAACAAAAACTCTCTCTGAAAATTTAATAAAACAGCGAGAACGCTGCGACAAAGAAAAAGCAGAGAAAATACTAGGGTCAAAGATAAAAGTCTCGGTTGAGGAAAGATAACTAAAACAATGCTCAGCAAGATAGTGTTGTCTAAATAAGTCTAAAGGAGCAAATCTCAAAGGGATCCAGGTGCAGCGAGAAATCACATTAAGGCCAACCATGTCATAAGTCCTGAACGCTGCCCAAACGACCCACCCTTCAGGACTCGGGGGTAAGAAGTAGATAAAAAATATACATATATACAACAGAAAATTCAACAGATTCAAATCGCTTCAACTACACGTATATTCGAATCAAAGGCATCAACAAAATACTGAAGGCAATCAGATCATAGTCAAAGATATCAAAAAATATCCCATATAAATATATTTATATATATATATATATATATTAAGAATTCATAACTATTACAAAAGGTTCGCGATGCTAAGGAGCATAAGGATCAGGATCTTGAGAATTCTTAAAGGGCTCAAGATCCTGAAGATTCTTAGAAGGCTCAGGACCTTGAGAAGTTTTCTCCTTCTTGGACAGCTCCACCAGGGAAAGATGGTCCTCAGGATCCGTTTCCACCGAGGTCGAGGCTTCTTTTTCACTCCAAACCAGGCTTTCCTCACCATCTAACAACTCGTAGTCCACGTCTGGATCAGGTCCAGCATCTATCCTCAAACCAAAAATACTAGACCCGAGTTTTTCGGCAGTTTAGACCTTAGGAAGACCACTTTGGTCAGGTATTTCCATATGCATATCCAAGACGGGCAAACCCCAAGATCAACAATGAGCCCGCCATAGCTTCCTGGAATCACGAAGGGACTCCAAGGCCCTCGCAGCGTTACTCTGGATAGCAAGGTCCATCAACTTCCTTGCCTCCAAATCAAAGTTCGACTTCACGATGTTTCGGCATTCTTGAATACCAATCCTGAACTCTCGATGCATAAAGGCATCAAAAGCAGGGGAGCCTTGTAACGATCTACGGATCTAATCTCGATCTCGGTCTTCATACCCTCTAAGTTAGAACGGAAGGCGTCGACAGTACAGCTAAGCTCAGTAACCTTCTCCTTTGACTGAGCGAGTTTCCCTTCAACTTCTACCCGAGTGGCAACGGCAGCATCAAGAAGACTATTGGCAAAAGCAATCACCACATTCTTCTCAGACAAAAAAGCAGCTTTCTCAGCCTCGAAAGCCTCCAGTTTGTCTTCACAATCGTTCACTCTGGTTTTATAAATCTCCCTCTCGGACGAGAGTGTCCTCACCATATCTCGAGGTCTCCAACTCTCTTTTTAAGCACCTCTCATTCTTTAAGCGTCGCTTCGTTAATAGAAAAAGAAGTCCGCTCAGCCTCAAGATCAGCAAGACAACGTTGTAGGGCCTCTTTCTTGATCACCGCGACATCAAACTTCAGCAGAAACTGTACAATCAAAGGAAAATAGATTAACACCTGTGAAGAATCGAAAATAAATGGGGAAAGGAATGACAAGTTACCGCGGTCGAAAAGCTAAAGAACGATTGCAGCTGTTTCTCGATGGACTCTCCCAAAAAACTGTCAGCAGTTTCTTGCATCTCAGAGCGAATGTCTTTGGTCAGCACTCGTCTAAGGACCGCCTTTAAGGAAAGGTCGGATGAAGTAGGAATAGCATTGCGAGAGCCATCGACGACATCCGTGAGAACTTCGGCACTATCGCCACCCATCGATTTCGGAGGCCCCTCTTCCTCTTGAACAGCAGGGCCCTTACCCTTTGCAGAGGAGTGGCGCAGTAAGGGTTCCTCCTCCAAATCACACGCATCGATGCCTGCCACTACCAGATTCTCTCTCTCGGGGACGACCGCAGAAGTAGCATCAGGAGCACTCGCGGGAAGAGAAGGGACAATACTAACGGGAGGAATCAACGCAGGAACGCCCAATGAGTGGCCCATCCTTCTCGACCAGGCGGGGAGGACGGCCAGTGAGAACATGCTTAACTTTGGTCCCAGGAGAACCCACCCCTTTAGATGACGAACCGGGGGCATTAAAATCCCTGGTCACCCTACTCCTTTTCGCAGGAACATCAGGAGTTGGGGAAGTATCTTCACCACGAGCGACCGAAGCCCAATCCAGGTCATCTCCCCAACGTTTCATGAAGACTGAAACTCGTTCTCCAACATTTGTGGTCTTCTTCGAAGGAGACCACCTCTTCTTGTCCGAATCCTTGCCCAGTTCTCGGCGAGAGGCAGTGGAAAGATTCTTCAAATCTCTAACCTCTCGACCAGAAATTGGATCCTCGTCCTGAACTAAAAAAGGAGCCAAAAAGAAAAGTCAGCCAAAGCACAATTAATTATATGAAATGAACGAAGATAAGAAAACTCACTGCGGAGGCGCTCGCGGATGAATTCATCCGTATAGTGACGAAAGATATTAAACGCACGTCGCTCTAATGCTTTGTCGCAACAAAGTAGAGTCGCACAGCGATCATACATGCGAGAGGTAACGACCCGCAGAATTCGGTGGGCTTCTTGGTTGGTCAACTTGGGGCTCTCATTCCAAGTATCTGCACAAAAAGGAAATGGTAACTCACGCGATACACACTATAAAGATGAAGACACGTCCGACTAATCAAGAAAATACTTGGCTGAGTAAATAAACGAGGGACGCACTGCTTCGCTCAAAGACTTCTCTCTATTAGCAGGAAGATTGCGCCCCCAGTCTCCGCCGATAAAAAACCAAGCCTTATTCCAATATTTGTTGGAAGATGGAAGCCCCCACAGAACCCCTCTCTTCTTCTCGTCCGATACATCAAGCTTGCCGAAAAGTTTCTTGCCATCCTCGCCGATAGGCAGCCATTGGTTTGGAGTGCTCGACGCGAGATAATAGGACCTCTCGGTGCCGGGTGATGATCGAAGCTGATAACAATGGCAGATCTCGCGAGGGGTCGGATCCGAGAAGCCTGATTGGCGCCACAGAGCGTACAAAGCCATTAAAGTCCTGTACCCATTAGGCACCAGTTGCGCCAGAGCAAGATTGATGTCACTGAGGAAATGCGCAACGAATGGTTGAAGGGGAAAAGTAACCCCACAGTTTAGCATAAAGCCATAAATGGCCACGCAGCCTTTCGGAGGATTCCACGCAGTCCTCCCCTCAGGAAGAACAAACTTTACCTCCCCTGGGATTTCGTAGTACTCTATAGCGTCTCAAATGGCGCTCCGTAACTACATTGAGCTCCGTGTCGATGAAATTGGGCGACGACGAAGAGAAAAGAAGTTGCTTCCCCTTCTGATGACTATTATCCGAGGAGTCCGGCCTCTGAACTCCATAGAGAGAAGTACCTTTAGCCATGACTTCTTCAAAAGATGATGTCCTAGCCAGAGGAACGTCGGCAAGATTCTCGGAAGAACTGTCGGAAGATGAAGAGGACAAACTCACCGGCGAAACAATAAAGACTAGGGGAACCTGCACATTAGAACAATCGACACTCAAAGGGATGGGATGACAACGGGCGGTGAAAAGGCGGAAGCTGTCTCTATCGATTTCCTCCAACATCCATCTAATCATCATCCACGAATCCATAAAGAAGAATAAAGAAGGGACAAAGAGAGGCCTTACCAGAGAAGCTTGCAGATACGAATCTCGGAACTCAACGACTCTGTCAATAACTGTTCAACTTTCTCCTTTCGTTCGAAACTTTGAAGAAAATAACAGAAAGTGAAGAGTTTGCAAGGAAAGAAGGGCGGGATATATATAGACGCTGACGCATAAAGCATAGCAATTAATTCCAGGAAACCGAAGAAACATCTCGAAAAGACAAAGGAAGTAACTGGCACACCAATGGTGGAATTTCAAAAATCAAGAGTCGCCTCGAAATCTGTTACTCAAGTAAGGACGCCATAAACTGCCAGTTAAAGACCTAACCCACAAAAAGGCCATTTTTCCATTTTCAAAAATACAAGCTAGGTAGCACTGGTACGCTACGCACCGTTTCAAAAGAAAGACAAGAATTATATTGTCACTATATTTCAAAATGCCCTCAAGAATTACCCTAAGAAATGAGTAAATCTCCTCAGATATAAATCTTTTCGAAGATTTAGGGGGTATTGTTGTATGTAAGATTTCACCATAAATGGCCACGTCATCACCAACTGCCAGCATGGCTCCAAGAGAGAAATTGTGAGTATGTGTCCCATTAGGAGCGATCCGATGCCCTTAGAAGGAAAGAGGTCTCGGCGACTGCTTACTGGAGACGGCGAGGACCTCATAAGTACCACGAGCTTCTTGAAAACCGTCGCCGATGCACACGAGACCCAACAACCCGAGACAAGTCGAAAGGAGAGATTGGGCCTGTCAGGAGCAATGCTGACACACTATGACACATCAGTCTGATCACTGGAAAGTGGAAGGCTTGAGCACAGAGGGCAGCAGACGCATTAAATGCGATGACAGGCGCAGGTTACCATTTAATGAAGCAAAAACCCTCTGGCGTTAGGAGCAGTCTGATGAAGAGACGAATGTTACGCGTTTAAGGAAACATTTCTCTGCCTATCTCTTGAAACGACATCTGCAGCATCTGCATATACCCGTAATAAAGGTTAACAAGAGGAACAGACTGAGACTATAAATACAAGTATTTATGGGAACTAAGGTATGCAATTTCGAGAAAAAACAACTACCTAGAAAAATATTTGACTTGCTCATTTACTCTTAAGAAAACCTTAAAGCTGACTTGATCGTCGGAGGTTGATCGTCGGCAAGAGTCCGGCACCTCTGACCGATAGTTCTCTGTTTTGACAGGTATACAAGTCACAAAGTCCAAACCGAGCACTCTATAGATCTGGGGTAATAGTTGTCTTTTTTATACATCCAACTCAGTGAACCATAAGGTGATCTTACGTGGCTTCGTTTACTCGCGTTGACTGTAGAATTCATTTTTTACCGTCAACATAGTTCATAACTAGAGCTGGGTCATGAAGTCCGTTATACCCCTCTAGAAATATCTTTTCCTTTAAGTACAATTGATTCTCTAATGAATAATTAAATCCTATCTTCCTCGCGGAAGAAGGAGAGCGCTCATAATCATTGAAGCCTTGAATCAATCCTTAAGGAAACTATTCATCTACTTCAATTAAGAAGGAATGGATTCCACTATTGTGTTCAAATCTTCCCAGCTATAAGCCAAACCGCAATTCCAAGATACTGAGGTATTGGTCGAGATTCACATCAACCTCACTCATGGTAAATCAAAAGCCACAATCCAACCTGAAGGAGTCGATAAGACACTCAGGATTAAGATCACCTATAAATAGCCATCGTTGATCGATTATACATGAATCTCATCTACAAACGGATCTTAGTGAGACATTCATATAAATCGTGGCCCAGTTCTATATGATCTCATCATATAAGGTTCCTCCATTCTCATGTCAACTACATAAGCGATCTAGGATAAGACCACCGTACTTTACAGAATGGACCGCAGCAGTAGATCAATCATAAACAAAGTACCCAGCTTTGTTCGCTTTCTATAAACTCTTTAGATTGTATGTCTTAAAATGAATCCTCTCTGTATATAACCATCATATAATCATTTTGAGATTACATCTTGCAATATAGGATATTCTTGCACAATACGAATATATTACTGAATATAAAACATTTATAAACTCGAATGATAATCTGAATAATTCTTATTATTGTCTTTAACTATTTACAATTACAAGCTTTATGGCATAAATCCCAACAGTAGCTGGGAAGGTATTAACACAACAGTAGAATCCACACATTCTTGATTGAAATAGATGAATAGTTCCCTTAAGGGTTGATTCGGGGATTGAACAATTATGAGTGCTTTTCTTTTTCCGTGAGGAAGACAGGATTTAATTGTTCATTATAGAATCAACGATGCTTAAAGGAAAATATATAACTTGAGGGGTATAAATGATATTATGACCCAACTCTAGCTATGAACTACTGGTGAAGGATCATACTATATGCAAATAGCTATATCAATGGACACTGAGACTTCAGATCGTATAAACATGTCTACAGTTCTGAGAGTGCAGCCTCGGGTTTTTAGTGGAATAACTCAGAGGTTAATAATTATGTAATATTAATTGAAGAGTTTAATTAATATTACTAAGTATTATTGGAGCTCAAAACTGTGGGTCCATTAAGTTCCCTTGCTAGCCCTTATAATTGTTAGTAACGAAGGTCATGGTAAATTAATTGGATGGTCCAATTAATAGTGTTACGAAAGTAATACGTTTAATTAAAGAGAATTAATTAAAAATATGATTATTTAATTAATATTTTAATAATTAAATAAAAATTAATAATTTTGAATTATTAATTATTTTAAGTATTAAATAAGAGGTTTCAGGTTCAAACCATGACAAGGACAAAAGAATTAAATAATATGATTATTTAATAAGTTCTAGAGGTCAAAAGTTCAAACTTTAGGGAGACAAAAAATAAAAGGATTTAGAATCTTATTTTGACTTGGTCAAATTAAAATCTTAGAGCCCTAATTTATATATGATATGTTACTAGAAAAATTGATCTAATGCCATTAGTGTAAGAAAAGAAAGAAGCGGCCACCACAAAGAGAGAAAGGAGAAATTTTTTTTTTTTTTTTTTTTTTCTGACTTTTCTTGTCTTGCAGGGGGCAGCCGGCCAAGGGAAGAAGAAAGTCTTCTCCGTTTTTCTGCTACCTCCATCTCTCCATCTGTGACGTGCCCACACACGCATTGTCAGACCGTGGATCATAGCTCGGAAGGCTTGGTGGTGAATCTAGAAGTCAGAGAGTCAAAACGCAACAAAATGTAATTGTAGTTACATATCAATATTCGCGTGTATACAGGAACTCGTTCCTAATTGAAACGTGTTTTCAAAATAAAAGAAAATTTTTTTGAAACCCATTCCGCTGCGTTTGTACGATAAATCGATTTTTCTTCCCTTTATGTAATCCTTACCTTAGACCCTTATCTAAACACAAGTTTGGTTTTCACACATCAAAATGTGTTTTCATTGGCTATAGGCTTCATCATAAAAGGGTATAGGTTTCTTCATTCCTCGGGTAAAGTTTACATCTCTAGGAATGTTCTTTTTAATGAATTAAACTTTCCTTTTCAATCTTTCTTTGTGCAGTCACACTCTACTTCACCAGGTGTGAATCCTAGTCTGCCTACTTCAGTTCTTCATTCTGTTTCACCTATCACAACCTCTACTAGTCTTGCAATTCATGGTGTAACATCCTCCTCTAATACTGGTTCTGCATTGCATGGTCAACATTTGCATTCATCTATGCATGATTCTGGATCCTTTTCTCCTACATTACCTGCCAATCCCTTCTCTTCCCCAACTTGGCATATTGTCTTACCTACAAGTACTTCTCAACATGTCTCTAAGCCTGTAGCCTCTGCATGTTTCAAACATATTACTGCTTTTATATCAGACAACCTTATCATACCTACCTCTACATCCTCAGTTCACCACATGGTTACTAGGTCCAAATTGGGAATATTTAAACCCAAAATTTACTCAGCTGTATGTTAGTCCCCATTTGGGTTCATTAGTGAAATTGAACCTAGCAAAGTAAAAGATGCTATGCAAAATTGTAAGTCGTTAGCAGCCATGAAATCTGAATATAATGCATTGATGTCTAATAATATTTGGATCTTGGTCCCTTTTACAAATGACATGCACATTGAGGGAAACAAATGGATATTTCGGATTAAGTACAATGCAGATGGCATCATACTTAAATACAAGGCTAGGTTGGTTGCCAAGGGCTTTCATCAAAGCTAAAGGGTGGATTTCTTTGATACTTTCAGCCCAGTTATCAAGTATTCTACCATTAAGATTATCTTCAGTTTGGCAGTCAGTTTTCAATGGAAAATATAGCAGGTGGACATTAACAATGCATTCATAAATGGGGATCTTGATGAGCTGGTTTTTATGCAACAACCTGAGGGGTTTGTGAGCTCTACCTTCCCTCATCATATGTGCAAATTAAATAAAGTGTTACAGGGTCTTAAGCAGGCACCAAGGGCCTGGTTTCACAAGCTGAAATCAGCTCTACTCAGCTACAGATTCACCAATGCAACCTTTGATGTGTCCTTATTCATTAAGAAGGTTAATCATCAAGTCATATATCTTCTTGTTTATATAGATGACATCCTTATAATTGGCATTAGTCCTTCTCTTATCAAGGAGACCATTAACACTCTTTACTCAGCCTTTGCTCTCAAAGTGTTAGGCCCTGTGAATTATTTCCTTGGATTTGAGGCCTTTCGAAGTTCTGTTAGGATTCACCTCACTCAAACCAAGTACATTGCAGACCTATTGATCAAGACTAAATTGCAGCATTCCAAGCCTTGTCCAACTCCTCTTTTTCCAAGCACTGTTCTGCCTTGAGTAATGGAACTGCCTTCATTGATCCAACATTGTTTCGAAGTATCATTGGGGCCCTTTAGTATTTGACTCACACACGGTCAGACATAACTTTTGCTGTGAACAAATTGAGTCAATTTCTCTCTGCTCATATTGAGGTTCATTGAGTTGCTTGTAAAAGAATTCTGAGATATCTTAAAGGACTGCTGGAGTTGGTTTGTTCTTCAGTTTTGTTGGCAGTCTTCATATTCCAGCTTATTCTAATGCTGATTAGGGCTCTTCCTTGGATGATAGGACTACAAGTGGGCCGTGTGTCTACTTAGGCAATAACTTGATCTCTTGGAGCTCTAGGAAACAAAAAGTTATTGCCAAATCCAGCACTAAGTAGTGGTGGCAAAAGGATCGGATTCGAATAATACTAATTCGAATTTTTTCGATTTTTCAATTTTTTGGATTTGGATCGAACTTTATTGGAAAATACTCGTATCGGATTCGGATCAGATTTTTTTTAAAAAAACTCAACTTAAACGGATATTACGGATCAGATTCGAATTTATTTTTTTGAATTTCAGAGTTCAGATCGGATTTGAATATTTTTAAATTTCGGACCAGATTCGAATTTTTTGGGACTGAATTTTGAATTTTTTTTCCGAACCGGATTTCAAATTTCAAACCGGATTCGGATTACGATTACCTTACATTTATTTTATTCATTTATTTTAGGATTTTTTATTTTATCCATTACTTTTTGGATTTTTTGGATTACGGATTCAGACCGGATTTCAGATTAGGACCGGATTCAGATTCGTACAATTGTTGGATTCAGATTTATCCGAATCCGCACATTAATTTTAGATTTTCATATCCGAAAATTGGATTCAAATACAATCAGATTTGGATTTTTTTTGCCCGATTTTTCGGATCGGATTCGGACTTGGACTCGGATTCGGATCGGATTGGACCGGATAATCTGAATCCATTTGCCACCACTAGCACTAAGGCTGAGTACATGGCACTCTCTCATGCTGCTTCTGAAGTGCTGTGGTTAAGCTCCTTATTTCATGAGCTTGGACCTTTCATTGGTGTGATAATACCAGTGCTGCTTCTCTAGCTCAAAACTTGGTCTTTCATGCTCATACAAAGCATATCGAAATTTATGTGCATTTCATTCGGGAAAAATGGTTTTTTAAAGGTTTAGTATATGCCCACTGAATTTTAGCGTGCTGAGATATTCACCGAGCCTTTGGCACATACCCGGTTTGCCTTTCTTCGCTCTAAGCTGAACCTTTGCTTGTCCCCTCGGCTCAATTTGCGTGGGGATTTTAAGGGAGCTAAACTAGCTGATGGAGAAGGTACTGATATAGCTGCCAATTATGTAGCTAGTGTAGTAGCAATTGTCTGTGATCATCATAACATACCTCACTATGATCATCACAGTTTACCTCACTCTACAGTGATGAATGATCAAGCTGGGATTGCCAACTTGGACACATGTTGACTTGGCATCACAACTGTCGTAGTTTGTTATATGCTGAGCTGGTAGCTTAGCTGGCAAGTTAGTTATTCCTAGAATCTATAATGCATGCAAATTGTGTGCATACATATGATCTAGCTTGTATATATATATATATATATATATATATATATATATATATATGATGTGATTTATTGTTATCATTAGTGGGGATTTTATAGAGAAGAACATTTAATAAAAGTTCTCTCATGCTCCATTAATGGAGGCTCTCAACCTTAACTTACTTGCCCAAGCAACAATGCCATCGACTTTTTGGTAGGAAGCATTCCCACTATCATTAACAGGCTGCCTACTCATGTGTTAAACAATTTATCACCTTATCAAGTTGCATTCAACAAACAACCCAACTATCTTGATTTTAGAACCTTTGGCAACTTTCTGTTTTCCTTACTTGAGGACATACTACAAGCATAAGTTTTGTTTTCACTTATCCAAATGCTTGTTTATAGGTTATTGTGATCAACCCAATGGTTATAAGTGCTTGCATCCATCTGGTAAGATATACATCTCTCATCATGTTCTTTTCAATGAAACAAAATTTTCATATTCTAGTATATTTTCTAGCAATCCAGAAGCTGTCTTTAATGGGATCAAGCGTTCCTCTCTTACTATTATCTGATATTATTTCCTTATCACACAAATCCAAGTCAATAACTACTACTCTACAACCAACCTCAACCATCTAACAACTTGTTCTTATCTCACAACAAACATCATACATAGATTCAATAACCACAAGGTCTAAAAATCGTATCTGAAAGCCTAGATTGTTCAACAAAGCTTTGGCAGACTCACAAGATCAAGTTTCCACATATGCAAATGAAGCCTTGACATTTGCTAGTTAGAAAAGAACAATGCAAACAAAATTTGAACCTCTCTAACATAACAACACATGGTCAATAATTCCTTACACTGAGGACATGAATGTAATAGGTTGCAAATAAATATTTAGTATAAAATATAAGGCTGATGGTTGGATTGAAAGATACAAGGTAAGACTAGTTTCTAAGGGCTTCCATCAAATACGTTGACTTGATTTTTCAGAAACCTTCAATCTAATCATTAAAATCAACAACAATTTGAATTTTTGTAACCTTATCTGTGACTTACAAGTAAGACATGCAATAAATTGACATCAGTAATGCCTTTTTGAATAGTGACATCAATTAAGAAGTATTTATGTCTCAACCGAAAGGGTTTTACAGTCCTACTCAGCCTCAATTGTATGCAAGTTGAACAAATCTATTTATGAACTGAAGCAAGCTCTTTTGGCATGGTATTACAAGCTGTGTTATGCTCTTGTAAGATGGGGATTTAGGCAATCAAAGGCTTACTCATCTTTATTCTTTTACAAGACAAATATCTCTTCTATTATACTATTAGTTTATGTGGATGATATTCTAATTACTAGCAGTAATGCTTGCTTTGCATTAAAAACACTTGGTTCATTACAATATTTGATTGGTTTTAAAGTGTTGAGAACTGTAACAGGCATCTCTTTTCCACAATCCAAATATGAATAGGATTTGCTAGTTAATACTAAAATGACAACCTCAAAAGCTTGTACCATACCACTATCTCCAGTATGCAAACTCTATGCTGCTAATGGTAAAATGTTTGCTGATCCTACATTATATAGGATTATTGTTGGGGCTCTTCAGTATCTTACCTTGTCAAGACCAGACCTAGCTTTTGTTGTAGTTTCTATCCGCCCCTACTTCAGATCATTGTCAGTCAGTGAAAACATTCTTGAGATATATAAAAGGCACTCTCAACATATGTTTAATGTTAGCCAAACATATTGAGCTAGAAGGGTTTGTTGATGCAGATTGGACCAGCAACATTGATGACATGAAGTCTACAGGTGAACGTTGTGTCTATCTTGGTGGAAATCTCATATATTGGTCTTTAAAGAAACAAAAGGTAGTGGCAAGGTCTAGCACTGAAGCTGAATACAAATACTGTAAGTTCATTATTTTAATTGGCTTTAATTTTATGTTCAAAGCACTTTTTGTTTGTAATGTTAGCTCAACTAGAACATGAAATAAACATAATAAATATTCGAAAAATTCATGCAAAGGTGACAATTTCCAAGGATACTCAAGAGAGCATTTCAAGATAAATCGATAATTCAAAACTCTATACTCTAGAGATTAGATTAGGATTCATACACACACATATAAATATATTATGCATCGTTATTTGAGTTCTTACATGTTGGTTTTAATGTTTTATAAGTTTGAAGTCTTAATTATTTGATTTGGTCTAGTTTTAGAATTTATTTTTAAACATTTCATGTTTTTGAAAGTTGACCTTTGGATACTTTTTTGGGCATAAATTTTTATCTATATATCCAAAATGGTGTTTTTTAAATTGAAAGTTAAACTAGAATCCGTACCTTTCCAATGGTATATTATACAAAAGATTTCGAGTTCGCTTGGATAGGTTTCGAAAGACTCAAAGTCGAGTTAAGTGTAGAAGAAAACAACTGGAATAACAAAGGAAAGGATGTGCGGCAGCAACTCCATGCTTGAGGCATGCACACATGCATAGGGCGTGGAGGACTGGCAGCAAGCCCAAGCCTCAGGTGTGTGGCAGCTGCAAGTCGAGATTTTTCTTTTTTGTTTCCTCTTATGATTTCTTGTTTTGCTCTGCTATTGACTTCCAAACAAGTTTTAATGTGTTTCCTAATTGTTTTGGGTACTTTTTATAGTTTTGGAAGTATAAAAAATTTATTGTGCATCAAATAAAAGCTTTTAGGAAATTTTCATTTTTGATTTTATTCTTTTTAAAACTTAACTCTCTTTCCGTAAAGCATTTTTTAGAAAACCTACTAGTAAAAGTTTTCCTATTTTCTATCGAGTTATATTTTTTTTTCTGAAACTTATAAATAGTGGATTCACAATTCATTGTTAAAAGCTCTCATATATTTGTTGATTTCTCTCCCGTTTTTGTATTTTTATTTTTATTCTTTGAAAGAATTGCTGAGAGTTATAGGCTAGATTATTCTTTGTTATTGTACTTTATTGTTCTAGCCTACATGACATGTGTTGATCTACATATTATTTGATTGTTTATTCATATATGAGCATTTAGATCGTAAGCTCAATTGTCGAGGGGTTTTTGATTCTTCGACCTGAAGAAAGGATCGTGAAATCGTGTAGTGCGATGAGTCTGTGAACAGCATTAGCAAGGTCAGCTAGTAAAAGGCCTACGGGTAGGTAGTATTGTGTTATAGCAAGTGTCATATGATTGAGTGGTCAATCAACTTGAGTTGTAAACAATATACCAACTAATAAAATATGTGTGTAGTGAGTTAAGTGAGCTACAAGTTGGTCCCGTGACTTTTTACCTAATTAGGATTTTCCACATAAAAATCATTATGTTGATTTTTAATTAGGTTTATATTCATTCTAGGTTTACCTTAGTAGATAAATCCACTTTCAGATACCTTACAAATGTTGCCACATATATTATTTGGATCCAATCTATACTCCAAGAATTACAACTATCCTTCCATTCGGTGTGACAATATCAGTGCAAATTCCACTGCACACAATCCTGTGTTTCATTCCCATATGAAACACATTGGAAATAGATGTTCATTTCCTTAGACACATGATTTCCAACAATTCTGTTGAAGTTACATATGTCTTAAAAGTGGATAAATAACTATGGCAAATCTATTGGGTAGGGGTTTACTAGTTTTACAATCAATTGCGAAAATATAAAAAATAAAACCTAATTAAATAATCGGCACAACAATTTTTACATGAAAAACGCCCAACAGGTAAAAGTCATGGGACTATCTTTTTGTCTAGTTAACACCACCGTCGATTTTACTAGTTAGTATTTTGTTTACAACTCAGGTTGATTGTCCTCAATCACATCACTCTTATTATAATCCAAAACTACCTACTTGCAAGCCTTTTATTAGTAAACCTTGCTGATACTGCTTACGGAATTCCACATCCTCAAGGTTTCAATGATTCTTTCGTCAGGTCCAAGCATCAAAATCCTCCCCCCTTGAGATTATGATCTAGGTGCTCATGAATGTATGCACAAAATATTTGTATGCCAGATAAAAATATACTATGAAGACTAGAACAATTAAGCACAATAAAAAGAATCTAGTCTTTAACGAACTTTCAGAACTCTCACAATAAATAAAGAGGAAAATAATAGACACGAGAGAGTGAAAATAAAAATATGAGAGCTTACTACAAATAATGAAAGAGACTATTAGTAAAAAATCTCACTTAAAAAGAAATAGGAAATATTATTCAAGTTGGTTTTCTAAAAAGTTTTCAAGAAAAAAAGTTACTTTCCAAAACGAATTAAATCAAAAAGAGAAACTTTTTGAAAGATGTTTTAATTGTAAATTTTTTTAAGACTTCCAAAAGTATACATGACCTTAAAATAATTGGGAAATATCCAAAAAATAAGTTTGAAAGTCAAAATCATAACGAAATGGGCGCCATCGCCTCAGGCGGTGAAGCACTACTGGTTCTCACCTCCTCAGGCAGTGACGTTATGCTCAATTGATTCCTAAATAGTTGTTTCAGCTATTTTCTCCTACACATGACTCGTGTTGGAACCCTTGAGACCTATCTAATCATACTCAAACATTTTTAAATAGTATATAGACAGAAAGATATGAATGTCTAGTTTATACAACATTTTGCAAAATACTATTTGGATGTATAAATAAAAGTTACGATAAAAATCCATCTAAAGGTCAGTTTTTAAAAATCTACAATGTTAGGAAATAAATTCTAAAACTAGAAAAAATCAAATAATTAAGATTATATACTTTTAAAATGTTAAAACCAACTTGCAAGAACTTAAATATTGACGTGTGAACATGTTATGTGTGTGTGTGATTGTCTTAATATCTCTCAAGAGTTTAGAGTTACAATTCTTGGAATTTACCTTAAAATGTATCTCTTGAAAGTTCTCGGAAGCTTGTCATCTTTGCATGTGATTTTCGTATCTTCATGATGTCTTTTTCAAGCACCAACTAAACTACCT
Source organism: Xanthoceras sorbifolium (assembly GCA_003430845.1). Lineage (NCBI taxonomy): Eukaryota > Viridiplantae > Streptophyta > Magnoliopsida > Sapindales > Sapindaceae > Xanthoceras > Xanthoceras sorbifolium. The sequence continues at coordinate 15,313,236 of CM010612.1, forward strand.
AGGATTACCAAAAGAATAGTATATATTTTTTTATGGAAAAGTCAACTAAAACAATGAATCTAACAATGTCCCTTCTGTAGCCTAAACTGCTAACATATTCATCAAAGTTCTCCCCATTGCTCGATTTCAGCTCCTCAACACCAAACTCGTCACTGATCCAAATCAGTTTCGTTCAAAAGGGAATCCTAGTATATCTGATGATAATGCTAATGATCAATTCAACAAATATAAGTTCAAACTCACTGATCTTGATTGTGAGGGGAATGTCAAAGAACCATATTGATCATCAAGCCTTAAGAAAGGCTAATCACAACATCTATCAGTTCAACACTATAGAGTATCAGTGCACCTTAACAACTCAGGTTGTTCGAAATTAGTTAGAAATCAGCCAAATCAGCAGTTAGTCACATGCCAGTCAATGGACTGCTAAGTCAGCTTCTAAAAGGTATTAGATAGTAAAAACGGTTACATGGATGAGTAACAAAACCTTGTATAAAAAGATGAGTGTGCAATAAACTCAAATCAATCAATGAAAATGAAGAACTCATAGCCGCTTATTCTCTTCTTTTCTCCGTAGGGCTTTAGTGTTTATCTATTAGTCTTCAATTTGGCAAGTATTAATTTTTACATAATTTATAAATTCATAGTTTCATTTTTATTAGTTTTTGTACATTTAGTTGTGTATATCCCTATCATTTTTGTGAAATTGTAGTAACTTGCACTAGAAGCAACAATAAAGAAGAATATATCAAAGGTGTTTGATGAAGGTCTTAAAGAGACTTTCAGCAACTGCTCAAGCAGCCATTAATGGTGAAGAGGAAAACTTGAAAGGGAAGCTTGTTTTTTCAATGTATCAAGTCAATTAGAACAACTGATCTACAATGAATATATAAGAGCTCTCGATCAACCGAGCTAGATTACCACAAGCTCTAACGAACCCAAAACAAGTTGGTTGCCACATCAGCTAAATAATAACAGAATTTGTAACTAAGACATAACAAACTCTAACTAGCTTTGATCAAACTGAATCACACTCTAATCTGTAGTAATCGTGATTAGCTTGATTTGGACTAGTAGATGAGCTGATTTAGGCTACCCTGGTATGGTATGGTGAGGTTACACATAGCTGAGCTTTCTTTCTTTTGTTAGGTTTGATACTCAAGCAATCCTCACTGCTAAGGTGGCCATGTTGGCCATGCTTGCCATGCTGATCTTGTGTGCCATGCTTGCCATGCTAATCCTGCATTCTTTGCTGATGAGCTTCTCTCACATTTCCCCGTAAGCTGAACTGTGGGGATGACACCAGATTTAGCTTGGAACAAAGAAAGGTGAACCTGTCTTGAAGGAGGCCTTTAGTAAGCAAGTCAACAACTTGAAGTTCAGTTGGCATGTACCGGGGTTCAATGAGTCCTATGGCAAATTTTTCTTGAATAAAATGAGTGTCTATATCAACATGCTTTGTCCTATCAAGGAAGACTGGATTTTGAGCAAGTGCATTAGCACTTTGATTATCACACCAAATAACAGTACATTTTGGAAAAGTAATGTGCAGCTCTTTGAATAAGGATTGAAGCCACATTACTTCAGTAGTTAGCTGGGCCATTGACCTATATTTCGCCTCAGCACTTGACCTTGATACCACGACTTGCTTTTATGAACTCCATGAGACAAGGTTCTCTGCAAAAAAAGATACAGCTCCCACTTGTAGACCGCCTGTCATCCATACTACTGGCCCAGTCTGCATCTGAGTATGCTTCAAGTTACAACACGGTAGCTGGCTTGAACCACAAGCCCTTATGAATTGTGCCACTAAGATATCGAAGAACCCTTTTGCAAGCAAGCCAATATGGCTGCTTAGGAGAGACCAAAAGATGACTTAATTTATTGACTATATAGGAGATATATGGCCGAGTGTATGTTAGATATTGTAAGGCACCTATGGTGCTCCTATAAACTGTAGGATCACTGAAAGATTCTCCAACATGTATGCTTAGTTTAGAACTCGAACTTGTAGGTGAATCACATGGCTTGGAGTCAAGCATATTAGTCTTCTTCAATAAATCAAGTATGTGCTTAGATTAAGTGATGTATAAACCATGTGTGTCTCTAAAAGCCTCAAACCCAAGGAAATAGCTAATAGAACCTAACACTTTAAGAGCAAAAATACTATGAAGTTGAGAAATAACCCTGCTTGATCTGAGCTGCACCCCCACCTGTGATGAGGATATCATCAACATACACCAAGAGAAATATAGGTGTTGTCCCTACATGCTTGATGAAGAGAGACACATCTGAAGTTGAATTGTGGAATCCCCAAGTTAGCAATGCAGACTTTAGCTTGTGAAACCAAGCCCTTAAAGCTTGCTTAAGACCATATAGGGCCTTAATTAGCTTGCAAACATATGTAGGTCAATTAACATTAACAAAACCTTCTGGTTGCCTTATGAAGACTTGCTCTTGAAGGTCACCATTCAAGAAGGCATTGTTGATGTTAATGTTGGGATTTATGCCCTAAAACTTATATTTGTAAACGGTTAAAGACTTAATAAGAATTATCCATTTTATCATTATAGTTTAAAAGCATTTTTTGTTCAGTAATACATTCATATTGTGCAAGAATATCCAAGATTGCATGATGTAATCTCAGAATAAGTATATGAAAGTCATATACAGTAGGATTTATTTTGAGACATGCAATCTAAGGAGTTCGTAGAGTGCAAACAGAGTTAGGTACTTTGTTCGTGGTTGATGTACTGTTGCGGTCCATTTTGTAATATACGGTGGTCTTATCCTAGACCGCTCATATAGTTGACATAAGAATGGAGGCACCTTATATGATGAGATCATATAGGATCGGGCCACGATTTATATGAATCTCTCACCAAGATCCGTTAGTAGATGAGATTCATATATATCGATAAACGATGGCTATTTATAGGTAATCTTAATCCTGAGTGTCTTATCGACTCCTTCAGGTTGGATAGTGGCTTTTGATTTACCATAAGTGAGGTCGATGTGAATTTTTGACCAATACCTCCGTATCTTAGAGTTGCGGTTTGGCTTGTGGCTGGGAATGTATGAACACGATAGTGGAATTCACTCTTTCTTGATTAAAGTAGATAAGTAGTTTCCTTAAGAGTTGATTCAAGGCTTGGACAATTATGAGATCTCTCTTTCTTCTGTGAGGAAGACATAATTTAATTGTTCATTAGAAAATCAACAGTGGACATTATGATCCAGCTCTAGTTATGAACTACTTGTGGAGGATCACACTATATATAAATAGTTATATTAATGGACGTTGAGACTTCAAATTATATAAACATATCTACAGTTCTTATAGTGCAGCCTTGGGTTTTTAGTGGAATAATGAGGTTAATAATCGTGAAATATTAATTAAAGAGTTTAATAATATTACTAAGTATTATTGGAGCTCAAAACTGTGGGTCCATTAGGTCCCCTTGCTAGCCCTTATGATTGTTGGTAATGAGGATCACGGTAAATTAATTGGATGGTCCAATTAATAGTGCTACGAAAGTAAAGCATTTAATTAAAAGAGAATAATTAAATAATGTGATTATTTAATTAAATATTTAATAAATTAATAGCATATTAATAATTATGAATTATTAAATTCTATTTATTAAATAGGAGGTTACATAATCAAACTATGATAGGGACAAAAGAATTAAAATAACTAGATTATTTTAATAGTCACACAAGTCATAGGTTCAAGTTTTTAGGAAGACCAAACAAATAGTATTTAGAATCCTATTTGACTAGGTCAAACTTAAAACCTAAAGAGTAAGTATTTAAGAGTTAATATGCTAGTAAAAATTGACCTAAGCTAAGTGAAAAAAAAAAAACACCATAGAGATTCGGCCATAGCAAGAAAGAAAAGAGAAAAGAAAAAAAAAAGGTTTTTTTCTAACCCTCTCCCTTTTGCAGGTACGGCCGCCAAAGGAGAAAAGAAGTTCTCTGTTCGTTTTTCACGTGACCTCCATCTCTTACCGTGACGTGTCCACACACGCTGTTGATAGACTGCGGGTCATAGCTCGGAAGATCTGGAGGTAAATCAAATAATTAAAAAAGCGTAATCAAAGAAAAAAGAATGTAGTTAAAGATTTCTTTTTTTACGTATACACAGGAAAGCGTTCCTGATTGAAAAACTATTTTTCAGTAAAGAAAAAAAATTTTGAAACCCTATTTCGCACGTTATTTGATAATCATAATTATTTTCTTCCCTTCAGTCAACTTGCTGCTTATCCCAGTTGTAGAAGACTGCTAGGCTAAAGATGACTCTTATGGTTGAAGCTTTGAAAACTAGGATGTATGTTTTAAAGAAATCCAAGCGTGCAGTTTGGTTGAACCCTTTTGCTACAAGCCTTGCTTTGTGCTTGATTATGGTCCCATTTGAATTATACTTTGTGCGAAACACTCACTTACACCTTACAACTTCATATAAGATGTTAAGGGTACCAACTGTCATGTGTTATTTGTTTGAAGTGTCCTAAAATTCAACTTTCATGGCCTTAAGCCATTTAGGATTTGCCATTGCTCCTTGAACGGTCTTAGGCTCAGTTTCTGCAAGAAAGCTATTAGGAAACTTAAAATTTGCAAGGTATGATTTAGGCTTAAGAATACCATTCTTTGATCTAGTAATCATAGGATGTGTAGATGGTGCAGCTGTGGGAGGAAGAACTGAAGCAGAAACTAAAGTTACAAACTGAACAGGCTGAGGTCTCTGAACTTTCATAGCAGTATCATGTTAAGATAAGGAAGAAATAGTGCTATGCTGCAGAGTAGGAGTAGACTGAAGATCAACAAATATGTTTGGAACATCATTGGAGGACTTCTGTGCAGGATTAAGTTGAGTTGAAGACTACGTCATGTCAACTAAAGATGATGACATGAACTGGTCATTTAAAGCATAATGTAAAATATCAGATGAACCAGATGATGTGCCAGACATAGCCTTGTATTGAAAGTCCACCTCATTGAACACTACATGCCTTGAGATATATACTTTTCCAAATTAGTGAAGGCATTTATAGCCTTTATGACTCAGGCTGTAACCAATGAATATACACTTGCTAGAGTGGAAATCTAGCTTGCGTTTATTGTAGTCTTAAAGGTACGGAAAACAGGTCCAAAGGACTTCATGAACTGGTAGTTTGGCTTTCTATGGTAGAGTTTCTCATAGGGAGATTGAAACCTCAAGAGTGGTGTTAGCAGATTATTAATAAAGAAGACATCAGTTTGGCATGCTTCAAACCAGTATTTTAAAGGTAAACCTCCAAGAGCTAGTAAAGTTAAGGTTATCTCAATGACATGTCTACGTTTTCTCTTAGGTATCCCATTTTGTTGGTGGGTATATGGACAAGAAAACCTGCTGACTATGCCACACTCTTGTAAGAAAGGAACAAAAACCTTGTATTCTTTACCCATGTCAGCCTGAAAAATTTTGATTTTACTATTGAACTACAGCTCAATAGTTTTTGTAAATTGAATGAACTTGGAGAGAGCCTCACTCTTCAATCTAAGAGGATAAAGCCATGTAAAATGTAACACCCCCTGACCCAAATCCACTCGGACCGAATCAGGGAGCGCTACTATATACCAAAATCTAACTTTTACTTTTATAGAACCATAATTTAAAACTACATTAAAAACATTTGAAAGTGGTCCAAATAAATTTCCGAAAATTTTGTCAGAGTTTTCTCTATTTTTCTGAGTTTCCAAAACCTGTTTACAATTGAACTTCATAAAAATCAACTTCTAAATTCTCAAATCAATTTTGCGCACCCTTGCAAATATAGAGCGATTTGCCAAATCAATTTATCACAATATAATTCATAAATATTCAAATAACATAAACATATAATAAAATATTTACATAGCGGAACTTCTTCAAATATGTACAAACAGTTTCTGTAAATGCATGCTGTATCAAAACATATATACTTATTACAAAAGGACTACCAAAATATATGTAGGAACGATATGACTCCAGACTCTCCTTCTGCAGTCTCTACTCTTTTTTGTCTTTATCTCCTTTGGAACCTCTGTTACCTACGTGTGAGAAAACTCAACACGCTAAGCATATTGCTTAGTGGATGTACACAAAATTGTATATCCAAATATACTATATCAAATAAGTTTATCTATTTTCGATAAAAATATCAATAACATATAATTAAATCATATATGGGGCTCATGTCAAATCAAATTATATACTCAAACAAATACAGTATTCAAAATCAATTAACAAACAAAATCTTAATAATTTCTCAAATATTTTAATATAACAAATCAGTTTTCAGACTGAGCTCCTGACATACATAACATAAGTTATCGGACTGGATTACGGGTTGTTCAGCATCGGACACACAAACGGGGCTACCCGCCGAACATCATATGAGAATGGAACACCAATGAAATCACCCGCTGTAAATGTCTCATAACAGAATTCAGAACCCTAGCACCGGCACTTGGGGCCTGTACATCCAAAGGATGGCACAAACAAATCAAAGCTCCCTACCCTAGGACCGGCACTTGGGCTTGCACTATCTATAGGAAGGTGCATCAATGTATATCGGCACAGTATTGTTCAGACAGAAACTCAATTGACATGTCAACCTCCTATATCCATATCTATGTTCATATACATCAGAGCCGTTTCACAAAACGTTTTCTCAAATCCAATGTCAACATATTTCATTTCTTTCAAAATCATCGAATTCAACTTTCAACTTATTCAATTTCAATTCATATCGATATATATATATATATATATATATATATATATATATATATTTGAAATTCAAATTTCATCAAATATCATATCACGGAAATATACGAATATATTTCGAAATCATTAATCACATCAAATCAATCCAAAAATATATTCAAACGTATTTCATAATTCCATATCGAATCAAAATGCCCCAAAATAATTTTCCGATACATTTCACAAATATTAGATAATTAAAAACACTTTCAACAATATATTTCCATAACAATATTAGCATCAAAACGTATGAAAATCAATTTATAATATTATCCCCAATCAATATTTCGAATATAAACAATATTTCGAGAATTCGCTATTCAAATCATTCCAAAATCAATTTCAAACTATAAACTATGATCAATATAACTCAAATAACTCAAAATTAATCAAATTTAATCAATCCAAAATATTCTGGAAAACTAAAAATTCAAAAACGAGTGTACACCGAACCTGGATACCCTTTCCTTCCTCCTTTCCTTCTTCTCCTTCTCTTTTCTGCTTCCTTTTCTTCTTCTTCTTCTTTCCTTTCTCTCTCTTCTTTCTCTCTCCTCTTTTCTCTCTTCTTTCTCTTCCGTTCTCTGGTTTCTATTCTGTTTTTGTTTGTGAGCTTATGCTCACTTCTATTTCTTTTAAGTGGCACTGCTTCATGCCACTCGGTGCTCATTTTTTTTTCATTATTTTGGGCCATCGCGACTGCGTAACGCAAGCGGTGGTCACAACGCTAGGTCGTGGTACTCACTGGTTCAGTTTTGCCACTTTCATCACGAGCATCTATCGTGAGCACTGGTCGTAGTTTCTAATCGCGATACTCACTGGTGGAATTTGCTACCTTCAGCGCGAGCAACTATCGCGAGCGCTGGTCGTGAGCCTGGCCGCGATGCATGCTGTCCAGTTTTTCACCCTTTTCTTCGCGTACTGTTTTGGAACGCATTGTTTTCAACCGTTACATTTTCACCCCTTCAAATCATAAATATTGTATTCACATACTCAATATTAATTCAACAATACTTTTCATATGTATGCAAAATTAGGGATGTTACATAAAACGTGTATAAGCATCCACAAACAGAATATAATATTTGAAACCATCAGCAGATAGAGTAGGTGCAGGTCCCCAAACATCACTATACACTAACTTAAGTGGGTGCTGAACTCAGATTTCAGCTCTGGAAAAGGGAAACTTGTGAAGCTTTCCAAGCTTACAAGAATCACAAAATGAACAACATTGACATTAAAAGGAAAATGCATTGATTGTAAAACCTTTTGCAAAATTAAAGAAGCTGGATGGCTTAGCTTTGTATGCCATATGATAGAGTTGGTTTTAACAGCAACAAAAGTGCTAAAATTTTCTTTTACACCAGCTCTTGAAAGCAGCTTGGTGCTTTCATTATTATGCAAAGCTGAATTCAAAACAGTAGTTGTATTTACATGAGCCTCTTTGCAATTTGCAGACTTGACAGAATCCAATCTTGATCTTGAAGCATCATATGCATTATTCAACCTTAGTTGATATAAGCCATTGCAAGATTGCCTTGCAGAAGCATCCTCTTGGTTCTCCGATCCTTTATGACACAATCATTGTCTTAAAACTCAACAAACACATTATTATCTCTAGTGAACCTAGATATACTCAACAAATTCTTTGTGATTGATGGCACATGCAAGATTTTATTCAAACACAGCTTGTAAGAAGATGTTACATGTGTTTGAACCTTTGAATCACCAATATGAGAGATAAGCAATTCAACACCCTTACCAACAATCAAATGATCTTTGCCTCTATACTCATTCTTGATGGAGAGATTATTGAGATCAATTGTTATGTGATTAGTGGCTCCACTATCAACATACCAAGCTTGATCATTAACTGTCTCAGGAGTGGCAAAATAGGCTGAGGTTTGTTGAGTAATATTCTGTCCTACAGGGTTACAATTGGTGTTAGAAGATTGACCTTGATCATAGCCATTACCTTGACTTTGCTGAGTAACTAGAGCTTGTCGATTAAATAGATTTAAATTGAAAAGAAAATAAAAAATAAAAAAAGGAAAGTGGAGATCTCCGTGGATGAAGTTCTCAGACCTACCTCGCCATAAACAGGGGAGCCTTCACGGATGGAGATCAGTTTTTTCATTATACCTAAATCTTTTTATTCCTTGAATTCGTTTTTTTTTTTCCTTGGTAACCCTCAATGGGAAAGTTTTATAAGAAATTTTTTTTTTATTGATTCTTATTTGTTAAATATATTATTATTATGTGAATGAACAAAAAGAAGGAAACATACATTTAATTAGAAAAGTAAGCATAATTTTCAAAGAGTTATATAATTAGATATGATCTATAGCTATACATGGTTTATTGATATTCATTAGATGTCAATATAAAGATTCAAATAAATGGAAGCTGGTTAAAGAATAGATAACGACTCCATGAAAATATAATGTTACCACTATTCTTAAAGTTTTCTAAATAGATAAAAAACATTTCAAATAAGAAAGTATAAGTATCTATTTAAGATCAAATTTTTTGTAAATACTTATGAGAAGTTAATATTAGTAGTTTTGTGAATATTCAATGTTTGAATATGAAGAGAAAGTGTTTGAAGAATGAATTAAACGAAGAAGAAAAACCAGAGAGATTATTTTCTCTCTAATGGCAGGTTTTATATTTCTTCAAGTTAAGTTACAAAATAGCTAACAATTGCTATTTATATTTACAACATTTACATCTAACGTATTACACTAATGTAAGCCATATTAGCATCACACTCAACCATAATCTGTTGGTGTAAATGATGCAAGCAATGTTCTGTTATGCTTGCATGCATTTTGATTGCATTTCTTGTGAATGGAGCAATCACACATTATGCATGTTGATGTGGACAATGCTGAAGTAACCTGAGTAGTACGGCTTTGATCATTACCTCTGTCTATGACCTGAACTGCTTCTGAGAATGTGTGATAGCCACCAGCTGTAGCTCGAACAACCAGCTGTGCTGCCTTACTTAAAGTTGTAAGCTTATTAACTAGTGCTGAAGAAGGACTCTTCATCACATTCCGCCTCAAACTAAACTGAGGAGAGACCAGTAAGGTCAGTTTGTTACGAAGAAACTTAAAATAAGCAAAAGGTAGCCCTTTTGTGAGAATATCAGCTGTTTGATATTTAGTAGATACATAACGAATCTCAACAGCACCCGAGGCAACCTTCTCACGAATGAAGTGAACATCGAATTCGATGTGCTTAGTACGAGCATGAAAAATCAGATTATGAGCTACTGATTGGGCTCCCATATTGTCACACCAAATAATAGGACAAGAGGAGAGGGAAAAACCAAGCTTAAATAGTAGGGACTACAACCACACAATCTCAACAGTAGCATGAGTAAGGGCCTTATATTCTGCCTCCGTACCAAACCGAGCAACAACATTTTGTTTGTGGAAACTCTATGTAATAAGATTGCACCAAAGAAGGAGCAGCTACCATTTGTGGAACAACAATCATCTACACAACTAGCCCAGTCCGTATCAACAAAAGTCTCAAGATTCAACCGAGTTGTAGGCATAAAGCGCAAACCAAGACCAACAGTCCCTTTGAGGTACCTTAGAACCCGTTTATAAGCAAGCCAGTGATTAGAGGTTGGATCAACCAAAAATTGGCTTAGCTTGTTAATAATGAAGGAAATATCAGACCGAGTATAAGTTAAGTACTATAAAGCTCCACTGATGCTTTGATAGGAAAAGGGATTAGACAATGGTTCACCTGAATGCAAAGACAATTTGGAGCTAGCACACATAGGAGTAGTTGTAGGTGTAGAATCTGTCATACAAGTTCTATCCAATAAGTCTAGGATGTATTTGGATTGAGTGAGGTGAAGACCATTAGTATCTCAGAACGCCTCAAAGCCTAGAAAATAATTGACATCACTAAGATTTTTTAGAGCAAACTTTGAATTGAGGTGAGTGATCAATTGGTGAATTAACTTGGAATCTGTCCCGGTGATGAGAATGTCATCAACGTAAACCAACAGCAAAAGAATAGAAGAACCCTGTCTTTTAACAAACAATGAGACATCAGAAGTGGATGGAAAAAAATCCCCAAGCCAACAAGGTAGTCCTTAGTTTAGTGAACCATGCATGAGGAGCCTGTTTAAGGCCATACAAAGCTTGTTGTAACCTGCAGACATGAGAAGGTTTGGAAGGATCAACAAATCCCTCGGGTTGTACCATATACATAACCTCACGTAGCTCACCATTGAGAAAAATTTTTTTAACATCTATTTGCTGAATTGGCCAACCAAAGGTAACAGCAAGAGTAAAGACAACACGAATGGTAGATGCTTTAATAACGGGATTGAATGTATCGAAATAATCTAAGCCAAGAGTTTGGATAAAACCCTTAGCAACCAACCTGACCTTGTTACTTAAAATCAAATCATCAGGATTGAACTTTACATGAAACACCCATTTACACCCTACAAGGTTCATATTTTAAATGTAAGGCACTAGAGTCCATGTGGAATTAGCTTGTAATGCCTGAAATGCAGCTTGCATAGCTGAAAACCGTTGAGGATCCTAAATAGCCTGCTTGGCAGTAGTAGGTTCAGTGGTATGTACAAGAGCATGATGAGAGGTCAAACCAGTATGAAAGGCACGAAGAGCACCACTTCTAGACCTAGTAACCAGAGGATGTCAGGTGGGCTGTATTGAAACAGAAACTGGAGGAAGCTATGTGGGAACAGCAGCTGGTGGAGGTAATATGAGAATTGAAAAAGGAATAGCTTATAGTGAATGTGATAAATCAAATGCCACATTTTATGATTTTGGAACTGCATTGATCTCGTTAGACAACTTATGGGCACCTGAAGACAATAGAGGACAAGCGTGGATTGTAACAGAACCAGAAACTGGAGAAATTGATTGATTGATAGAATTGGAAGGAAACAATATAGAATAGGAAAAATCAAGTTCATTGAATTCAACATTGAGAGAGATATACACTTTACCTCTAGGATGAAGACACATATAACCCTTGTGAGAAGAATTATAACCAAGAAACACACACTTTGTAGAATGAAAAATAAACTTTTGTTTAGAATAAGACTGAAGATATGGAAAGCAACTACAACCAAACGTTTTGAGATGTTGGTAGTTAGGTTGCTTGTGAAATAATTTTTCTCAAAGAGAAACAAAATCAAGAATAACATATGGCAAATTATTGATGAGGAAAACAGAAGTAGATAAAGCTTCTACCCAAAATCGAAGAGGCATGTAAGCATGAGCAAGCAAAGTGAGTCTCATCTCTATATATAACTATGCTTTCTCTTAGGGACTCCATTCTGCTGATGAGAATATGGATAAGAAAATCTAGGATGAATGCCATGTTGATGCAAGTAAGGAAGAAATGATTGATACTCCCCACCCATATCGGTTTGAAGGCTCTTTAATTTTCTGTCAAGTTGTAATTTAACATGAGTTTTAAAGTGAATAAAAGCTGAAAATGCATAAGACTTGACTTTTAAGGGATAAAACCATGTATATCGAATGAAGGCATCAACAAAAATAATATAATATTTATGACCTTCATTAGAAAGAAATAGAGAAGGTCCCCATAGATCCGAGTACACAAGTTCAAGGGGTGTTGTAGCAGTAATAGTGAGTCTAGGATAAGGTAATTAATGAACCTTTCCTAATTTACATAAATCACAAAAATGTGTGGACTCAATCTTACAATTAAATTGAAGCTTTTTTAGAACCTTTTTTAGTACAACAAGTGAAGGATGGCCTAACTTTGCATGCCATATAGATGAGTGAACATTACTAGCAGTTTGTGAATGAAAAATAGAAGCAACAAATGCAGTTCTAGAACCGTTCTTATTATTACAAAAAATAGAAGACATCAATCCATGCTTAGAAGGAATATGACCAGACTTGGAAAGCTGATCATAGAATAAGTATCATGAAATTCAGCAAAGGTGTTATTGTCTTTAGTAAATTTAGAGATGCTTAGTAAATTTTTTATAATGGCAGGAACATGCAATATTTGGTTCAGTATAAGTGTTTGAGATGGTGATGTGTGTGACTGAATTGTAGTCACCTATATGAGTTATAAGAAGATGTTCACCATTGCTAACAGTCACCTTATTTTTACCTCTATAATCTGAATGGATGGACAGATTATTCAAGTCAGATATGATATGACTTGTTGCACCAGTATCAACATACTAGGAAGGATCCGAAACTGATTCTAAAGTAGCATAGAAATTGGAGTTTTGGAGAAGATGAGCTTGTGGAGTGGACTACACCTGTAACACCCCCTGACCCGACCCGCCTGGATCGACCCAAGGAGCGCTACCCGATTTTTAAAACTTTTCTAAACTCACTTTATAATTCAAAAAACATTAAAAACCAAATAATTGATATTTTAAAATCCCTTCTGGTAAGCCCATCTTTCTTGTTTGAAAAATTTTGCCAGAGTTTCCTCTGTTTATCTGACCTGACTTTCCTATAATCCTGTTTTGAACAAAAACTCAAATAATATAATATTCAACACTTCAAAATTCATTTCTCAATCAAACACGCACTCTGCCATATAGTGCGACTTTCCAAATATTTTCAAATGAAACAATACATAATCAATGTTTACAAATATATATATATATATATATATATATATATATCTATATATATATAACAAATTTACAAACTTCTGTATATGCATGCTTAACTGAATGATATACACCCAAAATTCAAATATAACTACCCAAAAGTATGGTGACTCTGGACCTCTGTTTGCAACTATCTCCTCTTTAGTCTTTTTCTCCGCTGGTATCCCTGTTACCTACGCGTGATAAAAATCAACGCGCTAAACATATCGCTTAGTGGGTGTACACTAAACTTATTTATCAAAATCATAAAATAAATTTCAAAGTAATATGTCATAGTAATATCATTTTAAAACATATGATTATCCAATTCAAGCCAATAAATAAATCATACAAAATAAATTTCTAAATGCTTTTATATACATATTATTCAATTCATTTCTATTCTGGCCCTTTCGTATACTCAACATAATTTTCTGTACTGGAATATGGGCCGTTCGACATCGACCACTCGGTGGCTGCCTGTCGGACATAACTCCCAACCCTAGGACCGACACTTAGGGCCTGTTCCATCCAAGGGTGGTACATATAACTCCCTACCCTAAGATGAATCCTTAGGGAGGTACATATTATCAAGGTCACAACGCCCTACCCCAGGATGAATCCTTAGGGAGGTACATATTATCAACATCAAGATCAATATCGGTGCAGTACTGCTAAAATAACTCAGCTGGTATACCAACCTCCTATATCCGTTTTCTATGTTCAAGTATCCTAGGGCCGTTTCTATTCATGTTCACAATACACAATTCATAAAGTTCATATCAAAACATTCTATTTCTTTAGAAATCAACAATTGTATTCTCAAATCTTAATTAAATTCGACAATATAATTTCCAAACGATAATCGTAATTCAAACAATATTCTCAAACACTTTCCTTTAACATAATCGTTATAAATCGAAAATCGAATTAAATCAAAATATTCAAATAAAGAACTGTATGAACATATATCTACCAAAATATTCGAAAATCTCAGATTCGAAACAAAACACATAATAAAATCACAGAGTTTTCAAAAAGGAGTGTACACCAACCTAGATACCGTTTTTCTTACAGTTTTTTTTCTAGATTCCCTTTTTCCTTCTTTTCTTCTTCTTTTCTTCTTCTCTTTCTTCTTCCTTTCTTCTTCTTCTTCTTTTTCTCTTCTTCTTCCTCCTTTCTTTTTCCTCCTCTTTTCTTTCTTTCTCTCTCTTCTTCTTTCTTTATCTCTCTTCTTCTTTTTCCTCTTCTTCTTTCTTTCTCTTTCTTTTTCTTTTTCTTTCTCTTCTCCCGGTCTCTCTCTATTTTCTGTTTGCTTCTTCGTGAAGCTTCCACCGCCATCTTATTTTTTTTATAAATTTTTTGTCATCGCAACCGCTCCTTGCGACCTGTGCTCGCACCACCTGATCGTGTTGTTCACTGGAATATTTTTACCGCTTTCATCGCGATTAGCCATCGGGGTGTCTGGTTGTAATGCTCACTGTCCAAAATCATCATTTTCACCGTGAGCTGTTCATCGCGATCCCTGATCGCGGTGCTCACTGCCCAAAATCATCATTTTCAACGCGAGCTGCTCATCGCGATCTTTGGTCGCAGTAGCTGGCCGCGGTGCTCACTGTCAACTTTTTCCTTTTTCTTTATGCATACTTTCTGGACCGCTCCACCTGGTCCACTTGTATACCTAAAAATTAATCCAAATAAACCCATTATATCATTTTCACATAATTAACAATAATTATGGACACTTTCATAATTAATAAAAATTACGAATGTTACAGCATCTAAGGAGGTTTAAATCCATGACTCTGAGAGGTCTGATTGGACTGAGAAGGATTATTTTGTTGATATTCTTGTTGCTAAGACTGAGGCTGTTAGCTAATGTCAAACTAATGATAACATTGTAAAGCAATGTGTCCTCCTTTTCCACAAACTTGACAATGCAGTTTAGACTGATTATTCCTATTTCCATAACCAGATCTACCTCATCTGCTTCTGTTTTCATAACACGACCATTGCCACCTTCTATATAGCCATTATTACCTTCATTTATGTTTCCTCTGTCTGCATAGTTTGCAGCAACATTAGCTGATTGATTTCCTGTTTCAAAGGTAGCAACACTATTGAGCTGTTCAGTATGCTGCTCATGAAGCTTCAGAAAGTATTAAGCATCTTGAAGAGGCATTGTTTTCTGCTGAGAAGAAATCAATACCACAATAGGATCGTACTCATGGCCTACTCCATGCATGACACTTAAGATCATACCAAACTCTGTAATAAGTTGTCCAGCGGCCTTTAATTCATCTCTATCCCTTTAATTTTCATTATAAAGTCTGATACAAACAAGCTTTCTTTCTTTAAAGTCTGAAGCTGATGTTTGAGTTGTAAAATACATGCCATAGACTGTTGAGAGTAAAAACTTTCTAATGTTTTCCAAAACTCAAGAGAAGTTTTGCATTTAGTCACTTGACCAATAATAGAGGCACGTACAGTGGAATAGAGCCAGCTGAGGAGCAATTGATCTAATCTTTTCCAGAGTTATCACTCAATTGAGTGATTTTGAACTAACTCGGAGAAGCTTTGTCACTAGATATGAGATCTTCCAGTTCAAGAGCTCGTATTGTTAGAAGAACTTGAACCTTCCAGTGAGTGTAGTTATTGTTGTTGAGCTTGACCAAGAGATTGAATGTCAAGGTTTTTGCAAAAGATGAAAAATCCATAGAGGATGAAGACGTGAATCTAGCATATTGTGATTGAGATCCAATGATCGATGAATCTGATGTATTTGCAGCCAGTGACGCTAGTCAAACAGCTCTGATACCATGTGAATATTCAATGTTTGAATATGAAGAGAAAGTGTTTGAAGAATGAATTGAATGAAGAAGAAAAACCAGAGAGATTTTTTTCTCTCTAATGGTATGTTTTATATTTCTTCAAGTTAAGTTACAAAATAGCTAACATATTACACTAATGTAAGCCACATCAACATCACACTCAACCATAATCTGTTGGTGTAAATGATGCAAGCAATGTTCTGTTATGCTTGCATGCATTCTGATTGCATTTCTTGTGAATGGGGCAATCACACATGGCGCATGCTGTTGTGGACAATACTGAAGTAACTTGAGTATTACAGCTTTGACCATCACCTTTGTCTGTAACCTGAGCTGCTTATGAGAATGTATGACAGCCACCAGCTGTAGCTCGAACAACCAGCTGTGCTGCGTCACCTGAAGCTGGAACCTTATCAGCTAATGCTGAAGTAGGACTCTTCATCACAAATTTATCTTTTTTGGTTCTTTTTTTTTTATTATTATTATATCTAGAAGTAATAAGACATACAAAAATGCTTTTTTTATTTATATATAATTTTTAAATCTAACACTGAACGGGTCAGTGGAAAGAAAAATCATCACATAAATAATTGTAAAATGTGAATTATGGAATTCGAACCTTCTATTACAAACGTGAACCAAAAGGTGCACAACACTTGAGCTACGAGATGATGTATTGCAGAAGTGCCTTTTATTCGTCAAATAATTAACATTCAAATATGGGAAACTTTTATTATTATTATTATTTTATTATTATGTAATTGTTTTTTGTTCTTTTCTTCTTATTCGTAAAGGCAAATCTTTCTACCTTGTTGTAATGACTTAGGTTGCATTTGTTTTTCAATAATTTAAAGGGTGAATTGCACTCAAGTACCCTGACTTATAACATAATTGCACGTTTAATGTCAGTTTTGTCATAATTGCACTCGAGTACCCTGTAATTCGTTGACCGCCATTAGAGTAATGGTTGACCAAACGGATTCAGGTAAAATAACGAAACTGCCCCTGCAAAGGAAAAAATAAAAAAAAATTGAAAAATCAGATCTGGGTTCGATCGCGAACCCAGATCTGGGTTCGCGATCGAACCCAACTGCTGGGTTCGATCAGCTGGGTTCGATCGTGAACCCAGATTTGGGTTCGCGATCGAACCTAGATCAAAAAAATTTTTTAATTTTTTTTTTATGTTGAGTTTTTTTAATTTTTTTTAAAAATATTTTTAATATGACGTGGCATGTTCTTATTGGTTGGATGATTTTTTAAAAATAAATTTAAACGTAAAAGACCAATTTGCCCTTGAATCCGTTTGGTCAACCGTTACTCTAACGGCAGTCAACGGATTATAGGGTACTCGAGTGCAATTATAGTAAAACTGGCATTAAACGTGCAATTACGTTATAAGTCAAGGTACTTGAGTACAATTCGCCCTAATTTAAATTGTAAAGTGTTAAATTTGACTAGAGTAGTTTCTAAAAACTGAATAAAATGTTTATCTTTTTCTACTTAAAATTAAATATAAGTATTATGTTGTTTTTTTTTTAAAGTGAAATCATCTAAAATTAAATATTTTTACATATTATACCCTTTTAACTATTAATTATTTAATAATGATCTTTTAAATATAACTAAAAACAAAGAATTTAATAAATTTTAAAACATAATTATTTAGTTATTAAAAAACTCAAAATTTAATTTTATGACTAATAATGTCAACTCAAAAATTATTTGATATTATAATATTTTAAAAAATATATTGATCTATTTAATTTGCTACTGCAACTAAAAAGAAAATAATAAAAATTAACTATAACTATATTAGTATTTTTTTAAAATAAAAAAAATCTATAACTATATTAATGTTATGGGTTAGGATAAAATTGAAAATATATAAATTATATGGGATAGCATTGGAAAATAATATATCATATGAAATCCTGTGATTTTGTATTTAATGAAAAGTGAAAATTTTCACTTCTTTCGTTAAGTGATTTTAGCAGCCTTTTAAGGGTCCGTTTGAAAGACTTCTTCAAATAGATCTTTTAGAAGTAGAGTTTTTATAAGTAGAGCTTTTAAGAAAAGTTGTTGGTCATTTGATTGTCAATTAAAAAGCTCTTTTAAACTGTAGATTATTTAGTTGTATTAATTTTAAAATCTCTTTTAAATGATAAAATTACCAAAAATGACATATAAAAGAATTTGAAACATAATAAAAAATATATATGAGACAATATCTTTAGTTTAATTAAAAAAATAATTGCAAAAATTATAAAAGAGTATAAAAATATAATTTTCTAAACAAAATAATTAAAATAACAATAACAAATTATTCCAATAACATGAAAATCAAAACAAATAGCCTAAACTAATTATTCTCGGTGCATGAGAAGAATTATAATTCGATCGTGTTCATCATCTATCTTATATTTATGTAATGAATTTATGGTATTCTTTTCGTCAACTGTTTCTTTTTTGTTCTCTATGCACAGTAAAAAAACTCACAACAGAATATACAAATAAATATATATAATATGTATATGTGCATGTAGACGAACAATTTTATTCGGAATAGAAAAATAAAACAATAATAATTAGAAAGATATAAGATAGAAGGAAACTAGAGGTTAAAGATGAATTTTTAAAAAAATTCAAATGCATTGAGAGCAGTGAAGTTACGTTTTACATGTTAAAAAACTAAGTTATTAGAGTTTCAAATTTAAAAGGGTAATGTGGAATTATAAAATATACTAGGGTTATATAAGACATTTTAATATATTTTAAAAAAGCTCAAAAAGCTCTATTTGAAAAAGCTCAAAATTTGAACTTCTCCGAGTAGACGTAAAACAACTTATTTAATCGACTAAAAGCTCTACTGGGTTGGCAAATAAACGACAAAAAGCTCTTGGGGTTAAGTAAGTTATTTAGCCATAAGTGTATGTTTGGAAGAGCTTATCTACTTGGAAATATAATTAAAATGTAATTATATAATATTTTAATTTATAGTTAATGTAATTAAAATGTTTTTTCCCCTTTTCTTTTAATCAAACATTGTCTTGATTAAATTTAAAATTTCACTATTATTGACTAAAATCCATTAAAAAAAATCAAGGAAATTCCGATACATGATTTACAAGTTATGTACATATATCATAAAATTCATAATATAATTGTCTAATAATCATCAACACGTTTGAAGCCTAATTCTAGTCTCCACCTTCTGGTAGATCACATTCTACGTACATGTTCGAATCAAAACCATTTTTAAGGGATTAGACGCTTACAATTAATTCAAAATTGCAAAGCTATTACTCATCTTCAAAGTCCATGATGATTAACCTTACCTCAATTTGACGTGAGACTTAACTTTCAAATAGCAAAATCACTACTTTGATATTGATATGAACATATAAATTAAAATAAAAAAAAGAGAAAGCGACCAAGGATATCACATAAATTTCAATATGTCCCACATTGTTAATGCAACATCTGAAAAGATGCCCTCATGTGGTCCAAACTCTTCAGTTCCAGACAACAATGATCATACCCACCAAGCCTTCTTAATTAAGACTTTGAAAGAGATGTCCTTATATTGACAGTTTAAGCCTCTTGACATGCATGTTTAAATTCTATCATCTTCATCATATCTATAATATAATGCTACTTAGCCCCATGCATCTTGTTCTTTGTTTTTTCATATTGTTTGCTTCTTTATATATATATATATATATATATATATATATATATATATATATATATATATATATATGTCCTTATATTGAGAAAATATTCTTGGGTGCAGTAGATGCACCATGTTAGCATTGGATTTGGTACAATTGAACCAATCGTATTTTAGTGTGTGAACGTGGTGCCAACGAAATTCACTTTATTTCAAATTTCAAATCACACTTTGTATATATTATTTGAATTATTCAATATTTAGAACATATAAAACCTTAATTTTGCTTCTTTTTGACTACATATGTGGGAATCTGATTAGATCAAATCATTACATCAAATGTTGAAATAATACATACGATGTACCCTAGTTTTTCTCGAGGACGCATACTCAAACAAGAGAAATGGTGGGTCTTATTGTAATGATCTCCACTTGCAATGTTAATTTTTATTTCTTGTATCCACAATATTCTTCCTTTATGTTCTCATCTGCTAAAATATCTCTTCTTCCAAACATTAAATTGAGTTTGAAGGTGTTCAGAATGCGAAGTCACATGTGAACCTTTTCTTCAGTTTACCACATGAATCATGGTTCTAATCCGCTGGAACCCAACTGAGGAACTTGCTCCAGTATAACCAATAGGCATCGAAAACATGTACCAATAAAACAACATGATTTGAAAACTGCTACATACACGCGCGCTAATGGACATTTGTCACACGAGGCAGCTGAAGCTGTTTGGTTTTACTTTTAAAGCAGATAGTAAAAAAAAAAAAAAAATACGAAACAAAATCATCTTATGGGGCAACACACACTGATAATCGTAATAAATTGTGAGTTTTATTTTGATTTTAGTTAAACGAAAAATAGCATGGATGTTAATTTCCTTCATAATTTCTTCTAAATTCTTTTCAAACTAAATCAACCCCTCCTCAAAATATTGGTATATGTTTTAATTTAAAATTGACTGATAAGCTTCATAATTTAACTCGATAAACACAATTATAATATGATATTGAAAAACTGACAGCTGATAGCAATGAATATATATATAAATAAATGAATTAAAACTGTAACATCGAAACAAAATAAGAAATTAAAATAAAGAGGAAGGCATGGACATTCAGGGATTAGGTCCACAGATGGGAAAAAAAACCCGTTGAAGAAAGAAGAAAAAAAAAAAAAAAAAAAGATGGGTGGGTGTTAGTGTTAGAGAGGAAAGTGGGAGGCTCAAGACAGGAGTTTGTGAGAAGCAACGTTGCTTTCAAGCCAACTAATGGGAAAGACAGATGAGGAACTCGGTGACAGCGACCCTTCCCTTCTCTTTGTGGCGCGGGCTACAGACAAATCAATGCGCAGCTAGCAGCTTAGTCCTGATGAGTGATGACCTAATCTAATCGGCAACATGGATTGAAAGAAGACTCCAAGTCAAGCCCAGAGCGAGATAGACACCAAATATTAAAAGTTACGTTTACTTGTTCTTTTTGTGGGTAGAATTAGGGTTTCTTTTAAGATGTTGACCCCTTGTGTTGGTGGGCGATCCTCAACCTCTCTTTCAATTTGGACTTATGCAACCAATATCACATGTCTTTCGAGTTCCAAAACCACATTTTTTTCACCACCTAAGAAGAAACTATACATGTTCTTACCTTCTTTCCATTCATCAAGTAACTTCACCTATAACTATTTCATTTATTATGGCAATTTTTTATTATTATAAAGTAAACAAGTAAAGTTTCAAATATAAGGTTTACTCCATGACCACATCATTCAGAGAAAAAAAATATTAAATATAGGACAAATTACAGCGAACCTACTTGAGGTATGTCATTTTACAGTCGGAAACAACTTTATGGAAAAATTGATAGCAAATCCCCATGTTATTACTGTTGACTATTTTAAAAGTTTAAAAAGATCAAAATACTCTTAATTAAAAAATGACATATTCGCCGCTAATTTTTCATAAAGTTGTTTCTGGCTGTAAAATGACAAATCTCAGGTAGGTTCGTTGTAATTTATCCTTTTATAGTTAGAGGTACTTTGGTCTTTTTGAACTTTAAAACGGTCAACGGTTATCTTTAACGGTCAACGTAACGAAAGGAAGTTTTGCTTTTAATTTTTTATAAAGTTGTTTCCAACTGTAAAATGACGAACCTCAGGTAAGTTCTTTGTAATTTGCCCTTAAATATAAGGATTATTATGGTACTTCTAAATTGACATATTGATGAATAAGATTGAAAGTTTAAGAAAATACAATTATTTTTGGTATGAAAGCTCGGTAATTAAAAATATAAAAAGCAAGAAAAAAATATATATATTACAGGTCAAATTAAGATGCAGCATTTTTTTTTATATTTATGTATCAAAACTGGAATATATATTGGCCGATAGCCTTACTGTTAGAAATTTCACTAAATCCTGACGCAATGGAATTGTTTATAATAGTCAAACTCTCACACACTCAATTCAATAAGCAAATAAAAAAGTAAACGAGAGAAGAGATTTTATGTGGTTCGGAGACTTTCCTATATCCACGAAGTACACTAGCACTCAATCTACTATATCACTATATCATAAGATTAATTATAGACTATCTCTTTCCCTCTCAAATTTGTTTTTGGTTGCCAGTACATTATTTTCAATTACATAAGG
Organism: Xanthoceras sorbifolium; assembly: GCA_003430845.1. NCBI lineage: Eukaryota > Viridiplantae > Streptophyta > Magnoliopsida > Sapindales > Sapindaceae > Xanthoceras > Xanthoceras sorbifolium. The sequence continues at coordinate 15,335,822 of CM010612.1, forward strand.
TGTATATACTAGTTAATTAGGGCTAGGGTCGGCCTAAACAAGAACTAGTTTAATGAGGAAATAAATCCTTCCTAAAAGAAGTATTCTCCTGGAATTAGGAGTTGCACACTGTAGCACCCCCCCCCCCCCCCCCCCCCCCCCCCCGGCCCGACCCTGCCGGACCGATCCGGGGCGCGCTACTCGGACTTTCACATCTTTTCAAAACTTCATTTTTCATTTTAAAATCAGTGTGAGCCCATAAAACATTTTAAACTTTTTACGAAAATTCGGCAGAGTGCCGTTTGTTTTTCGGACTTTCCAAAACCTGTTTTTACACAATCAATTCAATACCAATTTCAATAACACTTCAATAACAATTTCAAACAATTGCGCACTCTGCCGTTTAGTGCGACTTATTAATCACAATTTATAAAAGAAAACAAAACAGACTTTACTATTTAATAATAAAAGACAGTAATCATAAAATAATTAATTACAAAACATTTTACAAAATATATTTACAATTCCCCTGTATATGCATGCTTTCAGAATATATATACATAACAAAAATATAGCTACCCAACTGTACAATCCTGTGACTCGGTCTGCAATTCTTCCAGTTCTTCAGTCTTTCGCCTCGTCCGGATTCCTGGTACCTACGCGTTAGAAACAAACTAACGCGCTAAGCATAAAGCTTAGTGGGTGTACTAAAATCTCAATATGGAAACATATATAACTTTTAATAATAACAAATCACATTATATATATATATATATATATATATATATCAATTCAAATCATGTTCAAAATAATTAAATTGCAGAATCAATAATGAGGTCAATATATAATTTTCGATCAATAAAAGCATTCAATACACTTTTCAATTCCAATCAATTCTGGCCCGCTAGAATACTAAACATATACGGACTGGAATATGGGTCAAGCTCCCAACCCCCAGAACGAATTCTGAGGAGGTACGTGTCTCCCAACTCTAGGACCGTGGGTACGGAACCTAGAGAGGTACATAGCTCCCTATCCCAGGAACGAATCCTTGGGAAGGTACATTAACTCCCAACCCCCAGGACGAATCCTGAGGAGGTACGTATCTCCCAGCCTCTGGACGAATCCAAGATGAGGTACATCAATATCATCAATATCAATCAATCAATATCGGCGCAGTACTGCTCAATAAAACCCAGCTGGTATACCAACCTTCTATATCCACTTCTATGTCTACGTATCCTAGGGCCGTTTCAATAAACGATTTTCACAATAATCACAATATAGTACAAATCATGAACAATAGTCATGCGAGCAATATTTTTCACAAATCACAACAGTCGAAATGTTCGAAAACGAAATTGAAATACAATCTATCACAAATCAGTCCAAAATCAACAATAATCGTACAAAATATAAATCATGTAGTATTTACGAAATCGACAAAATCGAAAGAAAATCAAGATGCGATCTAATATAAAAGTATTCCAAAATCGACAATAGATGTGGCAAGTACATATAAAATAAACACTTTACTTACGGAAAATCGATAACGAAAACTTTGAACGAAATCGAAAACGAACACGGAAACGAAATCGAAAACGAAAACGAAAACACTAACGAAAGTCTTTGCGTAACGATTTCGAAAACAAACGTACACCTACCTCGAATCCGTGTTTTTTTTTTTTTTTTGTTCGAGAAATCGCGGTTCCACGATCTCTTTTTCCTTTCCTTTCTCCTACACTTACTTTCTCTCTTTTCTCTTTCTTTCCTCTTCTTCTTCTCCTTCTTCTTCTTCTTTTTCTTCTTCTTTCTTTTTCTCGCTCTTTTCTCTCTCTCTCTGTTCTGTGAAGATTTCTGGCTTCCTCGAGAAGCCACTTCTTTTTTTTTATATTTTTTTCGCTACCGCGACCGCCGTCGCGACCTGTGGTCGCGGCACCAGGTCGCGACACTCACTGGAGTGCGCGCACCGCCTTCGTCGCGAGCGCGCCCTGGTCGCGCGAATGGTCGCGTTGCTCTCTGCCTGTTTTTTACAATTTCATCGCGAGCAGTCCATCGCGACCTGTGGTCGCGGTGACTGGTCGCGTTGCTCACTGCCAGGTTTTGCCATTTTCATCGCGAGCAAGCCATCGCGACCTGTGGTCGCGGTGACTGGTCGCGGTACTCACTGCCAGATTTTGCGTTTTTCACTGCGAGCGAGCCATCGCGACCTGTGGTCGCGATGCTCTCTGGTCCAGTTTTCCAATTTTTCATTTTTTTCACTATTCAATTCGGTCCACTGGAAATCAAATAGGAAAAATTTTATTTTCACATATTTCACATATATCAAAAATTCATTACCCGAAATCCGGGATGTTACACACACGACCTGTTGGTGTGACCTCCTGATCATGCGATCTCCTGGTCGTGCCATTTACTATTGAAACTAATCTCCTTGCTTGCGCAACCTCGTGAGATCTTCTGCTAATATCCCTTAAATCTACACCAGCTACTAACATGTCGTCAACATAGAGTAGCAAAATAAGATATCTGGGATTAAAATTTTTAAAGTAGCAACAATGATCAGTATTGCATTTGAAGAAATCGTTTGTCTGCATGAAGTTTGTTTCAGTCACGGAGTTTGTTTCAGTCTATACAAGCTTTTGGTTAACTTACACACAATGTCTTCTTACCTTTTTCTGTGAAACCTTATGGTTATTGCATGTAGATTTATTTTTCTAGATCTCCATGAAGAAATGCGATCTTCACATCTAGTTGCTCTAGGTGTGATCCCTCTAGAGCTATTATACTTAGGACGTAACAGATAGTAGTCAACTTCACAACCGGAGATAATATATCTATGTAGTCAATGCATTATTTCTGTTGAAAACTCTTGACCACCAGTCTTGCCTTATATCTTTGGAACCATGATGTTCTTGCTTGATGCGGTATACCCACTTGTTCTAAAGTGCTCCCTTACCTACTGGTAATCGTGCCAACTCCCAAGTCTGAATAGACATAAGCGACTTCAGCTCATCCTTCATCGTAAACTCCCACTTGCTAGCATTACCAACTTGACAAGCCTCATTATAACTTTCAGGTTCACCCTCATTCGTAAGTAACAGGTAGTTCAAGTATTTTCTATTTTGAATCGATAGTCAATTAGATCTTTTCACATTAGTGGCCTGAACATGTTCAAAAATCTTATCTGTACAGCCTGTGGTGAGTCACACAACCTGCGAGTTGCACCATTCACTGGTTTCTGCTTCTCTTCCATGCAAGCAGTGGTCACGGCGCTATGTCGCATCACTCATTGGAATTTTTTTCTTCTTCCTCCGCTGGACCTATGGCATTAACAGGTGGTCACGCCAAAGTGGCCGCGCGACTCACTAGCATTTTCCTTCCCTATTTTTCCAATCCCATTATTCGTTATATCTTCAGGCCCAAAGTACTCCGATGTCGATTCTGAAACTTTTCTCAACATAGTGGTGTCTCTGTCCTTGTATAAGGCTTACTCATTGAAAACAACATCTCTGCTTCTAATGATTTTCTTGTTCTGACAGTCCTAAAACTTGTAAATGAAATCATTTCTCCATATCCGAGGGATGTGCATTTGAGTGATTTTATATCAAGCTTATTCCTGCCATGATCATTAACATGGACGTAAGAGACACAACCAAAAACTTTAAGGTGTGAAAGCTTTACCACTTTTTCAGTCCAGACTTCTTCAAGTATTCTGAACTCTAAGGGGACTTAGGGACCTCGGTTGATCAAGTAAGATGTCGTGTTGACTGCTTTTGCCCATAAGTGTTTAGGCAACCTTGCTTATATGTGCATACTTCTGGCTCTCTCAATTAAAGTTCTATTCATTCATTCCGAAATCACATTCTATTGTGGTGTTCCTAACATAATCTTCACCATCTTGATACCGTTATCATAATATAATTTCTCAAAGTTGGAGTCTTTAATATTAATCTCCATTATCAAAATATTGCTTGATCTTTAACCCGATTTCATTCTCCACCATAGCTTTCCACTTATTGAATGCACCAAATACCTATGACTTGTGCTTCAAGAAATAAATTCACACCTTTCTAGAATGATCATCAACAAAAGTAAAAAAAATAGCTATTACCTCCTATTGATAAAATTGAAGCTGGTTCCCAAACATCTGTGTACAAGCTCAAGTTTGGTTTTCTTAGGAGTTCTACCAACTTTCTAAAAACTTACCCTTTTTTGTTTTCCCATGTTGCAACACACAGATCAATCTCCACGGATTGTATAGTTTTCAGCTTCCTTTTTGAGTGCATGATTTTCAGCCCTTTTGCACTCATGTGCCCTGATTTTTGGTGTTACAAATTTGGATATTATTTTCCCTCTGCCATTGCAACAGACCCACATTCATCGATGGTCAGGTAAAGAGATTTGATTTTCTTTGCCCGGGCAATAGTCATGGCCTCCTTTGAGACCTTCCATGTGTCACCTGTAAAAGTGGTTACATGACCATCTTTTGTCAAATGCTCCATAGAAATCAAATTCTTCCTCAAGCTTAGTACGTGTTTGACATTGTTTAGTTTCTAAATAGATCCAATCAAGTTGATTTGTATGTTCCTTTTGCTGACTATGTTGTAATCTTGGTCATCCCTGAGATATAGTTTTCCTAGGTAACCAGACACATAATTCTTCTGCAGTTCTTTGCTTGAGGTGGCATGAAATGATGACCCAGAGTCTAGCACCCATGACTAAGTCCTACTTTCTAATTAACATATCAAAGCATCATCAGATTTATTAGAGACCACGTTTGCACTAGTCTACGTGTCACTACCTTTCTTTAAACTCCTGCAGTCAGCTTGTAATGACTCATCTTACCACAATTCTAACACTCAATGTCTTTTCTTGCTTTGGAATTATTCTGATGGTCTCTTGATTTTGATATTCCAAACCTCTGCTTGGATTTTCCACGATTACCTTTATCCCTATTTTTGCCTCTGCCCATACTTTCCACATTTAAGGTTGATGACGAATGGCCTCACCCTTCTTCATGTCTTCTAATCTCTTCAGTCATGATCATGTTCATGACTTCCTAAAATTTCATTAGTGTCATCCAGAATGATAATATTGATTAACTGTATTGTCCCTTTCCAGCTCTCTAGCATCTGTCCCAAAATCAGTAGTGCTTGAATCTCATCTTCAAACCTTAATTTGATCGAGTTCAACTGATCAGTGATCTCATTAAAGGCATTCAGGTGCTCCTTGAAGAGACTGTTTTCAGACATCTTCAAGGGGAATAGTTTCTTGATCAGGTTTACCTTGTTAACTGTCGACGGCTGTTCATACATGTTTGCAAGGGCACTCATGATTGCAACACTTGAATCGTGGTTCTTGACATTAAACGCAACCATTATCATTAGACTGAGTCGAATGGCTCCCAAAGCCTTGCAATCTAGTATCTCCTAGTCCTCTGACTTCATAATTTTTGGCTTTACCCATTTCAGAGGTAAGAATTTTGGTACAAATAATATGTCATCTGCATCTTCCAAAAACTGAAGTTAAACCCGTTGAACTTCTCCACCCTAAAATGTTCTTTCTCTGATCTCATGACTACTGATGAAATCGAAAAACCATAGAATCTTCTGATTTTGCTAGAACTAGAATGTTTAAGCTAAAGCTCTAATGCTAGTTGTTAGGAATTTCACCAAATCACAATGTAGCGAAATGGTTCACAATAGCTAAACTCACACACAAGCAAATCAATAAGCAAATAAAAGAATAAATGGGACAAGAGACTTTACATAGTTTGGAAACTTTTCTACATCCACGGAGTGCATGGGCACTTAATCTACTATTTCAGAAGAATACAAACTCTTTCTTTCCCTCTCAAATTTGTTTTTGGTTGCCAGCACATTACATAAATAAGGTATATATAATAGTTAATTAGCGCTAGGGTCAGCCTAAGTAAGAACTAGTTTGATTGGAAATAAATCCTTCCTAACAGAACTATTCTACTCGAATTAGGAGTCATGCGCGACTTGTTGGTGGGAGCTCTTGTAAGAGGTCGTGCTGTTTACTGCCGAAACTGATCTCCTTGTTCGTGCGACCTCGCGCCGACCCTCACGTTGCGTGAGTCCCTGGTCACGCGGCTCACTGTCCAACTGATGGCAAGTCTGATTTAGTCTTCATATCCCAATGCTTACAACCCAAAATACTAGCTTTTTGGATTGTGACCTCTTGAATTATGACAATCTAATTAACTACTAACTACAATTTTTTCTTTACTCAGCTAAAACCTTAATGGTCCTAATTACTTGACGATTGTAAAAAGGAAAAACATGTCCATTTATATATTTGACAGGTCAAATTAAGATGAAGGGAACAGACAAATATTACATCATCTATCAAGTAATAGATGTGTATAATGTTGAGGATGTTGCCAGATGATGAGAGGGAAACAGCAAGTTGGGGGGTGGTTAACGTTAGATAATTCTCTGGTAAATTAATGGAGGAGATTTAAAATTGGTGCAGTTGCATTGAAGTGTTGAAAGGGCATATGGTCCCCCATCCAACCCACAACATCTGTGACTATGACTTTAATGGCAAAGAGAGAGTTTGCATGAATGAATGAAGGGAAATTTTTGTTAATCTGAGCTATTGTAGCTAGGGTTAGGAAAAAATGTGAATCTAAGGGCATGTTTAGATGGTGAGAAAGGGGCCCACTTTTGAGATGGTTCAATCCATCAAAGGGTAGTTGCATTAAATCCAAAAACTAAAAATGTGCAAATGGGGCTCAGAACCAAGTCTTCTCAAAGAAAAGCTTTCAAATGAAAAGCCCAAGAAATTATGAAAGAGAGAGAAACAGATGGTGACTTGTCTTGGTACAGCAAAGAGAGGAAGGATTATGAACAAGTGAGGCTGTTGGGGCCAAGAATAATTGCAAAACGAGTCAAGCATGCACAAATAAAGCAGTCTGTTTTTGCAGAGAGAGAGAGATAGAGAGTCCAAAAATAAATCATAAATTTACCATTTTAAATAATTCCCCTGCAATCTACAGAGCTTCTCAGAAACTACTCCTTAAAACTCCCTTTATAAGTTGTATAACAACATAAAGATCAGCCTCAAACACTCTCTCGTACCTCAAATAGAGAGAACGAGTCATATTTAACCTAACCAACGGTTAAAAAAAAGTTGCGATGGATTGGATAGTTCTTGGAACAAGTGAAAGAAGGAAACAAAAGGTTGACAGATATATTCCATCCCCTTTTGTACATATGACAATAAAATATTACTTTCTTTTCTAATAGATTGATATATTCTTCTTTTGTTTTTCGTTGCTTTGTTATCTCTAAAATATATTTTATTGATATTATAGAATTTATCATTGTTTGTTATTAATTTACTATGAAAGAAGCAAATATGAAAGAAATGAAGAAATTGTTTTAAAAAAATATGACAAATTACAGCCCATCTACTTGAACTATCCTAATTACAGACGGAATCAATTTTTAGGAATGATTGCAAATCTCCCTGTCGTTAACGTTGACCGTTAAGCCGTTAAAAATATATAGAAGGATAAATTTGCCTTTAGTTAAAAAAAAATCTAAAGTAAAATAAAAATAAATACATTCCAATCCATTCATGAAAAAATTTAAAATGTTTTTAAAAAATTAAATAAAATTAAATCTAAGATCTCCACCGTCCATCTGGAGGCTATGGGAGGGAGCCTCCTTCTTTGAATGAACCATGAGAGGTGACCTCCTTTGATTGTTCGTGAACCAAGTTCATGCACCTCGTTTGTGAACCAAGTAAGGCTCGAACCTCCCCTAATTCGTGATTCATGATGGACCCACCATGGATCTCACCCTATTTTTTCTCTCTTTTTTTTTTTTAAATCTCCACCGTCCATTCAGAAATGACCAATACCCTTCAACATTGTTGACTTTGACTAATGATAGGGGAGTCTGCAGTCAATTTTTCTAAAAGTTGATTTCGTCTGTAATTATATCTCAATTAGGTGGGCTGTAATTTGTCCTAAAATTTATATGTTTTTAATGGTCAATGCTAACAGCAGGAGGGTCTACAGTCAATTTCTCTAAAAGTTTATTCCACCTATAACTAGAGATACTTTACGTAGATGAGTTGTAATTTGTCGTAAAAAAATATAGTCCAATTGGTTAAATTAATCCTTCTCACATAAAGTTTTCTGCAGTGTTTAACCTCCCCGAATTTGATATTGTAGTATTATTATTATTTGAATGTCTAATGATATATCATATTAGTACGCAAGAGGCCAAATGACTTTATATGATCAATTTTTCTAGTTGATCATCTAATCATTTTACAGCTAAGTTGCCTTCGACCTTTGTGTACAACTATATTGGCACAAAAATGAGGAGAAAAACATAAGAAAAAAAATGTTCTAAACCTTTTTATCGATCACTCCTTCAACTATCAAATTAAAAAGGATAAATATAAAGATTGATTTGTTTCTGAGTCATGTCCATTTTGATATTTAAGAGCTATCATACATGCAAGGTAGTCACATTAATTGTGACAAAGAAAAACGGATGCAAAACTAATATACATATATTCACGAGATAATTTCACCATCATCCTTTTTATTTAGGAAATTATCAATTTAATCATTGTTTATTTTGCTTGCTGCATCAAAATGGTCATTGTTATTTCATTTGGCTGAAAAAAATCCCTATTGTTTCAATATATCAAATTAGTCCCTTTAGACCTTTCCCGTCAAGTTTGGTGTCAGTGAATAATGGTATTTTATATTTTTTATTCAAATAATTTAGGAATTTTTTTTTTTACTAATTTTAGAGAAGTTTCTTTTCTTTCTTTTTTTTTTTTTAATTTTAAGAAATTTTGTAATTTTATATGGATTTTTTTATAATATTTCAAATTGTTTTTTTTTTTATTTTTAATGAAAAATATGGTGAATCTAGTTGTTAAGTATTATTTATAGGGGTATAATCATCTTTCTCAACAAAAAATAACGAAAATGCTAAGTAACAATGTAGAGAGACTAGTTTGATGCAATTTGAAATAATGACAATTTTGACAGTAAATAAAATAATAGGATTAAATTGTCTAATTCCCCAAAACATTGAATTAAATTGCTAATTTTTTAAATAATAAAGATGAAAGGATTTTTTTTTTTTTAATGTGTAATTTTAGGGGACATGAAGATTTGAATACTACGTCAAAAGGCAACTGGATATATCCACATTAACCTCTTCACAATTTTTATTAATAAAATAATAAGAAGTAGCACGTAAAATGATTAGCACACTTCCCTCTTAATTTAGTGGTGAGGAGTTTAAATAAATAATTTTTGTTAACATATTAATTTATAACCTTTTATGTCTTATAAGATTAAATATAATATATTTATTCAACTGGTGAATTCTTAACATTTGCTATAATAGGCTATGTTAACATTTTTCAAAAAGGAAACAGAGTGTAGTTTTGTTAACTATAGAAGGAAGAGAAAAATGGGGGAGATTGATGATTGCAATTGTGTTGGTGATTCGTACGATAATCTGGTTAACATAATTTCAGGACCACTTGGCTGCAGAATCCCTGCTACAGATATAAAACAGCCAACAGCTATAAAGAACCAACACCAACTATTAGTACCTGGTCCTGGAGAGAGAAAATAAACCAAGAGAAAGTGTGAGTTTTTGAGAGAGAGTTACCAAGGAAAGCAGGGTCATTTCTCTCATATCTTTTTACAAGTTACTGACGTGATTAGTGTTGACTGATGGAGAAAAGTACATGCCTAGCCACGTAGAGTTTCTCAGAGGATGACTCGGATTTTTCAGAGAAAAAGAGTGCGCTGCACCTTCGCTATCATGCTCTCTTTCCATTTTTAATTATAATATTACTTCTTTTTGGATATATTATGCAACTTTAATTGTGTTTCTGTATCGTTAATTGTGATCTTTAACTTTTAACTTTATAATTGTCTTTTTATCAACTTAATGTGATTTCTCGACTGGCTTAACCATCTTGCTAGGATAAAAAAAACAAGTTGTGTGGAGCTTTTGAAACATAACCTTTTTGTGTTAGACATTGTCACATGACATCACTGCAAAATCAATTATATATATTCAAGATTTTTTTAATATAATCAAATATATATTTATCACATAAGAAGTGATTATATGAATCAAAATGTGAAGTGCACCAATAATGGTGGAGTCAAGGTCAAATAGTTACATAAAGTATATATTATTATGAGATAGGTACGTACTTGAACTTCAAATAATAATTAAAACTATGTATCAAAGTCATACCTAAACAATCCCACATGATAAATTAGTTGACTATAATGCCTTTCCATGAAATGTGCAGACATTATCCTACAATTAAGCTTTGATAACTGCCTCTATAAGACAACATCACAACAAGTACTAAAGGGGACATGTGTTTTCTTTTTTCTTTTTTGAAACAAAAAGGACATGTGTTGTGCCTTGTAATAAAGAAGAAAATAGCCCGCATTAATCATTTGAAAACAGTGTGAGAGTAACATGAATTATATCTAGATAGCTCATTTAGATAGCTTATATTTTATTTTTTATGAATAGCTTTCATTTTTTTGTGGTGCTATATATATATATATATGTATACAAAATATCCATTAATTGTGAACGCAGGATAGCCTTTTACTTTGCTCATATTGCGAATATACCCATCACAAATTGAAAATTTTCTAAAAACATTTCTTATTACAATCAATATTATATGTATACATCTTATGTTAACTCATGAAAATGATACTATTAATAATATTAATGGTTTTGATGATGATTAATATTGCAATGTTAATGTCGTTATTACCATGTGATGGTATCGATGCTTAGGGAGAAAGTCTTGATTGTATTTAATACACCATACTTAACTTATCTTAATTATTTTGGTATCACATGATATGATTTTAATAGAAAATACATGATACATTCCTATTAATCCAAATTTCTGAGTGGTGCGAGGTGTATGAAGAATTTTACCAAAGAAAAACAAAAACAAAAATAAGAAAAAAGGAAAGCAATTGCAAAGATGAAAGATGGCACATTGAGAAGAGAAGCCAAACTGCCATAAGCCACTCCCATCTGAGCAGAACTTGTGGCCTTGTCAGCCCTCACTCAGATATATATATGGGTCAGCCCCATTTCTTCATGGATCACACCTCCTCCTCTCCTCCTTTATAGGCCCCACCCACCACATTCATCTCCTAACCCTTCCTCATCCCCACACACATCTCTCTCTCTCTCTCTCTCTCTCTCTCCCTTCTCTCTCTTTGCAGACCCTGCTAAACCATGGAAAAGACTGAAAAAGAGACTCATGACTTCATGAACGTTGAATCTTTCTCTCAGCTTCCTTTCATCCGTCCTGCCCCTGTTAAAGAAAAGCACATTCGCCTTTTCGGCATCGAATTTGGTGGTGGTGACACCCCGACGGCCGCCGATGAGTCTGAGTCCACCGAGAATAATGAGGACTTGGTCAAAGAGAACGAGAATAATGTAGATAACAGCAGAAGATTTGAGTGTCATTATTGCTGCAGAAACTTCCCTACATCTCAAGCCTTGGGCGGCCACCAAAACGCCCACAAGAGGGAGCGACAGCACGCGAAGCGCGCGCATCTTCAGTCGGCGATGGTCCACAATTCTCTCTCGGATGCTCATATCTACGGTCTGGTCAACTACAGGCTAACCTCAGCTCCAACCCCAACCATGACATACCCTACATGGAATAGCCATGCCTCTAACACTAGTAGGTTTTACGGGAGCCATGACTCGTATTCACAGCCCCCCATCAACGGCAGTCCATTGGGCTTGTGGCGAATACCTGCCGTTCAAAGTCATGCTAGTTTCAATCGTGACCGTTCGATGCATCCCTTGCCGTTGTTTGCTTCTGAGGAATTGAAACCATCACAGGTTGGTGGCTCCAGCCCACAGAGCCGGTTCGTTTATGATCAGTCGAAGCCCAACACGCAAGACCATGTAAGTTTGGATCTTCATCTGTAATATCTGATGATAACTTTGATGATTAAAGATAATTTGAGAGAGATTTTTCTCATGTTCGCAATCTTATGTTGTGAAAATGAGGCGATTCCAAGAACACCAACCCTTGTTCATTTTCTACTCTTAAACATCTGGGATTTTAGTAACGACGATTAACTAAATATGTGAAAATGATATGATTTACATACTCTTGAATGTGAAACAGCATATGGTGAGCTATGCTGAGATGCACAGTCAAGAAGACTCTTTTACGTTTCTATATTTTAGCTACTTTACTAAGATGTGATTTGATGTTAATGTTATATGCAAACAGTTCTTTGTTCTTCTGAAGCAAAATCTTTAATGATTCTCCAGCGCTAACCAAACAGTACACAGATGGTTTCCACAGTAGATTTCCATTTTAGATTAACAAGAAAGAAAGCTAAGATCACGCTCATCAGTGCAATCTAACTATGTCCCTCTTTTCAGAGTTCTCTCACGCGTGTGAGGAATATAATAGAACTGGGTAGTAGTTGAGAGCGCATGAGATTTGTCAACACACACGTGTTCAAACATGAAACACCCATATGTGAGTCTTGACATGTGGATTGATGAGAGAGGTGAGTTTTGATTTTGATTCAGTGCAACTGATCAGGAAAGAAAGAAACTCTAGGCAGGATCAGGTGATAAGGTTTTGATGTCTCTTCTGCTTAAAATGCAGAGAGAAAATGATATTTCCATGGCATTATAAGGTAACATACAGGTCGCCAAAATTTAATGTATATTCTTTAGACCTTTTCACCCTCCACTCCATGTTTGAGCAAGAGAGAAAGGATTTAAAAAATTTCTTTTAATAGGTTGCAATCAAACTTTAAATGAGATCTTATATAAGATTGAGGTGGAACCGGTCCTGTCTGTCATGAGACCTGAAGATGAAGAAACAAAGGTGGCAATTTTAAGGCCACTTATGAGTGTGGGGATCGATCGTAAAAATGTTTTGATCATATGGTTTTCAGCAAAAGATAGATTTTTTTTTTTTTTTTTATCAATGCGATGTAGACTACATTCAACGTATTCCAAACCCGGAGTAAGAAATGCGAGTATTCACACAAGACACTCGTGTGTATATAAAAAATAAAATAAAATAAAGTGACATATATGACGATTCCTAATCTACTTCTCTGCGCCTATCTTTTGTAACACATTTGTACGTCCTTCAAGGAATTCGTATTTTCTAACATATTTTTCAATCAAGTTTAACTAAATTTTCAAATATCATTATGTGATTAGTCTACGTTCCTTTCTTGAGAAAAACTTGGAGTGTTTCCGACCGACTCAATTTCATGTAACGTGGTATACTATATGCTGAGTGGGCATATTATTTTATTTTCTTCATCAGTGATGAAATGAGGTTGGTTCAATGGTATACCTTTCACATGTACAAAAATAAAGTTATATTTTTAATCATGTTTCTTATCGTCAAACTCTAAACCGTAACGGTTAAAAAAAATAATAATAATGATAGATATTTCACCCTTATCTCACTTTATTCTAACCGATGATGTCATAATTAGACTCACACGATAAGTGACAAATGAATTAAATCAATATCATGCGTATCCATTTACTAATTATCATATCATAAGTTGTAAATAAATTGGGATACAAATGTGAAGTGTCTAATATTAATAAATATATATATTCAATAACCCACTCATGCCATGCATGTGGTTTGAGCTTGCTTGTGATTAATTGCTTACACCACATTAAGATTTTCTCTTCCTTTTTATATTTCTTTTTTTGTCTTTTTTTTTTAAAATAATTACAAATTAAGGAGTCCAAAGAGACTTGATTAGAACCTATAATTTTATTAATATGAATGTGAAAGAGTAACCATTGTACCACCTCAATTTTTGACTCTCATATTTCTTTGAAAAAATTGCACTAACTCTCATGTATATATGCGAATTGCGTTCCTTTCGACAATTAATCCGTGAATTACATGGTCAACCTCAAGAAAGAAAGCGTTGACTAATAGTTAAAATAACATATGAGTTAACATTATAGGGGTAAAAACGTCTGTCACACATTAACAAATAATTAAAACTAAAGAAAAGTGACATCCAAAGTGTTAATTAAAACCAAATAATTAAAATTCTGAAACTATCCCAAACATTTTTCAGTTCTTAGAGGGGCTAGGTTCGTCCACAATTGGAGGAGATCCGTCGTAATCTCCTTGAAAGGAGAGAAAAGTGACATCCAAAGTGTTAAAGAAAGGTATTTAAATATTGAGTCTAGATGATTGAGCACGAACCTGTTTGAATATTGAAAAATCTAAATAAATCTACTTATATGTGCAAAACCCTAAGAATTTGTTTCCAGAAAAGAAACCTTGTTCGAAAAGGTTTTCAAAAAATATTAGGATAAAAGAAAGCTTGTTCAAAATGGTTTTTAAAAAGACATTATAACAAAAGCCATTATTCCCTAAAATCCTCTTTTCTTGTTTTTAAAAGGATTCTCAAATAAAAAAACAAGAAGAAATTATTTTCAAACCGGCAACACACCAGTCTGCTTGTGCGGCCCAGCACTTGTTGGTGCTAGGAGCGCCTTGGTGTGAGACCTGCACACTGTGGTGCTATTATGCTGACCGTAGGTGCCTTGGCACACGTTGCTGCTCTAGCTAGCATGCTGTCTGCCAACAACTTGGCACATGCCGCGGTGGCGCGGGGCGTCCTGCCAATTAGCGATGTTCGTTTGAATATGACGATGCCTATCAAACATTTTGAAGCCCAGTCATGTAATATATCATTGAAAGCTAAGGAAATCAAATTTCTAACGAAATTAACAGTTAATCATTTAAACATCTGTAGAAGGAGTTATGAACAATTTAGTAACAAATGGTTGAATTTAGAAAATAAACAAAATTTTCAAAATACATAAGTTAAATTCCTAGATTACGTTAGAATGAAAACACAATGCATTCCATGTAAAATAATAAATCAAATATTGTAATGACTAGTGAAATGAAATGCATGAGTTTGCATGTGTTTTTTTCCAAAGTTCTTTTAAGAGTTGAAAATAGTATAGAATACTTACTTTGCCATTAATTCTCTTGAATAGTACTTCAAAATACTTGTTGAGTATAATTTCACATGTATACGGGAGACGTTATTGCATTTTTGTTAACCATCAATTACCACACATCTTTATCTTACTAAGCAAAAGTAATAGAATGATCGGAAGTTTTTGCCTGACTAGACAAATGAAAGTACCAAAGTTGTTTGGAGGCTTTAAAACAGACAACCAACCATGAAATTAAAGACTATGGCCTGCATTGCCTTATAAGATAGTTGAAGGGACATACGAACATGGTAGCTACTAGATAGGCTGCCATCTTAATTTTCTCACCTTTTATTTGTACCTTAGCTTTTATTAATGTCTGCAGGAAAGTCATAGACAGAGCAAATAGAAAGTATTTTTCTCTTAACAATAATTCAGTGATTGCACTGATACACGTGTCTTCTTCTCTAATAATCTCTCTGTTATTTTGGCAGCATAACAGGTGATGATAATGGACATCATTCAATGAATTATGAACAAACTACAGAGAAAGCTAGTACTGATTTATAAGATTGTTTTTTTGTAAAATTGTATTCCTAATCAGCTTCTCGTTGGGATTTGTGTTTTATCTCAACCACCCATCGCAGATTGGTTTCGTTTGATTCAAGTGGGAGAAATTGAACTGATCATGTCGTGCATTTTGCCTGTATAGCTAGGATTTAATATCATATGGCAAAACAAAAATAATTATTTTATTGTTTTAATTTTAAACTCTGGACTCTTCATAAATAGTTATTAAATTAAGGGATAATTTCACAAACAGCCCTCAATTTTAGGTCTAATTGCACATGTATGAACCTTTTATTAAAATTAACACAAACATCACTTACCGTTAATGGTCAACGGTTAAAGGATAACGGTTAAGGAGTAAAATTACATTTTACATTTTAAATTAATTAAAATTATTTAGTTTATTAGAATAAAAAAATAAATTATTTTCATTTTTATTTTCACCAATATTTTCCATCTTCATTTTTATTTTCATCATTTTCATCTTCATCTTTATCTTCATCAACCCAAATACATTAAATCAAAAATAAAAAATAAAAAACTTTATTTTCATCACCCACCTACTACACAACTTTATCTTTATCACTTAAATTAAAAAAAAAAAAAAAAGCTTTATCACCCATCAAAAATACCCAACTTCATCTAAATCACTTAAATCAAATATAATAAAAAAAATCTTCATTACCCATCAAATACCCATCTTCATCTTCATGACTTAAAATCAAACAAAAAACAAACTTCATCTCATCAACCATCTAATACCTAACTTCACTTTCATCACTTAAATTAAATAAAAAATATAATAACTTCATTACTCATGAAATACACAAATTCATCTACGTCACCCATCAAATATCCAATTTCATTTTCATCACTTAAATAAAAAAAATAAAAAACTTCTCCACCCATCAAATACCTAATTTCATCACTTAAAATAAACAAATTTAAATTAAAAATAAAATTATTTTTTTATTATTTTTTATTAAATAAAGAAAATAATAAATAATAAAATATATAAGGGCATTGTGGACTTTTTACATAAAAATTGAGTCAACTGTTAATTTTAACTGTTGACCATAAGCGGTAGGGGACGTTTGTGTTAATTTTGATAAAATATCTATATGAGTGCAATTAGACCTAAACTCGAGGGTTATTTGTGCAATTACCCCTTAAATTAATGGAAAGATTAAATTTATCAATTCATAAAAATTTTAGGATCAATTGCACTAATACTCTTGAGTTTAAACGAAATTACACTCTTACACAAACTCAGGTATTTCTATAATAAAATAAAAAGTTATCTAAAAGTGCAATTTCACCTAAACTCAGGTGAAATTAGTGCAATTAACCTATAATTTCACTACTTTTGTCAACATTTCCATTTTGTGGGCAAAAATACCCTTCAATCAGTTTTAAATGAAAAAAATAAAAAATAAAAAATTTAGAAACAATGAAGGTTTGCGCATACTTTTAACAATGGAGATCGTAGAAAGAAGAGAGAGAAGATAGATCTCAAAATAGGGAGAGAAAGTTAGAGATGGAAAGAGAGAGAAAATTAGAGTGAGAATGTTATAGAGAGAAAATTGGGCAGAAAGAAAGTTACTAAAAAAATGATAAGAGAGAGAAAGCTAGAATTTATAGAGAGAATGTCATTAGTGAAAAACGAAACTCAATTTTGATCTCCAACAATTTTAGACGTTGCATTTTATAAGTTGAATTTTACCCGCTGAGCTGAATTTTATAAGTTAAATTTTACAAACTGAATTTTACATGCTAATATAAATTTTATGAGAATTAAAATAAACGAATTGTCAGTATATGTCACTAACTTCTAACTTTCTTTCTCTTTTAATTCTCACATCAACCTGCTCTCTCTAACTTCTAATTTTATCTCTCTTCCAATTTTCTCTGTAGCTTTCTCTCTCTAACTTCTAATTTTATTTCTATTCCAATTCTCTATATAACTTTCTCTTTCTTACTTCTAACTTTCTATTTCTTTCGATTATCTCCGTAACTTTCTCTTTTTAACTTCTAATGTTTTCTTTATCAAAGCACTATTTTCTCACTCTACAAATAATAAATAATGATATACTATAACAAAATTAAAATGCTTGGGTGCAAAAATAAAGAAAAATCCAAACAGAGAATTAGGGAAAGAAAAAAAAGAAAGAAACCTAATGGAAGGAGAGAAGAGAAAGAAAACTTAGAGGGAAACACGAAATAAAAACAGAAGATGAGTATTTTGGTCACACTATGACTAAAGTTGATAAAAAAAATAAAAATTATTAAAGGTTGATAAATTTGAACTCTCCTATAACTTAAAGGCTAAAAACGAAATTTCCTTATCAATATATTTACAATTATATCTAATTATTGTCAAATATATAACTTAGTTTTCTAATATACACAAGCTCGCTTAAAACATTTATGATATAGAAATTAAAATACAAATAAACCTCTTTTCAAAATTAGGAAAAAAAATTAATTATTTTGAAATTACGAATTTTTTTTTATTTCTTCACTAGAATAGTACTAGTCAGTCATGCATTAAAGGGCTCGTTTGATAGACAGTACTGGCTTGGACAGGACTAAATCCTGTGATTAGATTGGACTGGACTGACTTGGTCTGGACTGAGACTAAATCTTAACCTATGTTTAGTACTACATCGGACTAAGAGTTGGATTATTAAAATAGTCTAGACCCATGTTTGAAAATATAAAACATTATTGATTATTTTCGGGCTATTTTTTAGATTATTTTTTTTTATTTTATAAAATTGTAAATATAAAACATTATTGATAGATTTTTTTTATCACATTAGTTCAAAATGAAATAACAACCAATTATATCACTTCAATTGATTATGCAACTTTCTCCTTAACTTTCAAATATCATTTTGTTCATATTATTCAATATTCGAAGATGAAATACAAGGTACAAACTCATATAAATACAAATAGTATATAAATTAAACAAGTAATAATCTAACATATGCAGATAATTCCAAAGCCTCAAAGTATAGAAACAACAATATTGACTATAAATGTAATTAGCATAAAAATTATATCATTAGAAATATTTTGTTGAGATATTTCAAGTGAGTATAATATTGATTATATTTTAATTATTTTAAAATTTTCATTTATCATATCTATTTATTAATCAATAACATAATAATTATTTTATTTAAAAATAAATTATTTCAAAGTTTCAATATATATATAATTACTATTTAATATAATAATTAACTGAAAATAATTTAGCAAAATAAAAACAATTATATTAACATCTACAAATGAACACATTAGGTGTAAAGTTAGGTGGAAAAAATTAGGTAGATGAAAGAATTAATTATTAAAAAATTTATATTAAAATTATTACATGTAAAATAGTTAGGTGTAAATATATTATGTGAATAAATTATTATCTAAAATAATTAAGAGAAAGTTAAAAAAATAATTTATGAAGTAAAAAGATAATAATATTTTATTATTTGGAGAATGTAAAATGAAAAATGCTTGGAGTTGTGAATTTTTGGAAATGAAATATTCTTGAAATATTCCATTTTGGATCTCCATTTTAATGGGAAAAATATAAACCCATTAGAGATGACCTAAGAAGAGGACTATGGAGGACAAATTAGAGAGGTGACAAAATAAGCCCTAACTTTTGAATGAGATTAGATAGTGAAATAAAGTGGATATTTTTTTGTGGGCCCAAAACTGTTTAGTCCCACTTAAAATAGTACAGTGACACACTAAACATGGGACTAAGACTTAATTCTATCCAGTCCAAGTCAATTCCATGTACCAAACGTGGCCAAAATGTTCACTCTCAAGGTCAAATCTTACAAGATAGAGAATGTAGATAGTAATCACAGCAATAGCTACGAAGACACCTTGCTTTCCAGGACATTTAAACACATATTCATCTTGTTGGAGTTAAAAAAAATTCAGCATGATCATCATCAAACAACAAATAAAGAGTGCAGAGTTAATAGGCCAAATAGGTGATTAATATTGGGCCTGACTTGATCTAGGTCAATTGGAGACAAGAAGTCCATTAGGCCCATCTGATTTATGTTAGTTAAGTTAGTTACTATTGAGTTAGTTTCACTAAGCAATCAAGTTAGCTAATTATGTATATAAATTGTAAGTGAAAACACTGTGCATATTAATTAGAAAAATATCATCTGATTTCTCTCTTACTCTCTCAAAATTTTTCTTCAAACTTTCTATGGTTTATTGTGTGTGTTATTGATTTGGATTCAAATCCTTTTATGGTATCAGAGCTTCGATCGGAGGCATGGATTCACCTTCCTTACAGTTCCAGCACATGTCTGGATCCTTCAATCGAACTCCTCAACTCACCAAGAAGCAGAGAGAGAATCAATCTCAACTCATCTCCAAGAACCTCAATTTCAACTTACCTATCAAGCTCGATGACAACAACTTCATCTACTGGAAGACTCCAATACTTCCAGTCATTAGAGCTTTTGACCTTGAAGACTTTATGCTCGGATCAAGTAAATGTCCTTCGAAGTTTATAGATGCTGTTGATGAAGAATCAGGTGAGTCAATACAAATTTATAATGATGATTATCTTACATGGAAGAAGATAAATCAATTGTTAGTTAGTTGGCTGATGTCCACATTAAGTGAATCGATCCTAGGTAGAGTAACCTAATGTGTCACGGCTTGTGAGGTTTGGAACACTGTCACTAACATGTTCTGTAACATCCCGGATTTCGGGTAATTAATTTTATATATGTGAAAATAAATTTTACTATTTGAGGGGGTGTAAATGTAATTAAATGTATATTTATTTTATGATTTCCAGCGGACCAGATTGAATAGTGAAAAATAAAAAATTGAAAACTGGACCAGAGAGCATCGCGACCTGGTCACCATAACCACAGGTCGCGATAGCTCGCTCGCGCTGAAAAACGCAATTTTTGGGCAGTGAGCATCGCGACCAGTCACCGCGACCACAGGTCGCGATGGCTTGCTCGCGATGAAATTGTCAAAGTTTGGCAGTGAGCAACGCGATCTCTCGCGCGACCAAGGCGCGCTCGCGATGAAGGCGGTGCGCGCACTCCAGTGAGCATCGCGACCTGGTGGCGCGACCACAGGTCGCGACGGCGGTCGCGGTAGCGAAAAAATATAAAAAAAAAAGAATAAGCTTCTCGCAGAAGCGAGAAAACACACACAGAAACCAGGACAGTGAGAAAGAGCCGAGAAAAGAAAGAAAAGAGAAGAAAAAGAAAGAAGAAGAAAGAAAAGAAAGAAGAAGAAGAAGAAAGAGAGAGAAGAGAAAAGAAAGTGTAGGTAAAAAGGAAAGACGAAACCGTAGAACCACGATTTACCGAAAAGAAAAGGATTCCAGGTTTGTGTACTTTTGTTTTCGGAACCATTACGAAAAGTCTTTCGTCATCGTTTTGTTTTCGTTTTCGTTTCTCGTTTTCGTTTCGTTTTCGATTTCGTTAAAAGTTTTCGATTTCGATTATTCGTATGAAAAGTGTTTATTTTATATGTACAATCGATGATTTGTAGAACTATGGTTGATTTCGGACCGATTTTATGATAGATTATATTTTGATTGTAATTTCGAACATTTCGATTTCGTTAAAATACTTGATTTTGATTTTCGTAAAATTATTGAATATGTTTCTTGAAGAATATTATGTGATTTGTATGTTTATTGAGTAATTATTGTTATTGAGTAATTATTGTGACATTTCTTGCGAATTTGGTTTATCGGAAACGGCCCTAGGATACGTAGACATAGAAATGGATATAGGAGGTTGGTATACCAGCTGGGTTTTACTGAGCAATACTGCGCCAATACTGATTGATTGATACTGATGATTCTGATGTACCTCCTCTTGGATTCATCCAGAGGCTGGGAGATACGTACCTCCTCAGGATTCGTCCTGGGGGTGGGAGTTAATGTACCTTCCCAAGGATTCGTTCCTGGGATAGGGAGCTATGTACCTCTCTAGGTTCCGTACCCACGGTCCTAGAGTTGGGAGACATGTACCTCCTCAGGATTCGTCCTGGGGGTTGGGAGCTTGACCCATATTCCAGTCCTAATATGTTTAGTATTCTAGCGGGCCAGAATTGATTGGAATTGAAAAGTGAACCGAACGATTCTATTGATAGCATTCGTATATTGACTGCAGTATTGAAATTAAAGTGATTGAAATAGTTTAATGCTCTGATTTTGAAATTTATTTGATTTTGAAATTGATTCGAAATGAATTATATATATATATATATATATATATATTGTGATTTATTTAGTTGAGTTTGTAGTACACCCACTAAGCTATATGCTTAGCGCGTTAGTTTGTTTCTAACGCGTAGGTACCAGGGATCCGGAAGAGGCTAAGGACTGAAGAGATAAAGAGTTGCGGACAGAGTCTCAGATATTTGTACAGTTGGGTAGCTATATTGTGTTATGTATTTATATATTCTGAAAGCATGCATATACAGGGACTTTGTAAAATGTTTTGTAATTAAGTATTTTGCGATTTCTGTCCTTTATTATTTCAATGTTTGTAAATAGTAAAGTCTGATTTGTTTTCTTTTATAAATTGTGATAAACTGTTTTGATAAGTCGCACTAAACGGCAGAGTGCGCAACTGTTTGAAAGTGTTATAGAAGTGTTTGTGAAAATATGAATTTGATTTGATTTGTGGAAAACAGGTTTTAGAAAGTCCGAAAAAACAAACGGTACTCTGCCGAATTTTCGTGAAAAGTTTATTTATTGTTATGGGCTCACAATGATTTTGAAATGTCAAAATTTAAGTTTTGAAAAATTTAGAAAGTCCGAGTAGCACTCCCCGAGTCGGTCCGGCCGGGTCGGGTCGGGGGGTGTTACATGTTCTCTTAGCAATCTAAGGCTAGAATAATGCATCTTAGGTCTCAGCTTTAGTCTTTAAAGAGATCTTCAAAAATCAGTGACTACATAGTAAAAATTAAAGGCATCACTGATGCTCTTATGGCTACAGGTCAAATAGTCAGTGAACAAGACCTAGTCGCTTATATTCTAGGAGGACTAGGCTTAGAATTTGATCTGGTAGTGGTCAATTTAACTTCTAAGAAAGAAGACATAACACTACAAAATGCTCAATTTCTTCTAATGAGCTATAAGTCTAGACTTGAATAGTATCATGCTAATGTTACGATTGATATGTCAGCGGCATCTGTCAACACTACAACAAAGTCTAACAAGAATGATCCTTCTTCAAATTATGCTCGAAGAGGAGGTCAATTCCAGAATTATAATTGAGGCAGGTCAAGAGGCAGAAGAGGGGGCAGATGAGGTCAATATTTTAACTAAAGGCTGATCTGTCAGCTTTGTGGTAAAACAGTTCACTTTTCTGCTATATGCTATCACAAATTTGACCAATCATTTACAGGGAATTTTGGCAAACTATAGCAGCAAAATCAACATCCTATGTCTAACAACATGCAAGGCATATTTATTCAGCAAATGAAGTATGTAAATGGCTATCTTGGTATGAATGCATTCATTACAAATTCAGCAATTGTTTGAGACTTCAGCTGGTATGTTGACAGTGGAGCTACCAACCATATTATTCCAGATTTCAGCAATCTCTCCAGCAATAATGAATACAGAGGTACTGATCAGCTTGCTGTAGATAATGGCCAAAAACTCCATATATCTCATAATGGCAGTTCTGTTGTATGCTCTAGATTTTCCCCTCATACACGATTGCATCTAGACAAGGTCTTATATGTGCCACAAATTACGAAAAATCTGCTTAGCATATCACAACTTACTCATGACAACAATATTATTGTTGAGTTTGATGATACATCCTGTTTTGTTAAGGACAAAACAACAAGGAAAACTTTACTTCAAAGAGCATTGAGGGGTGGTTTTTACCAACTCACTCTTCCAAGAGTTGATACTTTTAGGAAACCTAGTAATTGTTTTACATGCTGAATTTCATTCCTGTAATAAATCTTTGCTGTTAGAAAAAAAACACAGCAAATGGTCCTAAGTGCAACAATTTTACTGTTTCACAAGGTCTCTTAACTGCTCCTATTAATGTTCTTGTTGAAACTTGGCATAAAAAACTAGGACATCCTTCTAGTAAAGTACTTTCTACAGTTTTTCAATTGTTTAATGTTAAAGTACCTAGTTCCTCTCTAATGCATGCTAGTGATGCTTGTAAGATTGGTAAGATATATCAGTTACCCTTTACTAGATCTAATTACAAGGCAGCCGTCCCTCTTGAACTTCTTTATTCATATGTATGGGCCCCTCTCCTATAGTATCCTCTAATGGATACTGATACTATGTTAGCTTCATAGACTCTTATTCTAGATTTTGTTGGATTTATCCATTGGTTACAAAATCTCAAGTGAAATATATGTTTGTCATATTTCACAAACTTGTTGAAAGGATATTCAACACCAAACTGAAATCCCTTCAAAGTGATAATGGTGCGGATTCAAAGTCCTAGCTTCTTATTTACTCCTACATGGGATCGGTCTTAGATATTCTTGTCCTCATATTCATCAGTAGAATGGTACTGCTGAGAGGAAGCACCAAAGTATTGTAGAAATGGGCTTAACCTTTCTTGCACAGGCTAACATGCCACTATCCTTTTGGTGGGAAGCCTTTCACACAGTAGTTTATACTATCAATAGACTTCCAGTAGCTGTGATTAATCATCAATCTCCCTATTTTGTTACTTTCAAAAGATTACCTCATTATGCAGATCAGAACTTTTGGTGCAGCTTGCTTCCCTTATCTAAGGCCTTATCATAGGCATAAGTTCAATTTCCACTCATCTAAGTGTCTATTTCTTGGATATAGTGACATTCACAAAGGTTATAAATGCCTTCACCCTTCTAGAAGGATATATGTATCTAGGTAGGTTCTATTCCATAAAAATGAGTTCCCTTTTCACCAAATTTTTTAGTCTAAGTCTCACACTCAAGATGCAGGTTCTGTTGCTCCTAAGTTACAAATTCATGATCTGGTTTCTGTACCATTATTTGCACCACAATCTGCCCCATTGTCAGTAGGTTCTTCACACCCAATGATCACTTGATTAAAGCTTGGAATCTTCAAGCCTAAGTCCTATGTTACCTACTTTGTGCCTACACAACAGCCCTCTACACAGCAGCTCTCTAAACCAACATCTCCTATTGATGTTCCCTCTTCAGTTTTAGCAGCCCTATCTCATCTCAATTGGAATGCAGCTATATAAGCTGAGTTTGATGCCCTCAAAAGGAATAAGACTTAGAGCTTAGTTCCTTTTCAACAAGATATAAATGTGGTAGGCTGTAAATAGATATTTATGGTCAAATATAAGGCTGTTGGGACTGTTGATAGGTATAAAGCTAGACTAGTAGCAAAAGGGTTTCATCAAACTCTGGGTTTGGACTTTCAAGAAACTTTTAGTTCTGTTATTAAATCTTCTACCGTCTGAATTATTCTTGCCTTAGCAGTCTCTTCTCAGTGGGGCATTCAACATATTGACGTCAACAATGCCTTCTTGAATGAGAATTTTCAAGAGGATGTTTGTATGTGTCAACCAGAGGGTTTTATTAATCCTTCTCAGTCTTCCTTGGTCTACAAACTTCATAAATCTTTATACGGTCTCAAGCAAACTCTTCAAGATTGGTATGACAAACTTAAGCATGCTCTTCTTCAATGAGGTTTTATCAACTCCAAATCAAATTGTTCATTATTCTTTTACAAATCTTCTGCAGCTGTCATCTTGGTATTGATATATATGGATGACATTCTTGTCACTGGGAGTGACTCTCCATTTGCTAAGGTGATTCATGACTTAAATTTTCAGTTTTCTCTCAAGTCACTAGGGTTTTAGCAATATTTTCTTGGATTTGAAGCACATAGAACAATAGATGGTTTGACACTCACTCAAACTAAGTATGCATTAGATCTCTTGGTTGATTCCAGGAGCTGTCCCACTCTTCTCTCTCCCAATTGCAAATTGTCAGCTTTTGCAGGATCTCCCTTTGTTGATCCTAAATTATATAGAAGCATTGTAGGGGCATTACATGTAACATCCCTAATTTCGAATAAATATGGAAAGTATGATTGAATTAATCGTGAATATGTGAATATGATTTTTATGATTTGAGGGGTGAAAATTGTAATTAAATGTACGAAGAAAAGGGTGAAAATTTCGACAGTAGGCATCGCGACCACTCACCGCGACCAGGGATCGCGATGAGCAGCTCGCGGTGAAAAGGATGATTTCGAGCAGTGAGTATCGCGACCAGTCACCGTGACCACAGATCGTGCTGAGCAACTCGCGGTGAAAGTGGCAAATTTCCATCAGTGAGCAACGCGACCGAAGCGACGCGACCACCGCTCGCGGTACAGGTCGTGATGACTCAAAACTTGTAAAAAAATAAAACGGTGGAGCGGTGCATTAAGAGAGCAAAAGCTCTCAACATTTAGCAAATATCACACAGAAACAGAAGCATATCAGAAACGAGAGAGGAAGAAGAGAGAAGAGGAGAGAGAAAGAAGAGAGAGAAAGAAGAAGAAGAAGAAGAAGAAAAGAGGAAAAGAAGAAGGAAAGGAGAAGGAGGAAGCTTTCAGGTTTGATGTACACGTATTTTTCAAATTTTCAGTTTTCCAGAAATTTTCGGAATGGTTGAATTTTATAGTTTTTGAATTATTTGAATTATATGGATTATAGATTATAGTTCAGGTTTAATGTATACGTGTTTTGGAATTTTTCCGTTTTCCAGAATATTTCGGATTGATTGAATTTGATTAAATTTGAGTTATTTGAATTATATTGATTATAGATTATAGTTCAGGTTCGATGTATACGAGTTTTCGAATTTTTCCAGTTTTCCAAAAATTTTCAGAATTATCAAATTTTATAGTTTTTGAATTATTTGAACTATATTGAGTAGAATGGATAGTTTGAAACTGATTTAGGATTGATTTGAATACGATTTGGTTCTAATAGTGTTATGGAAATAAATTGTTGAAAGTGATTTAAATTATATTATATTATGAAATGTATCGGAAAATGATTTTGGGGCGATTTGATTCGAAATGGAATTATGAAATACGTTTGAGTATACTTTGGATTGATTTGATATGATTATTGATTTATAAATATATTCGTATATTTCTCTTATATTATATTTGATAAAATTTGAATTGTAAAAATATAAATATATCGATATGTATTGAAATTGACTACGTTGAAATCTAAATTCGATGATTCGGAAAGAAATGAGATATGTTGACATTGGTTTTGAGAAAACATTTTGGCTCTGATGTGTATAAACATAGATATGGATATAGGAGGTTGACATGTCAATTGGGTTTCTGTCTGAACAGTACTGTGCCGATTTACTTTGATGCGCCACCCTTTGGATGTGCCGGTCCTAGGGTTCTGCGTTCCGTCATGGGACATTTACAGCGGGTGATTCCGTTGGTGTTCCATTCTGATTTGATGTTCGGCGTGAGTTCGAAGCCGAACAACCCGTAATCTAGTCCGATAACTTGTGTGTCAGGAGCCCAATCTGAAAATTGATTTGTTATATGAAAGTATTTGAGAAATTAAGAAAATATGTCTGTTAATTGATGTTGGATATTTAATTTGATATGAGCCCCATATATTGTCTATATATTTGTTATTTATAGTTTTATTTGATATAAAATATTTATATAAACAATTTTGTGTACATCCACTAAGCATTATGCTTAGCGTATTGAGTTTTCTCACACGTAGGTAACAGAGGTTCCAAGGGAGATAAAGACAAAGAAGAGTAGAGGCTGCAGAACCAGAGTCCGAAATCATATCTTTCCTGCATATATTTTGGTAGATCGTTTGTAATAAGTCTATATATAGTTTGATACCGCATGCATATACAGAAACTGTTGTAAATATTTAAGGAGCTTCCGCTATGTAAATATTTTATTATATATTTATATTATTTGAATCTTTATAAATGATATTATGATAATTGGTTGGTAAGTCGCACTATATTTGAAAGGGTGCGCAAAATTGATTTGAGAATTTGGAAGTTGATTTTTAGGAATTTTAATTGTAAACAGATTTTGGAAAGTCAGAAAAACAAAGGAAACTCTGACAAGATTTTCGGAAATTTATTTGGATCATTTTCAAATGTTTTTAATATAGTTTTAAATTATGTGTATTAACAGAAAAAGTTAGATTTTAGTATATAGTAGCGCTCCCTGATTCGGTCCGAGTGGATTTGGGTCAGGGGGTGTTACATTACAACACTCACACGACTAGACTTAGCTTATTCAATCAACAAACTTAGTCAATTTCTGGCTTCTCCTTCTTAAGAACACTGGCAGGCAATTAAACGTGTTCTCCTATATATCAAAGGAACATTGACTTGCAGTCTTAAGTTCACACCATCCTCCATATTAACTTTGGAAGGGTTTGCTAATGCCGATTAGGCTAGCAACCCTGATGATAGGAAGTCAACCGGGGGTCACTGTCTCTATCTTGGTGGCAATCTCATTTGTTGGTCTTCAAAGAAACAGCGTGTGGTTGCATGATCTAGTACCGAGGTGGAATATCGCTCTCTTGCTACTGCAGCTACTGATATTGTTTGGATTCAATCCCTTGTTGCTGAAATTCAGATACCTTTGCAAGGTATACCTTTTCTTTGGTGTGACAATGTTAGTACAAAATTGTTAGCTCACAATTCGATGTTTCATGCTCGCACTAAACACATCGAGATTGATGTGCACTTTCTTCGTGATCTCATTTATACTCATCAACTTGAAATTCGCTATGTACCTACTGTTGCTCAAATAGCAGACATTTCACTAAATCACTGCCCATATCTCGGTTTCATCTACTTCGTTCCAAGCTCATTTTTTATCGCACTCAGCTTCATTTGGGGTGGAGTGATAAAGATACTGATAATAATCAGTTTACAAAGCTAAAGTTCAAACTTGCTGATTTGGATTAGCTGCATTTGAAGGGGAG
This sequence comes from Xanthoceras sorbifolium, assembly GCA_003430845.1. NCBI lineage: Eukaryota > Viridiplantae > Streptophyta > Magnoliopsida > Sapindales > Sapindaceae > Xanthoceras > Xanthoceras sorbifolium. The sequence continues at coordinate 15,364,428 of CM010612.1, forward strand.
TGTTGGAATTAATAAACTTCAACATGATCATCATCAAACAACAAATAAAGAGTGTAGAGTTAATGGGCCAAATAGGTGATTGATATTGGGCCTAACTTGATCTGGGTCAATTAGAGATAGGAGGTCCATTAGGTCCATATGATTTATGTTAGTTAAGTTAGTTACTGTTGAATTAGTTTCACTAAGCAATCAGGTTAGCTAACTATGTATATAAATTGTAAGTGAAAACACTGTGCATATTAATCAGAAAAATATCATTTGATTTCTCTCTCTCTCTCGAAATTTCTCTTCACACTTTCTAGGGTTTACTATGTGTGTTCTTGATTGGATTCAAATCCTTTCACATCTCAACTAAAATCCTCCATTAATCTTAACATTTAGTTTCTAAAATTGTTGTCATATCATATTTTTGTATTAATCATTAGCAAATGTTGTTAAAAGTGGAAACAAATTAATATACAAATCAACATTCAAGTTTCCCAACTATCATTATTAAGTTGACTTTGTATTTATGTAAAGTATCTTATTACTTGTAAATTAGGTAGCTGTAGTGATTTTCTTTCCCTTTACATATGCAAACTCTCTTATATATGTGTTATTCCATTTGAATTATTACACAATTGAATATACATATACTTTTTCCAATTTTCTTCTTCTTTTTCTCTCAATTTTTCATGGTATCTGGTTCTTTACATGACTTCCGCTAACTCAAGGAAGAAGGAGAACGAATCTGCTAAGGCAATGACGGAGAAAGTTACTGACAATATGGATTCCTTGACCATACACCACTCGGATCATCTAAGCCTCGTTTTGGTTTCTAAAACACTTGAAGAAGACAATTATGGACAATGGAGCCGCGCGATACGAATAGCTCTAAGTTACAAAAACAAGATTGGATTCATCAATGGGACGATACAAGCACCACTACCAACCGATTCCAAATTTCCTGCGTGGCAATGGTGCAATCACACGGTATTATCTTGGATCTTGAATTCGATTCATTCTAACATTGCAGTAAGTGTTATTTATGTAGAAACTGTAAAGGAAGTTTGGGATGACTTGAAAGATAGGTTCTTTCAAGGGAATGATTCTTGAATCTATCAAATTCGACAAGAAATCGCCAAACAACGACAAGGGTCCCAATCGGTTTCGATCTATTATACCAAGATGAAGTTGCTTTGGGATAAGTTGGCTTCTTACTATGATCCGATCTCTTGCAATTGTGAAGGTCTCAAAGCTCTTGTTGAACGAGAGGAAAAGGAAAGGGTTATACAGTTCTTGATGGGACTCAATGAGTCTTTTGCTACCGTGCGGGGTTCTATCCTCATGATGAGTCCTCTTCCAGACACACACAAAATTCATGCCTTGGTACTTCAACAAGAGAGACAAACTAATGTGGTTGCCCGAAGAGAAAACACGGGGTTTGCGGCTATGCAAACATCAAAGAACACACACGGGTATAACTCGGGACCCTACACCATGGCGGAGTCTAGCCAAACACAAGACAATGGGCGGTTCACTATTGTCGGGAAAGCTAAGAAAAGTTGTTCTCATTGCGGAAAAGATTATCACACCGCCGATCATTGTTACTATCTTATCGGTTTTCCACCCGGTTATAAGCTACATGGTAAGGATGTAAAACCGAGAGGAAAGAAGCCGAATGCCAACAATACTACCACTGATAACGATTTTGAAGCACCAAAACCTACCGGAAACATGTTTACTCCCAAAGAGTTCGATCAACTCAAAACGTTGCTTTGAAATAGTGGTAATACCCCACCTTTTATGAACACCACAGGTACAAATTCATCCCCTTCTTGTATTGAGTGGATTATAGATAGTGGAGCTCCCGACCATGTCTCGAATATATTACCCTCACAAAACAAGATGATTGCTAGATACTATTCTATTCAATTACCTAATGGTGGTCAAGCAAAAATTGATTGCACCGGGTCCACTAAATTGACAACTACTATTACTCTAAATGGTGTTCCTTATGTCCCAAAATTCAGAGTTAATTTATTATCAGTTGGCAAACTTACTAGAGCATTAAATTGTAGTGCGACATTTTTCCCTTATTTGTATATGATGCAGGACATGGCTATGAGGAGGACGATTGGCCTGGGCAAGCAGCTTAATGACTATATTACCTCAAGTCTCATCATCAAACACCTCTTGCCAATCACACCTCTTCTACTCCCAATCTATGGCATCAACGGTTAGGGCACCCCTCTTCCACACCTCTTCAGGAACTTTCCAAAACCAATCCAGAAATTATCTTTGATTATCAATACTTTTGTGATGTTTATCCTTTAGCTAAACAAACACGCGTTTGTCTTTTCCATCAAGTTCAATAAACTCAGTGGCACCTTTTGATTTAATACATTATGACATTTGGGGTCTTCATAAAATAAATTCTCATTCAGGTGCTCGTTATTTTTTGACAATTGTTGATGATTATTAACAATATACTTGAATTTCTCTTATGTGTTTTAAATCAGAGACTCAATCTTTACTTTGTAATTTTTTTCTTTTAGGTAAAAAGTCAATTTAATTGTAGGATCAAGGCCTTACGTTTTAATAATAGGAGGGAATTTTTGGCACTTCAAAATTTTTTGTAAGAAAACGGTACCCAATTTTAACACTCATGTCCATACACATCCCAACAAAATAGAGTTGTAGAACGTAAACATAGGCACCTCCTTTATGTAGCTCGATCCCTTAGGTTTGAAGCCAAAATACCTTTACAATTTTGGGGAGAGAGTTTACAAACAGTGTGTTATCTAATAAATTGATTACCCACTCCACTCTTGTCTTACCAAACACCTTACCATCGTCTACATAAAAAGCCACCTATGTATACCTATCTTCATACTTTTGGTTGTCTATGCTATGCAACTAACCTTAACCCCAAACAAAAATTTGATACTCGAGCTCACAAATGCATTTTCCTTGGCTATCCCACTAGACAAAAGGGTTATCGAGTCTATGATTTAAACACATAATCCATGTATATTTCTCGTGATGTAATATTTCATGAAACAATTTTCCCATTCTCTCTTTTGCCTGAAAATAATCATGGTGATGATTATAACCCACTCACTCTTCCCTTACCATTAAATGCCTACAATGACCCAGAAAACTTTCTTCCTCAAACCCCATTTAACTCTCCAGATAGCGATGTCATGGTGCCTATCTCTTCATGCCGCAACGAGACGATCCAAGACCTCAACGCTGTGGCACCCTCCTTGTCACACTGGGGTGCCAGTGACTATGCCCAATCTTCTTTTACACCTACTGAGACAACACCTCGTCGATCCGCTAGACCTACCCGATTACCCGCACATCTTCGTGATTATGAGGTAAACCATTATAAGCTACTTGATTCACACTGTCCGACTTTTTCTACCATGTCTACACGTCATCCAATATCAAGGTACATTTCGTACTCCAATTTGTCTCTTCCTCATCAGAGTTTTATAAATGTTATCTCTCACCTAATTGAACCAGAATCTTATGAGCAAGCTTGTAGGGATCCTAAATAAGTTACTGCTATGAAAGATGACCTATCCGCTCTAGAAGCAAATAAGACATGAAGCATGGTTTCGTTACCACTTGGTCACCATCCTATTGGTTGCAAGTGGGTCTACAAGATCAAATATAACTTGAATGGGTTCGTTAAACATTACAAGGCACGCTTAGTGGCAAAGGGTTTCACGCAATGGGAAGGCATTGATTATACCGAGACCTTTGCTCCCGTCACTAAATTGACTACTTTCCGATATCTTTTAGCCATTGCTTTTATTAGTTCTTGGCTTCTTCATCAAATGGATGTTCAGAACGCTTTTCTTTATGGGGATCTAACTAATGAAGTTTATATGACCCTTCCACCAGGTTTCCGTCGATAGGGAGAGCAACACTTGGTTTGTTGACTTCATAAATCTCTCTACAATTTGAAACAAGCCTCACGAAGTTGGTTTCACAAGTTTCTTTCTACAATTTAGAAGTTTGGCTTCAGACAATCATGGGCAGTCTATTCATTATTTACCAAGGTTAGTGAAGGTTCACCCATTGCTATTCTTCTTTATGTTGATGACATGGTCATCACTGGCAATAATAAGAAGACAATACAATATGTGAAGGATTTTTTGGGCAATTGCTTTCGGATTAAAAACCTTAGTCCTTTGAAGTACTTTCTTGGAATAGAAGTTGCTCGTTCAAAGGTAGGAATTTCTATCAATCAACGGAAATATGTACTACACATACTAGAAGAGGCTGGACTTCTACGTGCCAAACCTGCAAAATTTACCATGGAGTAAAATAAAAAACTTGCTTCTAGTGAGGGGGAGTTGCTTAATGATCCGAGTCACTACCGAAGGTTGATTGGGAGATTGATTTATCTCACCATTACTAGACCGGATATCACCTACTCAGTCAACACTCTTAGCCAGTTCATGCAATAACCCAGAAAACCACATCTCGATACAGTGCACTGGGTGTTACACTACTTGAAAGATGCTCCGGGACAATGTCTTCTTTTCTCTTCCCATGGGAAACTTCAGTTGATAGGTTTCTGTGATGCGGATTGGGGTGGATGCCCAGATACACGGAGGTCTGTCACAGGTTATTGTGTTTGTCTTAGCAATTCGCTAATTTCGTGGAAAAGAAGAAACAAGTCACAGTGTTGCGGTCCTCAGCAGAATCCGAGTATAAGTCTATGGCATTGATTACTTGCGAGTTGACATGGCTTCAGTATTTATTGAGAGATTTACAAGTACCTCATCTGGAACCAGCTCAACGTTTCTGTGACAACCAAGTAGCAATTTATATTTCATCCAATCCGATTTTTCATGAAAGGACTAAGTATATTAACATAGATTGTCATACGGTTCGTGAACGAATACAAAGTGAGGAACTTAAGACCTCTTTTGTGGAAAGCGAGAAACAAATTGCTAACCTATTTACCAAGCCATTGGGACAAGTTATTTTTTCCTCTCTACTTGACAAGTTGGGTGTGCTTGACATTCACTCTCTAACTTGAGGGGGAATGTTAAAAGTGGAAACAAATCAACATTCAAGTTTCCCAATTATCATTATTGAGTTGACGTTGTATTTATGTAAAGTATCTTATTATTTGTAAATTAGATAGCTATAGTGATTTTCTTTCCCTTTACATATTCAAGCTCTCTTATATATGTGTTATTCCATTTGTATTATTACACAATTGAATATACATATACTTTTTTCCAAGTTTCTTCTTCTTCTTCTCTCAATTTTTCAACTGTTGAAGATGATGATACGGCAAGATCAGGATTCTCTCATAGTCTTTTTATTTCCTAACCTATTTTTTTAAGTAATTAAATTTGAATAAATTGGTTGCATGAGAAAAAAAAAAGAACAAATCTTAACCATATAATATTATTTATACCTAAGCCTCACAAAATTAGAAAGCTGGGTAAAGATAAGAGTATGAGAGAATCCTAACTCGGTTAGTGAATGTAGGTTAACTTTCTTCTTAAACTACTATATAACTTTCATGGGGGGAATTAAAGACAAGTATAGGAGAAACTCTTTATAATTGTTATATCGTATAAGTCAAATTACAGTCCACTTATTTGAGATATGTCTATTTACAGGCATAATCAATTTATTGAAAAATTAACAGCTAATCCTCCAACTGTTAGTGTTGAGGTTGTTCTTTGAGTTGCTTTATGTTTAGCTTCTCCTAGATTTAGAAGTCTCTGATTTCTATATATGAGCTTTGTATTTGCTTAAGCAAATATTGTTAGGGTTGTTAAATTATTGGATTCTTAGAAATTGTGATTGTCTTTCTTTGACCTAGATTTTGGGTATTTCTAGAACTTGGGTTATTTGTGTATGAAATTAACTTACCTAGTTCTCATAGAGTATCTTGGTTGTCTCCTCTATTTGTTTTGTTCATGCATTGAGCACTTAGACCATCTTTGTTCAAACTAAATTCTTGCTATTCGGAAGTGCCGGATCAAGCAAGCATATTGTGTCAGGGATTAGTAGTAAAAGGCTAGCGGAATAAAGTTAATGGGGTACAGTCCAGCGTAGTGTGATTAGGAAGTTAAGCATGAGATACCAAGAGTGGTGCAAACAGTAAGCCTAGTCTGTGACACCAAAAGTAGTGTGGTATATGTACCAACCTAAGGGAGTTAAGAGTGATAGGTGAAGATCGACCTCAAGAAGTCAAGAGTGGTTAACTTGGAAATCGCTTAAAGGTTTAACCAAAATTCAACTAGTGAATATTATGACTTAAATGGCCAAAGAATTGATTCCGTAGTTTTGAAATCTATACCCTTTTCCTTAGTAATAACTCTAGAAAGCTATGAGACATGTCTATCTTCACAATCCTTGAAAAGAAAGTTAGATATTTGAGAGGTCTCACCTCTTGATGCTTGCTTTCTTTTTCTTCTAAAAGTTTGTTCCCTTTAAGGCTTATCAAATTTCAACAAAAATGTGAGTTGAAGTTGCCTTTGGTGATGAACAAACAAGACCCAAGTCTAATCTCTAAAAAATAAGCATAAGATCAAGCAAAATAAGCAAGAAATTTCAGAAAGAAATAAAAGATTTCAAGAGAAGAGAATGGTGGCTCTAGGAGGATCTCTTGAAACAAGAGGGAAAAGTATGAAACATTAGGGTTGGATGCCCTTTACATAATAAATAAACAAGTGCACATGAGAGTGAATGAAATAGGATCAAAAAGAACCAAAATACCCTTAATGAAGGGTGGGACGATCTGCCTTGGTAGTCCATCGCAACCTGAGGCTACAACTTGCTGCCCAGGCACGCCTGAGGTAGCAGTCTACCGCATAAGGCGGTGAACTGCTGTCCAGGAGCTCCCTTTCGTGTGTTCGACTCCTCATTAATCCACCTACAAACTCAACCAAAAACAATCAAAAGACATCTCCAAACCTGATTAATTGAGTCAAGATGAAAATCAAAATCCAAAGACCAATTCGAAAAATTCTTTTGAAAATTTCAATTGTATTCCTTCAAAATTGATTTGTTCTATAATGCTCTTCAAACTAGTTTCTTCATAACTTTTAAAAATAAATGTTAGCATGTTTGAATAAAAAATGTTTTCTCAAAAGCATATAAATTGATTATTTCAATTATTCGCGCAAAGACAAGTTTCTCTAAAGCTTATAAAAAGATTTTCTAGTATAGCGAATTTTTATGAGTAACTCAAATCTTTTTATCAAATAAATACCACATTCAAATCAAGATATACTATCAACTTTCATAACTGCATGTGTTGTCGTAAGATTGCAATAAATTCACAAAACTTTTGCCAAAGTATATGTGCCACATTACTTAAACGAGATATATATATATATATATATATAATGCTTGCTTCTTAATCAAGAATAATACTATATTGTGATTTTCTAGTAATTTTCTATTAGAATTCAAACCGACCATCATCATCCAATGTCCTTTTAAAAAGAAAAAATAGATATCATACAAGCAATTGTGTATGCAAGTGTACTTTTCAACAAATAATTTTTTTCAATTTCACTCTCTACAACTTCTCCATGTATTTTTAGCATCATGCTTTTGCATGTTCTCTATTTTTCATGCTCTTTTCTCAACACCTTATTCTCATGTTCATATGTGCATGTTTTATACTTTTCATGCTCTTTTTCATTTACAACTCTCATGACAACTTTTACTCAATATTACAAGCGTAACCCTTTTCCTATAATGGGTGGCTGCACAACTTGTAATTGTAACCTTTTTCAAGAAAAATACTCAAGAGATCTATAAGTGCCGAAAAACATGGATACTGATTATTGGTTATTCTTCGTATACTAGCTTCAAGCTTTTTCACACATTCATATCATTCAAGAATCGATCTAATCATTTAACATACATATGCCCTAAAAACAATGGTGCACATAGCAATTTAACAAATCGTTAGTGAATTACAGGCGATCAAGATACAACACAATAACTCATTACTTATTAAATGATACGTCCTAACAAACATGGTAAATCTTTATAGCGCATAGATTTGAGTTCTCGTTTTCAAAGAAAATTATTCAAATTCAATCTCACTTATGGACTCTTCCAATTTCTTGAGTTCAGTATAAAAGTCGAACAAACATAGCATCATCATGCAAATTTTTTTAAGAGCATTATCGACCAAATCAAAGTTTTTAGGAACATGTACCTTGGCCTTATTCAATGTCCTTCCATTATATAATTTCGTCTTTGTAATTCTTTTAACCTTCGAACAAGCTAATTGCTCTGCCTTCTCAACATCTGCTATAAGGATTTTCAAAAAATACTTATCGGGAGCACTCATAAACATGCTAAGCACATCAAGATTAAGGTAAAAACAACCATTCGATGTTGTTGGCCTTTGAATAGCAACTCATCATCTTTGTCAAAGATTTGACAGATATCCTTCTTAAATACTATAGATCCTACTTATTCACACAGATGGGTCACACTCAAATATTTTCATTCAAACTTCAACTAAGAATGCATCATTGGTCACTTAGGTACACTTATCTTGCCTTTGCTAAAAATTCTTAAGTCTCTCTCCGTTGGTAGTAACAACAAAACCTTCATTCTTAAATGTAATCTCAACAAAAAAAATCTTTATTACTATTCATGGTCCTAGTACGGTCACTATCTAGACACCGTGCAAGGGGACTAATCGACCATTTAGTGAAGCTAACCATATTACAACTAGCGGTATTCTTCTCAACCAAGCCTTCTCACGTGATTGTTTTGAAGACTTTGGTTTTGAATAACTAACTTGAGTAGTATGACCAGCTCTCCTCATTCTACCACCAAAACATCTAAGACCTTGACTAATAAACTAATATATCTAAAACATTTAGGTCTAATGTGTCCAACAATACCATAGTGGTGACATATAGGAATAAATTTAGAAGATTTACCTTTTGCTCGATTTAGAAGACTTACCTTTTGCTCCTTGCAGCTTGACAAATAGCCTGTGCATTTGATCATGTTGCTTGGGAGACTTTGCCTTGACAAAAGTTATTTTGTAACTGGTGATGGAAATTGGTTGTGGCATTTGCGGTTTGCTTATGTGAACTTTGGGAGTATGAAACCACTTGCATCTTGGAAGATGGTTTCATGATTACCTTTCATCAATCCTCAAGATAGAGTTTGTGAGACCTGTGTCCTCGGAAAGAAACATAAAAGCCCATTTCCCACAAAAAAGACATGGAGAGGTAGTAGACACTTGGAGCTCGTGCACTCAAACCTATGCTCAATGAAGACTCTGTCAAATGAGGATTACAAGTATTTTATTTGCCTTTATTCATTGACTTTAGCATGACGGCTTGGGCGTAATACTTGCAACATAAGTCAAATGCTTGTGATGCCTTTAAATAATTTAAGGCAAATGTATAGAAGCAGAGTAGGCGATTTACCATAACTCTAAGAATAGAAATGGGCGCTGAATATGTTGTCTGCGGCGATTTCTTGCAAAAACAAGCATTAATCATTATGTGACCGCTAGATACATACCTCAGCTTAATGGAATGGTAGAAAGGAATAATAGATTAGTCGTGGACATGGTTATGTGTATATTACACTTGAAGAAATCACCTAAATATTTTTAAGGTGATGCAATTGCTTATGCTTTTTATTTATTAAATAGGTGTCCTAGCAGATATGTTCTCGGAAATACTTCTCAGAAAGCTTGAAATTAAACTTGACACAAACCCAACATTGGACATTTACAAGTGTTTGGATGTATTGTATAAGCTCGTGTATATGATGTTTTAAAGAAGAAGCTTGATGATAAAGCTAAAAGGTGCATCTTCATCGACTACAGTTCGATAATAAAGGGTTATAAACTTTATAATTCAGTAACTGGGAAGGTAATTGTCAATCGCATCATTACTATTGATGAGCAAGGGTGATTTGGATTGTCTCATGGTAAAGAGAGCTCTTCATACATTGATATTGATATGGAGGAGATTGATTTCATCCTAGTCGTAAGCTAGTATTGACCCTTGAGACTCCACATCCAGGAGAATCTCTTTGTAGATTGTGAACTTATCACATATAAAAATGTTGCTCGAGAGGATTGTTAATTGAAAGTAATTGATGAGGAGATTTTCGCAATTGAGAAGAATAACATATTAGAGCTTACTAATTTGAGAAAGAAGTCTAAGTCAACAATTGACATGGTATGTAAAAAAGGGTAATAAAATAATGTCTATAACCTGAAGATATCTTATATAGGATGAAACAGGAACCCATGGCATGGTATACACGCATCAACACATACTTTGTCCAACATATTGTCCTTATGAACACAGGTTGTGTATGAAATCCAATCCACAGCTAGTTGTTCTTATTATGTTCTTATATGTTGATGATCTGATTATTACTGATATGAGGTTATATGTCTTATTAATGGTTGTATTTCGTATCAAAATCCCATTTGGTTGTAATTCGGTCTGTTGTAGTGTCTTAAGATACTATGTACAAGCTTCAAAAGGATTCAAGTGTTGTTGTCTTCAAAACGCTCGTGTGTTATGGTAAGCATTAGCTTGTCTTTAGCTCTCAGAACACTAGGCATGCACACAAACAATTTGCATATTTGTGGCCATGCATCATAGTGCAATATGTTAATGCACACACATATACGTCGCATTTGTGTCACTGCATTGTTATGCATTTTACCTACATGCATTCTAGGAATTGGTATCCTTTAATGTTCATGTCTATTAGTTTGCATATTGTTGCTGTTGTCGTTTTCTACGGAAATGTCTGTGCTTGATTTTTTAACTCTTTCTGGAAGCACATTATGTTTAGCCATGTTTGGAAAACTCTATGTTTACCTTTGTGCAAGTTCACAACCTCTAACTGTACTTGAAATGGCTTGTTGATTATCCAGTCCTAACTATCTGTCCAAGACTTGCAAGCTTGTGCTTCCAGTCTTGTGTCGCATGCTTCATGCGACCCTGTCTCGCGACCTTACAATTGCAGCCTTTTTTTTTTTTTCTCATAGTTGTCTTCTAGCATTCTAATTGCAACTCGCGACCTATTTTCTACGTGCTTTGGCTCGCAGGTTTGGCCTTACAGTTTCGTCCTTCCTTCCTAATTGAAACTCACAACATTCATAACACTGCTCTTAGCTAACAGTTTGGCCATAGCGGTTTCAATCCAGTGAAACTTGCGACCATGTGTTGCGACCCTTAGGTTGCAAGTTTGTCCAGCAAGTTTCCTCTAGGAAAAACTCGCGACCCTTGGCCAGCGACCTTTGGTCACAAATTTGCTTTTAGGTCTGATACGACCCATAATCCACGTGCCTACACCATGTTTTGACTGATGGGTCTTACTAAGTGAGCTTCCTATAAATAGCCATTTTTCTCATTATCTTATAGACTCTTTGAAAAATTCCTAAAGAATAAAAGAGAGAGAGAAAAATCCTAAGAGAGAAAGAGTTCATTTCTAACCCAAGAGAGTTTCCAAGTAATTTCCGATCATCTCCTAGCAGAATCCAACTCTCCCTAGCTCACTAGCTTTCTTCATGGTAAGGTTTGCTTCTTTAATTTGAGAAGCTTTTCATTGTAGTTTCTCTTAGACTTAGAAATTTTTAATTTTTTGTGTGGGCTTTCATATCTACATTTTGTTAGATATTGATTGTAAGTGGTTGATTATTTAGGTCATTACATTGTTTATATTTTATTTGATATAGATTTTGGGTATTTCATGAACTAGATTAATTTGTGTGAGCTTAACTCATCTAGCTCTCATAGAGTGATTGGTTGTTCATTTTTTTTTTTTTTTTGTGTTCTTGAATTAAAGCACATAGACCAAACTTCATTTTTGAGTTAAAAGTCTTGCTATCTTGGAGGTGTCAATTTGAGCAAGCAATTTAAAGTCAATAACTACTAGTAAAAGGCACGTGGGGTAGAAGTGATAGGGTACAGCTTAACTAGTGGATCTTGTGACTTAAGTGGCCAAAGAATTGGTCCCGTGATTTTTACCCTGTTGGGTTTCCACATGCTAAATTTATGTGTTCAAATCTCTATATTCTTATCTCTTATTTAATTTATGTATGTTTCGGATTGAGTTTGTAATTACATTCCACAACTTACAAACTGAACATAAAAAATTGGGCATAACCTCCCCTCCCCAGCCCCCCCCGGTTACTGCTAGCTTTTAGACTTCAGCACCTTTCAACTAACAATAACCCTGAGATGATTGTAGAGTTCAAGAAAATAATGATTGGTCATTTTGAGATGAAAAATTTAGGTTGATGTCCTATATCCTTGGCATTGAGGTGACTCAGACAAATGATGGCAACTTTGCATGTCAAAAGAAATATGTTGAGAAGTTTAAGATGGAGGTGTGAGGGCAATTATTTGTATTGGCTTAATTATGTAAAAAACACTCTTTGTTTGTATTATTCCTTAGTTGCTCAGGAATGGTTAATCTCACGCAAAACTGGAATTCAAGCAACTACTACAAGTACTGAGGATTTCTTTTGGACGATCATCTTGAAAGGTAGTTGTTCCATGAACACAAGTTTTCAACTCTTGAGAGATCTTAAGAAACACACACGTACATTCATGCACAACATTTCATTCTTATGATACATTACTTGTTAAAAGCATTGTTGTATATTAAATACATCTTTATGTGTTGTTTTCATCTAAACATCTTTTAGGAGTATGACATAGTTGTTTTGGATATTTCATTTTTTTTTTTCTAAAAACAAGGTAATTTAAAAGTTCATATCTCCTTTTATAAACTTCGAAATCATGTTATGATTAATGCATTAGAAAGTAGACATATGTAAATCTCTAATTGTATATTACATGATTCATTTTGAAGATGTTTAATAGTCATCTTCGTGTTTCGAAATATTGCATTATACGAAGTCGCCATCTTCAGGCACAAGCACGTGCGCCCGAGTGCCTTGAGTGAGTACTGGAGCGCGCATAACGTGCATGCACAGGTGCTCTTGCAAGCAAACGAGGGCTTTGTGTGCAGGCTTCGAGCCCAAATGTCATAAGCAGCAATTCGTGCGTGCACGTCCTGACGCCATAGAAAAATGATCTGGCCTGCAGGTGTGTGCATGAAGGCACCAACAACCGTTAGGGCAATGCCCAGGTGCACACGATCTGTGCTCCCAAATGCCACGAGCAAAGGGTGCAAGGCGAACGTGTGTGGGCGTGGGGGCACCAAAGTCCATAGGCATATTGCCCGGGCGAGCACGTCATGCGTGCCCCAGCACCATAAGTAGTCGCTCGTGCACACATGTGCGAAGCAAAGCGCATGCAGGTGCCCGCGCGTACAAGGACCGCACCTCACGCGTATGCAATGTGTTGAGGACGTAGGTCTAGATCCAATAACAAACCCTAACTTTCACAACAAGTAACACACACACATGATAGATTTTGCATTAGGTCACCTTATTAGGGATCCCCAATTCTCTAGAACGCAAGGTATTAGCTTTTTTCCAAGTGCAAGCTAATCTCAAGTGCGAATCCTAAGAAAAGCCGATTTGTTGTCTTTGGTAATAAGCCAAAAGACAAATAAAACTGATATTAATTGATTTAATAAAAAGATAGATTACCACCCTAGTGATATCAATCTGTTTATACTTAATTGTAAAAAGCTAGGAAAAGACTAAACTGTCCTTAAAAAATAGAACTAAACAGGCCTAACAACGGAATTGCATTAAATAAGAAAATCGTAGGAAATAGGTTTTGTGTCCGCCACCTCAGGTCTCAACAGAGAGTCACGGCCTCGATCGCGATGAGGACTTGGGTGTCACGAATTGGGTTGCAATGGGGACTCGCAGCCTAAGTCGTGACACTTACTGCCATACTTTGGAATATTTATTCCAAAAACTCGATCCTGTCCAGTAAGTAATACGACCTCTCGTCGCAACAGCGGGTCACGACAAGTGGTCGCGATACCCTCTGACCTATTTTCTTCCTCCAGCTGTTGCACTTCTCCATTTATCACCCTATGTCTTGTGCCCCTTCTAACTAGGTTCTCATCATTAAAAGCACCAAATTGTTGAGGACCTGGGTCTAAATCCAACAATAAAACCTAACTTGCACAGCAAGTAACGCACACACACGATAGATTTTGAATTAAGTCCCCTTATTAGGGATCCTCAATCCTCTAGAACTCAAGGTATTAGCCTTTGCCCTAACCCAAGCTAATCTCAAGTGCGAATCCCAATAAAAGCCAATATGTTGTCTTTGGTAATGAGCCAAAAGACAGAGAAAACTGATTTTAATTGATTTGATAAAAAGATAGAATACCACCCTAGTGATAGCAATCTATTTATACTTAATTGTAAAAAGCTAAGAAAAGACTAAACTGTCCTTAAAAAATAGAACTAAACATGCTTAAAAATGAAACTCCATTAAATAAGAAAACTGTAGGAAATAGGTTTTGTGTCAGCTACCTCAGTGTCGCGACCTGGAGTCTTGACGAGGAGTCGCAGCCTCGGTCGTGGCACTCTTTGCCTCAAATGCCACTTGAGTGTCGCGACTTGGGAGCAACGGGGAGTCACAGTCTGAGTCGCGGCACTCACTGGCACACTTTGGAATATTTATTCCAAAAATTCGGTCCTCTCCAGTAAGTGACGTGACCTCTCATCGTAACAGCGGATCGTGACAAGGGGTCGCGATAACCTCTGGCCGCTTTTCTTCCTGCTGCTGCAGCACTTCTCAATTTCTCACCCTATGTCTTATGCCCCTTCTAACTAGGTTCTCATCACTCATCACACTGCATGCCCATGTGATATATTCGCGCAAGGATTTTCAGCGAAGTGTTTATGCTGCATTTTCTCGCATGTTTTCATGTGTTGATTTTTCACCCCGTCCAATCACGAATACGTGAACATTGGTGCGAATAAGTGATTGTGACTTGACCAATTAGGAAATATTCTATTCTTGTTTATTAACTTAGGATTCTTTCGAAAAGAAGAGAAACATATTATGAAACGTTGGTTTGTGACCTATTTCTTTTAAGAAAACGTTTTTGTATTGGGATTCCTTTGACTTAGTTTTTCCATCATTATAAATATATTTTCTTTCTTATTTGTTTGGTTAATGCTTTTGACTCTAATTCTCCGGAGCTTTTACTGAGTGAAACACTTTGAGAGATTTTTTATTTAAAAGTATAGTCATAAAATGATATTGCATTTATCATAATATTCTTTATTATTGTTCATGACTTGTTTGTTAGACTAGAAATGTTTTATTTGTCAGTATATTTCTTTTTAATCTACATGGAGGGATTTGATCTATCATTATATATGTAGTTCATGCATTCATCGAGCACATAAATTTTATTTCAAGAGTTTGAGAACTTATTTCTTGGAAGGAAACCAAGGAAACAAGATTGAAGACTTGCAACTTTGTGGAAGACGGAGTTGGCGAGCAAAGGGGAAGTATTGAGTTTTTGTGAAAGGCAAGGATTGGCGAGCAAACAAGATGACTTCCTGTTTTTGTGGAAGGCAAAAAAGGTAGGAAATTGATTTGGGAATTACTGGTAAAAGGGCTGCAGATAGGTAGAATATGATAATCCGAGAGAAGCGGGATTGGAAGAATCCACTTGAAGGTGTATGTTCTATCAACTAGTATATTTTGCGACTAAGTGGCTTAAAAGAGTTTGGTCTCGTGGTTTTTACCTTATTAGGTTTTTCTACACCAAAATTGAGTGTTAATTCTCTCTTCTCCTTTCTCTTTTTTTTTTTTTTTATTTGTAATTATATTTTTAATTGGAATTTAAATAAGCCAAAAAACTTAGCAGAAACCTATTAACACCCTCTAGGTTTGCTATAGTGGGATAATTGAACTTTAAGGAAGGATGTAAACCAATTTTACCTATTGAAGAAAGATTCAAGTTGGTGAATGATGAGACTAGTGAGCTAGTTTATGCTACCCTTTTTTGAAGGCTAGTAAGTTAACTTCCATAAGACCTGATGTATATGGAGTTAGGTTTATCAATAGGTTCGTGGATTTTCTAAGGCAAATGTCCCTTGGAAGCTGGCAAATGTATATTGCAATATGTTAAAAGTACGTTGGGTGATGGTAATTATTACTCTTATGCTAACAAGATTGAGCTTGTTGGATATACATATAGTGACTAGGCAAGTGATGCAAAGAAGAGAAAAACACTTTCGGCTATGCATTCCATCTTGATTCTAGAGTATTTTCTTGGTCATTGAAGAGGCCGAGTATATTATAGCTGCTAGTGGTGCTACACTAGTTGTGTGGCTACATCGTATGCTTTATGGCTTGAACATCAGCAAGAGGCTCCTACAGTGATCTACTGTGAAAACAAGCCTGCCATCTCTCTAACAAACGATGTAGTTTATCATGGTAGGAGTAAGCACATTGACATCAACTTCTAATTTCATTCAAGAACTGGTGAAGGATTAAAAGTACTATCGTTCCAAGGAGCAGATTGCAGACATCTTCATGAACCTGCTTAAAGTTGATTCTTTCCTGAAGCTTAAGAAAATTTTGGGCATGATGAGCTATGAAGAATTTGTTTTAAAGTAGGAGTATGTAGAATTAAATCATGTAATTAGATTGATTTATCCCATTAGGTAATATCATATTTATCAGTTGTTTTATGATTATCAGTTGAGGATAGATTTATCAGATTGCTTGGAGTATCAGTTATTTAGTAATGGGATAAATGAACTAATTTGATCATCATTTGATTAATATTTCTGTATTAGAGTTTAAATCTGATTATGTTACTCCATCAGCTACTTTAAATTCATTGTTTTTTATTAAGTGCATTTTCCTACACTGAGGCCTCAAAAGTTGTTGCTGATTTCGATTAACATCCACCTATATTTTTGCTTCAAAAACTGTACAATTTTTTTTTTTTTTGATGTATTTAACATTAAACTAATTAGTCACCATTGGTAAGTATAGTTAATTACTCGTACTTTCCCTTCATATTCGTGATAAGAGTTTGACTCTCATATTTATCTTTTATAAAGTGTAAGGAAATCCCTCCCTTATAGTTTAGAGTTTCTTTCTAGATCATACTTGTAAAGGTTAATTTTATCAGTCCCGATAAATTCCTAACACGACCAATATCAAACTTCAAAAAAAAAAAAAAATTAACTACTTACATGAAATGAACAAAATAGAAATTATAAACATACATACTACCAAGGCACAACCTGACTGATAAAACAGGTCATCCAAAGATCCATTTTAAAATCATTACCAAAGCCAAGCCATCTGCGGGCCAAAATTATTTTTAAATATTTTTTAATCTTTTTTATAATTTAAACTGCAAAATAAATATTTATCCTTATATTTATAAATTATTGAATCTAAAAGGTAAAATTAACTTCTTCTTTTTATCTAAAAATATTTTTAGAAAATTAGTAAAAATAATAAATTTGCTGTGTCCTATGGTGTGGTACCGTGCCAGTTGTACTCAACATCTTAACTTACTAAATCGTACTGTGCTTATACGAACCTGACCCAATTTACACCTCAACTAGCAATAATGGTAAATTTAAGCAATTTAGCATATGATTATAGATCCTTAAAGATCCAAAGTTGTAGTCTTACCAGAGATGAGAAAATCGGCTGCTAGTAATTTCCATTTAAGTCTACAAAATCAGCATCAATTTGGTGAAGGAGTTGTTGTCAAACCATATGAAGAAACACTTCCTCGTAACATCATATGTCTTGGTTTTATATATACACATAAAGACAACAATAATAAGAGAGTGGTCACAGGTGCTCATTTATATTTAACTACTGTATGAAGTACATTGGCAAGAATGCATAGACAACCCCACAACTCCGAACCAAAAAAAGCCAAAATTGATGGAAAAAGTTATCCTCATGGAGAAAGGACTTGATATTATTGATCCAGCTCATATTGTCTGGTTGCAAGTATCCAAGGGCAAATAATAAGAATAAAGCATTAATGGAAAATTAGGACAAATACTGATGAAAGGATGTTTTCGAGGACATCATGTATAAAGACATTTGCAAGTATTTACCTACCCAACTATTGAAATATTGAATTCGATCACTAACTTTATAGTAAGGCATTCCCTTTTCACCCCACAAAATAAAAACAAATATTCATTTTTAGATGCGGACGTCATATCTCAACCGTTAGATCTATCTAAGGTGGAGATAATTTTGTTATGTAGCAGCACTATTTGTATAATTTTTATGTACACAATTACAAGAAAAAAAAAACACTCTAAAAAGAAGAGTTGCAGTAAAGAAATAAAAGGGGTAGCTAACAGCAAACCCAACTATCTAGGGACCCACTAGTAAATGCAGAAGAAGGGAAGATGCATGTGAAGAGGAAGATGATAAAAGAGAGCACAATAAAGACGTATAAAGAGTACATACATTATCATTAGGACCACACTTTCAACACCCCTTAATATTGATATAAGAGAAGAGACACCAGTGGAATTTAAGAAACATCGGCCCACAACCCTATAAAGTTGCAAACGAGGTTGACAGTTTATACAGTACCCAGTAGCCACCTTATGCTAAAACCCAGCCCTGTCCCTGCCTCGCTTTCCTTTCCATCAATTTACACTCTGTCTCTATTGGCAATTAATACCACCATCTCCTCCCATCATTTGCTTTTCTTTTTCTCAATTTCTAAACCAACTCAAGTCTAAGCTTTTAATTTTGATAACACTGTGGACCACTCATTTTGGTACTCCATTTCATCCCATATACTCTCAGATCGAGTTTGATCAATGCAAACCTGTTTATGCGAGAAATCTCAGACAAAAACACTAACAGGCACCAACAAGGTCTATCAAGTGTTATGGTCCCTGTCCACCCACTATCATCAATTCTGTTTTCGAATCCAGGGTTGATCTATGTTGAGTTTGACATATCATACAATATTATTTTTTGCATATTTAGAAAATATATGCATTAACTACCTATTACAAGCTTCACCAATTTTTTGGATGTCAAACATTATATTTCCAAACATATGATGATTTAATGCAGAGCTACAGTGATAACACAATTGTTTGTTAGAGTACAGCACGCTGCTGTCAATGAGATCAGCAGCCTATTATAGAGGCTTTTAAATAATCATCCATGTCATTTTTAAACCTATAACACCAGTCTAGCTTGAGAACTCCAACAAATGGATGGTTGATCCATATCATAGATATCCAATGTTACAGTAAACATGAGCTCAATTTTACCTGCAATAGCAAACAAAATTTTTCTTCACAAAATCTGGTTAACAGTTATAGCTGATAAGTGCTGTGCTTCGCACTTAGAAAAGGACTTCACACAACTTTCCTACCCCTCCAGTTTTCATATCTTGTGTACATGCAGAGAAACTACAAGTGTCTGCAAGGAATGTATACACAAATTTATGGCAAACAACTATGCAATCCTTAAGGACTTGTAAAGACTTGCCAATTGAAAGCTGCACAGCAACTGCTACGCATCATCTATGGATGATGGACTGATGCACATCTTAGCTGAGCATCTACACGACCTTGTTGATGGGAATGTCCATAGTTCCGTAACACAAAGAATGGTTGATCTTCTTTCGTACAGGCACTTGATCCGGATAAAACTAGACAAATAAACCAACATCTTGAATCTACATGAATTACAAGTGAAAATTTAAATTATCAACTATTTGAATTCACTTTAGGAAGAACAAAGCTACTTGCAACTCCAACCCCATCACCGAAACAAAAAGGGAAATAAAAAAGACACTACAATATAAGTTCACACAATTTCATGACATTTAGGCCAGACTAATTTCCAATGAATATTGAGTTGATTACCAGTCCTTGACAAACTCAATTACCTCACCTCACAATTCCTAAATAACTGATAATATCGACATAGAGACCCTCAGTCATACAAGCTTTGCTTGTTTCTTAATACATGTTTAACTTATCCAGTAAACAATAGTGTTGGTAGCAACCAAACTGTCAGCTTTCTGATAAGATACTAAGAAATGTATTAGGAATTTTATGGTCAAAGTACGCTGCACGAAGTGTATCAGTTTCTCAAGAGACCATATTAGGTGATGTACTATGTAATAATTAATTTTAAATTCAACGCCTTACTACACGTAGATACCCAATAATTAACCATTGCATCAGAACCACAGCACCAAAAATTATCCCGATGAAAAATAATTATCCCAACTATAAACCATCTACAGGTTCTCATAATTATAACATTGCTTACAGAACTGAGAAAAAAAAATAGATCCTATTATGTGCACCTGCAAGAACTTCATCTTAGCCTCTGTTGCCATGTCCTCGAAGTGTGGGCCTCCTCAATATGTCGAGTTAGTAGTGAAATCCCATAATGAGAGGCACTTGAAGCAGCATAATACGAAGTCACAGTAAGTTGGGCAAACTTTGGAAGCACATAACCTACAAATTCACATGTTAACAGCAGTTTAAATTGGGTGTCAAATCCAAACTGAGACACTTATCAATTTAAGAAAGTCTGGAAGAAAAAAAAGTTCTTTCACAGCTTATTAACAGAATTGATGAAGCCAATGGTTCCAGAACCCAGGGAGGGAGACGGTTGAATGAGGTACACGATCTGTCCCTTTGGAATAATTCAGAATAATTAATAACAAAGCCTATTCTTTGGCCATTCTCGGTTATTAGTCGCTTTATTAAACAATAACAAATAAAATTCGAAGATGAAGCTAAAATCAATCTACAAATTTTGGAAGACAAGACATTTGATCAATGATTAAAAAAAAAATCTATGATTATTCAGTGAACTTCAAACTATTTGAATTTTATAAAGTTTGTTTGTTTCTTTTTCTTCAAACTTCAAAGGAGCTGACAAGAACCCTTTACGGATTAAAAATAAATAAAACTGAGGAATCACACACACACACACACACACATATATATATATATATATATAAGCATGCACAACAAGCAAACATTCTTCTAAAAGTAACTTACAGCAACTAGTTAGATATAGCTCTCAGCACCATCACCAAAATGCCAAAACAAGTTTATACAGACCCTGCTAATTGCTTAGATACCTAGGCAGAAGCACAGAATATGCACAATAGATAGCTATGTCATGTGCCTTGTGTTCATAATTCCGAAACGATGTGACCACAAGATTCCATTTACACTATCCAACTTGGGTCTATCATACACTTGCTTCATCATATTCATTACATCAGTCCAAATGTCACCCCAGAGTACTGATAAAACACTGCTCCAAATTTCTGCTTATAGCTATGAAAACACAGCTGCATCTGTAGGGCCAAATATGAAGTATGTTAAACCTAAATTGACTAAACTAGTAAGATTATCCTAACCACTTGTACTCCCTCATCCTCAGGTATAATTTTATTAGCTATCATCAGTTATGTACACATCCAACATGAAAATCTCCATGCCTGCAGAAAGGCACACCTGCAATGTGACTCCATCTAATGAATTTTGCAAGCTAGTCTTCATCCTAGATTTTTTGCACAAAGGCACACCTGCAATGTGACTCCATCTAATGAATTTTGCCAGCTAGTCTTCATCCTGGATTTTTTGTCCAGACACACTCCCCTAAAACTTATATTCTGATAGTAGTAGCTTAGAGATTTTTCTGCCATAGGTATCAAACGATCTTCCTGAAATACATAGCGAGCAGTACAAGCTCCCTCCGGGTTACAAGTATCAAATATATCGTATAAAAATACCATGATTCAATTAATATTATTTCTGTACTTAGGGTCAGTTGTTAACTAATTGAAAGAGTAATCTGGAAACCAAGTGTATAAAAATAATCAACTACATATTTTCAAGGGATATCATCAAAAACACTCCCAATGAATCCATAAACATCGTTTTACCCCTCACTGTTTTTTGTATTTGCCAAAAAAACTCCCACCGTTATTTTTCCATTCAAAAAATCAACATCTTTTGTTTGACCGTTAATTAAATATTAGGGGCAATTTCAATTTAGTCCCTAATGTTTGATGAAACATTACTATTTTACTCATCTTTTTTTTTTAATTCGCGCGGTCCCTAATGTTTCCCAAATAGATCAAATTGGTCCTTCTGACCAGCTATTTGACAGTCAACCATAACAAAAAATTTTAAAAGACAGTTTTGCCCTTAAAAAATTTAATTAATAATATTATAGTTTTACCTTACAATTAAAATATAACAAAATAAATAAATACAATAAAATGGATAAAATAATATTAGGCTAAATTTAAAAACTTCAAAATGCAAAACATATTAAAAAAATTAACATTTAAAAAAGTAAATAATAAAAATTGTTAAAGAAATAAAATAAAATAAATGGAGAATTAAAAAACTAAAGGAATTGTTTTAGTTTTTGTGTATTTTTAGAATATTTATTTTAGTTATTTTAATTCCCAATTTTATTTTATTTTTTTTTTTTTCAGTTTAACCTTCTTTTATTCTTTTCTTTTGTAAATGTTAATTTTTTTTAATATAATAATTTAATTTGAATATTTTTTAATAGGTTTTGCATTTTTAAGTTTTTATAATTTAGTTTAATATTATTTTATTTATTTTTTATTTATTTATTTTTATTATATTTTAATTGGAAAAATTGTAATTCTATTAATTTTTCAAGGGAAAAACTGTCAAATAGTGATAGTTGACCGTCAAATAGTTGGTCAAAAAACCAATTTGATCTATTTAGAAAATGTTAGAGATCACACGAACTAAAAAATGAAAGGTAAGTAAAAAAGTAATGGTTTATCAAATATTAGAGACTAAATTGAAGTTCCCTCTAAATATTAATTAATCAGATTTTTAAATCATTTTACATGCTAAATTACCTCATTACCCATTTAATGGTCAAACAAAACATGTTGACTTTTTGGATGAAAAAGTAACAATGAGAGTGTTTTTAACAAATACAGAAACAGTGGGAGATAAAACGATATTTTTGAATTCGTTGGGAGTGTTTTTAATAATATTCCTATTTTCAATAGGAGAGGATATTTGATTTTAGTTACACACACAGCCCCCAAAAAATAAACCTTCACTAGACAGGTTTTTTTTTTTTTTTTGTGGAAAACCATATTTGCAAAATTTAGATCATCCTGAATAACAAGAAATGAACCAGTGCGAATAAATCAGCTTCAAAAACCATTACACCCTTTAAGAGATAAGGGCACCAATTTGTTAATGGAAACGAGAAATTATTTTCATAAAACTAGAAAATAATGAATACAACAAGAAGATATTCTAAAAAAGGTTAAAACACTTAAGAATGTCTGATTTTCAAAATGTCTCATGTGAGCACCTTTAGAAAGGAAAAAAAAATTAAAAAGCGATATACAGGAACGTGCTACTAACATTATCCTAACACATGTATCCAAATATAGCTATGATCAACAATTATTGCATGAGCAAAACTTTAAGTGCTAGCACCGGGTAAAACAAAATGCTAAAAGGTATACCGCCTTGGATTAATGACAAAGCTTCCTAAACTAGAACATCATTCACAAATTGAAGAGCAGTCATACACAAAACAAGGACATTTTCAATGACTAAGAATCTAAACAAATATAGGCACACCATTTCTGTTCAGTGGTACAAAAACTTAATTGCAGGAGTCTTGAATAGAAAAAAATTAAGAACCCAGGACAAAAGTCAAAACCCAGTCCGATCAATCCCCCTCTCATTTTGATAACAGTCAGTGAAAACTTCAACCGGACGAAAATCCATGAAAGAGGAAGGAATTACAAATCAGACTGTAGTTTAAGATAAAATTTATAAGACCACTTACACAGTTCTTATTCATCGATAAATGATAGAAGAAAAACTCAAGGTGCATAAAAATGAGTATGCGCAACTATGGAAGTTTATGGGAACCGAGATCAAGAATAGTCTATTACGAGCTTGAATATTTGAATGTGTAATCAGTCTAAAAATTGGTAATGAACTATCAGTATGGTGAAACATTTTCTTTGAAATCCCCGTCTTTGCAAGAGTTAAAAAAGAGAAAAAGAGACAAGAAAAGATAGTTTCTTTTGAAAAAGACCAATCCCTCCCGCAAAGCAAATGCTTTTAGAATAAACTTGTCCGATGATTTTTATTCATTGGCATATCATAATTATACAGAGAACTCAAATGGTAAAACCCAAAAAATGCATCAACTCTTACACCAGGTAAAAAATGCATCATCATCATAATTATACATGAGGTGACATGCAAAAAATTGTATTTTACACCAGGTAAAAAGAGGAAACACCTATACCTCCGAAGGCAGCACTGTGTCACGATCTTTCTAGAACCTTCCGGAAGAACGGAGAACCTTGTGGAGAAACCTGGAAGGATGGAGAAACTCCTAGAGAAGTCTAGCTCTTAGGACATTCTAGAATGTTGTGGAGACTTGTAGGATGTTCAAGACCTAGAATTCTCTAGAACATGTACATTATAGGAAAGCCTTGTACATAGTAGAATAATCTAGAACATGGTAGATGGATAAGTGTCTAGAATATTCTTTGGTGCCTATAAATAGATGGCACCCCTCATTTGTACAAACCACCTTAGAAAGCATTCAAGCATTCAAGTATTCTCTCAAACACTTGTACCCTCTTCTCTTCTCTCTTTCTACAAGCTTTCTTGAGTTTGCTAGCAAGTTACTTGCCTAGCTCATGGGGATCAAGGCTGACTTAGCCTCTTCGACGGGAGGAAGTGTATTAAGTGCCGCACGGTTAGCTTAGAAAATACTAAGGCCGTGACAAGTGGTATCAGCGCTCGGTTCCTCAACCAAGGAAGAGATAGCATAATGGCAAGAGTCGAAGAAGTTGTCGTCCAAGAGCCAAGCCGTGGAAGGGATGCCAACCCAAGCAGGTCGAGAAAGGACAGATCTCGTGATGCTGCCTCAATCTTAGAGTCAAGGTTGGCTAGGATTGAGCTCGCCATAGCCGATTCGAGGGAACGATTGAATGTATTGGAGCAATGCATGGAGAGGGACATCGGCGATCTTAAGGAGAAGATCGAGGACCTCCGGGGAGACATGCAATTTGGCACTACATCAGGGCGAAAGGCGCAAGAGGGGAACGAGATCTTCCAGGCAAGGTTGGAAAGCACGGTAATGGGGAAGCTCGTGGAGTTCGAGACACTTCTTGAAGACATGCGGGACGATTGGGCCTTATGCAAGAGAGCCGTGAGTGGTGGGGCTTTCCAAGGTGCTCCAAAGAAGGAGATACCTAAGCTGAAGGCGTTTGATGGCAAACGAGATGCCAAGGAGGTAGACAACTTCATTTGGCACATGGAGAGGTACTTTGAGGCCGTCAAGATCACGGATGATCAGGAGCAAATCCGGACCGCAACCTTATACCTTGCCGATACAGCCACTCTGTGGTGGAGGAGGAGACATGCCGACATCCAAAGAGGTACGTACACTATTGATTCTTGGGATGATTTTAAGAAAGAGCTTAAGAAGCAATTCTATCCGGAAGATGCTGCATATCTTGCTCAGAAGAATCTGAAGAAGCTTACGCAAACGGGTTCGATTAGGGATTATGTCAAGGAGTTTACAAATCTCATGCTTGAAGTCCCTAACATGTCGGACGACGAGTTGTTATTCAACTTCATGGACAACTTGCAACCTTGGGCGGAAGTAGAGTTACGACGCCGCAATGTGCAAAATCTTGCCGAAGCCATAGCCATTGCGGAATCCCTAATTGATTACCGGAGGAGTGAACCACCCAAGAAGAAACCACCACAGGATAACCATGGCAAAAGTGGGGGAGACAAAGGGAAAGGTCCATATAAGCCTCCGAGTGGGAAAGACAAGGAAAAGCAGAAGGAAGGTCAAGGCAAGAAAGATCTCAAGCCGAAGACCAGCTGTTTCCTTTGCGACGGTCCTCATTGGGCAAGAGAGTGCCCAAAGCGCAAGGCTATCAACGCGTTGGTAGATAAGCGCGAGAAGGAGATGGAGGAATCTCACATGGGCTCTCTTCGCATACTCACCGCCATCAAAGCCCAGCCAACCCCAAAGACCCGAGGGAGTCAGGGTCTTATGTACCTCGATGTACACATCAATGGGAAAGCTACCCGCATCATGGTCGAAACGGGAGCTACAAACTCCCTTGTCTCGGAGGAGGAGGCAAGGAGACTTGGACTGAAAGTGTCCAAGGAGATCGGATGGTTAAAGGCGGTGAACTCTAAGGCCAGACCGCTTATTGGCATGGCTCGAGGAGTAAGCATCAGTATGGGTAATTGGAATGGGAAGATAGACCTGACAATCGCGCCCATGGATGGCTTCGAGGTAGTGCTCGGCATGGACTTCCTCGAACAAGTCAAGGTAGTTCCTTTACCCTTCCTACGTTCTGTTGCTATATTAGAAGATACTCATTGCATTATACCAGCCATTGCCAAGTCCGGATCGAAGACCCCTCATCTTTCGGCCTTACAAGTAAAGAAAGGCCTTAAGAAGGGAGAGGTGACATACTTGGCCGCGGTAAAGCATGATGAGGGTGGAGTTCCATCGGAGGAGCTACCTAGGGAGATCAAGAAAGTCCTTGAGGAGTACAAGGACGTCATGCCCGCAGAATTGCCCAAGAAACTACCACCTAGGAGGGAGGTGGATCACCAGATTGAGTTGGAGCCACGAACGAAGCCACCGGCCAAGGCCCCTTATCGGATGGCACCACCAGAGTTAGAGGAACTGAGGAAACAACTGAAGGACTTGTTGGATGCAGGCTACATTCAACCGTCCAAAGCTCCATATGGCGCACCAGTGTTGTTTCAAAGGAAGAAGGACGGGTCCATGCGATTGTGCATCGACTATCGCGTTTTGAACAAGGTAACCATCAAGAACAAGTACCCTATTCCTTTGATCGCTGACTTGTTTGATCAGCTTGGCAAAGCTCGATATTTTACAAAGCTTGATCTGAGATCGGGTTATTACCAAGTGAGGATCGCGGAAGGTGATGAAGCCAAGACTACGTGTGTGACGTGTTACGGTGCTTACGAGTTCCTAATGATGCCATTCGGCCTCACCAACGCACCAGCCACATTTTGCACACTCATGAACAAGATCTTCCATCCTTACCTGGATCGATTTGTGGTGGTGTACTTAGACAACATCGTGGTCTATAGTAACACCCTCGAGGAGCATGCTCGACACCTACAAGCTGTTTTCAAAGTTCTAAGGGAAAATAAGCTCTACGTCAAGAAGGAGAAATGTTCTTTTGCCCAACCGGAGGTGTACTTCTTGGGGCATAAGATCAAAGATGGTGTGCTCATGATGGACGAAGCGAAGATCAAAGCCATTTGTGAATGAGATCCTCCTACGAAGGTGCCTGAACTACGGTCATTCCTTGGCCTAGTTAACTATTATCGGAGATTCATAAAGGGGTATTCAGCAAGGGCAGCTCCACTCACAGATCTTCTAAAGAAGAACAAGGCGTGGGAATGGTCGAGTGAGTGCCAAGAAGCCTTCGATGGGTTAAAGAAGGCGGTAACGGAAGAACCAGTGTTGAGTCTTCCGGACCATTCCAAACCTTATGAAGTCCAAACGGATGCTTCTGACTTTGCCATTGGAGGAGTTCTAATGCAGGATGGGCATCCTATAGCCTTCGAGAGCCGCAAGCTGAATGATACGGAACGGAGGTATACCGTTCAAGAGAAGGAGATGACTGCGGTTGTTCATTGCCTTCGCACATGGAGACATTACTTGCTCAGCTCTCACTTTGTCATTCGGACTGACAATGTTGCCACTAGCTACTGCCAGACACAAAAGAAGTTAAGCCCAAAGCAAGCTAGGTGGCAAGACTTTCTAGCAGAGTTTGACTACACACTCAAGTACAAGCGCGGGAAGGCCAATGTGGTGGCGGATGCACTAAGTCGCAAGGCGGAGCTTGCAACTATACGAAGCGCACCACAGGGAGAAGTCATCAATCTCATCAAGGAGGGGCTATAACACGACTCGCTTGGCAAGAGTCTCGTGGGACTAGCAAATGATGGGAAGACCAAGCGGTTTTGGGTGCAAGATGACTTACTCTACACAGTAGGAAACCGGCTATATGTCCCGAAATTTGGAAACTTACGGAAGAATTTAATCAAGGAGTGCCACGACACGAAATGGGCGGGACATCCGGGGCAACAGAGGACTAGGGCTTTACTCGATGCAACTTACTACTGGCCGCACATAAGGGATAATATAGAGGCCTATGTGAAGACTTGTCTTGTATGCCAACAAGACAAGAATGAGCAGCAATCGCCGGGAGGATTGCTAGAGCCGTTACCCATCCCCGAGAGACCATGGGAAAGTGTCACCATGGACTTCATATCGGCCTTGCCTAAGTCGGACGGATGTGGATCGATCATGGTGGTGGTCGATCGATTCTCAAAATATGCAACTTTCATTGCTGCCCCTACGGACTGCACGGCGGAACAAGCAGCTCGGTTGTTCTTAAGGAATGTAGTGAAGTATTGGGGTGTGCCAAGAACGATCATTAGCGATCGAGACCCGCGCTTCACAGGGAAATTCTGGACCGAGCTTTTCAACCTACTGGGTCGAAGTTTGATTTCTCTACAAGCTTTCACCCACAAATGGATGGGCAAACAGAGAGGGTGAATGCCTTGTTGGAGCTATACCTGAGGCACTTTGTGAGTGCCAACCAGCGAGATTGGGCGAAGTTACTTGATGTGGCCCAATTCTCTTACAACTTGCAGAGGAGTGAAGCAACCCACCATAGTTCCTTCAAGTTGGCGACGGGCCAACAACCCCTCACTCCGCAAACGGTAATGGTGGGATACACGGGAAGGAGTCCAGGATCATACAAGCTGGATAAGGATTGGCAAGAACAAGCCGATATAGCACGATCCTACCTTGACAAGGCCGCGCGAAAAATGAAGAAATGGGCAGACAAGAAGAGGCGACGAGTGGAATTTCAAGTGGGAGACTTGGTGCTTGTCAAGTTATTGCCCCAGCAATTCAAGGCCTTCAGGAAGGTGCACAAAGGCTTGGTAAGGAAGTATGAAGGACCCTTTCCAATCTTGAAGAAGGTAGGAAAAGTTTCCTACAAAGTTGAATTACCTCCGAGGCTCAAAATCCATCCAGTCTTCCATGTGAGTCATTTGAAACCCTATCATGCGGACACGGAAGACCCCAGCCGAGGAGAATCTTCAAGGGCGCCAACTGCCCTAGTAACCTCCTACGATAAGGAAGTAGAGGAGATCCTGGCGGATCGAATCGTGCGAAAGAGGGGTGTTCCCCAAAGTAGTGAGTACCTAATCAAGTGGAAGGGACTTCCTATGAGTGAAGCTACTTGGGAACCAAATGAGGCTCTGTGGCAGTTTGCAAAACAAATCGAGGAGTTCCACAAGGAGACTACGACGAGGACGTCGTCGGATTAGGTGGGGGAGAATGTCACAATCTTTCTAGAACCTTCCGGAAGAACAGAGAACCTTGTGGAGAAACCTAGAAGGATGGAGAAGCTCCTAGAGAAGTCTAGCTCTTAGGACATTCTAGAATGTTGTGGAGACTTGTAGGATGTTCAAGACTTAGAATTCTCTAGAACATGTACATTGTAGGAAAGCCTTGTACATAGTAGAATAATCTAGAACATGGTAGATGGATAAGTGTCTAGAATATTCTTTGGTGCCTATAAATAGATGGCACCCCTCATTTATACAAACCACCTTATCAAGCATTCAAGTATTCTCTCAAACACTTGTGCCCTCTTCTTTTCTCTCTTCCTACAAGCTTTCTTGAGTTTGCTAACAAGTTACTTGCCTAGCTCGTGGGAATCAAGGCTGACTTAGCCTCTTCGACGGGAGGAAGTGTGTTAAGTGTCGCACGGTTAGCTTAGAAAATACTAAGGCCGTGACAACTGGCGCTAGAAAACATTAGGAGTAGAGGAAATAATTGGAATTAAAAAGTTACAAAAGGAAGCCACTTTGGTCCCTTAAGAAGATATTTGAAGTAACGGGATCCCCGTATTAAAACCATGAATTGCGCCGAGCATACCACCAATACCAGAGCCAGCCTACCAAAAATAATATATATCAAAACAAGCATTATTAACACTAGCAGAACTAAGCATCAGTGTCCACAAGAATTAAAAAAGTGGATCAGTAATTGGTATAAAAGGCAAATGCAAAATTGACAGATATCAAAAGCCCACACTCCAAAAGCAGAATGGCATGAAAATCATAGATCAAAATTGCAACACAACACTGTAATTGTAAAAGCAAGTGGAGCAACTAACCACACCAGTAGCGTCGTGTACAACGGAAGTGATAGTCCACTCACCCTGGTCCTAAATCAAGAAAAGAATTGCGAGGGACATTTAAATTTAGTAATTGAATTAATTTTTAAAAAAAAAAAAAAAAAAGTGGGGGAGAGTGGTGGGGTGTGGGGTTTAAGAGACTTGAGCGACGTACAGAATTAGGGTTCAAGAGAGAAAGACAACGAGGGCAGCGAGGCGAATCCAGCCCTGGATTCATGGTAGGATCGTGTTGCAGATTCAGTTTCTCCTCGTACACTTCCCTCGTATTCCAAGTTCCAACCTTCTTTACAAAAATGACAATATTCTGCATTTTCGGTTGGGGAAATTTCAATTGGCCCCTAACTTTTTTCAAACATTTACTATTTTAATTATTTTTCTATTTTTGGTTTTTTTTTATTTTTTATTCAGGACTAAATTATCATAAATGGTTACAATTATTAAATTAATAAATATTAAATTCTATCCTCTAAAATAGTAAAATATGAAAAATTAAAAATTATTTAATAAAATTATATAATATAAACTATGAAAAATTAAAAATTGTATAAAACATTTAAAATTTTAAATTAAATTAATTTATCTAATTAAAAAAAATCAAATTTAAAAAAAAAATGAAAATGGATGGTGAATTGGTGATCTTCATCTCCATCGCATGCGAATAACTTTTCTTTATATCTAAATAACTTTCTTTTTGTAACTTTAACTTTTGTCAGTTAGTGTAAATTATTTTAACAAATTTAAATTTATCAACTGTTTTTTTATTAGGATTTGATAAATTTAAATTTACACTAATTTGAGGATCAAAAGTAATGACTTTTCTCTAAAACAAATAAAGGTAAACATCCCAACTTGTAATGTATCATTCCAATAAATAATATTCGACAAAAAAATTAATATTAATTAATAATGAAACAACGTCTGTAGCATTATCTTTTATTGTTTATGAAATACCATAAATTTCATTCCACGAAAAAACCAACTGCAACAAAGGAGAAGCATCATCTAATGGGCAATCCTCAATAGAGATATGAGTACCAACACCTTTAAGCACAAGTGCCAAACTATGTTGGATTTCCCAGACACATGAGCAATCCATCGAATTTGAGTGCTAATCGAATGTCGTTTAGTATCGTCAAAGATCAAACCAAGCTCTGACAAAACTGGATCCTCTGTATGAACTAAATCAACACCAGTGATAGCATCAGTTGTCATAGTTGCGGATGTAGCCCCACATAAAACAACAAAAGCTTCAGCTTAAGCAACCTAGTAGTAGCTCGCATTAAGCGTCTTGCAATAAGAGGCCATAACCTGACCTTAGGAATTCTTGATAACCACCCACAAGCAGATCAAGTTTCGATTAACATCAAAGGCAGCATCTGAGTTAATTTTACAAATCCTTGGTGGAGGTGCAAACTGCCGCACCTGAGGACCTTTGGTTTACAGGTTAGCAAGCTGACAATCACTAAGGTAAGACTTAGCCCAACATACTACTTCGTCCATGTCCAAAGGTCTTTTAAAGGGGACAAATTGGTTCCTCCTGAAGGTGTAAAAAGGGTCAGGTCGGCCCATATTTGTAGCAGGTTTTACCCGTTTCTGTACAAGCTCGCCCGGCATGGCCTAGCATATTAAGAACTTAATAGAGCGAGTTCAGACATACATTATAGGCCCGTTAGCCCTAAGGGCTGAGCTTGAGGGCTAAGGCTAAGCTGCTTCTGGTCTAACATCCAATTAACCTGCCAAAAAATCAATACATAAATTATAAACTTTTATTAAGGACATAATTATACTTTTATAACAGTATTAAAACAAAACTCTTTAGAGTACTATAAATATAATTATTCTAAATAATATTAAACTTATTAAATTGCATATTAAGAAAATTTGAGGTTCTGCTTTGGATATTTCACCTTATTTTTCTAGAGAACGAGATTTTTTTTTTTTTAAGATTACATTTCATATGGTTTAGCTTGTATAAAATTTAAATCCAATATCAGAACAAAATGAAACTTTATATATCTTATGTTAAAATCATGTGTTCATTATGAGATAGGTATAACTAAAATTAATAATTAAAAACACGATACCACAATTCTTCATGAGCTCCACTGGGATACGACTTTCTCTTTTATTATCCAATTTTTATGTGGTTTTTATGATGCCACAAATGTATATTTTAGTATTTATTATCCTACTCCTTACTTGGTTCTGAATAATTTATGTATTATTTATTTATGAAATTTCTGTATTATATTTGCTCACTAAAACTGCTTCTTTTTTATGATATAAACAACTCATATATATAATACAATAATTAGTTTTAAGAAATGATTTGAATATGAATCAAAAATGATTTTAGAATACTGTAAAATTGTAACATTAATTTCATGAATCAATAGTTGTTACGTTTTTTTTTTTTTTGAGAAAACTCAACCTTCATTCAACAAAAGAAAAAATTACACTGCCTTGGCAATCAGCCAGAATAATAATCAATATTCATGAATCTCTTCCCTCCACACAACCTTTTCTTCTAGAGAAAGCCACTTTGGACAAGGCATTAGCAGCTGCATTAGAAGCTCGAGGAGAGAATGAAAAGGAAAGGATATGGTTGCTGAAATAATGATTCAAAATTCTGCAGACCAGCAAGCCCAGAGCCATTTGAGAGTTACCTAAACCATTGAGCAAGTCCACTACACATTTAGAATCAGACTCCACCAAAATTGGATTAATTCCCATCTCCAAAGCAAGATGAATACCTTCTAGAATGGTCATTGCTTCTGCGGTGTCTACTGCAATTCCAGCATTAAATCTGCAAGCACTTGTAGCCATAACCCTGCCAAGATCGTTATGAATGATAGGACCAAAACTCACCCTATTGTTCGCATAATCTGTCGAAGCATCAGTATTGAGTTTGAAACATTCAGGAGGAGGTCTTTTCCAAACCAGAAGGCCAGAATCATTTAAAATCGGGTGAGAGATGACTGGAGTAGAAGTAGGATCCTTGGAGGCAGAATGAAAGTCAACAAGGAAGGTCTTAGCCCAATCTGTAACACCATAGGAAGGGATCTCGACTTTAAGATTCACCCATTGATTCCTGCGATACCAAATGTGCCAAACTACAATAACAAAAAATTCGAATTCGGCAGTGGATAGCTGGTAAAAACAAGTTAGAGCGAAATAAAAAAAATCCATACAATCAAAGGTAGGAATCGCCTTAATAAAATCACAATCTTCCTTGATAGCATTCAGAGAAGAGCACCCCCAAAATGAATGGAAAGTAAAGTTTTTATACTTGAAATAGAGAGGGACAAAGGTCCCTTATTGGAACTCCATGACGAGCCAAGATATTGAAGCAAGGTAACTAGTTAAGACAAGCTCTCCAAAAGAAGAAACGAACCTTCGAAGGAACATGAAACCGCCAGAATTTGGACCGCCAAGAAGACATGGTAGAAGAATCTGAACAACTAGGATTCTTGAGACAGTCCCTTGCAAACCAATAGCCACTCTTGACGTTGTAGTTGCCAAAGCGATCGTAGCACTAGCTAAGGATATCAGGGCTGGCCGAATCAAGAGAATGCATGACCAGGATCATCTCAGCTTCTTCCTACAATAAGTATTGAAAGACTATCTCACTATTCTAGCCACCTGAAGAAGATTTAAGGCTGCACACCTAAGCCGAATCTGGAAGGGTACGAGGGGAGGCCACCTTAAAAAAAGAGGGTTTCGGAAGCCACCAGTCGTTGTAGATAGAAACGGATTGGCCACCCCCTAGAATCCACATGATGCCTTGCTCAATTATTTTTCTCCCCCATAAAATACTCTGCCAGATGAATGAGGAAGATCTGTTAATCTGAACCTGTAAAAAGGAGCTGTTAGGATAATAAATGTTACGAAGCACCTAAGCAATCAATAAGTCAAGATTCGTAATCAAACGCCAAGCTTGTTTGGCTAGGAGGCTTTGTTGAATGAGAAAAGGTCTCGTAAACCTAGCCCACCATCCTTTTTATGACAGCAAAGATGCGAAACAGACTCATTCAAAAGGAGGGGATTGCTTGAAGCACGGATTTAATGAGGACCTATTTACCACTAGCCAAGAAAAACCTTCATTTTCACCCTTTAATTATCTTCTAAATAACTTCCTTCATGCTCCAAAACAAATCAACTCTATGTTGGCCTGAATAGCTAGAAAGCCCCAAATAACAGGTATAGCGCGGAACAACAACAACGTTCAAAAAATTCAGAATTTCAGGTTGAGTGACCCCCCGAGTACTGCGGCTGAAACAAATGACCGATTTTTTAAAATTCATAAGTTGGCCTGAAGCGGCTGAATATACATCTAAAGCATGCTTAATTGCCCTCTCATCAAAACCACTAGCCCTTCAAAATAAAAGGCTATCGTCCGTAAAAAATAAATGGGATATCCTAAGGTCTACGATGACCACATCGAATACCTTGAATGTCACTCTTAGACTCAGCTTGACGAAGAAGTGGCGAGAGCCCTACCGCACAAATCAAGAAAAGGTACGGGGAGAGTGGGTCCCCTTGACGAAGGCCTCTTTTTGGGATTAAATTCCCACAGCTTTCTCCATTAACTAAGAAGGAATAAGACATAGAAGAAATACAAAGTAAGATTTTATCAATCCAGGATCTCGAAAATCCCAACCTCACCATTATTCCCTCCAGGAATCCCTACTCAACGTGATCGTTTGCTTTTGACATGTCTAGCTTTAGTGCCATATACCCGTTTTTCCCCAACCTATGATGATGCAATCGATTAATACATTCAAAGCCAATGATTGCATTATCACTCTGAGTATCGTAGATCACCCCACCAAGCATCAGGCGAAGTTTATTAGATAGCACCTTAAAAAAAATATTGTAAATGACGTTACATAAACTAATAGGACGATAATCAAAAACCAAGCGAGGCTTTTTAATCTTTGGAATTAAAGTAACAACGGTCAAATTCACCTAAGAAAGCGAGCTACCATTATTCAAAAAATTTAAATAAGCTTAGGTAATATCACTGCCCATAAGGTCCTAATGACGCTAGAAGAAGAATACGGGCATGCCATCGAGACCTAAAGCTTTTGAGGGAGACATTTGGAACAAGGCTGTCTTTATTTCCTCAGCCATAAAAGAAGCATCTAGGCAAGCATTCATGTGAAAAGTCACCTTGGTGGAAACACAACTAAACACTTCCTCACAAGTTGAAGGCGAAGGCTGGTCAGAGGTGAAAATAGTAGCAAAATAATCCTAGATGGCTTGCTAAATCTACTCATCATTTTCAAGCCACACGTCGTGCTTATCAAGCACACCAACAATAGTATTTCGTTTGCAACGACTCGAAGCCCTAATGAAAGCATTTCGTATTGCGGTCACCCTTCTTCCTCTAACTAACCCAGGATCGCTGATCGTAGGGGACTTAGCTATTTTCTTCAACTGATTTCGCTGCCAGGTAATGTCACGATGAAGCTTTTGATTAGAGTGAGAATTCCACTCTTTCAATTTACCGCAAGTTATAAATAATATTGCGAAAATCCTGACTAGCAGAGTCTGCACGCCAAGTCGATGTAATAATCATCTTGCACTTATCAAATTCAGCCCAACATTGTTCAAAATGAAACCTATTGCTGCGTATCCTCCTCTTGCTTTGGAGCTCCCTACTACTATTAGAGAATTCTACTTTGATCGAATAATGGTCCGACTGCCAAAAATCTAGGTGCTCCATCCTGAAAAAGGGGAAGTGAGATTGCCACTTCTTGTTACAAATAACACAATCAAGTCTTTCCATCATAAGGTCACAGAATTTCTTTTATTTGACTAAGTATAACCCGAGCCATCGAAACATAAATCCAGCAGACTGTAATCGTCCAAGACAAATCGAAAGTTATCCATCAAATCGTAGCTCAAACATTACCACCAATCTTCTTCAAATCAGACAAAACTTCATTAAAATCGCCACCACAAATCCAAGGAAAATTGTATAACCGAGACAATCGATGCAGAAGGTTCCAGTCATGGATCCTTTGAGCCACTTTTGGATGCCCGTAAAAACCCATAAATCGCCAACTATTACCATCAAGATCATCAACTAACAAATCAATATGGAAATTAGAGAAGGATAAAAGCTTAATCGAAACAGACTCATTCCAAAACAAACATAACCATCTTTTCTTCCTACCTTATCTATCACTAACTTACCAATCATACCCAATTGAATTCTAACAGTCTTTATTTGATGATGATTCGCCAGAATTTCGCACAAAACACTATTTTGGGGTACTGAGCTAGCACATGGCGACGTAAAACTTGGACTGTTCGGGGGTTCCCGTACGTTCATAGGTGTTTCATGGTGACCGGCAGACCTGATCATCAGGACCCGCCGATTGAATAGAGGAGGCAACAACACGAGGCAGAGCAGTAAGAGGAAAGAGCAATTTTCTTCTTCATGTTTTCTGGAAACAAGCCTTCACAGGTAACAACTTTCCTTTTGACTAAATGGGAGTGATTTGGATTAGATGAAAGTGGGTGATCAACGGTGGCACGGGCCAACCTTTTCCACTTGGGTTTCCTACCAAGTATATCTGGGTCCAACTCTTGAGGAAGACCCAACTCAACTAGACCAGGCTGGTCACTTGGCCCAATAACATTGTTTGTGGACGTCAACGTGCATGGCTTCAGGCCTTGCATGAAAAAGGCATTAGAATCATGCACGATTAATTTTGGAGGATTTTTGGGAGCCAAATCCGCAGATTTAGATTCAACAATCTCTGTGTTTAAATCTTCCTCTTTCTCCTTCGTTATTTTTGTACAAATTGACTCGGATTCCTCATTTAAGATAGATTGATTTACAAAAGATTTCATAGGATTTGGATTGATTTTCACTGATTTATTGATTTCCAAGAAAGTTGCCATTATGGTATCAGGCCGGGGAGAATTCTCAGAAGCTGAATTCCGATGAACAGTTGCCATAGAAGTGGAGGCCGGCCTTTTGTCACTACTTAGAGAATATGTTTCCAACTGACCTGTCACATGAGAGTAAGGTTCTGATCTAGTAGTTCTCAATGATCGAGCTTTTGGGGGACTAGATACTCCAAGCCACTGTCGTAGGGCTGTTTCTCACTTGGTACATACCCACAATCCAATGCATTATTAGAACATTCACGAAAGGGATGACCTATCATACCACATTCGAAACGGTATTCCGGAAAATGTTCGTATTGCAAAATCAAGACCATGGATTCTTCATATTAGTTAAGAGTTACTTTCAGGCCCCTCTTAAGAGGCTTGGAGATGTCGATGCATACGCGAACATACAGAAATTTTCCCATGCAATTTCCTGAAGCTCCTAAGTCAATCTCCTTAACCGAACCCACATGCTCTCCCAAAACCAAACCGATATCTTTGTTCATGCAAAACAGAGGGAGATTGTAAAACTGAACCCAAAACTTAGCTGATTGAAACTTTATTTTGTTAAAGTCACCAAGCCCCTTAGGTTCCTTCAAAACTAGCAGAGAACCACCAAATCTTCAAGGGCCGCCGGCCATCACCTGTCGTCGATCAGCCTTATGAGAAAAATGGAAAGTAAAGACATTTTGGCAAACAACTTCCACCTCTACCTCCAATGAAGTGCTCCATATTTTGGGGATGATTGCCCTGAAAATGACTCGGTTAACTTGTTTATTCAATAATATCTTACCTAACTAAACATAGATAAATCTTATAAAATCCTGCTCTTCTTTAACTCTCATGAAATTTTGGCATTAGGTTCATCTGCTTCAGTTAACTTTAGTGACTCACACAATTTTGCTAACTCTTGCGAGTACAGAGTACATAACAAAGGACGAAGAAACCAAGACAAAGGAATTGTGAGAATAGAACCAATAACTACATTCACAAGAGGAATGAAGACTTATCCGAAGACCAACGGCTCCTGTAACTGCCAAGGTTCAGAGAAAACCTTAGAGAGAATACTTAACTAACAGGCTTGGGTTTTCTACTATAAATATAATTTAGCAGCTTTTTATGGGCCGACCCATAAGACCCGAAGAGGACTAAGTATAAAATAGGCTTGGGTCATGGGTCGAGTATGACTCATAATTTAGGTCACTAGCCAGGCCTCACTATGAGGGCCATGCTTAGCATAAGATGCAAGCCATCATAGCCATTTTTTAGATAAGGTCGAGCGGCCCAGGCCCGACCCATTTGGCACTTCTAGTTCCTCCTGACCATACTCACCAAATGATGATAATTAGCTCTTCAAACTCTTATCTGAGAAGTTGATTCTGACAAAAGAATAAGACATTAAGGAAATTCTCAGCGTTTAGAACACAAAGGTCCTTCAAGAAGCGAGTGTGTATCATTATTGAAAATAAAAACAAGTTTAAAATTTTTTATAGACTTTTTCCTAGTCTTTGTAAGCCCTATTATAATCTTTGAATATGTTTAAGGGCGAAAATCATTTTGGTTCTCATTTTTTTTAACTATGACTTTTTAGCCGATGTTTGATGTTTTGGATTTCGTTGTAACATCCCGGATTTCGGATAATTAATTTTATATATGTGAATATAAATTTTGTGATTGGAGGGGGTGTAAATGTAATTAAAAGTATGTTTATTTTTATGGTTTCCAGGTGGACCAGATTGAACAGTCGAAAATGATGCATAAAAAAAATTTAAAAACTGAGGCAGTGAGTATCGCAACCTGGTCACCGCGACCACAGGTCGCGATGGGCCGCTCGCGATGAAACATGGAAATTTTGGCAGTGAGCATCGCGACCAGTCACCGCGACCACAGATCGCGATGAACTGCTCGCGATGAAAATGTCAAATTCTGGCAGTGAGCAACGCGACCACCAGTGCGACCAAGGTACCGCAAGGTGTGCTCGCGATGAAGGCGGTGCAAACGCTCCAGTGAGTACAACGACCTGGTGGCGCGACGACCGAAAAAATATAAAAAAAAATTTGGCTTCTCGCAGAAGCCACATAAAACACAGAACAGAGAGAAGAGAGAGGAGAGACCGAGAGAAAGAAAGAAAGAAGAAGAAAGAAAGAAGAAGAAAGAAGAAGAAGAGGAAGAAGAAGAAGAAGAGAAGAAGAAGGAAAGAAAAGGTGAAAGAGAAAGGGAAAGGAAAAGGAAAAGAAAATCGTAGAAACGCGATTTGTCGAAAGAAAAACGGTATCCAGGTTGGTGTACCTTCGTTTTCGAAAATCTTTACAAAAGTATTAATTATTTTTAGTTTGAATCTGCAATTATTTCGATGATATTCAATTTTTATGCTTTTATATTATTTCGTTGAAATGATTTCTATTGTTGACTGCGTTTTCATTCTTACGATTCCGCTGAAATTGCTTGTTTTCGATTATTGTATAAATAATGTCGATTTTCCCATGAAAAATTTATGTTATTGAACTCGAATGTCTCCGTTGATTGTAAATATAGTGAATATTGAAAATAGTTTATCGTAACGGCCCTAGGATACTTAGACATAGAAATGGATATAGGAGGTTGGTATACCAGCTGGGTTCAGTGAGCAGTACTGCGCCGATATTGTGATGCTATTGATGATTCTTATGTACCTCCTCATGGATTCGTCCAGGGGCAGGGAGACACGTACCTCCTCACGGATTCATCCTGAGGTTGGGAGACACGTACCTTCCTAAGGATTCGTTCCTAGGATAGGGAGTTATGTACCTCTCTAGGTTCCGTACCCTCGGTCCTAGAGTAGGGAGATACGTACTACTCTTAGGATTCGTCCTAGGGTGGGAGTTTGACCCATATTCCAGTCCTAGTATGTTGAGTATTCTAGCGGGCCAGATTTGAAGTGAATTGAGAAGTGAATTGAATAACTTTATTGATCGATTTTATATATTGATCTTATTGTTGAAATGAAGGTGATTAAAACTGTTTAATGATTTGATTTTGAAGTTAAATTGATTTGTAAATGATAAGAATTGAAATATATATATATATATATATATATATATATATATATCTGTATATATATCTATATATATTGTGATTTGTTTCTTATTAAAAGACATTTATGATTTTTCATATTTGAGTTTAGTGTACACCCACTAAGCTATATGCTTAGCGCGTTAGTTTTGTTTCTAATGCGTAGGTACCAGAGAGACTGAAGAGGCCAAAGACTGAAGAGGAGTTCCCTGCAGACAGAGGTGGAGAGTCACATTTTTGGGTAGATATTTATGTTCATGTGTAATATGATTGATAAGCATGCATATACAGAGAGTCTGTAAATATGCTTTGTAATTATGTCTTGTAATTAATTATTTTACGATTTCTGTCTTTTATTATTAGAATGGTTGTAAAATATTAACTTCTGAATCGTTTTATGTTATAAACTGTATTGGAAAGTCGCACTAAACGGTAGAGTGCGCAATTGTTTGAAAATGATATTTGAAGTGTTGATATGAGTTGTGGAAAAACAGGTTTTGGAAATCCGAAAAACAAACGGAACTCTGCCGAAATTTTTGTAAAAAGTGTATTTCAATGGACTCACTCGAAAATGGTTTTAAAATTATAAACTATGTGGTTTTCCAATTGTTTGAAAGATTTATTCGATGGGCTCACTAGAAAAGTCTTTTTGAAATATAAATTAATATGCATTTTAAGTGGTTTGAAAGTTTTAAAGTGAATTGAGAAAGTTTTGAAAACCTGGTAGCGCTCCCTGGGTCGATCCCGCCGGGTCTGGTGAGGGGGTGTTACATTCGTGGTCCCCAAGTTTATTCTAAAATCAATCAAATTAGTCATTATGACCAAATGTTTAACATTTAACTCTAACAGAATATGTAGAATGATCATTTTGCCCTCAACTTTAATTGATTGAGTTAAAAAGACGGTTTTACCTTTAAAATTTTAAAATTTAACAAATTTCCCTCAAATAAGAATTTAATATATGTATTAAAAAAAACTTAAAAATTAAAAAAGTTTTAAAAAAACAATTAATTTTTGTAAAAAAACAAATGATTGATGGATTTCCATTGTTTATCTCTAAGATGAACGGTGGAGATTAAAAAAATTAAAAATTAAAAAAACATGGGTGGAGATCTCTCAGATAAAGGTGGAGACGATCTTCATCTCTATATTTGAGATGGAGATCAAAAATCTATCTTAACCTTAGGTTTGAGATGGAGATTTTCGATCTCTATCTCACTTTGATTATGAGTTGAGGGATGTGAACTGCTTTTTAATGCTTGCAGTTAAGATACAAGCCTCATCCTTGCTTTAATTTATATTTCTTTTCTCTATCTAATTGCTTAAGAATAACTTGGGAATGCATAAATAAGCCATCCATTGATTCCCCTTCCTGTGCTTAGGAGCAATCTCTATCTCCATCTGGTCATCAAAATTAACTAAACTGTTAATTAATAGAATAACTAAATTGATGAATTTAAAATGTTAGAGACCACGCGAGTTAAAACATCAAACATTGGTTAAAATTCATAATTAAAAAAATAAAAGCCAAAATAATTTTAATTTTAATAGGTAGTGGTGGGTCTACCAATGTTTACGTAGATCATTGGCTTCCACGGGCTTCAACCTTCAAGATTTTTTCCCTGCAGTCTTAGACCTAATGTTAATGGTGGCTTATTTGGAGACTCCAAGTGATGGTTGGAATTCAAATTTGGTTTGGAGCTCGTTTCTCCCTGATGAGGCCAAATTAATTCTAAACCTGTCATGTTCCTCTTCGACCCACTCAGACTCCCTCATATGCCACTGTAATCGGTCTAGACACTACTCGATTAAAAGTGATTACTAGGTTGCATTGAAGAATAAATTAATTTCTTCCTCTCCTTCTTGCTCTAGCTTGGTTGGTGTGAATTGATGGAAGACTATTTAGGGTATTAAACTTCCTAATAAAATCAAAATCCTTTGGAAGGCTTGTAACAATTTGTTGCCAGTTTTCAATAAATTACGTGGTTGCCATATGCAGGTTGTAAACTGCTGCCCTTGTAGCGGAATGGAAGCTAAATCCCTCTACATGTTCTCTGGTCCTACGGCTCGTTGGAAGATTTTTGTGCTCACTGCCCTTTTATGATGCATAGGCCTTTTTTTGCTTCTTCTTATTCTACTTTTCTAGACTTCCTTGTGCATTATTGTTCAATCTTGCAATATGTAGACCTCCGGCTTTTGTGGGTTGCGATTTGGAGAGTTTGGTTTAAACGTAATAAAAGGATCCATGAGAATGCTCTCCTTCCTGCTATTGATATTGTATCATGGTTTATTTGTTTTGTGACCAATTTTGATAGTGCCAACAGTAGGCCAAGGCCTTCTCCTTTTCCTGCTAACTCAATTAAATGGTAAGTGCCTAATGAGGGGTGGTTCAAATTAAATGTGGATGCTTTGTTGAGGGCTGATGATTGCTTGGTTGGTTTTGGGGCTGTGATTCGCGATTCAAGTGGTTTGTTTATGGCTGCCTGTTGCGAAAACTTGTTGGGTCAGTTTCAATCAAAGTAGCAGAGGCGTTTGCTATTTTAAATAGGTTACACTCAGCCTCTGAGTCGGGTTTTTCTCGCCTACTGATGGAATCGGATGCTCTTACTGTTGTCAACTATATTACTCAGGATATTACCCCCCTTTCAAAAGTTGATTTAATCATTTCAGATATTCTCTTTATTTGCTCTAAAGCTGATGTGAGTTTTTCTTTTGTGCCTCGAAGTGCTAACTATATTGCACATTCCTTGGTTAGAAATAGTTTTTCTGTTGATGATGTTTCTATTTGGTTGGAGAATGCTCCTTCATGGCTGAATCAGGTTATGTCATCAGGATATCCAGGCCTAGTTCTGTTTATTTATTCCGTTTTATTCTAAAAAAGATCAAGTGAAAGGTACTCATTCCCATACCCGACCCTTTAAGAATTCAGGGGTGTGCTATTGTAGTCTTATTGTAGCCCACCATTGGCACATAATCCTTGAAATGTAAACACCTCTCTATTTTTAAGGCAATTATTAATTTGGTCTCTAACGTTTGGAGAATTATCAATTTTTTATCGCAGTTTTATTTATTGGTATCCTTGGACCCTAACTTTATGAAAATATATCAATTTGGTCCTTCTGTGCGTTAACCGTTAGTTAAATTTAACGGTTTCTACAGGTATTTTTGTTTTTAACCTATCAATGTGTCAACAATAATTTTTATGATAAAATGACACACCTACCCCTAATTAAAAATTAAAATAAATTAAATTAAAAAATTTTAATTGGATTTCCACCGTCCATCAAGGTTGATGGACAGTGGAGATTATATTGGAATTTTTTTTTAAAACAAATTGTGAATTAAAAAAAATTCAATTTTTTTTATTGTTCGATTTTTAATATTTGTTTAATTTTTTTTTTTTTTTGCTATTCATGGTGGAGATCTAGAACCAGATCTGCACCATGAACAGCAAAAAAAAAAAAATTAAAAACTTAAAATGCATGGCTGGAGATTGAAGCGTCTCTAACGATGGAAACACGGCAAGAAAACTTAAAAAAAAATTGTACTATCAAATTCCAGCAATGGAGATCGACCTCCATCGTTGGCTGGAGGTCGCTGGGTTGTCTCTTACCCAACCC
Source organism: Xanthoceras sorbifolium (assembly GCA_003430845.1). Classification (NCBI taxonomy): domain Eukaryota; kingdom Viridiplantae; phylum Streptophyta; class Magnoliopsida; order Sapindales; family Sapindaceae; genus Xanthoceras; species Xanthoceras sorbifolium. The sequence continues at coordinate 15,408,266 of CM010612.1, forward strand.
ACAAAATTGTCAATCAAACAAATCAAACCAAACTTACCAATCAAAATCCAAATGAAATCGAGCATCAATTCAAAAACCTAAGTGAGCATGGAGGTAGCTGGTTGAGAAATCAAGCATCAATTCACAAACATGGAGGTAGCTGGGGTTGGTATAAAGCCTTCGGTGTAGCCGACCTTGGTCCTAATGACACCAAGAACTCTCTGGAATGCCAATTTGATGCCCTAGAAGCAACCCACACCAAACTGGGCGAATTGCTGACCCTGGGCAGGAACGTTGTCGTCGCAGCCTTGGGCGATAGAGGAGTTTTCCATGGAGGATGGATCAGGCAAGGGCTTGACCCCGAATCCTAACTTGTTGAGTATGTTCATGGGTGGTCTGTAAAGGGAGATATGCCTTGAAGAAGGGTTAAGAGAGAGAGAGAGAGTGGTGGGGTTGGATCTAAAAAGAGAAAGAGGGAGATTGGGTGTAGAAAGAGAAGAAAGCGAAAGCAATGGAGATCGAAAGATTCAAAATTCTATTTCTTTCTCTTTTTTTTTTTTTTTATTGTTCTTGGTGGATATCTAGATTGGATCTCAACCAAGAACGGTTTCAATTTTTGTTTTTGATGAATAGCAAAAAAAAAAACAATTTTATAAAAGAATATTTGATTTTCACTTTTTACTTTTTTTAAAAAAAAATTACAATATAATCTCCGTCGTCCATCAATCTTGAGGACAGTGGAGATCCATTTAAAAATATATTTTAAATATTATTTTTTTAAAATATTAATATGAAATGATCATATTATCCTTCTAATTATTAATAATCTTTTTAATAAATTTGAGGTTAAAATTGTAATTTTGACTCATTTAAATAGAGTCAAAGGCAAATCAATTTTTTTACCAATTCTGTGAGGTTTGACCGATAGAAAATTAGTCAAATGGACCAGAATGATACATTTTCATAAAGCTAGAGTTCAAGGATATTAATAAACGAAACTGCGTTAAAAAATTGATGATTCCCTAAAGATTAGGGACCAAATAGATAATTACTCTTTTTTTTTTTTCACTTGAAACACATTTTTAATTTTGAAAAAACAAACATGTCAATTTTTTTTATTTATTTTTGAAAAGAGGACAAACATGTCAACCGTTATGGTCAACTTTGACTATAAAAAAAGGAAGCATTATAACTTATAAATTATAATACTACAATTCAACTTTCTTATTTGGAAATTAAAACGGTGTGTCACTATTGACAACTTTATTTCTACACGGCAGCATTTTAGAATTTAGAAAATGATATACTAAAATATAAACGTCCATTTTAATTATTTGAACATGACAACAATAAACAGCAGTAAGGCCATACTAATAATACAAGTTTAAGTACTAATTATATAAATATTATCTTATTAAGTGTAAAGAGAGAAGAAACAACTAATAATGGAAGGCATAGACATTATACTCCACAACTGCATTCCCAGTTTTAAGATCCATGGTGTGGGTTTTAGCCTGAGCATACCCACGCGCAAACCGGAAAACGCCGCTGCCACCGACTATAGACATCTCCCTAACACCGGAAAACACTGCGTTACGCCCCAAAACGCTAAGATTACTTCCATTAAACTTGCCTTCCATGAAAGCGAAATTCAACACCATCAGAAACCCTATCTCACTCTGCGATGCCGACGCGTAAATCCCCTGCGCTTTCCCCACCAACTTGGAGCTGATTTCGGGCGCCACAGTCAAGGGGTCGTCCATCATAAATACTGCTCCGAAAAGGGTTGAGGAGGTGTTGGTCATGGCGGCCTCCGCTACTCGAACCGCAGTCGGGTTTTTTGCGGTGACTATGTCATGGAAGTAGAAGTGAAGGTGGGTTAGCTTCTCTTTCTTGAGGCCTAGTGATGATGGAGATATTTTTTTAGAGAAATATTGGTCGGATTCTGAGGCTGTGAGAGCAGAGAAAAAGAGAAGAAGAATGGAGAGAAGAAGAAGATTTTTCGCCATGGATGAGAAACACAGAAAGGTTGAGCCACGAAAGTGTTTAATTTCTATCAAAATGCATGCCCATTTATAAAGTGAGTTTGCATTTTATTTTTAATATATGGTTGCATTATTTTATACGGAGTATGGACCACGATGGTCCGTAGAAATTTCATAGAAGAAAAATTCAGATAGGGACCTCTCCTGCGCGACTAAACTTTCATATTTTCATAAATGCCAGGCTATTTCAAGACTTTGGAATGGCGTGGCACATACATTGATTTTCTGACTCTTTGGCTCGATGATGAGTCTAGTTAAGTCAAAATGATTATCTTTGTAAACGATAGAAATTTTTTTAATAATATATATATATATATATGATTTTGCATAATGCAAGGGAAAACAAAATCATATGATAGTAGTTGATAATGGAATAAGACAAATTATTCGCCAACTACGGTGATAATTAAAAATGTTGTCAACTACCCCGTCTGTAAACAAAATCGGTCGCTTATAATAAATAAATAAATAAAACATTGAAATTGGTGTAATAATTGATTTTCCTTTTAACTAATGACATTATATTACTTTTCCATTTGATAGCAGTTGAGCCATCCAATCAACAAGTCTATGAGAACAAAAGAATAATAACTAAATGAATACATTTTGTTTACAACGAAAAAATTTGACAAGTGTGGCTCGCCTAACAAAACTGTGACAGCAAAGTTGAACTTGAACATATTCTATTGGCAATGGTATTACTGACAGAGTCACACATGGAGAAAACAATGTGGAAGATCAGTTATAAAATTTTTATTTTTTTTATTTAAATATAATTCTCTATTTTAAAAAATAAGAGACCAGATGATTCTTATTAAGAAAATTATATGATATATTTAATGTGTACCGATATTGTCACCTATAAATATGATTTGCACATTCATATTTTATTAAAAAAATTTAATTATAAAAATATCCTAACACAATATGGCCAATAAGGACAATATATTTTAATTAAAAATAAAATAAATATTATATACACTATCAATTACACTAACCTTATGTGTAACTATATTAAACGTTTTATATTTTAAAAAAAATAAAAAGAAAAATAAAGAAACCCAACAGTAAAACCTAATTGAACCTTAATTCTATTCCAAGTACCAAAATTTCCTATGAGATACATGATTATAATATAACAAAAGTAATAGAAAAAAAATATAGAGGGATTATCATTTTGGTCCCTATATTTTGGACAATTATCAGTTTTTTAAACGAGTTATGGTTAATGGTACACTTGGTAATTTTTAGAAAATGTATCAATTTGGTCCCTCTATTAGTCAATCGTTAGTCAAACTTTACGGTTTCAGGAATATTTTCGTCTTTAAACCTATCAATAACTTAACAGTAAATTTTTTAGTAAAATGACATATATATCCCTAGTTAAAAATTTAAAATAAATTAAATTAAAAAAATTAAAAATTTCAAAAATGATTTTCTATAGATCTCCACCGTCCATCAATCTTGATGGACGGTAAAGATTATATTGAAATTTTTTAAAAAAATTAAATTTAAAATTAATTTTTTTTAATTTTTTTTAAAAAAATTGAAATTGAAAATGGTAGAGATCCAAGCTGGATCTCCACCAACCCAGTTTCTGGTTTCGTTGAGGATCAATGAACCCAAATCTGGGTTCGTGGAACTTCAATGAACCCAGAAACGGGGTTCGTTGAACATCTTCAACGAACCTTTTTTGGATCCCTTAACGAACCCAGACTGGGTTCATTGATCCCTCAATGAACCCAGTCTGGGTTCAATGAAGATCTTCAACGAACCCCATTTGTGGATCTCCACTGTCCATCCAGATCTAAGTTTGTTGAAGTTTAACAAACCCACAAACAGGGTTCGTTGAAGATCTTCAACGAACCTACAAACGGGGTTCGTTAAAGATCTTCAACGAACTCAGATTTGGGTTCATTGAGGTTTAACGAACCCAAAAAAGGGGTTCGTTAAAGATCTTCAACGAACCCAAACTGAGTTCGTTGAAGGATCAACGAACCGAGTCTGGGTTCGTTGAAGAACCCAGAAAAGGTTCATTGAAGATATTCAACGAACCCCATTTCTGGGTTCATTGAGGTTCCACGAACCCAGTGTCTGGGTTCGTTTATCTTCTTCATTTTTTTTTTGGTTGGTCGAGATCCAGATTGGATCTCCACCAATTTTTAGTTTCAATTTTTTTGAAAAAATTTTTAAAAAAAATTATATTTTCACTTAAATTTTTTTAAAAAATTTTAATATAATCTTTACCATTTATCAAGATTGATGGACGGTGAAGATCCATTAAAAAATATTTTTTAAATATTTAAATGAAATGACCGTATTACCCTTCTGTTTATTAATAATCATTTTAAAATTTTGAAGTTAAAATTGTCATTTAACTCATTTAAATATTATTAAGGGCAAAACTGTCTTTTTACCAATTTTGTCAAGGTTGACTAACAAAAATTTAGTCAAAGGGACCAAATTGATATATTTTCTAAAACTTAAGGACCAAGTGTACCATTAACCGTAACTCGTTTAAAAAACTGATAATTGTCCAAAACATAGGGACCAAAATGATAATCCCCCAAAAATATATTAGATGATTTTGATCATGCAAAAATATGTACTTCTATAATTTTTAAAATTAACTTCTTCTCTTTTTGGTCTTTCTTCTCTTATGTCTAATTCTAAATTTTATTAATAAATAAAAAGTTAGACATAATTTTTTTTTTTAAAAAAAGGCGAGGTGTATACCGATCTTTATTTATGAGTTTTTTTTTAAAAAAAAATTATGAAAAGAAGATGTTTATGTAATTTTTAACTAAATGATTATGTATAATGTTTATGAGGTGTAATTTTTAACTAAATTATGAAAAGAATAATGTTTATGCGCCTTGGTTTGGTTGTTGAGAGGTGGCGGGTTCCTAGTCCGGGGTGGGTTAAAATTAACTCGGATGTGGTTGTTGATATCCGTGGTCGTCGTTTGGGGTTTGGTGTGGTGTTCCGTGATTCTGCGGGTAAGGTTTTGGTGTCTTATACGTCTCTGCTTCTTGGGCTTTTCTCTCCAGATATTGGTGAAGCTTTGGCTATTCTTGTAACATCCCGGATTTCGGGTAATGAAGTTTTGATATATGTGAAATATGTGAAAATAAAATTTTACTATTTGAGGGGGGGTGTAAATGTAATTAAATGTATGTTTATTTTATGATTTCCAGCGGACCGGATTGAATAGTGAAAAAATAAAAAATTGGAAAACTGGACCAGAGAGCATCGCGACCTGGTCACCGCGACCACAGGTCGCGATGGCTCGCTCGCGGTGAAAAACGCAAAATCTGGCAGTGAGCAACGCGACCAGTCACCGCGACCACAGGTCGCGATGGCTTGCTCGCGATGAAAATGGCAAAACCTGGCAGTGAGCAACGCGACCAGCCACCGCGACCACAGGTCGCGATGGACTGCTCGCGATGAAATTGTCAAAAACGGGCAGAGAGCAGCGCGACCACTCGCGCGACCAAGGAGCGCTCGCGAGGAAGGCGGTGCGCGCACTCCAGTGAGCATCGCGACCTGGTGCCGCGACCACAGGTTGCGACGGCGGTCGCGGTAGCGACAAAAATATAAAAAAAAAATTTTTTGGCTTCTCGCGGAAGCCACAGAAAAACAGAAAGAAAGAGACAGACCGAGAGAGAGAAAAAGAAAAGAAAAGAAGAGGAAGAAGAGAAGGAGAAGAGAAAGAAAAGGGAAGAAAAGAAAGAAGAAGAAGAAGAAAGAGAGAGAAGAGAAAAGGAAGTGTAGGAGGAAAGGAAAAGGGAAAGAAATCGTGGAACCGCGATTTGTCGAACGAAAACACGGATTCCAAGTAGGTGTACGTTTGTTTTCGAAATCGTTACGAAAAGTTTCTCGTTATTGTTTTCGTTATCGTTTTTGTTTCCGTTTCCGTTTTCGATTTCGTTGGAAGATTTCGTTTTTGATTATTCGTATGAAAAGTGTTTATTTTATATGTAAAAATTGATGATTGGTAGATCTATGGTTAATTTCGAACCGTTTTTATGATAGATCATATTTCGAATGTATTTTCGAACATTTCGATTTCGTTAAAAATATTTGATTGAGATTTTCGTAAAACTATTGATTATGTTTCTTGATGAATACTATGTGATTTGGATGTATATTGAATAATTATTGTTATTGATTACTTATTACGTCATTTACTGTGAGTATAGTTTGTCCGAAACGGCCCTAGGATACGTAAACATAGAAATGGATATAGGAGGTTGGTATACCAGCTGGGTTTTACCTAGTAGTACTGCGCCGTTATTATTGTGTGATTGTTGTTGCGGGGCAATCTCGGACAATCACACCGATTTTAGTGATCGTTGTTGCGGGGCAATCTCGGACGATCACAATGATACTAGCGATTGTTGTTGCGGGGCAATCTCGGACAATCGCGATGATATTAGTGATTGTTGTTGCGGGGCAATCTCGGACAATCACGTGATATCAGTGACTGTTGTTGCGGGGCAACCCCGGACGTCACATTGACCCATATTCCAGTCCTAGAATGTTTAGTATTCTAGTGGGCCAGAATTGATTGAAATTCAAAAGTGAAACGAACATTATTGACTTCATTATTGAAATTAAAGTAAATGGAATTGTTTTGAAATATATATATATTGTGATTTATATACATTTATATTATGATTTATTTAATTGAGTTTTTAGTACACCCACTAAGCTTTATGCTTAGCGCGTTAGTTTGTTTCTAACGCGTAGGTACCAGAAATCCAGAGGAGGCTAAAGATTGAAGGAAGAGCAAGTTGCAGACCGAGTCACAGAGATTGTACAGTTGGGTAGCTATATTTATGTTATGTGTATATATATTTCGAAAGCATGCATATACAGGAAATTTGTAAATACGTTTTGTAAAATGTTTTGTAATTAATTAGTTTATGATTTATGTCTTTTATTATTAAAACTGTTTGTAAATATTAAGGTCTGTTTGTTTTATTTTATAAATTGTGATTGACAAGTCGCACTAAACGGCAGAGTGCGCAATTGTTTGAAATTGATATTGAAGTGTTATTGAAATTGGAATTGAATTGATTTGTGGAAAACAGGTTTTTGGAAAGTCCGAAAAACAAACGGTACTCTGCCGAATTTTCGTAAAAAGTTTAAAATGATTTATGGGCTCACTTGAAAAGGATTTCTAAACTGATTTATGGGCTCACAACGATTTTAAAATGTAAAATGAAGTTTTGAAAGAATTTGAAAGTCCGAGTAGCGCGCCCCGGATCGGTCCGGCCGGATCGGGTCGGGGGGTGCTACAATTCTTCGTGGTCTTCATCTTGCGATTGACTTGGGTTTTTCTGCTGTTTGTGTAGAATCTGATGTTGCGTCTGTTGTGAAGCAGCTGTCGTCCAGAGCCATCTCTTGTTCTGATATTGGTTTAATTTTAGATGATATTCTTGCTTTGGTTGTTGTTTTTCTGATGTTTCTTTTTCGTCTGTTCGTTGTAGCACCAATAAGGTTGCTCACAGTCTTGCTAAGTTTGCCTTGTCGCACCAGCCTGTTGGTGTTCGATTAGGGGGTGTTCTTAGTTCTTTGGATGGTTTAGTTTTGGACGATTCTCGTGGTTGTGTATAGTTCTTTTATTTTGTTTTTATGGAGGTTTCTTCGTTTAAAAAAAAAAAACTAAATGATGATATAATGATTAAATTGAGTGTACTAATAATTTAAGAGCATTTACAAATTAATAGCGTAAAAATAAGTAAATTGATTTCATTAAAAGTACTATTGACATTAGAATGGGTATTTATAGTAATGGCTTAATTTTTAAATTTTAAATATTAGTGTACTTATAAATGGGTGTCTAAATTATATTGATGGGCAATATCGGCACCCTTTAGTTTTTTGTTTCTGAAAATATAAAAATGAAAGAAAAAACTATATTTGTTTTTGGTGAAATTGAAAGAATTGATATTATTTGAAAAGTGAAAATACCAAAATGGCTTAAAATAAAATTTTAAAACTTTAATTAAAATGATTAAAATAAAATATATTATATTTTAAAATTAATCAATTAATATTAAAAAAATTAAAAAAGTAAAAAAAAAATACAGTGGAGATCGAAGTTTGATCTCCATCGACTATCGATGGATGGTCGTCCATTGCAGGCGATGGACACGATAGGGATCCTTTTGAGGATCTTTATCGTAGAGGGATCTCAATCACATACAATAGAGATGTTTGGATCTGTATCCGTGGTGGAGATCCATAGATAAATCTTTATTGTCTATCATTAAAAAATACATATTCATTTCAATTTTTTAATAAAATATTAAATATATGATGATTAATATAAAAATACGCTTCTAAACCGTTAATTTTGATCAAATTTAAAGTAACAGCAAAATATATTAATAGTAATTTATGGTAAAATTATCTCGATTACAAAAAATATAAACTTCAAGATAATTGAATGTAAGTTCTTAAAAAATATATATAGTTAAATTTGATGCACCCAAATGTTTTTCCCATTACAAGAGTATGACAAGTTTCACAATTTTTTTTTAATTACTATTATTATTATTATATGGTCAAAATTTCTGAAAGTTTAATACATGTTAAAATGCAAATTCCGTGAGGCTTCCATTCGAATAGCAACCTAATGACAAAAATATTGGTTGTCAATTTGGACAACAACCCTGTCTTTAGCTATCTGTCTCCCTCCATGAAATACTTTGACATGTTAATTTATAAAATTTAGGCACAAGTCTGAATCAAATCTGAGACTTTAAAATTCTTTATTAGTCCTAGTTGACCCCTGCAAATGAATTAGGTATGATTCTATTAGCATATGGAAGGCAATAACACAATTGGTAGTGTTCTATAACACGTTGAAATTAATAAAAAAGTGTAATTATTTTGCCTTTTTTTTTATTGAAAAAAGCAAGTGTGTAATTACGTGTCTTCATCATCTATTGCCCCCATGGTTCCACAGTTTTCTATGCCCCTGCAATTGCCTTCAAACTCTGTGGAAAGTTCGTAGAAGGAGACTGGGATTTACAGCATGACAAGCTTCCGTGAGTTGACATTTAGATGAAGGAAGAAAATATCAGTTTGCAACTTCTAAATTTATGGATATTTTAGTAATAATACGGATACAAGTGAATATTCTGTTAAAAATTAAAAATATATATAAATATTTACATGTTAAAATAAAAATATTTTATAAAATTTAAGAACAACCTTAAATAAATAATTATACATCAAATGAATAATAATTTAATAATAAATTAGAATAATTCACTATAAGAAAATTTACTTATAGAGACAAAAAATATTTATTACTAAAAAAAGAAAAAATTTGTCACAATATCAATATTATTAGAGAAGCTTAATGAATGACAAAATAAATTTTATGTCACTATGCACAAATTTAGTGATAGTTAACTATTTAAAAATTTGTCACTATACACATATTTAGTGACGATTTATTGTTTAAATATTATGTCACCATTTATAAATATAGTGACTATTAATCATTAAAAAAATTTGTCACTATACAGAAAATTAGCGACACTTAATCATTTAAAAATTGTGTCACTATATATAAACTTAATGGCAATTAATTATTTAAAACTTGTATCATTATTCACAAAACTCGTGATAATAAATTACCTTAATTTATGTCATTCTACACAAATTTAGTGACAGTTAACAATATGAAATTGAGTCACTATACGCAAACTTAGTAACAATGATCATTTCAAAATTGTATTATTGTACGCATACTTAGTGACATTTCAAATTTAAGGCTTTTTAGTCTCTACTTTAATAGAAATATAATAATAATTATGATTATATTTGTTAGTAATGCTAATATTCTATTAAATTGTCAAATTTTTTTATTTTTACGATTAAATTGATAAATCTAAAAAAAATAATATAAAAAGACATATAATATCCATATTTAATTTAAGATCAAATTTAAATAAATATAATATTTAATATTCCAAAATTAATATAAAAAATAAGATAATGAAAGTCGATACAAAGTCATCAATCTAATCACAAGATGAAATTAAAAAATGTTCTAAACTAAATAAAACTACAAAATCCACTAATGAAACATAGATTCAGATGAATTTAGAACTTGGTGTTGAAACATTACCAAAAATGAGTCAAACTGAGATTTCAATTCCTCTCTCTCTTTAAGTTGGGATCTCAACCCATTCATTTCAGTTTCAAGATGTTTTATCTTTTCGTTTGCTGCCTCTCTTTGGATTCTCTCATCTTCCAACATCTTTGATGTCTCATTATGAAAAGAATTTTTACCTTTTTTTTTTCATCGACTGATCCCAAGACCATAAGTTAGAGTAGATATATCAACCTTCATACCAATAACTTCACCCATAACTGGAGTAAAGATTTTATTTGTAGATGCATTATCTTGGTTTGTAACGAGCTCATCCATTTGACTCTACAAAAAAATATAGATAGATATATTAAATTCATATATCTAAAATAACAAAAGCTAGGCAAAAAAATTATAGTTACAAAAATTATGTCAATTTTAATGAAGAAATTCTTACCATTGCATTTGCAATTGTTAGGTCAGTAGGCTTGTCTTTTTTCTTTGTGTAAGTGGTCTTAAACATCATTATCTTGTGTAGTTCATTTCCTTAAGATCTTGTTTTGTCTATAAAAAATAATTAATATATATAAATAAAAGTATAATATCAATTGTACAGAAAAATACACATATAAGGATTTATTAGTTCCACTCAAAATCTAGCAAAAATTTTTGTCCCACTAATGTGATGCAGTGTCAGTTTGCCATAATTTATTTTATTGGTTTTCGCACGATCCTGTAATGTTTTAAATTTTTTTAAAATTGCCACTTTCATAAATCAAAATTTAGTAGGTGAAAAAAAATAATTGATACTTCAATACAATTCTTATTTTTCCTTTATGGGAATTTCAAAACTTGACCAACCAATCTCATTGATCCCGTGCCATCTCATTTATGAGTTGAGAAAGTTTTTCCTTATCTTTTAATGAGTTATCATTTGATAACTTCTCATACTCACACAATAACTACTTCGACAGTAACTACTTTCAAACAACTCATACAATAACTACTCTCAAGTAAATAATTGAAAAGAATTCAAAATTAAAAGATACTTATGAATAGCTAAAGTTTCCAAAATCATAATATAAATTATAAAAATATGTGCATAAGTCTATAAATTTTATGTCGTAATAATATCTGCGTATTTATTAATTTTAGGTCGCAATAATATCAAAATTTAGTAGGTGAAAAAAAAATAATTGCACTTCAATACAATTCTTACTTTTCCTTTATTGGAATTCCAAAACTTGACCAACCAATCCCATTAATCCCGTTCTACCTCATTTATGAATTGAGAAAGCTTCTCTTTATCTTTTAATGAGTTATCATTTGATGACTTTTTATACTCACACAATAACTACTCGCAAGTAAATAATTGAAAAGATTTCAAAATTAAAAGATACTTATGAGTAGCTAAAGTTTCCAAAATCACAATATAAATTATAAAAATATGTGCATAAGTCTATAAATGTTAGGTCGTAAATTTTAGGCCAACCCTTGTCTTAAAATCTAATTGTTTAATATTTTTATAAATTGTCTTTTGATCTACACTTGGTAAGTGCCAATTACACAAAACTTCTTCTTTCCAGTTTGTTTCTAGGTTTACTACTGATTGTCCATCTGAATTATCTAAATGGTCTAATTCTACTTCATTTCTTGTGGATCTGGTTCTCTGGAACATTATGAAATTTAAAAAAAAAATTTACACTTAGGTCTAGATGCTAGGATCTATCTCACCTCCTTGGAAATTATAGTACTCTCCTATGCCTCTCTTAGGTCTTATAAGGCTCCAATTTATATATATATATATATATATATATATAGACACACACACACATACACACTTAATGGAAACAAAGTTGTATCGGCATTAAATGGAGATTATTTGGGTTAAGTTAGCTTTCTTTGGTAAATTAGTCGTTGAATGTGATGGTCATCGGGGCGGTTTGTGTTTGTTATGGGCTAGTAGGGTGGTTGTTGATCTCCTATCTTTCTCCAGTTTTCTCATCGATATGCAAGTCCGTTCGCATCGAGATAAGGTTCGGCGTTTGACAAGTTTCTATGGCCACCTTGAATCTTCTCAAAGGGTTCATGCTTGGACTCTCTTGAATCGTTTATGTAATTTAAGTTCGTTACCGTGGCTTTGTAGTGGTGATTTCAATGAAATCCTGTCGGATTTAAAGAAAGTTGAGGGTAGTGTGCACCCAAGGTATTTGCTTGAGAATTTCAGGAATGCTTTGGATACATGTGGTTTGAAGGATCTGGGTTCTGTTGGGTCGACCTTTACTTAGTGTAATAAACGAGAAGGCTCTGATTTAGTCCAAGAAAGATTGAATCGGTGTGTTAGCAGTTAGGATTGGCATCATTTATTCCCTCATTCAAAGGTCACTAACCTTGGTCTATGGAGGTCGGATCACAGACCCCTGTTGCTTGAGGTGGCCGATGTTGGCATGTCTGTTGGGTGTTACGGTAGGCGTCGGTAGCCTAGACTCTACTTTAAGGATTGTTGGGGATGAGGATGAGTTCTGCAAAAATATTGTTAAAAATGGATGGTCAGGGATTTATATTGGAGGTTGTGATGTGAGGGATGTGGTAGCTTGTAATGAGTATTGTGCTAATCATCTTGGATCTTGGAACAATATGAAACAGGTAGCTCTCTGGAGGGAGATTAGGGAGAAGAAAGACATGCTCCAGAGTTTGATGAATAACCCTTATGTGAGTCTTGGAAACGTATTGGTTTGGTGGAAAGGGATTTAGATAATCTGTTACGTAGTGAAGAAGTTTATTGGAGGCAGCGCTTTAGGGTGGCTTGGCTTTAGAATGGTGACCGGAAGACTCACTTCTTTCAACTTCAAGCTTCTAAACATCGGAACCATAATTTGGTTACCGGTTTGTGGGATATGGGTGGTTCCTGGATCGATGATGTTGAGGGTATTAATAATATTGTGATATCTTATTTTAAAGATATCTTTTGTTCTACATGTCCTTCTTTAATAAGTCTTAATTCGGTGGTTGAGACTGTTGATTTTCACTTATTAGATGCTTCCTATAGATTTATGAGTAGAGAGTTTACTTCTGATGAGATTCGATTGACACTTATCCCCTTCAAAAGCCCCTAGTCCGGATGGCTTCAATGCTGTTTTCTATCAAAAGTTCTGGGATGTTATTGGTTTTCAGTTTCTGAAGCTTGATTGGGGGTTCTTAATAAAGGTCATTCCTTATAGCAGATTAATAAAACATTGATTGTCTTTATCTCTAAGATTAATAGGGCGGAGAGGATGGGCGATTTTCGCCCAATTAGTTTATGTAATGTCATTTACAAGGTGATTGCAAAGGCTTTAGCTAATCGTCTTTGGTCTATTTTGAGTGAGGTAATCTCTGATACGCTGAGTGCATTCATCCCTGGCCATCTCATCTTGGATAATGGCATAGTAGGTTTGAATGTATACATGTTTTAAAGTGAAGGAAGAAAAGGAAAGTTGGTTTTTTGGGTCTTAAGTTGGATATAGCCAAGACTTACGATAAGGTTGAATGGAGTTTTTCGAAAGCTATAATGAATCGCATGGAGTTTCCGAGTAGGTGGATTTGTCGAATTATAGGTTATGTTTCTTCCGTTAGTTATTCCATTTTAATTAATGGTGATACAGTGGGTCTAATTAATCTTTTGAAAGGTCTGTGCCAGGGAGATTCTTTATCTCCTTATTTATTTCTTCTGTGTGCTGAAAGTCTTTCTAGCTTGAATTGTGCGGCTAAAAGTTAGGGTCTTTATTTGGGTCTTCACTGTAGTTGGGCAGGCCCAAAAATTACTCACCTGTTCTTTGTAGATGACACTTTGATATTCACTCGCGTTATGTTGGAGGAATGTGGTCTTATTAAAAAATTATTATTGCAGTATGAGCAGGCTTCTGGTCAGAAAGTTAACTTTAATAAGTCGGCTATATGTTTTAGTGGGTGAGTTTCGCAGGTGGTTGTGTCTATGGCGGGTGTTTTGGGAGTCAGGATTGTTAATTGCCACAAAAAGTTCGTTGGTTTGCCTAGCTTCGCTTTTCATAGGAGAAGCAATTTGTTCTCTAATATAAAAGACCGGATTTGGAGTAGAATTAATGGGTGACATGGTAAACGTCTTTCAACATTGGGCAAAGAGGTTTTGCTCAAAGCAGTGATCCAGTCTATACCAATCTACGCGATGAGTCTTTTCAGGCTTCTGAAGGCATTGATTAGAGAGCTTTATAAGCTCTGTGCAAATTTTTGGTGGGGATCAGATGGTAACTTGAATAAGATGCATTAGGGTTTGTCGGAGAAGCTGTGTCGTAATAAACTCCAAGAGGGTTTGGGTTTTGGTAACCTGTTTGCCTTCAATAAAGCTCTTATTGCTAAACAATGTTGGCACATTTATCTTAACTTAGATTTGCTGGCGGCTAGGGTTTTGAAGGGGTGTTACCATTCTTTTTCGAGTTTTTTGAAGGCTAATTACAATCAATCCGGATCCTCAATCTGGAAAAGTCTTCTTTGGGGTAAAGAGCTCTTTGAAAAAGGTTCTAGATGGCGTATTGAAGGTGGCTTTTATGTTTTGGTGTATCAGGATCGTTGGCTTCCTTGACCTTTTACATTTAAGGTTATGTTTAGGCCGGTTCTTAGGGAGTCCTTGATTATTAGTCAGCTGAAGTTGGCTTCAGGTGAGTGGAATGCGCCATTGATTAAACATAATTTTCATCCTGAAGATTCTGCATCCATCTTGAGTTTGCCTACTAGTTACACTTGTTTTAGAGACTCTCTCATTTGGCATTTTGACAAATATGTATACGATTACAAGTGATTATCATGTGGCCTTATCGTCTTTGAATCCTCCGAGTGGTTCGGGTTTAGATTCTATAGAGGGTTGGTGGAAATTTGTGTGGAGAATTTCTATCCCTCGTAAGGTTAAAATGTTTTTGTAGAGGGTGGTTCAGAATTGGATTCTCACTTTTGTTAGTTTGGCTAGTAAAGGGATCGAGGTTGATGTTTTGTGCCCCATGTGTAAATATGGTCCTAAGACAACTTTTCATGTGTTATGGGGGTGTTCTAAGTTGAAACCTATTCGGTTGGGGAATGCTGATTGGTGCTCGATTGCTTTCTCTCCAGGTTCTCATTTGATGGATTTCCTTTGGTTTGCTAAGATCAGCTTGAAGGTGCTGGACTTCGAGCTCCTGTATGTGATTCTGTGGCAAGCTTGGTTTAGGTGAAACATGGCTGTTCACGGCTAGCTTCTACTTCCTGCTGGTGAGGTTATTGAGTGGTCTTTTAATTTTATGTTTGATTTCCAGGAGGCCAAAAGGCCAAGGCTGTCAGTTTCCTCTATTCTCGACTAGTTAGCTCTTAGTTGTCGTCTTCGGTTGACCTTTTTAAACTAAATTATGATGCAAGTACTGGAGTTGCGAATGGTCAGATTGGTTTGGGAATGATCATTTGCAACTCCTCGGGGCTGGTTATGGCTGCTGGGGCTGTTCCTTTGCATGCCTATTTCAGCCCCCAAGTGGTAGAGGCTGCTGCTATTTTTCATGGTATTCGTTTGGCTGTCGACACGGGGTTAGTGCCTATAATCAGTTAAATCCGATGCACTTAGTGTTATCAATGTTCTTCGGGATCGTTCTTTGCCTTGCTTAGTTTTGGGTTTGATGACTTCTGATATTTTCCAGTTGGTTAATGATGTTAATATTGTTAGTTTTTCTTTTGTTAATAGGACTGTTAAATAGAGTCGCTGATACTCTAGCAAAGACTGCTCTTTCTCTTGTTTCAATTTGTTTTGTATTGAGTCTTATCCTCTCTTTATAGAGTTATTAGTACAGGATGATTATCCTGAAAAGTTATGATTTTTAATATTCTTTAATGGGGGAATTGCAATAACTACCCATACATATAGGCCTAATTGTACAAAAATCTAAAAATATATGATAATAGCAATAACCCCCTTTTGACCAATTGATTAACAATAGTTAACTATTGACCACAGTTAGTCACTAATGGTCAAAGGGTAAAATCATCTTTAAAAAAAGACAAAAAAATCTGAAAAAAACAAGAGGAGAAGAAGAAGAACAAAAAAAAAATTTCTTCTTTCAAATTTTTTTTTTCCAATTTCTTTATTCATCATCAAACTAATCACCGTCCAAAAACCTTCAATTTATTTTTTTTATTTTCAGATTTTTTTTTTCCTTTCTCCTTTTTCTCTTCTTCTTCTTCTTCTTTTTCGAATTTTTTTTAATATTTTTATTTATCACTTCTTCTTCTTCCTTTTTTTTGGATTTCTTCTTCTTCTTCTTCTTCTTCTTCTTTATTTTTTCGGATTTTTTTTGTTCTCCTTATTCTTTTTCTTCTTCGGATTTTTTTTGTTCTTCTTCTTTTTTTTTTTCTAGATTTTCCTCCTCCTCCTCTTCCTTTTTGAATTTTTTTTTTGTTCTTCTTATTTTTTTTCTTATTCTTCCTCCTCCTCCTACTTATTCTTTTTTTCGGATTTTTTTTGTTCTTATTATTCTTATTCTTTTTTTTTTTCCTCCTCGTCCTCCTCTCCCTCCTCCTCTTCCTCCTCCTTTTTTTTCGGATTTTTTTTATTCTTCTTATTCTTTTTCTTATTCCTCCTCCTCCTCCTCTTCCTCTTCATCCTCCTTATTCTTTTTTTCGAATTTTTTTTGTTCTTCTTATTCTTCTTCTTCTTCTTTTCTTTTTTTTTTCCAGATTTTTTTTTTGTTCTTCCTCTTCGTTTTCTCCTCCCTATTCTTTTTTTCTGATTTTTTTTTGTTCTTCTTATTCTTATCTTTTTTTTTTCCATATTTTTTTTTGTTCTTTCTCTTCTTTCTCCTCATTCTCCTTATTCTTTTTTTCGGATTTTTTTTGTTCTTTTTATTCTTCTTCTTCTTTTTTTTTTTTGGTTCTTCCTCTTCTTTCTTCTTTTTCTTCCTTTTTTTTCGAATTTTTTTTGTTCTTCTTCTTCTTCTTTTTTTTCAGATTTTTTTTTTGTTCTTCCTCTTCTTTCTTCTTCTTCTTTTTTTTTTTCCAGATTTTTTTAACTTTTTTTAAAACGATTTTATCCCTTTGACTGTTAGTGAGTAATTATGGTCAACGGTTGACCATCGTTAATCAACTGGTTAAAGAGAAGTTATTGTTATTATCATATATTTTTAAATTTTTGTACAATTATACCTATATATACAGAAAGTTATTGTAATTTCCCATTCTTCAATATATTGATCTTTTCTATTAAAAAAAAACACATTTTTCCACAACATCTATGTATCTAGCTGGAGGGCAATATGATTTCTAGGATTTTTATTCAATAACTTTAGTAATTTTGAACATGTAAAAACATAATATCTTACAAAAATAAAAATGTAAAAACATGGCATTTATTCATGACCACACAGTCAATAATGGTAGACGTAGACATTGTACTCCACAACTGCATCTCCAGTTCTAAGATCAAATGTGTGAGTCCTTGCCTGAGCATACCCACGTGCGAACCGGAAAAGGCCGCTGCCGCCGACGATCGGCAACTCCCTTACGGCCGAAAACACCGTGTTCCGCCCCAAAACACTCAGATTGCTACCGTTATACTTGC
Organism: Xanthoceras sorbifolium; assembly: GCA_003430845.1. Classification (NCBI taxonomy): domain Eukaryota; kingdom Viridiplantae; phylum Streptophyta; class Magnoliopsida; order Sapindales; family Sapindaceae; genus Xanthoceras; species Xanthoceras sorbifolium. The sequence goes on from CM010612.1 coordinate 15,425,991, forward strand.
CTTCCATGAAAGCAAAGTTCAAAACCATTAGCAACCCGGTTTCACTCTGCGATGCGGAGGCATAGATCCCCTGCGCACGTCCCACCAGTTTCGAGGTGAGCTCGGGCTCCCTAGTTAATGGGTCGTCCATCATGACCACCATGCCAAAAAGTGTCGACGAGGTGTTGGTCATGGCAGACTCCGCAACTCGGACGGCAGTGGGTTTTCTCCCGCTTACGATGTCATGGAAGTAGAAGTGGAGGTGGCTCAGCTTTTCTCGTTTGAGCCCCAGCGATGATGGAGCTAGGGTTCTTGAAAAATGGTTGGATTTTGCAGCGACCAGGGTTGAGCAGAAGAGAATTGTTAGCAGAATTGAAATGAGTCTATGGGATTTGAAGGACATTCTGACTATGGAGATTGGAGAGGCTTTGGAGGAGAAAAAGAAATATTGGAAGGCTGAGATAGGTAGATGCATCATGCATATATTGATATAGTTAGTGCGTCACAGTATTTGGCAAATAAAATTGATGTAGAGGTGTGAGTATTCACATGCTAACTACCTTTCATGTTTTTACTGTTTAAATAAAATAATTTTTGGAAGAGAAATACGACTCGAACTCATAATTTCAGGGAGTAAGTGTGAAGTACTTACCATTGGGTCAACCTTATCTTATCATATAATTTATAGTTCTATAATTCATACAAAATAAGTTAAAATTCACATTAAATCATGTAAATTTTACAATCAACAATTCATTTATATAATATTAAATTTCACGGATTAATATCCAAATTGCAAATTAATCCGTAACTTTAAATGTTGTAAGATTCACATTAGACTCCAAAAATTCTATCAATTACTATCACAAATTAACATTTTGAATTCAGTAATTTTGATCAATTAGCATCACAAAATTAACTTTTAAAATCAGAAATGATTTTTTTTGTTTTATATTCATTTTTATAAAAATTAATTTTTATTTTATTTTTTTCTTAAGTTTTAGGGGTAGTTTAGTTTGATCTAAAGTTTACAGGATCAAGTCAATAAGATGCTTTATCGTCAAAGAAATTATGCCGGTGGTTCCAATAAAGTCGATTTGTTAGTTGGAAAATAAAAGGTGTATGCCTGAACAGTATGGGGCACACAAAGATAATAAATAGGTAAATACAGTTTCTCAAAAGAGATAATTCTATAATGTTTCTTATTTTTGTCATAATTTTCAAAAAAGAAGTACTGATACTTTAAAGAAAAGAAAAAAATTGTGTAAGTATGTAACAATAAGGTATGCCTCAAAAGATAATCACGATTCACAAGCAGTACAAAAATACATACAGACAAATTATAAATAAAAGAAAAATGAAAAATGAAAAACAATATTGAAATTATAAGTTACTAATTAGGAGAATTCCAAACTGAGGTTTGATTTTTTTTTTATTTTTTTTTTACTAATGAGTAATATAACATAGTTTTTGTCAAATAATATCCAAAATATGTGACAATAATAAATTATTATAATTGTCATTAAACTTATGAGATCATACAGTAAATAATGCAGCAGTTATAAATAATTAATTTGCCACTCATTTTAAATTAACTTTTAGACAACATTTGGGTTTACACATCAGCATTCAGCGGACTCGTGTGTTTGAGGTCGGGCTAAGCTTTTTTTTTTTTTCTTTTTTTTAATATTTTAATATTTTATTTTTATGTATGTATTACTTCGCAATGCTATCATCTCCTATACATAACTATAATTATCAAAGAATGAGGACTTCAAAACAAAAAATTTCTTTCTTTTAAATCATGCTAATGAAAGAGCAATACTATTAATTTAAATAAAATTATCCCTTTCAAGCAATGAAAAAGTGCAAGTGCGAAAAGTAACAGGTGGTTACCAACTAATACTTTGCTTAGTTCTTTTTTCTATTAGCAGATACAAAACAAACTTTTTTAGTTTCTCAAACGAAAATAAAAAGAACAAAAATAAAAATAAAAAAATACATTAGATCCAAACATGCAAAGGAAAGAGAAAAGAAAAAAAAAATAAACGAAAGGAAATAGCTGACAGGCCCCTAACCTACTATCTCTCATTAGGTAGCCTGCCGGCACTCCACAATAGCTTCCCAGTCGAGGCTTGTCTCGCTGAAAGGCTTCCGTGAAGCCAAGCCGTTTCTTAACTTGGAAATCTGAGTATGAAATTTTTTTTTTTTTCGTTATACAAAACTACTTTATGAAAATTTTGGCAGAGTCTCCTCTGTTTTTCTGAGATTACCAAATCTTGAAGACCTGCACAAAAACTTGAACACTTCTATAAAATCTTAAATCTCAACTACTGTGGACCTCCGATCCATCTCAATAATTCAATCACAACGCAAACAGCTTAAATATCAAAATAAATAGTTATCAAAGATAAATAAATCAAATCCTTAAATAAAATACTTATATACTTAAAAACACTATCAAAATACAAACTTTAACAACTAAAACATCCTATATGCTTGTAAAACAGTCACAGCATCCTCTAACTGGTCCCGATGGTCTTCGGCGTCCCTACAGTGTCTGTACTTGTACTGTACCTATACTTGGGAGGTTGATTTAAAAACATAAAACTATAATGAGCTAAACGAGCTCAGTGAGTGTTATCATTTTACTAAACAATTCTAAAATTTCTGAATTAACCTCCCGAAAACTTTACTCAAAAGAATAGAATCTTATTTTTTGAAATCTATACTGAAATAACTAATAATCTGTTTCCAATAAAAACTGTACTGAAATCTCTTTTAGAAAAACTATTCTGAAATATATATATTAAAATCTTTCTCATAAAACTATACTGAAATCTATTTTCGGGAAACTGTTCTGAAATTTATACATAAAACTATTCTGAAATCGAATTTCTGAAAACTGAAAAACTAAGAATATATACATATACTTTTACTTTACTAAAACTGAAAAGCTGAAATTATATCTTTTCTGAAATCTGATAAGCTGAAATAATATTCTTTTATATTTCTGAAACTGAAAAGCTAATATGATATTCTTTTCTAAAAACTGAAAAACTGAGACAATGTACTTTTCTGAAAACTGGAAAGCTAAAAGAATATACTTTACTGAAAATACTTTTCTGATAACTTCTCTAATAAAACTTTTCTAATAATAATATAGTTTTCTGATAATACTCTTCTGATAAAATATTTTTCTGATAAAATGCTTTTATGATAATAAACTTTCTGAAAACTTATTCTGTCAGGATCTATCTCCTGAAAATAATATACTGAAATCAATAATAATCTGCTTTCTGAATACTGTACTGAAATCTGTTTTTCTAAAATCTAGTCAAGCTTAACATACAAAAGCTCTTAATTTAATATTCTATACTGAAAATCTGAAAAATATTTCTGACTTGGCTTCTGTATTTGAAAACTCTCAATGGACCTCTAAATTGAACTGAACTCAAAGGTCGACTAACTGCACCGTACCATATGAGTAGGTCACAGGGCGACTAACTGCGCCGTCCACTGCGACATCTGATATAAGTCACAAGGCGACTAACTGATGCGCTCAATGTGACATCTGATAAAAGACATCTCACTGTCTATGTGCGGAATGCTGCGTCGCATACATATAGCGAGACAACACCCCAATGTGTGGGCTACTAACAAACTCGACAGACTCAACCCCCCTGAAGTTAGCGGACTGTCCCCCCTTAACTTGCCACACACAATTGGGATGTACCGGCCGGGTCTAACTGCTGATAACTGATCTGATAATCTGATAATCCATAGGGTAATCCATGGATTTGAAAACTATTTTATTTATTTTGAAAACTAGCTTTTAATAAAAACCATGAAATATACATAAAACATATTTATTAAATGAATATAATTTCTAAATCTCTAAGATATAAAAATACTTTAATTAAAATACACTTGAGCATAAATTCTATTTAAATTATAAAACATATATACAAGTAAATACACGTATATATAAACTTATAAACAATTAAAATAAACTGAAAACATACTAAAGTATATTTTAACTATAGATATGACGTTTCACCAACTTGAATAAAAATATTAACTGGCTAAACTTCAGATAAAACATATTACTAAAATAAAATATACTTTACTTTAAAATAATTTTACACTCACTGATTTCTGATTTTCTCTAGGCTTGGTGCTCTGATTCCTTCGTCTCATTATATTTCTTGTCTTTCCATAACGTTTCTTTTTCTCCCATACTACGAAGATTTCTCCCTAAAATAAAATAATATATTTCCAATCAATAAATATAAATACTACAGTTCACTCAAAAGCTCAATTAATATACATAAGACATTTAAATTATAAAATGCCAACATTCAAGTTTTCGATTTCCTTTTCCTTTCCTTTTTCAATTTCTTCATATCTAACAAAATCAATTACATTTAATTTATTAAAAATCATGTCTCTATAATTATATACAACTTGAATAATTCAATTTCTCTTAAATTGAACTTCATACAACACAATCCAACATATTCATTTTATTTTCTAAGCATCAATTTATATCAAAACCATACGGATACAATTTCTAATACTTAATTACACATAAATTGAAATCTCTACACTATTAACTTCGATTTCTACACAAATTCTCATTCTAATGATCTAATTTCATCAATTTAACTTAAGTGAATTTCCTTCACTTAACAACATCAAATTCAATTTCATTAAACTCAATTAAATTAATTATAACTTCAATTTCAAATATAATATTTCAAAAATTCCCAAAATTAGTGATTCAATTTTATTCTAAACAATTTCTACAACTCTTATCAACCACCAAACACAACATTACAACAAAACTCATAATACAAGTCACTAATTTGAGAATCATTTTGATTTCTTACTTAACGATTCCAAATTCATACCACCAATTAACTCAAAAACACTCAAATTACTCAATTTATATCTCAAGTTAACAATTTAAACTCAAAATCATCAAATCTCCAATTCTTTAACTTATTAGTTTTCTTGATTTTCATTTTTATCAACTCCAATTAAACTAATTTCAAATAAAAACATCATCAAACTCAATAAATTTATAAAATCAACAAAACTCATTATCAAAATCATTACCCAAACATCCAAAATCAAATTAATTTCATCAAATTCAAAACAATTTCAACTTCATCACACTTACCCAACTCCTATTTGACTCTTCCTACACTTCTTCTTCTTCCTCTTGCTGGACCGAATCCCCTTGCCTTCTTTCTCTTCTTCTTTTTCTTTTTCTTTTTCCCTCTTTTCTCTCTGCACGTTTTCTACTCTGTTTTCCCCTTTCTTTTTCTACACAGTTTCTGTTCTTCTTCTTGTTTGGCCGGCCACCACTCTTGCTTTCTCTCTCTCTCTTTCTTCTTCTTTCTCCTCTTTCTTTCTTCTCCCGCTGCTAACAGCTCTCTCTCTCTCTCTTCTCTTTTCTTCTCTCTTCTCTCTCGAAATTTCTGGATTCTTTATTCCTCTCAGTTTTGTTTTTCTGATTCACTAATATATATATATATATATATATATATATATATATATATTATACTTTTTTTTTCTTCTTTTGTTCCACCGACTTTGCTCTAACTCTGTTTTTGTTTTCTATTTTGCTTCTAGTTTGGTTCTCTTTGCTGGTTCATTTTCTTTTCTTTTATGATTTCTTTGTACTCTTTAGTTGACTTTTCAATGTGAGTGGAAAATTCCACTAACCTAATACATATATATTATATATATTTCTTTAATTGTAACTTTCTCCCTTAAACCTTTACAAATCATAAAATAGCAACAATTTGAAAACTAATTACATAATTTAATCCACAATCTTATAACTTACAAATTAATCTATAACAATCCACTAACTCTTTTCCATAAAAATCCATTTCAATTTACTTTTCCATTAATTAATTAAATTAAAATCTCATATCATAAAAATATATTTTAACTTCCAATAAATATTCTTAATACTCAAATTTATAGAAATCCTTACTATGTTCTCCAAAACTTATAATTGGATTTCTTATCTACTTTATGGAACCTTAATAACCATCTGGAACTATTCCAGATATTTTTTGAGTTTCTGATACCCTTTTTCGGAAACTTTCGAATCCATCCAATAAATTCCATTATAGCATCGTTAGTGCTTTTGACATTCAATTTACCCATAATAAGGGTATGTTTATTCACAAATGTACCGTACAATAAATTCTAGAAATTATATTATAATACCTCATGTACAGTACAACTATCGGGAGGGTGTATTACAATATGTATGTTAGATCACATTACATATAATTTTCATGTTACAAATCCATAATTGTTATATGTCATTTGGTTGTATTAGTATACGTGACCATTGATAGATTTAGTTACGCTAAATGTAACGAAAATCGCTTTAATCCTATATTAGTATGATCAATGGACGAGATTGATCGGGAATATCTTTATTTGTAATAGCAAAATTTTGAGCTCATAAGGTTATACACATTTGTAAAGTAACATATGTAGCCCAAGTGGAAGATTGTTGGAAAAATTCAATATGTTGGCATACATATGTGTTAAAATGTGTGATGCTATCTTAAAGTGTAGCCAATTTAAAGTGATATGTGTAAGGCTTAAAAGAATTGGGCATAGGATATTAAATTGTTATGGATTTAATGTATAAAGACCGAAGTGATATTTCTATTTTGATGAGGAGCTAAATTAGAAATATCATTACTTTTTGTTTTAAATATTACAAATCAGGGGTTAGAGTCCCCAATTCATAAGTTACTTTCTCTTCTCTCTATCTACCCCATCATCACTGAGAAAATAAGAATCAAAAAGAAATTTTCGTATTGAATTGGAAGATCGCAACCCAACATTCCAATTCTATCATGCGTCACGGTATGTTTCCGCATCTTAATTATTCTCTTTGATTAAAGTGTTTAATTCTCATTAATTAGCTAATCCTTTAATTAAAGTGTTTAATTAATTAGGTTATTTAGGTTTTTTTATTTAGTTAAGTTTAATATGATTAAAACCTTAACTAAAAATTGAACCAAATAATGAGATTAGCTTTTAGGAGTAAAAACTTAATAATTCTCATTCTTAGACTAATCCTATAATTAAATCGTTTAATTGGATTAGTTAGGTCCATCAATTAATTAGGATTAATATGATTAAGGCCTAAATAATAATTTGACTAAATAATGTGATTTAGTTTTAATAGTTAAAACTTGGTAACTTCACATTTAATTTCTAGTTTATGTAAATTAGAAATTGAATAATAAATTAGATTTTTAAGGGTTAAAGATCAAATAATTTATTATACCTAGTTACTTAGATTTTAATTAGCCGTAGAATCTAAATAAAGACTAGAAACATAGAGTCTTAGAAACTCTAAGTTAATTAGAAAACCCTAAATTATAAATAGTGAGTGGGAGAGGGATATATGACATTATATCCTGCAGTCTCCATCGTTAGTTCAACACCATAAGATTCAAGTGGTGCCTTGAGATGGCTTTACTTTCGTCCTTCCTATGGACGGTGTCCATGAGAGTCAATATCAAGGTTCACTTTCTAACATATAGGTTTTCAGAATGTATTTTGGGATTGACCTAGCCTACCTAAGCAACTCTCAAGTTAAGTTTATGGATTACTATTGACGAGGCCACCCAAGTAAGCATCATACTGACAAATCTTTCGACGAGTTTTGATAAGTTTAGAAGCAATTATGAGATGAACAAGTTGAAGTTAACTCTCACTCAATTGCTGAATGATCTCTCACCTGATCAGTCCATAAAAATGACAATAATGGTAAGACTGGCGAAGCAAATATTGCTGAGCCATCTTCTTCTGAAGTCAAGAAGAGGAAGAGGTCTACTGGGAAGGGCAAGGCAAAGCCGAAGAAAAAGCCCACACAAAAGAATAAACAGAGCACCAAGACTGACAAGTCGAAAGGAAAATGTTTTCATTGCGACAATGTTGGTAATTGGAAGAGAACTGTCTGAAGTACCTCGAGGAACTCACAACCAAGAAGAAAGTGAATAGTAAATCAGATTTACTTGTCATTGAATTTTGTTTAGTAGAAGATGATTCTTAACCTTGGATAGTAGATTCAGGGGCCACTAATCATGTTTGTTCTTTTTTACAGTGAACTGAAAATTGGTAAAAGCTAGAGAATGGGTCGTTCACTATGCGCGTTGGAACAAGGGATGTCATTTCAGCACGAGCAGTGGGAGTAGTTAGACTACGTTTTAATAATTATTTTTCTATCATTAGACAATGTTTATTACATTCCTGAATTTATAAGGAATTTGATTTCTATATCCAGATTGCTTGAACAATTTTATTCAGTTTCTTTTAATGATAAGTCAGCTATTATTTCTAGAAAAGGTTTGAATATTTGTTCTGGTATGATTGAAAACAATTTGTATGTTTTAAGACCGTTAATTCATACATCACTGCTTAATACTGAATTGTTTAAAGTTGAAAAACCTAAAACAAAATGATAGAAAGTTTCTCCAGATAATGAAACGTATCTGTGGCATCTAAGACTTGGACATATTAATCTTGATAGGATAGATAGACTTGTAAAACGTGGACCTTTAATTCAGTTAAAGATCGGCACTTTACCGGTTTGTAAGTCTTGTCTGAAAGGTAAGATAACCAAAAGACCTTTTATATGAAAAGGGCTTAGAGTTACACAACCACTAGAGCTTATACACTTAGACATCTACAGACCTATGAGTGTTACCGCTAAAGGTGGTTATGAGTATTATGTCATATTCATTGATAACTATTCAAAATACAGATATGTTTACCTAATGCAACGAAAGTCGGAAACCTTTGAAAATTTCAAAGAATTCCGAGCTGAAGTTGAAAACCAATTAGGCAAAACAATTAAAGCTCTATGATCGGATCGTGGAGGTAAGTATCTCGAGCAAGAGTTTGAAGACTACATAGTTGAGCATAGGATAGCATCCCAACTCACTACTCTAGGAATACTACAACATAATGGTGTTACGGAGAGGAGAAACATGACCCTGATAGAAATGGTGAGATCTATGATTAGTTTCTTATCATTACCAAATTCCTTTTGGGGATATGCACTATAAATGGCGGCTCACATATTGAATGTAGTTCCATCAAAATCTGTTCCTAACACTCCTCTAGAATTGTGAAATGGTCGTAAAGCTAGTTTACGACATTTTTGCATATGGGGGTGTCTAGTACATGTATTGAAGAACAGAAGCGGAAAGCTAGAAACCTCGATCGCAGGTGTGCCTATTTGTAGGATATCCAAAGGAAACTCGAGGAGGATTCTTTTATAATCCTCAAGACAACAAAGTGTTTTTATCGATAGACGCAACATTTCTTGAAGAAGACTATATGAGCAATCATAAACCTAGAAGTAAGATTGTGTTAAAAGAGCTAGAACCTAGTATGACCAGTGTTCAGTCAACAAAAGTTGTTGATAAAGATGTTGTTCCACATACATCTAACAGTCAGATGATTCCTAGTCAGGATACACTACCACCTAGACATAGTGGGAGGGTTGTACATCAACCTGATCGCTATTTAGGTATTGAAGAGGCACAGGGTGTCATTTCTAATGATAGTATGGATGATCCATTGACATTTAGACATGCAATAGGAGATTCTCACAAAGAGGAATTTCATAAAGTCATAAATCTCGAGATGAAGTCCATGTACTCCAACTCAGTCTAAGAACTTGTAGACTTACCAAATGGGATAAAAACCCATAGGGTATAAGTGGATCTACAAGAGAAAGATAGGAGTAGACGGGAAGGTAGAGACCTTCAAAGCAAGGCTAGTGGCAAAGGGTTATATCTAGATGAAGGCGTCGATTAAGATAAGACCTTCTCGCTAGTAGCTATGTTTAAGTCTATTAGGATACTCCTATCTATAGCTGCCTATTTCGATTACAAAATTTGGCAAATGGACTTCAAAACTGCATTCTTGAATGACAATTTTGACGAGAGCATCTACATGATGCAACAAGAGGGATTCGTATCCCAAGATCAAGAGCAAAAGGTTTGCAAGTTGTAAAGGTCCATTTATGGACTTAAGCAAGCATTTAGATCTTGGAATATTAGGTTTGATACTGCTATCAAAATTTATGGCTTGAGCAAAATGTTGATGAGCCTTGTATGTACAAGCGCATCATTGATAAGAAAGTAGTATTCCTGATCTTTTACGTAAATGATATCCTACTAATTGGGAATGACATAAGGACGTTATTAGAAGTAAATGGTTGGCTTACTAATCAATTCCAAATGAAAGATTTGGGAGAGACAAGTTATATTTTAGGGATCCAGTTAATAAGGAATCGCAAGAGCAAAATGTTAGCATTGTCTTAAGCATCGTATATCGATAAGATACTTGTGCGATTTTCGATGTAGAACTCCAAAAAAGGTAGTTTACCTTCTAGGCACGGAGTTCATCTGTATAAGGAATGGTGTCCTAAGATACCTCAATAAATTGAGCAAATGAGACAAATTCCCTATACATCGGCAATAGGTAGTCTTATGTATGCTATACTATGCACAAGACCCGACATCTGCTTCGCAATGGGAGTGGCTAGCGGATATCAGTTCAATACAAAATTGGATCATTGGGTTGCTGTTAAGCATATTCTTATCTTATGAGAACGAGAAACTATATGCTAGTATATTCCCATATGGATTTGATCTCATTAGGATATACAGATTCTGATTTTCAATCAGATAAGGATTCTAAGAAATCCACGTCTGGGTCAGTATTAATCCTTGGTAGTGGAGCCATATTATGTAGGAGCATCAAGCAATCTTATATTGCTGATTCCACAATGAAACTCGAGTTTGTAGCGGCTTGTGAAGCTGCTAAGGAGGCTATATGGTTTCGAAAGTTCTTGAGTGATCTATAAGTTGTTCTAGATGTGGATAAACCCATGATACTTTATTGTAATAATAGTGGAGTTGTGGCTAATTCCAAAGAACCAAGAAGCCACAAGAGAGGAAAGCATATAGAGAGGAAATATTATCTCATCAGAGAGATAGTTCAGAGAAGAGACATGACCGTGATGAAGATCACGTCGCGGGATAACTTTAACTGATCCATTTACGAAGACATTAATTGCTAAAGTGTTTGAAAGTCACCTAGAGGGTGTAAGATTACGAGACATGTCTCATATGCTTTCGTGCAAGTGGGAGATTGTTAGGATTTATACCCTATAACTTGTAAATGTAAATGTTATTAGACATAAATAAAAAGTTAAACGTTTATCATTCAATTAAAAGTGTTTTATGTGTATTCATAAATTTGTATATTGTGCAAGTAACATCCGATATTGTAAAATGGAATCTCAAAATGAGTATATGAAAGTCATATACAGTATGATTCATTTTGAGACATGCGATCTAAAGAGTTCATAGAGAGCAAACAAAACTGGGTACTTTTTTTGTGGTTTATCTACTCTGCGGTCCATTTTGTAATGTACGTCGGTCTTATCCTAGACTGCTCATGTAGTTGACATGAAAATGGAGGCACCTTGTATGATGAGATCATATATAACTAGGCCACAATTTATATGAATCTCTCACCAAGATTCGTTAGTAGATGGCATTCATATATATCAACATACAATGGTTGTTTATAGGTGTAACATCCGTAATTTTTATTAATTATAAAAAGTGCCCATAATTGTTGTTAATTATGTGAAAATAATGTAATGGGTTTATTTAGATTAATTTTTAGGTATACAAGTGGACCAGGTGGAGCAGTCCAAAAAGAATGCATGAAGAAAAAAGGAAAAAAAAAACTGGCAGTGAGCACAGCGACCAGGGATCGTGATGAGCATGTCGCGGTGAAAATGATGACTTTGGGCAGTGAGCACCGTGACTAGGGATCGCGATGAGCAGCTCGCAGTGAAAATGTTAATTTTGGGTAGTGAGCATCGCGACCAACATCGCGACCAGACACCGCGATGGCTGATCGCGATGAAGGCGATAAAAACACTCCAGTGAGCACGCGATCAGGTGGTGCAACCACAGGTCTCGAGGAGCGGTCGCAATGACCAAAATTTTATAAAAAACGTAGATTGCGGTGGAAGTTTCATAAAGAAGCTAACAGAAAATAGAGAGAGAGACTGGAAGAAGAAAAAGAAAAAGAGAAAAAGAAAAAGAAGAAGAGAAAGAAGAAGAGAGAGAGAAAGGAGGAAGAAGAAGAAGAAGAACAAGAAGAAGAAGAAGAAGAAAGGAGAAGGAGAAGGAAAAGAGGAGTGAGAAAGAGAAAAGGAGAAAGGAGAAGGAAAAAAGAAATCTAGAAAAGAAAAATTCGTAAAAGCGGTATCCAGGTTGGTATATGATCGATCAATATTTGTTACATATTTATGACCCTTAGACCTTATCTTTTGATTGTATTTTGAGTGAATTTGGCGCTTTTGATGTGTTTGTTGAGCATGTACAAGCCATTGGGAAATATTATGGAAGACATAACAAAGTTGGAAGAATTGAAGAATTCTCACTGCAAACTGGTCGTTTTCGGAGGTTGGCATATATTCTATAGGATGAACTGGGTTTCGAACTTTATATGTATAGAAAGATATAGGTGTATACTTTCCTATGTATTTTACGGTTCGTGATTTGGAGTTTTCTAGACGAAGTTATGCTCATTTTCGTAACAGTGCGCAATGCTGAAATTTGGAGCAGTAAGTATCGCGACCAAACAGCGCAACTGTTGGTCGCGATACACCGGTCGCGACGACACATCAATTTTCTGGCAATGTGTACCGCGAGCAAAGTGTCGCGACCAACGGTCGCGACAGCACAAAATCTGGAACCCTAACAGCTGCCTATAAAGAGAAAACGTGAGAAACAAAGAGGGGATTCGTCTTGGCTCGTCCAAGCTACGACCAAACACCCTCCCAAGCCATTTTTCACCATCCTAAACACCAAACTTCATCATCAAACACCATTTGGAGGTTAGATACTTGGATTACATCAATTGTTCATCAAGGAAGTTGAAGATTTGAAGGTGAAGGAGTTCCATCCGAATCCAAGAGGAAATCCCTTTCCATGAAGCTTCAAATGGGTTGTTTTACTTCCCTATCTTCTTTTTATTGTTCAATTGATTGTATGAGTAGCTAAATCTCTTGTAAGGTGGTCATGGAACCATGATTTGATTTTAGGGATTTTTGACTATGAATATATTTTGATATTTATTCGCAAGATATTGAATTTAGAGTTTGATTATATTTATTACAATTTATTCTAGTTCAATACATCATGAAAGTGGTTTGCAATGATTCTTGATTAATTGTGATATTGATTTTGTTGTAATCTAGCATGAGAAATCATTAGGTTGCAATTGGGGTTAATGCATTCTAAGTTCAATGGTTAGATTAATTTTGGTGTGAAAATACTAAATTGATCTAGGGATTAGATTAGTTAAGGGTTTCCAATTGAATGCACTCTAGGACCAATAGGTGAGCTTAATTGGAATTACAACACCATTGTGGAACCAATACAATGTGGTGTGCCTAAACTACTTAATTCGTTTCTTGTTAATAACGCACTTTATAGTAGTCATTAAATTATCCCTTATCCAGGATTGGGACCGTGTAACCATCTAACGCCTTTATCCATCGAATCCGTCTCGCTTTATTTTATTGCATTAGTAGTTAATTATATTTCAATCAAAAACTCAAAAACAACAACCTTGATTTATTTTACCGCTGTAGTATAATCTTTAATTTATAGAATTAGTTCCACCACTTCCTTGTGGATTCGACTCCGTACTCACGGAAATATTATTACTTCGACACATCCAGCACTTGGGATTATTCCCACGCGTTTGAGCGTGTCAGTATATACACGTTTCTGAAATCTTTATATCAGTTATTGACTCAGAGAATTTAGAAACATATTTACGAATTTCGTATAATAGTATTTCATTTTCATATATTGATTGAATTAATTGTGAAATATTTTCATATTATTGAATTTCTTTGATATTGTATTTTTTCAAACTTGATTTATGAATATTGATTTACGAATATTGTTTAGTATTATATTTGTTGACTTTGATTGAAATTTCGAAAAGAATGAACTGATTTGATACCTGAACAATGACCCTGATATATATATATATAGGGAAAATATGGATATAGGAAATTAACATGTCAATTGGGTGCATTTAGCAGTACTGCAACGAGATATTTGATGATTATGATGATATACGGATACCATTTTATTTTGAGATGGGAAACTAACTGTGAATTTACGGATACCATTTCATTTTGAAATGGGAAACCGACTGTGAAATACGAATACTATTTCATTTTGAAATGGGAAACCGACTGTGACTATAGGGATACCATTTCATTTTAAGATGGGAAACCTGACTGTATAAACCCGTAATTCGGTCCTGTAAAACCCTGTTATGTGTATCAGAGGCTCAATTAAGAACTGAAAACTATGAAAATGATGTTGAAATAAGGAAATGTTATTGAGATTTCATTCTAGCAACTTTTGGAAATGTTTTAATTATTATAATCTCAGTTTGATTCAATAATTGTCAGATTATGTTTTAACTAATTAAGTATGATATTAAGTATTTCTGAAATTTTAATTCTATAAATTTATATTACATTGAAATTATTTAGTGTACACCCACTAAGCATTATTGCTTAGCGCGTTGATTTTATCACGCGTAGGTAATAGAGATACCAGCGGAGGAAAAGACTAAAGAGGAGGTAGCTGCAGACAGAGATTCAGAGTCACCATATCTTTGGGTAGTTATATTTAAACTTTGTATGTATATTATTCAGTTAAGCATGCATATACAGAAGTCTGTAAAGTTGTCTTATATATAAGTTTTTGTAAATATTTGTTTGATGGTTTATGTTTTTCAAAGGTTTGTAAATATAAATTATGTATTGTTTCATTCGAAAATGTTTGGGAAGTCGCACTATATGGCAGAGTGCGCATATAATTTAGAAATGAATTTTGAAGTGTTGATATTATATTGTTTGAGTTATTGTTAAAAACAGGATTTCTGGAAAGTCAGAAAAAACAGAGGAAACTCTGGCAAAATTTTTGAGACATTTTGATAAGCTCACTATAAAAGATTTTAAAAATGCAAGTTATTTTGTTTTTTTTCAAAGACTTCAATTTATAAACAGAATTTAGAAAAGTTTGAAAAGCGAGTAGCGCTCCCTGGGTAGATCCAGGCGGGTCGGGTCAGGGGTTGTTACAATAGGTGATCTTAATCCTGAGTGTCTTATTGACTCCTTCAGGTTGGACCGTGGCTTTTAATTTACCATAAGTAAGGTTGATGTTGTATTCTCGACTAATAGCTCCGTATTTTGAAGTTGCAGCTTGGCTTATAGCTCGGAATGTATGAACACAATAGTGGAATCCACTCCTTTTTAATTGAAGTAAATGAGTAGTTTCCTTAAGGGTTGATTCAAGGCTTGAACAATTATAAGATCTCTCCTTCTTCCGTGAGGAAGACAGAATTTAATTGTTCATTATTGAATCAACGATGCTTAGAGGAAAACATATAACTAGATGTGTATAACGAACATTATGACCTAGCTCCATCTATGAACTACTTGTGGAGGATCATACTATATACAAATAGCTATATCAATGGACACTGATACTTCAGATTGTATAAACACGTCTACAGTTCTGAGAATGCGGTCTCGAATTTTTAGTGGAATAACTCCGAGGTTAATAATCATGGAATATTAATTAAAGAGTTTAATTAATATTACTAAGTATTATTGAAGCTCAAAACTGTGGGTCAATTAGGTCCACTTATTAGCCCTTATCGCTGTTGGTAACGAGGGTCACAGTAAATTAATTTGATAGTCCAATTAACAGTGTTACGAAAATAATACAATTTAATTAAAGAGAATTAATTAAATAATATGATTATTTAATTAATAATTAAATAATTAAATTAAAATTAATAATTATGAATTATTTTAATTATTAAATAGGAGGTTGCAGTTTTAAATCATGACAATGACAAAAAGGATTAAATAATATGATTATTTATTTGTCCTAGAGTCAAAGGTTCAAACTTTAGGGACACCAAAAATAAAAGGATTTAGAATCCTATTTTGACTTGATCAAATTAAAACCCTAGAGCCCTAGTATATATATGATATGTTACCATAAAAATTGACCTAATGCAATTAACTTAGCAACAAAAGTGAGACGGCCACACATAAAAAGAGTGAAGAAAAAAGAGAATTTTTTCTAACACTTTCTCTTTACAAGGTGTGGCCTACCAAGGAAGAAGACAAGGTAGTTGTCTTCTCCACTTTTTTGCAACCTCCATCTCTCCATCCATGATATGCCCACACACATATTATCAGACCGCAGGTCATAGTTTAGAAGGGTTGGTGGTGAATCGAGAAGTCGCATAATCAAAACGTAACAAAAGGTAATTATAGTTACAAATCTTTATCCGCGTATATATAGGAACTCGTTCCTTATTGAAAAGATTTTTCAAATAAAAGAAAAAAATTTTGAAATCCATTCCGTTGCCTTTTATACGATAAAATAATTTTTTCTTCCCTTCATTCGAAAGGTAATGTAGAGAGATATAAGGCTTATTTTGTTGCTAAAAGCTTTACTCAAAAGGAAGGCATAGACTTCAAAGAGACTTTCTCTCCAGTTTCAATGAAAGACTCTTTTAGGAAATTATGACACTTATTGCACATTTTGACCTTGAGTTACATCAGATGGATGTTAAGACGGCATTTCTCAATGGCAACATTGATGAAACAATTTATATGGTACAACCGGAAAACTTTGTGTTAGGAGACCCAAAGAAGATGGTTTGCAAATTAAAGAAATCCATCTATGAACTCAAGCAAGCTTCCCGTCAATGGTACTACAAATTTCATCAAGTTATTATCTCGTTTGGTTTTAAAATAAATGCGGTTGATGATTGTGTGTACCACAAGTTCAGTGGGAGTAAGCATATCTTCCTGATTTTGAATATTGATGACATATTGTTTGTCTCTAATAATATAGGCTTATTGCACGAAACTAAGAGATTTCTATCAAAGAAATTTAAAATGAAAGAGCTCGGTGACACCTCTTTTGTATTAGGCATTAAGATTTATCGAGATCGCTCTCGAGGTATCCTCGGCTTATCACAAAAGAGCTATATTGATAAGGTGCTTAAAATGTTTGACATGTAAGAAATTAAATCAGGTGACACCTCTGTCGCTAAGGGAGAAAAATTTAGTCTCAAACAATGCCCTAGAAGTGACCTTGAGGTTAAGGAAATACAGAAGATTTCATATGCGTTAGTTGTTGAGAGTCTAATGTATACTCAAGTTTGCACATGTCCGGATATAGTATTTATTGTTGGAATGTTAAGCAGATATTTAAGTAACCTTAGGATAGATCGCTAGAAAATAGTCAAGCGGGTTATACGATATCTACAGAGAACCAAGGATTATATACTCACATACAAGAGATCGGATCAGCTGGAGATCATAGGGTATTCTGATTCCGATTTTGCTGGATACCAAGATAGTAAGATATCCATATCAGGCTACATCTATTTGCTGGTTAGAGGAGCCATTTCCTGGAGGAGTGCCAAACAGACACTTATAGCTTTTTCCACCATAGCAGCAGAGTTTATAGCATGTTATAAGACGTCTAACCATAGAATATGGCTGCGAAATTTTATCACTAGGCTGCGCATCCTTGATGGTATTGGAAGACCACTCAAGTTTTTTTATAACAATAAGTCAGCAGTCTTATATTCCAATAACAACAGGAGCTCATTGAAGTCAAAGCATATTGATATCAAGTTCCTAGTTGTAAAGGAGAGAGTTCAAAGTGGACAGATTTCCATAGAGCATATTGGCACAAACTTCATGATTGTGGATCCATTTACGAATGGACTACCACCCAAAGTCTTTTATGAGCACACTGCTCATATGGGTGTAGCATTGTATGAGGATATTATGGTTTAGTAGGAGTTTGTATTTTGATGCCTTATATAGTTTTGAACATTTTTTGTGTATTTGAATTTTTTCTGCAGAAATGAAGTATTCAGTTCAATTTAACTATGTTATGTTTTGTTCTGTTTTTTATCTCATTAAATAATAAAGTAGGACCAGTTGGAAATACACATGTTAGATCACATTACATGTAATTTTCATGTTACGAATCTATGATTAATATATGTCATTTGCTTGTATTGGTATACGTGACCATTGATGGATTTAGTTACGCTAAATGTAACGAAATCGTTTGATCCTATATTGGTATGATCAATGGACGAGATTGATCAGAAATACCTTTATTTGTAATAGTAAAATTTTGAGCTAATAAAGTTATACACATTTGTAAGGTAACATGTGTGGCCCCAGTGGGAGATTGTTGGAAAAATCCAATATGTGGGTATACATATGTGTTAAAATGTGTGCTGCTATCTTAAAGTATAGCCCATTTAAAGTAGTATATGTAAGGTTTAAAAGAATTGGGCATAGGGTATTAAATTGTTATAGATTTAATGTGTAAAGACCGGAGTGATATTTCTATTTTGATGAGGGACCAAATTAGAAATATCAATACCTTTAGTTTTAACTATTACAAATCAGGGATTAGGGTCCCCAATTCATACGTTACTTTCTCTTCTGTTTGTCTACCCCATCATCAGTGAAAAAACAGGAATCAAAAGGAAATTTTCATATTGAATTGGAAGATCGCAACTCAACATTCCAATTTCATCATGGATTAAGGTACGCTTCCGCATCTTAATTATTCTCTTTGATTTCACATGTAGTTTTAATAATACATTAGGGCTTTTTTTTTTTTTTTTATCAATTTTGGTAGAAACATGCTTAAGTCTGAACTTAGGGTTCTTGATGTTGATTTTGACCTTACTTGTATGATTAAGTATAGTTAAAAATTGTTAGTACAAATCCTACAAGTACTAGTTCTATTCAAACTAATAAATTAGTGATATTTTTAAAATTACTCTTTTATTAATGTTATTTCTTACCATTTAATCTAAAGAAAAATAAGAAGAATTCTAAGAATTATAGGTGTGGTTGTTTTGTCAAATGAAACTTATGAATTTATATTTGTATTTTATTGTTTGTGTCGTTAGTATTTTTATAGTTTAAAGAGAGAAAATTAGCAGAGAGAGTGAAGACCTTAAACTCAAATATACAAACACATTTAATATAAGTTTTTTTAACAATTATAAATAATTTTTATAGCGGACATCTTAGAAGTCCGAATTTTATTAAAGTTTAGAAGTTGAATTTTAGCCGTTAATTAATTGATATTTAAATATTATTTTTTTGTTTAATCTGGACCTAACACCTGTAAAGGACTACAATATAAATATAAAATAGTTGTTTATCTTATAAAAAAAAATAATTTTATAGGGCCATTGGATCAAACAAATTTTTTAAGTTTAAACTTGTTGATCGAAACTTTTGACGATTTGTGAATATTTTTGAATTTAAGATTTAGTCTTAGAAACATCCCTGGCAATGTGACTGCGTTTAGGTAGTATCAATTTAAGATTGGCACGAGCTTTTTTAAAGAGAAAGTAATTAATTAGCAAATAGACAATAGGTAGTATAAGCTATTGCGTGGAAAGCACATAGCAAGACTTTGGATTCCAAAGTCTTCCAACATGATTTGATATTCACTTTTGTACATACATTACTCCCATGGAATGCTACTTTTGCTAGCACTACCACACTTTCCTTTATATCAAACTTTGATGGCAAAAAAAGAAAATATTTTATAATATAGGTAATTCATCACTCATAATTCATTAGACAAGCATGCTTATATAAAATTATAAAACAAAATAAGTAGACAAAAACATAGGGATTAACAAGTCAATAATGAAAAACATAGACATTATACTCCACCACAGCATCTCCGGTCCTAAAATCTATGGTGTGAGTTCTCGCCTGAGCATAGCCGCGCGCAAACCGGAACACCCCGCTCCCGCCCACAATCGGCATCTCCCTCACGCTTGACAAGGCGGTGTTGCGGCCCAAAACACTAAGAGTGCTACCGTTGTACTTCCCTTCAGTGAAAGCGAAGTTCAAAGCCATTAAAAACCCGAGTTCACTCTGTGATGCAGATGCATAAATTCCTTGAGCTCTTCCCACAAGCTTTGAGCTCAATTCGGGTCGCATAGTCAAGGGATCATCCATCATCACCACAGCACCGAAAAACGTTGCGGACTGGTTAGTCATGGCTGCCTGGGCAACTCTTATAGCAGTAGGGTTGCGGCCACTAACGATGTCGTGGAAGTAAAAGTGAAGGTGGCTTAGTTTCTCTCGCTTGAGGGCGAGCGTTGCCGGTGACAAGATTCTTGAGAAATATTGAGATTTTGCGGTAGTTTGGGGCGAGAATATGAGAATATTCATTAAAATTAGGTAGGTGAAAAGGAGAAATGCTGAGACTGAGAAGCTTTTGGCCATGGTGAGGAACCACTTGAGGGGCTGGCTGGTGAGTAGGCCAAGGGATGGTTAATTTGGATGGGTTTAGGTCTGTCTCTTTAGCCCTTTAATAACGCCTTGGGTTTGTAACACTAGACAGGCTGCTTCTTCTTCTTCTATAAATACTAATCAAAAAGCAACTACCACTAAGATGCCATATATCTCCTGCACATTTTACAATTATAACCTTCTAAATTAGCTTCCCGTTTGTATCCTGTCGAAAATTGTTCTTAAAATCTTGTTTGTGTTAACACCATCACGACCCATTTAATTAATTGTGTAAAACTTATAATCATACCGATATGGGAAGAAAATTAAAGAAATAAAGTTGATTAATCAAAAAGTCAAGTAAATCTTCCAAATTATGGAGTTAAATAATAAGAGAATGATTAAAAACGGATATCGTGACTTATTTGACAACAGGCGTGCTAAGATAAGAGCAAGGCGGTCCAAAATTTCCAAGTCAACTTACCTACTAACTTAGAAAAGTTCATTAGTCTTCACTCTGGGGTTAGTTAAAAATACATCATATTCTTCTTTCCACATCCAAAGGGTCTTTATTATTTCATCATACCATAAAATAAAGCATGATATATTTGGTATACGTGATTGAATTGAACTATTTTTATAGAATATGATATGATTAAATTTGACTAATTAGTATTGTGATATATTTGATGTAGTATGAATATGATTAAAAATAGTATTGTCTCTTATTTAGTATAGAATAAGATTGAATAAAATTATATTTGATTAAATTAATTTTATATAAAATAAAATTATATTTAAATATTATATAACTAAATTAAAATTATTTAAAATAAATCTAAATAAAATATAAATATTTTTATATTAAATATTTTAAAATTAATTATAAATAAAATAAATTATATTAATTAATTAAATATTAAAATATAAAGAATATTAAAAGGATATAAAAATATCGCCCGTATTTTATTTGGTGTAATATAAAATTGAACAAAATATAATTATGTCTAATGTTTATGTGGTGTGAGATTGATAAATATAAAATTCTATTAAATTAATTTAAAAAAATTAAAATTATTTTTTAAAAAATTAAAAAATTTAAATTAAAAAAACATTTTTTTAAATAAAATAAATTTTTAAATTTTATAAATAATTTTATTTTTATTGATATTAAAAATATTATTTTTAAAATATTTTAATAATATATATTAAATATTTATTATTTATATAAATTTAATTTTTAAAAAAAGAGGGATTGCCCCATGCTCCCAAGCGGGACTCAATAGTCCCACCTGGGCTAGACAAAATTTGTGCATGGGATTAGAGAAATTCAATCCCATGCACTCCACAAATATAGGATTGGATTGAAAATCGTTCAATCCCGTCCAGTCCAGTATAACAAACATGCCCGTATTGTTTTAAGTTAGATAAAAAAAAAAGTCCCTTTGGCCTATTCAATTAAGTTTTATATTAGTGATTAGGTTTTTTGGTATCATTAAGGGGGTACATTCAATCTACAGTTTTTTAGAGTTTGATGATTTGTTTTTTAAATGATAGATTTTGGTAGAGTTCCCAGATTCCATATATTCTATGTAGATTTTGTAAAAATTGTATATTTTAGACTTTTCCACATATTTATATAGAATTGGATGGATTTTTAATGATTTATTTTGAAAAAAAATATATTTAATTATAATAGTTTAAAATCCATCAAATTCTATTGGAGTAAGGCAAGATTTGTCATATGCCTTTTTATTTCTATTTTTTATTTTAAAATCCATTCAATTTCATCACTTAAATAATTTATACAAAGTCAATGACTTTTTTAATACACATGTATTTCAATGGAATCTTTAAAAGTTTGGATTGAATACACCAAGACTTTGATAGACTTTTTAAAAGTCTGTAAAAGTCTGAATTGAATATACTCATATTTCGATGGACTTTTTAAAAATCTATAAAAGTCTAAATACACTCAGATTCAATGGATTTTTCAAACAGTCTAGATTGAATACATCCATATTTCTATGGACTTTTAAATTCTAACAAACTCTAAATTGAATACACCTAGAGATGGCCCGGTTTGGTTCGAATCGGGCAGTTCCTAACCTGAAATCAGACTGCTCGATGCCGGTTCCGGTTAGAAACTAGGAACCGAATCTGGACTAGACGGTTCCTGATTCCAGTTAAATTTTTTAGAAACAGGAACTGCTAATTTCAGAACTGGTGGGAGCTAGGAATCGGCATCTAATTCCGGTTCTAAATTTAAAAATAAAAAATAAAAAAAAACAACCGTTGGGGCCTGCCCGGCTCCAATGGTTATATGGCCCAACACCATGTTGTTGTTGGGCCAAATTTTTTGTTTTAAGAAAAAATGAGAACCGGAGTGGAATTGCCGGTTTCGGAACCGTGGACTATGTCTAAATACACCCACCTAAACTCAAATAATTTGTAAATCTTTTTGTAACTTTACAAGAGAATTTTTGTAATTTTGTAGTATCTTATTTTATTATATTTGAAGGTCTTCTTTTTTAATTTTTAATAAATAATATGGCCAATTTAGTTAAAGAATTATAAATAGAGATATAGTAGTCTTTTTGTTCAAAAGTTAACAGAAATGTTAACCGTAATGGTTATACTAGTTTGATACAAATTAAAATAATAACTATTACTTTTATAGTAAATATAATAGTAAGGACTAAATTATCTTCAATCCCTCAAAACTAAATTGATAATTTTAAAATAGTAAGGATAAGTTTTATATTTTTTCCATAAAATACAACAACAAAAGCCAAAGACAAAAAGTGGGCAACTAGTTATCACGTTCTAAAGACAAGGATCGGGCCTGTCCTTTGGAGCCTAAAAAGGGGATAATGAAGGCATACCATGGTCCCCACATCTTTACAAATTGTCTGGCCACAGAATCTTTAAAAAGATTACCGATGACTTGCTTTACTTTTATGTATATTATTTAGGATAAATTTTAATATAAATACATATTTAATATTAATTTTATTATAATTACATTCAAATACGTTGATTACTATTAAAGTAACGGTGGCTTAGACGGCTCATGGATAAAAATGTCTTTTTATTACTCGGGCATTAAAAAGCATTAAAAAAAATTTTGAAAGTCTTTTCAGTTTCCCCTTTCACCCTTTAGACAGTCCTTTCAGCATCATAATCTCTGACACAAAATTTTTGATGCTCTTTCGTCTCCTCATTACCTCTGCTGTGCATAGGGTGTTGTTCACTCTTTCTTCTTTGCAGAACAAAACAAAGCTTCAAAATCTTTGTGAACCGTCTGTGATTTCAAAGGAAGAAGAAAGTGTTCGTTGTTTCTTGCAGTGCGGCTTGGCTGTGGACTGAAGGTATGATTGTTCTCCTTTCTTTGTTTTGTTTTCAATTTTTTTTTTCTTGAATGAAGTTATTTTGAAAAAACGGGGATTTCTTGAAAAAAAAACTTTTTTTTTGTTTTTCAGTTTATGTTGAAGTTTGGGGGTTTGTTTGTTCTGTTTATTTTTTGGGGGTTTTGTTTTCAAATTATTTTTCTGGAATGAATTTCTTATTTTTGACTAGTGAAGAAACGAGGATTTAAAAAAAAAAATTTGTATTTTTTCGGTTTAAGTTGAACTTTAGGGATTTCCTGTTTTGTTGTTTGATTATTAGTTTACTATAGTGTGTGATTGAAAATCAGAGGGAAAAAAATTATTTGTATGTTTAAACTTCTTCTTTTCGTTTAGGAGAATCAACTGAAGGGATTTTGCAGGGATTGAAAACCTAGGTTTAATTTTGTACTGATTTGATTTCGTACCTATTTGTATGACTATCTGGTTATTATTATTGTGTTTTTATTTTGTTTCGATTAGTTTTGTTATAGGCTCTATTTTGAAAGCAAAAAACAGAGGTCTGATTTTTCGATTTTGTTATGGAGGGTTGTAAAATGGGTATAGTTTGAGCAAAAAAAATTAATTATTTAGGTGTGATTGAGTTATGGGGGTCTCATTTGCATTGTAATCAGAAAGAAAGAGATTGTATTTGATGTCTATTAGTTTTATTTTGTGTCTGTGTTGATAAGTACAATCACGGGTAACTAATACAAATTGTTTTTGATGTCTGTTAGGTATCGGAGTCTTTACATATTAGTGTTAAATTCCTTGGCACAAAAGTTGAGTTTGATATAGATGATCATTCTACCTACATTGGTCACCCTTTGGGCCGATGTGTATATGTATGGTTGTTCTACCCTCCTAGAACCAACTGAAAGTTTCAAGGCAGATGCCTGAATACCTTAGACTAGGGTGTACAGAGTGATAGCAGATGATGAAGACTTGCAAGATGTGTTCACGCTGTTCAAGTCTAAACACATTAGGACCATCGGATTAGATATGGACCTTCTCCCACTTGCTTGGTCTCCTCCTGATGAATTTATTAGAGAGGTATCACCATCAGTAGATTCAAACAAGTCTTTCAACCAACACAAAACACCAGCGAAGCATGCCACAGATGACTTTGTGTTCATCTCATTTGATGATGAACATAATATTTTTAGTGAACATGGCACCAGCAATGTCTCCACATCATCTGAAGAAGATTCAGATTTTGTCCCACAATCAAAAAGTGAGGATGCAGAAATAGTCTGATATAGAGAGACATTCATACGAGTTTGTTGTGGAGGACATGTTTGGTGAAGGGTTCTTGTATGGTGAAGAGGATGGTGGTGATGAAGGTCCTATTAGTAAAGATGATTAGCAAACAGAGGGGCATGCAGCCTAGGGTGATGATGATCAGCAAGCATAGGGGCATACAACCCTAGAGTGATGATGATCAGCAAGCAGATGCGCATACAGCTTGATGGTGATAATGATCAGTAGTAAACAGACAGTGGTAGTGATTTAGATGAATATGTGTTTTCGAATACTGCCTCATTCCACTTTGATCAAGCTTTCACAGTGCAGTCTTCAAGCGACTGATGAAGTTGGTAGTGTTAGAAGGTCATATAGAAAGCCAGGAGGAAAGCCTTTTAATGAAGCTCCTGATAGGAAAGTTACATTAGAAGTAGAAAAACTATTTCCACAGTCTCCAACACTTTAGACAAATGTTAGGAGATTTTGTAGTTCAAGAAGAATTTGAGTTGAAGAGAATTAAGAATGCTAGGGAGAAGTTCACTGCAAAGTGTGGTGTTGCTGACTGTAGTTGGAGGATCCATGCAAGTCGAGTGGATAGTAGATTGACGTTCATGATTAAGACATTAAATAACCGTCGTTGTTGTATGAAGGTGCATAAGAACCAAGAAGCAAATACACTATGGGTTGTCCGTAGGTTTAAGGACTCTGATTGAAGAAAACCTCAATATAAGTATCGAATTTTTAAGGAATGAGATATACAGAATCTATAGGTTGACACTGCTAAAATACACCCTCTACAGAGCCAAAATAGAGTGCTACTTATGACAGATGATAAACATCATAGGTCATACAATAAGTTGTACAGTTATGGATTTGTGGTCATGAATTGCAATCCAGGGTCTATTGCTTTCCTAAGAACAATCACTCTTCAATTAGATGCATCTGTAAAATTCCAGCAGTTCATTTTAAGTTTTCAAACTCAGAAACTGGGGATTCTTGTAAGGCTGCAGACCAATTATAGGCCTTGACAGGTGTAACTTGAAGGGTAGATTTCCAGGGGTGCTGTTGGCTACTGTTGTGATTAATGCCTAATAACAGAGTTTTTCCAATTGCAATATGCATTGTAGAAGGTGAAAGCAAATAGAGATGATGTTGGTTTATGGAACAACTGCACATGTATATCAAGGTTGGAGGAAACTAGAAGAGTGGCCTTCATTACCGACAGACAAAAGAGCGTTCTAAGTGCTATTGAGAGACACTAGCTAACATCAAGCAACTGCTACTGTATTCGACATTTGATAGCTAACATACAAGCGAAGTACAAAGGACTTATACTTGGTAAGCGGCTAATGCGAGCAACAAACTGTCCTTCATCGAGTGGATGGCCAAGTTGAAGGAAGTTCATGTAGATGCCTATAATTACATGATGGGAATAAGTCTGTAGAATTGGTGTATGCATCTGTTTAACATACATATGAAGTTAGAACACACAACCAACAATATAGCAGAAGGCTTCAATTCTTGAATTGACAAGCATCGGGGGCTATCAGCGTTGTTGATGCTGGAAATTTTAAGGAGAAAAATGATGAAAAGAATGCACAAACGTCTTCAACAAACAGCCAAATGGGAGTCAGTCATACCGCTATCAATTAGGAAAAAAAATTACTGACAAACAAGATGAGGCTAGGTTTGCTGACTATTTTGTATGCATCAATTAATGAATTTGAGGTGAAGGATGGCAACAGGTATTACATTGTGAAGTTAGATAAAAAGTTATGTGATTGTTGGTTGTAGGAGGTTAGTGGCATCCCATGAAAGCATGCCTTGGCAGTGATTATTGGAAAGAGGTTGCAAGTGGAGGATTATGTGGACCAGTACCTAACCAGGAATGCTTATGTGAGGGCATATTAACATGTCATCCACCCAATTCCATATGAGGACTAATAGCCTGAATCGACACAAGGTAAGGTAGTGCCACCAGAAAAAAAAAGAGGTTGCCTATGAAGAACAAAAAAGAACAGAAAAAGGGCTGCTGATGAACCCCAAAAGCAGAAGAGAAGTAGCAGTGGTAAGTGCAGCAAATGTGGAGAGCAGGGGCACAATGTTAGGACGTGCGAAGCGAAAGATAAAGGCACCAAGACAAACATCACTAAGAAAACAGTAATACTCTTTTTAATACACTTCTTTTTCAGTTTGATTGAATTAAATATTATTAATTTATGCTCATTTTGTATGTTAAAAAAGTGCCACAAGGAGCTCGAGAAAGAGGCTGAATTTCAAGATTGGTAGCAGCTCTAAAGCGCCTACGAAGAAAACATTTTGTTTCTAACTTGAAAGTTAAATAATGTTTTTTCAAATGTAAATTTAAGCCCCAAAACAACTGTCATCTGCTGTGCTGGTTTCAACTGTTGTGGATGTTAGTTCTTCCCAGCCACTTACTTAAATTGTTATGGATGTTGGTTCTTCCTAACCACTTACTCAAACTGCACCTCTTCACTCAAGTCAAGTGTCAACACAACAATTACAGTCAAAATCCAATCTAGATAATGTTAAAAAGTTTCAAACATCCCCTTTTTAGGTATTCAGATTTGTCATCATACAATTGGGATTGATTTCCAATTTTGTTTTCAGTAAATATTATAAGAACTGTTACTGAACTGGACAAAGACTGGAGTGGGATGTTGTGAGCTAATGCAGTGGCTTATTAATTAAAGTGTGTGTCTATATATATATATATATATATATATATATATATATATATATATATATATATATATATTATTATGTAGCCTTTGTTATGTGGACATATAATTGCTGCATTTTGAATATATTTTGTTGGTTGTGTAGATTTTTTGTCAGAGGGGTTGTACTTAGAAGGGTTATAGTTGTTTTTTTGTGTTGATTTCACTGATGAAAGATGATGGTGGTAGCTGTGAAATGATGACAGTTGGAGGGTGATATTGTGCTTTTTGTGGATAGTAAATAAGTCACTGTAAGTATGGAAAACGGGTGATATTGTGGTTTTTTTTTTTTTTTTTTACAGCAAATAGGTCATTGTAAGTATGGCAAAACTAGTTGCTTTTGTTGATAAGGGTACATGAGTATATACAGATGGATATATGGGCTCATTTTTTGTTTGGCCACAATTGATTTGTACTTCACAGTTTGTTAATTTGCACGTTTGAGTTGTAATTTAACATATTTACTGTTCAATGTACAAGGTCAGGAAAATTGTGTAAGACCTGGTACATATACAGCAATAAATGTTTATTACCAAGTTTGATATCCAATTATCATTTAGTTATTTTACCATTTACTTGTGTTGTTTTATGTACTGAGTTTTCACTTGAAAGATGTTACTTTTTCACCATAATAGACTCTTATTTGATCTTCTTTATTTCCATTTTAACTGTGATAATCATTTTAGTAATAGGAAATAAAACACTAGCAGTTACAACATATGTGCACCAA
This sequence comes from Xanthoceras sorbifolium, assembly GCA_003430845.1. Taxonomy (NCBI): domain Eukaryota; kingdom Viridiplantae; phylum Streptophyta; class Magnoliopsida; order Sapindales; family Sapindaceae; genus Xanthoceras; species Xanthoceras sorbifolium. The sequence goes on from CM010612.1 coordinate 15,454,572, forward strand.
CCACTTAATAACAAAATAATCTAACAACAATAAAACCATATAAAATCCAATATATGTGCATCTGATTTGTTTTGCAATCCAAGCAAAGGTACTATGCAATCTCATCATATAAAACCCACCAATAAGGGAAGCAAATCTGGCTGTTCATCACCAACAACCATTTAATCTGATCGTTAATCACCAACAACCATTTCCCTCCAAAAATAAGGTTTATAACCTCCATAATGATATTATCCAATGGGTAAGGAGGGTATTATGGCTATTTAAGTTTGATTTTATCTGATAATCATTGTGATGATATCACTGTCAACACATATGTAAATGTGCAAGGGCAGCATCATCTTTTACCCATAAGCCGTTGTAGTAGCCAAAATATGTCTGGCCCAAAGTATGTCCCAAAGACAAAAGCCCAGAGCTAAAAGTGGGACTACACTCTCATGTAGTACGATGGTGGACCAGTACGAAGACCATGTCGCACGACATGAAGCACCCCTATGTAGACGTACCCATACGAAGACCATGTCGCACGACATGAAGCACTCATGTAGTACGACGATGGATCAGTACGAAGACCATGTCGCACGACATGAAGCTCTCTCATGTAGTACGACGGTACTACATATCATGCAATCATGGTCCAGATTGACAAGAAACCTATATGTCGTACGACATAGCATCTCCGTCGCTCCGAGGGAGACCAGATTGTGATCTACTTTGAAACGGGTCCTACAAAGCCATAATGACACTCGATGGCAGCCCCATCAAAAGAAGCACCCAGATGCTTTCTTAGTGGAAAACAGGGAAGAGAGAATGATGGGAGCTCTCAAAAGGGAGAAGCATCAGTCTCCTATAAAGAGGAGGATAATCCCTCATAAAAAAGGGGGATCCCCCGGAAAAACTGAGATCCAGAGATTACTAATACAAAAACCACATCATCCGGCCATTGTAAAGGTACTCCGATCACCCTCCGAACCTTACATTTATTAGCACTCTCTAACTTGACCGTCGGAGTGACTTTGGCCGGCACCACCCCGGTGTCCCAGACGTCCTGCGGGTCACGTGCGTTCTGTCTTTGCAGGTTGTAGTGCCCCGTGTCCCCGAGCGATTTTTGAGGACTACAGCCGTCCAAGCCACCGTTACTTTAACGGTAGTCAATGCGTTATCGAATACTTGAGTGCAATTATGATAAACTTGACATTAAGCGTTCATTTATGTTAAAACTCAGGGTACTTGAGTGCAATTCACTCTATTATTTATGAAAAATTGCAAATATTATATTATAAAATAATTGAAATGTGTCGATAGCTACGTGTAATAGTTTTTATATTTTAAGGGATATAATCATTCTACTCCCTGTAGTTTGGAGTATTCTTTATTTTTCACTATCTTATTTTATTTTTTTCTCTTTTACCCCTTCTATTATGATTTATTATATTTAGTAGAAAAGATTATTTTACCCTCAATTTTTTAAATAAAATAATACTTAAATATTTTTATATATAAAAAATTAAAAACATATAAAAAAAATTTAGTAAAAAGATGGATTTAATAATTTTAAAAAAATTATGGAAAAATTTAAATACATAATAAAAATTTAATAAAACTAAAAATATAATTTTTTTTATAAACAATTCTAAATTTGGTAAAGATCCAAACATAACTATTCATCTTTAAAAGATAAACGGTGAAGATTGATTTTACCAAATTTTCATAAAAAAAAAATTTTTAAAAAAATATGAACAAAAAAATAAAAACAATATCTCACATCATATCACAAATAATAATAAAAAAAATGTGGTGAGGAAAATAGAGAGAGAGCCAAAATATGTGAGAGAATAAGAAGAAGATGAGGAGACAGAGAAAAGAGGAAAGAGAGAGAAAAAAAAGAAGAAGATAAGGAGATAGAGGAAAGAGTAAAGAAAAAAATAATTTTTATTTTTCTATTTAAATGAATTTTATTTAATTTAAATTTTTTTAGGTATTTATTATATTACAATTACCTTTTTATCCACATTTAATGGTCAAATTTAAAAGTCAAATAAAAACTTAATAGGAAGGGAATTTTAGATATTTTTATAAAGTAAAGGAGATAAAATAAAGAAAAATAAATTTGAGAGTGAAAAATAAAGAATATCCTAAACTATAGGATAGATAATAATAATACCCCTATTTTTAACTACATAAAAATTACAATGACTGAATTGCCTCCATTTTAGAACCTAACCCATAACTATTGAGCCTCGTTTGTTGCATGGGATATGATTGGATTATTTATATAGGATTAGATGAGATTGGATTGATTGAGATTGAATTGGATTAATTTAAAAGTTGTCTCATGTTTGGTGTAACGTAGGATATAATTAAAAATAGTGTTAGGATAAGATTAAAAATAGTGTTAAAATTGTTATATTTATATATAATATAAAATTATTTAAATAAAAAATATATTTTAAAATAAATAAAACTATTTAAAATTTAATTTAAAATAAAAAAATTATATATTTTAGTTGATATTGAAAATATTAAAATGTTTTAATAAAATATATTTAATTAAATTTTAAAATACTTTAACTAAATTTAATTTTATATATAATAGTTTAATAAAATATAAGAAATAAAAAAAAAAAAAGAGAGGGGAACTAATTATTAAAAAAGTGTAGAAAAAATAAAAAAATTAAAAAGAGAGAGGGAGGATAAATTTAACCCTTCCTTTAGAGGTGTTTCATTTATTCTATTTTGGTAGGATAAAAAATATTATTAGACTAAATAGTTCAAAATTATTGATACCTATTGAAGTAATTTTTATTCAATTCCAAATTTAACCCACGTAACAAACGATGAATGTTTTAGGAGAGAGACAATCCAGCCGACATCTAGAGAGAGAAGAGACCGCCAGTGCCGGATAAAAAAAAAAAAAGAGAGAGAAAGAGATAAGAGAGTGATTACACACAGAGAAGAGAGAGAAAAAAAAGAAAGAAAGAAAAGAATAACGTGTTGGTGCCGGAGAAGAAGAATTAGAGATAAAGTGAGAAAAGAGAGAGAGAAGAGAGAAAAAGTAAGCAAATTGATCAAGATGAAAAATTTGGAGAGAAGAAGGCTCGCCACGTGTAATGAATATACACTATTTCACATTGTTGGATATTATCAATCGCATCTCATAGACTTTTTTAAAAAAAAAACAAAATTAGGTACAGATCACGTAAAAAAAACAAAATTAGGTACAGAAATCTGGGTTCGACTTCGAACCCAGATTCTGGGTTCGACTTCGAACCCAGATTTCTGGGTTCGACTTCGAACCCAAATTTCTGGGTTCGACTTCGAACCCAGAGATCGAACCCAGATTTCTGGGTTCGAAGTCGAACCCAGAATCTGGGTTCGAAGTCGAACCCAGCAGCTGGGTTCGACTTCGAACCCAGCTGCTGGGTTCGCCTTCGAACCCAGCTGCTGGGTTCGAACGCGAACCCAGATCTGGGTTCGCGTTTGAACAAATTTTTTTTTTTTTTTTTCTTGATGTTCTTGATGTTCTTGGTGGAGATCCAGATTGGATCTCCACCAAGAACACTAATTTTTTTTTTAATATAAAATATTTTTTTAATTATTTAGTTTTAAGTTTTTATTTTATATTTTAAATGTATCTCCACCGTTTTTAAAATTTTTAATTTTTTAAATTTTTTTAAATTTTTATTTAATTTATTTTTTTTAAACCAGGGGCAATTTTGTCTTTTTACCAAAAAAGTCAAAGTCAACAAACCGGTCAACTTGGTCAAGGGTACTAACATGCAATTAAGGCTAAACTCACGATTTCATTGCAATATAGCCAAACATCAGAGTACTTCATTGCAATTATCCCTTATTTTTTTCATTCCATATCTTTTCCAAGGCATAGGGCATGGTTTATATAATTTTTTTTTTCAAGTCCAAGTCTTTTTAATCAAATTCAAATCTTCTTCTTCGAGTCCAAGTTTAAAGTCTTCTTTTTCAAATCTAAATAATTTTACTATTTTATTTTATATATTTAATTTATTTTATTAATTATATATTATTTAGTTGAGATTTTAATATTATTATAATATTTTTATTGTTTGTATAATTTTTTTTTTCTATTTTCTAGACAGGGTTAGTTTTTTTTTTTCTAAGATTTATTATGTTTTTTTTTTTTTTTTCAGTTTTGAGGATCAAACAAGTGTTAGCTTAGGAAGTTGGTTGTTAGCATAGTTCATAACATAAAATGATGATGTGGCTAGTTAGTTGGTTGTAATTAATTATCATTTTGAAATCTAGGAATTATGTTGAGGCTTGTAATGCATGTGTATAAATATATACAAGCTTAGCTTCACGTGTATATTGTGGGACAAAAATCAATGAAATGCATAAATGCATGTCAGCCATTAATGGCAGCTTCAAGCTTTTAAGCTTTCTCTCTTTAAACTTCATCAAACACTTTGCTACCTACTTGTTTTTCATTCACTTTACTAGTCTAGTACTGAAGTTTTTTTTATTTTTATTTTATTTTTTTTAATATGATATCAAATGGGTTAACTGTCTACCAGGACCTGCAGAAATTAAAAATTACAGGAGCGATTTAGAAATATACTTTCATAATTGAAAGATTTATACTCTCACAAACACTAGGGATAAATTTGAAATTAACAAGAGGCGTAAACAATAATTTCTAAGGCAAATTGCAATAGAGTGCTTTGATGTTTGGCTATAGTGCAACCAAATCGCGAGTTTAGTATTAATTATATGTTAATACCTTTAATTAACTGGTTTATCGTAAGAGTTGATGGTCAACCAATAGTCAAACGGTAATATGGTCATCTTTACCTTAATTTGTTTTTTTAAAAAAATTATTAAAATTAAAAAAAGATTTAAAAAACTAATTAAATCTCCACTGTCCATTAAGATTGATGGACGATGGAATTGATAAAAAAATAAAAATAAAAAACAATTTAAAAAAGAAAAATAAAAGAAAATTTTGCCTCCCATTAATGGAGCAGATTCAGTTTCAGATTTTTTTTTTTTTTTTTTTTTTACAATAGGTGCAAAGAAAGTTGAAGAACTTGGGAAGATATATAACGACAAGCGAGCGATAATTCAAAGGCCTTCATAAGCAAGATAACTTTTATCAAGGCAATATCTTCTCAGCAACATGATCAAGTGCACAAGCAATTATCAAGCCTCAACGAGCAAACCTTCATTCCCATATGTCACCATTGTGGTATAATTGGACATATAAAATCCTAGATGTTATAAGTATATTGTGTAGGCAAGGTCTTAGATTTTCTGGTTATATGATGCTAATGGAAGGAAATTGAAGAAAATCAAGGTGTGTGTTCGTAAAACCTTTGATTTGGTCGATTGTCCTCGAAACGATGATTTGCAAAATGATGCACTATTTATCCCACCTATGTACGAACCCGAGAAATCGGAAGAGTCAATAGATGATTATGAATTTGAATAATTTTCTTTCAAAAATGAGAACTCAAAATCTATACATTGAATAGATTTCTCATGTTTGTTTGGATGTTTCATAGATCGAGTAATGAGTTATTGTGTTGTATTTTGATTGCCTATAATTCACGAATGATTTATTGAACTGTTGTGTACACTATTGCTCAAAGAATATATGTATATCAAATGCTTGGATTAATACTTGAATAATATGAATATGTGAAAAAGTTTTACAATAGTATATAAAGAATGACCAATGGTCAATATCCATGTTATTTTGGCACTTATAGATCTCTTGAGCTCTCTCATGAAAAGGGCTACACTTACAAGTTATGCAGCCACCCAATGTAGGAAAAAACACTTTTAATCTTAAGTAAAAGCAGTCATGAGAGTTACAAATGGACAAGAACATGAAAGACAGAAAACATACACAATGAATAGGAGAAGAAGGTGTTGACAAAAGAGTACGAAAAACAAAAAACACACAGCAAAAGCATGATGCTAAAAATACATGGAGAAGTTATGGTGAGTGAAAATTTGAAAAATCTACTTGTTTAGAAGTACACTTGCACACACCATTACTTGTATGGTAGCTATATTTTTATTAAATGACATCTAAGACGACGATCAGTTTCAACTCTAGTAGAAAGCTTTTTGCTAATTTACATTGTAGTGTTATTTATGTTGAGAAGCAATCATCGTGTATATATATATATATATATATATATATATATATATATATATATATATATATTAGTGATCAAAAACAGTCAAAGCCTAAAAACGCCAAAGCCAGTATCAAGGCCCAGTCCAAAGCCAAGACTATAAGACACTTAAACAAATAGACCACGTCTAAGGCCCAAGAGACACATCACACGATGATGATGTCGCTCAACCATAATAACATGGTTCGACTATGTTATTTGACCATAAAGCCATGGTTCGATCATATTGTTCAAACCAATTTTCAGCACATCGATCATGTTAATTCGACCAAAATGAATATGGCTCAACCATGTCGTTCGACTAAAGACCCTTAATCTAAACATGACCATCCTGAATCATGGCCCGAGCATCAAGGGTCATGACTCTAATATGTCGTTCGACTATAGCACCTTTGACTGGTCTCAACCATCAAAGTTCATGAGTCAACTGTGTCACTCGACAATCCCTTATGGTTCAGCCGTATCATTTAGTTGAGGGCCACCATTTGACCATCTAAGTTATTAATTCATAAACATACCTTGACCTCGACCACCAAGCAAAACTATAACCATCAAACTTTGAATTTGAAGTCTAGTGGACCAAGTCAAGGAGGCAATCATATCCTTCTTGATTTGGGCTGAAAAATCAAGAAGACTGATCCACTCCCCCCCTATAAAACCCAACCCTTTCTCCAAGTGAGGGTTCATGAGTTTGTACTCATTTTACACGCGATCAGAACATTAATCACTTTCTTTGAAGACTTTGAGTTGCACGATTCCCGGTAATCACCATTCCCAAGGGAATTCCGGCCATCGGCGGTCTTATTTCTTCCACAATTTCGATCATCACGAATTAGTACCTTCTACCATCAATATCTTATACTCATGAAGAATATTCAATTATTATTTAATTTCCTTTTTATTTCGTTTATCATAATTGGACTAACTTGATCATCGAAGTGTATTTGGCTGACATCGCCCTTGTGTACAAGTACTCCGTTTGACTTTTTGACTCTGGTTTTGCAGGTTATAGTGCCTCGATCTTTGTCCTACCATTTTCATAGTCTACAATTGGGCACCTACCGTGGATCACGATGATTATTGAACGAGCAAAACTAGAGCTCTATGTCTCTATGCTACAATGGCGCATGACAATTCAGACCGCGATGTAGTGGAGGCTCGATTCCAACTCCTAATCTCCCAAATGCAAGAGAATACCTAGAGGTTGCAAGCTCTCGAGGAAGAGAACTAACAAGTTAAGGCGAAGAACTAAGAACTCCAAAGCAAGGTCTACTCCCTTTGCGGCCAATCGACCATTTAGGAATGCTTCAACCTCTCATGCACCACTGCTCGACCAAGTTGCTCCCGTCCATACTACATGATCGTTCGAGCATGGCTCACAAGCAACAGGTGGAGCAGTCAATCTCGTTCCCCCATCGATGTTGAACTTGCAAGTTGGAGTGACACTGACCTAAGGAGACGACCTACCACGAGCAGCCCAGGAAGTGCTGCCTGTTTCAACACCCAATGCGACTAACAATAGTTCGACTCGACCGACCGTTCTACCACAGGGGACACCGTTAAGCCCATCACATTCAACCCCGTCGAACCCAGAGATGGTAAGCTATAATCTAACCTTTGCTAACCTTGACCTAACTCGCAGGTTTGCTGAAATGGAGGCTCTCATTCAACGCATTCGTGGAATATCGGTACCATAAAATTTTGAATCTTTTGCCACCGATTTTAAGCCTTTCGCCGCGTATGTTCCACGGCAAAAAGATTTTTACAATAGTTATCACCTGCGGTAAAACTTTTTACCACGGCAGTATTTGTAGCACCTTTTACCGTGGATTACAATATATTTTCTCCGCAGTAAAATGTCACTATTTTTGTAGTGTATCTAAATTCCTTTCAAAAGATTGTAAATATAGGTATATAAATTGTTTCTCTAGAAGAATAATTAAAGAAAATGGTATTATTTTGAATGACATTAGAGATGAAATTTATAGTTTCTTTCTACCAGAAATTTTGGTAAAATTCTTGATAAACCCTATATATGAGAAAATTTTATGCAAATTTGGATGTAGAAGAATTTATTTATCTAATTACAAATCGGGTCAAAAGAGTTTGACCTGGCCCCGACCCGAGCCCTATTTAAGTGCTTCAAACATGTCCCAAACTGATCAGAACTCACTGATTTGTGATAGATTGGGGATTTTTTTTCCATCCACAGTGGGGGTGGTGGTTCGTAGATTTTACTATTTGTTTCAATTTTACAGTTTATATACAATTGTTTGACATTTTTTTGATCAAATTTATAATTAAATCATAAATTATCTCATTAGGAAAAAAAAATTAAAGTATAATTAACGATGTAACACCTCAAATCCGATATACAACTAATTAAGATGATACTCAGTCAAAAAACCTTTAAACCTACACATTGTAAAGGTTAATAGTTCCCACAAAATAAAGTTTTCAACAAAAATCTAGTATAAACTCTAAAAGGTTTTCAAGGTCTAATATATAATAGAACGGTTTAATAAAAATCCAATCCTTACAATTATGATTCCACTAATAAAAACTATAGTGTCTTTTGATAAACAAAAATAGTAAAAAAGCCTTTAATGATGAACTCTTCTACTGAAGCAACTCCAAGATACTAATTATTCATCATCCATAAAACTGGTTTACTTTATTAAAATGGTGATAACGAGGGGGGAACCATTAACTGAGTAAGTAAATCCTGCATAGTATTTTGATTTGAGTTAATTATACTCAACCTACTTGAGGTTTGACTAATTACACTCGAAATCAAAGTTTACATTAATTGACACTGACCTCCCTTCACGTTAACTTTAACCGTTAGAATAAATGTTGACTTTTGTTAAATTTATTAAATGACCAAAATACCCCTATTAATTAATATTATTAAAAAAAAAATTTCTTTATTAAAAAAAAAATTAATGGTAGAATCCATATTGGATCTCCACCAAGAACAAAAAAAAATAAAATTTAAACATTCGAACCCTTATGGGTTCGAGATCGAACCCTTCTGGGTTCGTCTTCAAACCCAGAAGGGTTCGTCTGGGTTCCACGAACCCAGAAGGGTTCGAATGTTTCAAAAAAAAAAATTTCTTGGTAGAGATCCAATTTGGATTCCACCATTAATTTTTTTTAATAAAGAAAAAAAAATTGATAATATTAATTAACATGGGTATTTTAGTCATTTAATAAATTTAACAAAAGTCAACGTTTATTTTAATGGTCAAAGTTAATGTGAGGGGAGGTCAGTGTTAATTAATACAAACTTTGATTCCGAATGTAATTAATCAAACCTCAAGTAGGTTTAGTGTAATTAACTCATTTTGATATTGATGGAGTTCAATTATAATCCTTAATTAAAGACATATAACAATGATTTCTAGTGCTAAGTTAAATTATGTATATAAACATTGATAATAAATTAATCATTAAACAGATGTCTCATAAGATATGGTATAATCATTAAATAGAATAATAAATAATTAGCTCATGTCTTATAGTCTCATAAGTACTCAAATTACACAGCAATAACAATAACTGTCACTATTATTTGGGTGACGTGATAATAACAATAACAATAATGCTAAAAATGTGTGTTTTCATAGTTTAAAATATATGCAGAATACGAATTAATTTACTTAACTCGAATAAGAAAAAATCAACTCTTAACATTATAAACTTAAGAATCACTTGAATCTATACAAATTTCAAATAACAATACATGCATAACTTTATCACTAAAATAATTTCAATTGGATTAAAAGACTTTGCTCAGATAGAACTTAAAACCCAATGGTTTCCACCTAATTTTTAACACTGCCCACTCTCTATTAAAAGATTTTAACTAATTTTCTACATCTCCAAATTTTGTAAGTTTTTACAGCGCTAACTTAGACATTTAAAATATGCTACTGTAAATTTTAAAGTATTTCGTGATTATTAACATATAAAAAAATTTATAACTGTCCAATAGAGTTTATATTTTGACCCCTATCTACTCCAAAACTTAAAACCATATCTGTAGCCATTAAAAAATCCCAAAAATTTATATGTGTCAGTAGACATATAAGTCTTTCTACATATAAAGCTTTAAAAGTTTCTTAAATGAATAACCAACTCTAAATATTTTTAATCCAGAACGAAGGAACTGATTTGTTTAGAAAATATATAAAAATTCAAATAAACCACTACCGTCAGCGGGACAAACTTCAAATCATTTTAAAGATCTCTACTTTTATCAACAAAACACCTTTCTTCAAGATACAACTTCGTTCACTGTTTCTTTTTTTTTTTTTTGACTTTGTTGGGGTTAGTGTTCAATATTTTGTTATAACCAGTTTTGAAAAATTATTTATGTACTTTATAGATAGGTTGCATATACACTTTGGCCAAAGTTTATAGATGTTTAAGCAATTTGCCCTTTAAGTTTAAATAATATAGAACTTGTATAATTGCCCTAAATTTTTCACCAAATTTTTTCTGGTTTTCAAACTTTAAACTTTCTAATTTTTTTGGGCAAATTACACTAACACCCTTTATATATCGTTTATTGCACGTACTGGCAACCTTTCCTTTTATTATATAAATATCCCCTGAAAATCATTGACCGAGGCATTGACTAACCATAAAGTTAACGGTTTGATTAAAAAGACCATTTTGCCCTCAGTAAAAAATATTTAAAAAAACCTTAAACTAAAAAAAAAAAAAATTAAAGTTTGAAGATGAATATCTGGGTTCGAAGACGAACCTATATTTCTGGGTTCGTCTTTGAACCCAAATTACTAGGTTTGTCTTTAAACCCAGATTACTGGGTTCGTCTTCGAACCCAAATCGAACCCAGATCATTGAGTTCGAAGACTAACCTAGGGTTTTGGGTTCGTCTTGGAACCCAGATTTCTGGGTTCGATTCGAACCCAGAAATTTGGGTTCGATTCGAATCTATATCTATAGATTTAAATTTTTTTGGTTCTTTAAATCTATATCTGAGTACCTTGTGGCCGGACTTTTACTTACCTCCCGAGTTAAGCGGGATTAGTCGGATTTAACCAGAATACCCGTGGATAAAACCAAAAAAAATAAAAAAAATAAATAGTGGTTGATTGAATTAAGTAAATAATTGAGTCTCACTCGGTCACTACGAAACTAAAAACTGACATGCCACTTTCAAAAAAAAAAAAAAATGACATGCCCAAGCCTATAAGGAGAGGAAAAATGAACCTAGAAAGCAGCTATAAATAACTCTTCAGAATAAACTAGGTCATAGCCACAACCACCAGACGCCTTCTTTCTTTTACTTCAGCAGAGCGAGTGAAGATGCCGGCTGGTCATGGTTTGAGGTCACGAACAAGGGATCTGTTCGCTCGTGGATTCAGGAAGAAGGGTTACATCCCTCTGTCCACCTACTTGAAGACCTACAAGATCGGCGAATACGTCGACATCAAGGTTAATGGAGCCATCCACAAGGGTATGCCCCACAAGTTCTACCACGGTCGCACTGGCAGCGTCTGGAACGTCACCAAGCGCGCTATCGGTGTCGAAGTCAATAAGCAGGTCTCTCTTCTCTATCCTTCTTTTTTCTATTTTTATTTATACTTTCTTGTTAATGAGTTAGTTTCAGGGGTTTACAATCTTACTAGAGAAGATGACGTCTTACATTTGATGTTTTGTCGAAGTTGATTTCTAGGCAGAATATACATTAGTACCATTTCTGCTATTTGATGTTTGCTGATGACTGGGTTTTATCTTAAATTTTTGTTTGAATGTATTATGATTGTGTTGGGATAGCCTAACAAAATAATTCTTTTCTTCTACTGTATTGAACCCAATGCTTTAGATTTCACTTGACTTTTGCTGTTGTTTGATCTGTTATTTTAAATTCCATATTACCTGCTTCTGATGACAGCCATTGACATGGGGAAAATTTTTCATGAGTGAAATCTACTTTCGTTTGGATAGAAGATATGCATTGATTGTTTGTGCTTCTAGCATACTTCCATGATGATTGTACTAAATAATTTGCTTTATCATTTTTTTTTCTTGGAGTGATTGTTGTTATGTTCATGGTTATACATGTTTTGTCAGGCATATGTACTGAATATCATTTGCTTGTATACAGGTTGGTAACAGGATTATTAGGAAGAGGATTCATGTGCGAGTGGAGCACGTTCAGCCTTCAAGATGCACTGAGGAACTCAAGTTGAGGAAGAAGAAGAACGATCAACTCAAGGCTGAAGCTAAGGCCAGAGGAGAGGTCATCAGCACAAAGAGGCAGCCAGAGGGCCCTAAACCAGGATTCTTGGTTGAAGGTGCTACGTTGGAAACCGTTACTCCCATTCCTTATGATGTTGTTAATGATCTTAAGGGTGGCTATTAGGTTTGTTTTATTGCTGCAAACTTTTGCGGACTGGATCAACTTATCAACTTATTTGGATATATGTTTATCCCAATTAGTTTTGTTTTTGAATCAGATAGGCATAATTTGTCTTCATTTTATATTAGAGACCAGGGATGCTTTTTATTGCAAAGTTATATGTTTCTAAGTTTGGAGATGTTCTTAGAATTAATTTTCATGTGATTGTTTTTATTGGCCGAGGGTAGTGGAAATGCTATTGAAGCTTACTTCATTGTCTTGAAACTGTGGTGTGAGGATTTATTTTGGCGAAAAATGTAGTTTTCTATTCGGGTAAGGTCTTTCTCTTTTGACTTGTGTGAAATTATTCTTTGTTAAGCGCGACTAAATTGAAACTAAGATGTATGGTTTGTTCCCTCAATTCGGTTGATATTGGATTTGTCTCTTGCAAACTGTAGCCTGAGTTTTAAAGAGAGGCCTTAAATTCTCTCTTTTTTTGACATCTTGAGAGGTTGAATTTGAGGTGTAAATTTGTAATATACCCAAGTGATTGTTGTGTAGTATAATTGTTCTTGAGAAATATGTTATTTCTTTTTGTTTGTGATTATCACTCACCATAAAACTGAGGATTGTGGTTGTTATAGAGAGATTCAGTGCTCAAAATTGATCTTTGTCGGTTACTCTGAAAAACTTTGGCTTGATAGGTGTCCGAACTTTTTAAAACCCAATCTTCCTCTTTGCAGTTCACAGCATCAAAGAAAAAAATCTCTCTGAGACTTGACGTGGTGTGTTTGTCATATACAAGTACATTAAGGGTAATTTGAGAAAATGAAAATAATGAAGAACAATCCAAAACCTGCCTCTTGATTCAATTTAGTTTGAATTGCTTGATTAAATACGAGAATGCTATTACGAAACTAAATGAACTACAACAACATATTGCTGGTCCTGTTTACCAGTGTTTTTAGCTCTCTCAAACTCAATTGTCGTGGTAATTAAAATGAGATGACTTGAAGTTTCGAAATGGCACAGTTTAAGAGTATATGCAAAGGAAAGAATATATTCTCCAGTCAAGAAGCTTGTGACAAGTACTTGAGAAAGTGACTTAGAGATTCTACCATCCCATCCCATTTATTCTTTCTTTTAACAAAATCTTCTGTAATCATTGGTACGTATTTTCAAGCTGCTTATCAACCATTTTTGTGACATTGAAGACACTCACTGCACATAACACAACAACTTCTATTTCTTACACATACAATATCTGGAGTCAGGATCACCAAAGATGAGAATATTCTCCATGTTCATCATCCCCCTTCTGCTGCTACTTGCCTCAGGTTCTTCAAACCCTGTTAATTTATTCTTCATTGTTATATTATATTTTCAGTTCAGTTTTCAAGCATCCAAAATATGTTGTCCATATTTGCTTTTCTTTTAACAGTTGATAGTATTTGTATCACAGCTTTGGCTATTCATGGTGTGGATGCAGCAAGGATTCCGGAGCACACGTGCCACAAGGAGATTGATTCGAAGAAATGTGACTTGCAGAAATGCATCCAGGAATGCTCAGAAGAACCTAATGGTGTGGGAGAGTGCAAGCAGTCCATTTGTTTTTGCACTTACTACTGCAAAAATCCCCCTATGTGATTCATTTCTCTCTTGCCTTTTATTTTACAAGTTAAAATCGTCAGTATCTGGATATGGTTAATTTCCCTCAGAATTAGTAGGACTGCTAAGAGTTTCCAATTTGTAATCTCAGGTGTTATTTTATGTTCAAATTATCTTATGGTTTAATATTTGTCTTTCTTATTTTTAAGACAAAGGTGTATGCTACAAGTAATTCAGTCAAAAGTTGTATGCAACTTTAATTGAAACAAAGACCAAATTTAAGCTCGACTGAGCACAAGTTCAAGCATGCATGGTAAAGTTCGATTCTAATTCTAAGGCAGTTCATATGCAGAGTTGCTTTTGACCATATATATTCAAATTCTAATTAACAAGTTTTATGCGGTTTAGGACAGCTCAAGCATGAATTTTTTTCAAGTTTATAGATTGTTCTTGAGTCGGTAATTTTATTGAAGCAATATCCATTTTTTGTTGTTACATTTCAGGTTACACTTAATAAAATGAGAAATTAGTTTTGGTTTTTGTTCCTCGTGACGAAAGGTCTCATTACTAATAGCCAAAAAAAAAAATTAAAAAAAATAGGCTTAACTAGTACCAGTTGTGCCTTATTTTTTGTCATTGTCTTAAATTTTTTAGCACCAAAGTAAATGAAGGACAAAAATCCCCTTCTAGTTTATCTTTACCACCTTCTCTTTCTCCCGTCATTCTTGAAAACTGTGTATGATACTTTCTATTTAAACTGTGTATTCGATAATCAAAATCTATCAACATTAATTTAGGTTATTTTAATAGTAAAATATTCTCGTAAATTATGGGTGTGGGGGAGTAATATTTGAAGGGTTGATTGCACCAAAGTAACCTAGTTTATCCTTTTGGCAAAATGGAGACATGCTTTCGTCTCTTGAATCTTGACACCATCTCCATAATATAAGATGGATCTCTCTCCATTTTGAAGGAGAATACCTGAATATTTTTTTTATTAAATGGTGGAGATTCATTTTCTTATTTTTTATTATTTAAATAATTAATTTTAGTTAGATAAATAAGAGGGTCTATTCAAACTTTTTTTTAGTTAATAACACATGCCTCCCTTGAGGATTTGTCAACTATAAACGGAGTCAACTTTACCGTTAATGGACAAAGACCTCCCCTGCTGTTAGTTGACTTTAGTCAAACTTAACAGGTACAGAGGTATTTTCGTCTTTTTATACTTTATTAAATAAAGATTAAAAAAAAAAAACTCATCCCTCCATCTTTCAGATGATGGAAGGTTAAGATTTATTTAAAAAAAATTAAAATAATAACAATAAAATTAATAAAAATAAAAATTAAATCTTAGTTAATATAGATCCAATCTCCAGATTGGATCTTTCGAAGCACCCAGATCTAGGTCTTTCGAAGAACCCTACTTCGAAGGGTTCTTAACTGAGTTCTTCCTCTTCATCTTTTTTTTTTTTTTTCTGGGTTGAAGAACCAAGATCTAGGTTCTTCCTCCAATTTTTTTTTTTTTTTTAAAAATTTAGATCTCCATCATGCATTCAAAGATGGACGATAGAGATCTGAAGATTAATTTTTTATAATAATTTTATTTTTTTAAAAAAGAAAAAAATTCTCCACCGTCCATCTCACTTGAGATGGACAGTGGAGATTTAAATTTAAATTTATTTTTTATTTAATAATTTTAATTATTATTGTAGGAGTATTTTGGTCTTTTTAACTGTTAAACCTAGTCAACCGTTAACTCTAATGGAAGTTAACTAATGGCAGATGAGGTCTTTGTCCATTAATGGTAAAGTTGACTCCGCTTGTAGTTGGTAAAACCTCAAGGGAGGTGGGTGTTATTAACTCTTTTTTTTAAGTGATAAATATTGGTAGAATTTAAAGATTCCATAAGATAGATTTTGTAAGAATTCTATATAGGGAGAAATTGCAATCACCCCCCTGACATTTGATCTAGAAACAACTAAAATGAAAAGTTTGCATATTGTTTTAATTTACAAAAGTGTAAATTACCCTTTATTATAAACACAAAAATAAAAACAAAATAAAATACTTTAAAGAGAGGATTAAAAAAAATAAATAAATGTTTAATATTTGTTTTTAGATATTCAAAAAAGCATTTCAAATTGCCCTTTATTATTTTATATTTATTTTTTTTATCCTCTCTTAAAGGTATTTTATTTTGTTTTTGTTTTTGTAATAAAGGGCAATTTAGATATTTTGTAAATTAAAACAAGTAAACTATTAAATTTTAGAGTGGATGCGTAGAATATGCAAACTTTTCCTTTTATCTTATTCTAGATCAAACCTATTGGGGTGGATGCAATTTCTCCATTAGAGTTTGTTGAACATTTCTACATATTTATATAGAATTTGATAGATTTTTAATGATTTGTATTTAAAAAAAAATAATATTTGATTGATAATAGTTTGAAATCAATCAAATTTTATAAGAATAAGTTAAGATTTATCATGTGGCTTTTTATTTATATTTTTCATTTAGAAATCCATCTAATTCCATCACTTAAACAATTTCTACAAAGTTAATGACTTTTTGAATACACCAAGATTTTGATGAAATTTTTAAAGGTCTGGATTGAATACACTCAAATTTTAATGGACTTTTAAAAGTCTTAAATTGAATATACTCAGATTTCGATGGATTCTTTAAAAGTTTAAATTGAATATACTCAAATAAACCTTAAAGTTTCCAGTAACTCTAGATTGAATACATCATCTAAATTTGTCATGATGACTTATTTATTGCCATACCATTAATATATAATTAATTAAAGAAATGATTGCTGAAAATGTTTATTGTTTTTCATAAATAAAAGATTTAGAGCTAATTGCATCGACCTCCCCTGGGGTTTTACCAACTACAAGCGGAGTCAATTTTATCATTTATTGACAAACACCTCCCTGACCTTAGTAAAATTTGGTCAAATGTAACAATTGATAAGAAGAGGTCTTTATTAAAAAAACTCAAAAGTGACTAACGAGAGGGGTCATCTTTGTCAATAAACCTAGAAATAAACTCTGCCTGTAATTGAGTAAACCTCAGGGGAAATAGGTGTTATTTACTCAAAAATTTATTAATGCTAACAACCTGAAGTCCTTGCAAACTTTATTTTTTATGCTTTTTATGTCACATAATTACTAACAATAATATCATATATTTCAAGGTTTCTTTGTCCAAAATTTATACTAAAAAAATGAAATGTATTTAAACTACCATGTTATTCCGATTCAATGTAAGTACAAAATATTTTTTTCATATCCTTTGAAATAATTTTTGCATATTAATTTTTGTTTTAAATCTGACACCAAAACTTAGTAAGATGAGCCACTATAAATGCAGCTTAGAATGTAATTTTTACTACTGAAAAAAGATCTCTACAAGTTATGCGATTTAATGGGAATGTCACTCCCATGTGTGAAAGGGAAAGTGTAAATTAAATTTGAACCAATAGCATTACACATTTAATATGGAGAATTTTAAAATGGTTTTGGATCTGTTAATGAGTCAGGATATCACTTCAACTTGTGATTTTTAGCAAAATTAAGAATTTGAAGCATTACCTTTTCTTTTATTTACATCATTGCGGTACATTTTTTATTAATAAAAGTCAGATTTTGGTAATGTTTAATTGAAATTTAATAGATAACAAAAAAAAAAAATATAAGAGATTATGTAAATAAAACGAAAAGCATAATAATTTTGTTTGCTATTTATGGACTAATGATAAAGGGACTTGAAAAAGAAAAAGAAAAGTGGCATAACCACGCATATACCTTTGCATGATCGTTAACGTGCAATTCTTATGATCAACTAGTGCATATTTGATTTTACTCTCTCTCTCTCTCTCTCTCTCTATATATATATATAGATTAATTAGATAAATATCCCTTTTTTTTGGTACCACTTTCTTCTTATGGATGCATATTAGAATTAATTATTTGACATTTCTTGGCAATAACTAAGAATCTAACAAGTCATCTTGAACTATCTATAAGTAACTTTATATATACACATAAGAAAGAAAGAAAAAACATATAGCTAGGGATGGAGAAGCCAACCCACACCCACTTCTTCATTCTTGTTCTTATTTTCTCAGGTAAAATATATCATTGATCAATTTTTTGCAGTTGCGTTGATGATGTCTGAAGCTGGCGCGGAAGAAGTATGTCACGATATACTACGAGCAGGCGATGAAGGGAAATGTGATGAGGCAACATGTAAGTACGAGTGCTCAAATTTATACCATGGCAATGGAATTTGCACACAGTCATTTGCTAGCATCCTCTGCTTCTGCACTTTCAAGTGTCTTCCTCCCACCACCTCTCTTGATCATCACAACATGTCAACATCCATCACCCTTAAATTGTTATTCTCTCCCAATAGTCTATCTACTTGTCATCCACACTTAATAAAAATTGGCACTTTTTTATATATGTTGTAAAGAGGTTTCATCTTTTTCATTTTTTTTCATTTTTTTTAAGATCCAAATACGAATATGTTTCATACTTTTTAAAAAAATTTAGCTAATAAAACCGGAATTTCAAAATAGAGATTGGTTCGTCCAAGATTTGTTTCACGGGAGTACCCAAAAGAAGCATGACATAAATCATATAGGGTAGTAAGATACAAAATATCAACCTTTGTTCTTTGGTGACTTAAATTGTATTACATTCGGAAGAGATTGGTAGGTAAAACCTGGAATTTTCAATCTTTCAATTCATTATAAATGTAGACTGATGATGAATTCAATTTTATAAATTTATTTCTTGTATAAATTTTTTTATTAATTAATAATTTGATTTTCTTAAGTTTATTATTTGTATTTTATTGGGAGTTTATACTATAAGCATAATTTTTTGAAATTTAATAAGTACTCATAGCTTGTAGAAATTAATTTTTAGGTGACAATATTCATACCCTCTAATTATTTATTATCAAAAATGTAATAATAACTTATTATATATCATACAATATATAATTAGGATTTAGCTACCATACACATGATCATTTTGGTAGAGTTTTAACTTTTTTTTTTTAAAAGCAGCTGTGATTGTAGCTTTTTAAAAAGCAGATGTGGCTGTAGCTATAGCTTTGAAAAAATAATGCTAAGTGTTTGGTACATGTATTTTTAGAAGTGCCGTGGGTTGAAAAGTGTGTATTAAGGTATTTGGTAAACTATATTATTGAATTGATATTGAATTATAAAATGATCAAAATTGACATTTTAGTAAAATTAATTTATTTAATTTATTGATGGAAACTATCTTTACATACATTAAGCATATTTAAATACTTTTACTGTAATTCTAATATGAAAATAGACTTAATTAAATTTATTAATTATATTCAAATATTAGTTATAAAAACTAATTTTTAGATAACAAAGTAAATACTAGTAAGGTTTTTAATTATTTTTTTTTAAATATTGAAGATAAAAAAACTGGTATGGTTTAATTATTTATTTTTTAATTTTAGGCAATTATTAATTTAGTTTTTAAGTTTTGATGAATTATCCAATTTTTTTTATTACAATTACCTTTATTAGTACCGGTGGATCCAAAATTTCTATAAATATATCAATTTAAGCCTTTGACTAATTTTTTAACAGTCAAACTTATAAAAAAGTTAAAAAGACAGTTTTGCTCTTGAATCTATTTAAATGAGTTAAAACTACAATTTTACCATCGAACTTATAAAAATTTGATAACTTTACTTCTACTAATCTCTAATAAAAATATGACATGTGTCAGTAAAATAAAATAATTTATATAACATAATTAATTTAATTTAATTTTAAAAAATAATATATAATTACAAATTAAAAAAATAAATTAAATTTTGTTTACAGATGGATCTTTACCGTCCATCACATAGATGGACGGTGGAGATAATATTAAAAAAAAATAGAATTTAAAAATAATGAAAATTTTTTATTTAAAAAAATAGTTTCATCATCCATACAGATGTCATTATTAGTTCATTTCATTTCAAGCAACCCAGAAACAATGAACTGCAAATGAAAAAGAAGAAAACATCGCACCAACTCCACTCTTTCTCTTTTGCATTTCATCGAATACTTTCAATACCCTCTCAACACCCATATTTCACCTCCCAAGTCTCCAGTCAACCATCACTAACATCCTATTCCAATCTCACCATTATCTCCATTTTCATACTTCATAAGAAATCAAATTCACCTCTGCGAAAGAAATCAAAAATTCAAAGCCACTAAACAAAGTCTAAAAACAATGTTGATTCCACACACACAATAACAACAACCACACAAACAACAGAAGAAAAACCGTACAGACAACAACAATTCATAGCACCTTTCTTATTCTTCTTTTTGTCATTGGTCTCCCCATTATCAGAAAACAAAGTCTGACGATGGAGACCAGCTGGGTGTCAATCTTCGTCGCACCTCTCTGTTATTAGAGACCCAAGTTAGGTCTCCATCGCCAAATCAAATGAGGCGATGTTAACCCAGCTTGGGTCTCCATCTCTCTGTCGATGTTAACCTCTCTTGAGTCTTCATCGATATGGCAATCGAAGGAGACCATAGAGTTCCAACTAGGTTTCCACCTTTGTCGATGGAGACCCAACTGGGGTCTCCATCAATTTGGCGAGTTGGGTCTCCCTCGATGATGTAGCCGTGGAGACCCATCTATAAGTCTCCATTTTGTTTTTTTTTTAGTTGATTAAATTAATTTTATTTAATTTCTATTATATTAACTTAACTCCATCAACTCACCATGGTCATTCATGAAGTGGGAGATGGATATCGTGGAAAAAATAATGACCATAGTGGGAGGATAAGGAATGTCTATATGCTCGTGATGACAAACTATTTCAGCAAGTGGATCAAAGCCAAGACCTACTAGAGAATAAGAGACTTCTAGGTGAAAAACTTCATCTGAAAGAACATTATATGTAGATTCGGCATCCCTAAGGAATCGTCACAGACAAAGGCTCCCTGTTATCTCGTTCGACTTCCAAAACTTTTGTGAAGAGTGGGGAATAAAATTGAGCTTCTCTACTCCATGATACCCACAGTTGAACGGACAGATCGAATCAACAAACAAGACAATTGTTGGGATCCTCAAGAAAAAACTCTACATTGTTAAAGGTCTTTGGGTTGACAAGCTAACCGAAGTGTAACATCCTCAATTTCGTATAAATATGAAAAGTATGGTTGACTTAGTTTTGAGGATGTGAATACGATATTTATGATTTGAGGGGTGGAAAATATAATTAAATGTATGTATATTTTTAAGGTTTCTAGGTGGACCAGGTGGAGCGGTCCAGAAAGAATACATGAAAGAGAAGGAAAATGTTGGCAGTGAGCACCGCGACCAGTCACCACGATCAGGGATCGCGATGAACAGCTCGTGGTGAAAATACTGATTTTGGGCAATGTGCATCGCGACCAGACACCGCGATGGTTGATCGCGATGAAGGCGGTGAAATCACTCCAGTGAGCAATGCGATCAGGTGGCGCGACCACAGGTCACGAGGAGCGGTCGCAATGACCGAATTTTTATAAAAAAAAAAAATAGAGGCGGTGAGAAGCTTCAAGAAGAAGCAAGAGAGAAAAAGAGAAGGAGAGAGACCTGGGGAAAGGGAGAAAGAAAGAAAAAGAAAAGAGAGAGGAGAAAGAAGAGAAAGAAAGAGGGAAAGAGAAAGAAGAGAAGAAGAAGAAAGGAAGAAGAAGAAGAGGAGGAAGAAGAGAAGAAGAAAGGAGAAAGAAAAGAAGGAAGAGAAGGAAAAGGGAAAAGGAAAAAGAAAATTCAGGAAAGAAAAGTTCGTAAAACTGGTATCCAGGTTGGTGTACATTGATTTTTGAACTTGTTAAAAATTTTCATTATATGTTTTGATTTGAATTTCTATATTTTGGTCAAATTGAGTTTGAAAATTTAATTATGGATTTTGTATAATGATATTTCATTTACGAATATTGTTAGAAATTGTTTGGAAATGAGTATGAAATATTTTGGTATAATTGAATTTCGTTTATAGTTTATGTTTTTGAATAAATCGCTTTAAGAATCATATTTGGAAATGATTTTGGAATAATCTAATACCATTAATAATTTGTAAATGATATTTGAAAATAATTTTAAATTATATTGATAGAAGTATTGATGAAAGTTTTGGATTTTTGAATAATTTTGGTAATAATGTTGGATTATTTTAGTATTCTTGAATTCCTGTGATATTGTATATTTTTGAATATGTTTTACAATTATTGTTTTATGAATATTATTGTTTCTGAAATTGATGAATCTTTGTGAATTAAAAGTATTGATCCGAAATAAATGAATTAGTTTGATATGAAAATTTTGAATATTGTGTATTGGAAACGGCTCTAGGATACTTGAACATAGAAAACGGATATAGGAGGTTGGTATACCAGCTGGGTTATTTCAGCAGTACTGCACCGATATTGATCTTGATGCTGATATTATATACCTCTCCAAGGATTCGTCCTGGGGTAGGGAGTATGTACCTTCCTAAGGATTTGTCCTGGGATAGGGAGTTATGTACCTCCCTAGGATATCGAACACTCGGTCCTAGGGTAGGGAGTTATATGTACCACTCTTGGATGGAGCAGGCCTAACTGCCGGTCCTAGGGTTGGGAGTTATGTTCGACAGACAGCCACTGAGAGGTCGAACGACCCATATTCCAGTCCTGAAATTATGTTGAGTATACCAAAGGGTCAGGATTGAAATGAATGGAATAAAATGTTTATAAACGAATTTAGAAATTTCATTGATTAAATTGAATAATAATATGTTTTTATATTTCGTACGATTTATTTCATTGATTGATTTGAGTAATGATATATTTTTATATGTTAGTGTTATGACATTTTATTTTGGAAATTTATTTGAGTTGCATATAATATGTTTGAATATAACGTTATTTTGAAAAGCTATTTCGTGAATTTTATTAATGTTTTAGTGTACACCAATTAAGCGATATGCTTAGCGCGTTGATTTTTATCACGCGTAGGTAGAAGAGGTTCCAGTGAATAAAGAACTGAAGAGTTGAGAGCTGCAGAAGAAGAGTCAGAATCACATTACTTGGGTAGTTTTATTTAAACTTTGTTTGTAAATTAATTACTTAAGCATGCATATACAGAAGTTTGTAAAATGAGAATATATGAGTTTTGTAAATATTTGTATAATAGTTTATGTTTTATAATGTTTGTAAATATATAAATTATGTATGGTTTTATTGAAAGTGTTTGGGAAAGTCGCACTATATGGAAGAGTGCGCATGTGATTGAAAAATAAGATTTTGAAGTGTTTGTTATTATAATATTTGCGTTTTTGTTGAAAACAGGATTTTTGGAAAAAAAATCAAAAAAACAGAGGAAACTCTGGCAAAATTTTTCAAATGGTTTTGGATGGGCTTACTATGAAAAGGGATTTTAAAATATAAATTATTTGGTTTTCAAATTATAAACAGAATTAAGAAAAGTTTTGAAAACCCGTTAGCGCTCCCTGGGTCGATCCAGACGGGTCGAGTCAGGGGGTGTTACACGAAGTGCTATAGTCCTACAGAACCACTTCTAAAATGTCAACCAGACATACACCTTTCTCCCTCATATACGGATCCGAAGTTGTACTCCCAATAGAAGTCAAGCTACACTTTGCCAAGCAGGAGCTCTCAATTGAAGACTCGAATTACAAGCATTGATATGTGAGCTCGACACGCTCGACGAACATCGGTATGAAGACACTATCTGCTTAGCTTCATATCAGCAGATAGTCACTCGACACTATAATAAAAATATACGCATCCGAGAATTTAACGAAGGGGACTGAGTTCTACATCCAGTGTTTAAAGCACCAAAGAACAGGGAACATGCAAACTCGGCCTGACATGGGAAGGGCTCTACCAAGTTAGGAAAGCTGTCAGACCAAGGGCATATAAACTTTGAGACATCGATGACATCAACAACTACTGGAATGATATCCACCTATAACTATATCATTTTTAAACTCTATCTTTTACTTATTGATTTTTCTTAAACATAAATATTACTAACTTGAGCGTTAGAGGGCTGTTGGTCACAACGGCCAACGGTCGACATAGACCATATTCGAACAGATTGAAGCCACAGTTGCAATCTTGCACTCTAGGCAAGCCAATGCGCTCAACCATCTAATGCTCAACTCACAAGCTTTACTCTACACAAGCATACCAAGTACAAGCTTTAACTATTTTCGATGAACGAGAAATCTTAAAATATTGAAACTTTAACACTTAAGACTATAGGAGTAACCAACTGTACCTATTATAGTTTTGTTTGACATATACACGTTGATCTTCAAGTATATAGTTGCATTCAACAAAACCATGTAAACCAACTCTACACATGAGCTATATTATTAATTTGCATTTATGCTCTACACATGAGCTCGTTTTCATTCTACATATGAGCTCCTTTCTATTCTACTCGACATTTACAAAGTTTACTTGGTCAAAATTGGAGGTTAAAAAGAAAACTTATGGCAGCGGAGGTTTTAAAATTATTTTTTCTTTTTACTTTTAAAAGCACTTTTCAAGAACCAATTTTTACTTTTAAAAACGTATGGCAGCGGAGGTTTTAAAATTATCTTTTCTTTTTTACTTTTAAAAACACTTTTCAAGAACCAATTTATTCATATACGATTTCGAATGATTTAATACCTTTGTTTCGTTTTTGATTGTTTGATCCTTTTTGTTACCACCAAATCTTTCGAGCTATAACCCGCGGTTTGACAATACATGTGTGGGTACGTCATGGATACAGAGTTGGAGGAGGAAAAAACAAGCGAAAAAGACAGCACCTTGTTCTTCTATGGCCGGCCGCACCCTGCAAGAAAGTAAGGAGAAAATAAAAAAAATAAAAAAATAATAACTTTTTTCTTTTCTTTTCTTTGTGTTAGCCGAACACCTCTAGGTTTTGTGCCTAGGGTTTGGTTTTTCACTTGCTTGCTTTTTCTGATATAATGACTCTTTTATATCAGTCTCTAGCTTTAAGTTTGACCATGTTAAATAGGATTCTAAATCCTATTTAATTTGGCCACAACTAGCGCTTGAACTCTTGACCTCTAGGGATAATTAAATAATCTTATTATTTAGTCACTCCCTTTTATTTTATCAATGTTCGATATTGCAACCTCCTATTTAATAATTAAATTAATAATTTTGAATTATTAATCTTTTTTTAATTATTAAATTATTAATTAAATAATCATATTATTTAATCAATTCTATTTAATTAAAACGCATTACTTTCGTAATACTATTAATTAGACTATCTAATTAATTTACCACGAACCTCGTTACCAACAACCTTAAAGGCTAGTAAGAGAACCTAATAGATCTATAGTTTTGAGCTCTAATAATACTTACAAATATTAATTAAAACTCTTTAATTAATATTTCATGATTATTAACCTCGAAATTATTCCACTAAAAACTCGAGGCTGAACTTTCGAAACTGCAGATGTTTTACACAGTTTGAAATCTTAGTGTCCATCGATATAGCTAATTACATATGGTGTGATCCTTCACAAGTTGTAACATCCCGGATTGCGGGTAATGACTTTTTGATATATATGAAATATGTGAAAATAAAATTTTACTATTTGAGGGGGTGTAAAGGTAATTAAATGTATGTTTATTTTATGATTTCCAGTGGACCGGATTGAATAGTGAAAAATGAAAAATTGGAAAACTGAACCAGAGAGCATCGCGACCTGGTCACTGCGACCACAGGTCGCGATGGCTCGCTCGCGGTGAAAAACGCAAAATCTGGCAGTGAGTACCGCGACCAGTCACCGCGACCACAGGTCGCGATGGCTTGCTCGCGATGAAAATGGCAAAACCTGGCAGTGAGCAACGCGACCAGCCACCGCGACCACAGGTCGCGATGATATTGTCAAAAACAGGCAGAGAGCAACGCGACCATTCGCGCGACCAGGGCGCGCTCGCGACGAAGGCGGTGCGCGCACTCCAGTGAGTGTCGCGACCTGGTGCCGCGACCACAGGTCGCGACGGCGGTCGCGGTAGCGAAAAAAAATATAAAAAAAAGAAGTGGCTTCTCGAAGAAGCCAGAAATCATCACAGAACAGAGAGAGAGAGAGAAGAGCGAGAAAAAGAAGAAGAAGAAGAAGAAGAAGAAGAAGAAGAAGGAGAAGAAGAAGAGGAAAGAAAGAGAAAAGAGAGAAAGTAAGTGTAGGAGAAAGGAAAAGGAAAGACGAAATCGTAGAACCGCGATTCTCGAACGAAAAGACGGTACCGAGGTTGGTGTACGTTGTTTTTCGAAATCGTTACGAAAAGTATTTCGTTATCGTTTACGTTTTTGTTTTCGTTACGTTTCTCGTTTTCGTTTAGAGTTCGATTTCATTAATTGTTTCCGATTTCAATTTCGTTCATTGTTTTCGATTTTGATTTTGTTAAATGTTTGCGATTTCGATTTTCGATGTGTAAAAATTGATGATTGATATACTTATGGTTGATTATGGAAAGATTTTATACGAGATCGCATTTGTTTGTGTTTCGAATATTTCCGATTTCGTTTTAAACAGTTGATTTAGACTTGTATGTGAATATTGTTCATATTTCTTGAAGTTTATTATGTGATTTATATGACTATTGAATGATTATCGATTATTGAGTAATTATTGCGAAATTGATTGTGAATTTGGTTTATCGAAACGGCCCTAGGATACGTAGACATAGAAATGGATATAGGAGGTTGGTATACCAGCTGGGTTTTATTGAGCAGTACTGCGCCGATAGTGATTGATTGATATTGATGATATTGATGTACCTCCTCTTGGATTCGTCCAGAGGCTGGGAGATACGTACCTCCTCGGGATTCGTCCCGGGGGTTGGGAGTTAATGTACCTTCCCAAGGATTCGTTCCTGGGATAGGGAGCTATGTACCTCTCTAGGTTCCGTACCCACGGTCCTAGAGTTGGGAGACACGTACCTCCTCAGAATTCGTTCTGGGGGTTGGGAGCTTGACCCATATTCCAGTCCGTATATGTTTAGTATTCTAGCGGGCCAGAATTGATTTGGAATTGAAAAGTGTATTGAATGTTTTTATTGAACGAAAATTATATATTGACCTCATTACTGAAGTTCAACTGCTTGAAATTATTATATACTTTGATTCTGAAATTTAATTGTTTTAAACATGATTTGAATTGACATATATATATTGTGATTTATTTATTATTAAAAGTTATATATGTTTCCATATTGAGATTTAGTACACCCACTAAGCTTTATGCTTAGCGCGTTAGTTTTTGTGTCTAACGCGTAGGTACCAAGAATCCGGACGAAGGTAAAGACTGAAGAACTGGAAGAATTGCAGACCGAGTCACAGGATTGTACAGTTGGGTAGCGATATTTTTGTTATGTATATATATTCTGAAAGCATGCATATATAAGGAATTGTAAATATGTTTTGTAATATGTTTTTAATTAATTACTTTACGATTTCTGAATGTCTGTATATATATATATATATATATATATATATATATATATATATATATATATATATATATATATATATGAAAGTTTGAACTGTTTTATTTTATAAATTGTGATTGATAAGTCGCACTAAACGGCAGAGTGCGCAATTGTTTGAAATTGCTATTGAAATGTTATTGAGAATTGTTTTTGAATTGAATTGTGTTAAAACAGGTTTTTGGAAAGTCCGAAAAACAAACGGTACTCTGCCGAATTTTCGTAAAAAGTTTATTTAGTGTTATGGGCTCACTTGAAAAGGATTTCTAAACTGTTTATGGGCTCACAATGATTTTTGAAATGTATAAAACTGATTTTTAAAAAAAGTTTTGAAAGTCCGAGTGGCGCGCCCCGGGCCGGTCCGGCCGGATCGGGTCGGGGGGTGCTACACAAGTAGTTCATAACTAGAGCTGGGTCATAATGTCCGCTATACCCCTTTAGTTATATCTTTTCCTTTAAGCACTGTTGATTCTCTAATGAACAATTAAATCTTATCTTCCTTACGGAAGAATGAGAGAGCTCATAATTGTTTAAGTCTCGAATCATCCCTTAGGGGAACTACTCATCTGCTTCAGTCAAGAAAGAGTGGATTCCGATATTGTGTTCAGACCTTCCTAGCCACAAGCCAAATCATAACTCTAAAATACAGATGTATTGATCGAGAAAATTACATATGATATCATTCATGGTAAATCAAAAGCCACGATCTAACCTGAAGGAGTCTATAAGGCACTCGGGATTAAGATCACTTATAAATAGCCATCATATGTCGATATATATAAATCTCATCTGCTAAACAGATATTAGTAAGAGATTCATATAAATTGTGACCTAGTCCTATATGATCTCATCATATACGGTGCCTCCATTATCATGTCAACTACATGAATGATCTAAGATAAGAAAATTGTACATTACAGGATGGACCGCAGCAGTAAATCAACCACAAACTAAGTACCCAGCTTTGTTTGCTCTCTACGGACTCTTTAGATTGTAAGTATCAAAATGAATCCTCTTGTATACTTAGATTGAGATTATATTTTGCAATATTGGATGTTACGCGCACATTATATAAGTATATGAACTTAAATGAACTACTTTTATTTGAATAAAGAATAATTATTTTTATTAATATTTAATCTCATTTACAATTACAAGTCTTTACAGCATAAATCTTAACAAAAATTTCATTGCCGGTTATTTATGAATGGTTCACTCAACAAGTTTCATATGCAATTTGTATAACTATTTCATTCGACATCGTTTTATATGCAATAATTTATCCATACATAAAGAATATTCTGCTCGACAAAATTGCGAGAAGTAAAAGCTTTACTTAAAGCAAAATTCAAAATTGAAATATAAAAATGGCACATGGTCTTGTTCGACAAAAAAAAAAAAAAATATATATATATATTACAAAAACTGAAATAAAGATCAACCTGGGCTTCATCCTCCTCATTCTCTCGCTGCAGTTGCTGCTCAACACAATTTGCCTCTGCATTTTCCATATGCGCATCGTCGACGGTCGTGGTCACCATAGCTCCCTTTCCGATCACCGGGTCGACATCTTTACCATCTTCGGCCTCTAAAGCATGGAGTTCCTCTCAGGTTGTAATATCTTTGTCCGACCTCTTGTGGTCGACCCGACCCACTTTAAACTCCAACATGAGTTAAAACTTCATTTTCACGGCAACAACCTCAGTTATCGTCTCAACCTTTTTAATGAGAATATCAGCCTCCTCCTTGTGGACGCGACGGAGCTCGACATCAGCCGCCTCCAACTTGGCTACTCTTTGCTGGAGCTCCTCCACTTTGGATCGACCATACCGCTCGGCCTCTCTCATGCCTTTGCTTCAGCCTTAGCTACAGAAAAACTTCAAAGAGTCGACCTCTCTCCTAAGAGTGGAGTTCAACTCCTTGAAGTCCCTCATCTTCTTTATGCTTGACACCGGCTCCTTTTTTAAGTAGAGGTGAGCTTCAAGTGCCTGCAAAAGGAAAAGACTTATCCTAAAAGAAAAAATTAGATAAACGAAAATTTACTTTGACAAAAAAAAACAAAAGAAACTCATATAGTAGGCATTAGAGAGACCCTAGTCGAGAACTTTCGCTGGGCCCATCTTCTTGAGCCGAGCTGCGTCCTCAGGGAAAAGCAACTGGCTGACCCCATCCAAGAGAGACTTTGGGTAGGATATGGGGGACGCCCCAGTAAGAAACCTAAAGGCGATATCCAACCTTCAGTCTCCTCAACATCGATCACCTTCTGCTTCTTCTTTACAGGTTTCCCTGAGCTTGACTCAAAATCCGATCTCAACAGAGAGGTGGACCGGAGAGCTCTCTGGAGCTCTAGTAATACAACAGATTTCTCCTGCTCTAGCGCCTCATCACCTTAGTGGATTCAGGAATGCTCACTTTTAAGCTCGACATGGAGGCTGTGGCGAAAGCATGCTCGACGTCAGATATGGGAGAAATGAATTCGGCACTAGAAAGCAGCTCGAATTCGCGTCTAATCCAGGCGTAAGTTATTAAATCTATGAGGAGATAAAAGAGATACCTTACTTGTTGAGGTCGGAGTAGGCCCACATTCGACTCTCCCTCAAGTTGTCCTCGCTTAACTGCCGCTTCCAACTCCGCTCAGCCGGCTCGACCACGAAAATAGCTTTATGCGCTTAACACTATTCAAACCTTCAGTAGCATGGGATCGATTCACACCCTTTGACAAAAGAAGAAAAGAACAATTAGTAAAAAGAAAAATATATAAATAAAAGGTTAGATCAAAAGAGCTCTTACACTCGAATACTCCCCAGGTGTCCTCCAGGACGACCTAACGTATATCCCACAGTCGAAGGGACTTGACACTAAATGACCCTTGCAAGGAAATACATGTCCTTCCACCTACAATCGTTCATCGTGAGATTAGAAACCAAGTGAGGCCTATAGTGCCGAGCTGCAATCACTTAAAGGTCGCGTTCGGTTTCGTTTTCTTTCACATAATATGAATAGAATAGATTGTCAAGCGTGAAGGAACTTCCCATTCTTCTCATGGAATACCTTGACCGCTAGTAGAAGCCTCAACCTGTATGGTATCAGCTAACTTAGCACCAAGTTGAAATACTGAAGCAACTGTCGAGTCAAGAAAGGGATGGGGAAATGGAGTCCCTGTCTGAAAGAAAGCTCGTAGAAATAGGTTCACCTTGGAGTATCCCAGTCCGGCAGCTCTAAGGAGGTCGGAAGTCTCAGCTCGATCGAATTAGGTATTCCACATTGGAACTTGATTTTTTAAAGATCTGAGGCACATAGTTTAGAGCTCAGATTTTGCTCGAGAGCAAGTGAAGAGTTGTCGACGTGGACAGCACCGCATCTACGGCCAGGTTGGTATGCCTGATCTCATCAGCTACCCGTGTCTCTCGACACTCTAAACCTCATATCTTGATTGGCTTCTCGGGCGCCCTTTCCACTAAAAAGCCCGTAGCATTTACAGTCGACAGAGCCACCAGATAGCTATCCGTCGATTCCCTACTCGACGTAGGCAACCCAGCTTATTCATCAATCTCCATGATTATTGCATCCTTATCAGGTGTAACACCCCCTGACCCTGACCCGGCTGGATCGACCCAGGGAGCGCTACCGGGTTTTCAAAACTTTCTTATTTCTGTTTATAAACTGAAAACCATATAATTTGTAATTTAAAAATCTTTTCAAGTGAGCGCATCAAAAATAAACTTTTTATAAAAATTTTGGCAGAGTTCCGTTTGTTTTTCGGATTTTCCAAAACCTGTTTTTCAAATAAAATCTCAAATCACCAACAATTCACAAACACTTCAAATCTCAATTCATTCAAATGCGCACTCTGCCGTTTAGTGCGACTTTCCAACACTTTTTATAAAATAAAACGATTCAGACGTTAATATTTACAAACATTCTAATAACAAAAGACAGAAATTATAAAATAATTAATTACAGGACATAAGTATAAAACATATTACGAAACATATTTACAAATCCTCCGTATATGCATGCTTTCAGAATATATATACATATAACAACAATATAGCTACCCAACTGTGATAACTCTGGGACTCTGTCAGCAAATCTCTCTCTCTTCAGTCTTTAGCTTCTTCAGGATCCCTGGTACCTACGCGTTAGAAACAAAACTAACGCGCTAAGCAAAGCTTAATGGGTGTACACTCAATAAAATTCAATAACATATAAACACTGGATTGTAAATTCAGAAGTTCATAAAGATGTATATATATATATAAATAAACAATATAGCTTTATCAAAATTTCAGAAATATAAATATGTATAGAAAACACATTATAATATAATTGAAAATCACTACATGTTAAACTCAGAAATTCAGATACATATATAACGAAACCATAAAACTTAAATACAGAATGGCAGAAATATATTTATATATTCAAGAGTTTCTGGATTTCAGTTTCAATATCATTTCTTTCTTTTTCCATAACGTTTTCTAACTATCAATTCTCAAATGGGCCCTTGATACATATACCAGGGTTCGCAGGACTGGATTACGGGTTATTCGGCATCGGAACCAACAGGAACTGCCCGCTGAAATGGTATCCCTATACAGATGTTATTTCCGACATCGGAACCAACTGGAACTACCCGTCGGAAACAGCTTCACTCAAGGATTGGCCACAACGGTGACTACTAATAATCCATAGAGTGATATCAATACAGAAAGATCGGCGCAGTACTGCTAATATACCCAATTGACATGTCAATCTCCTATATCCAAATATCCCTATACATATATCAAGGCCTTTAAAACTCATAACAAAACGATTCTTTGGTTTCAGAGATTGACGAAAACTATTTTAAATCAAAATCCATAAATAAGAAAATCAAACAACAATTGGAAATTAGGGTTTTGAAACACAAAATTTTATTCGACTTTTCACAATAATAAAATAAGGCACAATCACTCAACAATATATAAACAAAATGCAATACGAATATATTCACAAATCAATACGAATATATAAATAAAATCCATAACAATATTTTTAACATACTAAATCGAAACTTTTTCTCAAAATAAGTTCGAAATCGTGTGTACACCAACCTGGATACCGTTTCCCTTCAACGAATCGCGTTTCCACGTTTTCTTTTCCTTTCCCTTCCACCTTTTCCTTCTTCTTCTTCCTCTTCTTCTTCTTTCTTCTTCTTTCTTCTTTCTTTCTTCTTCTTTCTTCTTCTTTCTTTCTTCTTCTTTCTTTCTTTCTCAATCTCTCCTCTCTCTTCTTTCTATTCTGTGTGTTTTCTGGCTTCTGCGAGAAGCCACTCTTTTTTTTTTATATTTTTTTAGCCATCGCGACCGTCGTCGCGCCACCAGGTCGCGGTACTCACTGGAGCGTTTGCACCGCCTTCATCGCGAGCACACCTCGCGGTACCTAGGTCGCGCTAGTGGTCGCGTTACTCACTGCCAAATTTTGACATTTTCATCGCGAGCAGTTCATCGCGACCTGTGGTCGCGGTGACTGGTCGCGATGCTCACTGCCAAAAATCTCATTTTCCACCGCGAGCAAGCCATCGCGACCTGTGGTCACGGTGACCAGGTCGCGATGCTCTCTGCTTCAGTTTTCCTTTTTCTTGCATCATTTTTTTGGACCGTTCCATCTGGTCCACTTGGAAATCATAAAAATAAACATACTTTTAATTACATTTACACCCCTTCCAATCACAAAATTTATTTTCACATATATAAAATTAATTATCCGAAATCCGGGATGTTACATCAGGACTCGACATGCATCCAAACATAATCGAGCAAAAGTAAAACTTAAATGCATACAAGGGAGATCGACCCTAAGTTAAACTAAGAGCTAACGTCAAAAGTATATTGCTTAGATCGACATAGCACAAGTTTTAGCACAGCGCTCGACTCTAAAGACCCTAAAACAGTAATCAGAAAGAGGAAATTGTTGAAGTGTAAACTTGTT
Organism: Xanthoceras sorbifolium; assembly: GCA_003430845.1. NCBI lineage: Eukaryota > Viridiplantae > Streptophyta > Magnoliopsida > Sapindales > Sapindaceae > Xanthoceras > Xanthoceras sorbifolium. Next base: position 15,488,282 of record CM010612.1, read on the forward strand.
TTAGGCTCAAACCATTTGAAAGCCCGAGCTATTATGGGAGCCCAAACCCAAGCCCAAATAAATTAGAGTCCAAATCCATAAATAAGGTCCAAACCCTTTATCTAGAATTCTCTAGGGTTTGGTAATTAGGCATAAAAATCATGTGGTCAATTGGAAGAATGTGGAAGGATGTAGAAGGATGAGATGTATGGTTATTATAATTTTGGATTAGTTTATTTGTGTGGTCTAAAATGATTTGTAAGTAGTATAAATACCCCTCCCCATTTTGGTTTAGGCATCAAGAAGAAGCAAAGCTTCTAAGTGAGTGAAGAAGAAGCAAAAGAGTGAGTTAGTTCTTCAGTGAGAGTTTTCTTGTAATATTTGTTTTAAGTTTCAATAAAAATTGTTTTAGTATTTTATTTCCAACAAACTGGTATTAGAGCCTGGTTGGAAGGTGTGCACTATAGCATATCCAAATTGTAGTTCTCGACGAGACGAAGCCGACGCCTTAAAAATCGCCCCAATCGGAGTTCAAACGAGCTGCCACGGGCAGCCGGAAGTTTGCTGCTAGGGAGTGAGTTAACTCACCGAGTTCAAGCCGAGTCAGCTGAGTTGGAAGTGAGTCCAGCCGCGTTGGAGCCGAGTTGACCGAGCTGTGAAGCCTGTTGACCGAGCCGCCTATTGAGCCGCAAGCCGTTGACCGAGCCATAAAAAAAACGTTAACTATTGACCAGGTTAGGTTGACCGTTGACTTTGACTTTGACAAAAAAAATCGATTTTTTGTCTGAGATTATCTTAAAGTTTTTCGACGTTCTGAGTTCATCCGTGTAGTCAGAATTTCGAAATTCTCACCATATTGAGAGTTATGGCTAATAGTATGGCGTCGTTTCAAGTTCCAACACTCAAGAACGAAAACTATGATAATTGGAGTATCAAGATGAAGGCTCTTCTTGGAGCACACGATGTATGGGAGGTCGTAGAGAAAGGCTACACCGAACCAGAAGATGAGTCAACTCTATCCCAAACTCAAAAGGATAGTTTAAAAGACTCAAGAAAGAGAGACAAGAAGGCTCTCTATCTCATCTATCAAGCGTTAGATGATGATGGTTTTGAGAAAATTTCGAGTGCAAGCTCCGCTAAGCAAGCGTGGGAGAAGTTGCAAATCTCTTATAAGGGAGTCGAAAAGATAAAGAAGGTTCGTCTTCAAACATTAAGAGGTGAATTCGAATCTTTACACATGAAAGCATCTGAATCTATTTCAGATTATTTCTCAAGAGTAGCAGCTGTTTCTAACCAATTGAAAAGAAATGGTAAAAAGTTAGAAGATGTGAGAATAATAGAGAAGATTCTCCGTTCATTGGATCCAAAATTTGAGCACATTGTAGAGACAATGATGGAAACCAAGAAAATGCTTGGTACCTCGACACTGGTGCAAGCAACCACATGTGTGGAAGAAGAAGTATGTCGTAGAGCTAGATGAATCAGTGGTTGGCAATGTCTCATTTGGAGATGATTCAAAAATATCAGTGAAAGGAAAAAGTAACATCCTTATCCGCACTAAAAATGGTAGTCATCAATTAATCTCTAATGTCTACTATGTGCCCAACATGACATGCAACATCCTGAGTATGGGTCAACTCTTAGAAAAAGGCTATGATATTCATATGAAGAATCGTAGTCTTTCTATAAGAGATGGCAAAGGGAATCTAATAGCCATAGTAAAAATGTCAAAGAATAGACTATTTTCTTTGAACATTCAAAACGATGTTGCAAAGTGTCTGAAAGCCTGCTACAAAGATGTATCTTGGTTATGGCACCTTCGATTTGGGTATCTCAATTTTGGAAGCTTGGAGCTACTATCTAAGAAGGAAATGGTGAGGGGACTACCATGCATCAATCATCCTGACCAACTTTGTGAAGGATGTTTACTCGGGAAGCAATTTAGAAATAGTTTTCCAAAAGAGTCAGACTCAAGAGCCAAGAAGCCACTCGAGCTAGTCCATACCGATGTGTGCGGTCCGATCAAGCCAAGCTCTCTCGGTAACAGTAACTATTTCCTTCTCTTCATTGATGATTTTTCAAGAAAAATATGGGTTTATTTCTTGAAGCAGAAATCAAAAGTCTTTGGAGTATTCAAAAAGTTCAAAGCAGCTGTGGAAAAAGCGAATGGCCATAAGATCAAGGCACTGAGATCCAATAGAGGATGAGAATTCACATCCAAGGAATTCCTGGAGTTTTGTGAAGCGAATGGAATTAGACGTCCTCTAACTGTTCCCAGATCCCCTCAACAAAACGGAGTTGTAGAAAGGAAGAATAGAACAATCCTGGATTTGGCATGAAGTATGCTCAAAAGCAAGAGATTGCCCAAGGAGTTTTGGGCGGAAGCAGTGGCGTGTGCAGTGTATTTGTCCAATCGTTCTCCAACAAGAAGTGTGTGGGGAAAGACACCTCAAGAAGCATAGAATGGTAGAAAGCCCGGCATCTCCCACTTAAGAGTTTTTGGAAGCATAGCACATGTTCATGTACCAGATGAGAGAAGAACCAAGCTTGACGATAGAAGTGAGAGTTTCATCTTCATCGGCTATCCCGCTTATTCGAAAGGTTACAAGCTATACAATCCGAATAACAAAAAGTTTGTGATCAGCCGAGATGTGATATTTGATGAAGAAGGAGAATGAGATTTTGGATCGCATATGGACAACTTCAACTTCACTCCACAATTTGAAGAAACAGAGCAGATGCCAGTGGAGCAACTAGAAGAACCTCAACAAGAACCCACTACACCACCAGCATCATCAGCTTCAACAAATAATGAAAATTCACCACCATCATTTTTACAAGAAAGAGCAATGGAGCGAACAAGAGGTATTCAAGATTTATATGAGGTAACTGAGAGATCCGATAATCTTACTCTTTTTTGCCTCTTTGCTGATTGTGAACCAGTGAGTTTTGAAGAAGCTGCTCAAGAAAAGAAGTGGAGAGATGCGATGGATGAGGAAATTAAGGCCATTGAGAAGAACAACACTTGGGAACTTGTTCCTCTTCCAAAGGGGCACAAGGTAATTGGTGTCAAATGGGTGTACAAAACAAAGTGAAATTCTAAGGAAGAGATTGAAAGGCATAAGGCAAGGCTAGTTGCGAAGGGCTACAGTCAAAGAGCTGGAATAGACTATGATGAGGTATTTGCTCCAGTTGCTAGATTAGAAACTATAAGACTAACCATTTCTATGGCAGCGCAAAACAAGTGGAAGATACATCAGATGGATGTAAAGTCTGCCTTCCTAAATGGAGTTCTTGAAGAAGAAGTCTACATTCAGCAACCACCGGGTTATGAAGTCAAAGGCCAAGAAGACAAAGTTCTGAAGCTGAGAAGAGCTCTATATGGGTTAAAGCAAGCACCAAGGGCATGGAATAGCAGAATTGACAAGTATTTCCAACAAAATGGCTTCACCAAATGTCCGTACGAGCATGCCCTATATATCAAGATCATGAATGGAGATATTCTGGTAGTATGCTTGTACGTGGATGATTTGATTTTCATCGGCAATAACCTAAGCCTGATTGAAGAGTTCAAGAAAGCAATGGCCAAGGAATTTGAGATGACTGACATCGGATTAATGGCGTACTATCTTGGTATTGAAGTCAAGCAAAAGGAAGAAGGCATCTTTATCTCCCAAGAAAATTATGCAAAGGAGATACTCAAGAAGTTCAAGATGAATGATTGTAAGCCGATAAACACACCAGCAGAATGCGGAATCAAACTATCGAAGCATGGTGAAGGTGAAAGCATAGATCCAACATTCTTCAAGAGTTTAGTTGGAAGCTTACGCTATTTGACGTGCACGAGGCCAGATATTCTTTATGCTGTTGGACTTGTGAGTCGATACATGGAGAATCCAACAACCACCCATTTCAAAGCCGCTAAGCGAATCCTTCGTTATATCAAAGATACAATTGATTTTGGCTTGTTTTATTCAGTTTCTAATGATTACAAGCTTGTGGGATATAGCGATAGCGATTGGGGCGGAGACATAGATGATAGGAAGAGTACCAGTGGGTTCGTGTTCTTCATGGGAAACACAGCTTTCACATGGATGTCAAAGAAGCAACCGATTGTCACCTTATCTACTTGTGAAGCTGAATATGTAGCTGCTACTTTGAGCGTCTGTCATGTAATATGGATCAGAAATTTGCTAAAGGAATTGGGTTTGCCACAAGAAAAGCCAACTGAGATTTGTGTCGACAACAAGTCAGCCATTGCCTTAGCAAAGAATCCAGTGTTCCATGATCGAAGCAAGCATATTGATACTCGTTACCACTACATAAGGGAGTGCATAGCGAAAAGGGATGTGCAAATGGAGTACGTGAAGTCCAAAGATCAAATTACAGATATTTTCACCAAGCCACTCAGGTTTGAAGATTTTTCGAGATTTAGAAGTTTGCTTGGCATGGTAAAACAAGTTTAAAGGGGGGTGTTGAAGTGTAAACTTGTTTTAGGCCCAAACCATTTGAAGGCCCGAACTATTATGGGAGTCCAAACCCAAGCCCAAATAAATTAGAGTCCAAATCCATAAATAAGGTCCAAACCCTTTATCTAGAATTCTCTAGGGTTTGGTAATTAGGCATAAAAATCATGTGGTCAATTGGAAGAATGTGGAAGGATGTAGAATGATGAGTTGTATGGTTATTATAATTTTGGATTAGTTTATTTGTGTGGTCTAAAATGATTTGTAAGTAGTATAAATACCCCTCCCCATTTTGGTTTAGGCATCAAGAAGAAGCAAAACTTCTAAGTGAGTGAAGAAGAAGTAAAAGAGTGAGTTAGTTCTTGAGTGAGAGTTTTCTTGTAATATTTGTTTTGAGTTTCAATAAAAGTTGTTTGAGTGTTTTATTTTCAACAGAATTCCCATTTACATGACCTAGAAGCAGATTCTTCATATTTTTCAAACTAAAAATATGAAAAACAAGGAGGGAAAAACAAAAAATCTCTAAAAAAACTAAAAGAGAAGTGCACCAAATCAAGAATAAAAGCAAAGAAAACACGCCAAAGAAATCAATAAAGCAAAAGAAACATACTTGAGAAATTTTTGCTGGAAACACGAAGAAATCTTCTTATAATCTTTTACGAAAATTAGTGTTTCTTGCTATGCTAAAAACGAAGTCTCAGAGGTAAAAATGCCAAAGTGATGAAGAACAAGAATTTTAAAGGCTCCAGATCTTTTTCGCATGATGAACACATGGCACTTTCCTACTAGCCCTCATACGTTTCGAGGCAAGCTATCAAAAGGACTAATGTCATTTCAAATGTCTCGTTACTTGAAACGACTTATAACTTGGCATCAAAGACACCATGTCAATCTCTCATTTATCACCCCGTATAATAATTTTCGATCGACATAATGTCGAACTCTCTTGTATCATTCTGGGCGATAATCTTCGATTAACACAATATCGAACTCTCTTATATAAACATGCGATAACCTTCGATCGACACACTGTCGATCTCTGTTTGATTATCCCGTGTAATAATCTTCGATCGACACAATATCGATCTCTCTTTTATCATCTTTTGTGATTAGGTTAGATCGACTATGACAATCTATCCCTTATCACCTTATGATTACCTTTAATTATCACCATGTGTGATAATCTTTGATCAATGTCGATCTATCTTTTATCACCCCATGTGATAATTTTCAATTGAAAAAATGTCAAATTCCTTTGTATCACCCTGTGTGATAATCTTCGATCGACACAATGTCGATCTCTCTTCTATCACCCTGTGATAACCTTCGATCGACACAATGTAAATCTCCCTTGAAAATTGATAATCTTTTTAGTGTGATTGACATTACATCTATATCTTAACTACTTCAAAATTTGAGTAGTTATCTATGATCGACACCTCTTTTTCGTTGAAATTTTTATTAAAATACGAGCGTTCTCACACTATTCTCTAAACCTTAAAAAACTTCAAGCTTAAAGAGTAGGGGGGCAAACTGTAGTGGTAAAAAATGACCCAAAACAGACTTAAGCCTATAACTAACCTAAAATAATTTAACAAAGCTCAAAAGACACTAAGAATTGAATTCAAAAGCCCATTAGCTAAAGGAATAGACCCATTCATAGGTCAGACCAAGTCCAACCTTGGACTTGCTCCAATAAGCCCGTGGTCGTGCTAGTGACGTAATCGTATCCTATACCTAGATTTTAGAGATACCTGAAATCTCGAGGCACGATTGTCTCACCGACCTCAACGTGTGTCAAACCCCCTCTTATAAATACAAACCCAAGCCTCATAGGCAAGGGTCACAAAACTCTACATTGTTATACTAAGCGAATAACTATCGGCTTGAACACTCAACTCGAAGTTATACGAACTTACTGCCAACCACCACTCGACATTATCGATGCTAAACCTTTGTACAAACAATTGACCTCAGGTCGATTTGCATCCGCCATATTTCGATCCACCTACGTCCAACATCCAGCATAGGTCAATATACTCGATAACTGATCGACCCAGGTTCTAAATCTTGTTTCTTTACCTATTCTTATACATATGCTAACTTGAGCGTCGGAGTCCATTTAAATGGCACCACCTCGGTGATCCAAGTATTCTACGTTCATTATTTATGTCTTTATAAGTTGTTGGTCTTACCTTCGATTTGAATCTTAGATTCCAGCATCTACACCTTTCGTGTTTTCCTCCTTGACTTAAGCATCAAAGAGTAAACGCCACCACACTGACTTCACCCTAACTTCATGTTTTGTTTTGCAAGGATTAACATGGTAAAGTAAGAAGATCTAACAGATATATCTGCAAAGCGTGAGAGTTTCTTGAGAGTCTTAAGATATTCGAGAAAACACTAGAGTGCCCAATGAATCCGAGAGTTTGAGAGAGCCTCAAGTGACCTATTGATGTAATGAAAATAAACATTGATGTAACGAAAATAAACACAACTTAATTATTCCCTCTTCTAATGCGTTAAAACAAAGAATAGAGTCGCTTGACTATAACACTTGACCATTAACCTCTATTTTCCTATATATTGTATAATTTTTAAAGCGAATGTCATAAAATTTATTTATAGCGATAATATTGTAGTTGAAATGGTAACAAGTACAATAATATCATACTAATTGGATTGTGGTGATACTCTCATTATTAATTTTCATTAAAAATATTTATTTAAAAAAAATAAGAAATATTACTTTAAATTTATTTTATATAATTTTAATAAGGCAAAATTCATTTTGCTCCCAATCTTTTATTGAATTATTACTTTATTATTTTATTTTTTGACTTGTGTGGTTCCCTAATTTTTTAAAAATTCATCATTTTAGTCATTCTGACCAAATTATTTACAGTAAAACATAGCATAATATGCACACTAACTATTTTGCCTAACTTTATAAATAATTTAGTTAAAAATATAATTTTACCCTTTATTTTTTAAAAATTTAACAAATTAATCTTAACTTGTATATCCAATAAGAATCTAATATGTGTCAACGAAAAAAAATTAAAATTATAAAATACATATAATTTATAAGAAAAGTCCTTAAATATTAAAAATAAATTAATTAACTAATTAACATCAACATTAAAAATCTTTAAATAATAAAATAATCAGTACAATAATAAGTAATTTATGAAAATTTAATAATTTAAAATAAGACTTTAAATCAACATTAAAATATATAAAATAAATTTTATATATGAAAATAAGTTATAATAAATTAAAAATTAAAATTAAAATAAATTATTAAAGTAATAATTTTTTTTTAAAATATCAGGAGAGGAGACATTATTATTTTAAAAAATTAAAAATTTAATTATTATTTGTAAAAATAAATGAAATTATTAAAATTACTTTTTAATTATTTTTTCTATTTTTTTTTATTTTTAAGTTGTTATTATTTTATTTTTATTTATTTCTTAACCTTAATTTTTTTTATATCTAAATATTAAAATGCCCTAACACCATTAAATTTGACTAACTGTTGATTAACAGAATGACTAAATTGATGAATTTTTAAAAAAATTAGGGACCACACGAAATGAAAAATAAAATATCGGTCAAAAAGTAATAATTTTAAAAAAAAGTTATGGACCAAAATGATTTTTATCCTTTTAATAATGAGGGTCGTATTATTGTTGATTTAATGGTTGAGGGTTGGGGGGATTTGAATTGATTTGTTTGAAAAATATTAATGTTTGTTGTAATATTTTCTCTTCTTGATCTATACATAGTGCACTTTCTTAACATGTTTGTAAGGTAATTTTTCTAACATATTTATATTATTTTAAGAGTATTTTTTTTATTTCGAATAATATGTTAAAAATTATTTTGGTATTATGAAAAACATTTTTAAATAATATAAAGTATTTTTATAATCATTTTGAAGTTTTTTTTTCCTAAAATAGCTAGATATTTTATAATCAAAATGTCTAAAAAGCACTCTTCGATTTCTTATTTTTTCCTGCTGAATGGTAATATATTTGGATCGTTGAAACCTTCGAGGGGCTTGAGGTAAGGGGACCCTCTTTCACCTTACCTCCTTTTATTCTACGCAGAGGGTCTATTTCCTCTTTGATTCACTCAGCGGAGGGTGTGGGTCTTCTTCAAGGAATTTGGTGTAGGAGGATTCATCTTTTTTTCACGGACGAGAATCTCTTCTTTATCAAGTCAGCCGTCCAAGAATGTAGGGCTCTGAAAGATATTCTGGAGATTTATTCGAAAGCCTCTGGCTAAGTGATTCATAAAGTCACCTGTGTGTTGCAATAATTATATCTCTACCCATTTAAGGGATGTAATGGGTCGCACTTTGGGTATTAGGTTTGTGGAGTGCCATGAACGTAACCTAGGTCTCCCTAGCTTCGCAGGTAGAAATAAAGAGTTATTGCCATTAATAAATTATCGTATTTGGGCTGGGCTTAAAGGTTGGAGTTGCAATATTTTTTCTTTGGGTGGGAAACAAGTTCTTATTAAAGCGTTAGACACTTTAATCCACCCAACTTCTTCCCTCGCTGCTAGAGTTCTTCGGGTATTTATTATCCTAACACATATTTTATGTAGGCTTCTTATGGATCCTTGGCCTCAGGGCCGGCGCAGACCTTTTGGAGGTCTGGGACAAACTGTAGCATTTTACTATAATGATTTATTTTTTTAATTATAAATAAAGTAACTTAGTGTGGGGATTTGGTCTAGTGGTATAATCCTCTCCTTGGGTGCGGGAGGTCCCGAGTTCAATTCTCGGAACGTCCAAATCTAAATTTTCTTCCTAAAAAAAAGTAGGCCGAGGGCCCTATAACAAAAAAATCTAAATTTTCTTCTTAAAAAAAATGGGCCGAAAACTTGATTTTTAGATATAACAAAAAAAAAAAAAAATTGGGCCTAGATACTGGAAGAGAAGCATGGGAGTGTTGCAATTGGGATCTCTTGGTCTATAACAAAAAAAATCTAAATTTTCTTCTTAAAAAAAAAATGAGCTGAAGGCCTAAATTTTAGATATAACAAAAAAAAAAATTGGGTCTATGGTGCCTCTCTATTGAGTGAGGCCCAGGGCGATCGCCCTGTTCGCCCTAGGCCTCTGCCGGGCCTGCTTGGCCTCTTATGTTTGGCGTAGTTTGCTGTAGGGGCGTGAGATCATTAAGTTGGGTTCTCGGTGGTGTGTGGGGGATGGATCTAATCTCTCAGTATATTAAAGACAGGTGGATTCCTATGGCTTCGACTTTCAAAGTTTGTTCGAATCATTAGCTGGGTGAAGACTGCAACGTGAGTCATCTCAAGCTTGATTCGGGTTCGTGGGATGAGCCCCTCGTCCACTCTACCATTTGGCCCGAAAAGGCTGAGATTATCCTTGGTCTCCCTGGTCTCCTTACCTTGTCTAGAGCTCCGCACTACCTTTGTTGGCATTATGATAAGTTGGGGAATTTCTCAGTTAAAAGTGGTTATTGAATTGCCTCTTTGGCTCGCAAGCTTCCTAACTGCTCTACTAAGTCTTCATTGTCTACGTAGTGGAAAGGCTTGTGGAACCTGGCTGTCCCTCCTAAGGTCAAGCTTTTTCTATGGAGAGCTTCTCACAACTGGTTACCAACCTTTGCCAATTTGGCAAAGAGGAATGTTTAGGTGACCGAGGTTTGCCAGCTGTGTCTTATAGAGAAAGAGTCTACTCTTTATGCGTGCTGGGGTTGTGACTCTCTTCGATTTATCAGGGATTTGTGCCCTTTTGTCCATTGTATTCCTTTTTCTATTTTGTCGTTTCTGGATTTCACTATGGTTGTTCCCATCAGCTGTTGCAGCATGAATTTGAGCTCTTTGTAGTCGTCATTTAGAGAGTGTGGTTTCGGCGTAATAATGCAATTCACAGTCCCAAGATTCTCTCTTCTTACGAGGTTGTTAGTTGGCAAAGCATTTTCTGTTTGATTTTCATCAAGCCTCTTTGTCACCTACCAAACCAGTGGTAAAGTTCACTCTGCGATGGACTGTTCCTCTGTCTGGTCCCCTCAAATTAAATACAGATGCTTCGATTAGGTGTCAATGTGTTGAGACCGGAATTGGGGTGATTATTCGTAATGATCGAGGCTTGGTTATGACAGCGTCGTCCAACATCTTGCATGATCGATTCCCTGTGGAGGCTGCAGAAGCTTTTGCAATTGGTGATGGTCTTCTGCTGGCTTGGGGAATCTGAAGCCCTGCTAATGGTTAATCTGGTTTCTAACAAAGTTTGCCCTCTTTCTGAGATTGGTCTGATTATTAAGGAGATCCTGAATCTTCTATTTTTGTTCCCAGGCTGTTCTATTTCGTACATCCCAAGTAAGGCTAATGGTGTAGCCCATTTTCTTGCTAATTTTCGTCCTCGGATGGGGATTTTGTAGTCTGGTTGGAAGATCCTCCCCTTCCTACTCAGAAGCTCGTCCTAGATGATCTCAATGTTTTTTAGTTGTTTGTTTTGTTTTCTGGTGGTTTTGTGGCCAGTCTGCTAATAAAAAAATAAAAAAAAAAGTGACTACTCTTTCTATTTTTATAATATCAGGTCCTACCCAAATCTTAGCTCATTGCTTTATTTTGTTTGAAATAAATAAAAATAGAAAATTAGAGAGGATGTAATGTGTCTTACCCGTCAATAAAACTCTTACAGGGGGTGAGTCTTTTTATAAGATATAACTTTTCATGAATTTTTCTCACAGCTTTAAAAGGATCTTATATAAGTATAATATTGACAAATTTATTAAATTTATTACATGGCTTTAAGCATCAAATTAATATCCCCTAACCCTTGAAACTCCCAAAAGATCAAGAGAAACCATTAACATTTACATGGAAGAATGTTGTTCATCCTGATCACCCCAACCAGAAGGACAAAAAGTAATCACAAACTCTCTTGAAGAACAGTTCACCAGTGGTGGAGGCATGTCATAGGCATAGCTATAATAAGCAGGACAGGCTTCCTTGAATAACTTAGAGTACAAGCTAGCCTTGCACTTCTCTGGGGTCCCATATTCATTCCTGCAACAAAATGAGTCCAGATTGAATGCCAAACAAGCACTTTTGCAGGCCACAACCTCCTGTCCATTCCTGTTTAGGACTTGGAGTTCCTGTGGACAACAACCCTTCAAGTTCTTCACACATCCAGTGATGGTGCATTTGGGTGACATTTGCCTTGTTGTGACCATCACAGGGAGGTTGTAGCCATCAACCAAGCTCACATCATAAAAGCTTGGCTTGCTTCTATCTGTTTGTACTGTGATTTCAACAAGTGTGGCTGGTGGTGTGCCTATTAGGCCATTGCATTCAAGTCTTCCATCACAGTCACCGGTTTCACAGGCTGGTTTCCAATTCGAGCCAAAATTGCAGCCTGTTCTGGCCCATATTCGGCCCGACCACGACCACGGGGCGGTGATGGGTTGAGTTTTGCCGGAGGGAAGATAGAAACCGCCACCAGCTATCACAGGATGACCAGTGTTAGGGGCAGTTGCTGGCCATATTGGAAATGGGCATTTATTATGCACATAGAATGTGACAGTGTGGCCTTGTACTTGCCCTGCAAACTCATTTTTAATTAGATTCATTCATACAAGTAAGGGCAAATTACAATAGAATACCCAGACTTGATCATATTATAACGAAATCATAAGTTTAGCTTAAATTACATATTAGTACCCTACCATTAGTTGACTCAATCACAACTAACTGTTTGACTTTGACTTATATGTGAATGACATAACTACTCCTAATTAAAAAAAATTAATATTGAATATTAAAATAAAAAGACAGAAAAAATATTTTAAAAAAAATTAAATGGATATTCATCGTCCATCAAGATGGACGGATAGTGAAGATTATATTAGAAAAAATTTAATTTTTTTTTTAAAAATAATTTAAAAAAATTTCTGGAAATCTCCAGATGATCTAGCTGGAGACCTATCGTCACCATCCCAACGATAGAGAGCCAATCTCCAATGATGGAGATCCAATTTGTTTTTTTTTTTTTTGGGTGGAGGTCCAATCCGGTCACCTAGATTTCTTTTATTTTTTCCTTTTTTAATTATTCTTTTTTTCAATAAAATTTTTATTTTAAATTTTTTTTAATATGATCTCTATCGTCTATCAATCTTGATGGATGATGGAGATCCATTTAAATTTTTCTAAGTTTATTAATTTTTTTTAAAGAAAATAATAAGGAAAAATGACTATATTACCCTTCTGACTACTGGTTGACCAATAACTTTAACGGTCACTAGTTAGTCAAGGGTACTAACATATAATTAAGGTTAAATTCACAATTTTATTACAATATAGTTAAACATTAAAGTACTTAATTGTAATTTACCCTACAAGTAATGCAAAAAATTGTACCTTACCCGACAGGTTACGTACCCAAATACGAATATATAGGTTTAGGTGCTAAATAAATGCAAAAATTGTAACTTTGATATGGTGTTAACATAAAGATAGAATTCGATAATTATTTAAAGAAACAAATTTCATGTAATGAACTTACCAGATAATACAAAATGGCAAAGCAGGGAGAGAAAGAGAGGAAGCCTCCACAACTTCATTTTGAGTGATGAAAATTTGGTGAAAGTGAGAAGGTTTAGAGATCATATTTATATATACAAACAATGTAGTAGTTGAAGTAAATATAAAGTGCTTCTTTCCACGTATATACGTGTGTATATATATATGTATATAAATATATAAAGTGCTTCTACTTCTTCTTTGATTATACTTCAAGGTTTGATGTGGGCAGTCTTTACACAAAAGAAAACGCCAAGACTTAAACATTCGATTTCTAAAATAATCAAGAGTATTATCTTTTGGAAGACAAATAAATTGACATTTGAATTCTAGTTTAAACTTAGTACAATTATTAGGAGTTGGAGGAAAAGCACTAATCAAAGCCAAATGTTTATATAATGGGTTAATTGCACTAACTTCCCCTGAGTTTAGGATATGAGTAAAATTTTAAATAAATACTTAAAATTAATACAAATACCTTATACTTTTAAAGTTAATTTATTGACCAAAAGGTAGTTTGATTTTTTTGGCTATCAAACAGAATACTAATTCTATATTGACTCTAAAGTATTATATAATTATATATCCACCTAAAACAATATTACATGCTAACCACATAAGTTACCATAATTTTAATTCTATCATAAATTAAAAATATGTGTATAATTAAATTATTTTTTATTTTATTTTTATAAAATATTTATTTTTTCAATTTTAAAAATAAACATATTATAAAAATTAAAAGCTAAAATAAAATAATATATAACAGACTAATTATTTTATTCTACCACTCGAAAATAAAAAAAAAATAATTACATTAATTTTTTATTTAAAAAATAAACATATTCAAAAAGATAAAAATTAAAAAAGTCCATCAGATAGTTTTGGATTTTTTTGCAACAAATCTTGAATATTTTTTCTTTTTTTTTGTTGTGTTTTTAAGATATTTTTTATTTATTGGTTGTGATGGAAATAGAATTAAGGAAGAAATTGATGAGTTTGAATTTTCTTTTTGTGTGTTTTTTTTTAATGTTTTGCATTGGTTAGATGTGATAAAAATAGATGATTTGGTGATGAAAATAAAGTTAATAGTGATGATGAACTTTTTTTTTTGAATGAGTTTATTTTTTAACTAAAAATAAATCTAATTATTTTTTTTACGGAATTAATCTGTTATATTTTATTTTATTTTAGCTTTTAATTTTTTTTGTAATGTATTTATTTTTAGCATTGAAAAAATAAATGTAATTATTTATAAAAATAAAACAAAAATAATTTAATTATGTACATAATTTTAATTTGGGGTAGAATTAAAATTATGGTAACTTATGTGGTTAGTTGTAATATTTATTTAGGTGAATATATAATTATAAATATTTTATGGTTAATATAGAATTAGTTATTTTGCTTGGTAACCAAAACAACAAAACTACCTTTTAACCAATAGATTGACTTTAAAGATAGGGGTATTTGTGCTAATTTTAGGTATTTGTATAAAATTTTGCTTATATCACTAAACTCAGGGGAAGTGAATGCAAGTAACCCTTAAAAAAATTAGATGATCTATGATTGTCAATTACAATTATGTCATTGTCAATTACAATTATGTCATTCGTTTTCAACTTAATTTTCTTCTAAAAAAAATGGGTATTCACCAGCAAATCATCATTCTTGTAGATTGGTCAAAAACAATTATATAGTTATTATTTTATTTTTTGAAACAAACCAAATAAAACAACACTACATTTGGAAAACAGAAGACAACAAAACAGGACAAATCTCTTGCCACACAGAATCTCTACCAGAAGAGATGGCTAAAGAAGTAAGGTCCTGGACCAAACTATTACTCAATTTGGGAATAGCAAGACACTTATGAACCCCAACATCTTAACAAAATGCTTGAATATCCTAGATTGCAAAGCCAACAACGCAACAAGAAGGCTTGACAAGGTTGACACTGGCCACCACATTGACAACATCCATCCTCAACCAATGCCACAGATAAACCGAGTTGCTTTGCAACACTAGCTAAGACCTTCCCTCAAAGCTACAAACTCACCAACCTCAGCAAACACACTGCAGTGCACAGCTTTAGATAAGGCAACCACAATCCACCCATCTGAATTCTTGATAGCACCTCCCACTCCAATAACTTCACTAGATTATCTTAAAGCAACATTGGTATTTAATTTTAGTAATCCTAGAGGAGGAAGAGACCACTCGCACTGGAAACAATAGGAAGAAGAGAACAGTGAGGTTCAAGCACTCTTTGAGAATTCTAGAACTCTGTGACATATCAAATTATACCTTGTAAGTGCACGAATCTATATATCAGTATAGTTCCGGCAAAGTATATGGATCGATCCCATAGATATTAGTAATTTAACTACTACTTTAATTCTAATTTAATAAGGACAGAAAAGTAAAGAGAATTGATTTTGATTAACGAAAAAGAATTAAAAATATATTGACTAAACTGAATTAAACACAATTTCTTTTGATGCGAGAAAATATGGGAAGGAAACTAGGTAATCAATGATTCGAACACAATTACTCAAAGCAGTCAACTATTTCTGAAAAAGTGTCTAATTAGGTTAGGACTCATTCTTATCTTAATTATGGTGATTAATTATTATTGATGTTACCGTCTGGTCATGGACTGGTCAAATAATATTAGAAATTCATTAAACCCTAAGAATTTAAGAATCAATACCTGTAATACCCTCTAGACCCGCCTGGATCGACCCTAGGGAGCGCTATCGGGTTTTCAAATACTTTCTTTATTCTTTTTATATTCTCACAGTTTGTTTATACACTGAAAACCATATAATTTATAAGTTAAAAACCTTTTCGAGTGAGCCCATCAAAATTCAATTTTTTAAAAATTTCGGCAGAGTGTTCCTCTGTTTTTTCTGATTTCTCAAAACCTGTTTTCAAATCAATCTCAAACCAAATATAATTCACAACACTTCAAATATCATTTCATTCAAATGCGCACTCTACCGTTTAGTGCGACTTTCAAACAGTTTTTAAAATAAAACAATTCATAATTGCTTATTTACAGTCCTTTGAAATTGAAAACAGAAATCATAAAACAATTAATTACAACACATAATTACAAAACATAATTATATAACTCAATTACAAAATCTCTGTATATGCATGCATAACAAACTATATTATACAGAAATAGGACTACCCAAATTGTGGTGACTCTGAATTCTTCACTCTGCAAGGAACTCCTCTCTACTCTTTCTCTGCCTCAGTATTCCTGTGACCTACGCGCGATAAACATCAACGCGCTAAGCATATAGTTTAGTGGGTGTATACTAAAATAAATTTCAATATCATATAAACACTAAATTGTAAATTCAAAAATTCAGAAATTCAGAAAGATATATAAATAAACAATAAAGCTTTAAGTCAAAATTTCAGAAATATAAATATATAAAACAAACGTGGTATTTTAATTACTGAAACTATATAGACACAAGGTATTTCAAAAGTTTCTGGGTTTCAATTTCAATATCATTTCTTTATTTTCCATAACATTTTCTAACTATCAATTCTCAATTGGCCCGTGATACACATAACAGGGTTTACAGGACTGGATTACGGGTTTTACAGTCGGGTTTCCCATCTCATATGAAATGGTATCCCTATATAAACAGTCGGTTTCCCATTTCACGAGGAAATGGTATCCATATCTTTTCACAGTCGGTTTCCCATTTCACGAGGAAATGGTATCCGTGTTTAACAGTCGGTTTCCCATTTCACGAGGAAATGGTATCCGTATAATCAATATCAGAGGCATCATAAATCACGGTGCAGTACTGCCATATATTCACCCAATTGACATGTCAATCTCCTCTATCCATATCCCTATACATATATCAGGGCCATAAAATTTCAATTCAGAAAATACAAATATTTTAGTCACGTTTCAAACAACTTTACAATAATCAAATTCAAACTCAATATTCATTGATAATTATAAATAACATAATACATAAAATAAATCAATAAATTCGATATAATCCCAATTTCTGTATCTCAAAATCAATTTCAAATATTATTCACAAATTGAGAATAACTATTTCGATCAATATACGAAATACGAATATACGAAAATTGTAAATGTGATTCTAAATTCTTTAAGTCAATAAATAATATAAAAGTTTTTAGAACTGTGTGTACATCAACCTGCATACCGTTTTACGACAATTTTCTTTCTGAATTTTCCTTTTTCCTTTTTCCTTTTTCCTTTCTTCCTCCTCTTCCCTTTCTCTTTTCTTTCTTTTCTTTTCTTCTTCTTTCCCTTCTCTTCTTCTTCTTTTCTTCTTCCTCTTCTTCTTCTCTTCTTCCTCTTCTTCTTCCTTTTCTTTTTCTTCTTTTTTTCTTTCTTCTTTTCTCACGGTGTTCTCTCTCTCTCTTTTCTGTCTGTTTCGATTGCTTCTCACAGAAGCTAAATTTTTTTTTATATCATTTCGGTCATCGCGACCGTCATCGTGACCTGTGGTCGCGCCACCTGGTCGCAGTACTCACTGGAAGGCTTCCACCGCTTTCATCGCGATCACACATCAGCAGGTACCATGGTCGCGCTGGTGGTCGCGTTGCTCACTGCCCGAATTTGATCTTTTTCACCGCGAGCAGCTCATCGCGATCTGTGGTAGTGGTGACTGGTCGCGGTGCTCACTGTCAGAAATTCCATTTTTCACCGCGAGCAGCTCATCGCGATCTCTGGTCGCGGTGAAAGGTCGCGGTACATTTAATTACGTTTTACACCCCTCGAATCTCAAAATTTCTATATCCACATATTCAAAATTAATTATTCAAAATGAGGGATGTTACAATACCTAATTTATCAATCAACATATAAATTAGATTACAATTATACACAAGAGCTATCTAACCTCGAATTAGCTAGCATGTAATAACGATAAACTAATTCTTTGGTTTCTTAAATAGTTACAATTCAAAACCTATGTCAATTACATCATCTTCATCAACAATTGAAAAGAATTATAATATAAGTACAGTGAATAAAACAAAACTTTAAATTGAATTATAAATAATAGTTGTTTACATGAACAATTGATGTTCTTTATATTGATTCCCTAATTATGGATAAGTTACATATCATGAAAAAAAATAAACAAGAAAAAGATAATAAGATAGAAAGAACTCATGGCGATCATCCAAAAACTTCTCAATCTTCTTTGTATTCGGCTAAATTCCTCTTGACAAAGTAGAAATCTCTTTGATTTTCTTCTCTTAACCTTGATTTATGGTGGATGGAAGATGGGCTTTAATAGTGTATGAAATAATTGGTGTATGGTTGGGAAGGAGATTTGATGGGGGAATGATCCCCTTGGGGGCTTGAGAGTCTCCAATTTCATTCTCTTTAATGCTAAAAAGAATTCCTATATATATAGCTTTATCAAATTAGGGTTTTCCTTCTCCTAATGAATATTGGACTCTTCGAAAACGCATTGCCGCGACCTGTCGTGTGACCTAGTTGTCGTGTGCGGTCTTGGTCACGCCATACACTGTCTGACTGCGCACTGTTACAAAAACAAGTATAACTTCCTTTCAAAACCTCGGAATCAAGAATTGTAATTTTTTTTTTCGAAAACTAGACATCTAGAGATTTTTAGAAATATGTTGCTCGCAACCTAGTTCATCTTTTGGAATATTTGGCGGTCTCCGAAACATGACGACTCTGCACAATAAATTTCTAATTCTCCAATTTTGATCCTTTTAGCTCCAAAACTCTTTCGTTAAACTTAATTCCTTATTTATGGATGATAATCTATATAATTCGAAAACATTGCATAAATAATAGGAAATAGGGGCCTAAAACATATAAACAAATAATGTGATCAAATACCCCCAAATCTATATTTTGCTATCCTCGAGCAAAATGGAACAAACAAATAAAAAACTAAAAACTAAAGAAAACTAATATAGACCACTTGCGTAGGAAAACAAGAAAGCACTTAGCATGTGCCACAAGCCTTTAAACTCATAGGTGTCCCTAGTAGGAGGAATATAGTCTCCTGAGGGTTTACCAGCTACGATACCCACAAACGTCTCTCTACAATGCGAATGCGTCAACCACCACTTAATGTAAAGACCAATGAAGACAATGAATGTAAAAACCACTAATTCAAAACTAAATTATGTTATTCCAAGTATTGGCATCATGGGTTAAGTGTAAGTCATTACTCAAAATATCTTAGTTTGAAAACAACCACACTTAAATCCCATAGATAGAATTTGTCTCAAATCTAGGCCTCGCATAATATTGCTTAATTTCACTTGGAATCTAGATGACATTCTCATCATATATATGTGAATCGAAGTTATGCACAAGAAAATTAAGATAAATCGCATATGAAATTTACAGAACAAAAACTCAATTTCATCAAAAATAAATCTCATGAATGGAATCACAATCATGAGATTTAAAAAATAATATATAACAGACTAATTTTTTTATTCTCCAACCCAAAAACAAAACAAAATAATTACATTCATTTTTTATTTAAAAAATAAACACATTCAAAAAGATAAAAATTTAAAAAAGTCCATAAGATAGTTATAGATTTTTTTGCAACAAATCTTGAATATTTTTATTTTTTGTGGTGTTTTTAATGATATTTTTTATTGGTTGGTTGTGATGGAAATAAAATTAAGGAAAAAATTGATGAGTTTGAAATTTTTTTTTTTGTGTTTTTTTTAATGTTTTGTATTGATTAGATGTGATAAAAATAGATGATTTTGTGATGAAAATAAAGTTAATAGTGATTATGAACTTTTTTTTTGAATGAGTTTATTTTTTAAATAAAAATAAATCTATTCTTTTTACGGGATTAATCTATTATATTTTATTTTATTTTAACTTTTAATTTTTTTGTAATGTATTTATTTTTAAATTGAAAAATAAATGTAATTATTTATAAAAAGAAAATAAAAATAATTTAATTATGTACATAATTTTAATTTGGGATAGAATTAAAATTATGGTAACTTATGTGATTAGTTTGTAATATTTATTTAGGTGGATATATAATTATAAATATTTTAGGGTTAATATAGAATTAGTTATTTTGTTTGATATCAAAAAAAAAAACAAACCAAACTATCCTATAGTCAGTAGGTTGACTTTAAAGATAGGGATGTTTGAACTAATTTTAGGTATTTGTTTAAAATTTTACTTATATCACTAAACTCATGGGAAGTGAGTGCAATTAACCCTTAAAAAATTATATGAGCTGTGATTGTCAATTACATTTACTGTCATTCGTTTTCAACTTAATTTTCTTTTTAAAAAAAATGGGTATTCACCAGCAAATCATCATTCTTGTAGATTGGACAAAAATAATTATATAGTTATTATTTTATTTTTTGAAACAAACCAAATAAAACAACACTACATTTGGAAAACATAAGACAACAAAACAGGGCAAATCTCTCGCCACACAAAATCTCTACCAGAAGAAATAGCCAAAGAAGTAAGGTTTTGGGCCAAACTATTACCCGATTTGGGAACAGCAAGACACTTCTGAACCCCAACATCTTAACAAAATGCCTAAATATCCTAGATTGCAAGGTCAACAACGCAACAAGAAGGCTTGACAAGGTTGACATTGGCCACCACATTGACAACATCCACCTCAACCAACACCACAGATAAACCGAGTTGCTTTGCAACACTAGCTAAGACCTTCCCTCAAAGCTACAAACTCACCAACCTCAACAAACACACTGCAGTGCACAACTTTAGATAAGGCAACCACAATCCACCCATCTAAATTCTTGATAGCACCTCCCACTCCAATAACTTCACCAGATTATCTAAAAGCAACATCAATATTTAATTTTAGTAATCCTAGAGGAGGAAGAGACCACTCGCACTGGAAACAATGGGAAGAAGAGAACAACGAGGTTCAAGCACTCTTTGAGAATTCTGAAACTGTGTGATATATCAAATTATACCTCGCAAGTGCATGAATCTATATATTAGTATAGTTCCGGCAAAGTATCTAACTACTACTCTAATTCTAATTTAATAAGGATAGAAAAGTAAAGATAATTGAATTTGATTAAGTAAAAAAAATTTAAAATATATTGACTAAACTGAATTAAACACCATTTAAAAAAAAATTAAAATATATTGACTAAACTGAATTAAACACCATTTCTTTTGATGGGAGAAAATATGGGAAGGAAACTAGGTAATTAATGTTCGAACACAATTACTCATAACTATTTGTGAAATGGTATCTAATTAGATTAGGATTCATTCTTATCTTAATTATGGTGATTAATTACTATTTGATGTTATCGTCTAGGTCATGGACTGGGCAGATAATATTAAAATTCATTAAACCCTAAGAACTTAAGAATCAATACATAATTTATCGATCAACATATAAATTAGATACCAATTATACACAAGAGCTATCTGACCTCGAATTATCACGTAACAATGATAAACTAATCCTTTGGTTTCTCAAATAGTTACAATTCAAAACCTATGTCAATTACATCATCTTCATCAACAATTGAAAAGAATTATAATATAAGCACAGTGAATAAAACTAAACTTTAAATTGAATTATAAATAATAGTTGTTTACATGAACAATTGATGTTCTTTATATTGATTCCCTAATTACGGATAAATTACACATCATGAAAAAATAAACAAGAAAAAGATAATAAGATAGAAAAACCTCATGGCGATTATCCAAAAACTTCTCAATCTTTTTTGTATTCGGCTGAATTCCTCTTGGCAAAGTAGGAATCTCTTTGATTTTCTTCTCTTTCAAGGTTTCTTGATCTATGTGGATGGAAGATGGGCTTTAATAGTGTATGGAATAATTGGTGTATGGTTGGGAAGAAGATTTGATGAGAGAATGGTACCCTTGGTGGCTTGGGAGCCTCCATTTTCGTCATCTTTGATGCTAAAAAGAATCCCTATTATATAGCTTTATCAAATTAGGGTTTTCCTTCTCCTAATGAATATTGGACTCTCCAAAAACGCATTGCCTCGACCTGTTATATGAGCTGGTTGTTGTGCGCGGTCTTGGTCACGCCATACACTGGCTGACTGCGCACTATTACGAAAAGAAGTATAACTTCCTCTAAAAACCTCGGAATCACGAATTGTAAATTTTTTCGGAAACTAGACATCTAGAGATTTCTAGAAATATGTTGCTCGCAACCTAATTCATCTTTTGGAATATTTGGCAGTCTCCGAAATATGACAGCTCTGCACAACAAATCTTCTAATTCTCCAATTTTTTATCCTTTTAGCTCCAAAACTCTTTCGTTAAACTTAATTCCTTATTTATGGGTGATAATCTACACAATACTCACAAAGCACATTTACAACCAATTTTGTTTGAAAACATCACATAAATAATAGGAAATAGAGGCCTAAAATATGTATGTAAATAGTCTGATCAAATACTCCCAAACCTATATTTTGCTAGTCCTCGAGCAAAATAGAAACAAGCAAATAAAAAACTAAAAACTGTAGAAAACTAACATAGACCACTTTCATAGGGAAACAGGATAACACTTAGCATGTACCACAAGCCTTTAAACTCTTAGGTGTCCCTAGTAGGAGGAGTATAGTCTCATGAGGGTTTACCAGCTACGACACTCACAAACGTCTCTCTACAATGTGAATGCGTCAACCGCCACTTAATGTAAAGACCAATTAAGACAATGAAAGCAAAAACCACTAATTCAAAACTAAATTATGTCATTCCAAGTATTCGCATCATGGGTTAAGGATAAGCCATTACTTAAAATATTTTAGTTTGAAAACAACCGCACTTAAATCCCATAGATAGAATTCGTCTCAACTCTAGGCCTCACATAGTATTGCTTAATTTCACTTGGAACCTAGGTGACATTCTCATCATATATATGTGCATAGAAGTTGTGCACAAGAAAATCAAGATAAATCGCATATGAAATTTACAAAACAAAAGCTCAATTTCATCAAAAATAAATCTCATGAATGGAATCACAATCATGAGATTTAAAAAATAATATATAACAGACTAATTTTTTTATTGTCCCATCCAAAAACAAAACAAAATAATAGCATTCATTTTTTATTTAAAAAATAAACACGTTCAAAAAGATAAAAATTAAAAAAGTCCATCAGATAGTTAGGTATAATGGGATAGATGACAAAATTTTTAAGATCACATCAAGGCAATTACTTGAGATATTTCAACACCATGACCAACTTTCTTGGATTAATTTTTTGGCATTCAAGCTTCTATAATTTATGCTTCACCTTCTTACTCCCTTTGGAGTAATTTTGAACTTTTTGAACCAAGAGTTTTAGTCTTACACTTTTTTTTTTCTTTTCACTTTCTTTTTTCTTTTCTTTTCTTCAATTTCCTTTTTTTTCCTTTCTCTTTTTTTTTAAATGAGTCTAGCACAACTTTAATTTGATATGTGCCACTAATCAATGATGGAACTCACTTTGGGTATTTTTCTTTTAATCACCTTGCCATGATCCCAAGTTATAGGGTATAGCCAAATCATAGGTTTCGTGGGTTAGGATAATATGGGTAATGAAAGAAAAGGCTTAAGTGTCTGTCTTTAAATGGGTTTATGGTGCACACAAAAGGTAGGAAGAACATAAGCAACTTTTAGAAGTGCAAAACACACATAGCTTAACATCATGTTGTTGGCTTCATTTCTTGATCAAAAATGGACCTTCACTAGTACCTTTCTTCACCTACTTGTGTTCATTCTCAAGTAATTATCAGTTGTTTTTAATATTTTTATCTAGTGTGTAGGTAATAAGAGTTTATGCATAATTGAAGAGCCTTGATGGATTAAATTGAAGATTTGGGAGTGCATAGCTGTTATGTTTCGAAGTCCTGTCATAAATTTCACAGAATGAACTGGGTTGCGAACCTTATATTTCTAGAAAGCTCCAGATGTCTACTTTTCGGAAAATTTTACTGGTTCATGATTCTGAATTTTCTAGAGGACGTTATGCTCGTTTTCGAAACAGTGCGCAGACACGCGACTTGCAAGTCGCGACCAAGTCGCGTGTCTAAGTCGCGAGTGCCAAATTTCAGCAGTTTTGGCCGAGACTCACGCGACTTAACTCACAACTTATCTAAGTCACGAGCATGCTTGGGAATGACTTAAACAGCCTGTTATAAAAAGAAAATGAGAGAGAAAGAGGGGGGGTTCGACTAGAGTTCGGCTAGGGCTCAAAACAGACCACCAAAAGGAGAAAATGAGAGAGAAGAATAGGCAAAGGGGGTGAAGAAGATCACCTTGGAAACAAGAGGGTTCGGATTTGATTTGGAGAAAGTTAAAGCTAGACGAATTCGCAACAGGAGGAGGACAAGAGTTCATCGCACCTAGAGTTTTTCTATCCCTTCCCTTCTTTATTTTCTTTCTTGTAACTCTTTATTAATTAGAAAAACATGTTTGGTTGTAAATGTTTGATTATGAACTAAACTTGTAAGTTAGGGTTTTGATGGATCCTTTTCTATGAAACTTGAATGAATTGATTGTTTAATTTGTTGTGGTTGATTATTATGTTGTTGAGTGGTATTATTATGCTTAATGTTCTGAATGTAATGGTCCTGCATTTAGTTGATTTTATGGTTGTGTGTTATAAACTGAGAGGTATCGCCCACAATGTACTCGATGTAATGTCCACCATAGGTAGAATTAGATAGAGATATACTGTAACACCCCCTGACCCTACCCGTCTGGATCGACCCAGGGAGTGCTACCGGGTTTTCAAAACTTTTCTTAATTCACTTTATAATTTGCAAACCATTGAAAATCAAGTAAATTATATTTTATAATCCCTTTTCTGGTGAACCCATTTAAAACTATTTTGAAAATTTCGACAGAGTTTCCTCTGTTTTTCTGATTTTCCAAAAACCTGTTTTAACAAAAACTCAAATATTATAATAACAAACACTTCAAAATCTCAACAACTATTTGCGCACCCTTCCATTTGGTGCGACTTTCCCAAACATTTTCAATAAAACCATACATCAATTATATTTACAAATATAAAGTATAAAACATTATAAAACATAAACTATTATACAAATATTTACAAAACTCATATATTCACATTTTACAAACTTCTGTATATGCATGCTTAAGTACTTAATTTACAAACAAAGTTTAAATAAAACTACCCAAGTAATGTGACTCTGAACTCTTCTTCTGCAGCTCTCCACTTTTCAGTCCTTTATTCACTGGAATCTCTTATACCTACGCGTGATAAAAATCAACGCGCTAAGCATATCGCTTAGTGGGTGTACACAAATCAAATTTACAAATTTCACATAATCTCATTTATAACGTATATATAAACGAATACAAATCATATAATCATGTTAACAACACATATAATTAAACAAAACCTTTCTCATATAAAATCAGTAATACTCTATCCAAATTTTTATAAATATATATATCAACCAGTAAAAAGGACAAATAAACAAAATTTCACAATAATAACTTATCGATCAAATAATAACTTATAAATATCAAATAATAAGAACAATAAATAAACTGTTCAAATTTAAATATCAACAGGAATCCATATATATTTTCATAAGTAAAATTTTAAACCAAGTATACATCAAAATCCAATGATATTCAACTAATTTTAATAAATCTTATAAAAGTATTCGGAATTCTTTTCTATAAACTTCATTCATTTCTTTTCAATCCTGACCCTTTTGGTATACTTAACATAAATCACGGGACTGAAATATGGGCCTAATATCTGTAACATCGGTATGACGTCCGGGGCTGCTTTAGAGACACCCGCCAACAGTCACTGGTATCGGTGTGATGTTCGGGGCTGCTTTAGAGACACCCGCCAACAATCACTAATATCGGTGTGATGTCCGGGGCTGCTTTAGAGACACCCGCCAACAATCACTAATATCGGTGCAGTATTGCTGAAATAACCCAGCTGGTATACCAATCTCCTATATCTGTATATATGTCCAAGTATCCTAGAGCCTTTTTCAATACAACTTTAACAAATTTCATATCAAATCATTTTATTCATTTCGAAATCAACAACTTGAATTTGTAAATCAAAATCAATTTCAATATTTATTTCAAACAATATTCGTAAAAACTGTTTGTATTTGAAAACATACGATATCACCGAAATTCAGGAATACTAAAATAATCCAACGTTATTGTCAAAATCATTCACAAATTCCAAAACTTTCCTCAATACTCCTATCAATATAATCTAAAATTATTTTCAAATATCATTTACAAATTAACAATGGTATTAAATTATTCCAAAATCATTTCCAAACATGGTTCATAAAGCGATTTATTCGAAAACATAAAATATAAACGAAATTCAGTTATACCAAAATATTTCACACTCATTTCCAAACAATTTCTAACAATATTCGTAAATGAAATATAAGTATACGAAATCCATAAATAAATTTTTCAACTCATTTCATCAAAATATGAAATTCAAATTAAAACATATAACGAAAATTATAACGATTTCAGAAATCAGTGTACACCAACCTGGATAACGTTTTTACGCCTTTTCTCTTCTGGATTTTTCCTTTTTCCTTTCTCTTTTTCCCTTCGCTTTTCCTTTTCTTTCTCCTTTCTCCTTCCTCTTCTTCTTCTTCTTCTCTTCTTCTTCCTTTCTTCTTCTTCCTCTCTTCTTCTTCCTCTTCTTCTCTTCTTTCTCTTTCCCTCTTTCTCTCTCTTCTTTCTCCTCTCTCTTTCCTTTCTCCCGGTCTCTCTTTCTCTCTCTCTCTATTTCTCTTTCTTCTTTCCTGAAATTTCCACTGCCTCTTATTTTTTTTATAAAAATTCGGTCATCGCGACCGTCGCGTTGCTCACTGGAGTGATTTCACCGCCTTCATCGCGATCAGCCATCGCGGTGTCTGGTCGCGATGCTCACTGCATAAAATCAGTATTTTCACCGCGAGCTGCTCATTGTGATCCCTGGTCGCGGTGAGTGGTCGCGTTACTCACTGCCTCAAATCATCATTTTTCACCGCGAGCTGCTCATTGCGATCCCTGGTCGCGGTACTCACTGCCTCAAATCATCATTTTTCACCGCGAGCTTGCTCATCGCGATCCCTTGATCGAGACGAGTGGTCGCGGTACTCACTGCCTCAAATCATCATTTTTCACTGCGAGCTACTCATCGCGATCCCTGGTCGCGACGAGTGGTCGCGGTGCTCACTGCCAACATTTTTCTTCTCTTTCATGTATTCTTTCTGGACCGCTCCACCTGGTCCACCTGGAAACCTTAAAAATATACATACATTTAATTACATTTTCCACCCCTCAAATCATAAATATCATATTCCCATACTCCATATTAATTAAACTATACTTTCATATTTATTCGAAATTGGGGATGTTACATATACTAATTTGGTTGTGTGATCATATAGGGTGTTTATTGTGACTAATGCATTTTCATACACTTAATATACTATCGAGAGATAGGATATTAGTGTATATAATAGATTCGATTTACCTCAAGAGGGGACTTTGGATAATTTAGATAAACATGGTCATCAATATGAATAATTAAACCACAATGATGTGCTTTCATGAAACTCAATTGGATGGATTAGGTGAATTCAAATACCTTAACTAATCTCTCATATTGGTTGTCAGCTTTCTTTTTATGTTTTTTTTATTTTTTATCTTTTAATTTCTTCTTTTACACCTTCCGATTGTCCAAATAGAAGTAGACTTAGTTAATTTTAGTATTCAACGCCTAAATATCTTTGTGGAGACGATAATTTACTAATTATTGTATTACTTGTGTTGACCCCGTAAACTTGCGGGTACAAAAAGTCGTAACAAGTTTTTAGCGCCGTTGTTGGGGATATTTTAGTTATGTTGATATTAATACCGATTAGGTCTATAGCTAATTTGGATTTGTATATATTTTATTTTTGTTTTTATCAATTTTGATTTTCTTTTTCTGTACAGAACATGTATTCTTGGTATGAGGCGTAGGAGCTTACCGAGGAAGTGGCAACTAGAAACTATGAAGCACATCTAAGCTGTTTCTTATGTGGTAGGGCCGCATATGAGTACTGATTGTTAGGTAGGCAATCCATTTGCTGGGAGCCATGCCCGAATTGCTCAACATAGTGACCACGTTGCTTAGCAGACTCAAGAAGTGAATCAGAGCTTGGAGCATAAAATCAACATATTAGCTATAAATATCCTATGGCTAAAGCATGACCTATCTATGAAGCAGTGTAATAAAACGGCCATGGAAATCGAAGAGCAATTTGAGCAACATATTTGGGTTGATCAAGTAGAGATGGAAGGGAGCAAGAGCCAGTTACATAAAGATGATACATTTACATTTCCATAGTCGCTTGAGATTTGTCTAGTCCAGAGTACCACTGCAAAAGAAGAAAGCCACCAAGATACATACGTTTCTGTAGACCTTGGAGAAGGGAAGCCCAAACCGCCTTCAACTTTGGTGCAGCTATCGCACTTGAGCCGTAAAAAGATAACTTCGTGTTCGAGGTATGCAGTGTTGGGATAGTCGTCTTCTCTTCCAGTCATTTGGTTAGGATGGTGTGGTAAGCTAATGAGAATATACCAATTATGGGGCAGGTGGGCGAAAGCTCAAGCGATAAAGTAAAATCTATACATTATTTTCTTTTATTTTATTTTGATTTTTTAGTTTAAATTTTTTTTTTAGTGTTTCGTAACTATTTTCCATGAACCTTTTGAAGTGTTGTGCCTTGTGTTGAAAATTTTAAAGTTCGGGGGAAGTTTGGTTGGATGTACATAATATTGAAGTGTTTGAATCTTCATGTTTGATTCATTCTATTTTGTTTTTGTTTGTATTTGTGTCTCTAGTTAGATTGTTTTTAATTTTCGTCTCTAGTTTTTAACTTTTATTTTTTATTAGCCCATTTTCCTCTTGCGTAAGGTGTTAAAACATTGAGTACAATGTTTATCTTAGGTTTGGGGGTGGTTTTTGGTTGTTTGTTTTCTTTTAATTTTTCTTGTGTTTTGGTTGTGGTTATTTGGCGTATATCGGCTGGAAACCTAGAATTTCCTTCTACACATTTTGCGTTTGGAAGACTTAGGTATAACAACGCCACGTACATCTAGTCTGTGTTTAGTGTGTCTATCCTGTGTTTAGTGAGTTTAGTGTAGATTCTGAACATTTTTTAACCTTTATTGTTGTCTTATGTGCGCTTTCCGTTGATGCAAATTTGTTAGCTTTTTCAATAAGTTTAAGTTTGTTTGGGACCACTCAGATTTGTTTTGTGTCATGTATTGCGCTACATTGTGTTGCACTCTGTTTATCTTTTTTGTGAAAATATGCCATGTTCGATCGACTAGGATAAATAGTGGAGACTTATCCAGTGAGTTTTTGAGCTTATACATTGTTATTTGAGAGGGTATTTTCGTTTCTACTCTTTACATATTTACCTTCAATTTTGATTGATTAGTTTGATCTCATTTAGGTTTTGCATTGAACATTTATGAACAACATCAAATATATCATGTGTTTATCCTATGTTTTTATTGGTCCTCCCTGTTAGATGTGTTGTAGGCTATGCATGTTGAACCACTAAAAAGCCAAATATTCATCCTACCCTTGTGTGTGCTCCAATAATCATTTTGAAGCCAAACACTTAGAAGTTTTTTTCTTTCATCACCTACATAAATCTAAAACCAAGCTCTGAATATGAAATAGCCTTACCCTTTTAGCTTGGATCATTTTAAGATGAAAAGAAAAGAGAATAATTGCATGGATGAAGTGTATATGAAATATGTCAAGATAAATGTTGCTATTGTTGTGATTGTTAAAAAAAAAATAATAAATAAATAAATAAATGAAAAGAATCATGCAAGCATTGTGGCATTAGAATTGAAAAAAAAAAAGAGAATGGTCCATGTATTAAAAAATTATGTAATCTCTTAATTTGATCGAAAGCTTTTGCATTTCTTTATCCATTTCTTTCGTAACCTATCACCCAATAGCCTCATTACAACCTTAATTAAGATCTGCTGATCTTTTAGGGGAGCCTAGCTTTAATGTAGAGGTTTTCATGTTGATATCTTATTCATAATATTTGATTCCTTCAATGAGATGTATTTGCGACAAAATAGCGTTTTTCAAATTGATT
The DNA here is from genome assembly GCA_003430845.1 of Xanthoceras sorbifolium. Classification (NCBI taxonomy): domain Eukaryota; kingdom Viridiplantae; phylum Streptophyta; class Magnoliopsida; order Sapindales; family Sapindaceae; genus Xanthoceras; species Xanthoceras sorbifolium. The sequence continues at coordinate 15,518,492 of CM010612.1, forward strand.
TTCACATGCAATGTATATTCGCATTTCTTTGAGCATAAATTCCTTTCGCATGTGTTTGATGAGTGTATTGCTTAAGTTCTGAGCAATTTTTCAGAGAATTATCCTGAGAGGTTTAGAGTCGAGGCGAATTCTATCCTGGTTATTTGAATACAATTATTTTCGTTTTAAGATTCTTAGAGTGTTGGCATGTGCACGACAAGTGGTGCAAAATTCCGAGAGTGGATGCTTTCAAATTTTTACTTATTGAATTTATTAACTTTTATCTTAATGGTTTGTTTTTCATGTGGCAAATATAATTGTTCTTCAATGTTCAGATATGCGTTTGTGGGTATCGTAGCTGGTAAACCCTCACGAGACTATAACTTGTCCACTAGGGACACCTAGGGGTTTAAAGGCTTGTGGCACATGCTAAGTGCCATCGTGTTACCTACGAAAATGGTTTAGGCTAGTTGTTTGTTTTTAGTTTTTTGGTATTTTCTTTTCCTTTCGTTTTGTTTGCATTTTTGTTTCGTTCCTATTTTGCTCGAGGACGAGCAAAAGTTAGGTTTGGGGGTATTTGTTGGCTCCATTTCTTGATCAAAATTGGACCTTTACTAGTACCTTTCTTCACCTACTTGTGTTCCATTCTCGGGTAATTATCGGTTGTTTTTAATATTTTTATCTAGTGTGCAGGTAATAAGAATTTGTACGTAATTGAAGAGTCTTAGTGGATTAAATTGAAGATTTGGGAGTGCACAGCTATCATGTTTCAGAGTTCTTCATAAATTTCATAGAATGAACTGGGTTGTGAACCTTATATTTTTAGAAAGGTCCAGATGTCTATGTTCGGGCAAATTTTACGGTTCGTGATTCCGAGTTTTCTAGAGGAAGTTATGCTTATTTTCGCAACAGTGCACAGACTCACGGCTTGCAAGTCTCGACCAAGTCGAGAGCCTAAGTCGCGAGCGCCAAATTTCATCAGTTTTGGCCAAGACTCACGCGACTTACCTCTTAACTTGTCTAAGTCACGAGTCTAAGTCGCGAGCATGCCTGTGAATGACTTAAGCAGCCTGTTATAAAAGGAAAACGAGAGAGAAAGATAGGGGGGGTTCGACCAGAGTTCGGTTAGGACTCAAAATAGACCACCAAAAGGAGAAAAAGAGAGAGAAGAAGAGGCAAAGGGGGAGAAGAAGATCACCTTGGAAACAAGAGGGTTTGGATTCGATCCTTGAGCCATATTCTCATCATTAAGTTTGGATTTGGATAAAGTGGAAGCTAGACGAATTCGCAACAGGAGGAGGACGATAGTTCATCGCACCTAAAGTTTTTCTATCCTTTCCCTTCTTTATTTTCGTGCTTGTAACTCTTTATTAATTAGAAAAAACATGTTTGGATGTAAATCTTTGATTATGAACTAAACTTGTAAGTTAGGGTTTTGATAGATCCTTTTCTATCAAACTTGAATGAATTAATTGTTTAATTTATTGTGGTTGATTATTATGTTGTTGAGTGGTATTATTATGCTTAATGTTTCTGAATGTAATGGCCTGTATTTAGTTAATTTTATAGTTGTGTGTTATGAACTGAGAGGTGACGCCCACAACTTGCTCGATGTAATGTCCACCATAGATAGAATTAGATAAAGATATACTAATTTGGTTGTGTGATCATATAGGGTGTTTATTGTGACTAATGCATTTTCATACACTTGATATACTATCGAGAGATAGGATATTAGTGTATGTAATAGGTCCGATTTACCTCGAGATGGGACTTTGGATAATTTAGATAAACATGGTCATCAACATGAATAATTAAACCACAATGATGTGCTTTCATGAAACTCAATTAGATGGATTAGGTGAATTCAAATACCCTAGCTAATCTTTCATATTGGTTGTCTGTTTTCTTTTTATGTTTTTATATTTTTTTTATTTTTTATCTTTTAATTTCTTCTTTTACACCTTCCGATTGTCCAAATAGAAATAGGCTTAGTTAATTTTAGTACTCAACGCCTAAATATTCCTGTGGAGGCGATAATTTACTCATCATTATATTACTTGTACCGACCCCGTATAGTTGTGGGTACAAAAAGACATAACACATGTCTAAAAGTCCAGCCAACTTAAAAGTAAAGGCAAATAACATGTTACATGTAAAAGAGACAAGTTCATTAGTATTCAATGCAAAAATTTAATGAGATCAAGCTACAAACATAGAATGAAATTAATGAGTGTTTAAGAGCAGAAACAATAAAATCCCTCTAAAAGAATGGCATTGGCTCAATTAGCTCACAAGGGTAGTATCCATTATTCTTCCACAATTTTTCAAGTATGGTATCTTGTCCACCAAGATACTAAGAGTAGGGATGTGTAAATGCAATAGATTATGACGTAAAAACCTTCATGAAAATACTTTAGTAAATAAATAGTGATCAAAGCATATCATATAAGTTTCCATTAGCAAGTAAAAATGGTATATTAACTTAAAAAGTAAAATTTTCTCAAACTGCAGAATTTCAGATTTGACCTATGTCTAGTTTCTAGTGAATATCTTGAAACATACTTTATAGATTTTGACGAAAGTTTATATTCTGAAAATAGACATGAAAATAAACAACTTTCATGCAGACAAAATTCCCAAATTTATTTCATGAAATAGTGAAAACTGACGTCGAAAACAGGTCATGTGCAGATTCGTAAAAACATTGCACTTTTTCGCAGAGTTAGAACAAAAAAACGAAAAACAAAAATAAAAATGAATCTACACCCCCAAATCTAATCTAAATATTTTCCTCAATGTTTATATAATATGAAATACATGGACAATGAATACACAAAGCATGAAAGGTAAGAACTCAAAACACACAACCGAAAAAAAAAATCTAAGAACAAAAACTAGAAAAATAAAAAACAAGAATTAAAAAGAATTACCTAGATCGGTTGCCTCCCACCAAGCGCTTTATTTAATGTCTTGGCAAGATGTGATGCAAGGTCTATCCGTTTATCGAGGGATCATTGTGTAAATATGGCTCCAATGGATGCTCATTTACTTTGGAAGACTTTCTCCTCATGAAATTTCTCAATTCGGAAGCTTCATTCGGCAAAGACTTGAAGAACTTTGAATTGTTCACCGGAAAAGCAACACAAACACAAATTGTTAAACAAAATTTCGTGCCTTGTTTGGGTTCTTTTTGGTGGCTCTTCTTGGTATGATGGAACTTCCTTTTCTTTTCCATACACTGAAGGACAGGTGGAGTTTGATTGAGCTTGAATTTTAATACAGAAACATCGGAGAACTCTTTTTGTAGCTCAAGATCTAATAGAAGAATCATAGAAAGATCTTGTTCAAGGTGAACGGATTCAACATGAAGGCATTGACTTGGTGGTTCATATGGCACATCATAGTCTAAGGTGTTTCCTTATTTTGTTGTACACATTTCCAAGTTTTCATCTTCACTGTCATAATAAGCCTCTACCTGTTCACTATAAAGTGGAAACGTGGTGCCTATTTTTGCAAGCATTCCTGAATTTAATCCAAGTGAACCTATATTCTCCTTAGAGTATCATCATGTTCATTCATTCTCAACTCAAATTTTGCTTGAAACTCTTTAAGAACTTTGATCAATTTCTCTTTTGATGATGGGTTCATCAGTTGATTATTTGAATAGTCTTCTAACTCTTGATTGCTCCAAGTGTAATCCTAGTGACTCCCCCAGTCCGGATTATATTGACTTGAAATATAATCCTCCCATAGCATTGAGTAATAAGGATAGTCTTTTGCTTCTTGATTGCTCCACAGGTAATTCGGGTCGGTCTGCTAGAATTTCTGATCAATATTCTAAATGAAAGTGTTCAGCAATTCTTTTGTTGATAGCTTCCTGGGATTATATTTACTTGAAACATAATCCTCCATCGACATTGAATAGTAATAATAGTCTTTTGCTTCTTGATTGCTCAACGAGTACTTCGAGTCGGTCTGCTAGAATTTTTGATTTTGAACTTGTCCTTGATTCTGATTTTGGTAATTGTTATTTCTGAAAAATTCAGGTAACTCCCCCAATCCGGAGTATATTGCTTTGAAAAATAATCCTCCCTCGACATTGGGTAGTAAGAGTTCATCCCATAGTTATACTCAATTTGTTTTTGGCACCTTGCAAAAAAAGAACAAAAACAAAACAAAACTAGATTAAAAAAATAAATAAATAAAAACTAGAAAATAAGATTAAACTAAATGATTCGTCAAAAACTTGATGTACCAAATTATACCTCGTAAGTGCACGAATCTATATGTTAGTATAGTTCCAGTAACTACATGGATCGATCCCACAAAGATTGGTAATTTAACTACTACTCTAATTCTAATTTAATAAGGAAAAAATAGTAAAGAGAATTCAATTTGATAAGGAAAAAGAATTAAAAATCTATGAACTAAATTGAATTAAACACAAAGTTCTTTTGATGCGAGAAAATATGGGAAGAAAATTAGGTAATCAATTATTCGAACACAATTACTCAATACAATCAACTATTTGTGAAAATGTGTCTAATCGGGTTAGGACTCATTCTTATCTTAATTATGATGATTACCTTCTGGTCAACGATATAACCAAGTATTCCTATTCCTATTACTATTGTTGTAACCGTCTGATCATGGATTGAGCAAATAATTTTATGAACCCATTAAGCCCTAAGAACTTAAGAATCAATACCTAATTTAGCAATCAACATATAAATAGATACCAATTATTCACAAGAGCTATCTAACCTCAAATTAGTACGTAACAACGATAAACTAATCCTTTGATTTCTCAAATAGTTACAATTCAAAACCTAAGTCAATTACATCATCTTCATTGACAATATACAAGAATTATAATATATGCACAATGAATAAAACTAAACCTTAAATAGAATTATAAATAATAGTTGTTTACATGAGCAATTGATATTTTTCACATTGATTTTCTCATTATGGATTAGTTACACATCTTGAAAATATAAATAAGAAAAAGAGAAATAAGATAGAAAGAACTCATGGTAGATCATCCAAAAGCTTTTCAATCTTCTTTGTATTCGGCTGAATTCCTCTTGGCAAAGTAGGAATCTCTTTGATTGTCCTCTCTTTCAAGGTTTCTTGATCTATGATGGATGGAAGATAGGTTTTAATGGTGTGCGGTAGGGAAGGAGATTTAATGGGAAAATGGTCTCTTTAGTGGCTTGTGAGCCTCCCTTTTCATCATCTTTAATGCTAAAAAGAATTCCTATATATAGTTTTATCAAATTAGGGTTTTTCTTATCCTAATGAATATTGGACTCTTAAAAAATGCATTGTCGCAACCTATCCTGTGACCTTGGTTGTCGCGCGCAATCTTGGTCACGCCATACGCTAGCAAACTGCGTATTGTTACAAAAACGAGCATAACTTCCTTTAGAAATCTCGGAATCACAAACCATAAAATTTACCGGAAATTAGACATCTAGAGCTTTCTAGAAATATGTGGCTCATAATCTTGTGAAATATTTGGCGGCCAAGGAAACATGAAGGCTCTACACAACAAATCTTCCAATTTTTCAATTTTGATTCTTTTAGCTCTAAAACTCTTCCATTAAGCTTAATTCATTATTTAGGAATGAAAATCTACACAATACTCACAAAACATATAACAACCAATTTCACTCAAAAACATCACATAAATAATAGAAAATAGGGTCTTAAACATGTAAAAAAAAGAAAAATTGAGTGATCACTCTGCAAGCAGCCTAAAAACCTAAGAGATCAAATCATCGTCAAGCCTGAATTTTGAATGGTGCAACTTTGCAGTCCAATTCACCCAAACACCCCATAAGAGCATACAAAAAAACTCAAAATCCTTCATCTTAACCTTACTCATTAGCTAGCACAAAACATCTTTACAAAACAACCTTTTCAACCCCCTTAATCATAGCCCAAACAGAGGTTTGAGACCACACAAGCTTACAAAATGACCACACAACAAAGCATGATCAAAAGATTCAAAAACTTGATAGCACAAAGGACAGATAGGAGCCACCCCTACTTTTCTGATAAACAAATTAAACAAAGCTGAAATAACATCATGATAAAGGTGTCAAATAAATATCCTCACTTTTGGGAAAATGTTGAAATGCCAAAAAGCTTTCACCCCTAGTATAAAATCTCACTTTTTAAAATTTATTTTAAATTATTTTGAAGGACGTATTTGAAATTTTTTAAAAACTTTTGAAGAATTTGTGAGGAATTAAAAGATATATTTTGAAAGTTATCAATTAAAATTGTAAATTGATAAAAGTGAGGGACAAAACGGAACTTTTACATTTCTATATATAATTCTCTTCTTCCTCGTGCGACCCAGCCACCATTTTCTCTCTCTCTCCCCGTTTTTTTCATTTTTTCTGCCTACTTTGACTGCAATTTCTGGCCACATCCGGCCTCCATTTTGATCATTCTTGGTACCAATAGAAAGATCTTGCGACATAGAATCTATTGGTACCAACTTTGAAGATTTTCATGGCCATTTGAGTTCCGATTTGGTGGAGAAAGTGAGGGATTTTTCAATTTGGAAATCCTCCGATTCCGGCGATTCTAACCATTTCCCACTCCGACCACAGTTATAAACATTGACGAGGGAGACGAGACGAACAAAATCCGACCATTTTTGGAGGTCGCCGAAAGTTTCCAGAAAGTCGCCGCCCGCCGCCATGTACGGCGGGGGTAAGTTTCAGACCTCTTGAACTTAGAATTTGATTCCGAACACGTTTACGAGCTCGTTTTAAATGTATGATATTATTCTGAGGTTAATTGTATTATATGGCCGCCGTATATATATTAAATAATTATATTCTCGTGTAGATTTTACCGATCGGGATAATTAGGCTTGAAATTGAGGCCACCGCAAGTAATTGGTAGCTTACACGAGGTAGGGGTTTCAAACTTAAATTTTTAGAATATTTTCCCTATAAGGTTTGGATATAATTTGATTGTGAAAGTTTGAGGAAATCTTTATTTAAATTGTGAAATTGATTTGAGAAATAAATTGGAATGTATTGTGTTGGAAATATGATTTTTATGCAGGTTTTGCATTTTGGGGTTTTTATAAAAACAACCGTTATGCTGCCAAAATTTTATTAAAACTAATGATGAATTTATATATGGGATGCATGGTGGATTTATTTAAATTGTTTGGTGATTTTGAAATGGTAACCGTCCTAGTCATTATATTATATTATATGTTATTATACGACTTTATGTCGGGGTACTGCGCAAGGTATTTTCTGGTACATTCACCTTGTATGTGAGGTTGGTACCAGGGTCACGGTGAGCTAAATGTTTTTATTTCAAGTATGAATGTTTTATTTAAAATGATAGGCCACCGGGTATGACTAGCGGACGTGTTAATATTGCTTTCTGAAAGAAAGTGTTACTGTTTACTTTAAATTTTGTGAACGTATTTAATCATGCAGGATTATCCCATGACTTTATAAAAATGATGTTTTCCACATACATTATTGGGGATTAGACCTTACTGAGCTTTAGCTCACCCCTTTTTTATTTTCTTTTCTCCCCCAGGGAGCGCCCAACACGGATTAGAAGACCGTTAGTTGAGGTGGGCAAAGGCTTGTGAGACTTAAAGATTAGATTCCTGGAATTATTGATTAAATTTATGTTATTTGAGATTTGTATTAAATTAAAGGATTTGTATTTATTATGGACCTATAACAAAAGTTGAGATGACTCAGTGTATGGGTTATGTATGTCGATATGCAAACTTTTTAGTTTGTGGATGATCAGGACTTCAGGATTAATGCATGTTTCAGTATGATTATTATCTTGAGATTGAATCCATGAATTCTAGCAGGTGATCACATATCTGTGGGGTTGTTTTGTGATGACTTTTGAAATTTTGAAATATTTTTGTTTGTAAACAGATTTACGTTTTATTTGATACTCCGGAGTATTCAAAGACATTAATCGTGGTTTTTATGAAATTTTAATAAAGTCAAGTAAGAAACTATTGATTTTATTTACAACTCTGCCCCGGTCGTGACACCTAAACTTTCTGCTCAAGGCCAGTCTATATCCACTTCTAACAGAGTAAACACTTTTGTTATGAAAATGCCAAACCAATTCATCAGGTCTCTTCTTCAGCCCCAAAGGAATAGACAAAATCACCTCTCTATCAGACTTTGAAAAAGACTCATGTAACCTATTAATAGACCACACATACTTATCTTTGTCAATAAAAGAGTCTATTTTCACATCATTACCATAACCGGGGAACAAAGGTTTAAAATTTGAAATCTTAGGGATATAAGGGTCTTCAAACGTCCTAATAAACTCCTCATTCCCTACTCTCCATTGTAACCCCTTACACAACAAGTTTCTCCCCCAAAGGATACTCCTTCACATATAAGAGTTCACAGGTTTCAGCACAGCTTTCAGGAAGTTAGAATTCCTAAAATACTTATGCTTAAGCATCTGAAAGACCAAGGAACCCTGATGAGCCACTAACTTTTATGCTTGTTTAGCTAATAGTGCATGCTTAAAAAGGCTAAAATCATTAAACCCCAACCCCCAAACAATTTAAGCAAACACAACTTCTCACCACTAACCCAACTAATCTTCTTTCTACCACTATTGGAATCCCACCAAAAGTCAAGGATCATGGAATTTAGTTCTTTACATAAGGAAACCGGGATTTGAAAAGCACTCATTAAATAGGTAGGAATTGATTGACCAATTGCCTTAATCAACACCTTTTTGCCTCCTATAGAAAATAAACCCCATTTCCAACTACAAATTTTCCTCCAGACTCTATCCTTAATATCATTAAAAACTTTTCTCCTATTTCTTTCTATCAGAATTAGTAAACCAAGATATTTATCATGAGGAATAGCACTTTTCAACCCAAATGCATTTAACATCTCACCCCTCACCTTATGATCAACATTCAGACTTGAAGAAATACTAGATTTCTGAATATTAACTTGTTGTCCAGACCCACAATCATACTCCTACAACACATTTTTAACCTCCACACAACTCCAAACTGCAGCTTGATAAAAAAGGATATTGTCATCAGTGAAGAAAAGATGACTAACTAATGGACCACCTCTGCAACATTTAAACTCCAAGCAATCACCTTGAATTTCGGCATCCTTAAACAGAGTAGACAAAATTTCCACACAGAAAAGGAACGAATAAGGGGACAAATGACACCTTGTCATATGCCTCTGGAAGGAATCACCTTCCCAACAACACTACTATTAATCATAAAAGAAAGATTAGAAATAGAAATACAATTAAAAATCAGCTCAATCCATCTCACAGGATAGCCCAATTTCCTCATCATACAACGTAAAAAATTCCATTTTACACGATCATATGTCTTAATCATATCAAGTTTGATAGTAGTAAGGCCCTTCTTACCTTTCTTCCTCAACCCTAAGGTATGCAACATCTCAAAGGCAACCAGAAAGTTATCAAATATGATCCTCCCTAGAATAAAGGCACTCTGGCTATCTGAAATTACCTCTGGAAGAAGCATTAATTTCATCCTATTCGTTAAAGACTTTGTCACCACTTTATACACTACACTATAGAGACTAATAAGTCTAAAATCCTTTGTATTCACAGGATTTTTAATTTTCGCGATCAGCACAATATTAGTCTTATAAAAATCTTTAATAAAGTTATCCCCATTTAGAACTTCAAGGCATGAGCTAGTCATCTCATCACCTACCGTCCCTCAGTTCCTTTAAAAATAAATGTAGCATGAAACCCACCTAGCCTCGGGGCTTTAGTAGGTGTATATTCTAGAATCTATGCTTGATGACTTGGCGGTCTACGGTGATTGAGTAGAGGGACGACGATCTATAAAACAATAAAAAGAGTGTCGCGCTTTTGGAACACTGGGGTGATGCTAGCCAAATAGCTTCCAATGCCCAAGTTAAATTGTGAATCTAAAAGGGAAAAGACAAACAAAATGAATACTACCTGAATTGTGTGTATGTCGAGCGGTATAGGATATTATGTCGAGCGTGGTAGTGATATGTGACGCTATGTCGTGCGTAGCTAGTTTTAATATTGCATCGTGAGCAAGTCTGATTACTTGAGAGCAGAGTGACGACTTAGAGTGAAAATTGCTTGACCTCTGAAAATGAAGCCATAAGGTTATATTTATAGGGGTTGTAAGGGTGTCCTTTGTATCCGTATCGTGGCAGATGTCGTGCTCCAAGATATCCGAGATTATGTTTATCTTGGAGCTTATTTGACTGGGCAAATTAGACTAAGTCAACTGACTTAGTCAAGGGTTGAGTGAGTCAGTTGCATGGTAGCTACTAGGTTGAGTCGGTCGTATGGGTTGAGTCGTCGATCACTGGGTCGTTGTTAACCTTGTAAGGTTTATGGTTGAGCCTGTCGAGTGCAGGATTTGTCAAGTTCTAGACTTGGTTTTTTGGGTCGATTTCAGTTGTTTTGGGCTGTCTTTTGGGTCTAAGCATTTTGGGCTATTTTTTACCACTACAGTAGTACCCAAATCAAACACAGCATCGTTGACTTCTTCAGCCGTAAACTGCCTCTCCAAAATAGCTAAAAAACGATCATTAATTTTTTGTTTAACTTCTTCATTGCTTTGTCCAAATCAAGATGAGAGGGGCCCGAAGATTTAAATAAATTTGAAAAATAGTCACACACAACTAACAGAATACCCTCATAAGAGCTTTGCAACCTGCCGCTAAAATCTACCAAACCGAAAATAGTACTCTTCTTTTTCCTAGCCGAGGCTTTGGCATGAAAAAAATTTGAATTTCTATCCTCTGCCTGCAACCACTCCACTCTAAACAATAATCTCAAATATAACTCCTCCTTATCCAACAGTCCATCTAAAGCTCTTTCCTATTTACGCACCAACTTTCTAACACATCTTCATGCATCCTCTATATTATAATCTTCAATTCTCTCTGTTTAGCTTTTCTAAGGGCCCAGACTTCAGTTGACTCAAGCACTCAATTTTTCAGCATAACAATCTAGTTTCACCAAAAGACCTTCCACCGAGGTAGCCCAACAAGTAACAAACCGAGCTTCCTTAATAATATCTTCACACTCATCCTCATTCAACCAAAACGGTTTGAACTTGAATCCCTTCTCTCTTTTAATCCAACCATTCCTAGAGTTCTTAACAGTGTTAAGAAGAATGGCCCTAACATCAGAAAATTTGAATCCCAAATAAAATATGGTTCGAGGAGCCTAGCCTTCTTTGCTATTTGTTTCAATATCTACCCTCTTAGAACGTGTCACTCCATTTACCATCTACTAAAAATCTATTGAGTAGCTCTTGAATATTATCAATCCCTCCCCTTTTATTATTCCAAGTCATATGCGGACCACAAAACCAAGATCCACTAGCTCACAATTGACCAAAGCCTGACGAAAAGAGCACATCCCTATGACTGATTTATCAAACCCATCTAACTTCTCATCAGACCTAAGTGGCTCATTGAAATCTTCTCCATACAACCACAAAAAATCATTGACCCTACAAAGCCTATGTAAAAGCTCCTAAGAGTCCCTTCTAGAATTCTGATTAAGATTCCAAGAGAACTTCGTGAACCTCCAAAAGGGACCTTTCTCGCAGCACATACTAGCATCAATCTGACCTTGCGAATAAGACAGTACCAGAACTTTACACTCATTCTTCCAAAGAAGCATCAGCCCTCAACTTTTACCAACACAATCTATAAATAAACCTCCATCAAACCCCAATTGAACTCTAGTCTAATCAACCCACCCTTCTTTTAGTTTAGTTTCCGAGAGGATAACCGAACTAGGGGAATGCTTCAAAAGCACTATGCAGAGTGCTATTATTGTTGGGGTTTATGCCCAAAAGACTTGTAATTGTATATGTGAGCAAGCATCAATAAAAAGATTTATTATTCATTCAAATAAAAGTAGTTTATTTTGGCTCATACGTTTATATATTGTACATGTAACATCCAAAATTATAACATAATCTCAATCTGAGAATATGAAAGTTGAGACTTGCAATCCAAAGAGTCTGTAGATAACAAACAAAGCTGAGTATTTTATTTATGGTTGATCTACTGCTACGGTTCATTCTGTAACGTACAATAGTATTATCCTAGACCACTCGTGTAATTGACATGAGAATGGATGCACCTTATGTGATGAGATTATAGAGAACTGGGCTACGATTTATATGAATCTCTCACCAAGATCCATTAGAAGATGAGATTTATATATATATTGATATATGATGGCTATTTATGGGTGATCTTAATCCTGAGTGTCCTATTGACTTCTTCAGGTTAGATCGTGGCTTTTGATTTACCATGAGTGAGATCGAATGTAATTTTCTCGATCAATACCTCCGTATTTTGGAGTTATGGTTTGGCTTGTAGCTTGAAAAGACTGAACACAATATCGGAATCCACTCCTTCTTGACTGAAGTAAATGAGTAGTTACTTTAAGGGTTGATTCGGGGCTTGGACAATTATGATGCATCTCCTTCTTCTATAAGAAAGACGGGATTTAATTGTTCATTATAGAATCAACGATGCTTAAAGGAAAAAATATAACTAGAGGGGTATAACGGACATTATGACCCAACTTTAGTTATGAACTACTTGTGGAGGATCACACCATATGTAATTAGTTGTATCAATGGACACTGAGATTTCAGGCTATGTAAAACATCTGCAGTTTCGAGAGCTCAGTTTCGAATTTTTAGTGGAATAATTATAAGGTTAATAATCGTGAAATATTAATTAAAGAGTTTTAATTATTATTTCTAAGTATTATTGGAGCTCAAAACTGTAGGTCCATTAAGTCATATTGCTAGCCCTCAAGGTTGCTGATAACAAGGTTCACGGTAAATTAATTGGATAGTCCAATTAATAATGTTACGAAAGTAATGCGGTTAATTAAAGAGAATTAATTAAATGATCTGATTGTTTAATTAATAATTAAATAATTAAATAAAATTAATAATTTAGAATTATTAATATAATTATTAAATGGGAGGTTATGATATCAAACCTTGACAAAGGGAAGATTAAATAATTAGATTATTTAAAAGTCCCTTGAGGTCAAGATTTCAAATCTCTATGGTTAACCAAATAAAACAGAATTAAGGATTCTATTTAACTTGGTCAAACCCTAAAGAGATAAAAAGAATATATAAGTGATATATTCTCATAACACACAGGCAATCAAGCTATCATACTTTTCAAGAAAGAAAAGAAAAACAAAAACCTTAGGCATACTAGGGTTCGGCCGAAATTGAAGAAAGGCAAGAAAAATAAAATAAATAAAATTTTTTTTTTTTCTTCTCCCTCTCTTGCAAGGTGCGGCCGACCAATGAAGAAAGAAGCTTTCTTTCTCATTTCGCTTGTGATCTCTCCCACATCTCTATATCCATGACGTGTTCACACACGCGTTGTCAGACTGCGCGTCATAGCTCGAAAGATCTAATGGTAACAAAATGGATCATATCATTCAAGAAACAAACAAAATCTAGTGGTAACAAAATAGATCATATCATTCAAGAAACAAATAAAAGTAATCTTGTATCTTTAATTAAGAGTTTATGTACAAAATCGATCGTTTTGAAAAAGAGTTTTCAAAAAATAAAAAGAAAAATTTTAAAATCTCGCCTAAACCTCCGCTGCGTGATTTTCTTTTTCCCTACAGATCCGTGCGAGGTTTCTCCGTACCCGGCACATTCCATATTAAGATTTTCATAATCCTCGGCGGGGCTGTTCAACGGGCTCCGTCAATTGAGATATAGTAACTTCCATCCCTTGATCTCATTTATATTTTTTTCTCAAACCCATACCCCTTTCCTTCTCCTATACCCTTCCTATTTAGACCGAACAGAATCAACAACAATGGGAGAAAATTGAAGATTTACCTTATAGGTTGGGGAATTCTTCAACGGAGACAGACTATCATGCTTTCCTCGAGCTTTTGCAACCTTTCGAGCACTCAAAATCCTCTAGATCGGGCTAGGTATACCTGACAAAGCACTCGAACCAAACCCTTTTCTAGTAGCCCTCTTCCATTTATGCACACTGGCTTTTTTAGGAGTAAGAGTGGGCTCATAGTGACCCGACCCATCTATCACCAACTAACCCACTGTTGGATCCTTTTCTTTTTAAACATCACTCTGATTTGTCCCATCCAGCCCATCCATATTAGTTGCCATATTATGTTTTACCACCTCAGTTTCCAAAATATTCATTGCCACCTCAGCCTTAACAACTTTTGTCTCATTCATAACAGAAAGATACCCTTCCTTCGTAACCACCCCTTTATTCATCGAAATCTTCATAATTGGATCCACAACTACTGCTGCAATCGATTCACTACTCTCTAAACCCCCACCTTAATCTAAACTTTTAATATTTTTATTGACTTTTTTTAAGTGACTAATTTTTATAAAGTTCAATTATTTCTATTAATTTTTACAGATTTTATATATTATAAAAGAATTTTATAGATTTTTATAAACTTTCGTTTTAATAGTCTTTCATAGCTATTGATATATTTTAATTAACTTTTAAAAATAAAAATACACTATGTTCACTATATCGGTTCATTTAAATTTTTATGTATCAATAATTATTAATAAGTATGACACATAGAAAAATAAAAAACTATGAGTCACCTCAATTAGATAAATATATAATTAAAATACCAAATTTTTTAAATATTTATTACTCATAATTCTTAATGTCTTCGATGAAATTATCAATATGCTCAACATTGCTCTACATTTCAAGAGCTATAGTAGTTCTCCATTCATAGAGAATTTATATATATTATATTATATATATATATATATATATATATAATTTTCACATATGTCTTTTAATAAATAAGATGATATTCGAACCTCATCTTCAATGTGAAGGGGTAGATATACAATCGTTCAATTAAGAGTTGACACATGCTTTCAGTTTTATATTTTTAAAAATTAATTACAACCATTTAATCAAGAGTTGATATGCGTTCTATTTTATATTTTAAAAATTAATTATTTAATTTATTTAAAATAAATTCATTACCCTGAATGTTACAAATAGATTGAAACACTTATGAGATGTTTTCTTTTCAAAATAAGAAGAAAAAAGAAAAAGAAAGATATCTTATAAGCAAGCATGCTTGTACAGGAAATATAGTTTTTCCCACCCTTTGGTTGGATCCCTTCCTCAAGCCATCATCGACCCACTTCTGGGGGGCTTCTTGACCCATGATAGAAGTCTTTTATATTGCTTTTGATTGTCTACATTGATGTGCCAACAAACTTATGACAATCAAATCATTTATGTACATCCTCCTATATTCATATAAGTGTTAATATTGGTCATTCAGTGAACTGTAACAACATAAACAATCACAAACTTTGTAATCTTTTCTTTGAGATTTATTAAAATTAAAATTGCTTCATGTAGTTTATTATATCATCATTGATTTATGTGTGTCGAGATCAGAGGAAAAATTATCTACACATGCTGATAAATGTACATTATGATATTTGAATCCTCATTACTGAGGTGGAAGGTGTTATTAATGTAGTATATATATAACCAGTATAAGACTCAAAAGATTCACCTTCATTAAATACAGTAGTCGCTCAAATTCAGATTTTCAAGGTCAAAATATAATCATATAAAAATAAGTAGAATTAAATAAAAATGTACCCGGTCAAAGCACGTTAGATAACGCTTTCCGTAAAGGAAATTTGCTCCTCTACACTAGACGTTTGACGATTTTCTTCCAAGATATGATGACCACTACGCTTTTCTTCTATTGCAGAAAGATCGATTCTCAAACCACTTTGTTCACTCTTTCAATTGACTGATGTATACAATGAGGTTTTTAGAGATTTATGTGTTTTGTTTTCAGAGAAATAAAAGAAAGAAAAGAACGTTCAAAACTTATATTTTCTCTGATAAACAAAGTATTCTTTTATAAGTAAATACTGAACAGTTGTGTCTTTTCAAGACACTCATTAAACAAAATATTTAAAATTCAAATAACTTAGTTAATTAAATATAAATATATTAATATGAATAAGTTTTTTTTATTAAATAGACAAATAAATATTTATAACAATCCCCCACTTTAATAAAAAAGTTTACAATGAAAACTTAAACAATAAATATCTCAAACCAATCTTATACAACGTTTTCAGTAAAATGGTATCTTGCTGACTTGAACATTTACCTAGTGAATCTAAGCATTGTATACACAGGTTCGAGATGAACTATATCTTGAACCTGAACCCTAAATATGCAACACTTGATTAAGTTCAAGCATTGTACGAGCTATTGCAAGTAAGTTCTAAACGGGTTTGCGCTTCCAACCATGCACAATATTCTGTTTTCATGAGTACTCTAGGAATTAAGTCCTTATTCCATATATAGCGGCCCCACTACCATACTCACATATTTGAATTCTCCAAGGTTATGCTGTAGGCAATACCCAGACGCGTAGTCCTTGAATTCATTAAAAGAATATAACTCTTCCTAATACAAACAGTCTATAAACACAACTCCATAGGGAGCAATTTAATGTAATTAAAATTAGAGCTCATAAAAGTTACTCAATCAGCTCAATTCCATATTGAATCTACTTTCCGGGATCTCCAGTCAGATAGGTTGGGTAGCCATCGATGATAACTAGTTTTTAATGGACTTTAATCTCATCCCCCTCGATGTTTCTTGAATTTGTTTTCTAGCTAGTCATTTAGTAAAAGTATTAGCAAGATTCTTTACTGATCTCACAAAATCCAGTGATATCACTCCATGAGTAAGTAAATGCCTAATGGAATTATGTCTCAGACAAGTATGTCGTCTCTTCTCATTATACATAGCATTCTTAACCAATGCAATGGTTGATTGGTTGTCACAGTGCATAGATACAGGTGGAATAGGCTTTTCGCCTAAAGGAATATTTGCTAATATATTTCTTATCCACTCAGCTTCAGCTCCAGCCAAGTCTAGAGCAATTAACTCTGCTTCTATAGTAGACCGAGATAATAAAGTTTGTTTCGTAAACTTCTAAGATACAACTACACCTCCTAAAATAAAGATATAGCCACTTGTGGTCTTTGTCTTATCGAACTCAGATATTCAGTTAGCATCACTGAAACTCTCTAATATAGCTGAATAATTAGAGTAATGAAGCCCTAAGTTCATAATACCTTTCAAGTACTTAAGAACTCTTTCTAATGCATTCTAATGATGTGCATCTGGGCAACTAGTAAACCTGCTCAATTTGCTTATAGCAAATGCAATATCAAGCCTGGAGCAACTTGCCAAATACATAAAACTACCTATAATTTGTGAGTATTTCAATTGAGAGACAGTCTCTCCATTATTTTTCACCAATTTGACACCACTGTCAAATGGAGTGTGTACAGGTTTACTATAGAATTTCTCATATTTCTTGAGAATTTTTTCAACATAATGAGATTGAGAAAGAGAATATCCATTTAGAGTCTTTTCTAATTTGAGACCCAAAACAAGACTAGCTTTACCAAGATCTGTTATTTTAAAGTGACTAAAGAAAAATATTTTAGTACTTAAAATGACATCGAAACAATTGCTGAACAATAAAATATCATCTACATAAAGACGAAGAATGATAATATTAACATCCTTAACTTTACTGTAAACACATTTATCAGAATCGTTAATGGTAAAACCATCTGATAGCAGAACACTATCAAACTTCTCATACCACTGTTTTGAACCTTATTTTAAGTCCATAGAGAAATTTAACCAATTTACAGACCTTATGTTCTTGACCAAAATTATTAATCCATCTGGTTAATCCATGTATATCTTCTCCCCAAGATCGCCATTTAAAAAGACAGTCTTGACATTCATTTGATGGATCTCGAGATTATGGATAGCAGCCATTGCTATAAGCACACAAATAGTTGCAATTCTAGTGACAGGGGAATAAGTATCAAAGAAGTCGATTCCTTCTCGTTGTTTATACCCCTAAGCTACCAATCGAGCTTTAAATTTGTCAATAAAGCCATATGGTCTAAGTTTTTTCTTAAAAATTCATTTACATCCTAAAGTTTTAATGCTAGGAGGTAAATCATTTAACACCCAAGTGTTGTTGGATCTAATTGATTCCATCTCACTATTAATGGCCTCCTCCCAAAAAGGAGCATCAACTGAGGTCATAAAAGCTTGAAAAGTTAATGGATCTTCTTCAACCAAATAAACAAGAAAATTATTACCAAAGTTATTCTCAACTCTAGTTCTTGTGCTTCTTCGAGGTTCAATCGATTCTGCACTCACTAGCACAGTGTTCATTGAAGAAGAAAATTTAGTAGGATCACTTAAATATCCATTTGGTCGGTTAATGAAAGGAAATACATCTTCAAAGAAAGTCGCATCCATAGACTCCACAATAGTGTTCTCTACAATATCACTTACTCGAGACTTCACAACCAGAAATCTATAAGTAGCACTATTATATGCATAACCTAAATCAACAGATTGGGGTCATAATTTTCGTTTTTTGTTCAATGGTACCCTCACTACAGCTAAGCAACCTCATACTTTGAAATGTTTGAGGCTCGACTTTCTTCTTTTCCATAGCTCATAGGGAGTCTTGTCACTTTCCTTTGAATAAAATTGATTGAGAATGTGACATACTGATAATAGCACCTCCCTCCTACAAGTTATAAGGTACTCCTGAACTACACAATATGGAATTTACCATGTCCTTAAATGTCCTATTTTTCCTTTCTGCTACCTCATTTGATTGAGGAGAGAAAGGTGCAATGAGCTCATGAATAATACCATGTTGTTCACAAAATTGAGACATATTTGCAGCGGTATATTCACCCCCACGATTTGATCTAAGAATTTTAATTCTTTTTTCTTATTGATTTTCAACCTCAGCCTTATAGGCAGTAAACCTATCCAAAGCTTCATCCTTGATTTTTACTAGATACACATAACAATATTTTAAGAAGTCATCAATAAATGAGATAAAATATTTTTTTTCTCCTTGAGTAAGTACACCATTAAATTTGCACAAGTCATTACGAATTAATTCTAATAAAACATAATCACGTTTAATTGAATGAAAAGGTTTCCTGAGTTGTTTAAAACTTATACAAATTTGATATTTAGAATTAACATTTATATTAGATGAAGGTATAAGATCAACATTCATTATACGTCTTATAGTACCACATTCACATGTCATAGTCTAGCATGCCAAATATTAGACCAATAACAGAATTAGCATCTTTAATCAACAATGATCCATTTAAAATAGATAATTTAAATAATTCATCACAAGTGTATCCCAATCCAACAAAAGAACCTAATTTAGATAATACAACTTTAATTGATTCAAATACAATTTTATATCCGTCTTGGACAAGACGGTATCTATAATTAAATTATTCCAAAACTTTGGTACATGTAGCACGCTATGTAGAGAAAGGACCTTGTCGGAAGTCAATTTTAAGTCCACTTGTCCTTGCCCACACATTTGTGCAACGGAGGCATCTCCTTTAGTTACTCTGTCATCAGATTCCTGATAAGTCAGAAATGTTGAGCGATTAGTACAAACATGTACATTAGCACTAGAGTCTATCCGCCACTCATCTAATTGATAAACCATATTCACTTTAGGAAAGTAAGATACATATCCTCCTCCTGAAGTAGTGGAAGTTCCGCCTATCGTCATATTGACTTGTCTCTCAATGTTTGATTTCCCCTTATTTCCTTTTCTTTAGTAGTATTTTCTTGCATAGTATCCAAATTTATGGCACACATAGCATTCAACTTTGTTCTTATTCTTCTTAATTTTTTGGTTAGGTTTGAGATGGTTTGATTTTTTCTGAAAATTTTTATTCTTGAACTTTGGCTTTTATTTTACCACGACATTAGCCTTAGCTTGAAAATCAGAGGATGATGGTTTTGAAATAAGGTCTCTTTCACGAGTTTTTTATTCTATTTGGAGTGAAATAAGAAGGTCATCAAGGGAAATAGATTCTTTCTTGTGTTTAAGGTAAAAACCAATTTTTTTCCAGGAGCTAGGAAGTTTTCCTATAATGGCAACCACAACAAATTTTTCATGTATAAGAATACCGGCTTGATTAAGTTTAAAGACTAAGTGTTGGAGTTCATGGGTTTAGTCAACAACAGATTTTCCCTTAATCATTTTAAAATCCAAGTACTTACCCACATGGTATTTCTCAAGTCTAGCATCCTTTGTGTTGTACTTTTTTTCTAAAGCATACCACAGATCATGAACAGAAAGAATTTGATAATAAATATCAAATAAATTATCCTCCAAATGACTACATATTTTGCTGGCAAAGATAGTCTTACTCCTTTTGTACTTTAAGAACATGAGTGCAACCAGATTCCTCTTCAGAATCGAAAATAGGGGGAGTATCAATAACAGAGAATATATCAAATGTAGTGAGCCAAAATTTCATACGTGCTTGCCATCGTTTGAAATTTTGGCCACTAAACCTTTCAGGGGTACAAATATTATTGGATTCTACACTTGCCATATTTAAATTTATATACTGTAACAAATAAATAATAAACAAGTTAATGATTATACAAAAACTGAATTGAACACACAGTACAAGCATAAATGGTTTGGAACTAATCAACAATATTTTGATTTTTTATTATATAAAAATAGTTTAACAAACAGATTCAGAAGTATTAATAGCAGCTTCAAGATATGATATTAATTTACTTCTCTGTTTAAACAGAAGTAACAAAAATAATTGTTTAACAAACACCGCTTATGTAAGAAATAAACTCGAAGCAAGGATTACCAAACACTAGTAATGTGAACGTAGCAACAAAGCAAAAACAAGAACCCATAAATACTTCCAAAAAACATTTGAACAAAAAATATATTGATTTTGTTGTCACTGTGTGATCGTAGAGAGAAAGAGAGTTTAGTCTAACAGAGAAACTATGAGAAAGTAAAAAATTACAAACACAAAATTTGAACCGAATTTCCTTTAAGATTGTTATTAATGCAGTATATATATATAATCAGTATAAGACTCAAAAGATTTACCTTCATCAAATATATTAGTCACTCAAATTCAAATTTTCAAGATCCAGTTATAATCATATAAAAATAAGTAGGGATTAAAGAAAAATGTACTCGGTGGAAGCACGTTAGATAACGCTTTCCGTAAAGGAAATTCGCACCTCTGCACAGGATGTTTAGTGATTCCCTTCCAAGATATGATGACCACTAGTTTTTTTTTCTGTTGCAGAAAGATCGGCCTTCAAACCACTTTGTTTACTTTTTCAATTGATTGATGTATGCAATGAAGTTTTGAGAGATTTATGTGTTTTGTTTTCAGATAAAAAGAAAAAAGAAAAGAATGTTCAAAACTTATATTTTTTTAATAAACAAAGTGTTATTTTATAAGTAAAATATTGAACAGGTGTATTTCTTCAAGACACTCATTAAATAAAATATTTAAAATTTAAATAACTTAATTAATTAAATATAAATATATTTTGGGTTGCTATTGCCATATTAATTCAAACGAAAATATTGAAAAGTTTAATAATTGAAATCTAATTAATGATAATGCTCCGTTGTTATAGGGTAATTAGATAACGCTATATCACTCATAATATAAGTCTATAATTTACGCGGCAATTATAAATCACTTCTTGTGTAATTTGAAATAATTTTATATAAAGATAATCAAGATCTAATCCAATCCAATACAATTCATCAAATTTAATCTAATCTATTAGATCGTATTAAATTTGAGAATGCAATTGGATTTGATTGAATTAAATTCAAAATTTAAAAAGTTTATAGTATTTGAATCGAATAATAAATTTTTGTAAAATTAAGACCAGTACATTAAACCGATTAATGATTCCACCCCGAAATGTAATTATTTAAGTACGAGTGTATATGAATTTGATAAAATCCCAAGGGCCGTAAAGAAAATTAACCCAAGTAACGCACGCTCGAGAAACAAAAGCTGAACAAAAGTAAAAAACGACAAGCCGTAAGCCCGTAACATTACATTGGAGCAAAAAAAATGTCTAGTGAATTGAAAATGACAGAAATAGCCCTGATAAAACGCACAAACCCTCCTTCATTCTCTACATCTACTCGTTTTCATATAAAACCTCCCGCATACAACAAATGCCGCAGACTCAGACCACCATTTCCCTTCACTACTTTCTCTCTCTCTATTTCTCTCTCTCTACACAAATAACAATTCCTCACTATTTATATATATTATATATTATATAATATATAATATATACATATATATATATATGTATTATTAAATCAATATATTCAAAATATACTTTCAGTTCCTCTGTAAAACCCTAATTATCGATCCCCTTCTCTCTCTTTCTAGATTCCCGTCGATTAACTAAAAAACCCTCGCTTTCTCTCTCTACACACTTGTCTCTCTTTCTTTTTCTGTTTGATTTCGTCCTGTATACTAGATCTGTTTTGTTGACATTCGATCAATTTTTTATTTAGGGTTTTCGATTTTTTTTTGTTTTCGTGGGGTGGGGGCTCACGATCAAGTCTGGCGGGTATTCGGGTCTAGTAAATGGCGGATTCGCCACGTGTCCGCCACAGCAGCAACGGTAACGGGAGTCGTCGTCTTGTTCTTCTTCTTCGAGGTATTGTAGCGAGAGATATCGTTGTGTTGGAGAATTCGAATTCGGTAGAGAAACAGAGCGGTGACGAGAGCCAAGAGTGAAAAGAGAAAGAAGCATGCTGAGCGTGCTACGCGTGCACCTTCCTTCCGATATTCCTATTGTTGGCTGTGAGCTCACGCCATACGTCCTCCTACGGCGTCCTGATAAGACTGTAACTACAGATGATGTCCCCGAGTCCGCGCCAATTGACGGTCATTTCTTGAGATACAAGTGGTAAGTGCCCGCCAAGTCAATCATTTTCGCCATACTTACAGTTTGCAGCCCGTGAACTGAATCATTTTGGCTTTATTTTTTTCGAGGGGTGGTTTCGGATTTTTGGGGGTTTTGGTTGTGGTTTTTTTTTTTTTTTTTGGGGGGGGGGGGGGGGGCGCTACTTGGTTACGTGGGTTTAAAATCAAGACGTGAAATTTTTATTGTGTCATTGGCATAATGCTTGTGGGTGTATATGGAACTGATGGTTGTGGCAGTATATCTGCATTTGGGAATCAATTGTTCATTGGTTTTGCTAGACTTCTGATTTTTGTTATTCCAATTTAGCTGATTTATTTTTCTGTTTTATGTGGCTGGATATGCTTTATTCATGTCTAAAACCTAAGTAGATGGGTTTATTTAATCTGGAACCCAGCATTATTTTTTTCTAATCCATTCATTGTTCTTTCAAAGAGCCTATTTGAAGTGATGCCATGAATCTTTGGTGCTTTCTGTATTAGTAATATTATTTACTCTGAAGAAGAATAGTGGAGGATTGATCAGTTACTCAAAAAATTTATGACATGACTGATTAAATATGTCTCATTAAGTTGATAATGAGTTGAATTAGGCTTTTTTAGCTGGAAGCATCAGATTAATGTGAGAATAAGTCCACATGCCCTGTTGTGGTGACTTTGATGTTCTTTGGTGTGCAAAATTGTACCAAAGTTGTAATTTATGTGAATGTAAACAGAGAAATCCAGGCTATATACTTGGCTAATTTGTTAGAGCAAAAAGGGAAGCAATGTTTATAGCTAATATGTGTAGGTGCATAGTATATGTCCACGAAGTAATTAATTAAAAAAGACACCGGGGGAGGCTTTAGTAACTTTATGTCTTGCCAAAAAAATTCTTTTCGAGTATAACCCAGCTAGGTGCAGTAGTTATTTTGTTAACCTTTTTTTTGTTCCTGCTAATCTATTTATTGAAATTTCCATATATTATATTTTCTGTTTATATTTAAGAATTCAATTAGCCTATATGTAGACGGCCTTGGTGTCCACTATTGACCTCAAAGATATCAAAAAGAACTCTGAGAACCTTTGTTTTCCCATCAACATTCCATATAGATTGGATTTGAATCAGATTATCAATAGTTTTTGTAGAAAAGATGCCATTCTAGTTATTGTTTTCAAGCTTTGTAAACGATTTCACATCAAAAAGAGCTATGAGTGCCTTTTTTTTTTTTTTTTCCATCAACACTCCATATAGATTAGAAGTGAATTAGATTATCAATAGTTTTTGCAGGAAAGAATACCATTCAATTTATTTTTTTCAAGCTTTGCAACGATCTGAATTTTGGTAGTCTAATTTTATGTAGTTTGTGTTTGAGAGTTTTATATCATTGGTTGAGCCCTCTCCTGACAGTTTAAGCTATTGGGTCTGTTAGTTGCAAATATGGTACTAGAGCTTGATTTGACCCATATGTACTGGGTTCGAATCCCTCCACGTGCAATCTGTTTCTGTATTTGTTATGCTCTTATGTAATTCGCATCTGTATTAGGGCTTCGTCCATGTGCTAAACTCGTCGGTCTGGCTAGTGAGGATGTGTGTTCGAGAGCTTTATATCACTGGTTAGGCATTTTCCTGTCAGCTTAAGCTGTTAGGTCTGTTGGTTACTGACGGTACCTTTTATAGTTGTATAAGTTTTATAATGATATGTCCTTTTAAGTACAATTTATTTTGATTTTGATCTAAATGCTAGGGTTGACTTCTGTGAAGAGTTATTAATAAGGTGGGCAGCATTTTATCATGTACCAGCAATATGTCAATATTAGAAGTGAAGATTCAATGGGGGGCTTTTGGAACTTGTATTCTAAAAGGTAGAGGCATGTTTTGGGGAGGTTAGAAATTAATCAATTTTTTGGAGGTTAGAGTTTAATTTGCTCAGATTTACTTCCTTTTTATTTATCGGCACATTATGCCGGTTATTTGTATGGTAATTACTAAGATTGATCTAAGCATTTTTTATTGATTAATGGTCAGTCTTTTATTTTTTATTATGTAATTAGTGGGCTAGATTCTTGTCACCAAGATACAAGATTGATTTGGTACTTGTTTGGCATCTGTTTAGTGCACCTATTGCTGGTAGTTCACCTGCTTGCTGATAAGGGATGCGTTTGTATATTTAAGCTTGTTTTGTGGTTGGCATTGCCATGTATTTGTGAGTTTTGCTCTCCAAATAAAAGTTCAATAAGGAAACTGCAAGATCCGTTGCAGATAATTTGCCACATGCTCATTTTATTAATTAGCTTAAAGAGTGGTCTATTTTCCACTGAAAATTTGGCATGGAAAAAATAATTGGAACACATTAATGAGAAAATAAAATTTTAAAACGTCGATTAGTGCTGAAAAGCTGTGAATTGACATTAAAAATAAATAGTTTCATTGAAGAGACTTTAGCTGTGGCTCTATGCCTGTTTCCTGTGCATCTAGAATTTAATTTACTAAACCGCTCTGTTCCTTATCTATATTTGGATATAAGTTGCATTTTTGGTGTTTGGACCGAAACCCTTTTCTTAAGGAATTACTCTAAGTTAGAATTTAGATATTAAGTGGCTTTCGGATTTCCAAATGATATTTGTTGAGAAGAGTAATTATGTTGATGAAATTTTCCGTAAGGATGAAAGAAGAATTTAATTACGGAGCCTATTGGGGTCCTAGGCTCAAACTGTACCATCTGAAATGGATGAAAGATACAAGTATCGTCACCGAATAAGAAGTCGATGAGGAAATAAGAAAGCCTTATATGGAAAAGATATAGACTGATTTAGAACTTAAGTAAACAATAATAAGATGAGCAAAAGGAATGCAAATGAGGAAATTCACGTCTCGGTTTGGCATCTGAGCTTGTTGGCCCTATGTTGGATTTTGGAGTCTGAGTTGTTATTGGTATTGGCCTTCAAGGAGCCTTGAGTTTCTCTTCAGCATATCCAATGTAGAATATACTAAATTAAATCTTCGTTAAAGGTGTGAGGCTATTTTTCCTATTTGTTTTGCCCATTTTTATCTAGCCTTTAGTAAGCTTGGATTTTTGGTGATCACATATAAATGTAACTGCATCTTTTATGTCCTCAATTTGGTATCTTTCTTGTATACGTAACTGCTTATAGCAATATTGGTTTTTTATCCCATATTTAATGATTGAAGCAATATTTATGCAATTGTATATGTATTTAATGCTCCAAACTTGCACTGTTTTTCTATTTACCATCAGTAACGTCAAATATATGCTGATGTTTTATATTTAGTAATATTGCTTTGTGGCATAACCGCAAATTAAAAGAAGGTTTGGAAACTTCCATTTAGTGGCTAATGATTGTGTTGTTAGGACTTTTTGGCATTTCATTAATTACTGAGCAGTTTGAATTTGGAGTTTTGACCATAATACTTGGCTGCGATTCTTCTTACCTTGCAGGTATCGTATACAAAGTGATAGAAAAGTTGCTGTTTGTAGTGTACATCCATCTGAGCAGGCCTACACTGCAGTGTTTAGGTTGTGTTAAGGCGAAGATACCTGTTGCCAAAAGTTACCATTGCTCTCCTAAGTGCTTCTCGGATGCATGGCAGCATCATCGTGTTCTACATGACCGTGCTGCAAGTGCTGTGAATGAAAATGGAAATGAAGAGGAAGAGTTATTTGGACGCTTCAATAGCTCAGGATCTGGCGTTATCAATGCTAGCTTGTCTGGTTCTGCTTCAAGTCCTAGCTTGATTAATGGTTCTGCACCTTTATATCCTGCAGCAGTTACTCAGAGGAGTGGTGGTGAAACATGGTTTGAAGTTGGACGATTGAAAACATACACTCCAACAGCTGACGATATTGGCCATGTTCTTAAGTTTGAGTGTGTTGTCGTAGACGCAGAAACTAAACTGCTTGTGGGTCATCCCAGCACTCTATTGACTTCCCGTGTCATTCCTGCTCCCTCTCCTAGTCCTCGTCGCTTGATCCCAGTCAATGGAGCTGACGTTATGGGGCATCTAGATTCTGATGGTCGTATTTCATCTTCTGGAACTTTTACTGTACTCTCATACAACATTTTGTCCGATATGTATGCCACAAGTGAAACATATAGTTATTGCCCATCTTGGGCGCTTTCCTGGCCGTATCGCAGACAGAATTTATTGCGGGAAATTGTTGGATATCGTGCAGACATTGTTTGTCTTCAAGAGGTACATATAAATACACTTTTGCTGTTTAATGATTTAGTTTGTGGAGCATTTCTAGAAGGTTTTTGGAATTTACATGTCATGGAAATTGCTTTTCTTTAATCAAGAATGGATTATGATTTGGAATTACAGTTTTTCTCTTTCTCTTTAACTTTTTTGTATGATGCTTGTTTTTGCATACCTTTGCACAAACTGTATCATTCTGATTTAATAACAATGTAGGGTAAATAAAGAAAATGAGTCTATATTGCTAATTCTTTCACTCAGAGCCGAAGGCCAGCAGTTTCATTACTCATAATGCCCCTTTAAGTAGGAATAGTATATGGCTACTATAAATAAATTTAAATTTATGTGGGGATTCGTGCTGCCATGCTTCTCCACAATCGAATGTTAGTCAATTGTTTCACTTCATTGCTAGTCAAGACAAAACATAACCTTGGCAACCTCCAAAATGGTTGAGGCTTAGCATGGCTTTTACTGTTGTTTAATGGTGGTTATAGAAGCTTCTTCCTTTTCTCTCTTTCAGGTTCAAAATGATCACTATGATGAATTTTTTGCCCCTGAGCTGGACAAGCATGGCTATCAAGCTCTCTACAAGAGAAAAACAAATGAGGTCGTTTTCAAACTTAGTGTAACATATTGACATATCCATTAAAAAATTTTGATTACTGTTTTCTGTTCATTGCAGGTGTACAATGGAAATACCCATATAATTGATGGTTGTGCAACATTTTTTCGTAGAGATAGATTTTCACATGTCAAAAAATATGAGGTTTGGAAGCTTTATTCATGTATTTACAGTTTCCTTTAATTATTTTTTATGCTGAAAGGACCGGAAGTTGTATGTAGGTTGAATTTAATAAAGCTGCTCAGTCTTTAACCGATGCTATACTTCCATCTGCTCAGAAGAAGAATGCTTTGAATCGATTGGTTAAGGTAGCTTGATCAACCTTGGGTTTCTAATATATGTATTTAGGAGTACACCCAACCCACATCTTTTCCATTTATGTCCTCATAACTAATGGTCCTCATTTAAATTATGTATGTTTGATAGGATAATGTTGCATTAATAGTGGTCCTGGAAGCAAAATTTAGTAATCAGGGGGCTGATAATCCTGGGAAACGGCAGCTTCTTTGTGTGGTAAGAATTATCAATATTATTGTTCTACTATGTTAGTTATGTTTCTCTACTTAGTCATTTCTTCTGGTTATTGCTTAACTTGTCATCAGAACATTCTTAATAGTGGGAGATTCAAAACTCTGGTTTATTCATCATGGATTGTGTTACCTGCTCTAAGTTATAAGATACTTTGCCAAGTGTGTGGTTTGTATTGGGTTGACTATTGAAATACAGTTTAGAAGCCCTGTCACTTTCATATATCACACCTCATGTATTCATTGATAATTGTTGAGTTATTTCGGACTTCCTTCTTTGGCATAAAGTCTATGCAATTAAGTTAATTTTTTTATTTTTACCTGTCACATCATCCTAATTGACCCGTGTTTTACTAAATTTACTGTTGAGCATCTGTTACCGTTTACGTGAAAAGGATGTTTCCATGAGTGTGTTTGTGTGTATATGTTTATCACAACATTGGCTTCATTGACCTGTTCTCTTAAAATTCCTGTTGAGCATCACTTGTTGTTAAAAGACCAGGTCAACATTTAGATTAATTTACACGAGATGTATGATTTTCTTTTAGACCATATTGTAACCTCATTGTTTTGATTTATATTTTTTCTCATTGTTTTGGAGTATAGGCGAATACACATGTAAACGTTCACCAAGATCTAAAGGATGTCAAGCTCTGGCAGGTTCTCATCTTTCTTGCCTTTTTTTATGCAACTCTATTTCTTTTTTCAATTATTTAGATTAAATGGTCTATTTATTTTGTTTTTTTCTTTTTTTGTTCAAATTAGGTTCATACTCTTTTAAAAGGATTGGAGAAAATAGCAGCCAGTGCAGACATTCCAATGTTGGTGTGTGGGGATTTTAATTCAGTTCCTGGAAGGTCTGTGCATTCTTCTAATATTATAGCTGATATAGATATTCATTTTATCTTGTATTATTATAGGTAATTTTTTCTAATGTATTATTTTAGGTATTTTGCTTTACTCTAGATGCTTTTAAACTTTCTTGCAGTGCTCCTCATGCACTTCTTGCTATGGGGAAGGTAGATCCAATGCATCCAGAGCTGGCAGTAGATCCTCTTTCTATTTTGCGTCCTCACACCAAGTTGACACATCAACTGCCGTTGGTAATTTATCTTCTGATAATGGAATAATGTATATGGCTTTAGGCTGATTGCTTTAAGATTTTCTTTCTTTGCTGGTGGTTTTGGGTTTATGGAAGAAAAGGAAATGAAGGTTAAGAGGAAATAGAAGGTGAAGGGAGTTTTGTTTCCTTGTGATTTTCACATACTCTGTGTTACAGGTCAGTGCTTACTCGTCCTTTGCAAGAATGGGGGTTGGCCTTGGTATGGAGCAGCAGAGGAGGAGAATGGACCCCGCAACCAATGAACCCTTATTTACACATTGCACAAGAGATTTTATCGGCACCCTTGATTACATATTTTACACAGGTAAACTTTGGAACTATTTATTCCATTGTTTTTGCTCTCTTTTTGTCCTTACATTTTTTATTTTCCCTATTTTACTTTGATTAGAAATATGTGATGCAAGTGTAGTACTTGAATATATAATATAATATTTACGTTCTGATTTTGTGATTTCAGCGGACTCTTTAACGGTGGAATCCTTGTTGGAGCTATTGGATGAGGAAAGCTTGAGGAAAGACACAGCCCTTCCATCTCCTGAGTGGTCCTCTGATCATATAGCACTCTTAGCCGAATTTCGCTGCAAGCCTAGACCTAGACGTTGATACTTCAGGGTGTGGAATTACTTCTGGTATTATTATTATATATTTATTTTCTTCTTGCTAAAGGAAATGAAATTTTTTTACTTTTTGTTAACGCTTGACATTCGGTTGACATATTTGTTATACTGTCAATGCTTATGTTAATTTGAGGTTTACTTTTACTAGGATTTGGAATAGAGTTTTGTTTAATATGTCAACACCAGTGGTAGTTGGAGGATCTTGTTGACCATCACCTTGTTAGACTTTATAAGCCTGGTTCGTTAGAGCCAAACCATTGGTGTGACAGATGAAAATGCAACTGAAAATTGGCATTCAGTACATTGAAATAGCATTTGGAAGAAAAATCTAGTTGACGTATATAGAGAGGAGATCTCTGTTCAGAAAAATGCCCCAAAAAAATCAAAATAAGTAAAAAGTTGAGCCCACATAATTGAATTTAGCGGTTTTGAAAACTTTGCTGGGAATGTCTTCCACACTGTTTGGATTTCTTCCACCAGCCAAATGAAGTGGTAGGAGATAGTGTTGCTGAGTTTATAAAAGTTATTTAGGAGTCAAGTACCATCTTTCTGGTATGAAGGAAAAGAAATAATGATAATCACATGTTTGTTTTACATGAGCTTTTACTTGTATTCTTACATAGAAGTTGGAACTGGTGGTTTTAATTCTCAATTTCAAACGGCTGTGCAAGTATTTTAATCTGTCCAAGTTGTAATCCTTCTTACTCATATTCCGAAAACATGAACCACTCATTTGAAGCTCCATACTTTTTTGGCTAGAGATTGAAAAATGAAATGCACTAGTTTTACGAATGGCTTGTTTTGTGTCTTCTGACTTAGTTGTAGACATGGGTATTTGAAGATGAGTGATAGAAGTGGTTAATAAGAATTTGTTTGTGCTTCAGGTTTGTGGATGTGGATGGCGAAGGAAATTGTGAATGAAGCTGGTGGATAGGTATAAGGTTATTTGTAAGAATGGTAGATCATGGTGGATGTGTTTCAGAGAAATGTGGTGTGGGATGATCTGCTTTTGTATTATGCTACTTTTGTCTCATAGAAAAATAATGATCAAGCTTTATTCAATTGCCTATTTTCTTTTAGTTGCCAATAGAAATTTCAACAGCACAGCTGACAGCTGCAGTTTCAATCAGTCATCAGCACCAAGTAAACTTCAAATCCCCTGCAAAGCAAGTGAGTGGCTAGTGGCATGCTATTTTGTATGCCCTCCATTTTAGATATTGGGTTGGGTTGGGTTGGGTTGGGTCCATGTTTTTCCTTGGATTTTGGTCTTTGGTTGCTGAAAGAAATAAGATTTTTAAGTTTGTAGCTTGTCTTTGTTTGCAGCTTAACTATCAAATTTACAAAGAATCTGATATCCAAATTTTGCTACTTTTTTTTTTATCTTTTTATTGGTAGAATCACTCTTCAATATTTAATATAAGTTGTTTAAGCCCTTGAAAGGAAATCAATTCATGTTTTTTAAGTTATAAGTCAGCTCATCACGTTTTTCTAATGTTACACTAAAACACGTTTCTTAGTACTGCTC
This sequence comes from Xanthoceras sorbifolium, assembly GCA_003430845.1. Taxonomy (NCBI): domain Eukaryota; kingdom Viridiplantae; phylum Streptophyta; class Magnoliopsida; order Sapindales; family Sapindaceae; genus Xanthoceras; species Xanthoceras sorbifolium. The sequence goes on from CM010612.1 coordinate 15,550,079, forward strand.
TAACCGATTTAAGATCAAATTCTTTTTTTCTCTCTATAATTTTTTATAACCAATCAAAAATTGATATTATTTGGTAGAATTATTATAACATTATTTTATTTTAATTTGATTTGATAATTTTAATATCCAAGTGTTTCGAAATTAACAAACAAATGATTTGATAACCCAATTTGGTTAAAATATAAATTGTTTATTTAAATTAAGTGTGGGTGAGAAAAGAGAAAATAGTTGCAATAGCAGCAGTGCAATAACCAATCCATTTCCAGAATCTAAAAACAGAAAATAGAGAACCATATTTCAATTTTCCAAAACATTTACTTGTAGTTATGTAGTTATTAAGATGCCAAACTTGACAATAATCATGTTTACTCTATCTTCCTCAACTAGAGAGTTAAAAGTGTCTTTTTTTTTTTTTTTCCTTCTTTTTCTGTCTATGAGAAATCCAAAGAATATGAGCCTTATTGGCCCTTAAAGATTTCCCTCACTCAAAACAATAAATGTATTTGCTGTTTATAACACAGGCTTCACCATCACCTACTGATACAATATATCGAGCACAAACTTCACATCCTGGTGACCTGCAACCAGTTTTCCCTGTGTTATTTTTTGACACTTTCACGTGCACGATGTCGTCTTAAATTCTCCCCTGCAAACGATACATATAAATTTTGTTTGCCGATATAATTTACAACACATGGTAGTTGGGAGGCTGATACCCACCTTGATCCAAAAGGATGATTGCTTCAAAACTTGCTAATAACACCTTAGCTGTGCACCTTGAAGCACCTCAGATATGGGAACAATTGAAGCAATTCATCGCGACTCCGTCTCTACAATAGTATTAGACTTTTAGATAAAGAATTAACAAATTTATAAATGTAAAAATGGTGTTTCAAGACAGAAGTAACTATATACATATGCATCAAGCCATCAATTGATCCATTGTCACCGACTAAAAACCTTATTAACATATGGAAAATAATCTCTCATAAAATGATCAAAAGCACCAACAATAGTCAGTAATCCTATCACCGTTATGCTAGTTTGTTATTTTGAGGAAGGATTAGTCCAGGTGTAAGCGATAATGTAATAAGAATTGCCATACCTTGATGCCAACACATCCATTTACATCAAGGGTTGTAAGTGTGTTTGAGCAGAACCTTGAAAGGACCTCCAGGCACTTGTCAGTCACCCCAACTATTCCAAATAAGCTGCATTAATTTGTTTTATGACATCAGTAACAAAGACAATATATCAAGAGAAACAATTTATGTCCTTAAGGTCACTGCACTCTAACAGGTGAGTCATGACCACTGAGTAAATTCAATTGGTTTATTGAAATTAGTTTCAAATGATTAACACTTTTTTTTTTTTTTTTTTTTAAAGGGGTACAAATACAACAATAATAACTGTTGGGACCTGCCGAAATTAATCACTAAACGCGCGGCCCGGATATCTACTTCCATAACGAGAGACATCTATTCCCACAATAAGGGGAGAAAACTACCCACACATGCTGGTATGTGCACGATGGGAATTGAATCCCTCACCACTGAGGATGTGCACTAACCACTTTACTACAAGTGGATGTGCATGATTAACACTTATTTAAATACACAATGTATAAAGCTAAAAAACCATGAACATTTAGTGATGACATACTCTGATACTCAAGAATAATTTTCAAAATTCCAGCATAAGCAGAATGCAGAATGTACTTTCTTCATGAGAAACTACTTTCCACATGTCCCTGAGTGTAATGGAGCAGCGCTGTTATGGTTTCCAATAGGAATCACTGAAGCACATTAACTAAACTTGACATGTTTGGCTCAATAGCATCGGTTTAAAAGCTGAAGCAAACCAGCTTCAGAGGGTGCAAAGCGAAACCAAGTGTACTTGGGAACCGTCATTTGGTGTTGAATAGTAAAAATATACTTAAACATTAGCAACTCCATACTCAAGACAAGGGCATCATTATCATTATAATTTACAATTAAAATAGTAAAGAAGAAGAGTGACTTCTCAAATGAAAATACCAACATGCAAAAGTCAAGTATTACAATGCTTTCAAATGCAAAATATTTCTCTTTCCAGAAATTACCTAAGAAATTCAAGAGAAGTGCAACCTTGAGCAATGGCTATCACCCCGGCATCAGTGATACGTACACACCTACCAAGAAGACACATATTTGCTTTTAAATTATTAATCAACTCATTTCCTCTCAATTTGAAATTCATACAAAAGGTTTCCAGTTTGCCTTACCAAGTTAAATTGAGAGACACAAGATTCTTACATTTAGCTATACAAGCAAGTCCTTCATCAGACAGATTCTGACAATCAAAATTTAAAAAGTTTGAATTTTTTAGGTCGAAAATTTCATAGAAGCTCCTGCTAAGCAAACCTGAGCTTTTTACCTGAGCACCACATAGATCCAAGAACTTGAGATGGGTGAGAAGTGATATCTTATTGTAAGCTTCATCTGTGAAGCTGGAGTAAAGTAATGCAGTCAGTCCTATAAATTTGAGACTCAAACAGCAAGAATTAGGCTTACAGATAAATATAATATCTAATAGCAAACCTGGAAAGGGCATAAAGATTTAAACTCCTGAGAGATGAGCCCTTGAGCAATATCTTTTGCAAGCCACCGTCTGTTAGTTTGACACACCTGAAAAACCACTAGATAATCAGTATTCAGTAAAGTATAGCTCTTCACTGGAAGTAGACAATATTATCTCACCTGATCGTTCAGTAGAATGGCAAAATTTTTATAAAAAAGAATTGAGCATATCATGAATTTATTTAATCATTATTTCCCCTTTCTTATTAGTCTTGGTTATACTGAAAAGGCTATGCAGTGCCCATTATTGAATTTGTTATAATTACAAGAAGGTAAATGAACAATGAGAATTCTGTGCCATGATATTAAAAGCAGATGTCATTTATACATTGTTTCTCATATAAATTAGATGCATCAAAACCGATATACATACCTAGTTAGGTTCAATGATTCCAATTCTTGATAATTGTCAGAAACAAGTTGCAAACTTTTGTCTGATATATTCTGCGTTGTAACAGCAAAGCACTTTATTTAAAAAAATCCTAATCACTATTTAATTAAGCAGTTGAACTATAAGTAGAAGATATGATAAAAGTGCTTTGTAAAAGAACAAAATAGTCAAATAATTCACATATTGCTTCAATCGGACATAACAAAGTTCCGAATCAGACCTATCTGAAATTCGAGACGGACTAAACATAGTAATCAAGTACCTTACAGCCGCTTAAGTTCAGATCAACTATATGCTTGCAGTTCTTCACCAGATGCTGAATACCAATATCTGTTACCCTGAAGTTCAATTAAGAATCCCAAAAAATAATAAATATCATGAAAAGTTCAACTCTGAAAATGTAATTCAAGTGGTTAGAATAATAGCACAGCAGTAAATCAGTGAAGTACCTCACATTCCAATAGATGGAGAAGACCTTCAGTTTAGGACAAGCACTAGTTATGATTTCAATTCCCTTGTCTGAGATCTTTTGGCAACCATTCAGATTCAAAGACTCCAGATCTTTCAAAGAATCCAAACACTAGAAGAACGAATAATATTATTTCAAGAAGGAAAAATAAAGACGATGGATTAATTTCCATCAATGAAATCTTATCAGAAGAAAACTGATGTATAAAACATCTTCTATTAATTTATTCTCTTTTTTGTCACAGTTAAGCAAAATACTTCCACTAGATACTACTTTATTCTCCCGGTTAAGGCAATCAGCTTCTTTCCTCTTCCTAACTCGTTCAGAATTTGGGAACTTATTGCTAAAAAAATTTATCAGTATGTTTGGAACGATAACGGCACCAATGACTTGTAGCAAATGCTGAAAGTCAATAATTGCCACAATGATCTCATTGTTTGACTCAGTTTCCTTTATAATGTTCATATGGGCGTATAGTATCTTTAAAGTACCTTAAAAACCATTTCAATTATGTCTTTGGCTAAGGATTCTAATGAGGGCATGCCGGCATGGATTAATAATGATCGTAATAACATCTAAGCTCAACCCTTCAATGCACATCCTCAGGGGACAATCTTGTCTCTTTCTTTGCCTTTCCAAATAAAATGGAATGCATCTCAAAAGTGCATATAACCACTATTTCATTATACATGTTGATAATCCTTGGTCTGAAATCTTAATTATAGCAGATTCAGATAATTTAACTGGTATATGCATTTCAAACACTGGATTTAACCAACTTCAAATCTGCTATATTTTAATGACAGCGATGAAACCACAAAGAAGGCCAATTTTGATGTTAGATCAAACAAACAACAATGTAGAGCAACTCAAAAAGTCACACAAATGACATTATCAGTTTACGTATATCTGAGCTATCAACAAGTATAATGCAGTTAACAAACATGAAAGTTAACACTAAATTATGCTTAAGTTAATCAATAAAGAGATGGAAAAAAAAAAAACCTTTTGTAACAGTTTGAATTTTAATATGTCACCTTGGCTTTAAGGAGTTCCAGATGTTTATCTTCAATATCTTGCGCAAATTCAAGGTTTATCTCTTTTACATGCCGATACCTAGACTGCAAAAAAAAAAAAAAAACCAATTTGACTGCCAATTATCTACTCCATATCCCATTAATGAAATTAAAATAGAAACCCAAAGAACACAACCCCATCAATCGCTCCTTCAATTGGCACCAGTTTTTGTGGGAATTTTTTTTATTATTATTTAACATACCATTGAAAGAGCAGCTATAAGTCGACTTCCAGCATTATTCATCTCACGCAAATCAATACTCTGAAAACAAAATCCCAGATCACATAATTCACTATCAATTTGGCACCATTTAGAAGCAAAGCAAAACTTAGAAAAAAAAGAAAAGAGAGGGTACCTGGAAGAGAGAGAGGCAGGAGAGAAGAGTGCGGTTGAGCCAAGGGCTGACCAAAAGGAGAGACAACAAGTCTCTCTGAGGGAGTCTGGTACTGACTAATCTCATCACTTTTGGGACTGTCTCTCTGCTCCATGTCTCTTCTTCTCCTTCCATTTTCATTTACATGTCCTACTTATGTTCATGTTATGACTTATGCCCTCTTCCGGTTAACACGTTTTCCATGAACCCCCGAAAAATTCCTCCTTTAGTGAAGGATAAATTAGAGCGAACCTTTATCAGTTTTGTTTTTACAAACAAAAATAATTTTATGAAAACAAGCACTCCCTCTGCCTTTACTGTTAACCGTTAAAAATAACCATTGACTATTTTAAAAGTTTAAAAGACCAAAATACCTCTAATTTAAAAAGGATAAATTACAGCAAACCTACTTGAGGAATTTTTATAGACGGAAACAACTTTATAAAAAATTGACAGCGAACCTTCTTACCGTTACCATTGACCGTTAAAGATAACTTTGACCGTTTTAAAAGTTCAAAAAAACTAAAATACCCCTAATTAAAAAAAATTAAAAATTTTAAAAAATAAATGGTGAATTGCACTAAAGTTTCTTTTATTTTAAAAAAAATTAAAAACAATAAAAAAAATTTAATGAATCTCCACCGTTCATCAATATTGATGGACGATAGAGATCATATTAAAAAAATAATTTTTTTTTAAAACTAACAATTATAAAAATAAAAAAATAAAAAATAAATTTTGGTTGGATGGAGATGGAGATCCAAATTGGATCTCGACTGTCCATCAGGATGGACAATGGAGATCCAATCTAGAAATTGAATCTCCATCAAAATAAAAAAAAATTGAAAAAGTAAAATCTCCATCGCTGGAGATTAAATCTATTGAGTAATTTAATTTTTTTATTTTTTATCTTGATGGAGATCCAATTTCCACCGTCCATCAATTCTGATGGACGGTCGAATTTAATTTAGTGCAATTCTATTGTTTTTAATTTTATTATTTAAATTAAATTAAATTTGTCCTTTTTTAATTAATTTTATTGTTTTAATTTTAAATTTTAATTTGTCCTTTTTTAATTAATTTTATTGTTTTTAATTTTTTTTTTTAAAAAATAAGATAAACTTTAATGCAATTCACTATTTTTTAAAATTTTAATTTTTTTTAATTAGGGGTATTTTGGTATTTTTAAACTTTTAAAACGGTCAACAGTTATCTTTAACGGTCAACGGTAATGGCATGGGGGTCCGTTGTCAATTTTTCGTAAAGTTGTTTCCGCCTGTAAAATGGTAAACATCAGGTAGGTTCACTGTAATTTGTCCTTTTTTTAATTAGGGGTATTTTAGTCTTTTTAAACTTTTAAAACGGTCAACATTTATCTTTAACAGTCAACGGTAACGGCAGGGGGGTTCGCTGTTAATTTTTCATAAAGTTATTTCCGCCTGTAAAATGGCAAACCTCGAGTAAGGTTGCTGTAATTTGTCCTTTATTAAAATTGATAAATTCATAAATAGTCATTTTATATATGAAAAAATTATTTTTAACCATATACGAAATAATAATCATTTTTAACCATGTTTGAAATGGCAAATTTATTTTAAACCCTTCTATAAATATTCAGGTTAAATTATCAAACCAGCTCATTCAATCTGATAAATTGGATTTCAATTGGATTTTAAGAGAGAAAATCTAAAAGTCTTTATATAAGAAAGAGAGAGAAGTTGCCGATAGAGAGAGAGAATCTCAAGTCGTTCAGATCTCATCGTCAAGAGCTCACCATCGCCGTGAGACTCACTGTCGCGAGAGGCTGTTTATTGTCGTTCATTGTCGCCAAAAGTTAACCTAGAGAGAGAGAGAATAGACGGTGGCCAAGAGAGAGAGAGAGAGAGAGACGAACGGTCGCCATCGCCGAGAGAGATAGTCTCCGTTCTTGGTCGCCAGGGGTGGGTCGGGTTGGTAGGTCGCCCATAACAGGCCATGAACCATAGTGCAGCAAGGTGTTTGTAGATAATGTTAGAAAAATCCAAAAACACCAAAATCGTTAACCTTGTAAATTCAATAACATATACATAGATTTATAGTTCAAAATAAACCTTGAACTGAGTGAAACGGATGAGCCACACTGCTGGTCGAAGGTATGGCCAGAAACGGAGCCGGAGGTGGTGGATTTTGGTCGTCCATAGGAGAGAAATTAAGAGAGGAGAGAGAGTGTGAACCACACTCTTTCCAGAAGTTTTTAGAAGATACAGAACCTAATGGGCCAGTCCTCTATATGTGTGTGTGTGTGTGTGTGTGTGTGTGTGTGTGTGTGTGTGTGAGTGTAGGAATCGTCTCTCATTATACAAAAATTGACCCATCTCATTATGGATCTTAAACATAAGTCACACTAAACAGATGTGTAATTGTATCTAGATGCATTAAAATGGTACAATAATATAATGATCACATACCAAATGTACCAATTCAAAATACTCCAGAATATTTAATATTAACCATAATTATTATCTGGATATAAGAATGATGAGGCTAGTCCACAAAATGTAGAATAAAAATATAACATTCTCCCACTTGAACAGCATAAGTCATTCCACAGTTATTTAAAAAATATTATATATATATATATATATATAAAATACCTATATATTTTGCAAAATAAAATCCGGACTATACAAAATGGTTATAACGAAAGATGTCAAATATGAGTAAATACCTAAATCATAATCCAAAATTACACATGTTTATAAGTACCAGAACTACATAAGTATCGACAGGATACAAATACATACACTTATAAATACTTAGTGTGAAAAGGAAATGACATACAACGTATAATCAAATGCTCATTTCCTTAAGGTCCATGCATCGAAACGAAATGATGCATACGAGACTAAAATAGAATGTCTCATACAACAATATCATGCATCCAAAACAGAATGATGCATTGCTTCTATAGAAGCATATGAAACTAATACGGAATGTTTCATACCACAATATCAACAAAATATCATACTTACCAAATGTGCAAAATAAACAATATATGTATGGCATATGAAATCCATTAATACAGTTGCAACTGATTACAATACACACAAAGGCTCATACTAACTAAATACAACAGAAAACTCAATCAGGCCCATATGAGTTACATGCTCCTGAAACACTCTAGGAGCTAAACCTTTAGTTAGTGGATCAGCTAGCATAAGCCCTGTAGGTATGTACTCTACACAAATAACGAATTCCATAAGTTTCTCTCTAAACAGAAATTTTACATCAATATGCTTGGAGTGTGAGGAACTCCTAGTGTTGCGAGAGAAAGCAACTACTGTAGAATTATAACAATATATCTTCAGCGGCTTTGGAATGGAAAGAATTCAGCCATGAGATAAAATTTTGCAGCCATATGGCCTGACATGTAGCCTTATAACATGCTACATACTCTGCCTCCATAGTTGAGGAAGTTATAAGTGATTGTTTCACACTTTTCCAAGAGACAGCTCCTCCTGCCATCATAAATATAAAACCAGAAGTGGATTTTCGATCATCTAGACAACCTGCATAATTAGCATCGGAATATCCTACCAAATCAAGATTGTCAGAACGCTGATATGTCAAGACAAATTCTTTAGTGCCTTAAAGATATCTCGGCACTTTCTTTACAGCTTTCCAATGGTCTAATCCATAATCGCTTCAGTATCTGCCAAGTACAACAACAACATAAGCAATGTCAGGATGTGTATATACTTGAGCATACATCAAACTGCCCACAATTGAGGCATAAGGAATTGACTACATTTGAGCTCTTTGATCATCATTCTAAGGATACTACAATCTAGCAAAATTGTCACCTTTCACAATAAGGGTCTTTTTAGGAGAACATGATTGCATATTAAACCTACTCAAAACATGATCAATGTAGGTTCTCTAAGACAAACCAAGAACACCTCTGAATCTGTAACACCCCCTGACCCGATCCGTCTAGATCGACTCAGGGAGTGCTACCAGGTTTTCAAAACTTGACTTGACTCACTTTATAATCGGAAAGCCATTGAAAATTAAATAAATTATATTTTAAAATCTCTTTTCATAGTGAGCCCATTCAAAATTATTTTGAAAATTTTTGCCAGAGTTTCCTCTGTTTTTCTGACTTTCTAAAAATCCTTTTTTTTTTTTTTGACAAAGTTCAAATAATATAATATTAACACTTCAAAACTCCTTTCTCAATCAAATGCGCACTCTGCCATATAGTGCAACTTTCCCAAACATTTACAATTAAACAATACATAAGTTATAATTACAAAACTTTGAAAACATAAACCATCAAATAAATATTTACAAAAACTTATATATAAAACAACTTTACAGACTTCTATATATGCATGCTTAATTGAATAATATACATACAAAGTTTAAATATAACTACCCAAAGATATAGTGACTCTTAATCTCTGTCTGCAGCTACCTCCTCTTTAGTCTTTTCCTCCGCTGGTATCTCTATTACCTACGCGTGATAAAAACCAACACGCTAAGCATATCGCTTAGTGGGTGTACACTAAAACATTTATAAAATTCCCGAAATAGCTTTTCAAAAGAACATTATATTCAAACATATTAGTATGCAATGCAATAAATAAATGATCATAAGAAATCAATTTCTAAATTCGCTTATACCTATTTCATTCAAATTCATTTCAATCATGGCCCTTTGGTATACTCAACATAATTTCAGGACTGGAATATGGGTCGTTCGACCTCTCAGTGGCTGTCTGTCGAACATAACCCCCAACCCTAGGACCGGCAGTTAGGCCTGCTCCATCCAAAGGTGTAATGCCCCTAATTTTTCGTAAATATAATAAATATCCTTGGATTATTATTAATTATTATTGAGCATGCAAAAGTTAAGTATGTGATTAAAATTGGTGAAAAGTATATATATATATATATATTCGATATATAGTGTATAAACAAATAATGATTTTAACCGACTTAGAAATATTATTTTCATGGTGCATTTGGAGAATAATAGGTTCAATTGAATATTGGTGAAGTCAATTTGTTAATTGAATAAATGTGGAATATTTTTGGAATATTATTGAGATGCAATGTGATTGGTGGGTTAGTTTGATAATTAAAGGAAGATTGGTAAATCACATGTGATTAAGAGTAAATTTGTGCTATTATAGGATTTTAAGAAGCTTAAGGGAGCAATTGGTAATTAAGAAGATATTTATAATATATATATATATATATATATATATAATATATTATTAGTGGAAAATAAAAAAAAAAAAATTTAAAAGTCAAATAAGAAAATTGGTACAACATAATATATATATATATAAAAATTTAAAAGTCAAATAAGAAAATTGGTACAACAGAATATATATATATATAATATTGTTAGTGGAGGAAAAAAAAAAATTTTAAAAGTCAAATAAGAAAATTGGCACAGCAGAAACCAAAAAAAAAACAAACAAAACAAATAGAAACAGAGGCAAGTCGGCGAAGAAGAAAGAAAAGAAGAAGAAAAAAAAAGAGAGAGAGAGAGAGAGAGAGAGAGAGAGAGAGAGAGAGAGAGAGAGAGAGAGAGAGAGAGAGAGAGAGAAGAAGAAAAGAAGATGAAAAGAAGAAGAAGAAGAAGAGAAGAAGAAGAAGGAAGGAAGAGGAAGAAGAAAAGTGTTGGGAAATTATGCAGGTTTGGTGTGCACTTTGATTTGAAGTGTTAGTTTTCAGATTCAAATTGATTAGTTGAATTTTTAATAATTCGTAAGTTTTTAATTGAATTGATTTGTGAATGAATTTTGAAAATGATTTTGAAATGTTATATATGTGGATTTTGTTGATTTCGAAAATTTTAGTTTCCAGAATATATTGTTATAATTAACTTTCGGTTTCTATATATATCCATTTGTGTTTTGAATACTTTGGTTTCTAAATATTTGCTTGATATTGATTTTAGAATAGCTTGATATTGATTTTGGAATAATTGAGAGGATTTCTGTTTTATGAAATTTATTTGATTGTGCTATAGAAATTTTAAAGTTGAAAAATTGAGAATTTTGATGATTTTTAATTTTCGTAATATATATTGACATAATTAAATATCTGTTTTCAAATATGTTTTGAATATTATGTTTTCCAATTATTGATCGATAGTGATTTTAGATTATGATGTTATGATTATTAAATTATAAAATATATACGATTATGATTTTGGATTCATTGAAATTGATAATTGATGAAAATAATGATTTTGGGTAATATTAATATCGATTTGTATTGAGTTTATTTCATTTGAGAATTTTGTTGAAAATGATTTTGGTAACTGAGTTGAATAATAATTGTGAATTACGTTATTGTATATGTGTTTATATGATTTTAATTTTCAGAACATTTTAATACAATCGAATTTCGTTTATAAAGTAAGTTTTCGAACTAATCATTTCATGAACAATGTTTTGAAAATAATTCTGAATTAGTTGATGCGATTACGCGAAGGAAGGTTTTATTTTATATATATGAATTAGAAATGGAAACGGCCTTAGGATACTTGAACATAGAAAAACGGATATAGGAGGTTGGTATACCAGCTGGGTTATTTCAGCAGTACTGCACCGATATTAGTGATTGCTGGCTGGTGTCTCTAAAGCAGCCCCGGGCATCACACCGATATTAGTGACTGTTGGCAGGTGTCTCTAAAGCAGCCCCGGACGTCACACCGATGTTACAGATACTAGACCCATATTCCAGTCCTGAAATTATGTTGAGTATACCAAATGCCAGAATTGAAAAGAAATAAATGAAGTTTATAGAAAAAAAAATTTCGAATACTTTTATAAGATTTACTGAAATCAGTTGAATATTATTGGATTTTGATATATAGTTAATCTGAAATTTTACTTATGAAAATATATATTAATTCCTGTTGATATTTAAATTTGAACAGTTTATTTATTGTTCTTATTGGATAGAGTATTGCTTACTTTATATGAGAAAGGTTTTGTTTAATTATACGTTTTGTTAATATAATTATTTGATCTGCTTCGAAAAGTGTATTTAATATACTATAATTTGTATTTGTTTTATATATGTTATAAATGAGATTATGTTAAATTTGTAAATTCGATTAGTGTACACCCACTAAGCATTATTGCTTAGCGCGTTGATTTTATCATGCGTAGGTAGAAGAAGTTCCAGTGAATAAAGAATTGAAGAGTTGAAAGCTGCAAAAGAAGATTCAGAGTCACATTACTTGGGTAATTTTATTTAAACTTTGTTTGTAAATTAATTACTTAAGCATGCATATACAGAAGTTTGTAAAATGAGAATATATGAGTTTTGTAAATATTTGTATAATAGTTTATGTTTTATAATGTTTGTAAATATAGAAATTATGTATGGTTTTATTGAAAATGTTTGGGAAAGTCGCACTATACGGTAGAGTGCGCATGTGATTGAGAAATAAAATTTTGAAGTGTTTGTTATTATTATATTTGAGTTTTGTGAAAAACAGGATTTTTGGAAAGGCAGAAAAACAAAGGAAACTCTGGCAAATTTTTTTTTTTAAATTATTTGATGGGCTCACTAGAAACGATTTTGAAAGCCAATTACATTTGTGTTTAGAAAGAATTTTAAATTATAAATTATTTAGTTTGAAAACCCGGTAGCGCTCCTTGGGTCGATCCATGCGGGTCGGGTTAGAGGGTGTTACAAAGGGTGGTACATATAACTCCCCACCCTAGGACCGAGTGTTCGGTATCCTTAGGGAGGTACATAACTCCCTACCCCAGGACGAATCCTTAGGGAGGTACATAATATTAGGATCATAACTCCCTACCCCAGGACGAATCCTTAGGGAGGTACATAATATCAACATCAAGATCAATATCGGTGCAGTACTGCTGAAATAACTCAGCTGGTATACCAACCTCCTATATCCGTTTTCTATGTTCAAGTATTCTAGGGCCGTTTCACAATACACAATTTTCGACTTCCATAACAATTCGTTTCATATATTTCGAAATTCTAAATCAAATTCAACAAATGTAACTACCAAACAATACTCGTAAATTAACACATGTAATTTACAAATGAATCGAAATACGATCAAATTAAATATTCAAATAAAGAAACATATAAGTATATATCCACCAAAATATTCAAAAATCTCAGATTCGAAATCAAAACATATATGAAGTTCATAAAAATGTCAAAAGTGAGTGTACACCAACCTGGATACAGTTTTTTCGAACTTCCTTTTCTAGATTTCCTTTTCCTATTCTCCCTTTTTATTTCTCCCTCCTTTTTTCTTTCTCTTTTTCCTTCTTTATTTCCTCTTCTTCTTTTTCCTTTCTTCTTCTCCATCTTCTCTTCTTCTTTCTCTCTCTCTTCTTCTTTTTTTTTTCTTTTTCTTTCTCTTCTCCCGGTCTCTCTCTCTCTCTATGTTCTGTTTTCTCTTGCTTCTTCGTGAAGCTTTCACCGCTATCTTATTTTTTTTATAAAAGTTTGGTCATCGCGACCTGTAGTCGCGGTACTCACTGGAATATTTTTACCGCCTTCATCACGAGCAACCATCGCGGTGTCTGGTCGCAATGTTGGTCGCGTTGCTCACTACCCAAAATCAACATTTTTACTGCGAGCTGCTCATCGCGATCTGTGATCACGGTGACTGGTCGCGGTACTCACTGTCCCAAAATCATCATTTTCACTGTGAGCTGCTCATCGCGAGCTCTGATCGCGGTGACTGGTCGCGATGCTCACTGCAAACTTCTTTCTTTTTCTTTCATACATTCTTTCTGGACCGCTCTGCCTGGTCCACTTGTGTACCTAACAATTAATCCAAATAAACCCATTATATCCTTTTCACATAATTAACAACAGTTATGGGTACTTTTCATAATTAATGAAAATTACGGATGTTACAGAATCTATCTCAGAGAATTTGAATCTCTAACATAAAATGAGTTTCTCCTAGATTCTTCATATCAAATTGACATGACAATAGGTGTTTTGTATCAATCAAGAGGTCAATATTGTTAGCTGCTAGCACTCTGTCATCAATATAAAGCACAAGAAAAATATAACTATTCCCACTGACCCTCAAGTATATGCATTGATCAGTAACATTCTCCTTAAAACCAAAAGAAGTAATAACCTTATCAAACTTCAAATACCACTGTTTGGATGCTTGCTTAAGTTTACAGATGGACTTCTTAAGCTTACACACCATATTTTCTATACCAAGAACCACAAAACCATCAGGTTGTTCTATATACACTTCATCATCTAAATTTCCATTTAGAAAAGCTGTTTTCACATCTATCTGATGCAGCTCTAAATCAAAATGAGCTACCAAAACCATAATGATCCAAAAAGAATCTTTGGTTGAAACAAGCGAGAATGTTTCCTTATAATCAATACATTCTCTTTGGCTATCCCTTAGCCATAAGCCTTACCTTATATCTTTCAACCTGACCTTTGGCGTCCCTTTTAGTTTTGTAAACCCATTTACAACCATACAACCATTCGGTAGATCTACCAAATCTCATACACCATTATGATAAATAGATGTCATCTTCTCATATATGGCATGTGTCCAACTAGAAGAGTTAGGTCTATTGATGGCCTCTTGAAAACTAGTTGGATCAGAAGACATACCAACATCATATTCATGTTCCTAAAAATAAACAACATAATCATCAGAAATTGCAAATCTCCTTATCCTATGTGATCTCCTTCATGGAACAATGTTCAAATTATCATCAACAGCCATCTCTTCAAGTTCTGGTATAGGTGCAGGAATTGGAGAATCGGTATTAATTATATGTTGATCACTTTGTAGCAGTCCCATTAAAGGAGCAGGTACAAAAAGGATTGGAACAATAACACATCCTTCTCTAAAAATAATATTGCAGGGCTCAGAACTCCCACTGTCATGATCATCCTCAAAATATACAGCACGATCAGACTCAAGGATTCTAGAAGCATGGGAAGGACTATAAATCCTAGAACCTCATGAGACGATGCAATAGCCAATAAAATGACCACTGATAGTTTTCTGATCAAGCTTCCTTAAATGAGGATTATAGGGTTTCATTTCTGCTTTATAGCCCCAAACATGGAAATGATACAGACTTGGTTTTTTGTCTGACCATAATTCATAAGGAGTTTTTGGAACTGACTTACTGTAACACCCCCTGACCCGACCCGACTGGATCGACCCAGGGAGCGTTACCGGGTTTTCAAAACTTTCTAAATTCTCGTTTCTCATTTCAAACCATTTAAAATCATATCATTTTGTAATTCAAAAATATTTTTCTAGTGAGCCCATCGAAATACACTTTTAAAAATTTCGGCAGAGTTTCCTTTGTTTTTTGGATTTTCCAAAACCTGTTTTTCAACAAAATAAATTCAAACAAAAATCACAACAACACTTCAAATATCAATTTCAATTACATGCACACTCTGCCATTTAGTGCGACTTTTCCACAGTTGTAAAATAAAAGAATTCAGAATTCAATATTTACAAACATTCTAAAAATGAAAAACAGTAATCAGAAAATTATTTACAAAACATGTAAATATAAACTCTTCGAAATTACAGACTTCTGTATATGCACGCTACAGAATATATATATATATACAAAAATATATAACTACCCCAAATCAATGTAGTGACTCTGAACTTCAAGCTGCGGGAACCTCCTCTCTATTCCTTATCTGCTTCGGTATTCCTGTCATCTACGCGTTATAAAAACAACTAACGCGCTAAGCATATAGCTTAGTGGGTGTGCACTAAACTCATTTATAAAAACTCATAAATAACTTTTCATAATAAACAAAATATCACAATATAATCAGATATAAACATATTACGATGCAAATCACTTTCAGAAACAAAACTGATGAAATCAATCTATATAAATAACTCATTACAATTCATAATCCAGGACGTATGAAATCATTTATATTATAATCATAAACGTATAAAAATCACTTCCGAATTTCACTTAGAAATATATTATTCAAATCACTTCCATTTTGGCCCTCTAGAATACCCAACATAAACAAGGACTGGAATATGGGTCGTTCGACCACAGTGACTGTCAGTCGAACATAACTCCCACCCTAGGACGAATCCTAAGAGTGGTATGTATCTCCCTACTCTAGGACCGAGGGTTCGGACCCTAGAGAGGTACATATCTCCCCATCCTAGGAACGAATCCTTAGGAGGGTACGTGTCTCCCTACCCCATGACGAATCCGTGAGGAGGTACGTGTCTCCCTACCCCTGGACGAATCCATGAGGAGGTATATGATATATCATCAATATCAAACTCAACATCGGTGCAGTACTGCTAATAGAACCCAGCTGGTATACCAACCTCCTATATCCATTCTATGTCTAAGTATCCTAGGGCCGTTTCGATAAAATATTTTTAACTATTCACGGTAGTTTACAAATCAACGGTCAACTCAATAAATCTACTATTCAAACAAATCTAGGTTTTCATGGAAATTAAACAATATTCATACGATAGTCGAAAACAAGTCATTTCAACGAAATCATAATAATCGAAATTCAATCAACAATAAAATCATTCCAAGGAAATAATATAAAAACATAAACATGAAAATCTTCAAATAAATCGCAGATTCAAACGAGAAATACTTAATACGTTTCGTAAAAAAAATCGAAAACGGGTGTACATCAACCTGGATACCGTTTCCTTTCGACAAATCGCGTTTCTAGGGTTTTCTTTTTCCTCTCCTTTTTCTTTCTCTTTTCCCTTTCCTTCCTTTCCTTCTCACTCTTCTTCCTCTTCTCTTCTTCTTTTTCTTCCTCCTCTTCTTCTTCTTCTTCTTCCTCTTCTCTTCTTCTTTTTCTTTTTCTCTCTCTCTCTCTCGGTCTCTCTTTTCCCTTTCTATTTTTCTGTCTGTCTTTTTCAAGTGGCTTCCTCGACAAGCTTATTTTTTTAAAAATTTTTTGGTCGTCGCGACCTGTGGTCGCGGTAACCAGGTCGCGATACTCACTAGACCAACTTCACCGCCTTCATCGTGATCACACATCGCGGTATCTTGGTCGCGATGGTGGTCGCCATGCTCACTGCCCGAATTTTATCTTTTCATCGCTAGCAGTTCCTCGCGATCTGTGGTCGTGGTGACTGATCGCGGTGCTCACTGCCAAGAATCACCATTTTTCATCGCGAGCAGCTCTTCGCGACCTGTGGTCGCGATACCAGGTCGCGATACTCACTGTCTCAGTTTTTCACTCTTCTTTTCGTGCATCGTTTTCAACCGTTCAATTTGGTCTACCTGGAAACCATAAAAATAAACATACTTTTAATTACGTTTTGCACCCCTCATATCATAAATTTTTATATCCACATATGCAACATTAATAATTCGAAATCCGGGATGTTACACTTACTGAGAACTTGGTTCAGAATATAAGCTATAGTTCTTAAAGCTTCCCCCACAAGAAATCTGATAATGTAGAGTTACAAAGCATACACCGTACCATGTCAAAAAGAATATGGTTTCTTCTTTCTGCAACTTCATTATGTTCAGGAGTACCAGACATTGTATATTGAGCTTCAATACCACAATCCTGTAAAAAACTTACAAAAGGTCCAAGATTGTGTCTAGTTTCATCATATCTCCCATAATACTCACCACCCCTATCTGATCTTACTGCCTTGATTTTCTTACCCTTTTGAAGTTCAGCAGCGGATTTAAAAATTTTAAAGGCATCTAAAGAATCAGCCTTTTCACGAATAAACTCCACATGACCATAATGAGAATAGTCATCAATGAAGGTGATGAAGTATTTATATCCACCTATAGCAATAGGCGTAAAAGACCTACAAATGTCAATATGAATCAGTCCTAAGACTTCCTAACTCATACTAACCCTGTCCTTTCTGATTTTAGCAATAAGCTTCCCTTTGACACAATCAACACAATTACCAAAGTCAGAAAAATCAAGGTTATGTAGGATATCATCCCTGATAAGCCTTTCCATCCTCAGTCTGGAAATGTGACCCAAACATTTATACCACAAAAAAAAAAAGGATTTTTCATTGATTCTGCCACGTTTGGAGCCCACAATATTATGCACAGCATACACAGTAGAAGAGGATTGAACAAAATTAGGAATCAAGTCTATCATTTATAAGCCATCACATAAAGTACCAGAACCAATATATACATTATCACAATACAAAAATACTTTCCCATCACCAAAATGAAAAGTACAACCAGCCCTATCCAAAAGAAATACATATATCAAGTTTCTCCTAATACTAGGTATATATTATTATATCATTCAATTCCAAAAAATGGTCTGATGACAAATGCAATCTGGCTACTCCTATGTATTCAGCTTCACTTTAACTCAATTTCCCATATTTATAAGTATCTCCCCTTCATTGGGCTTCCGGCTGCTTCTAAATTCCTATAAGGAATTGGTTATATTAATACTTGCAACAACATCTAACCGCCAAATATCTGAGGATACATTAACAAGACTGGATTCAAAATAGACAAAGGCTAAAGGCATACCTTTCTTCACTTTCTATTTCTTAAATTTCTTGCAATCTGCCTTTTTGTATCCAAATTTTCAACAGAAGTGGCATTCACCTCTGAAACCTTGTGATTTGAACTCGGAATTTGTGCTTGAGCTAGTTTGAGGATTCTTTTTTCTTTTTAACAAATCTTTTACCAGTACTACTTTTAAAAAAACCTTTCTTAAAAGCAGTGCTATCAAGAGTTATATTCAATACAAAATGGGATCTTTTAGTTTTTAAAATCTCTTCTTCTTGAATAACGATAGCACTCATGATACTCAAATCTCATACTTCCTTATGGGTATTGTAAATGGTTTTGAGGGCATCAAACTGAGAAGGAAGAGATTTAAGCACTTGCATACAAGAAATTGATCCCCCATTTCAACATTCATTTCTCTCAGCTTGTTATAGTGGCTAGTCATCCTCAAAATATGCTCACACGCACTACTGATCTCATCATATTTGGTGGTAGTGAACAACCTTATGTGGTTGGATATCTCAACTTTATCAAATTTGGTAAATTGTTTCTTGATATCATCCAGAAAAGCTTTAGCATTACTGAAATGTGTAACAATCTTTCTAATTATTTTTTCAATAATAAACTGCATAATCATCAAATAGTTTCTATTCGAGTGTTCTCAGCTTTCATAGTAGGCTTTGTCCTCAAAAGAGCTATCAATAATAGGTACAAGAGGTGGATCTACTCTTATAGCCAAATCTAAATTCATAATACTCAAGAACATGGAAAGAGATTTATACCACTCATCAAAATTAAAACCATTCAAAGTTTTGATGGCAGACAACTGTAGGGACACTCCAAGATTATGAAAAGCTGGAACTATAAAACCAAATAAGAAACAATTAAGCATGCAAAAATATTATCATGCTATCAAAATATTTCTTATTTTCCATTCATCCAGATGTCTCACAACATAATACTGAGATAAAGCAAAATAATTGGATATAAGACTTAAAATGACCAGTCATCGATAGGATAAACAAAATCATTAAGTACAACATGTCCAATTAAATTCTTTACCATCCCAAGCATATTTCCTAGTAATGACTAACCGATAGGGAAAATCACCACTAGTACGTATCTTGGTAAAAAAAAAATTTATCACAAAATTATATGATATTAACAATATAATTTTTAAAACCCAGAATAGTTTACCATGACATGTCCCACTATAGATAGGTACACTGTCAATCCAAATTGATGGTTTTGATATTTACAGCAATATTCATACAATTAAGCTATATCAAAAGGAACACCAAATATACCATAGTTACAAAAAATAGTATTCATAAATATTGAATTATAAAACAAGATGGGAATATAAAAGAGTTAATTACACTCAACCTCCCTGAGGTTTGGCTAATTACATTCGGAATCAAAGTTTACATTAATGAACACTAACCTCCCCTCACGTTAACGTTGACCGTTAAAATAACCGTTGACTTTTTTCAAATTTTTTAAATGACTAAAATACCTCTGTCACAATTTTGTTACTATTCATTAAAAAAAATAATGGTGAGATCTAGATTGGATCTCCACCGTCCATCAACAATGATGGACGGTGAAGATCCAATCTGGATCTCTACTAAGGAAAAAAAATATATATATTTTTTTGTATCTTCATCCTCGAACCCAGATGGTTCGAAGATCGAACCCTTCTGGGTTCGATCTCGAACCCAGAAGGGTTCGAAGAACGAACCCTTCTGGGTTCGTCGAACCCAGAGGGTTCGAAGATCGAACCCTCTGGGTTCGATGAATCTCGAACCCAGAAGGGTTCAATCTTCGAACCCTCTGGGTTCCACGAACCCAGAGGGTTCGTTCTTCGAACCCAGAGGGTTCGTTCTTCGAACCCAGAGGGTTCGAGGATGAATATTCAAAAATTTTTTTTTTTTTTTTTCTTGGTGGAGATCCAATCTGGATCTCACCATTAAATTTTTTTAATGAACAGTAACAAAATTATGACAGGGGTATTTTGGTCATTTAAAAAATTTAAAAAAAGTCAACGGTTATTTTAACGGTCAACGTTAACGTGAGGGGAGGTTAGTGTTCATTAATGCAAACTTTGATTCCGAATGTAATTAGCCAAACCTCAGGGAGGTTGAGTGTAATTAACTCAATATAAAAACCATATATGCTATCCCCTTTATAATTCATTCAAAACAATAATTTCATTTTCCTTTTTTTTTATAGCCCGTGAACAATATTCAACATGTGTGAACAGTGCAGAGCCAACAGTGCCAGTCCAAATTCATGAATAGTACATGTCAGACAAGTAAACAGTGAGGTCCAGACCAGTAAATAGTAACCTATCATGAATAGTAATGAGAAAGCACAATATTAGGTATCATTTTTCTGAGTTAATGAAAAATAGCACAGGCGGCCCAAACCTTTTTATAAATAGAACCCACGTTTAAATGACCCAACATTTTTTTATAAATAGTACCCATGAGTGAAATGGCCCAATACCTTTCAATGGCCCAAAAACTTTTATTGTGGATAAAGAAACACACAAAAAAAATATTAAAAGCAGCAATAAAACTAAAGTAGGCGCGCATGTGCTTCATGCGCCTGGCGCATGTAACACACGCGTCGCATCTTCTTCACCCGTTTTTTCTGCAACTCGGGTACCCACTGCTCGACCTGACACAAAACCACCATTTTCATGGTCAAACAAACTTGAAAATTACATTTTTATGATCACAAACACATCCACAATATAAAACAGAAAGATTTATGCAAAATAAACACAAAATCCAAATATGGGTTTCATAGATTTCATCCGAAAACAAAATTAGTTCACTGTTTCTCTCCTATCTCTCTCTTTCTCTATCTTCTCTTGTTTTCTCTCCTATGGCCGACCAAAACCCACTACCTCTGACTTCGTTTCTGGCCACACCTTCAACCAACAGTGTGGCTCATCCATTTCACTCGGATCAAGGTTTGTTTTGAACTATAAATCTATATAAATTTAATGAATTTACAAGGTTAATAATTTTGGTATTTTCGAATTTTTCTAACAATTGGTATCAGAGCTTACCTTGCTCAAATTCATTAACATATACATAGATTAATAGTTCAAAACAAATCTTGAACTACGTAAAATGGATGAGTTACACTGTTGGTCAAAGGTGTGGCTAGAAACGGAGCTGGAGGTGATGGGTTTTGGTCAATTATAGGAGAGAAAACAAGAAGAGGAAAGAGAGAGTGAACTACACTCCTTTCAGAAGTTTTCAGAAGATACAGAACCTAATGGACTAGTCCTATATATATGCCTGGATGAGTTAAGGCATCGTCTCTCATTATATAAAAATTGACTCATCCCATTATGGATTTTAAACATAAGTCACACTAAATAGAATGTGTAATTAGATTTGAGTACATCAAAATGGTATAATAACATAAAGATTTAGACTATTACTCCTTTGACTCCCCCACGTTTGTATGCCCATTCTGGCGATATATTGTTTTACCACTATACTTATATTTTTTTTTTCACTTACGTAGGGTGAAAGAAATAAGAAGATTTTCTAAAAAAAAGTGATGTGTATAGTTTTGGGGTTTTCAATATATATATATTTTTTTTTTCTGAAAGCATGAGAGAAGAAGTTCATCTGTTTGATAAGTGTATAAGGACAGCTTTATTTATTTATTTATTTCATTATAAATTTTTTCCATTATAAAAATGTATGAAAAACTCTATTGTAAACCACAAATTTTTTGTTAATATAAAAGTGAAGGTTGGATTTTTGTGTTATTTCATATAATTTGATAATGTTTTTATTTTTTATGTCACTCTCTGTAAAAATAATGTTGTTTGCTTCATTTCAAGACCATTGTAGTTGATTATATGTCTATATAAATTCATTTTCTGAAATAAGTGGTAAATATTTAGATTTCTATAATATTTCACAAAAATCTGAATAAAGGTTTCACATTAGAAATTAAACAAATTAGATTTCAAATAAAAACATGCAAAACAGCTTTCACAAAGGCATAATAGACAAAAAATATTTTACAAAAAAGATTTCACCGTAAACATTTGATGAAAAATATTTCACTAACATGATTTCACTAAATAATATTTTACTAAAATTTTTTTATTAATCAACATTTTACTAACCAATATTTTATTAATAAACATTTCACTAACAACATTTTACCAACATGATTTCACAAACATCCCAAGTTGGAGTAAATTAACAATATTCATTCAATAACTTAAATTCAGAACAAGTTTGAAATTCAATTAAAGTCCACATTGATCTATTATGCACTTCCGCATGTATCAGTATTTGTCTCGTCAGTGATTTGGGAGTAGTCAACAAATGGGCATATCAAGCGATTATGTCCTAACTGCTTACATGTACCACATTTCCTCTGTCGACGCACCAAAACTTCTTGACTTACATAAGTAACCAATATTTCACTAACATACATTTCACTAACAAACATTTCACTACAACATTTCACTGAAAAATATTATACTAACCAATATTTCAATTATCAACATTTCACTAAACAAATATTTCACGAACCAGATTTGAAAACCATTAATATTTCACTAACCATATTTTAAAACCATTAACATTTCACAAATAAATAATTCCAGTATCACCCAAATCCTTTCAACTACAAATCAAAAGCATATACAACTCAAATCAAATAAACACGTTGGACAAAATAACAACATAAAAAAATATTTTAAATAAAATACTAAAAAAATTTATAAAATGAATCGAGAATGAAAAAATTTGTCAAGCCACCATCCAAGTTTTGATTTTTTTTTATTTTTGAGGTAATAGAGAATATAAAAAAAAGAAATAAAGAATAAAGAGATAATAAAATAGGGATTTGAAGAAAGATAAAAAAAAAAAAGTAACCCTACACTTGACGTCTGTGTAAGTGTAATTAGGGATAATTAATGTAATTTATGATGAACTTTTTTGTAATTTTCCATCACTCGGAATCTTTTATAATTTCTTATCAGGGTTGGTTTTTGAGGGTGTTGAGGATGATTTATAATATTAAATTATTAAAATAGCTATTAATAATTATTTTTTAAAAATAGTTAAAAATAAATTTTCAGATACTTTTTTGTTATTTTCAACAATAATCACCCACTACACTTGTTTATTTCTTACCTTAGCTACTCGCACTTCTTCCACATAATTCATAATTATTTTATAATTTTCAATTGTACATACGATATATTTTATCAGCTGTATTGTATTATATTAAATTGTATAATATTATATTATATAAAATTGTATTTAATTGAATTGGAATGTATTTTATTATTTTAATACAATGCTACTAAGTTTTTATGATATGTCCTTATATATTGTATTAAGTTATATTATATTTGGTATAGGATTGATTGTATTGTACTATATTTTTATTAAATAAATAAAATGATATATATAAAATATTATTTATTTAAAAAAAAATTGACACAAAATACAACATAATGATTTTTTATTAATAAAAATTGAATATTATATATTATATTAATTAATTGAATTTAGTATAAAAACAAAAAATTGAGTGCTATAAAAATCAAGAGAGCAGCGCCTAATACAAGGCAATACCACCCATTCTCAGTGTATTAGAGCAATTATATTGTATTAATTAGTACAATTCATAGAAGGTGACAAACATTTATACAATATTAGCATTGCTCTAAGTAATATAGCTGTTTCTATATGTTTAGCTCTGCCCTTTTTTATTTATTGTTATCTTCACCTTAAAAAAACTTTTTTGAAACTTGTAATGTTAAGACATTGTTTGTTTTAAGGATCCTCTTAACATGAATCTTATACAAGGGTTACCAGCTGGGTGCTTTACGGAACTGTCCATCTGCCAACCAGCTCGGGTTCATATATTCAAGTGTTTCCATGTCTCTCGCGAAACACAGTTTTTTATTTTCTGTAACAGTCTAACAACATGCTTAAGAAAGAGGAAATGGAAGTGTTCCGTGGGGTGCTGTGGAGGTCATGGTATCGAAGGAAACAATATCTAATGGATTTCAGAGCAGCGAACAGGAGACCTGAGCCAATGGCTGTGGAGCAAAGGCCTGCCTTAGTGTGGAAGCCTTCTACACGAGGTCTGTTTAAATTTAACGTGGATGCTGCAGTGTCTTTTCCACTTAATTTGGTGCGGTTGGGACTTCAAAGGTCGAGTTATGATCGCAGGGGCGAAAAGGGTGGTGGTTGGCTGGTCACAAATAGCAAAAGCAGCGGCGATTTCGCATGGTTTAACATTGGCATCAGAGCCGGGACTTTCACCGGTGACGGTAGAATCTGATTCTCTTTCATCGCGAAATCTTCGATTCCTTTTATCAGAAATTGGTTTATTTATATCTGATATCTTATCTAAACTGGTGTGTCCAAATGTTGCTGGCATTTCCTATTGCCCTTGGGGTACCAATTTGGTTGATGATGGTTTAGCCAAGATGGCTCTCTCTTTAGATTTTAAGGCAATATGGGTTGAGACTTTCCCTCCTTGTATGCAGGATAGAGTCTCGGCTGAAACCTCTACTTGTTGGTTTATAGTAATCTTTTCTTGTTTCAAATAAAAAAAACACATCACAATTGGGTTGGAAATTTTATTCTGTTTGAACTCTTTATATGAAGAAGTTTCCTCTTAACATTAAGATGATCCAATCTTAATTAGATAAGAGAGGCAAGCACACAAATGCACACAGATAGATAGATATAGAGAGAGAGAGAGAGAGAGAGAGAGAGAGAGAGATATGCTTATAAGATGGAAACAAGAAGAAATCCATTGATTAACCAAACAATGTTAGTGAACTACAAATACATGAAAGGAGAAGAAACAGAGCCTGAGCCTGGACTGCCCCATGTATGCCATGCCACCCATCAAATGTTGTTTTATGTCACATTGACATTGTTATTTGTTATCCCACCTCCATCCCTTCAAGTTCCTCTCTGCAACAGATGTTCCTGAAGTAGAGCAATGAACCCACAACTTTTGTGTTATAAATAATCTTAATTTCTACAACCACAATATTGTATCTTTACAACTAACATATCTGCCTATTAATTACTCTCATAAATCAATTTTCCTTCAAGTTTCATGTGACATTAACCCAAACAACAGCTAAATCTGTTTTTACAGCTTTTTATGAAGGAATGGAGATGTTGCATGCATGCACTGAGACACAGAGAGTCAGAGAGCAACACAGCCGGTGTCTTTAATCACCATTTTGAATATATTTTTTGAATTGTTCACTTCTAGACAATTTTCTCCATAGTTTCATTTTTTTGGTTTTTTTTTTCTTCTTTTTGTGTTTGATTGTATAACTTGTATTAGTTATTGATCCTATGCGGGAAGCATATGTGTCTAGTTTAGAAGAAAATCTTCATTGTATGAGGATGCATTGATAAGTGGTGTACTTGGTCACTGATGACATGACATAGGACAATAAATACATGTGTCAGAAGAAAATACACGTGTCAGCCACATATCACATCTTTAATGGTTAGGTACATTACTCAGCAGATATTTATCTAAAATCATGTTCAAATAATGTGTCATGTGAGTTGTAATTAACATATGATCCCCCATATCATCTCATGATTTACACGGTGATTATAATTCATATGTCACATCATTTGAGCATTATTTTAGAAAATAATTTGGGGAACCTAATATTATTCAACATTCACAGTAGCTGTACAAACTCAAACTGCAGGATGAGATCCTCTCAACAGGAATTTGATAGAGAGGATGCTTTTTAATTCAATCTCATTGATTTATTCTGCACAACTTCTTTTTTTCTTTTTTCTTTTTTCACTTTGGAGATTCAAATTCGCAAATCAATATAGAAATAATTTTTAGGATGAATTAAATGGGTTGCATAATGTGAAGATTTTCCTTTTTCTGTAAGGACAAAATTCAATTTGAAGGAAATAGCTTCAGATACACCAAAAAATAACTTGTTTTCTATTTTGATCCACCTCAAAAGAAATTTCTATTGTTGGCAACTTTAGCTCCTGAAGTGACAAAAAATATGCCTTCATTTTGTTTTAAATTATTTATCTTTATTTTTCTTAAAATCAATGTTAGGTCTTAGAACATACCTTCGAGACCTCCATAAACAAAAATTTTTCAAATTATTTTCTTCAAAAGATCAATTTAACTGGTATATAACATTAAATTGGTATAAAATTGATTTGTCATGTAACATTGAATTGGTGTAAAACTGAAATGGCATAAATTGATGTAAAATTGAATTGGCATGTAACATTGAACTAACATATAATATTTGAATTGGTGTAAACTTGAGCTAGCATGTAACATTGAATTAGTGTAAAATTGAACCAGCATGTGATATTGAATTGCTAGTAAAATTGAACTGGCATGTAACATTGAATTGGTGTAAAAAACCACGGAACCAACTTTTTGGCCACTTCAGTCACAAGATTCACTAGTTGAATATGGTTACACCCTCATGCGATTAACAAGACCATCACTCTTGACTCCATCAGGGTCAGTCTTCAGCCTATCACTCTTGACTCCTTCAGGTTGGTACACATACCACACCACTTTTGGTATCTCAAACTCGGCTTACTAACCACACCACTCTTAGTATCTCAGGCTAGCATTCTTAATCAGCCGTATCGGGCTGTACACGATGCATTCTACCTTGCGGGCCTTTTACTAGTAGTCATTGACTTCAAATTGCTTACTCAAATAGACACATTCGAAATAGCAAGACTTTAACTTAAACAGAAGTTTAGGTTATGTGCTTTAATGCATGAACACAACAAATAAAATGAATAATGAATCACTCTATGAGAACTAGATGAGTTAAACTCAATATAAATTAATCTAGTTCATAAAATACCCAAAATCTAGGTCAAACAAGATTCAAACAATGTAATGACCTAAATGATCAATAACCCACAATCAATACCTAACAATATGTAGATAAGCCTATATAAATAAATCAAACAATTCTAGGTCTAAGAGAAGCTACAATGACAAGCTACTTAAAGCAAAGAAGTAAACTTTATCATGAAGAAAGCTAGTGAGTAAGGGAGAGTTGAATTCCACTATGAGATGACTAGAAATCCCTTGGAAACTCTCTTGGGTTGGAAATGAACTTTTTCTCTCTTAGGGTTTTTCTTTCTCTTTTGTTCTTTAGGAAATTTGCAAAAGTTAGAGAGAAAATGAGAAAGAGAGCTACTTATACGGAATTCAGATAGTGAGCTCTATCAAAAACTCGCTATCACGAACAGTTGACAAAGGCTCGCGGTTTTGGGTCGCACGAGACCCAAAAGCAAACCTACAACCAAAGGTCACTGGCTAAGGGTCACAAGTCCTGGTTGCAAGTTGTTCCCAAAGAAAACTCGCTGGACGAATATGCGACCTCAAGATCGCATCACACGGTCGCGAGTTTCACCTAGTGACATTGGATAAAAATTGCTATGGACAAACAGATGGCTAATAGCAGAGTCATAAAGGTCGCAAGTTTCGACCAAAAAGGAAGGAAGAAACTACAAGGCCAATCTTGCGAGCAAAGGCATGCAGATACAGGTCGTGAGTTGCAATCAAAAGACTGGAAGGCAACATGCGAGCCAAAGATCACAGCCACAGATTCGCACATTAGGGTCGCGAATTTCATTCAGAAGACCTAAAATGAAATGCAATTAGCCACCAGTAAGAACAGAATATGGCTGTGAACTTGCATAAGGGAAAAACCCAGAATATCCCGAATGTGGCTGAATACAACAAGCTTTCAGAAACGAGTTTAAAAACTTAAGCACGAACGTTTATGAGAATAACGGAAAATGACAATAACAACATGCAAACCAAATGATATAGACATGAAAGATACTAATATCTAGAATGCATGAAGGTAAGTGCACAACGATGAAATACGATGTGTGTGTGTATTAACATGTTGTACTATGATGCAGGAACACAAATATGCAAATTGTTTGTGTGTGCGTATAGTCTTTTGAGAGCTAAAGACAAGCTATTGCTTTTATGCACGAGCTTTCCGAAGACAGCAAAGCTTGAATCCGCTTGAAGAAAGAAATACAGAGTATCTTAAAACACTAAAACTAAGCGAATTACAAGTAAATGAGATTTTGATACTAAATGCAGCCAACACTAAGACATATATCCTCACAATCTCTCCTTTGACTATTCTGTGATAAAATCCAATACAATACAAAAACATTCAATCTCACATTACATAGAGAACCCTTAAAAGACTAAGACATACACGTCTTCAATCTTCAAGTTCCTGCAAACACAAGAAAGAGAACTTTCCAATAATAAGTGTAGATGGTGAAATGACTCAAATAAGGAAATTTAAATAAGACAACAAAATGAACAACATATATCAAGTATTCTCCCCCTCAACATCATATTAACAGAACAATGTAGATGCAGCTGAAAAAAAAAATGAAATAAAAATTTCCGAAAAGGTAGTTTGAACATAAAGATAATATCCTGAAATAATACAAACTATAAAGTCATTACGAATAGCTACAACTCCCCTCAAAAATAGCTATTCATAACAGTTTTAAAACTTGAATTATTCCCTCCTTTTTCAACACAAAACTACTCCCCCTTTTTATCATGGAGAGGAAAAGTAAACAAAAATATTCGAAAAACATAAAATCAGTACAAGACAATCTAAACAAGACTGAAAATAAAAACAACATATGCAATTGAATGCTTAAATAATTTGATCTCTAACACCACTGAGCATCACCATCGTCATCATCATTATTATCAGACAGAGCAGTATCACGATATCTCTAAGCTGAGGATGAAGACGGTTGCTGCTGCTGAAATTGAAGAGAAAGCAATGCAACTAATTGCCTCATCTCGTTAAGAACAGTATGCTGACCAAACAAATGCTGAGAGACAGACTGTCTGAATGTTTAAAACTCTCATATGAAGGTGTCAAACTTCGTAATCATCTCTAAAGCCCATGCAGGTCTTTAATCGCTCCGTGAAGCGTGATCCACATACATATCACCTACTGCAGCAGAATCCTGAGTAGCCCGAGGCTGACTGCCAGGGCGAGATCTCTTCCTATTTAGCAGCACTTGAAGATTCCTTATTTTGGCCAAGTCATTATAGGTTGACTTGTCCATGGGTTGTATCGCTGATCAAGTACTTTATAAACATTCACATAGAAATGTGTGATCAAGTACAAAAATAGAAGAGAATAACATAGGTACTCCCCTGAGCGAGTAATGACCTCATATATGTATTTCCCTACATTTATTGCTCTTCTAAGCTTGAAATTGTAGAGAATAATGGCACGTTTCAGATGAACCTCAGTCCAGTGTAAGCATGTCCCAGTGAGTGAGATATGAAGATGTGCCAAAAAGCTAACTCCCTGAGATAGCCTGGAGTGTCTTAAAGGATGCTGAACATCCAATTCTAACTCAGTACCAGAAGATTCTTTTTTCCATGCGCTGTAAGACTTCATGATTCTTTCGTAAGGTCGAAGAATCGAAACCCCTCAAACTATTGAGATTATGATTTAAGTGCTCATAATAAATGAACAAACACATAATATGCAAAGATCTAAGCATTTTATGTAGGCTACAAACAATAAAGCATAATATAAAAAACAATCTAGCCTAAAATTCTATAAAATTCTCACAGAGAATAAAACAATAAAACACAAATATAATAAAACAAGTGAGAGGATGATAAAAATATGAGAGCTTCTTAATAATAAATTTGAGGTTACTATTTATAAGCTTCAAATAAAACCTAACCCTAATGAGAAATAAGAAATATTCTACCAGTAAGTTTTCTTAAAATACTTTAGGGAAAGACAAAAAAAGACGAAAACTTCTTGAAAAATACAACTTGATGCACAAGAAAGTTTTTCCACTTCCAAAACGATAAAAAATATCCCAATATATTTTAGAGTGCACTAAAAACATGTTTGGAAGTCAACTGGGTGACGAAACGGGGAAGATCGTACGTAATAGGAAAGGGGCCGACGTCCAACAGCACCACTTTGCCTTATGTGATTATTTGCTGCCTCATGTGACAGGTTATTGCCTTAACTCGCCACCTCAGGTGGCAAGCTGCTGCTTGTCATTTTCTCTTTCAGCTTTCCAACTGATTTTCACCTGCATTTGTCCCATGTTTGAACCCTCCAAAACCTATCCAACCAAACTTGAAACCTTTCATTCAAAATACCGTTGGAAAGGTACGAATATCTAGTTCTCATTCTATTTTACAAATCCTCATTTAGATGTATAAACAAATAGTTATGTACCCAAAAAATCTAAAGGTCAATTTTCAAAAATATTGAGGTGTTTCAAAATAATTTTCGAAACTATACCAAATCAACAAATTAAGACTCCATACTTATAAAACATTGAAACCAACATATAAGCACTCAAATAAATCTCAAAAGTTAAAGAGTTTTGAATCTTCAAATTTACCTTGAAGCACTCTCTTGAGTAACCTCATAAGCTCGTCACCTTTACATGAAACCTTTGAATCCATTTCATGCTCTAGCTAAGCTAACTAAGAATTACAAATAAAAGCCAACTGAAATAAGGACCTCATAGGTAAAACATTTATTGAAAATCGTTCATTGTCTTTGTAACATCATATTTCATGGTTGCATGTTGCAATACTTTAAGATTTAAGCAACAATAAAACTTTGAAAACTGAGTTTGTCATTTTTCCGAAAATTTCATGTAGCTAAGAAGCAATCTTAGCAACGTGAAATCTTAGGCTTTGGAACGTGAAATCATGTTCCTTTGTAACATGAAATCTTATTTCTTTGCAAATTGAAATCTTATAATCATGTTAATTTGCAAAATGAAATCTTATTCCTTTACAACAAAAAATCTTCTTATCTCACTAGACCGAAGAAAATGTGTTTTCTCTCTCTCCTCTCTATTTTACTCTGTTTCTCCCTTTTCAATTTCTTCTCTATCTCCTTCTCATTTACTCTCTCTCTCTCTCCAATGACTTCTCTCTTTTTCTATCTAGACCGAATGAAAGGTGGAATGAAGGATTGCGCCTCTCAACGCAGTCATCGATGGCTTTTTCCTCTTCTCCAATGACATCAATCTCTCGTGTGTTTACTGATATGTAAGTATTTTCTCTCTCTTCTTTCTCTTCTCTAGAAAGAAAATGTTGTTACGTGCGTTCGATGGTATGGACATTGGGAATTTTTTTTTTTTGACATACCACTTATGATGCTGGCGACTCAAACCTAGGACATTGATGGACATTGGGGATTGACAATTTAAATTTGGAGTATTTTGATACTTTTACTGTCAAAATGGTTACTAAAAATTAAATCATTAGGGTGGTAAAAATAGTTTTCTGAACATTTCCCACTCAATGTTAATTTGATTTTAATTCACATGAATTTTTTAAGGTAAGGGATTGTTTGTTCTTTCACTTATAACTTGACAGATCTAAATTGGACATTGTTTTTATTTTATTTTTATTTTAAATGGTCAAACAACTTAAAAATGTTAGAAAACAACTTAAAATAAAAGGTTATAAATTTTAACTTATCAATTAACTCCTAATTACTTAATCATAATTACAATATTTTTCTTCTATAATTACAATATGAATAAATAACACTCAACCTATCTGAGATTTGATAAATTACACTCCGAATTAAAGTTTGCATAAACTGACACTGACTTGTCTTCCTGTTAAATTTGACCGTTAAAAATAATTATTAACCATCTAAAAACAGTAAAAATACCAAAATATCTCTAGTTAAAAAATTAAAAATTTAAAAAAACTAAGAGTGAATTGTACTAAGGATCCTGAGTTTCTCTAAATTTTTTATAAAAATTAAAAACAAAAAAAAATAATCTTGATGGACGATGAAGATCATATTAAAAAAAATAAACTGTTTTTTAAAAAAATAACAATTATATAAATAAAAAATAAAAATAAATTTTGGTTCTCGACCGTCCATTGATGGAAGATGGAAATCCAATCTGAAAATTGAATCTCCATTAAGAAATAAAAGCAAAACAAAACAAAATTGAAATGCTTCATTGCTGAAGAACAAAAAAAAAAATTCAAAATACTTCATCGCTGGAGACGCCTAGATTTAGCGCTTAGCTACTATATATAAATAAGTAGCTTCAACCTACTCTTACAAGAAAGTAAGTAATCCTCAAGGCCCGGGCTTGATCAGTCACTAAAGGAGCTCGGTAAAATCAAAAGCAGTTAAATTGTAGTACCATGGGCTAATCAGTCACTAGTGAAGAAGCCTTTCGCTGTCAAAATCACAGAAATTAGCACATAAAAAGATAAGCGCTAACATGCAAAACGTCTACTTGATAGGAGCCTTCCAATGCAAAGTTCCATATGCAACTACAAAATAACCAAATCACTAAAGATATAAAAATAGGTGCAAATTCTAACATTACCACAGCCCACTTTCTTCTCTCGCGGAGCGGCATACCGGAAAAAAAGAAAAGACATTGAAATTCGAACAAATTTGACTTTCAGGACGTTTCTGACTGACATTGATCTACTTTTGGGCTGACTCCTCTTCGCATTTAAAAATTGGATCTCCATCAAGAAACAAAAAAAAATAAAAAAAATTTGAAATGCTTCATTGCTAAAGAACCAAAAAAAAAATCGAAATGCTTCATCGCTAGAGATCAAGCCATAGCTGGATCTCCAACGATGGTCGACCTCGACGAACCCAGTTTTTGGGTTTACCTTTCTGGGTTCGTCTTCGAACCCAGATCTGGGTTAGTAGAGATGAACCCAGCTGGGTTCATCTTCGAATCCAGTTCTTGGCTTTGTTGAGGAAGACGAACCCAGATCTAGGTTAGTCTTCATTCTTGACGGAGAATGAATTTCTTCGTTCTTCGTTCATCTTCGTCTTCATTTCTTTTATTCTTGATGTATAACCAATTTTCAGATTGGATCTCCACCGTCCATCTATGGATGGTCGAGAACCAAAATTTATTTTTATTTTTTATTTATATAATTGTTATTTTTTTAAAAAAAGTTTATTTTTTAATATGATCTCCATCGTCCATCAAGATTGATGAACAGTGAAGATCCATTAAAATTTTTATTGTTTTTAATTTTTATAAAAAATTTAGAGAAACTCAGGTCCTTAGTGCAATTGACCCTTAATTTTTTAAATTTTTAATTTTTTAACTAGAGGTACTTTGGTCTTTTTACTATTTTTAGACGGTCAACAATTATTTTTAACTGTCAAACTTAACGAGAGGGGAGATCAGTGTCAGTTTATGCAAACTTTAATTCCGAGTGTAATTTATCAAACCTCAGGTAGGTAGAGTATTATTTATTCATCACAATATTTTATTTCATAATTATCATTATTACATTAATACATTTCCAATTTTATCTTTATCCATATGTTTCTATCTTTAAAAAATAAATAATCAACACTTTTATTTAATCGTTAGAATAAAAAAGATAAACATGTTATTTAGATTTCAGGTTTCAGTCTTTATTCAATTTTTAGAAAAATCCAAACATATTCAGTTTTTAGATTAAAAAAAATAAACGATTCCTAAATGACAAATTTTACATAAGGTCACTTGTATCTCAACTTTTAATTTGAATCAACTAGTATGTGACAAGCAAGATGTATTAAAATTAGTGCATATCACTAATAGAGATACCTTATTTATTAATAATGAACAATCATTTCAATTTAGTGAATAAATAACTAAATTGAAATGATATTCTTGTACTTGGAAAGTAGGAGATTGAGAAGGAGGCTCCTAGGTGGTGCAAGGCTTTCCTTTGGTTGTGATGTCCTCTTTTCCTTGTATATTTTATAGTTACATTATTATTATTTTAAATTTCATTTATTTAAAAAAAAAAACAAATTTGCTTCTAGCTAAAATTAGGTTATATTTGAGGGATGTAAATGTAATTATATCTTCCTAAGCAGAATACAAGGAGAAAAGCTATGATAGAGAGATGCGAGGCATAAAGTCTCCAAATTAAATAGTCACTAGGAGTCTCTCCGCTGTTTTTAGACATCACAACACAGAAGACACGCATGATCTTCAGAAGCCAAAACTCAATCTCCTCAGTTTACAAAGTAGTATCATCATCAGCAACCACCGGGTCTCTTCAGAAGCGGTATATAAGCAAAGTTCGTCTGAAATGGGTGAAGAACCGAAGCATAGACCACATTATAGATATGGATACGGACCTCAAGGCCGCTTGCCTTTTAAAAGACGCTATCAACCGCTCTTCTACTGGTTTCCTCACTGCCAAGTCCGTCTCTGATTGGCACAAGCTTCTTGGTCTCACTGTCCCTGTTCTCCGCTTTTTCCGCAGGTAGTTTTTCATTTTTCATACCCACCTTGTCTTTTTCGAATTCTCTCTGATTTTCCTTTCGTTTTGGTTATTTGACCGCTGCATTTTTGTGTACCCGTTTTGTCTTTTTGATTGCATGATTCTGCACTGTTTCTGAAATTTCAATAATAGCTGCAAGAATTTTAGGAATTCTTGTGAAGTTTTATTCATGTTCGATAGGCGAAAATCTTTTGAATGAATTTGTGAATTTGGGGTGTCCCCCCAATTCGAATTGTCTTTGTTGGAGATTAATAATAGATGGTGCACAATTGTTAAGCACGAGAATATTTTTTGTTTCTGATTGTGATAATTATGCCTTAGGGAAGATTTTGAATAACTGTTATGATGGTGAAATTTTCTGGTCTTCCGTAGGTACCCAACTCTTTTTCATGAGTTCCCCCATGCTCGTTATGCAAATTTGCCTTGTTTTCGCTTAACAGATACTGCACTGTTGTTAGACTCACAAGAGAAAACTATACACCAAACTTATGAGAATGATACCATGGAGAGGCTTTGTAGAGTGCTTATGATGATGAAGAGTAAGACGGTGCCACTCCAATCATTACATTCTTTAAAATGGGATCTGGGTTTGCCAGATAATTTTGAGAAAACATTGGTTCCAAAGTACCCGGAGGATTTTCGCTTTGTTAAGACCTCTGACGGGCTTGCGGGTTTGCGACTTGCACGATGGCATGAAGAATTTGCAATCTCAGCATTGCAGAAAAGTAAAGGGAATAATAAGATGGGTGATGAGTATAGGAAATTCAAGAGGGGGCAAACGGCTTTGACATTCCCAATGAATTTTCCAAGGGGATATGGAGCTCAGAAGAAGGTGAGAGCATGGATGGAGGAGTTCGAGAAGTTGCCTTACATTTCACCATATGAGGATTCTAGGCAGATTGATCCAAATAGTGATCTTATGGAGAAACGGGCAGTGGGGGTTTTGCATGAAATTTTGAGCTTGACTATTCACAAGAAGACTAAGAGGAACTACTTGAGAAGCTTGAGAGAGGAACTGAATCTTCCTCATAAGTTCACTCGACTATTTACAAGGTATCCAGGAATCTTCTACCTGTCACTGAAGTGTAAGACAACTACTGTGACTCTCAAGGAGGGGTACCAGCGGGGAAGTCTAGTGGACCCACATCCCCTTGTTCGGATTAGAAAGAAATTTTATCATGTAATGAAAACTGGGCTTCTTTATCGGGGTAAAGGTATGAATTTGATACCTCAACAAGACATTTTGCTTGATGGTGATGCCAATAGGGAAACAGAACAAGCAGAGACTGAGGAGGAAGAAATTGAAACAGATGATGAATGCTTTGAGGAAACCTCAGCAACGGAGGAGGATGAATCTGATGAAGATTAGTGATTATTTGACAAAAGACATTGTAACTTGAAAGAGAAAAAGATGATGATCGACACTTGAGGTCAGTATCTTCTACTAAAAGGTGGTGAACCGAGATTCTTTTACTCAGTGTGAGAGTAAGTATCAACTTTCGCTTTTTAACTCATGGATAATTTATTTTAGTTCTTTTTGTCTTGCTGCGGACTTGGATAGAAAATTCTCCCTAATGACTATTTATGTAACAAATATTTGGAGCATATACTTTGCTAGAAGTGGTTGGCACTCTTATTAGTTTATGTTCTTTTATGTTCAGACTTAAAAGGGATGAAAATGAATACGTTTAAAAAGAATTGCTTGTTTTGCTTTCATGGTAGAAGAAGCTACAAATATTTGTGTGAGAACTCAGAACAATAAGAGATTTTTATATAGGAAGCTATATTGTTGCTATTTAAATTAAAGGGTAAACTAACTTGACCTCATCTAAGGTATGACCCAATTACAGGAAGATTCAAGTAGTTACAGAATTTATTGGAGACTTTTCAAGTTTTTGAAATCTGTTGAAAACTTACTATATTTGGAGAAGGATGAGCAATCCTATTTGGGATAGTATAAATGTTATTTTAAGAGGTAAGTGGCCTTAGGATCAAAGCATGTGTTATTAGAATTTGAACTAGAGGAGGACAAACATTTTGTTCTGTAAATTAACAGTAATAATTCATGTATGCATCTTTCGCTTTTCAGTTTGAGGCTGAAGCAAGAACAAGTTTAAGTGGAAAGGGTAGTTAAAGGTGTAATGGTTTCAGCCTGAAGCTTACATATTAGCATTATGCGAGTTAATTCCATGTGCGCAACCCAACTAAATGTAATAATGTTGGCCCCCACCCTTCAACTATTTTATTAAGTTAAACACCAACTGATTATTTCTATATACAAATAAAAAATCCCAGAATTCTCTTTCCCTGCCAGATTATGTCATAATTCTTCTTGTGGTTATATAAAATGAAACACCAAATAGTCAATTAAGAATCTGCTGGTGTACATCTTTAAAATGTTGATTTATCTAGTATTTCAAGAAAAGCAGAAGAATATGTGATTAAGATTTGTATATTTGATCAAATGCTTGTTGGGTATTGTTTTTATACCAGAATCTTATTTGCATTAAGTTCATATTTTCTCTCTTTTTTTTTCTTTTTTTTTTCTGGTAACTTGATATCGACAGCTTATTGAGATTGGTTTAAAGTTGGTTAGGACTTAGGATCTGGAGTTTTAGTATTCAAAATAAAAAAGTTTTTAGAGTCAACTAGACTGACTGATTTGTAGGCATCCATCTTTACCAGACCTGTATCGTGTTATAAATAAGAGAGAATTTTTATTGGTCTTGTGTTACTAAATACATTCACTCAAATTTGATGATAATGTAATTATAAAATACAGCAAGTGGAGGACATCACAAGCAGAGGAGGAGGCTTGCACAAGCCTTCTCCTTCACAACCAAGAAGAGGTTCACAGGAGTCTCCACCATACACAACCAGAAGCAGGAGCCTCCTCGACACGGTGATAATCTCCTCCTTGACAAACACAAGGATATCATTTCAATGAACACAATACTATTTAATCAGTAGATACTTAATGATGATTAAATAACTCCTTTGCTTTCAATATAATTGTTTTGGTTTATGAAACATAGTCAAAAAGCCATTTGATCTTTTGGAGCAGAGAATGTGACATATTGAATGTCCTTGAATTAATTGTTATTTTCTCTGTAGGTTTTTACATTAAACTCATAGGGTTTGAACTGCATATCTAGTTAGTGTTAACGTGGAGATGATGTTGCTTGGCTCATCGTCACCACGCTTTCCATAAGACACGCAGGTGGAGACCGTATCTACTTTTTTGCCTTGTTTGTATTTTCCTCCAAGGGTCAATATAGATAGTTAGTTAAAAGACTTAATTCAACAGTTGAACATTTACTCATTTTATATACATTTGGGGTGAAGACTCGAGGCATGTATCAATGCAGGTTTGTGATGCTTACAAGCTCCCAATTCAAAATTAGATTCAACAAATACAGGATTGGGGCTTGTTCATCCCACAACCAGTTCTATAGTACCTAAATTCAAGGAAACTCACACCATCTCTCCGGTTGTCTCTGAACTAGTTTCAGCCTGCAACAGAATTATGTGTATACATCTGTTCAACCCTCTCTTTTTTTTTTCTTTTTTTTTATGTATATATAACCACAAATCCCTGACCTGTGTTCATCACATTCTAGACTGAAAACTACCATCAAACACTACTACCTTGATGATCTTTATTCACTCTCACGAGAATATAATAACATTCCAAGTTGATCGCCTCAATAGGATTTAAACCATGACACCGTTATAGGAAACCAAAAGCCTTACCATCAAACCTGCCTCATCAGTTGGAAACCACTCATCTATCTAAGCCAGAAAACATATGAACACACCCTTGGGCAGCAAAGCTACTTCTACACACCGTGTCTACATTTCCCCACTTGAAGTAGGAAAAAGAATCTCAACTACACTAGAAATCTGCACCAAAACGTAAATCTAAGAGACAGTACATACCACCAAGAAACCTCTCCCATCCTCAGAAGGAAGTCATGCCAACACCAAATCTTAACCTGTACCCCTCAACAAAGCATTCCTATATTAGTAACCAAATTAGCTCAAGATTTTCTTCTTTTTTCCAAAAAAAAAAAAGGGCATAATAATCCATTAATTCTCTGAAGAAAAAATATGTACTCGAGAACAGTTTAAAAAATAATTCAGTATAATGTGGGATGCTAGTCCCACGCACTGGTCACACCTGGACCATATCCCCCACTATAACCACCAGGGACCCCATATCCACTGCTACTATTTACTCCACCATAGTAATCTGAGCCTGAACCCCTACTATATGAGCCATCTCTTCTATAGTCACGGCCGCCAAAACGCCCTCCCCCAGACCGCCGATTTTTGCCACCACTAACAGCAGCCCGTGATGCATAATGAGTAAGCCAAGCAGGAACTTCCTGATTTGCTTCTTGCATTAGCTCAGCTAGTGGTCTTGCCAATGAC
Source organism: Xanthoceras sorbifolium (assembly GCA_003430845.1). Taxonomy (NCBI): domain Eukaryota; kingdom Viridiplantae; phylum Streptophyta; class Magnoliopsida; order Sapindales; family Sapindaceae; genus Xanthoceras; species Xanthoceras sorbifolium. The sequence goes on from CM010612.1 coordinate 15,589,378, forward strand.
AAATTGTTCTCATTAAAGAAGGCTGTCGCCAATCCTGTTTTGCCAGCTCGCCCAGTCCTTCCAATCCGATGAACATAATCATCAATGTCATTGGGGAGATCAAAGTTGACAACATGAGCTACATGTGGTATATCAAGACCACGAGCCGCCACATCTGTTGCTACTAAAATCGGCGTCTTTCCACTCTTAAATGATCTCAATGCCATTTCTCTTTCCTGCATCCAAACCCAAACCATCATAATCATTATGAAAAAATCAGTTCTGCTAATGAAATTGCAACTGCAAACTGCAGGAATAAAAGTATGCTATAAACAACTCAGAAACTTGCAGTTGAATCATTTCATATTATGATCAGTAAATGCTCTGCTGTTCATACACAGAACCAGACTTAACAACCAATGTAATAAGGTAAGTTTAACCACAATCCTACGATCGTAGTACTATCAGAAAGAATACAATGGAGTTTGCTATTTTCATACAACACGAAAAATAAAACAAAATATATATGTCAATTTAAATAATATAAGTCAAGCCAGATCATCTTGCTTTAGGTTCATGAACATCAAATAATATACATCAAACCATCATGTTAAAATGTGCCAGATCAATGAACAATTGGACATCAATAAACATGTGAAAGCTCTAACATCATTGGTATACTAACAATGGGAAGGTCAAAGCTCAAGCTAAGACAACTGAGGCTAACATGTAGCATAGGCAGATGTAGCACTTAGCTCATCAACATTAAACAATATCATGCCCACATACATGTTGAACAAAAACTACTGAATCCGAGAAATATTCTCAAGATTCTTATTAACAAATCAAATTCCAACCAACTTTTTTTTCTTCTCTTTTTTTTTCCCCCCTAAAATATATAACCTGGCCAACTCACCTGTTGGGATCTGTCACCATGAATGGTAGTTGCCGGAAACCCATTCATAAACAACCAGTGTTCCAATGCATCAGCTCCTTTCTTTGTCTCCACAAATACCAACGTCAGAGCTTGCTGCAAATTCAAAGCCAAGTAACTTAACTTCATTACTGTGTCAATGTAAATGAACCTATGAAATTAGAAAAATAATGAATACATATTGAACTAGCAATTTAAAAAATAGCTCCCAGTATGATTGCCCCAACAGAGTAAATGGAGCAAGAGAAATTATAATAGCAACTTCAACATGTAAAATGTGAGAATGTCTCGTATACCTTGCCACGACTTTCAGTGTCCCTCTGTGCATGCAGAAGGTCCATCAGATGGCTTCTCTTGTCAGACTCATGAACGAATTCCACTCTTTGAACGATTAAATCAGTGCTTGAACCAACCCTTCCAACAGCTAGAAAAATGTAATTTGAAAGGAAATCAGACGCCAGACCCTGCAATCCAATCAAATTGCCAAAAAAAGGCTGTCAGATGGAAATTCAGAAACCAAACTTTCACTGCAAGTGGAAAAATGATTCTCATATCCTATGTACAATTAACAAGTAACAGCAATTTTGTTTGCCCACTGAAATAGGTAGAAGTAGTTGGCATGTGTCCAATTCATACCGAAGTAAACTTATAAGGTCTGCAGAACTTTGACATTTGACCATGAGATACAGAAGATATTAAAAAGTTCAATATCTCCTGTGCTAGGATTGCATACCTTGGCTGTTTTTAATAATTCTAATTATTAAAAATGAGAATAATAACAGTATCTTCAACATACTTCAGGCGAGAAAATTATAAGAGAGGAAATCTTAACCAACGATCATAAAAGATCAAAGCAAACATGAAAATAAGAGAAAGCAGCAGTGACAATCAAATCAAACCTGTATCTCTTTTGGAAATGTGGCACTAAAAAGCATTGTCTGTCTCACACCAGGAGGAGGCATATCCATTTGTTGCACTATTTTCCTGATTTGAGGCTCAAAACCCATATCCAGCATCCGATCTGCCTCATCAAGAGCCAAGTATCTAATCATCTGCAATGAGACTCTAGCCCTCTCAAGCAGATCAACCAAACGCCCTGGTGTTGCCACAAGAATATCAACCCCTCTCTCAAGCTCTCGCAACTGACCACAGAACATACCATCAGTACAAAATGAAATTAGGCAGTAAAGATTCATAAATCAGTAGAAGAGAAGTAAGACGATAAGGAAAGATAAAACCCTCAACCTACGGATCAATATAACAACATAGACATGAGCTAATGGCACATCAGACGAACAACAGACAAGCTATTAAATAAGATCTGATGAGGTCAACAGATCAGATAATTAAGCAGGTCATGTAATACCATTCAGCAAATGGGCTGACTTTCTAGCTTGTAATTGTGAAGGAGACTAAAATAACACCATAATACCAGTGCATCACGCCCACCTCCACCTACATCACCTTCCCTCGCCGAAAAAAGGAAATGCAAAATGATAAATGAAAGAAAAGAAGAAAAAAAACAGTTATCAACCACTGCACCACAAGATCCACCCTATGATTTCCAATACATAAATCCTCAATTGTTGCTCTTACAAAAAGGATTGCCACCAAAAAAGAAGTATCCCACTAATTTATAAAATGGAAAATTTATCCATCTTTTATGCAACAGGACGGAAATGTGGATCAAACTTGAATTGTTAGAGAAAAAATTAACTCCTGAAGTGGCAACAAAGAGCCAGTTCAATGTGGCTCTACTACCATCCTGGATACTCAAACTAGAAATGCAAACCATCTCCATCTCCCCGGCTTATCACCAAGCAAATGCAAATCAAAAATTACGTCAACATGAATTGCAGTGCTCTTATGAATACACATCATATTACAGCCAAAGCATTTAATTCACACCAATCTAAAATTTCCGCATAAGGGACTAAACAGCACAAACACCTTTTGCACCACATTCCACCAAAAGTAAAAAATATTCTAGCAAATGAGACAGAATTCCAGAAGGAATGGATATCACATAAAAGCAATTACAAAATGATTGTGATGGAAAACTAAAGGTACAAATAACAGATACATTCCCACTTTTCCATCAAAGAATAAATTCCAAAAGCAATTTCTATGTTTTCTGAAGTCAAAAGTAGACGATGTATATGAAATCAAATAACAGTAATAATATAAAACAGAGTTTATTTTAAATCTACATCAAGCAATTAATAACGTTAGGAGATAATAAAGTACATGACAATAATAAAAACTACAATCAGAAAGATCCTAGGGGCCAGAATCTCAAGGAGTTAATAAATTTTTAAGCATAACTTAGAAAAGCTACAATCCAAAAACAGAAAAAACACAAATAATAGCATATAATGGAAACCTGTTGGTTGATTGGTGCTCCTCCATAAGCAACCACCACCTTGACACCAGTTTGATAGGAAAACTTTTTGGCTTCATCATGTATCTGCAAGTAAATCATGATTGGAATAAAATGATCTGAAAAGGCATACGTCAAATAATTTACATCAAATAGTCTGGTAAAAAGCACAATCTAACCTGACTTGATAGCTCTCTCGTAGGGGCAAGGATAAGAGCAAGAGGGTAAACAGTCCGTGCTCCATGTGGTCTCTGTACATACTGCTCCCGCATTATCCCACTGATAATTGGAAAGCAGAAAGCAGCTGTCTTCCCTGACCCTGTCTGAGCACAGGCCATTAAATCCCGCCCTGCAACCGATATAGGAATTGCATGACGTTGAACCGGAGTTGGCTTGACATATTTGCACCTTCTAATATTTGTATTTACGGCCTCCCCTAAATCTATTTCTGCAAATGTATTAACAGGCAATGGCACATTGTCCCCACTTGTCTCTACTGGAATATCCTCATAAGCATCAAAGTTTATACCCGTGTTTTCTTGCTCAGTAAACCCCTGCTCTGCATCATCATCACCAAATGGATTCACCTCACGCTCTCTCCGATCCCACCCCCCACTTCTATTATTCCAACCACCACCACCACTTCTACCACCTGAACCATAACCCGCACCACCAGAAATATAACCTTGACGCCCAAAATCTGGCCTTGAACCACCACCCCAGCGGGACCCACTAGCAGTTCCAGTATAGGCTACATGATCATTGGATGGTAATGTGGGTGGGGGATCAGATGAGGCTGGCTTATTACGAAGATGCGGAGGAACATAAGTGGGCCTAGTGGGACGAGGTAAGCCGTTGTTGTTGGAAGAACCAGTGGCTGCACTCTCAGATGCAGAGTTAGCCACAGAATCAGCCCATGAAGTTCTCATAATTGCAGGATTTCAACCCCCTTTTTTTTATAATTGCTCTTGAATTGCCACACAATTATCTATCAAAATCACTCCGATGCTTTTGATCAATATAACTAACAGATCAAAACCCTCAAAAGCCTAAATGCAAGTAGAATAAATCTAAAGAAAACAAAGCCAAGTGAAAGTTACGATATGATGATCAATAAAGTGCAACTCAACCAAAAAGTTAGTTTTAAAAAATATTGAAAAACAGACTCGCCAAACAATAACAAATCATCTAAGACAAATTCCCAAAAATAATGGTATGACACAAAAAATAAGGAATGAAGATCTCACAACAAAACAAAAGGAGGCATCAACATAGAGGAGCCAAATCAGGAAAAAAAATTTAAACAGAAATGAAAATACAAAATACAAGTCTTAATCAACAAATATAAAAAAAAATAAGGGAAAAATGCAATCCAAAAACCTACTTTCGAGAGAAACACAAGGGAGAGCTAATCGAAGATATTGAGAAACCCTAAATTTTGTGATTTTACGGGATCAGAGAGACAAGAAGCGAGAGTATCGGTTTAAAGGAGAGAGAGATATTTTTGTCTGTAGAATTATAGTTACCTCACTTTGAAAATCTGATCAAAACGCTTTCTTCGCTTTTTCTTTCTTTCTGCTGTATTTTCAATTTTCAAGTTATATCAGACAGAGAAAAAAAATCTAAAAAAACTCAAGTGTCCGTACAATCTGGGGCTTGCGTCATAAATATAAAATAAATTTTAATTTTAAATTATGTTCTCAATGAGTCAATGGTGAAGCGTGAAATTTTGAAAAAATATTGATTTTAGTTTTATTTTGATTGTTGGTTGATTTTTTAATTATCAAATGATTAATTTAAAAGAATTCGGACAGCAAATTGCCTGACATTTGCTTATTCATTCGCATTTACAATTTTATAGTCAATACATCCATAAGTCTCCCACCGTCAAATAAAATTATATTTAACTATTAAATAGGTATTTTTATTATTTTATTCATTTTTTATTTTTTATTTTTTTTTTAATATCACTTGCGGTGATAGCGACTCAAACCTGAAATATTTATCAGGCTGAATGAATGTCTTTACCACCGAGTTATATTGAGTGATAGTATTCATTTTTTACTTTATATATATATAATTAATTTTAGATCTTCATTTAGTGGTAGTGGAGATTAAATAAAAAAAAAAAAAAAGGTGAAGATTTTATTTCTGTCTTGTCGATGTAGATTGTCTTTATGTCTTCAAAAGATGGTCTCGTCTTCATCTAGAGACCTGGTCCCATGAGGGATGAGATCTTATCTGTACCAACGAGTCTATGGTGTTAGGGCTCAGGAAGAAAAGGATGCACCAGACGTGATTGCCGGTAAAATTTCTATTTTTGATACCATAGCTATTGCATTGATAGATCCAAGCTCTACTCATTCCTATATATGTGATGCAATGCTGAAACACCGAAATCTGAAAACTGAACCTACTAAATATGATGTGTTAGTCAGTAATCCGATAGGCCAAAGTATAGTTGTGAATCGTGTGTATAGAAATTGTCCTATTTGGATTCAGGAGTATGACTTCCCAGGAGATTTGATGGAGTTGTCATTCCATGAGTTTGATGTTATTTTAGGCATGGATTGGTTAACTAGGCACAAAGTAGTAATCGATTGTGAATTGAAACGAGTGACACTCAGAACAGTAGATGGTGTAGAAATCACAATGGTGGGTGAAAGGAGGGATTTTCTCTCCAATGTCATTTCAGCCACTACAGCCTGTAAACTGATCAGAAAGGGTTGTGAAGCTTATTTGGCTCAGGTGATTGATTTCAGAAAGGTTGCTTCTACCATCCAAAATATACCCACTGTGTGTGATTTCGCAGATGTGTTTCCAGAGGAGCTTCCTGGTTTGCCACCTCAGAAAGAAGTGGAGTTTGTGATTAATGTAGTTGTAACATCCCGGATTTTGGGTAATTAATTTTATATATGTGAAAATAAATTTTGTTATTAGAGGGGGTGTAAATGTAATTAAATGTATATTTATTTTTATGATTTCCAGCGGACCAGATTGAATAGTTGAAAATTGATGTATGAAAAATCGAAAATGGAGACAGAGAGCATCGCGACCTGGTCACCGCGACCACAGGTCGCGATGGCTTGCTCGCGGTGAAAAATGAGATTTCTGGCAGTGAGCATCGCGACCAGTCACCGCGACCACAGGTCGCGATGAACTGCTCGCGATGAAAATGTCAAATTTGGGCAGTGAGCAACGCGACCACCAGCGCGACCAAGGTACCGCGAGGTGTGCTCGTGACGAAGGCGGTGCGAACGCTCCACAGGTCGCGACGACGGTCGCGATAGCGAAAAAAATATAAAAAAAAAGAAGTGGCTTCTCGAGGAAGCCAAAAATCAACACAGAGCAGAAAGAGAGAGAAAAGGCCGAGAAAAAGAAAAAGAAGAAGAAGAAAAAGAAGAAGAGAGAAAGAAGAAGAAAGAGAAGGAAGGAAAGAGAGAGAAAGTAAGTGTGGGTGAAAGAGAAAAGGGAAAGGGAAGGAAAACAAAATCGTAGAACCGTGATTTCTCGAACGAAAAACGAATTCCAGGTAGGTGTACTTTCGTTTTCCGAACCGTTACGAGAAGTATTTCGTTTACGTTTTCGTTTTCGTTTCCGTTTTAGTTTTCGTTTTCGATTTCGTGAAAAGTTCTCGTTTTCGATTTTTCGTAAGTAAAGTGTTTATTTTATATGTAAAATCGATGTTTGTTATCTCTATTGTTGATTTTGGAACACTTTTATGTTAGATCGCATTTTGATTTTATTTCGATTATGTCGATTTCATTAACAATACTTGATTTATACTTTGTATGATTATTGTTGATTTTCTTGAAAAGTATTGCGCGAAGTGTATATCTATTGAGTACTGATTGTGAACATAGTTTATCGAAACGGCCCTAGGATACATAAACATAGAAATGGATATAGGAGGTTGGTATACCAGCTGGGTTTTACTGAGCAGTACTGCGCCGTTATTGATTGCTATTGATGATCATTATGTACCTCCTCTTGGATTCGTCCAGAGGCTGGGAGACACGTACCTCCTCAGGATTCGTCCTGGGGGTTGGGAGCCACGTACCTTCCCAAGGATTCGTTCCTGGGATAGGGAGTTATGTACCTCTCTAGGTTCCATACCCACGGTCCTAGAGTAGGGAGATACGTACCACTCGTAGGATTCGTCCTCGGGTGGGAGTTTGACCCATATTCCAGTCCTAGTATGTTTAGTATTCTAGCGGGCCAGATTTTAAGTGAATTAGAAAGTGAACTGAATGAATTTATGAATCGATTTAAATGTTGCTTATATTGTGGAATTTAAAGTGCTTGGAAACTGTTTTACGATTTGATTTTTAAAGTTTAATGGATTTATAAATTCTAGAGTTGAAATATATCTATATTGTGATATGCTTTCCATTTAAAAGTTATATATGATTTTCATAATTGAGTTTATAGTACACCCACTAAGCTATATGCTTAGCGCGTTAGTTTTGTTTCTAACGCGTAGGTACCAAGGATCCGGAAGAAGCTAAAGACTGAAGGAAGAAAGAGTTGCAGACCGAGTCACAGGATTACTACAGTTGGGTAGTTCTATTGTTATATATATATTTTGTAAGCATGCATATACAGTGAGTCTGTAAATATGTTTTGTAATTAAATATTTATGATTTATGTCTTATATTAGTATTATGTTTGTAAATATTAAAGTTTGATTTGTTTTATTTTTATAAAATGTGATGAAAAGTCGCACTAAACGGCAGAGTGCGCAATTGTTTGAAATTGATATTGAAGTGTTATTGAGAATGTGTATTTGATTTGAATTGTGAAAAACAGGTTTTGGAAAGTCCGAAAAACAAACGGTACTCTGCCGAAATTTTTGTAAAAAGTTTATCGATTTGGGCTCACTCAAAAATGATTTTCAAATTAATAAACTCTATGGTTTTTCAATGCTTTGAAAATTTATTTTATGGGCTCACAACGATTTTGAAATGTATATAAATTTAAAAAGTATTGAAAACCGGGTAGCGCTCCCTAGGTCGGTCCGGCCGGGTCGAGTCGGGTCGGGTCGGGGGGTGTTACAGTAGTACTAGGTACGTCTCTAGTATCAATAGCTCCGTACAGAATGGCACCAGCAGAACTGAAAGAACTGGAGATACAATTACAGAAATTGCTGGATAAGGGCTTTATTAGACCCAGTGTATCCCCGTGGGGAGCTCCAGTATTGTTTGTGAAAAAGAAAGATGGGTCATTGAGATTGTGCATCGATTATAGGCAGCTGAATAAACTCACTATCAAGAATAAGTATCTGTTGCCTAGAATCGATGACTTATTTGATCCACTGAGAGGAGCATGTGTCTTCTCGAAGATAGATCTCAGATCGGGGTATCATCAGTTGAGAATAAAAGATTCTGATATTCCGAAAACTGCATTCAGAATCAGGTATGGACATTATGAATTTGTAGTGATGCCATTTGGGCTGACAAACGCACCTGCAGCCTTTATGAACCTGATGAGCTGGATATTCCGACCATACTTGGACCAGTTTATGGTAGTATTTATTGATGATATCCTGGTGTACTCACAGACGGCAGAGGATCATGACAGGCACCTCAGAGTTGTACTGCAGATTCTGAGGGAAAAGCAACTGTATGGAAAACTGAGTAAATGTGAATTCTGATTTCCTGAAATTGCATTTTTGGGTCACATTGTGTCAGTAGAGGGTATTAAGGCAAATCCTAAAAAGATAGAAGCAATTGTGGAATGGAAGCTTCCCATAAATGTTGCAGATGTCAGAAGTTTCTTAGGCTTGGCAGGTTATTATCGACGGTTTGTGAAGGGATTCTCCTCCATAGCAAGTCCATTGACCATGCTACTGCATAAAAATGTCAGATTTGACTGGACTGACAGATGCCAGGCAACTTTTGACCGATTGAAGACGATGTTAGTTGAGGCTCCAGTCCTGATTCAGCCTGTTTCAGGTAAAGATTTTGTAATCTATAGTGATGTCTTACACCAGGGTTTAGGTTGTGTATTGATGCAGGAAGGCAAGGTGGTTGCATATGCGTTCAGACAACTGAAAAATCATAAGCAGAATTATCCGATACATGATCTGGAACTTGCAGCTATAGTATTTGCTTTAAAAATATGGAGGCATTACTTGTATGGTGAGAAATGTTATATATATATATATATATATATATATATATATATATATATATATATAAAGATCACAAGAGTCTGAAATATCTACCTACCCAGAGAGAGCTAAATCTGAGAGACAGAGACGGTGGATGGAGTTGATTAAAGACTATGACTGTGTGATCGACTATCATCCAGGAAAGGCGAATGTGGTAGCAAATGCTCTGAGCCGAAAGACACTATTCACTTTAAAAGCCATGAATGTGCAATTACAGTTGAATTCAGACAATGCATTAATAGCTGAATTGATATGCAGACCCAGTTTAATTTAGCAGATTGCAGAAAAACAAAAACAGGATGCTAGAATCCAGATGATATGTAGACAGATCTCAGAGGGGAAGCATCCGGACTTCTCAGTTAGAAATGAAGCTATTGTGTGTTTCAGAGACAGGATTTGCATTCCAGATGATGAAGAATTGAGAAAGATGATCCTGACAGAGGCACACAGTAGTCCGTATTCGATGCACCCAGGTAGAACAAAAATGTACAAAGATTTGAAAACTCAATATTGGTGGTCTGGTATGAAAAAAGATGTGGTGGAATTTGTGAATAAATGTATGACCTGTCAACAGGTGATGTAACACCCCCTGACCCGACCCGTCTGGATCGATCCAGGGAGCGCTACCGGGTTTTTAAAACTTTCTCAATTCACTTCATAAATTTTCAAACCATTGTGAGCCCATCAAATAAATTTTCAAACCATTGGAAAACCACATAATTTATAATTTAAAAACATTTTCGAGTGAGCCCATCGAAATACACTTTTTACAAAAATTTCGGCAGAGTTCCCTTTGTTTTTCTGATTTTCCAAAACCTGTTTTTCCACAACTCAAATCAAACAAAAATCACAACAACACTTCAAATATCATTTTCAATCAAATGCGCACTCTGCCGTTTAGTGCGACTTTCAAACAAAATATAATAATTTATAAATTAAATATTTACAAACCTTTGCAAATAAAAAAATAGAAATCATAATATTATTTACAAAACATATATATACATATCGAATGTACAGACTTCTGTATATGCATGCGAATCCAAATATAACATACAAACTTTTATCACTACCCAATAACGGTCGAGACTCTGACTTTTTCAATCTGCAGGTACCTCCTCTCTACTCTTGCTGTCCTTCGAGTTCCCTGTTACCTACGCGTTATAAAAACAACTAACGCGCTAAGCATATAGCTTAGTGGGTGTACACTAAACTCATTTATTAAACTCATAAATAACTTGTCACAATAAACTCATAAATACCTTTTTATAATAAACATATCACAATATACATATTTCAATTCCAATCATTTACAGAAATAAATCGGGTGAAATTAATTCAAGAAATAACTCATTTCAATTTACAATCCATACAAAACCAAACCATAAATAGTTTATAATCATTTTAACTTCAATAATGAGATAAACATATAAAATCGATTTATAAATCACTTATAACCATATCACTCAATTCACTTCAATTCTGACCCTCTAGAATACTCAACATAAACCAGGACTGGAATATGGGTCGTTCGACCACAGTGACTGTCTGTCGAACATAACTCCCACCCTAGGACGAATCCTAAGAGTGGTACGTATCCCCTTACCCTAGGACCGAGGGTTCGGACCCTAGAGAGGTACATATCTCCCTATCCCAGGAACGAATCCTTAGGAAGGTACGTGTCTCCCTACCTCAGGACGAATCCGTCAGGAGGTACGTGTCTCCCTACCCCTGGACGAATCCATGAGGAGGTACATAATAAATCATCAATAGTAATGTCAATATTGGTACAGTACTGCTCACTGAACCTAGCTGGTATACCAACCTCCTATATCCATTTCTATGTCTAAGTATCCTAGGGCCGTTTCGATCAAACAGTTTCAAATATTCACTATAATTTACAATCAATGGTCACTCAATAAATTCAAACGATATTCTCCAAATATACATATATGATTTCATAAAAGGTAACCAATATTCAGACAATATTCTAACACGAGTAATTTCAATGAAATCGTGATAATCAAAATACGATCGAAATACGATCAAAAACATAAAATAATTCCAAGAAAAATATTATGAACACATAATAACAATAGTCTTCAAATAAATCGCAGATGCAAACTAAAAATACTTAATGCTTTTTGTAAAGAATTCGAAAACGGTTGTACACCAACCTGAATACCGTTTCCTTTTGACAAATCGCGTTTCTAGGTTTCCTTTTTACTTCCCTTTCTCTTCCTCCTTCACTTCCCTCTTCTCTTTCCTTCCTCTTTTCTTCTTCTTCTTCTTCCTCTTCTTTCTTCTTTCTTTCTTCTTCTTCTTCTCTTCTTTCTTCTTTTTCTCGGTCTCTCTCTCTCTCTCTCTTTTCCTCTGTTCTATTTCGTTGGCTTCTGTGAGAAGCCAAATTTTTTTTTATATATTATTTCAGTCGTCGCGACCGTCGTCGCGCCACCAGGTCGCGTTGCTCACTGGAGCCACTCTACCGCCTTCATCGCGAGCACACCTCGCGGTGCTCTGGTCGCGCTGGTGATCGCCATGCTCACTGCCCGAATTTCATTTTTTTCATCGCGAGCAGTTCATCGCGACCTGAGGTCGTGGTGACCAGGTCGCGGTGCTCACTGCCAAGAATCACCATTTTTCATCGCGAGCAGCTCATCGCGATCTGTGGTCGCGATACTCACTGTCTCAGTTTTTTTTTTCACTTTTCTCTTCGTACATCGTTTTCGACCGTTCAATTTGGTCCACCTGGAAACTATAAAAATAAACATACATTTAATTACGTTTTGCACCCCTCATATCATAAATTTTTATATCCATATATGCAAAATTAATAATTCGAAATCCGGGATGTTACAATTCTTCCCCTCTTAAGAAATTTCGTCCTCGAAATTACCTCAATTGAACAGTTGCGGATACTGTTGTCTCATGGTTTCCTCGCTCTCCCAGGTAGCTTCTTCTACGTTGTGATTCCTCCAGAGGACTTTCACCAGTGGAACTCTTTTATTTCTTAGTTCTTTGATTTCTTGATCAAGAATCTGCACTGGTTCCTCCTCATATGTCAGGTCTGGTCGGATTTGAATACTTTTGGCCTGAACTCTATGGGAAGGATCAGATATGTATCTCCTCAGCATAGACACGTGGAAAACATTATGAATCTTTTCTAATTCTGGAGGTAAAGCTAGTCTATAGGCTACTGGTCCCACACGTTCAATGATTTCATATGGGCCAATAAATCTAGGACTCAACTTACCTTTTCTGCCAAATCGGAGCACTTTCTTCCACGGAGATACTTTCAGGAACACTTTCTCACCGACTTCATACTCTATCTCTTTTCTTTTCAAATCTGCATATGATTTCTGTCGGTCAGAAGCAACTTTCAATCTATCCTTGATAATCTTCACCTTCTCCTCAGTTTGTCGAATCAAATCTGGGCCTACTAATTTATCCTCTCCTAACTCTGTCCAGCATACAGGAGTCCTGCATTTCCTTCCATACAGTGCCTCATAAGGTGATATAGCTATGCTCGACTGGTAACTGTTATTGTAGGCGAATTCAATCAATGGGAGATAATCCGCCCAACTCCCTTCAAAGTCAATTACACAACTCCTGAGCATATCTTCAAGCACCTGAATTACCCTTTCTGATTGTCCATCTGTCTGCGGATGAAAGGCTGTACTGAAACTCAGTCGAGTACCCAAGGCTTCTTGAAACTTCTTCCAAAATCTGGATGTAAACCTCGGATCTCTATCTGATATTATGGATGCAGGTACTCCATGCAATCTGACTATTTCCTTTATATACAATTCGGCTAGTCGATCCAAGGAATAGTCAGTTCTGACAGGTAGAAAATGTGCTGACTTCGTTAATCGATCCACTATAACCCATACTGCATCGTGTTTACTCCGAGTGAGTGGCAATCCTGTGACAAAGTCCATTGTAATGCGGTCCCATTTCCATTCAGGTATTGCTATTGGCTGTAATAATCCTGATGGAACCTGGTGTTCAGCTTTCATCTGTTGACAAGTCATGCACCTATTCACAAATTCTACCACATCCTTCTTCATACCAGACCACCAATACTGAATTTTCAAGTCTCTGTACATTTTTGTGCTACCTGGGTGCATCGCATACGAACTACTGTGTGCCTTTGTCAGGATCATCTTTCTCAATTCTTCATCATCTGGGATACAAATCATGTCTCTGAAATACACAACACCATCAGCTCTGATTGAGAAGTCCGGATACTTCCCTTCTGGGATCTGTTCACATATCGTCTGAAGTCTAGCATCTTGCTTCTGTTTGTCTGCAATCTGCTGAATCAAACTGGGTCTGCATATCAATTCTGCTGCCAATGCATTATCTGAATTCAGCTGCAATTGCACATTCATAGCCTTCAGAGCAAACAGTGCTTTTCTACTCAAAGCATCTGCTACCACGTTCGCCTTTCCTGGATGGTAGTCAATTACACAGTCATAATCTTTTATCAACTCCATCCATCGTCTCTGTCTCAGATTAAGCTCTTTCTGGGTAGGCAGATATTTCAGACTCTTGTCATCTGTATATATGTAGCATTTCTCACCATATAAGTAATGCCTCCAGATTTTTAAAGCGAAGACTATGGCTGCAAGTTCCAGATCATGAATCGGATAGTTCAGCTAATGATTTTTCAACTGTCTGGACGCATATGCAACCACCTTGCATTCCTGCATCAATACACAGCCTAAACCCTGATGTGAGGCATCACTGTAGATCACAAAGTCTTTACCTGAGACAGACTGAATCAGAATTGGAGCCTCAACAAGCATCGCCTTCAATCTGTCAAAAGCTACCTGGCATCTATCAGTCCAGTCAAATCTGACATTCTTATGCGGTAGCTTAGTCAACGGACTTGCTATGGATGAAAATCCCTTCACAAACCGTCGATAATAACCTGCCAAGCCTAGAAAACTTCTGACTTCTGTAACATTTCTGGGAGGCTTCCATTCCACTCTTGCTTCTATCTTTTTAGGATCTGCCTTGATACCCTCTGCTGACACAATGTGACCTAGAAATGCAATCTCAGGCAACCAAAACTCACATTTGCTCAATTTACCATACAGTTGTTTCTCCCTCAGAATCTGCAGTACTACTTTGAGGTGCCTGTCATGGTCTTCTGTTGTCTGGGAGTACACCAGAATATCATCGATAAAGACTACCACAAACTGGTCCAAGTATGGTCGGAATACCCTGTTCATCAAGTCCATAAAGGCTGCAGGTGCATTAGTCAGCCCAAATGGCATCACTACAAATTCATAGTGTCCATACCTGGTTCTGAATGCAGTTTTCAGAATATCTGAATCTTTTATCCTCAACTGATGATAACCTGATCTCATATCTATCTTTGAGAAGACACAGGCTCCTCTCAGTTGATCAAATAAATCATCGATTCTCGGCAACGGATACTTATTCTTGACAGTAAGTTTATTCAGCTGCCTGTAATCAATGCATAGTCTCAATGACCCATCTTTCTTTTTCACAAACAGCACTGGAGCTCCCCAAGGGGATACACTGGGTCTGATGAAGCCCTTATCCAGCAATTCCTGTAACTGTATCTTCAGTTCTTTCAGTTCTGCTGGTGCCATTCTGTAGGGAGCTATCGATATTGGAGACGTACCTGGTACCACATCTATCACAAACTCCACTTCTCTCTGAGGTGGCAAACTAGGAAGCTCCTCTGGAAACACATCTGCAAAGTCACACACAGTGGGTATATTTTGGATTTCAGAATTAACCTTTCTGGAATCAACCACCTGTGCCAAATATACTTCACACCTCTTTCTGATTAGTTTACAGGCTGCAGTGGCTGAAATGACATTGGAGAGAAAACCCCTTCTTTCACCCACCATTGTGATTTCTGCACTATCTGCTGTTATGAGGGTCACTCGTTTCAGTTCACAGTCAATTACTACTTTATGCCGAGTTAACCAATCCATGCCTAGTATCACATCAAACTCATGAAATGGTAACTCCATCAAATCTCCTGAAAATTCACACTCATGTATCCGAATCGGACAATTCTGTACACACGATTCACAACTACACTTTGACCTATCGGATTACTGACTAACACATCATATTCAGTAGGTTCAGTTTCCAGATTTCGGTGTTTCAGCATGGCATCGCATAAATATGAATGAGTAGAGCCTGGATCTATCAATGCAATAGCTGTAGTATCAAAAATAGAAATAATGCCAGCTATCACGTCAGGTGCATCCTTGTCTTCCTGAGCTCTAACACCATAAACTCGTGCAGGAGCTCGACTCTCGGGTCTTGCCACTGACTCTGACACTCCTCTATGGCTACCACCTTCAGGCACTGCCTGACTAGGCCTCCTACCTCTGGAAGTAGTAGGGGCTGATCTCTCTGGCTGCTGAGATCTAATCTGTGGACAATCCCTCAGGAAATGATCATGAGATCCACACCGCAAGCAGGCTCCTGTAAGCTTCCAGCATTCCCCAGGATGTCTTCTTCCACAATGGTCACACAAGGCAGGGGCTGGTCCCCTAACTGCACTCCTAGGGGTACTGGCCACGGAAGTTGCAGACTGACCAAGCCGAGCTGTGGGTACGGGCCTCTGGGACTGCGCTGGACCACTAGGTTACGGTCCCTTAAATTTCTTACTCTGGGGCTGATATGAGCTGGATGGCCCTGCCCCTCTTCTTTGCTGCCCTCTATCCCTTCTGGCCTGCTCTTCCTTCTTAATTCTTTCTACATTCAGAGCTGCCGAGACAAGTCTGGTAAAATATTCGAATTCAAAAGCAGCAGCCTGTCACAATCCTCAATTAATCCACATTCTATTTATATATATATATATATATATATATATATATATATATATATATATATTCACAATTCATTAAGTACAAATTAGGAATTTCACACAACCTGTAGGCGGATATAATCGTTGAGTCCATCTTCAAATCGTCTACATTTATCCGCCTCTGTCGCCACCATGTCTCCTGCATATTTACTCAACCTGACAAATTCTCTCTCATATTCGGTCACCGTCATCTGCCTTTACTTTAGGTTGGTAAACTCCCTCTTCAGATTATCCAAATAGATGCGATCAATATATTTTCTCCGGAACTCTTTCTGAAAGAAATCCCACATTCTGTCCTCTGGTCGCACTGTCTGTATAATGGAGGTCCACCATTGATAGGCATCCTCCTGTAATAAGGATACTGCACACCATATCACTCAATTCACTTCAATTCTGGCCCTCTAGAATACTCAACATAAACCAGGACTGGAATATGGGTCGTTCGACCACAGTGACTGTCTGTCGAACATAACTCCCACCCTAGGACGAATCCTAAGAGTGGTACGTATCTCCCTACCCTAAGACCGAGGGTTCGGACCCTAGAGAGGTACATATCTCCCTATCCCAGGAACGAATCTTTAGGAAGGTACGTGTCTCCCTACCTCAGGACGAATCCGTCAGGAGGTACGTGTCTCCCTACCCCTAGACAAATCCATGAGGAGGTACATAATAAATCATCAATAGTAATGTCAATATCGGTGCAGTACTGCTCACTGAACCCAGCTGGTATACCAACCTCCTATATCCATTTCTATGTCTAAGTATCCTAGGGCCGTTTCGATCAAACAGTTTCAAATATTCACTATAATTTACAATCAATGGTCACTCAATAAATTCAAACGATATTCTCCAAATATATATATATATGATTTCATAAAAGGTAACCAATATTCAGACAATATTCTAACACGAGTAATTTCAATGAAATCGTGATAATCAAAATACGATCGAAATACGATCAAAAACATAAAATCATTCCAAGAAAAATATTATAAACACATAATAACAATAGTCTTCAAATAAATCGCAGATGCAAACTAAAAATACTTCATGCTTTTTGTAAAGAATTCGAAAACGGTTGTACACCAACCTGGATACCGTTTTCTTTCGACAAATCCCGTTTCTAGGTTTCCTTTTTACTTCCCTTTCTCTTCCTCCTTAACTTTCCTCTTCTCTTTCCTTCCTCTTTTCTTCTTCTTCTTCTTCTTCTTCTTCTTCTTCTTCTTCTTCTTCTTCTTCCTCTTCTTTCTTCTTTCTTTCTTCCTCTTCTTCTCTTCTTTCTTCTTTTTCTCGGTCTCTCCCTCTCTCTTTTCCTCTGTTCTGTTTCGTTGGCTTCTATGAGAAGCCAAATTTTTTTTTTATATTATTTCGGTCGTCGCGACCGTCGTCGCGACCTGTGGTCGCGCCACCAGGTCGCGTTGCTCACTGGAGCAACTCTACCGCCTTCATCGCGAGCACACCTCGCGGTGCTCTGGTCGCGCTGGTGATCGCCATGCTCACTGCCCGAATTTCATTTTTTTCATCGCGAGCAGTTCATCGCGACCTGAGGTCGCGGTGACCAGGTCGCGGTGCTCACTGCCAAGAATCACCATTTTTCATCGCGAGCAGCTCATCGCGATCTGTGGTCGCGGTGAGTGGTCGCGATACTCACTGTCTTAGTTTTTTTTTTCACTTTTCTCTTCGTACATCATTTTCGACCGTTTAATTTGGTCCACCTGGAAACCATAAAAATAAACATACATTTAATTACGTTTTGCACCCCTCATATCATAATTTTTTATATCCATATATGCAAAATTAATAATTTGAAATCCGTAATGTTACAGGTGAAAGCTGAACACCAGGTTCCATCAGGATTGTTGCAACCAATAGCAATACCTGAATGGAAATAGGATCGCATCACGATAGACTTTGTCACAGAATTGCCACTCACCCGGAGTAAACACAATGCAATATGGTTTATAGTGGACCGACTGACGAAGTCAACACATTTTCTACCTGTCAGAACTGACTATTCACTGGATCGATTGGCAGAATTGTATATCAAAGAAATAGTCAGACTGCATGGAGTGCCTGCATCCATAATATCAGATAGAGACCCGAGGTTTACATCCAAATTCTGGAAGAAATTTCAAGAAGCCTTGGGTACTCGACTGAGTTTCAGTACAGCCTTCCATCCGCAAACAGGCGGACAATCAGAAAGAGTAATTCAGGTGCTAGAAGATATGCTCAGGAGTTGTGTAATTGATTTTGAAGAAAGTTGGGCGGATCACCTCCCATTGATAGAATTCGCATACAACAACAGTTATCAGTCGAGCATAGCTATGGCACCATATGAAGCACTCTATGGAAGGAAATGCAGGACACCTGCATATTGGACAGAGTTGGGTGAAGACAGGTTAGTAGGCCCAGATTTGATTCGACAAACTGAGGAGAAGGTAAAGATCATCAAGGAAAGACTAAAAGTTGCATCTGACCTACAGAAATCATATGCAGACCTGAAAAGAAAGGAGATAGAATATGAAGTCGGTGAGAAAGTGTTCCTAAAAGTATCTCCATGGAAAAAAGTGCTCAGATTTGGCAGAAAAGGGAAGTTGAGTCCTAGGTTTATTGGCCCATACGAAATCATTAAACGTGTGGGACCAGTAGCCTACAGACTTGCTTTACCTCCAGAATTAGAAAAGATTCATAATGTGTTCCATGTGTCGATGTTGAGGAGATACAGATCTGATCCTTCCCACACACTTCAGGCTGAAAGTATTGAAATCCGACCAGACTTGACATATAAAGAGGAACCAGTGCAAATTCTTGATCAAGAGATTAAGAAATTACGAAATAAAAGAGTTCCACTGGTGAAAGTCCTCTAGAGAAATCACAATATAGAAGAGGCTACCTAAGAGAGCGAGGAAATCATGAGACAACAGTATCCACAACTGTTCAACTGAGGTAAATTTCGAGGACAAAATTTCTTAAGAGGGGAAGAATTGTAACATCCCTAATTTTAAATAATTGATTTTGAATATGTGGATATAAAATTTATGATTTGAGGGTGAAAAACGTAATTAAATGTATGTATATTTTTATGGTTTCCATGTGGACCAGATGGAGCGGTCCAGAAATAACGCATGAAAGAGAAAGAAAAGTTTACAGTGAGTACCGCGACCACTCACCGCGACCAGAGATCGCGATGAGTCGCTTGCGGTGAAAAATGGTGATTTTTGGCAGTGAGCACCGCGACCAGTCACCGCGACGAGGGATCACGCTGACTAGCTCGCGATGAAAATGTGGATTTTGGGCAGTGAGCAACGCGACCAGGTATCGCGATGGTTGATCGCGATGAAAGCAGTGAAATTTCTCCAGTGAGCAATGAGACCAGATGGCGCGACCACAGGTCGCGATGACCGAAATTTTATAAAAAATATAAGTGGGCGGTGAAGCTTCTGGAGGAAGCAACCAGAAAAATAGAAAAGGGAGAGAGAGACCGGAGAAAAGAAAAGAAAAAGAGAGAAAGAAAGAGAGAGGAAGAAGAAGAAGAAGAAAAAGAGAAAGAAAGGAAAAGAAAAGGAAGAAGAAGAAAAGGAAAGGAAGAAAAGGAAAGGAGAAAGGAAAAGAGGAGGAAAGAGAGAAAAGAAAAAAGGGAAAAAAAGAAAATCCAGAAGAGAAATAGTCGAAAAGAAAACGATATCCAAGTTAGTGTACACTCACTTTTGAAACCTTTTTTCTTATGTGTTTTTTATTTGAAATCTGAGTTTATTTGATTATTTTGATTGTTATGTGTTTATATCATTTTTGATATGAATATTCTAAAATAATTCGATTTTCGATTTCCAGCAGTTATGTTAAAGGAAATTGTTTAAGAGTATTATGTGACTTACGGATATCGTTTTGGAAAATTATATTGTTAAATTCGAAAGAAAGGGAATATTTTGATTTAAATGTTATGAATTTCTTTATATGATTTAATTTAAATTTCTATATTTTGACTAAATGAATTGAGAATTTAGATTATGGTATTGAGATAGTCCTAGGATACTTGGACATATATACGAATATAGGATATTGGTATACCAGCTGGGTTCATTTAGCAGTACTGCACCGTTATTGATATTGATGTTGATATTATGTACCTCCCCAAGGATTCGTCCTGGAGTAGGGAGACATGTACCTCCCCAAGGATTCGTCCTGGGGTAGGGAGACATGTACTTTCCTAAGGATTCGTCCTGGGATAGGGAGATATGTACCTCTCTAGGTTCCAAACACTCGGTCCTAGGGTAGGGAGTTATACATACCACCCTTGGATAGTACGAGCCCCAAGAGCCGGTCCTCGGGTTGGGAGTTATGTTCGATAGACAGCCACTGAGGTCGAACGACCCATATTCCAGTCCTGAATTATGTTAAGTATACTAAATGACCAGAATTGAGAATGAATTGAATGAAATGATTAGAAAAGAATTGAAACCTGAATTTCGTTTGAGGTATTGATTGAATTTATATGCTTTTATTAAACTGATTTCTTATAATTTATTTCAGTGAATTAGTTTAATAATGTAATGTTTTTATACTATAGTATTGTGACATTTTTGTTATGAAATTTATTTTATGATTTTGATAATTGAGTTTAGTGTACACTCACTAAGCTATATGCTTAGCGCGTTGGTTTTATTGCGCGTAGGTAACAGAGATACCGAGTAAGGAAAAAACTGAAGAGATACTAGCTGCAGAGGAGAGTTCAGAGTCACATTTTTGTGGTAGTTATATAGTTCTGTATATTATATTCAGTATGCATGCATATACAGAAATCTGTAATCGTGTTATATATATTGATGTTTTGTAAATAATTGTTTTATAATTTCTGTTTTTCATTATTAAAGGATTATGAATAATGAATTATGAACTGTTTTATTTTAAAACTGTTTGGAAAGTCGCACTAAACGGCAGAGTGCGCATTTGTTTGAAAGTTTGATTTAGAAGTGTTGAAAATTACATTGTGTTGGACATTTATTGAAAACAGGTTTTGGGAAATCAGAAAAACAGAGAAAACTCTGCCGAAATTTTTGAAAACTGATTTTGATGGGCTCACTAGAAATGATTTTGAATTATAAATTAGTTGATTTTCAAATTATAAACAGAATTAAGAAAAGTTTTGAAAATCCGGTAGCGCTCCCTGGGTCGATCCAGCCAGGTCGGGCCAGGGGGTGTTACAGGACATGGACTCAGATTGGGCCCCTACATATAGTTGTTTAGTTTCCTCCCATTTGCTCTCTTTTTTCTGTTGACGTGGAATAGGCGGTCCTGCCAATATTTCAATATTTGGACATAAATTAGAATATTCGAAGAGCGTTAATTTACCCATTAAGTTGTTTCAAATCGCATCTGAATCAGCATTAATGTTGGCCATTATAAGCGGGATATTACCGTGTATGGCCTGATTTATCGTGAGAGTGACTGCCTTGTTATCTAAGAAAACTGCATGCCCCAGATTCTCGTCAGTTTGTCCACCCCCTATCTTATTCTTTCCTTTCTTGTTCCTCTCATGCTTCGAAAAATCTTCACTTTCCAACACTACTGATTCCTGAATACCGTTTTGTTTGTCTTTCTGTCTGACAGGGCCTGTCGTCGCCGATTGTTCCATATTCGGTTGGACCTAGTTCTCTTTTGTCTCACTGGTCTGCTCTTAGTTGGACTTGATGCTCGTAACTTGGAGCCAAAAGAGTAATCAAAATGACCAGTTAACTTGCTAATAGCCGTGCATTCCCTGTGCATGTGTCCCAATTTACCACAATGAAAATAATACTCGGGTAAACGTTCATAACGGAGTAAGAGAATGACTTCTTCTCCCAAATCCAAGTCAATCTTTAGCACTCTACGAAGTGGTTGCACAATATTCATTCGAACACGCACCCTTATATATTTTCCTACGCAATCCCCCGTTGCCCCAACATCTATGTCGCATAAATCCTCAAATAAATTGCCTAAATATGATCCAATTTCCTTATTCATGCATATCAATGGCACGTTAAGGATTTGGATCCAAAACTCAGTTGTATCAAAGACCATACTCGCAATATCTCTCGAGCCGGTAGGTTCCTCCAACACCAGAAGTCCTCTGTCAAAATTTCATGGACCCCCCACTAGGACCCTGTTACTATCATCTTAGTTCCGGAAGTGGAACACAAGGATATTCTCCTTCACTACTTCAATTTGCACACCTTGAGTAGTCTTGTAGATTTTCGAAATAGTTGCTCTAAAGGCTTATTGATTAACCTGTTTGTTTGTAATTACCTTTCCTACCAAACATAACGCCATCTTCTTATTGCCTACATCTACTAACTTTCTCTCAACCTACGAAGCCGGATTATCTTTTTCCGCAAGAGACATTGAGGCACACAATCTTGCTACTTCATCTGCATCCATTCCTGCCATCGATACTAGTCACCAGTCAATGCCGCCCCACTAGGGGTAGACTTAAGGTTTTAAGAAACCCTTAACTAACTACTTTCACCGAAGACTCCTCAGAGAGAATTATAGGGAAAGACTTTTTTTCTAGTAAAATTATTTAAATCTTGATCTGATTTCTTATTAATCCGAAAACTCTATATATATTATTGAAAATTGTACATAAAATATTTATTTTTTTTACATTTTTTTTTGTTTTTAAAGCCGTTGAGGATTAAATAATGATTTGGTGGTGATTATATGTTACTATTTTTAAAGAAAATAATATGTTCTCTGGAATATTTAATTATATAAAAATATTAAGAAAAATTTATTTAATATTTATATTTGTGATTAATTGGAATTATTGATTAATATATTCAAAAATTAAAAATTAGTAATAAAATTTAAATATAACTATAAATAAAATGTATTATTATTGAGTTTATACCCATGTTAGCCATCAGTATTGATATCATCAATAGTTAGTTCATGAAATAGTTAGGGGTTATTTATTTTTTACCTGAAAAATGAATAGGTCTGAATTTTTCTAATGATTAAATAATGACTGAAATCTGAAACTTGAATGACTTTTTTTTTTCTAACTACTGAATAAAAATATTGATTGTTTATTTATTTTTTAATTCTGAAACATCTGAATAAAAATAAATTTAGAAATATATTAATATAAAAATGATAATTATGAAAAAAAAATTATAATTATAGAAGAAAATATTGTAATTATACTTCAGGAATTAAGCATTAAGTAATAAGTTATAATCTTTAACTTTTTATTTTAAGTTATTTTTTTTACCATTTTTAAGTTGCTTGATCACTTAAAAAAATAAATAAAAACAACTTAATGTATCAAATTCAGATTAATTAAGTGTTAAGCGGAAAAATATAACGACGTTGACAAGTAATAAAATGTTAAGTCCAATTAGTATTCATTAGTAATCATTAGGTAACAACTAACGAGTATAAAAGGTTTCAATATATATCTAAAAAAAAATTTGTAAATTTTAAATCTAAATATTTATTATAAAATGAGGTGGATTTTCACCATTTTATATTGTTGACATTAGTGTATATGTATTGCCTTGTTCAATATTTGACAAAATGAATGAAATTTTATTTTTGTTCTCTCATTGTTCTATTTGTCCATCTTTTTGCAATCTCTATGTATTCTCTATTCTTCGTTTTTTTATTCTTCGTTATTCTCATATTTATTTCATTTAATTTATAACACTGTTATCAATACAATTGATATAAGTAAAAAAATATCTCAATAAAAATAATTTACTTATAACTTAATATTTTATTTATTTAAAATACTACAATATGAAGATTGTAAAAGTAAATTAAAAAGCCATAAGCTCTAAATATTAATAATTTTAATTCAATTAGAATTTAAAGTTTTGAATTTTAATTTAATATTTATATTAAGAAGTTGAAGTTTCAATAAAATACGTTTACGTGTATGGTTATGCCTTCTTTATTTTGAACTTTTAGGTATGGCTCCGTCGACTTATGTATACTTACACCAACTTTATTTACTGTTATACATTCATTACATGCAATGGCGAAACTAAAGTGAGGTCTACAGGGGCCACGCCCTCTCCCTACTTCAAAAAAAAAAAAATATTACACATTTTTCATTAAATTTTCTAGTTTTTCGTTTTGGCCCTCTCTGGTATAAAATGGTGTCTTTCTCGCTGATTATATGTATGGTGATGCCGATTTTATGTATTGTTTTAATAGGACTTTATTTGTTATTATGCATTATATGTATGGTTATGCTAACTTTGTTTAATGGTATGCATCATATGTATGTATAATTATATCTGCTTTATTTACCGTTATGCATTATATGTATAGCTCTACCTACTTTTTTTTTTTATTGTTATACAACACATGTATCACTTTACCTACTATATTTAATATGGTTCTTTATGTCTTATTATTATATACATATATGACTTGATCTACTTTATTATTTAGAATCCAAAGTTCTCAATATATCAATTATGAACTCGAAATCTCATCATATAAATTATGAACTTGCAACTTTGTCTATATAAATTATGAATTGAACTTCTAATTGTATAAATTATGAATGTATCATTGGTTAGACGTATCGTAATTTTTTGTACCCTTAAAACATGAATTGTAATAACATTTTTTTTTTTGTGATTTGATAAAATTGTGTTAGTTCACATATTTGAGCATATAGTGTACACGGCCACATTTATTGAAGTGTGTGGTTTATGTATTAATATAAGATGCTAACACAATAGATATAGACCACAAGTTATTTATAAATATAAGTAGAACAATTATATATGAAATGGGCATTTAACAATGATAAATTGTAGTTTTCCTATTTCTATAATGAGTGATACCTTCGAAGTGAAGATTTCGAGTAGTGAAAGCTAGTGTATATTAGATATAACATTTAAACAAGACTTATATGACTTATGATCTGTTATAACCAATGTCATTTGATCATGACTTATATAAACTTAAATAAACTTATTTGTTCTTAATTTTGAAAAAATAATGGACATTCATTCATAAATTATTTCTTTTGAGTTATCACTGAGTATGACTTATTATATATGGTCAAAACCTCAACGACTCTATATTTAATTTTATGAATCATAAAAATATATATTTATAATATATAATCTATTTTTAATACTCACCTAAGTTGTCCGTAGAACTTAATCATTTAAATGTGTGGTAATAGTTTATTCAATAAATTATTTATTGAATAATAATATTTATTTGTAAATTATATTTACAAATATAAATATTGAAAATAATTATTAGAGCATTTATTGACTTATGAATAAATAAGTAATTTTAAAAAAGGCATACCCATAACAACGATTTTGGGCCTAGTTTAATTATGAGTATTAGATAGAGGGTTAATTAAGAAAGACCAAATCCAATTTTAATTCAAAATAGTTTTAGTTAAAATGAATTTTATATACTAATGGGTTGTGAGAGGACTTGAACTGAACTAAGTTTTAAATTGAAATTTGGAAGCTTATGAGTCAGCCAATCCATCTAATTGCTTAATCCAATTCAGACTATGTTCTATATACGGACACTAGAAGAAGACAAAACCTAGTTTTATTTTTTTAACTTTGTAAAACAGAAAAAGGAAACTACAACAGAACAAAAAAATAATTGTGCCCACACCTATCAGTTTTGAAGATTAAATATAACAGAGAGGATTGTAGCTGGATTTTTCTTCAAAGATCAAAGATCGATAAGATAATTTGAGGTAATTTTATATCTCTGTAGATATATGAACAAGTCAATCACGCTTAAGCTTCTGCGTTTTATAAACTAATATATTTATTTCAATTAAATTTTTATATTTGTTTATTAATTTAAAACCCACATAATTCTCAAGTGCAACTTGAGATTTAAAGATAAGCGCAAGTTTCATATTCAAGTAGATTAAGAAGAATTGTACTTGGTTTTAAAGACATGTTCATACTAAGAATAAAAATAAGAGTAAATGACATTCCACCCACTTGAGGTTTGTTCTTTAACACTCAGAGTCAACTTCACAAAAAAGTTGAACTGACCTCCTTTACCGTTATTGGTTGATCGTTAAAATTAACTGATTGAAGGGTAATTTAGTCATTTAATTAAAAAATTAAAATTAAAAATTAAAACAAATTGAATATCCATGCTCCATCTTGTTATTAATATTTAAATTTTTTTAAGAAATAAAATTACAAAAAAATAAAATTAAAAATTAAGGATTTCCATCGTCCATTAGAGTTTTTTTTTTTAAAAAAAAACTAGAAATTAAAAAAAAAAAGGGTAAAATGGAGAGGAAGATTCAATTTGGATCTTCATGTTCAAATGGATCTTCATCCATAGCCGTTATGTGAGCAGGCTTCCCTTTGCTCGCTCGACGCGTGATCTATTTGTTAAGATCCATCAGATGATCTCAGTCTAAGCGATATCCATCTCATGTGGATAGCTTGCTCTTGACGACCATGAAAATCCATTTAGATATGGAGATCTAGATCACCTCCATTTTCTTTTTTTAAAAAAAAATTCTATTTTTTTTTTCAAAAACAATCTCTACCATCCATCTAGAAAGATGGACGATATATATATATATATATATATATATATATATATATATATATATATATTATTTTTTAAAATAATTTATTATTTTTAAGGTTACTTAATTTTAACTATAGTACTTTGGTCTTTTCAAATCTCTGCCAATATTGACCGTTAGGGTCAACATAAGTATTAATAAGATGAGAGTTTATGCAATTTTTTGGTAAAATTGACTCTGAGTGTTAAAGAGCAAACTTCAGGTAGGTAGAGTATAATTTATTTTAAAAATAAATATTTTTTAATGACTCGATCAAAAGGCTTAGATGTTAGAGAAGTTTTGTGCTTACTCTGGATTATTCTACACAATCGTGTATCAATTAAGATTACATTGATACAGTTTTAAACTTTAAGTTCTCAAATACTAAAATATTTATACTTTGATATGACTACCTTGATACATAGTATCATTAAAAATTCTCTTCCTCTTTTCCATTAAAGGACCATGATATTCTACTATTACATAAGAACATTTGTACTGGTTGCTCAATAAAAAAAGGTTGGTAATTAGTTTATCCCCTTCAAAGTTGGCTTTGGATTCTCATTAATTTATAAAGAACTCTTTCCATCCAATAAAAGGATCATTATATTATATTATGATTTTAGATGGATTGCCTAAATTAAATTACTCCAAACATAATAGATAATGTTGGTGAATTTATATTGAAAGTGTTGGATGTCTTCTGTGTGCCTATAAGGATTGATTTTGAGCATTTAATTATATAACTAGGCAGTAGAATCATTTATCAAATGCCTCGAAATAATTGTAAGACCGTTACAATCACTTTTATTTTATAAAACTCTTCAAATAAAAGATTCATTTTCAAAAGCTCTACATTCATTCCAAACCCGACATAATAGATATTGTACACATAAAATTCACTTAACTAGAATTGCAATAACTTTTAAATTTCTTAATCAGAGAATTACCGAGATCAATATTAAACAACTACTTCTAATAATGGGAAGAGTTTACTCCCAATATAAGGGAAATGTCTATCCACACAATTATATTTTTATAGATAATAGTAAAAATATATAATTACATGTGTATATAAGAATTTAACTACCAAGTCAAGAGACCTTGAGTAATTAGATTTCATATGCACATATAAAAGTAAATGTGTAATTATATTATAATAATTTAATTAAAAATAGGTAAGGGTAGTATAGTAATTACGTAATAAGAGAACGCTAGAGAAGGCGGACGCGTGTAGTGGCTGCAGTCGCTCTCTCATTTGGTCCGGTGCGCAAGTAAAGAGTGAAGAAACACTCTGAAATTTGAGAAGAATCTCAATCTTTTGTCTTTAGGGTTAGGGATATCCCTAATCCGGATACTGTTATCCCATTTTTGGTATTGGATCAGAGAAGAGTCAAGATGGGGGCCAATTCGTTATCCACAGACTCCACCAGTGACCTGGACGAGCAGATCTCGCAGCTCATGCAGTGCAAGCCTCTCTCCGAACAACAGGTTCTTGTCGCTCCTAATTGATCTGATCAGCTAGGGTTTATTTTATTTGGTTTTGTATGAGGATCTTGATTGAATTTTAGTCGTCCTTCCATATTGGATTCGGATTCACCTCTTCTTCTTTATTTAGAATCATGAAGTAGTTGTGTCAGTTTTAGCGTATATTCATGGTCTATGGATAGTCCAGATCTCCTTTTTTTTATTTATTTATTTTGCTCTGCATTGAAGCCTGATCCTTTGTGTATGTCTATCGTATTCGTATCTTTTTGTGCTGTCCAAGTCTTTTAGTGTTCTACACTACTTTTAACACACAGTTAACAAAATACCTGTTGTCGATCTTAGCCCATCAGTGAGTTTCTACGGTACGTTGTGCAATTACAATGCCATTTCTATTTGTGCAGTTTTCAAAATTAGGTACAAGCCCTAATATACCATGCAAGTGAATATGCTGACTAATTGATGAACTATTTAATTTTCATTTTATCTACATCTTGTACATTGTATTTTACTACCTTTTGAAGAGAACATATCATTTTCCTTCGATAAGAATAGTATTCTATACAAAAATATATAGGATGCAGATGGGGCACGATGATAAAAGCAAAAGACTCTGTATTTTAGAGAGCTTGTGATTTCCATTGTTTTAGTATTAATTTTTATTTTACCTTGGAGGCCCGTCCACTTATTCCATTTCATCGAATTGCAATTGTTGACAGTCTGTTTCTTCGAAGCAAAGGAAGCAGATTACTGATCATATTTGTTTGGTTTTGTATGCTGTAGGTTAAAGCATTGTGTGAGAAGGCTAAAGAGATATTGATGGATGAAAGCAATGTCCAGGTTCAACCCGTTTCCCGCACTTTCAAGATATTGACTCTTCTTGATTAATCCTTTTTGTCACTAAACATGTAGCCTTACCTGCTCCAGTATATTTCTAACCTCAGGGAGGATAATTTTTTCTTTTGGAACTAGTTGCTTTGCTGTTGGTTGCCTTCAGTTAAAAAGTTAATTTCATGGTTCTCGAATTCTGCTTTCAGTATGATTGTCGGCCTCCTTTATATGTGTTTTCTTTTTCAATTTACTTTGTAAATGTCATATTACTTGTCTAAAATTGAAAAATCTTTGATGTTTTGTCAACTTATTTTTGTGTCACAGCCTGTTAAAAGCCCTGTGACAATCTGTGGTGATATACATGGACAGTTTCATGATCTTGCAGAACTTTTTCAAATTGGTGGAAAGGTATCTGTTCTAACTATGACCATTTTGTATTTAACTTTCTCTTTCAGTTGAGGGAATATCTAAAATTATTTGAGGCTGCCAAAGAAATGATTTGCAGATTGAAGTGATCCAGAGGTATCATAGTTGGGAACTTGCCTTTTGTCTGGAATCAGTTTAATTAAGTTAGTAGCGTGGCGGTCTATTAATTTATGCTCGTTAGAAGAAAAATAAATTTTTGTCTATTCACTTTGGTGATAGAATTTCTATTTTAAGTGAAGTTTTTTGTTATTATTGATGTATCGTATTTATTTTTGGTACCCTGTTAGTGCCATTTTTTTTTGTGCCAACTGGCACTTGTAACAGCCATCATGAAATAATGCTCTTCTTCTCTCATTTCTTATTACCGTATATATGTGCACAAAGAACAAATGATGTAAAATTATAATTTATAGAATGCTTTTCTTGGTGGTTTTTTATCCTTCTTTGCTTGTTGCTATGTTTCTTCAAAATAAGATACTCTGTTGATTTTATTTTTCTCATGACTATTTTTCCTGTTGTGTTAAAATCTGATATTATGTTTAAATTGGCAGTGTCCAGATACCAATTACTTGTTTATGGGAGATTATGTGGACCGTGGGTATTATTCTGTTGAAACTGTTACGGTATGTTGAATTAAAAACTATGGACTTTTTTTTTTCTGTCATGAAAAATATTTGTGTAGTATTAATACCACACTAGCTATGGATATTTATTGGGTCTCAAAATCTTATGCTCTTATGCCCTGACAAAAAGAAGTACAAGGCAGCCATGATATATTGGTGGCATTGCTTTTATAGTCCAAATTTGATGGTCAACAGACTTGAAGATTGACATTTTCTGTCTATGTTGTTATGTATACTAATGCATTTCTTTTATTTCCAGCAGAATATATTCTTTTATTGGTTTATTGTAAAGGACTCTGGATTTCTTTACTTCTTTGCAGTATTGGCTTTTTTTCTTAGGTATTGTTAGATGCCGTTTTAGTGTATACTGAATTGTGTGTTTGTCCAGCTATTAGTGGCCTTGAAAGTGCGATATCCTCAGCGGATCACGATTCTTAGAGGGAATCATGAAAGTCGGCAGGTATATATTCTTGCAATCATTTTTTTCCTTTCATTTTCTTTGCCACAATTGCCCTTTTGTTTTTGTCAGTTTCAACAGACTAAGATGTATCATGGTTCTAACAATATGATGTTCATTTTCTTGTTACTTTAGCACCTTTATGGTCCCAGTAAATCCAGTGTGTAATCTACTATTCCATGTGTAAAGACATACTATCTTTAGTTTATTGTCCAATTTGGGTCTTTCATATTTTCTGTTTTCTTCGTAAATTATTGAATGAATTTTTGGACTGAAGGCTGTGCAGTGAATATTGAGCTGAATATTGCTTCTTTTAATCTGTAAACAGATTACTCAGGTTTATGGATTCTACGATGAATGTCTGCGGAAGTGAGTTCTCTCTGCACGTTGGTTTAGGAGGTTCAAATGCAAATAACGTATAATTTGATTTTAGTCAGCATAATGATGTTCTCTATGACTCAAATGATGATTTTGATTTCCTTCTCCTTTCAAATTTATTACAAGTTAAATTTATTATTGGGGGGTTGAAAACTTCTATTAGGTTATACTCAATCCTCTTCTTTTCTATTTGTTTGTACATGCAACTTGTAATTGTTGATGCACTATGCTATAATTAGAAAGCAAATTTACATTACTTCAGTAGAATGATTCTGATTTCTGGGATACAGGCCCCATTGTGTTCGATTAAGTTACCATTGGCATGCTCTTAGTAGTGACATGGAATATGCAGTTGCATGTAACTATATCCTTGCGCCTGATGATATTGCAATTGTGATGTTATCTCTGATGATTTATCTACAGGTATGGCAATGCTAACATTTGGAAAATCTTCACAGACCTTTTTGACTATTTTCCATTGACTGCCTTGGTAAGTAAAGATAAAACTTGGTGCTAGCTATTTTTTTTTTTACTAAGAGTTACAGAAGAATGAAACTGTAAGGTAGAAAAGGAATTAGAGACCGGTTATTTATATAGTCAGTATGATTCATATTTGTTTTAGCTAACTTTCATAGGATGCTACTGATTTGGTCTGAAGTTCACCCATTATCATTGTTATGCTCACTGTATTGTATATCACTCTATTGTATTGTATTGTATCACTGTATTTTCAATAGAAGTTTTTGTGTATCACTGTATTGTATCAAATACTTTACGCTGAGAAAATGTTACTTATCTGAGTTAATGGCCATAAAGATAACTGATACATGCTTTTGAGTTTTGAGACAGATTCGGTAGTTTTTTCAGCTGTGCTCTATTAAACAAACTAGACTGAACATTTTTTTTTTCAAAAAAAATATATGATATAGTTTTAATCAATATATGAAGATGATATTTCAGTTTCTGTTAAAAAATTAATGGAGAAAATGATAAAATAGAACAAGATGCAGAAGACAATTAGGTACATAGTGTCACAGTTGTTCTCTATTGAAATCCAATTCTGCTTGTAACTTAGTTGCCAAATTTCTTCATGGTTTCCGGAAGGAATGACGATGTGGAAGGTTCAAGCTGGTACTTCATTAGTGGGGCCCGCTTTTCTTTTCATTCGTATCAACTTAGGATTCTTCAATTCATTCACTCTTTGGGATTCTTAATTCCAAAAGTTATGTAATTTTAAAAATCCCACTTGACATTCCCAGGATTTTATCGAAAGGAAAAGTCAATTTTTAATTCCCTTTTTATTTTAATTGTTGAATGCTGCAAGTTAAATCCTGCCAAAAAGAACGCAATTTAGAATGATATTCTTAAGCTATTTAATAATCAAATCTATGCTAGTTATAAATTGATTAAGTTTGCAGTTTTCTACATTCAGAAGCTCACGTTTTTAAAGATAGACTAATTCTTATTTTCTGAGAAAAAAGTACAAGGTATTGGTGTAATGAGTATAATGGTGTCTGCAAGAACTGAAGTGAAAATGATGGTTGTTGAAAGATATTAAATTGTTGACAGCCTATAATTACTTTATATCTTTAAGTATTATTTTCTCCTACACAGGTAGAGTCAGAAATATTCTGTCTGCATGGTGGATTGTCCCCATCGATCGAAACCCTTGATAACATTAGGAACTTTGATCGTGTTCAAGAGGTTCCCCATGAGGGCCCTATGTGTGATTTGTTATGGTCTGACCCAGATGATAGATGTGGTTGGGGTATTTCACCTCGTGGTGCTGGATATACATTTGGCCAGGTAATGTAGGACTCCAACTTTCTCTTGTCTATTACAGGAAATGAATTACCTTTGAAGTTGTAATTGTTATTTCTCTTAATTCCTTAATATGCTATTGTAAATATCGCATTCTGTTTGCAGGATATATCAGAACAGTTCAATCATACAAACAACCTAAAGTTGATTGCTAGGGCGCATCAGCTGGTCATGGATGGATTTAACTGGGCACATGTAATTGGGACTCTAATCAATTTCATGATATTATTTTTTTTTTCTTACTGCATTAGATGATTTTTGGTGTTTACTGTTACATTACCTTGAGACAGGAACAAAAGGTGGTCACGATATTTAGTGCACCTAATTATTGTTATCGCTGTGGGAACATGGCTTCTATCTTGGAAGTTGATGACAACAGGGATCACACATTCATCCAGGTTTCTCTCTCTCTCTCTCTCTCTCTCTCTCTGCTAGAATATTTCACATGACAATATGATATGTTACTTGACTTTGTACTAGGGTGCTCAGACTTGCATGAAATTTGACATATAGTTTATTTGTTGCAGTTTGAACCAGCTCCTAGGAGAGGGGAACCAGATGTTACCCGGAGAACACCTGATTACTTCCTGTGAAGCTGCTACTGTCTCAATACTGATTACAGTTGCTTCCGTGCTCTCCTTTTTCTGTCACGATCAGGATGAGGCGATAGTGGATCCTCGTTAGGAAGATTGCTACAAATCAAATGTTTGCTTTTGTGGTGGCTGTGTCCAAATGAATGTATATTAGGGAGTTTAGATGCCCTTTAATCTTGTCTGACACTTGAAAGCTTGCTGGAACTGTGGGGGAAAATTGTCCAGATGATGATGAGATGGATGGATTAGTATTGTACTAATGATGTAGATATTCTTATTTCATTTTTCTACTTTGGAACATTGTTCTTGTTTCCCTGCTTGTTCCCATTCGATTGGAGTAGTTAGGGGATAAAAGATAGAATTTAATATCGTTGACAAGAGTGATTAAAATGGTATTTGTATTGGCTTTAGCTCTGCATTCATTATTTGAATTTAGGTAATTTATCCAACTAAGAAACAAGGTAAGTGGGATTTTATTATTATTATTACCTCCTCTCTTGTCTTCTTTTTCTTAATTTTTTACTTTCCATAAGTTATTATTTCGTATAATTGAAATATATTTACTCTTATATATCGAAAAAAAAAAAAAAAAAAAAACCCTTCAACCCTCATTACTTATGTACCATTTAAACTATGAAAAGAAGATATATCTGTTAATATAATTTTTTATTTGACTGTTTTAAGTAAAATTTGTAATTAATAGTTAATAATAATGTAAACTTTCTCAACCATATTATTGGTAGTGTTTAAATAATCATATGATGTTGCTAGATAAAAATAAAAGAAGGGTCAGATTAAATTAAAGCCATTTGACCAAAAACATTATAACCCTAACCAGATGTTATCAGTTTTTGCCGACCCAGACGTCTTCACGCTTGGCTCATATCGTGTTGAAATATGTAAAGCAATATGACAATATGTCATGTACTCTTGGCCTTCTTACTTGTCCGCCAGGTTACAACCTATTTGATGAATGTTACTATTTTAAACAAAATTTTCAGTATTTAATTCAAACGTGACTGATAAGGGGATTTTATAAAAACCCCAATTACAGAATGTATGTATACAGTCAAATTTTCTCATCTCATAATCACCTTTTTTAATATATGAAAATAAAAAATAGTGAAGGAGAGTCATAGGAATAGGAGACAAGGTCATGGAGAGACAATGTTTGAAATGCAAAAGAAGAAAAGTGCAGGGGCATATTGCTTCATGTTGATCCCATGAGAAGGCCTGCCTTGAATCTCTCTTATTTCTGCAAACAATATATGGTTGCTGAATGACTTTGATTCTTTGATTCGTCATTATGGAATACCTAAAAAGTCTAAATTGAATGGAAGTGCCACCTTTATAAATAAGCATAAAGTTGATGTTATCACAGTGCTTATTAATTTTTTTTTTTTTTTTTAATATAACATTATAGGGGTAAAATTAGAATATTGAATTATTAATATGGTCTCAACTGTAATTTTTAATTTGGTAATAATAAATGTTTGATAATGACATTTAAGTCTTTTTGGCCATGGTTAAAGTAGGATTACGTTTATTTTAAACTAGGGACAAAAATGTACTTTCAACCACTCTGTTATGTTTCACCGTTATTTTTTTTTTTTGTTACTGGAATTTTTTAATGTATTTTTAAAAATTTAAATGACTTATTACGCTAATACGCGGAAGTTATATAAAAACAAGCATCCCAACTTTAATTGCACATCCGTTTCTGCACAATTTTTATCTTCATATTCTTTCTGACATCCGCTTCTTCACTAATTGTAACTGCAAATTGAATCAATTTTAACTAATTAATATCAATAGTTGGAATACAAGATGAACCGTGTAATTAACTGCAAAATTCGACCAGAAATAGACTCAGCGAACAAAAATAATTAGATTTCCAGAAATACCCTGAGATGTGACTAAAATTAAAAAACAATTTTGCAGTTTCAGAATTAAATGAAAAAACTCATTGCCATGGGTTTTTTTTTTCTGGCTAATTCTGAAATGACAAAAGTGTTTTTCGTTTTTTGTGACACCTTAGAGTGGTTTTGGAAAATCTAAAATAATATGATTTACAGAATTGAGATATAGAAATACTCGCATGTTTGCATGCGACAAAAGATAGGAATAATATTTTATACAATCACCACCATGAAGCATTACAAGCTCAGGTGTGAGCAAACTGATGGAACAAGATCTACTACTGACCATGCAAGCCCTGCATATTGAAGGAATCTAATGCCAGTATCAACATCAAATGTGTCCTGTTGGGAGAAAAACAATAATTTTTGGACATAACTTGATTGCTTAATCTTGTCCGATTTCTTTCCAGTAACTGATCCATTAAGCATGGGGATATAGCCGGTTGATCTTATCGGGATGCCCAAGGTGTTTGATACTACAGGAAGAATCCATTTTGCAAGCGCCTTGCTGCAGAACTTCACAAGAAGGATTGTGGGTAGTCCCACAAGCATTCTTCCCATGAAGGCAGTGAGTGTGAGTTGTTCGGTGAAGATGCGTGGTACTGCTTCATGGTGGAACTGGTTGTATGTTTGCTGGACTCCAGCCACCTGCATAAGATTGCCAGTTTAGTGTAAGAAGTATACACAATAATAGAGCAGGGAAGGGGGACAAACATTAACAACATTTCAGGACAAATTTTCTTTGGCTATGTAAGCATAAACCTTTCACCACCATATTAATTACGTAAACAATTACAAAGATAATACTTAATATCAATAAATGATATTTGATGTTGTATATACACGAACAAAATTGCAAATGGATATGTGTGTGTGTCTATAGAAAGAGAGAGAGGTTTAGACAATAGTGCCTCAAGATGAAGATAGATTCCACTACATAAAGTTAAAATCATGGTTCATTCGCTATATTCAACCAAGTTTCAAGGGATTGAATACGATAAGGTTGTCCGTAACACTAAGGTTATCATTTCTGTTTTCTTTACTGAAAATAAGACAGGATATCACAAAATTGGACCTCTAACCTCATCCCATCCTACCTGTAGCGGGAGTTCCTTTGTTGCTATAAATGAGTTAGAAATACATTTGGGAGAGAAGTGATGAGAAAGGAAAAGGTCAGTAATCAGAGCAAGGAACTCGAATATTGTATTCACCAGCTCAACTAGACTGGAGATATTGAATTATCTTATCAATCTGCTGCTTCCAGAAGATATGGTACTTTTAATTGGTTCAACATCAGCAATACAAGGTAAGACTAAATAACTAACACTAGGATCAAATACTCTAGCTTCTGCCCCAACCAATTTGAGTTCTAAACAGGGGACCCAATTCCATTCTAATCAGAACCTTGGGGCTGATGTTGACTCATAATATCCACATTTGGCAAATTTGAAGTTCTGCAAGAATTATAGTCTACATTTGTTGAACTTGGAAATATACCTCCAAATTGTTATATTTGTCCAGTTGTGCTAACTTGGAGGCAACTTTTTCTATATCACATGCATAAGCTGTAAGATTAAGGTAGCTTGAGGGGTTTTCAACACCAGAATAACATAACTGAAGTTGAAAGTATTTCAAGCCTAAGCCATAGCCAGACTTCTTGTCTCAACTCTCTCATGCCAGCAGGTTGGGCTCAGCAGTCCAAGTTGAAAATCTTGTAAGGATGTTACTAGAATTTGCTTTTGAGAAATATTCTTTCTGATATTTTCTTAAAATTAGCCAGAGCACCTCCAAATCAATTCTTCCATGATTTTTACTCTTGTATTTCCACAAACGACTATGACATGTATAAAAACATTGATGTTAAAACTTCTGATCAAGTAAGGTGATAGAAGAGGGGAGTTGCGCTGTAAACTAAGCATTATTTCAAGGGTGAACAGGTGAATGAATGCTTACAATTCCAAATGCAACACCATTGAAAGCTGTGTGGTACTCAAAGCTTGGAGTTGGAAGCTCGGGAGTTGGATAGGCAAAAAGCAACAAGAAGCTGAGGGCAGCCCAAAAGGATGTAACTGCAACAGAAATATCATGTTCAAGTTAGATACATAGAAAGCTTCCCAGTTCTGAAATTCATTGTCAATTTTGTAGACACTTCAATTCAAAATTAACCAGATTCCACTTTCAAAATATTCCTATTTTAAACTTCTGCTTAACACAAACCCTGTATAATTAATGGATTTAAAAATATATTTCAAGATTACAGATGCAATTGAATTTTTACAAAAGAAATCCCTTGTTAATTCCAGTCATCAACATCTACCTTAATGATGATCAAGTTATTAAAAAAAAAAAAAAAAAAAACTCACAAAATTCCGCCCCATATTTTACAAAGACAAATGGTGACTCACTGATATCATGCAGGGTGCCCTCATTTTCATGGAGGCAGCCTCTATTTTCCCCTAGCAGGTCATATGTGCCCACTATTTCTAAAGAGAATGCTCTAGTCTATCATCTACAATTATAGCTCATATTAGTGGGAATTTCTCATTACTTGGGAGGCACATAATCAGGTGCCATTTTGTGATGTTTTGCCCCATATTGGGCAAATTCTGTGCTGCTGTTTTTGGTTCAAGAGGGCATGTCCAATTAACCTCTTCTAGGAGCATAAGCTCTAGATCAAGTTACATCAGATACATCCCCCAACAACTGAGCTTCTGATGGCCCGCTGTGACATTTTAGGATTTTATATTTGCCTTTGCAGCCTTTCCTGTGGCTGTCTGGCCACTTCTTTTCTCTTTGTTCTTGATTAAACACTTTAAACGTGCACTTCCCTCGTAAATGTTTTTAGTCATTTAACAGGATTTGATGATGTTTCAAGAGTAGTAAAAGCACCTAGTGACAGTCATTAAAAACTTAAAATCAAGAATGTACAAACAATAACAGAGCTGGACATACCATTTTGTTCGGAGATTACAAAATTGTCAATATATTCATGAACTGTAAGCCAAAATGCAAGGATCACCAATCCCATAGTAAGTCCACCAATGATATCAATCAAACTGTGCATGCCGAGGTAAATTCTCCCTATCAATGAAACCAGCTTTTAGTTTGGGTAATTACAATAAGTTAGTTAATGCTCTGAGTGTCTTGTAGAAAGTTAAGCCTACCTAAGCCAATGAGGCCGATAAGCAAGCAAACAAGGGCAAGTCCTGCAAATTGTATGGAGGCATCTTCATTTTCGGAGTAAGATAGAACATACTGTAAAAGAAATCTGGAAGTTTCCAGCCAAAGGGACACCATTAGATAGGTCATTAATGTACACAAAAATACTCCATAGTAGTAAAGAAACGAAAATCATTTTACTTGCATGAGTTACAGAGATAATCATACCCTTGTATCAAATGCACACAGATACAAAGCAATGTAGCCTGATATTTATATTGCACAGCCATTTGCTGATAAATAATCATTAACACAAACATTTACTCTGTTTATGTTACTATGTATTAGTAATTCTTTTCTAGTACCTGATCTTAGCTTTAAAAACATTAGCTTTGCATTACCGTGTAAGAACTAGAAACTTTGGCAACAGAAACATACACCATATGAGGTAGACTCTTGGGGCATATAGCTTTCTCAGGTTTCAAAACACATATTGAATACCTTACAAGCAACCTCTTTAATTTCTTTTAAGAGTTTTAAGAACACCTGTAGAAATATGATGCCTTGAATCCCTTAGAAAAGCAATATACTAAATGCCCACTGCATTTGACTACAACACAAGAAAAAAAAAATGGCCGAGCGAAAAAGGGACACTGGGATTAATTATGAATACCCCGTTAAG
Organism: Xanthoceras sorbifolium; assembly: GCA_003430845.1. Classification (NCBI taxonomy): domain Eukaryota; kingdom Viridiplantae; phylum Streptophyta; class Magnoliopsida; order Sapindales; family Sapindaceae; genus Xanthoceras; species Xanthoceras sorbifolium. The sequence continues at coordinate 15,628,649 of CM010612.1, forward strand.
CAAACGGTATTAAGAGTGTGAGAAGAAGGCAATCCATATTCCAAAGCGTTTTCTTTCTCATCTTTTGTAGCTGTTATTCTCCTAACAGGTGGACAACTTGGTCTAGGAGCTGATACCACATCCTATGTAAAAATCAAACACCAAAGAAGAACAACAGAATCAGCTTCAAGATTCATTCTTTGTCTTACAAACAAAAGTAAAAAAGAGTGAGTAAAAAAATTAAATTAACCTTTACACAGTTGCCTAAATAATCACAAAAGGCCATCAGAAGTGTCATCTGCCGAGCCAATTTGCCATGCCCACTCTACAATACACCAAAAACACTCACTAGTGATTCTCAACTCGAATGCTGATATGGAAACAGAAATCAAAATTAATAGCAAAAAGAGAGCATACCCAGAATAGCAAAGGTAAAAAAGCAGTGTAAAAAGGCACGGAAACAACACAGGATAACCCAGAGAAAACAGCATCCAACAGCTTGTGCTGGTATTTCTGTCACACCCATTAAAAAAAATACCAAATCAAACAACCATTTAAGAGTCAACTCAACTAACATTGAAAACAGATCAAATAAAAGATCAAACAAGGGATCCAACAATACAAATGAAAGCTGGGTATTGTTGACCTGGATCTGGAGAACAAAAGGAGCTCCAGTGATGACATGGCGAGTCACCCAAGGCTGCAACAAAGATCTAAACTTCTGCGTCAAATTTAGATACGTAGACACCAAAATCCACGACAAGATTCCACACAAAGCCGACCATTGCCACGCCTCTAGTATGCTGCTCTCCATTCACCTCTTCAGAGAGAGGAATGATAATGAAGAAATCCAAAACACACAAAACAATAACCGTTGGACTTCGACAAGGAGGAGGAAGACAATATTATATTTGATTTGTTTTTCAGTTTTTCAAATGTTTTCATAGTATTTTTTTTGGGATTCTGGTGGCAGAGAAAAATGCCAGCAAAACGTTAAACGACTGGAGCTTTAATCACCTGTCTTTACAACCAATATATATATTTCTTTTTAAAAAAATCTAGAATATATAAACAAGACTGATCAATTCTTTTGACTCGATTTTATTTTACTTTATTGAGCTCTCTGTCAAATTTGGATTGGGTCAGCAATGGGCAATGGCACGGCTGTGATCCATGAAAAAGCTTTACAAAAAAACTTTACGGGGAAAATTTAAGATGGGACATCAAACATTAGTCAAATTTAATTTGGGCCACAACTAATTCTTTAACTGTTTATAGTCAATCATCCAAAAATATTTTAAAAATGACCCAATATATATAAAAGGAGCTTTGACTTAGTCTTAGGGTTTTTGAGAGAGAAGGTGAAGATATTTTTTTTAAAAAAATAATTTTTGAGGGAAAAAAAGAAAGAAGAGAGAAGAGGAGAGGAGAGACCGTTGGCGACCAGCTCGACATTAGCTGATCTTGTTGAAGCGGCGAAAGTAAGGAGAGAGAAGGGAGAAAGAGAAGATAAGAGAAAAAGGAGTGGCAGAATGGGCGTTATAGGAGATCGATTAGAGATAGAGGAGCACGACCTGTGTCGGGGTGCTATTGGGACGTTGAAGGAGATGATTTCAGCCCAATTGAGAAGGCAATAACAAACAATGTAAGGAGTGACTCCTTAATTTTGTAATTTTTAGTAATTTTTTTTATAATTTTTAAGGTTTTTTTTTTGCTATTTTTATTATTATTTATGGGTTGGATACAAAATTTTATTCTTGGATTGTTTATGATTAGAAATAAATTTTAATAGTCTTAAGAATTTTTAATGGTTTTCACAAACTTTATTACGAGGGTGCAAAGTGCAATTGCAACCTGATCACTAAAATTATTCCACTCATTTGTGATTCAATATTCACATGACATGTTATTATTGGGTGTCGCTATCGAAGCTTTTTATTTTACGTGGAGGAAAAATTGTGAGAGAATCTCAAAGTGAGGCCAAAAGATTGAAAAAAATTTCAATCTAGCATGCATTTTTACTCATATCACTAGGTCCGGTACTGATCCAGGGTAAACAGAGTAATTATTTAGGGTCCAATAATTTTAGACACATATTATTAATTTTGAGAGTCCAACAGTTATATATATATGCATATATATTCTTATATTTAATTTTAAGGGCTTAATATTTGTTTTCCCTCAATAATATTGAGGGCATAACATTTTCTTTTTTGAGGGCTCAATATTTTTTTTTACCCAGAATTTTAAAAAGTTATGAGCCGCCTTACATATCACGCTTTATGATATGAATAATTAAATCAATATAATCTCATAACATTTGATATAATATTATTAGAAGGCGTAACATAAATCACAAGTATTGAAACTTTTCTCCAAAAACCTGAAATGTGATACATAATGGCTATACATAAATAGGAGTTGATCTCTAAAACAATTTTTTTCAATGATTTTATTGGAGTAAATTATAGTAAGCTGCCTGTTTGGAATGTGGTACGAGGAAATAATTTTTCCAAGTCATTTATAAATTCCATTAAAACTAACAGTTACCATATTTATCCAATAAAAATTTCTTTATACCCTTAATATAATCAATAAATTACTAAAATGCAATGTAATTAAATTAAGGCAAAAAAAAGGAAAAAAAAAATTTATATAGTAGAGATCCATTTATAAAAATTGAAAATAAATTTTAAAAACGCAGGAAAAAAATTGTACCTCCACCATCCATTTTAATAGATGGTTATGACGATCATTTAAAAAAAATATAAAAAATAAAATAAAATAGAAAAAGAAAAAGAAAGTACATATCCAATCTCCACCAATCCATGGAGATCTCTAAGGAACTCGAGGGTGAGGAAGGTCTCAGATCTATAGAGATCTCTATGATTGCCAAGGCTAAAGATACACGAATCAATGGAAATCCAATCCACTTTCCTTTATTATTATTATTATTATTTTTTTCATTAAATGGATGGTATAGAGCCATATCCTCTTTTTCAAATTTTAAATTGTCTTACTTAAAATTTTTTTTTTTTCCACGTGATCTCCACAAATAAACGGTGGAGAACCATCTCTACTTTTTTATTTTATTTTTTGTAATTGTTTAAGAATATATTAAAAATAAGGAGAAATGACCAAACTACATTTCTACCAATTAACTTTAACGGCCAGCCGCTAACAGTAATGAAGGCAATTGTCATGTTTTGGAAAAAGTTGTTTCCTTATGTGACACTTAAGGGTGGGCACAAAAACTAATTCGAACTGTATTCAAATCGTATTTTGTAGTTTGAGTCGGTTTTGGGTTTGAGTTTGGTTCGATTCAGTATCAATTTAAAAAAAACATGTAAAAACGGTTCGATTCAGTTTTGGGGGGTTCAAATCTGGTTTGACCTATTGACCCATCATATATAAAGAAAAAAAGAAAAAAAAAAACCCTAGCAGTGCTTCCATTTTATTTTCCACCTTTCATCAGATTTTCAAAAAAAAAAAAAAAAACCCTAACCCACACACATAACTCACAAGTCGCTCTTCGCCTAGCACCAGTGCCGCCGCTCTTTGCCTAACCCAAAAAACCCTAACAGTGCCACCGCTCTTCGCCTAGCCCCCACACACACACGCTGCCACTCTTTGCCTAGCAATGTTGCCGCTCTAGCAGTGCCGCCGCTCTTTGCCTAACCCCCACACACACACCGCCGCTCTTCACCTCCCTACCGATCATCCCCACCGCTGCTCTCCCTGCTTCCTCCTCGCTTAGTTGGTGCGTATCTTTTCACTCGTGAAATCAGTTTGTTCGTTTTTCAATTTGCTTTATGGGTTTTGTGTTCACGTCAATATTGCAAATGGGGTTTCAGTTAGTTTTCGATATCATTGCTCTAATTTGTTTAATTTCTGTTTCTGGTACTTTTTTCTATGTAAATTAATGAATTGCCGAAAAACTTTTGTTCTTGTGTTGTGTATGAATTCGTTGTTCTGGTTTTAGTAATTTTTATAGAATGCTGTGAGGTTTGATTGAGTAAGATTTGTTGTGGGTTTTGTTTGTTTTGGTGCAACTGTGCAAGTATGTTGAGAAATGTATTGAGTATTGTAGTTTTGTATTGATACAGTTGTGTTGAATATGCAGATCTATTTTGGAATTTGGGTTTAGGCTTTTGGATTGAAGGGCTTGTGCTTTTTCTTCTAGTTTTTGATTGAAGGGTTTTGTTTATTTTGGTGCAACTGTGCAACTATGCTGTGAGGTTTGATATGCAGATCTATGCAAGTATGTTGATAATAAACTGTTTGTGTTTGTTTGGTTTGAAATTGTTTTCTGTTTGTTTGGTTTGATAATAAACTGTTTTTATTTTTATTGATTAGTATACTGATTATATGATTGTTTTAATTTTATTATTTATTTTGATGCGAATAAATGGAGAATAAAAACATAATAAATTAAATGGGGAATAATAGTGACTCCAATTCTGAGTTTGTAGCTACTGGACTGTTTTAATAAATTGAATTTTGGACTGCAATACTTTTAATAATTATTGAATTTGGACTGTTTTAAATTATTGAATTATGTTTTATGAGCAGATGACTGTTTTAACTTTTATTGAATTTGGATAATTATTAAATTTGGACTGGTTCAATTCTGGACTGTTTTAAGTTAATAATATTTTTGATTGTTTTAAGTTAATAATATTGTTCAATTCTGGACTGTTTAACTTTTACTTTTAAGTTAATAATTATGGACTGGTTTAATTAACTTTTATGAGCAGGTGACTGTTTTACTTTTAATAATATTGAATTTGGGCTAGTTCAATTCTGGAGATTTAAAATTTAGTACTAAAATTAGTAGTAAAACCTATTAAAATTTAAAAACATGAAAAATGCCTATTAGGCCTAATAGGCCCAAAACCGTATTGAACCGAATCAAATCGAACCGTATTACTTCGGTTCGATTCGGTTCGGTTTACACCTTCAATTTAATTTGGTTCAGTTTCAATTTTTTACAAACCGTATAAATTTCGAGTCGGTTTGATTTTACCCAAAATCGTACCGATTCGAACCGTGCCCACCCCCTAGTGACACCCAAAACACTTACATAGCTTATGTAGTGGTCAAAAATAGTCCAACAGGCTTAAACCCGAAGACTGGCCCAATTTAATTACAGCCTAAATAAAGGACTAAACAAAACCCAAAAGCAGGCGTAATAATTTGAGGCCCATCAGTCGCGCATACATAGACTCAGTCAGCTTTGACTTAGTCTGAATAAGATGCCACGACGACTCAACAGCCCGAGATATTAGGGATTTCTAATATCAGGGATTTCTAATATCTTGGAGCTTGATTCTTTCGACCGCCTTCAACAGTCACTACTCATACCCTATAAATATTAACCCAAAGCTTCATAAGCAGGGGTCACGTGAATTACATAACAGAAAGCAATCACTCTACTTTGAAGCAATCTAGCTTACATTAGAGATAGTTGACGCCGAGGCTTTAGTACTACGCTCGATATTATTGACACGCGGTACCCTCTAGTATCAAACGCTCGACATACTGACAATTACGTCATGCTCGGTGTACCAACAATTATGCTCGACACTTAATTATTCTAGGTTGTAATTTCCTTTATTTTACTTTGTCATTTGAATTCACCTTCTAACTTGGGCGTTAGAGATTATTTGGCTGGCACCATTTCGGTGTCCCAGAGAGTTCGACCCTGTTGATATCTTTTTTAAGGTTGTTGGTCCCATTTCAACCCGACCGTAGGTCCCAGATCTTGCCAATAGATCTTACCATCTACAATTTAGCGCCCACCGTGGGGCCGACAACATCAAAATAGCAGAATTCATATCGATGTTCAAATAATATGGCCGACAAATCAAATCACGCAACTTTTGAGGCTCAGCTCGTAGCCCAAATGAGCAAGAACTTCGAACGACTCCAGATCTTGGAAGCAGAAAAAAAAGGTTGTGCGTGCTGAAAATAAGGAATTATATACCAAAGTGGAGTCGCTAACGACGACTACCACACCACTGCCCGGGTTCGGACAAATCCGGTATGAAATCAACGCCAACTCGACATGGGCTCCAAGACGAGCGACCTAATAACACTAACCTCCAGTGCTCGGCACTTAATCTTAGAGCTTGGATATACCGTAGATGATTTGAACCCAGAGATTTCTGAAGGTGATTTGGCACTAGAACTGGTTCGATCAACCCAGCTAGGCAACTACCAACGAAGTCAACCGTAGCTTCGACCATAAACCTAACGCCATATAGGCTGACTAAGGTCCAAGCAGCAACTATAGTAGCCTCTCTACAGCTGACGCCGACCACGATAAATACTCCACACACTCTACCGGTCCTACAGTCGATAAGTACGGTAGACACGACCTCTACTTTATCTGACCCTGAATTAGCCTACGGGTTTGCAGTAATTAAGGCATTGATTCAACGCATTCCTGGGATGCCGGCCCCGATCAAGAAAAGTGCAATTAACAGCTTCGCTGATTCGCTGTTTGTCGATACCATTGCGTTCGTAGAGATGCCGAAGGAGTTCAGTTTCCCCAACATGAAATACTACGACAGTACAACAGATCCTGACGACCATATTGCTCAATATAGACAACGTATGTTCATGACAGTAATACCAAGGGATCGGCGTGAAGCCTGCATGTGTAAGGGATTCGACTCGAGCCTCATGGGACCAGCTCTACAATGGTATACTAATCTACCCAACAACTTGATAGCCTCATTTGCTTAGCTCAACAACACCTTTATCGAGCAGTTTGCAAATAGCCACAAGCTGGAAAAGCAGTCACGATCAGTCAGCGTAGAGGAGAACTACTACGCGACTTTGTCGGTCGATTCAACAAGGAGAAAGTGTCGATTCCTTACTGTAATCAAGCCACAACCATTTTCATTTTCATTTTCATGAAAAGACTCCTCCACGACTCGACCTCTACAAAGAGCTGACGAAGTTGTTGGGGTTTTTGTCCTAAAGATGTAATTTGTAAATGATTTTTTATAAATAAATAAAAGAAGAGTTCAATTCATTCTTATCGTGTCATTTATATTATATAAACTTGTGTATTATAACATCCTAAATTATTGGATGTAATCTCATATTGTGTATATTATTGTCATATACATATGGATACAGTAAGAGATGTGCAATCTAAAGAGTCCATAGATAACAAATAAAGCTGGGTACTTTATTTGTAGTTAATCTATAGCTGCGGTCCATTCTGTATTGTACGATGATTCTATCCTGAATCATTCATATGGAGATATGAGAATGGAGGCACCTTGTAAGATGTGATCATATAGGACTGGGCCATGATCTATATGAATCTTTCACCAAGATTCGTTTACCGATGAGATTCATATACATCAACTTATGATGGCTATATGTGGGTGATCTTAATCCTGAGTGTCTTATCGACTCCTTCAGGTTAGATCGTGATCTTTGATATACCATGGGTGAGGTCGGATGATTATTCCCGATCAATATTCTCCGTATGTTGGGATTGCGATTTGACTTGTGGCTGGGAAGGTTTGTACACAATAGTGGAATCCACTACTTCTTGTGAGAAGTAAAGAGTAGTTCCCTTAAGGGTTGATTCGGGGCTTAAACAATATAAGCGCTCTTTTGATTCCGTGAGGAAACAAGATTTATTGTTCATTAGAGAATCAACGGTGCTTAAAGGATATATATAATTAGAGGGGTATAACGGATATTATGACACAGCTCTAATTATGAACTACTGTAGAGGGTCATACCATATGTAATAGCTATATTGATAGACACCGAGTGATATCGGTCTGTGTAAATGCGTCCGCAGTTGAGAGAATGCAGCTTCGGATTTTTAGTGGAATAACACTGGAGTTGATAATCAAGGAATATTAAGTAAAGAGTTTAATTAATGATTCCGAGGATTATCGGAGCTCAAAATACTGTGGGTCCATTAGGTCCCCTTGCTAGCCCGATCCATTTAGGTAACAAGGGTCATGTATAATTAATTGGATGGTTCAATTAATAGTGTTGCGAAAGTAACACGTGTCAGGAGTTAATTGAGCAATGTGATTATTCAATTATTAAATAATGGCAATTATAACAATTAAATAATAAGATTATTTAATTATGTAATTAGTCATAAGAGGAGGGTGATAGTTGATATTTTATTTTGAATAGTGAGATAATAGGATTATCTTATTTATTAAATAAAATAAAATAAATTTAAATTTAAAAAGTTTAAATTCAAAAGTTTGATAATAGTTTATTTTATTTTGAATAAAGAGATAATAAGATTATCTCATTTATTAAATAAAATAAACAAATATTATTTGAATTTAAAAGAGTTTAAATTCAAAAGTTATTGATAAATTAATTAATTTTTTTTATTAATTTAATAATTTAAATATATATTAAAAAGAGTTTTTAATATAACAGAACAACTAAAACCAAATGAGTTTGACGTTTAAAGTTTTTTTTTTCGTAAGATATACAGAAAAAAGAAAAGTGACTAGAGAGATACAATATCTTTCGAACTCCTCTTAATTCTACCTCTTCACTATTCTTGACAACGTGACGCGCCTACATGCAAGTCACCGGTGCCAGGACATAGCAAGGAAGACATAGTGGTATAGACAAGGAGCTGCATAAAAAAATACGAAGGAGCCTCCAACGGTGGTATGTTCCTTATTTTTTCATTATTTTAATTGATTACAATTTTCTGTATGTAAAATAAATATATATTTGATATATTTTTTTTTATTGTTCTGAAAATATAGTTCTAAAGTTTTACTGGTCACAGATCGCTTTTGCGATATGTATAAAAATTTTTAAACCCTAATTCCGCTGCGTGACCAGTAGAACGAAAAAATGGTTCCTACAGAAGTATCCCTGTAAAATGATGGAAGATGTCCTTGCCAAAGCTTGGGCTTAAATTAAGTGGGAGGAAGACGAAGTTAACTGCACTCTATCGAAACACAACAGGAATGATGACCGATGCAACCATCGTGTCGAACACAGGTCGACGGAGTGCAGACCAAAACCTTATCCAACAGGAGGTTGTAGGAATGAGAGATCACGTGACAACCGCGTCCCACGCGATAAACAACCTTAACAACCGGAAAAGTCAAGAACTAGAGTCCCTGAATACAATCTAAGCATCACACTTATCGAAGTCGTCGCGGCGATGAAGAACCTAGGCAACTCAATGAAATGGCCTGTGAAGATGTCGAGCCCAGCAGATAAAAGAGACTCGACCAAATGGTGTGACTTCCACGGGGATCACAGACACCGAATTGAGGACTATATTGCTCTCAATTTTAAGTAGCCGAGCTCCTAAAAAAGGGGCATTTGAAGGAATACTTTACAGATAAAGGTAAAAATACATTGGCTCGACGTGACGAGCGTTAGCATGAACATAACACATCTCCACTAGAACCCCATTGACACGAGAGAATTGTGAATGTCATCACCGGAGGATCGGAGATCAGCGAAGTCTCTCACTCGGCGACCAAACATTACACTCGACAGTCTGGCAATCCTACAGTCCACCCTAAGAGACCAATCGACCTTGTGTTTGACCAGAGCATCAGCTTCAACAATAACGAGCATACAAAACTGCTTGACCCACATCACGACGCACTCGTCATTTCTCTACATGTGGCTAACTGCCTAATAAAGCATATCTTGATAGATAACTGGAGCTCTACCAATGTGTTTTTTCTCGAAGTTCTACAGGAAATGCAAATCGACGAGTTGAACATAGTGCGGCACTCGATCGTATTAGTAGCGAACACAAAAATACCATAGGGGAGATCACTCTTTCAGTCTACACAGAAGGTATCAATTTCAACATCATGTTCATGGTGCTCGACTACCCTTCAGCATATAACATCATCATGGGTTGACCATGGATATACGATATGAGAGCTATACCTTCAACATAACACCAAACATTTCGTTTCCCAACCAAACGGAGGGTACGAGAAATCTGAGGAGAACAATGAGTTTCGAGAAAGTGTTACACAAACACCTTGAAGAACAAGCCATCGACATTATAGCAATTACATTAGTCGACCCCTGGGCTCGAACAACATAATTCACAAATAGAATAGCTCGACAAGGTTCAAATCCATCTAGACTACCCCGAGCATAAATTCCAGATTGGGTCATTTCTCAAACCAGAAATCAGAGCTCGACTGATCGAGTTCTTAGTGCGACACTATGACTACTTCGCATGGTCGCACGTTGACATGACAGGCATCGACCTTGTTATTATGGTCCATGAAGTCCAAGTCGACCCCGACGTCAAGCCAGTTAGACAGAAGCAAAGAAAATTCACCCCCGAGCGAAACAAAGTGATCAATGAAGAAATATAGAAACTGATCAACATCAGTTCTATAAGGGAAGTTCATTATCCTGACTGGCTAGCAAACATCGTAGTCGTATGAAAGAAAAATGGAAAATGAAAGGTTTGCATCGACTTCACAAACCTCAACAAGGCGTGTCCTAAGAATTCATTTGCTCTACCTTACATCGACATGTTGGTAGACGCTACGGTAGGGCACGAACTACTCAGCTTCATGGATGCTTTCTCGGTGTAAAATTAAATTTTAATGCATCCAGACAATCAAGAGAAGACGGCTTTCATAACCAAACGCGGCATCTTCTGCTACAAAGTAATGTCGTTTGGACTTAAAAATGCCGAGGCAACTTATCAACGGCTCGTTAGAGAAACGCTCGGCTCGATAATGAAAATCTACATCAACGACATGCTCGTCAAATCTATCCAAGCTGAGCAACCTCTAGAACATTTACATCAATCATTTGACACACTCCAAAAATACGGTATGAAGCTTAACCCTTCCAAATGTTCATTCGAAGTGTCGTAAGGGAGATTCTTAGGTTATTTGGTCATATACCAAGGAATCGAAGCCAATCCAGATCAGTTCCAGTCGATCATAGGGACCCCCCTCCCCCCATAATCAGTGAAAGAAGTCCAAAAACTCACTGGTCGAGTAGCCGCACTCAACCATTTCATCTCGAAGTCCTCAGAAAAGTGCAACCCTTTCTTCGACACCTTAAGGAAGAATAAAAACTTTGAGTTGACAAAAAAATGTGAAACTGCTCTACAATAGTTGAAGACTTATCTGTCGAGCCTGCCATTGCTTTCTAAACCAACTAACGGAGACACGCTCTACATCTACTTGGCAGTATCAGAGACAACTGTCAGTGAGGTACTAATCTGAGAAGTCGAGCAAAAACAGCTACCGATATACTACACTAGCAAATCTCTGTTCGACGTAGAAAAGCAGTACAATCAAACGATAAAGCTAGCCCTAGCACTTACATCAACTGCTAGGAAACTACTACTGTATTTTCAATGTCATCCTATTGTAGTACTCACAATATTCCCGTTGAAGAACATACTCTATAAGCCGAGCTCTTTGGTCGACTAACCAAATGGACAATAGAACTTAGTGAGCACGACATATCCTATCGACCTCGGACTGCCATCAAGTCCCAAGTCTTAGTAGATTTTGTCTCTGATTTCACTCCGAGTACTCTTCCACAAGTTGAAGAAGAGTTACTTTCCCTAACAGAGGGTCGACGTCTACCTGGACCCTTTTAGTCGACGGATCCAAAAATTCTAAAGGGAGTGGATGAGGCTTGGTACTTTAGTCACCTGAAAATGACATCATCGAGTAGTTGATCAAATACGGCTTCAAGATGATAAACAACAAAGTTGAATACGAGGCACTCATAGCTGGGCTCACCCTCGCCAAAAGTATTAGTATCAAATAAATAAAAGTGAAGTCCGACTCCCAATTGATAACTAGACAGCTCGACAGGTCGTACCAAGCCAAAGATCTAAAGATGATCGCATATTTAGCTGTAGCCATGCAGCTTCGCTTCATATTTGAGCACTTCGAACTCGAACATATACCAAGATCAGAAAACGCAGACGCCTTGGCATATCTTGGCTCAACCATTCATATCGTCGAGCCTAAGAGCATACCACTAGTCTACCTACAATGGCCAGCTGTCTAGGTTAATAAAGAAGAAATCATTCCAATTAGCGTTGACAAAACCAGGATGACCCCATTGCTAGATTATCTTATTAACGACACACTTCCTTCCGACATAACGAAGCTCGCAGACTCGGACCTAAAGCTACATGCTTCAGTGTTGTCGAAGGAAAACTCTACAAGAGGTCCTTTTCCAGACCTTACATGCAGTATGTCGATCCAACAGAAGCAAGCCTTGTGCTCAAGGAAATTCACAAAGGCGAATGCATAAATCACTCTAGAGCCAGAAGCCTCACAAGTCGTGCCCTCACAGCACGATACTACTGGCCGACAATGAGGTCCGACTCCAAAAATTACGTCAGAAAATGCGACAAATGCCAAAGATTTGCATAAGTCTCACACCGACCTCCTGGTCGACTGAACTCTGTAACTTCACCTTGGCCCTTCATGAAGTGAGGGATGGACATCGTTGGCAAAATGTCGACCGCAGCAATAGTAAGGAAGATCTATACGCTCATTCTTATAGATTATTTTAGCAAGTGGGTCAAAGCCGAGGCTTACCAAAAGACCAAGACTTCGAAGTAAAGAGTTTCATCTGGAAAAACATCATTTGCAGGTTCGGCATATCGAAGGAAATAGTTACTAACAACGGTTCACAATTTATTTCGTTCGACTTATAGGATTTCTGCGAGAAATATATAATTAAGCTAAGTTTTTCAACTCCCCATTACCCACAGTGAAACGGACAGGCGGAGACGACCAATAAAAAAATCATAGGAACTCTCAAGAAAAAGCTCAAAGCAGCAAAATGACTCTGGGTCAACATGCTTTCCGAAGTTCTCTGGTCATATAGAACCACTCCTCGAGTGTCGACTTGACAAACTCCATTCTCTCTCACATACGGAGCCGAAGCCATCCGACCAGTCGAAGTCAAGCTCCATACTGCAAGATATAAGCATGCTACAGAGGCAGCAAACTCGCACGAACTCTCATGTGAGCTCGACACACTCGATGAACGTCGAGATCAAGCATCCTCCGATTAGCCAACTATCAGCAGAGGGTCGCTCAACATTACAATAAAAATGTGCGCATCCTAGCTTTCAAGGAAGAAGATTGGGTCCTATGTCGAGTGTTCCAAAACACCAAAGAACAAGGCGTAGGCAAGGCTCTGTATGGGAAGGACCCTACCAGATCAAGATAGTAGTCGGACAATAAGCATTCAAGCTGCGCGACGTCGACGACAGAAAAATCAATAATAGCTGGAATGTTGTACACCTAAAGTAGTACTATTTCTAAACCCTTATATTTTTCCTTGTGTTTTTTATTTGAATATTTTACTAACTTGAGCGTCGGAGGGCCGTTGGCCACAACGGCCAACGGTAGATCTAACTATGATAGACAAGTCAAAGCCTCTACAGTAACCCTGCACTCACCGCAAGCTACATGAGGTCGACCATCCTACGCTTACTGGCAAAGATATGCTCTACACACAAACACACTCGAAGACACCAGAGCTCGACAATAGTCTCAAACTCTATGAGAAACATAGAGTTAAAGACTAGGGGGCAATAACCATTACTACTGCACATGTTGACTAGACAATTTACACATAAGTCAATCAACCCTTTAGATTACATTTGACATTCAAACACATGTAACTTGCTCTGCACATGACCATTTGGAAAAGTAAAAACATGCCTGTCAAAATTGTCAAGTATTAAAGAATTTTTATTCGACTTGTTATGCTCTACACATGAGCATTTGAAAATATATGTGTAGATCATCAAACATATTCACTCGATGCATTACGCCCTACGCATGAGCATTTGGAAATGTCTTTGTAGATTTCATCAAGTATTTTCATTCGCCAACATATTGTTCGACGTAATATTTACTGGACACAATAGTGTTCGATCGACATGAATTTGTTTGACACAGTATTGATTCCATAAAAATTGACAATGTATAAGACAAACAGCATTCAATTGAATTTCGTTCTACAAAAATGTTTCAATTTCATTTGACCAAATATCAACACTTAGCAAAAATTTTGAAACAACTAAGTCCTACAGGGTAAATTCTCGGCCCAAAGTATTGAAAGCATATAAAGGGGCTTGGAGACTCGGTTCGACAGGGCAATTCTCGGCCCAAAAACAAAAATTAAAGGGTATGGGGACCCAGTTCGACATTTTTTGGCACTTGGCCAAAATTAAACTAAACTATTACAAGGCACTTGGCCAAAAAATTTATTATTGTTGTTAAGTTTGTTATTGATGATCTCCTTCTTCTTGTCGACCTCCCTGATCTATCTCCGCATGAGCAGCTTGCGTGTCATCGACAGCAGAGGGCACAACAGCTTCTTCTCCGACCCCACCTTCAACCTTACTAGCCTTGGCAGCTGTCAGCGCTTGGATCTCCTCCCAGGCCGTAATCACCTCATCTGGATTCCAATGTTCAACCCTGCCTTCTTTGTGTTCTTTCATAAGCCCGGCTTTGGTCTGAACGACCGCATCACCGGCAATGGTCTCGCACTTCTCTATCAGCACGCTCACTTGCCCGAGGAGGTTGTCGATCTCTACCTTATGCTCCATCCGAAGCCTATCTTCGTTCACCGATAGCACAGACACCATTTTCTCCAGCTCCTTCATCTTGGCATATCTTTCTAGGTCGGCCTTCTTCTTTTTCAGCTCCTCTAGTTTTAAGGAGTCGTTCTCCTTCCTCATAGCATTATTTGACTCCTTGTAGTCTTTGATACTTCGAGCACACGACGATAGTTCGTTCTTCAAGTACATTTGAACTTTTAAAGCCTGCACATCAGTAACAAACATAAGCTACTCGTCGAGCGAATTTGATCGACACGTAAGAAGGAAAATAACTTACATTGAAGGCGTTAGCGATTCTCCAATCAATTGTCTTTAACATCTCTATGTCTCTCATGTATTGGGCATCTTCGGGGAACACCAACTGATCGACACCGTCGATCTAAGGCTTGTACTCTTTTATCATCGAGGTCCTAGTTGGGAAAGAGATGCTAATGTTGGGCTCGGAGTCGTCAACATTCACCACATTCTGCTTCTTCTTGGCTTGCCTAAAAGCGACCATTTCAGAAGATGGGCTCGACGCAATCGATGGCTGCTGTGTTGGCGCCAATGGAGAGCCAAACATCAAAGGAACAGTCGACTGCTTTCTCTTTTGGGCCGAAGCCGCCGTCTTCTCCCTTATCTTCTTTAACGCCTCCTTGGCATTAGAGATGTAAGGCTTCAAATTCGACATTGAATTTGAAGCGAATTTTCGCTCAGCTTCAGAAAGAAGGGTAAGAAATTAGGTCCCATAAAATAGCTTGGAGCCGTGTTGAACCCAAGCATAACTAATTAAATGTCTAAGCTTGAGATAGGGTGTACCTTTGGTATTGAGCTCGATGCAAGACTACAGACGGTTGGATCGAAGGCTTTCTTCACTCAGCAGCTTCATACAACTCTATTCAGCAAGCTCGAACGAATGGATCAACTTCCTCACGTAGACCACAAAAAATGTCGAGGTAATGATCAAGGCACCACAACCTGTAAAACTAGAGAACACGTAATCGTAGAACACTTGGAACACCGAGGTGGTGTCGGCCAAAGACACTCCGACGGTCATGTCAGTAGGTTATAGCAGAGATAAATGAATACGTAGAACGAAAAAAATAGAGATACTTTATGAGACTATAATATGATTGTAATAAGTCGTGTTACAAGAAATATAGACCAGAATCGAGTTCAGGGAACAATTGTAAATGATTGGAGTTAGCAGAAAATCATCTAAGAAAGGATCCTCAGGAATCCTTGCTTTTTGGTACTAAGGATCATATGAGCCTTCACTAAGATTAAGGGTCCTCCTTTTATAGAGTTTGATCCATCCATTGGAGGGGTGGATCACTCTACCACCTTTTTCAGCCTAAATCAAGGAGGATTTGATTGTCTCATTGACTTGGTCCATCAGACTTCAAATTTGAAGTCTGATGGTCATGGCTTGGGTCGATGGATCGACATATGGGCCATAAGTTAGGTCGTCACGAAGGCCGTGAACCAATATAGGGATCAGCAGGTAGTTCGACGTGTCACTCGACACATAGGTCTATGTGTCGAGCGACATAAGGGTAAACTAGGCTGGCTTAGACCATGGGTCAACAAGTGGTTCGATGGGTAGTTCAACCTTGGGTCTACGTGCTAATCAAACACAACGTCGTGTGATGTGTAGTTTGCCATATGGGTTGTGCTTCCTTTGGGCTTGGGTTGAGTGTTGATTCAAACTAGGAGCTCTATATAGTATTGGACCCTAACTATGATTGATTGGGCTCTAAGTCTATATGTTGCATGGCTATGTCTGAATCTAACATGGGCTGGATTCTCTTTGTTTGTTACGTTGTTTTGGGCCTGACTGATTTTGGTCATTACAATCATAACCCTTGACACTCTGACTATGAGCCACGGAATCTGCAAAAAAAAAAAAAGAACACAAAAATTAGTCATCAGCAGTTGAAGAATTATTTACTTAATACTAACAAGTTAAACCTAAATCCCACCAGGGATATTCTAAGGATGAGCATATGCATGACCCGTCATCAAACGACCCGGTCATCAGCTGACCCCTCGCCAGAAAATATTTGTCCTTTAACCCACGATCATTTGTCGTGAGTTCAGTTATCAAATGTGGTTTGTAGGTCGAGCTGAGAGCATGTACCAACCGTGCTAACCCTATTGGCTATTCAAGTAATATGAATAGAACAGGTAGCTAAACGTTAACAGGAGTCCCTTCTTCTCATAGAAGACCTTGATCGACAACATAAGTCTCCACCCATTCGTCGTCAGCTGACCTAGAGCCAGGTCGAAGAAGTTCAGAAGTTGACGACTCAAGAACGACATAAGGAACCTCAAGCGCTGTCAAAACGGCAGCTCATAGAAAGTGGTCCAACCTAGAATGTTGGAGTTTGGCCGTTCAGAAGCCGTCGACAACCTGAGCTCGATAGTGTTCGGTATGCCGTACTGGAATCTGATCCATAGTAGATCAGATTTAGTAAGCTTAGAAGCTGGACTCACCGACAAGAAATGAGAAGGCCCTGATGTCAAGGGTGTGGCTTCGACCACCTGACTAGTCGACCTTGCCACTTGCACAACTTTTGTCCCTCCTACCTCAGACGGGTCATCTAAATCTATGACCCCAGTAGTAGTTATGACGGACAAGGGTCTTAGCTTACTGTTAGTTGATTCTCCAGTCGACGGAGATTCTATATACAACTCGACCTCTCTTATCAGAGAATCATCATCTGGGCTGGACATGACTCCTAACACTGAAATAAAAACTTAAGTCATGGAGATTAAGTGTAGTGTTATACAACTTACTATATGATCAACAACGATCATTCTACATGTTCTAATCCTAATCTATGGTCGACATTGTTCTCTACACCCTAGTATCAATGCACAAACATAATTCTACCCTAGAAAAACACCCTAGCAAGATTTAGAGGCAAGTTTTTTCTATTTTTTGAAAAAAAAAAATCAAGAACAAGCAAGCAAAGGTACAAATAGTTACATATTTCTAAACCAAAAGCAAGAAGAGCCAAGATTAACCAAAACAAAAACAAGAAATATTCAGCACAAATATCATACCTTGAAGATTGCAGCAAGAATCCGAAGAAAGAATGCGAAAAACTGGTTAGAATAGTACGAAGTTCACCGAGGAAAGAAATCTTTTTTGCTCTAAAAATACACTTCTTGTTCTACTGGAAATATGAAAAGTAGAGAGAGAAATGATCAAACAAAGGCCTTACAAATGACTTTCATGGCCACATGCATGATTGACATATGGCACATGATAATTAGCTGCACATTTATCAAGAAAGCAGATGAAGAAACTCTTAGTCATTTCAAACGATTCACATTCCTTTGAAATGACGTCTCACTTAAATACGACATGTCAGCTCTAGTTTGTCATCTCAGGCAGTCTAAAAGACGCCATTAAATGAACGTTTGGTCAGCGTCATCGCCTCATCACCTTGTGTGATTAAAATATCATTTACGATCGACTTACGTCGATCTCTCTAAAATTACCTTTTGTGGTTAAAACATCACCCAATGTGATAAATAACGATCGATACACGTCGATCTATCTAAAATCACCTTGTGGGATTGAAACATCACCTCGTGTGATTGAAACATCACCTTTTGTGATAGATTACGATTGACAGACGTAGATCTCTCTAAAATCACCTTGTGTGGTTAAAACATCACCCAGTGTGATAAATAATGATCGACACATGTTGATATCTTTAAAATCACCTTGTAACGCCCCTAATTTTTCGTAAATATAATAAATATCCTTGGATTATTATTAATTATTATTGAGCATGCAAAAGTTAAGTATGTGATTTAAATTGGTGGAAAGTATATTATTTTCAGGGTGCATTTGGAGAATAATAGGTCCAATTGATTATTGGTGAAGTCAATTTGTTAATTAGATAAGTGTAGAATATTTTTGGAATAATTATTGAGATGAAATGTGATTGGTGGATTAGTTTGATAATTAATATATGATCGGTCAATGATATGTGAATAATTTTCAAATTGTTGTCATATTAGGATTTTAAAAGTCAAAGGGGGGCAAGTTGCAAATTGAAGATATATATATATATATATATATATATATATATATATATATATATATATATATAACTTAGCGGAGAAGCTTCACTTACTTAAACAAATGTCAAAATAAAAACAAAATTGAAGACAAAACAAACAGAGACAGAGCTTGGCCAGAAGAGAAGAAAAAAAAAAGAAAAGAGAAAGAAGGGAGAAGCAAGGCCGAGAGAAGAAGAAAAAGAGAAGAAGAAGGAGGAAGGAAGAGGAAGAGGAAGAAGAAAAGGAAAAGAAAATTGTTGGAAAATTATCCAGGTTTGGTGTACACTAGTTTTCGTATGTTAATTTTTCCAGAATATTTCGAATTTAGCGAATTTTATTGATTTTGAATTTTTTGAACTCTGTTGATTCGAATTTACAGTTTGAAATTGATTTTACTTTGATTTGATTTGATTTACATATTCTCGAAATATGCTATAAATTCGAAAAAAAAATTGATTTTATGCATTGATTTTAATATGGTTTGATTTTATTAGTAATATGTGAAATATAATTGAAAGTGATTTTGAATATATATATATATATATATATATATATATATATATATTGTTTGTGATAAATTAATGAAATAATTTTGGGGCAATTTGATTCGATATTGATTTGTGAAATAAGTTTGAATATAATTTTGAGTTTCTTTTATATGATTATTGATGATATATCAGTTCTGTAAAACCCTGTTATGTGTATCAGATGCCTAATTAAGAAATGAATAATGGAGTTACTGAAAACTATGAAATGAATGCAAAAGAATTTTATTTGAGATTTAAATCCAGAAACATCCGAAAATGTTTTAATTAATATAGCTTCAGTTTATTCTGTAATTGAATATTTTGTTTTATTTATTTACGTATGATAAAACGCATTTTTGAAATTTATTTCCGTTGTTTTATATTATGTTGAAAATATTTTAGTATACACCCACTAAGCTATATGTTTAGCACGTTGATGTTTATCACGCGTAGGTAATAAAGAAACCAGCGGACAAAAAGATTAAAGAGTTGGTAGCTGCTGACAGAGTTCAGAATCACATTACTTCTGGGTAGCTATTTACATCCTGATATATATATTCATTTATTGATGCATGCATGTATATAAAAAAATGTGAGAGTTTTTAATGTACAAGTTTTGTAAATATTCGTATAATAGTTTATGTGGTTTTCAAATTATGAGA
The DNA here is from genome assembly GCA_003430845.1 of Xanthoceras sorbifolium. NCBI lineage: Eukaryota > Viridiplantae > Streptophyta > Magnoliopsida > Sapindales > Sapindaceae > Xanthoceras > Xanthoceras sorbifolium. The sequence goes on from CM010612.1 coordinate 15,648,508, forward strand.
TTTTATTATTTCTGAAATATTATTTATTTATTGTTTTGTTGAAAATATTTGGGAAGTCGCACTAAATGTAAGTGTAACATCCCGAATTTCGAGTACTTAAGTTTGACTATGTGGATAAAATATTTGAGAGTTGAGGGGTATAAATGTAATTAAAAGTATGTTTATTTTATGGTTTCCAGGTGGACTAAATTGAACGGTCGAAAACGATGCATGAAGAGAGAGTGAAAAACTGAGACAGTGAGCATCGCGACCACAGATCGCGATGAGCTGCTCGCGATGAAGAATGGTGATTCTTGGCAGTGAGCATCGCGACCATTAGCGCGACCAGGGTACCGCGATGAGTGATCGCGATGAAGGCGGTGGAGTTGCTCCAGAGAGCAATGCGACCAGGTCGCGACGACGGTCGCGACGCCCAAAATTTTATAAAAAAAAAATTCGTCGCAGAAAGCCCTAGAAAAGAGAAAGAGAGGAGAAAATAGAGAGAAGAGAGACCGAGAAAGACCGAGAAAGAAAGAAAAGAAAAGAAAAATAAGAAGAAGAAGAAGAAGAAAAAGAAGAAGAAGAAGAGAAAGAGAAGAAGAGAAAGAGAAGAAGAGAAGAGAAAGAAAAAGAAAAGAAGAAAGGAAAAGAAAAGGAAAAAGGGAAAGAGAAAGGAAAAAGGAAATTCAGAAGAAAAACTGTGCGAAAAACGAAATCCAGGTTGGTGTACACTTCTTTTCGAAAACCCTTTCGTGTTTTTGATTTGAATCTAAATTTTGAATCTAAGCTTATTTGAATATTTTGAGATATATATATATATATATATATATATATATATATATATATATTGTTTACCGTTTATTAAATCGACTGTTTTATTTCACTCGTAATTCGATTTTTGATTTATAATGATTATATTAAAGGAAAGTGTTTGAGTATATTGTTTGAATTAGGATTATTGTTTGGAAATCATATTGTTGAATTTAATTAAGATTTGAGTGTTATAATTGTTGATTTCGAAAGTAACGGAAAGTTTTGATATGAACTGTATGGATTATGTATTCCTACTATTGTTGATTCTTGGATTTTACTCTGAGTTGTGAAACTGTGGCTTAATTGGAAAAAGAATATAATGAATGGATGACTGTTATATCTCACGGGGCAAACCTGGTATAATCCAGTTTAGGCGAATCCCGGAGATAAATATTGCACTGATGATATTGATGACTGTTGCATCTCGCGGGGCAAACCTAGCAAGTCCAGTTTAGGCGAATCCCGGAGATAGCCATTTCACTGTATCTATGACTGTTGCATCTCGCGGGGCAAACCTGGCAAGGTCCAGTTTAGGCGAATCCCGGAGATAGCCATTGTACTGATAGTGATGATTGCTGCATCTCGTGGGGCAAACCTGACTGAGTCCAGTTTAGGCGAATTCAGGAGACAGCTAGTGCACTGTATCCCTGACTGTTATATCTCACGGGGCAAACCTGGTATAATCCAGTTTAGGCGAATCCCGGAAATGGATATTGTACTGACATCTCTGACAGTCACATCTCGCGGGGCAAACCTGGCTTGGTCCAGTTTAGGCGAATCCCGGAGATGAACGTCACACTGATGTACAGATATAGAAATGTATGATGAGTGTATGTTCAGAATAGAGAACGAAAGTGAATAAGATGTTTATATAAATAAAATGCTTAGAAAAGAATTGAAAACTAAATATTGTATGCTTTATTAATTGAATTTAGATGTTTTTGTAAAACTGTTTGTATATGACTTATTTCAGTAAGAAAGTTAAAGATTGAAATGTTTTTATATGATCGTAGTGAAATATTATGAAATGATGGAAATTGAAATGTTTTTTAATTGGAAATGATATTTGATTTTGATACTTGAGTTAAGTGTACACCTACTAGGCATTATTGCTTAGCGCATTGATTTTATCACGCGTAGGTATCAGAGACACAGGGAGAAGCAAAGGATAAAGAAGTAACAGCAGATTGAAGGTCCTGAGTCACAGTTTCTTTTGAGTAGTTACAAGTGAATATTATTTGTATATTATATTTAATGAGGCATGCACATACAGAAATCTGTAATTTGACATGTATTTATATGTTTTGTAATATGTGTTTTATGATTTATATTCTTTGCAAATGTTTGTAAATACTAATTATATATGTTTTATTTGAAAATGATTGGAAGTCACACTAATCGGCAGAGTGCGCAGTGATTTGAAAATATGGATATAGAAGTGTTGAAAGTATATGGTTTTATATTTGTTTTATTGAAACCAGGTTTTTGGGAAATCCGAAAAATAGAGGAAACTCTGCCGAAATTTTTAAAAATAATGATTTGATGGGCTCACTAGAAACATATTTTAAATTAGTAATTGATACGATTTTTAATGGTTTGTAATATATAAAGTGAATTTAGAAAGTTTTGAAAACCTGGTAGCGCTCCCTGGGTCGATCTAGCCGGGTCGGGTCAGGGGGTGTTACAGGAAGGGTACGCAAATTGTTGTTGAGAATTTGAAGTGTGTATTTTGGAAAGTTGTGATTTTGTAAATAGGTTTTTGGCAAGTCAGAAAAATAGAGAAAACTCTGTCAAAATTTTTCAAACAATTTTGATGGGCTCACTGTAAAAGATTTTAAAATACAAATATTTTTACAAAGATTTTCAAATTATAAATTAAGTTTAGAAAACTTTGAAACCGGGTAGCACTCCTTGGTTGGATCCAGGCGGGTCGAGTCAAGGGGTGTTACATTTTTGGACTAGTTCAATTGGTACTCAACTTGGTAAGAAATGGTACCTATAGACATGTACCAGGTTCGAACCTTGATGGGGGAGACGAAGCAAAACCGTGAGGGCAACGTTGACTGGTGACTCAAAAGCAACCCCGAATGACCCAAAGCGGACAGTACCTTATGAGTGACCGTTGGACCTCGCGGGGCAAACCTAGCATAGACCAGTGTAGGCAAATCCCGGAGGTGGACGTCACAATAAAAAGGCACCTTTTTATTGTGACGTCCACCTCTGGGATTTGCACAAGGTACTGTCCGCTTTGGGTCGTCCGGGGCTGCTTTTGAGTCACCTGTCAACGTTGCCCTCACGATTTTACTCAACTTGGTAAGAAATGGTACTTATGGACAAGTACCAGGTTCGAACCTTGATGGGGGAGACGAAGCAAAATCGTGAGGGCAACGTTGACGGGTGACTCAAAAGCAGCCCCGGACGACCCAAAGCGGACAATACCTTGTGAGTGACCGTTGGACCTCGCGGGGCAAATCTGACATAGACCAGTGTAGGCAAATCCCGGAGGTGGATGTCACAACCTTGTGTGATTGAAACATCACATAGTGTGATAGATTACAATTGACGGACGTCGATCTCTCTAAAATCACTTTGTGTAATTAAAATATCACCCAGTGTGACGAATAACGATCGACACACGACGATCTCTATGAAATCACCTTGTGCGACTAAAAAATTACCCAGTGTGACATAACTCCCGACACACGTCGATCTCTCTAAAATCACCTTGTGTGATTGAAACATCACCCAGTGTGATAGATTTCAATCGACAGGTGTCAATCTCCCTAAAATTACCTTGTGAGATTGAAACATCACCCAGTGTGATAGATTACGATCGACAGACATCGATCTCTCTAAAATCACCTTGTGTGATTAAAACATCACATATTGTGATAGGTTACGATCGACAGACGTTGATCTCTTTAAAATCACCTTATGTGATTAAAACATCACCCAGCGTGATAAAATTACGATCGAAATAATTTCAATGTCTCTTGTCCTACCTTGTATGAATGTGTTGTACTATATAAGAAAATTTAGTCGACACGTTCAGTCATGGACGAGCTCTCTCATTCTACTCTATGAGCTTGGAAATAAAGCTAAGAAAGTAGGGGGCAAACTGCAGTGATTAAAAATAGCCCAAAAGGCTTAGACCCGAAGACTAGCCCAAAATGCATTTAATTACAACCCAAATAAAGGACTAAACAAAACCCAAAAGCAAGCCCAATAATTTGAGGCCCATCAGTCGCGCATATATAGACTCAGTTAGCTTTGACTTAGTCTGGATAAGAGTCCACAACGACTCAATAGCTCGAGATATCAGGGATTCCTGATATCTCGGAGCTTGATTCTTTTGACCGCCTTCAATAGTCACTACTCATACCCTATAAATATTAACCCAAAGCTTCATAAGTAGAGGTCACGCGAATTACACAAAAAAGAGCAATCACTCAACTCTGAAGCAATCCAGCCTACATTAGAGATGCGATGAGGCCTTAGTACTATACTCGACATTATTGACAAGTTGTACCCTCTGGTATTGAACGCTCGACATACTGACATTTATGTCACGCTCGGCGTACCGATAATTATGCTCGACACTCAATTATTCCAGGTTGTAATTTCCTTTATTTTACTTTGTCATTCGAATTCACCTTCTAACTTGGGCATCAGAGACTATTTGGCTGGCACTAGTATGGTGTCCTAAAGAGTTCGACTATGTTGATCTCTTTTTGTAGGTTGTTAGTCCCATTTCAACCTGACCGTAGGTCTCAAATCTTACCAGTAGATCCTAGCATCTACAGCTTACATTTAATTTTCTCATTTAATTATAAAAGATTATAAACCTTAGATTTTTTTAAAAAAAATAAAGATCTAACACCTTGCGCGTTAGTAGGCTATCAGGACCTACTGAGATTAAATCCCTACTAGTGTACTATCCGAACATCTACTTTAATAGCGGAAGCCATTTACTCCCAACACAGGAGATGTCTACCCATACTAATAATACTTAGATTTAAATTAGAGTAAATGAGCAATAATAGATATCTTAATCTTGATTTTTATTTTTACATTATAATTCAAATGTCAGTTTAATTATACCGAGACATGAATCGTAAGATAATATTACTGCTACAACAAAATTAGTACCGCAAGTTAAGAGATCTATTGTTACTCTTTAAAGTTATGGTATACTATGTTGAAATAACATTGTAATAGAATTAAGTTTTATTAGTATTGTAAGAATGAAATGTTTACGCACATCCACTTGTAGTACAGTGGTTAGTGCACATCTCTCCCATCTCAGTGGTGAGGGGTTCAATTCCCACCATGTTTATGTGTGGGTAGTTTTCTTCTCTTATTGTGGGAGTAGTATTCTCCCGCTATAGGAGTAGATATCCGGGCTGTGTGTTTAGTTTTAATCTCGATAGGTCCCGACAGTTGTTGATATTATAATTGTACCCCTTTAAAAAAAAAGAATGAAATGTTTACTTCTTTTATAAAATAAAATAAAAAATAATAATAATGAATTTTTTGAAGTTATTATTATTTTTCTAAAAATTTATACAATTTGGGAATTAGAGAATAAAATATGACTTAAATTCACAATCTCATTAATGTGTTTGTAAGAGATAATCACCATACTATTTCAATTCCATCAAATTGTTTAAAGTTACTGGCATTAACTACTATTCACATTTACAAATATTTGTTGAGAATTTTCTCTTTTATATAGTGGAAGTAAATGTCTTTTTTCAGGGCCGGTCTTGGGCTTGGGATCCTGAGCCCAAAATTTTTTTATTTAATTATGTTGATTTTTAAACTGTTTGGGCCTAATTTTTTTAAATTTTTTGTGTTGATGTGATGATACTTGGGTCCAAATTTTTTTTTTCTTCTAATGCTGTTGAGCCCAATTTTTTTTATTATCTTTTTTATATTGAATTATAAGGCCCTCAGCCTTTTTCAAACATCATAATCTTATTTTTCAATTCTATCTATCTACTTGGGTTCCACGTTGCTCACAACTCTCTTTGCTTTAGTTCTTCCTTTTTTTTTCTTTTTTTTCTTTTTCGTTCCATGTTAGCTTTATGTTGACACAAGCTAACATAGAGAGAGAGAGAGAGATTCTTTTTTGTGTGTGCGTTTTGGGATTTCAAAACCAACCATCTTCTTAGTCGATAGTTGATAGTGAGTCAAATTTGTGTTGAAAGACTAGAAAAGAAAGAAAAGAAAAAGAAAAGTTGCAATGAGAAAAAGAAATCCATAAATCTAAACAAAAGATTTAAAACTCGAGACTTTTATCATAAGCTTATATATGTTTTATTGCAATTGCAGGTGCTTGAATTTTGTATATAGATTTTTGGTATCTGAGCTTAAAATTTGGAATCTAACTTAATTTCATCTTACACGGGGTTTGTGTAATTTAGTTGAAAGTGATGATTGGTCCTTAAAATATTGAATCTAATTTTTGTTTCAAGTTGAAAACATATATTTAACTGTGATTTGATTTAATTGTATATCAATTTTTGTGATACAAAGCACCTAATGTTTTTCTAGTTTTGGATCTTAGTATTTATGCATTATCTGAAATTCTGAACTATATTTCAATTAAAACTATCTTTCAGTTTTGTTGTCATTAAACAATGTAAGTTTTAATTTTCTATGTGATTAATAGGACATCATTTTAAGTTGAACCCCAGGTCACAAAAAAATCAAAGCCGGTCTTGTCTCTCGTTATTGGAATAGATATCCGATTAATTTCAACAGGTCCCAACAGACTTGTAATTAATATTGTAATTATATTATTAAAAAAATATAAATAGAACACATTACATTGCATTAATTTATTCTTTCCAATTATTATGGCAAAAGTGGTTAGTATTTGGATACAATTAATTTAAATTGATAGATAAAAATCCAATAATAATATTTAAAAATACACCCAAAAATCTAACCTGTGGAATCTCATTTCCAATCCCATATTTTTCGTCCCATAATATTTCAAGAATGAAAGCCATACAAAGTTGACCAATTGAAGGCGTGCGTGACCTTCACCTTCCAACAATCAACACGATAATAAATTAAATTTTATTTAAGGGAAAATTTTATTTGATGAATCTCAACACGACAAATATAATTAAATGTATAATACGAGAAAAACGTTGACCATGTTTAGGGCGAATATTATTTGATCCTTAACTTTTTATAAAATATTATTTTTTGATCGATATTTCAATTATTAGCTTTCATAGTCCCTAACTTTTTTAAAATCAATTAAAATAGTCTCTCTGACCAAAATTTTAACAGCAACCCAAACAGAAGTGATGGATTGTCCATTTTACCCCTGACTACTTGTTAAGACATAAAATTACAAACTTACCAGTTTAAGTTGAAAAAATTACAAGTTTACCAAAAATATGTAATGACTAAAGTACCCTCATTTAATAAATTAACAAGTTGAACTAATTTTTTATATGTAAGTTGAATTACAAATTTACCCTTATTAATAAAAAAAATTAATAGTGTTGTTGGGCATCTAAAAATGTTGCATTTATTTTGTATATACTTGTATAAATTTATTACATTTTTTTAGAGGGTCTTTGTTACATTATTTTTGTTAGAGGGTCTTTGGTACATTACTTCGAAATAACCACCTGTGAAATTTTTTTTTTTTTTTTTTTTTTAGCTAAACCTACTCTTATTGATGAAAAATGAAGCTTTGTTGGTTTGTCAGTTTTATTTCGAAATAAAAATTTGTACAAATGAGTTGTTTTCTTAACAATGCCTAATAATTCAAGAAAAATAAATAAATGTGCAAATAAAAATATTTCCTTAAAAACATTCAAAAAATAGATACCACAAGAATCATCAACTGAAATGCAAATACCTGTCTACAATATATTTAATTATGTACTTCAATCATCCAACTAAAGTACATGCCACAAACAAAGTATCAGCATGTATAGCAATAGACTGACATTTTTTGTTTCCAAAAAAAAAAAAAAATTTCCCCCAAATATTAACATGCCATACCACTAGCACCAGAATGTATACCACCCACCAGACATATACTTGTCTGTTTCCAAACAAAATAAAGTTTTTCAACAAAATATTAAGGTGTCATCATTCTAATTAAAGTTGTCAAAAACTATCTAAAAAACTAAACTACTATTAGTAAAAGTAATATACTTCATGATTGAAACAGTGAGTTGGAACCTATCTGGAAACAATTATCAACAATATTTCTTGATAAACCCACATGATGCTGAGAATTGTTATGATCAACTGATAGAGCCCCAATATGAGTATGTGTGCTGCATTAAAAAATATAGCATGTAAGTCAATTAATGCAATCTAAAAATAATGTAATGAACCCAAATAACCAAATTATTTATATTACTTGATCCCTGTTGCATCATCAATTGATTTGTCTTTAGATGCAATTGATTTACTTTTGGAAGTACATCCTTGTGTCTGACATAATAATCACAATTTTAATTAAGCATTAATATAAATGAAAATAATAAAGAATGATAATATATTAGCTTTAAATTACCTTTTTGCTAGGACAAGTCCTGTCGTTATGTCCAAGGGCTTTACATGACTGGCAACGGTTAGCAAAATGCTTTTTTGGTGCTAGTGGCTCATCCGACCCTCTTCTTCTTGATTTCTTTGGTCTGTCAGCTTTAGTACGTTTCTTTGGAGGCTCCACCGATACATTTTTGTAATCAGGTTGCCTTGAATCATTAGGAATTAGGTTAATGGACCCACTGTAGGTAATCATCATAGCTTCCTTTAAGTAATACCAGTGCACATGATCATGTGCAAACACTCTTTTGTAGTTGAAAACAACAATTGCATGGCGACAGGGCAACCTACTAATCTACCACTCCCCACAATCACAATACATATCACTTGTGTTGATTAGAAATTTCTTTCCCCTTCTATTAACCGTTTCATACCATACTCCCTTCCCATGAATCACTTGCAACTTTCTTGCATGTTTTTTATTATCGACCAATTTATTCCTTGCATATGGTGTTATGAAGTCAACCATCTTTTCCACCGAATCGACCTTCTCATATAATCTTACTATTATCTTCCTTCTCAAATGGTCCAATAAGGTCAAGATCGGTCTGTCTCTTTCATCCTTAATCCAACTATTGAAACATTCTGACATGTTGTTGGTGATGTGGTCTAACTTGATGTGAGGGTCAAAACAATTCATTGCCCATTTGTTGACGGACTTTAGCCAAACATAAACGTCAACCGAGTCCTCCTTTATGGACTCCATTGCTTCATGAAACCCAGCGGCATTACCAACCCTTGCCGCCTTCCATAAATTGCCATTCATGTTTAAATTTTTGAAAGTTGACTTGAAATTTAAAAACATATATCGAAAGTAGTACCTAATATACAAATGAAAGTATATGTCAAGACAACTTCAAATTTATAATAAAAGAAGGAAAAAAAATGGAGCTTATGATAGTGCAAAATATTTTATTATCCCTTGATCATCACTCTCTTCTTAAGGTTTCAGTTATGAAACCACAAATTTGATTCAATTATGGACTTCTTTGCACTTTAAGTTTCATACCATATGAAACTTAGAAGAGCAGTCGGCATGCAATAGGACTGAAATCAGTGATCTAATTGCAACTTTACAACAATAACACTGAAGAGCTAAATACTGCATCATTATAGATGATTTTGAGCAGAACTTGAATAGTCAATAAACACCACTAATCAGAAATATTGTATCTTTATATTTCATCTCTAGTGTAAGAACTAAGTTCAGTAAATGTACATTGGATTAAAATGTAATAATTTAACTAATAAAATAAATAGTAATAATGAAGTGCTACTATTAATTAAATTGCACCACCACTAATCAAAAATAAGAAACACCAAGCTTTCAATTCTCTACTTCTACAGAAGAGAAGGTGAAGTACAATCACTAGTAAAGGTAGGAATAACAAAGAACAAGTTACTCACTTTTGCTCACATCTGAAAACAACGAGAAAACTATAAAAAAAAAAAATAAGCTGCAGTCAAGGAAAATTACATTTTACTTTCTCAACTGAAAAATCAAAGTTGTCATTTATGTGACTATTTAAAAAGAGTATTTATTGTTTTGTTTAAGAAATTGACAACATATAGAAAATCTTAAAGGCTGGAGAAAAAAGCACCATGATTATTCGAACAACAAGTACATATTGGAACATACAGCAAAAAAAAAAAAAAAAATAACAGTACGCAACAAATACATACCAACAACAACAATACGCAGTTTATAGATGAAAACGAATAGCCAAAAAAAAAATTTTAGATACTAAAACTGAAAAAAAAAAATCATGCAAATCGAAAATGAACAGAAAAAATATATATATATATATATATATATATATATATATTCATGCAATACAAACTTAACTTGACAAACACTGTACCATCAGCATGCAAAACCCCAAAGAATAAATAAAATAAAAAATCAATTTTTTTTCACATTATAGACAAACCCTAACTCCAAATACTTCTTCAAAAGAAATGAGACTTGAAAATAAAATTTTCACCAACAATCCACCATACCATGCAAAACCACAAAAAAAAAATTCAAAAAAAAAAAGTTGGAATTGTGTTCGAAGTCGGATTCGTCCACCATACCTGGTCGGGTTCGTCCTCCTCCTTCGTCATCACGCTTCGTCGCCGTCGGAGATACAGTTGTTCGTCGTTCTCCTCGTTTGTCGGTCGGGTTTTGCTTCTTTGTTGGGTTTCGCTTCATTCGTCTAGATTACAATCGGATTTCACTTCGTTCGTCATCGGGGTTCGTCAATGAGATAAGCGAACTGTATGGCTGGAGTTGGTAGTGCTCAGAGGAACAACAATGGCAATGTGGAGGCCGGTGTGGGTCTAAAAGTGAAAGGGCGTGGGTATAGTGTGGGGGGCTATTGACTTTGTTTGAAAGTAAATTTGTAATGAATGGATACGGTTAACTTAGGGATTTAGTGGGTATATTTTAATTTTTATCTAATATCTATTATATTAAAATACTAAAATAACCCTTACCCCTTTAACTTTTAATAATGGTAGGTTAAAAGAATGATTATTTTAATTGATTTTAAAAGAGTTAGGGACATAAGAACTAAAAAGTAAAATGTCAGTTAAAAAATAATATTTTATAAAAAATTAGGGATAAAATAATTTTTACACTTTCAAAAGCCATACAAAGTTGACCAATTTGGCGTGTGTGACCTTCACCTTCTAACAATCAACACGATAATAAATTAAATATTATTTTAGGGAAAATTTTATTTCGTGAATCTCAACAGGACAAATATAATTAAATGTACAATAAGAGAAAAAAGTTGACCAATCTCTATCTAAAAATTGGTAATTTAATTAAATACTTAATTCAAAAAATCATATACTAAGAAAAAATCAAAATTTGGAAATTTCGTTGGGTTAGTTATGGACTTTGTGGAGCCCGTCAAGTTAATGGGTCCTACGTACGGCAACATGTCCTCATCGGATGGTGATAAATCTGATGGTTTCCCTAAGGTTTTTGGACAGTCATGGTTAGGGTCGGTTGGGAAAGAGATTTTTTTTTTAATTTTTTTTAAAAGGAGAAAAACATAACAAGGAGTTCAAGAAACTACGGAAATGTTGGAACAATCCATCACTAAATTAAATAAAATTAATAATATAAAAAAATATAGAACCGAAATTAATATATAAAAATAAATAAATACTGACTTGTATTTGTACTAAAAATTATAATTAAGGGTTGAACACGAATGAAGACTGCCCCTAAGATTTAACTATTAATTATTCTGTGATGAAGTAACACAACCCAAAAGTCAGACAAACCTATAGAACAATTATTTTTTCTTTTTATTTTATAAGTAATTTAGACAGCAAAGTAGAGAAATACGATTAAAAATAAAAGTAAGTTTCATTTGCTTTGTTTGAACTGTATTTATAAAAAATAAAAAGGTGTTTTAAAATAATGCAACTCTATTCAAATAATACAACTCTCTATATGTGTCTTTAGAATTTTTATTTAAATTTAAATTCAAAATAATTAAAACAAAAAAAAATAATATATAGAAGATGCCAGTTGGGTCAAGGCCCTCACAGGCACATGCTCAACTCAAAGGGAGCCCGAGTCCAAGAACCTCAAGGCCCATATTTGATTATTATATTGTTGTGTATAGAGAGAGAGCTCTAACAAGGCCCACAAGCCTTGTTAGCCATTCAAATACCCAAGTCATTTTCTTACTTATATACACTATGAGGAATGTGTGTTTTTTAGATATGGGATTGAAGTTTTTAACTTTAAACCACATTACACTAACAAGGAAAATCAAAGGTTACGAAATCTGCCACACAAGATGGTTTATCCTCAACTCAGAAACAAGGTGTACTCACATCGACATCAAACTTAGTTAAGTCATGAGCTACCATATTACATTGAAGGGGCCGAAAAGCAAAACTTCTAATAGAAAGAGTTTGCGAAAGAAGTAAAATATCTGAGATAATGAGACCGAGTTTAGAAAACGGAGGAGTTTTAGCCTGGATAGAAGAAACCACAGAGGCTGCATCAGACTCTACACTAACTGGACCAACTCCCACCTCAGCAGTGAAATTAAGGCCTTCAAGAATTGCCAAACCTTCAGCACACTCAATAGAGAGCATCGAGTTGCAGCTCTTAGCTAAAGCAGCAACCACCTGCCCATTCCAATCTCTAATGACAACACCAATAACAATCTTCTTCTTCTTAACATCCAGGGCAGCATCCGAATTGAGTTTGAACTAACTCATGGAAGGCGCCTTCCATTCCAGCACACTCAAGGGCTTGGAAACCTTCTCAAACACAGAAGATGCACGGTAATCTGTAAGAAAAGATTTAGACCAAGGCACAATATCATCGGTTTTAAGCAACAAAGAAACATGGAAAGCTTTGTTCCTATAAAACCAAATCCTCCACCACACAATACATAGCTCCTCCAACTCAGAATCACGGAGCACCTCCTGGCTATGGTTTTGAAGAGATATAACTTTTTAAAAGCAGTTCTGGCTAGTTTTGAAAAAAAAAAAAAAAAATTTATTGAGTGTTTAGTAAGCTATATGGTTGAATTGAAAATATTAAATGATTAAAATGGACATCATAACAAAAGTAATTTATTTAATTTGTTAATGAAAATTGTATTTATATAAATTAAGTATATTTAAATATTTTTATTTTAGATCTAATATGAAAATAGATTTAATTACATTTATTAATTATCTTATAAAATTAATTATAAAACAAACTTTTAGGTAACAAAATAAATACTAGTAAGATTTTTAATAATTTTTTAAATATTGAAGATAAAAAAAATTGGTATGGTTTAAGTTTTTATTTTTTATTTTTTATTTTTTTTGGACTGAAAAATATTGAAGATAAAAAATATTAATAATTGTTTTATAATTTTTAATGTTACGATTTTTTTGTAATTTTAATATAGGATGAGGGATAATTTGGTAAAAATTTATTAAAAGTTATGATCAACTTCTCGCTTAAACTAGAAACTGAAATTGGATTGGTCCATCTTTATTTTTAACTGTAACTTTTATCTATATTCTCCAATAAGCCGCTTCCAGAAGGTTTACCAAATAGGTTTTTGGACTATAACCTGTTGGAAAAACTAAAAGCGCTTCTAAATAAGAACAAATTACAATAAAATACTCTGACGTTTGATCATATTGCAATAAAATCACGAGTTTAGCCTTAATTACATATTAGTACCCTACTATTAGTTGACTCAGTTAAAACTAACCGTTTGACTATGATTTATATGTGAAATAACATAACTACCCCTGATTTAAAAATAAAAAAAATTAATATTTAATATTAAAACAAAAAAGAAAAAAAATAATTTTTTAAAAAATCTCCACCGTCCATCAAAATTAGTGGAGGGTGGAGATCTAATCTCATTTGTAGTCTTGAAATTATCTAATAATGGAAATAACAACTTTAGTCGCATCTCTATATCTGGGTTACTTCTATGTTTTTACTACTGCTTTTAGGTAACCCTCTTAACCACTAAGAGATTTATTCAAGGAATACCGTGAGCTCCTTATTACTTTAATTGAGATAATGAAAAATTATTTCATTTTTTTTAGTTGGAAATTTAGGTGGCGAAAAAAATGATCCCTAGAGTCGATACAAAGAGGAATGGATAAACCTACACTTCCATAAATATAAATTTGATCAATTCTGATCTGGAAGTCAATCCAACAAAACTGAAAAGTGAAGTAGGTGGGCCTGGGCCAAGAAAAACAATATATTTTGGGCCCAAAGACATGAGATGTGTAAAGAAGTAACAAAGTTTGGGCAATTGTGTCATTTGATTTGAAGGAAAAGGGGACACGTGGGTAGCTCTTATCCATTACTCCTAGGTAGGTCTATAGAAGATGTTGTTAATGTTGATGCTATGCTAATTGGTCAATACCAATGGTAGGTAGGTATGCTTAACCAAAAATTAAAAATGATAAGGACGTAACATGTTTAATGCGTGGAATATGGTTGTTTATGAAGTTTATGTTACCGTTTTTGAGAAGGTAGCATCACATGGTGTGCACATGGGTATTCCAGTGGAATAAGATTATAGTTATAACCATAACAATTTCCTTGGACAATGTAATCAACCTCTTTCACAAATCACAACCCCTGTAACAGAGGTTTGTCCAGCAATTGGCCTCACGATTTACATCTACAGGTGTAAGTGTAAGCAATGAAGTATATGGGTCCAGCTCAGCCCATTCTTCTGAAAAAAAAAAAAAAAAATAGTTTTACTATTTATATATATTTTTTATAATATTTTTAATAAGAGTTCAATATCATGTTAACCCATAAAAATTTTTACATTACTTTTACTAAAATCTAATATATCAATTTAGTTGCACATTCACTCATAACTCAAGTGTACTTCCCTTCCATGTCAGTGGTGAGAATTCAATTCTCATCATGTACATTTACCAACATATGTGGATAGTTTTGTCCCTTATTGTAAAAGTAAATATCTCCCATTATGAGAGTAAATATCCGAACCACATATTTAATAATTGATCTCGATAAGATCTGATAATTATTAATCTTATAATTGTACCTCTTCAATAAATATAAATATATATATATATATATATATCAACTTTTCGAAAAAAAAAAAAAAATTGGTTTTGTTTTGGTGAGAGCCCAATAAGCCCAAACTTAAACTAAAGTCCAATTCCTCCGCTAACAACAGTCAACGACCTCTTTTCCCCTTATTTTCCTAGAGCAACTGTGAGTCTCTTTTCTTTTTTCCACTTTCTTAAATTACAAACCCTAACTTCTCACTCATCTTATCTCTTGGAACTTGAAATATCGTTTCTCTCGTTATTTAAAGGTAATTACTTTTAATTTCATTCTGATTTTTTTTACTTATCTAGAATATATTTGATTTTAGATTTTGTATTTTGTGATTGAAACTTAAATTTCTATTTTAAGATAGAAATTTAAGTTTTATACTATAATATAGTCATCTTTTAGAAGAAAAATGTTAGGAAATCTAAGTACTATTGTACTTTGTGAATTTAAGAAATATGTATATTAAAAAATATTATTATGTAGTCCCCTAGTGGCTCACCCCATTATTTAGAAATTTTGCTATTTTTTTATTATCTTATTATTTAAAATATTAGATGCATTGTAAATTATAATATGTTGAGAATCGTGTATTTTTATTCTATAGAAGTTGAATCTTAAATAATTAATTTTCCTGACACTTACATGTATATATACTTTATAACTCAATATAACTATAATTTATGTTTAAATTATATTTTAGACATAAAAATATCAATATATTATATAAAATAAGTATATAGTGTTATGAGGTTTTGTGAACAGTTTTTTATTTTGGTGATTTGATTTGTAGACAACTTGTGGCAGTTTGTTGCAAGTGAAAGTTGTAATTTTTATTTTACATTGAATTATTAATTATGAAATGATCATGGTCATTATTTTTTATTCTAGTAATAATGTGTTGAAGTTTATTCAATTTGTTTTTTTTTTTTTGTAAATTTGTGATTTTTTATTCGACTTAAGAGTCAAATTTTTATAACAAACTTATTCTTTCTTTTAAGAATATTTATATCATATATATATATATATACATATATTTTTATCATAGGTCATAAAGTCCGATCATCATCATATTTTAAATCAATTAAACTACAAAGTATACATTTCTTTTTTAATAAAAGTGGAGACCAATCATCAAGGGATGCACAAATTAGTAGAAAAAGTATTGATGAGCCACATTATTCTAAATTTTAAAGGGTTAAATTTGAAAAAGTTAATGTTTCTTTTGAATACAACCCGAGATAGTGAAAACCGATATGGATATATGATGTTAATAACTAAGATGAGATTCAAAAATCATATATTGACATGGGTCATACCAACCAAAGTTAGATGAGTGTAAGAGGACAAATAATGGAAACCAAAATTGACGATTTCAACATGCATGATTTACTAACTTCCCTTGGCTAGAGTATTCAATTCCAAAAGATAAAGTTTTTTATTTCCCATGCTTTCTTGTTTATAGTAACTCGTCAAGATTTCCGGTATTTACTGTTGATGGGTTTAAATAATTAGAAAAGGGTTAATTGTGGAGACCATGATATTTTTATTCATCATGAAGGAAAAAAAGAATTTGATTCACCACATGGTGCTAATAAGCGTAAATGAGAAAATTTGAAAGATCAATTTCGACATATTGATAATATGATAAAAGTAGGTTGACAATAAATCTTAGAGAATCATTTCTCAAAACTTCAATAGAGACCATTAAATGGCTTGCAAAGCAAACATATGCATTTCAAGGTCATAATAAATCAAGTACCTTATTTAATCATGAAAATTTTCTTTAAATGATAAACAAATTGGCAATAATGAAAAAGATATTGTCAAAGTTTATTTAATATTTAGACAATACTCCAGAAAATTTCAATTATACATCCGTGGACATTCAAAAGAAGATCTTAAAAATTCTTGAGCAAATGACTATTATTATAAGATTTGTTGATTGTCATTGAATCATTTGAGAGCGTTTCTTTAATGTTATTGGAGTTGATGATAATACAACTTTAACACAATATGATTTTCATATTGCAACTATGAGAGGTTAAGAGTACGCTGGTGCTAGCAATATGCGCGGTACTTAGAATACATTACAAGCATTGTTTTTCGATGATTATTCATGCGTTTATTATATATATTGCTTTGCATATCGATTGCAATTAACATAGGTTGCGGCTTCTAAAGATGTGCATGATGTGTGTTTTTTTTTTCTTCTCAAAGTTGAACTCATAATCAATTTTATTGGTGTTTCACCAAAACGCCATTAAGAATTAAAATTTTCTTTAGAAATTGAAACTTCAGATATACTAACTTTAGGAGAACTTAAGATTAGTACATGGACTAATTAAATTTGTACCTTAATATGACCTAGAGGAATAAGATGGAGCTCTCACTATTGTCCAATTAATAGGTTGATTGATATGTTTAGTGCACCATATAAAGTTGTTAAAAACGCAATGAACCATCCACTAAACCCAATCAACAAATTAGACGATAGAAGTGCAGCTGCATAGACGAGAAGGCCAGAACGTAACAAGATGCCCGTTGGCGGTGAAAGTTAAATGCTACTGAGAAAAAATGTTACATGCAGTCAGAGCGAAACTTACATGTCAATCATAGCGAAAGTTAAATGTGAGTTAAAATCTAAGTGCCTGTCAAAATCAATATTACATACCAGTCAAAACATTATTACATGCCAGTCAAAGTTACATGTCATTCAAAGTTACATGTTAGTGCAAAATTATATGCCATTCAAATTTACATGCCAATCCAAGTTACATGCCAGTCAAGTCCAAATAAATTCGAATTTACTAACCTTCTGCAGAAAATGGTGCGAATAACCCCTAAGTGCGACGAGCAAGTCGCTACCACGACGAACCAAATTGCAACAAACCAAGGGTGTGCTTGGTAGCGTCGAACTCAGGCTCAAGCTTCGAACGACACGAGGAACACTCGAAACATCGGCGGCTTCGAACTGCGGCTTCCAACGGCCTGAGGACCACTAGAAACGATGGTGCCTTCAACGCCTTCGAATGTTAGCAGCTTTGGTGCTTTCGAACCCAGACGTCGACTGCAATTTTGGCACCTCGGCTACTTTTGTTTATTCAAATTTTCCTTTTTATTTTGCTAGTTTACTTTTGCTTAGAAACTAATTTTAAGTAAATATTGTAAATTAGATGAGAAATTAAATTAATTTAAATTTTGATAAACATTTTCCATCAACCCTTCGGATAAGCTATTTTACATGTATGAATGAAAAGAAACCGATATTATAAATTATGTCCAATATTTTTCAAATAATTATTGTGGCACTTATTTATCCACTTGTGCCTTTGCGAATAATTCAATTTTTTTTATCAAGACATGCCAAACAATATGTTTGAATGTAAATAAATTCTTCCTTATATGAATCTTTTATTTTGCTTATCGGACTTTGATCTCCAACTTTAGGATTTGGAGACTGTAGTGGAATTTTATTTTATAACCAATTTCCCCTATCATTAATTTATGTTAACTTTATAAGTAAAATTATTTATTTACTCTTTTAGAAATAAAAAAAAAGAGATATTATCTAAACCACTTAGTTTCATTTATGGTCAAAATAACTCCTATAATTTCAGTATATAATAAATCTCCCTTCTACCATTAATTTATGTTAACTTTATAAATAAAATTACTTATTTACCCTTTGAAAAAAAAAATTAGTGGATCTCCATATCCACATGGACAGTGCAGATAACGAAGGGAATTTTTTTTTTAAAAAAAATGGCCTAAAATGTAAAACAATTAAAAAAACTAAAAACATATAAATTTAAGATGGAAGGTGGAGATTATAACAAATAAAATAAAATAATTTTTTTTAAAAAATATTATGGAGATTCCATCTGGGATCTCCACAATATTTTATTTAATTTTTTTTTATTATAATCTTCAATGTCTATCTCTGAGATGGATGGTGAAAATTCATCTTTTTAATCTTTTTTATTTATAATCTTCACTGTCTATCTATGGCGATGAATCATAGATGGATGATGGAGATCCATCTTTTTATTTTTAGTTTTTTTAATATTTTATATTTGATCTCTACCGTCCATCATATGATGAATGGTAGAGATCCATTGATGTTATAATTTTTAATTTAATATTTGTAGGCATTACCTATATCCATTAGTATCTTAAAATTTTTAAAACAAAAGTTAACGATCAAGATTATTTTAGAAATTAATATTAGGGGTGGGCGTCGGTTGGTTCTGTTCGGTTTTGGTATGAACCAATAATAACCTACAATTGATCGGTTTTTGAAAAAGTGAACAGAACCAACCAAAAATTTTCAAGTAAACCGCACCAGCCGAAACTGAATTAGATTGGTTTGATCAGTTTACAACAACCTATTTTACCCAATAATATCGCGCGCGTGTGTATATAACGCAATTAAAAGCATGTAAATAATATATATATATATATCCAATATTAATTAAGAATTTATGCTGTTACAAAATAATAATGGAAAAAAAATTAAATGATTTTTCAAGAAAAATTGATCTAAAATAAAAAGGGAAAAAAATAAAAATAAATCAACCCCATTACGAATTCACATTAGCTATTTATCAATTTGGATCAACAATATTAGAAAAAAGAAAAAAAGAATTAAGATAGTTAGGGTTTTGCAGAAGAGATTTGAGACTTGACAGATGAATTCACTTGAGATGAGACTAAGAGTTAACAGAGGCGGGCCTTATGAAGTAATTAGGGAAAAGTGAATTTAGGGTTTATATATATATATATATATATATATTCAGTTTAGTTGGTTCGGTTTACAATTTTGGGGTTTCGAACTGAAAACCAAACTGCCAATTTCGATTTTAAAAAATCAAACCAAATCGAATCAATTGAAAGGTGTAAACCGATCCAAAATCAGTTGGACCTGTTTGGTTCATCGGGTCGGTTCGGTTTTTTGGTTTATTGCCCATCCCCAATTAAAACTGACAATAATGAGGAAATTGATTATAAAATAAAATAATAGGGGTATTTGGTCATAAATAAAACTACGGGGTGATTTTTATCTAATATACCAAACTATAAAGGAAATTTTAATAATATCCCTTAAAATAATGTTAAACTATCCAAATTACTTATTTAGTTTTTTTTTTGAAGGATTTATTTTTTTGAAAAAGGAGAAAAATATATTAGAACCAACGAACAATACAACTATTCTAGCATATCCGATAGAATATACGACTCCACACAAGGAGGAAAATTATCAATTAAAAAATAATTATTATAAAAAATTAAAACTAATTTTGCTAACCCATGAGCAACCCAATTAAACTTTCTAAACCAAAAGAATACAGAACAATTGGGGCAGCGAATCAACAAGCTTTAGATATCCAGAACAATCAGACCAATCTCCGAGCAGGACACCTTTTGTCCATTAATAAGCTCAACAATACTATTAGTATTAGACTCCACAATGTAAAGGTTAGTACCCAAATCAAAAGCAAATTGTAACCCCCTCAGCACTGCTATTACTTCGGCCACCTGAGGAGAGAAGCAGCTTGTAAACCGCTATCAAGAATATCCTAAAATCTCACGAAGAACTAGACCAACACCAATCACTGAGTTATCCATGTCCAAGGCCACATCGACATTGAGCTTAACAAGAGCGACTAAAGGAGGCTGCCATTTAATTGACTGAGAATGAGCAACAAGAGGGCGATAAGAAGAAGAGTTAGCTTGCTAGAAATCCTAGAGAAAAAGATCAGACCATTTCACCACCTCTTCTACACTTGCAAACCACCATGCAACACTCTAATTCGACGAAACCAAACGCGCCAAACTAGAACATAAAGAAACTCAACATGCTCACACCAAAGATGAGTTCTACACAATAGAATCAAATCAAAGAAAGAAATATTGCCAGGCGAAGGGAGGCTATACAAAAAATCACAACCTCGGTGGATAGATTTGAGGGAGAAGCAGCCTCATAATGCATGTATAGTAGTTTCAGGAAAGCACCCACACATTCCACAATTAACATCCACTGAAATATTTTTTCGAGCAAGATTACAATTAGTGGGAATCCAATTTTTGCAAGCTCTCCACACAAACAACATGATTTTTAGAGGTAGATTTAGTCGCCAAAGGAATTTCCACCATGACTCGGCACAAGAAAGGCCAGAACCACCACTCTCCGAAGCGAGGGAAATGCCTAACCAATATCTACTTTTAACTGAATAAACTCTAAGCTTATCAAAGTGCCAACAAACAGAGTCTTCAATCCGCAACGATGAGGTGGGAATGCTTAGGATAGTATTCGCGTTCAAATCCAAAAAAAATCTCGAATTAGAGGTTCATTCCAACCACCCGAAGGTAACTTCAATTGACTTACCAAAGTAAGATCGTTATAGACCAACCTAGAGATAACTTTAAAAGTGGATAGACGAGGAATCCAACGGTCTTCATAGATAAGAATAGAGTCACCATGCCCGACTCTCTCTGAATCCCCTAGTTAAGCAACTATCTTCCCCAGAGTAAGCTCTTCCAAAAAAAAGAGTTAGAGAATTTACAGGACGCTTGAAAGAAATCTAAATTAGGGAAATAGCAACCCTTAAGAATGCGAGATACTTGAGAGGTTGGATTCGCAGTATACGTCAACCTTGCTTAGCTAACATAACTTTATTAAACAAATGCACGTCCCGAAAACCCAAACCCTCATTGAGCTTATTTTTACAAAGTTTCTCCCAAGATCCCCAATGAATTTTTCTATGGCTTCCATCATTCCCCCAC
This sequence comes from Xanthoceras sorbifolium, assembly GCA_003430845.1. Lineage (NCBI taxonomy): Eukaryota > Viridiplantae > Streptophyta > Magnoliopsida > Sapindales > Sapindaceae > Xanthoceras > Xanthoceras sorbifolium. The sequence continues at coordinate 15,670,250 of CM010612.1, forward strand.
CAAAATCTATCATAAAGACTATGAATCTCACAAATCAAAGATTTAAGTAATTTGAAGAGATTCATATTATAAACCGGGATTGACTGAACCACTGCCTTAATCAGAACCTCTCGACCACCTATAGAAAACGTTTCCCACTCCAACCTTACAGTCTTGCCCAAATATGATCCTTAATGCTTCTGAAAATACCTAATTTATTATTCTCCACAAAACTTGGCAGGCCCAAATATCTCTCATGGCAATCAACCAACTGAACTCCCATCGTCGAAGCTAATCCAATAGCCTTTTGGTGTAAAGTCTGTTTGCTGTAATACATAGCGGATTTATTAAAATCGATAAGTTGGCTTGCGGCTCTCAAATACTTACCCAAAATATCCTTCAAGTTCTCACACTCCACAAGCGTCGCACAACTAAAGATCATGCTATCATCTGCAAAGAAAAGATGTGTAATCTTCGGACCTGAACGATTACACTTAAAACCTGCCATCGTTCCAGAGATCTCTGCCTGATTAAACAATGTTGATAACCGTTTCGTACAAATAAAAAATAAATAAGGAGACAACAAATCGCCTTGGCGAAGGCCACGAGACGGACAGACATCACCACAAGGTATACCATTCAAAAGAAAAGAATACGAAATAGAGCGAACACACATCATAATTTTCTGAATCCAACAATCCAAAAAACCAAGGCAAGTCATCATACCTTCCAAAAAATCTCATTCCACCCGATTGTAGACTTTGGACTTATCTAACTGTTGAGATTTATGCCCTAAAGCTTATAAATGTAAATGCAATTAGACATAAATAAAAGTAAGAGTTTTATTATTCAAATAAAAGTGTTTTTATTTATATTCATATATTTATATATTGTGCTTACAACATTCAGGATTTCATGATGTAATCTCAAAATGAGTATATAAATGTCATATACAGAATGATTCATTTTGAGACATGCAATCTAAAGAGTCCGTAGAGAGCAATATAAAGCTAGGTACTTCGTTTGTGGTTGATCTACTAATACGGTCCATTTTGTAATGTACAGTGAGTGGTTTTATCCTTGGCTGCTTATATAGTTGACATGAGAATGGAAGCACCTTATATGATGAGATTATATAAGATTGGGCCACGATTTATATGAATCTCTCACCAAGATCCGTTAGTAGATGATATTCATATATATCGATAAATGTTGGCTGTATATAGGTGATCTTAATCCTACGTGTCATATTGACTCATTCAGGTTTTAAATCGTGGCTTTTGAAATACCATGAGTGAGGTCGATGTGATATTCTCAATCAATACCTTTATATCTTAGAGTTGTGGTTTGGCTTGCGACTGAGAAGGTTTGAACACAATAGTTGAATCCACTTCTTCTTATAAAAATTAGATAAGTAATTCCCTTAAGGGTTGATTCGGGACTTGAACAATTATGAGCACTCTCATTCTTCCATAAAGGGAGATAAGATTTAATTATTCATTAGAGAATTAACAGTGCTTAATGGAAAAAATATAATTAGAGGGGTATAACGGACATTATGACTCAGCTCTAATTATAAACTACTTTTGAAAGATCATATTGTATGTAATAGCTGTATCGATGGATACTAAGACTTCATATTATAAAATATCTGCAGTTTTGATAGTTCAGCCTCGGTTTTTTAGTGGAATAAATTAGAAGTTAATAATCATGAAATATTAATTACAGAGTTTTAATTAATATTGTTAAGTATTATTAGAGCTCAAAACTGTAGGTTCATTAGGTCCCATTGCTAACCCTTATGATTAATGGTAACGAGGGTCACGGTTAATTAATTTGATAGTCCAATTAATTGTATTATAAAAGTGACAAAATTTAATTAAGAGAATTAATTAAATAATTTGATTATTTAATTGATGAATTTATAATTAAATAAATATTAATAATTGTTATTAATATTATTAATTATTTAAAAGGAGGTTGTAAGTTCGAACCATGACTAAGACAAAAGGAATAAAATAATAAAGATTATTTTAAGTCCTAAAGGTTAAGGGTTCAAACTCTAGAGATGACCAATATTAAATAGGGTTTAGAATCCTATTTGCCTTGGTCAAATAAAACCCTAGAGCCCTGATATATAGGATAATATATCAGGATCAAAAGAACTAACCTAATATAGAAAAGAGAGGCAAGGTGCGGCAACCAAAGAGAGAAAAGAAAAAAAAATTATTTTCTTGTGTAGGTCGGCCGGCCATGAAAAGAAGGCAATGAGTTGTCTTCTCTGCTTTTCTACAACCTCCATCTTTGCATCCGTGAAGTATCCATACACGCGTTGTCAGAGAGCGAGTCATAGGTCGAAATATTTGGTGGTGAATCAAGAAGTTAAAGAATCAAGAAAAGCAACAAAGGTAATTGTAGTTAATTATTCTATTCACGTATAACACGTTCGTTTTGAAAAGCGTTTTCAACAAAAGGAAAAATTTTAAAATCTATTTCCGCTACATTTTATTCGAAAAAGATACTTTTCCCTTCACTAACTATGCTGCTAAGTACCCCTTTTTACCTTTAACCTTCCGTTTCAAAGCATGAATGCATTCACACCCGATAATTTCATTATCCGTTATAACTTGACCGGAATAAACGCGCTTTGAGAACTTGAAATTACCACATCCATAACCTCGCGAAGACGATTAGTTAAAACTTTCGACACTACTTTTAAAAATAACATAACACAAACTGATAGGGTGAAAATTTGAAAGTTTCAAAACACCCCCGAATTTTCGAAAGTTTCGAAGCACCCCTAATATTCGGAATCAAGGTCACTAAAGCCTTGTTAATTAAATCTAGCGGTTCACATATATTCAGGCACCCCAAGCACGCCCCCACCAAGCTGTCCCCCACAACATCCCAATTCTATTGAAAAAAAGCCGCCGGAAGGCCATCAAAACCCGGTACCTTTGTTGGCGACATAACGAACAAAACCTTTTTCAATTCCATAGCAGAGAACGGGGAGTCAAGGAATCAACTTTGAGCAGCACTTAACCGTTTTTCTACACAGTCTAGCACCGCCCGACAGTCCTCTCTAGCACCATTAGAAGATTGGAAAAGAAAAGAAAAATAATTAATAATAATATGTTGTACCTCCTCCTTAGAACTTTGCCACACACCATCATCGAAAAGACCAGCAATCATATTGGTAGATCGACGAGCTGAAGCTTTGGAGTGGAAATACTTTGTATTACGGTCACCGCATCGCAGCCAGTTCACCCTAGAGTGCTGCTGCCAAAACTTCTCTTCATTCTTCATCAGCTGATCAAGCTCCTTCTCTAGCTCTCTAATGCGAATACAAGATGAGGGATCCGTGGCAGCAGATAACACATCCAGCTCCCGCCTCAATCGTTTAATTGATGCATGATGTTGGCCACGTTGTTGTTGATACCATACTGTCAAATGAGAAGAGCAAGAATGAATACTTTTCAACACCCCTGACCAACCTGCACCCGAGCACCCCCCAATTGTTGTTAATAATATTTTTGCAGTCTGTTGAGTCGGCACGACAAGTCTCGAAGTGGAATCGACGCCCATTCTTGTTAGCAACCAGATATGAGGGATTATAGTCTGCATTAACTTTCAAGAGAATTGGTCTATGATCCAATCGAATGATTTATTTTAAACTATCCAAATTATTTATTTAAATTCATGTCCTAATTTTATGGCACATGGCCTTGTATAACCTATAACATGATAAATAATTAATTTTTTTTTTTTTAAGGATACAATTACAAAATTAATAACTGGTGATACCTCTAAATGCGATAAGGGGAGAAAATTAAACCACACAGGCTGGTAAATACACACGGTAGGACTTGAACTCTCACCACTGAGATGGGAGAGAGGTGTACTAACTACTTGAACTATAAGTTGATGTGCACTTGAACTATAAGTTGATGTGCAACGTAGTGAATAATTAATTAGTTGTAATTCATCTACCACTTCAATTGGTTATAATTGGATAAATAATTTAGATAATATAACTTTATTCTTACAATTATTAGAATAATAACAAATAGAGATATTTGATTGGAATAATAACACACCACATATATGTATAAAAAAGGCAATTACTGCCTCTATAGGATTTAATCACGAAATAGTTTTTCCAAAAAAAAAAAAAAACACAGAAAAGAGCAATAATAACTTATTACAATGACAGGTATTATATGTAAGTATGCAGTTAAGTATAGGTTTTGATTGAATTTAATTAGCTACTGATAATCATCCCTCTTCCCTTCATGACATGCCTCTTCAAGCCAGGTATGTGCACATTTGTAATGTAATCTTTCCAATCTATGCTCCCAACATCAAATCCAAATTGCCTCTTCTCTTCTTCTGACATTATTTCCATTAATCTCTCTGTGTTGCTGTTATCAAATCTGCCAAATCAATTCCATTATTTCACAACAACAAAATGATGCACGTTTATAAGATTAGAGAATCAAGCAAGTAAATACGTTTTCGGTAAAAATATAAAGAACCCAAATTTTTAGAAATTTCAGTAAAAATATCGAAAATAGGATCAATATCAAAGATATTTAAGGACATTTTTTTATATAAGTCCTCCCAAAATATGAAAAACATCTGCATATTTCGGTCATGAAAATTTAATTTTCTTGTAGAGAATGCAACAATATAATGTACTAGCTTACCTTCCACCATAAAATGTGTATGGCTCGTATATTTTAGCCAAGTACTTTGCTTGCTCCACTGATTTTCTGCATATAATTTCAAGCTTCTGAGACAGTTTCCCATCTGAATTAGAGGCCATAGGCGATAACCCGCTTCGCTGAATGGCATCTCTCCAGAGTTGTGCAGAGAAATCGTCCATGGAGCTGAAGAGCTTCATTGATGGAACATGGACTGGCCTGCCCTTTGAGTCCAAATAGGGCGAGGAATTGTAGTGTTCTGAAATCAGTCTGGCGAGATCTTGGAAAAGTAATGGATTAACGACAGAGGAAGCGATTTGGTAGACATTAATGTCTGGTTTTTGAAGCGTTCCATGCCTTGCTACGGCTGCCAACGTTGCGTTAACAACCATGTCAGCTGGGACCTGCACCCATTCACGTTAAGAGAGCAGCAACTCTTCTTGGATCTAATAAGGCCGAATTTACCAGTTATTTGAATATTAAACTTGTAACATGTTCCTTTGTCTCATATACATGAATTAGACAACCTAGGCCTGCCCTAGCTACCCATTTCTATTACAAGATATCGGATAAGAAGACTTTTTACATTATAAATAATACCAAACCCCTCTCTACTGCTACCCATATCTCATTACAAGATATAAGATAAGAAGACTTTTTACATTAAATAATACACCCCTCTCTACTGACTATTGCTACCCATATCCTATTACAAGATATAGGATAAGAAAACTTTTTACATTAAATAATCCCAAACCCCTCTCTACTGTAATCTGAAGTCTGAACAGGATTTGAGCTCAAGACCTCTTACACAATATAAAAGGGCATAGTACCTACGTTGACATGTAGATTATAGCAAGTGATAAAAATTAGGGTTCATGGACAGTATTACTTGTTGGATAACAACTTCAACTTAAAATTTGATTAGTTTATCTTCTAACAACTATTAAAGGCAAACTCTCTCTTAGGATACACTTAATAGAAAGCTCAAAAAGATTATAGAAATTAGATGGTTATTACTTACTACATCAAGTATCCCATTTGGGTCTGCTAAAAACCCAGTGAGCTGCCCTTTCCCATAGTATAAAACTATTGGATCCATCATCCTGTATATATATAGAGAGAGAATTAATTGCAGGTTAATTAATTAGGATTGAATAATGTTAAGATATTTTAAAAGGAGAAGAATACCTGTTTCCTTCCATCCATCCAGGGAATGGCTCTTTGTAAGTGCTCTCAATAACACTAGGTCTCATTATCACCACTGGAATATCTCCTCTCATGCTTTCAATCACCATTTCTCCCATTGCCTTTGTAAACACATAAGTGTCCTGCCATCCATATTTTTTAGCCCTGAAAAATCATATATCTAAGTTTGAGTTAACATTTTATATACATTTTTTTACATGAAAGCATGCATAGAAGGAGTTTTAAGAAATCAAAGAAAAGAAGAGAGAAGAGAAGAGAAGAGAAGAGGGAGAATAAATATCCCATCACCTTTCTAAACCCAATTCTTTGAGGTTTTGAGCCACTTCAGTATCTACAGAGGCCTCTTTGGACTTGAAAGCCAGCTCTATTTCATTTTCAACATCTAGTGTTGGTATAAATGTTGATGAAGTTTTTGATGAGATGAAATTTTCCCTTGCTATGCTATCTCCCATGCTGAATGGTTTCTCACTAATTCTTCCCTGTCTTTGTCCATTTACGTATGCTGTTCTTGCATAAAACAACAAACAACTACATTTATATTTATCATCAACAGACACATATTAACATAATTCGATCTCATAAAAGTAGATTCATACTTGCCTGTTGAAACTTGGACAAAGAGCTTAAGTTTCTTGCACTTGTTTGCAAAGCTCATAATGTGGCAAGGACCTTTTGTGTTGATATCAATAGCAATATCATACCTGCAATTTCAAAGTAACACATATCACAATCAAAGTATTTAACTTAATTATTACTAATACAAAATATCATGAATAAAGGTGGGGCATAACCTTTCATCAAAGGTTGTATTAGCTGCAGAATTTACAATAACATCAACCTCTTTCACAATCACATCAGCAAATTCTCCTTCTAAACCAAGATTAGATTCACACACATTTCCTACCACAGGAACCAGTTTGCTTAACATGAATGCTTGGTAGGATTTTCCATACATTTGTCGGAGACAATTGAAGAGCTCTGCATTAATAATCTAACAAATACAACAATAAATTAAATGTAGATTCCAGGAAAACCAACTGATAAAACCCAGCAAACACAAAGAGAACCTTCTTTTTTTTTTTTTTCAAAAATAGAAAGTCTAGCTCGAAACTTGAAAATTTTTCAAATAACATACTTCTGTTTTTAATCTTTCCATTGCAGCTTCCTTATTTTTGGCCTTGATCAACAGATATATCTTTCCCACATCCGGCTCTGTGCGCAGTATCTTCTCTATCAGAACTGGATATTTTAACCCAAAAAGGACAAATTTTTAAATAATGATTAAGAAAACCTTTGCATGGCATACAAAAAAAAGACTAATAACGGTTTAAAGATTATGTTAATATGTGTCTAAAAGTACCTTAAAGTTAACGACGACTGTACCGGTAAGAATTTTATATGCAAAATATTCATTCAAAACATAGTAATTAATTAATCTGAGTATATTCAGTACCTCAAATGAATAAAATTTATGTTCTTATCGACCAAAGTCTCCTTAAATGTAAAATTCAAATAAAGAGATGATTATTAAAGGTACCTTTTGCTAGAAACCCAGTTGCCCCAGTAATGAAAAAGCCTTTTCCTCTAAGAAAGTTGACAATGCCTATACCATCTTGCACCTCCACTAAAGAGGTGGTGGCAGTTTCTCTGAACGGCACCAAATCCTTGACAACATTAATCTCAGCAGGGCTCTTGCCATTTTTTGGAGATAAAACCAAGTTTCCAGCATCCATCAAAGCTGCTGCTTTTTGATCCTTTTCAACAACTATTGATGATCTCTTCTTCAAAACTGAAGAAGCACCAGCAGAAGTACCTTTCTTGTTCCCACCACCACCACCAGCTTGGCAGTGCACTACACCACTAGTACTGCTTTTCCTCTTAAAAATGCACTTCTCACAATTCTCAACAAGGGTCACGAATTTATTATTTGGAGAAGAGACAGAGTTAAGGAACAGAGACCCCATTACTGACAAGAAAAAGAATATAGACAAGTTTTTAGAAGAAAGACAAAAAAAAAAAAAAAAAAGGGTTATGCAGGAAAAGGTTGGGCTAAAAACAAGTAAACTAACAGAAGTTAATAAATTAAGAGAAGGGTTTGGTTTGGATTGGTTTAAATAGAGATGGAGAGGGAAGTAAGTATGTAAAGAGAATTAGGTGTGCATTTTAATCAAGAAGAGAAGAGACTCTCTTTTTGCCACCCTCTTCACACTTCGCATCAACGGCCAAGATGGCGGGAGCCATAATCTTGCTTCTGCTTATTTGAATATTAATATCAAGTAATTATTTTTAAGCTAACTTTTTGTGGGAAGAAAGAGTGTGTTTTGTACAACTGGGAGGGGACTTCCGTTATAATTTGCATTAACCTCCTAAGTGTATCATTTGCTTTCTAATCAAACTTTTAACTCCATATTCTTAATGTAAAAAAGGGTGGCTTGAATTTTGAAGTTTGGCTTTGTCAAAAAGTTTTGGTTTGAATTTTTTTTTTTTTTTTTTTTTTCCACCGAAAGTTGTTTTGTCATCTTGCTCTCTCATTTGCCTATAAATAGGCTTGTATTCAGCACACATAGAACACACACAAGTGTGAGAGAATTGAGAGAAGGAAGGGAGATAAAAGAAAGAGAGAATTTTGTGAGAAAATTTTGGGGTGTGAAATATTGTAAGGGGTTTTGTGAGTTATCCTCTTGGGGTATTAGAGTGAGATCTCTAATTGTATACACACCATAAAATTTTCTGATATAGTGGAATTGCTCCTCCTGGTCCGTGGATGTAGGCTTGTTCTTAGCCGAACCACGTAAATTCTTGTGTCATTTATTTTTCTGCTATTTTAATTTTGTCGTCTATTTTATTACATGTACTATCTGATCCTGCTCCAAGCTTAACAAACTGGTATCAGAGCTTCCGGTCGTGTTCCAGGCTGCTAGAAAATTCTTAGTATGCTCTGTGGTTGCAGCATTGTCTGATCTTCCACATCAGAAAAGAATTATTCTTGAGATTTGCTGATTTTGTGCTGTGGTGTGGAAAGTACATGTCTAGGAAAAGTTCTGGCTAAGGAAAGACTTGGTACTTAAGCGTGTCCGTTGTGACCCACCTCTCTTTCCTGGGAACTTACATGGTGTACTGTTCACTACTACGTACACTCTTTAGTATACAGTGTTCGTGAATAGTGCATTGCCTAGTGGGCCCTACGCGGAATAGTACCACAGTGAATAGTGCACTGGTGAACAGTTGTGTTGGTGAATAGTGAATTGTCTGGTGGGCTCTACACGGTGAATAGTGCTACGGTGAATAGTGTGCTGTGGGCCCCACGGTGAATAGTGCCAACGGTGAATAGTACATCTATTTTGTTCCTATCCTTGTTAAAATTAAGGATGTCGACGGCAAAATTTGAAGTCGTGAAATTTGATCGAAAGATTAATTTCACTTTATGGCAAGTTCGGATGCGTGCTGTTCTTGTTCAAAGTGGAGTTCAGAAAGCTTTGAAAGGTGATAAACCAGCTGATATGAAAGATGCAGATTGGGAGGACATCGATGAAAAGGCCCGTTCCGCTATTCAGTTATCTCTCTCTGATGAAGTTTTACGTGAGGTCATTTCTGAAAAGACCACAAAGGCGTTGTGGGAGAAACTTGAATCTCTCTATTTGAAAAAGACCCTCACAAATAAACTTTACAAGAAGCAGTGTTTATATTCACTCCGCATGAGTGAAGGTACATCTCTTGGTTCTCATATTGATGAGTTTGAATATCTCATCATGGATTTGCAAAATCTTGATGTCAACATAGAAGACGAAGATCAGGCGCTGCTGTTGCTGTGTTCGCTACCTTCCTCATATAGACATTTTAGAGAAACTATGTTATATGGAAAAGACACAATTTCTCTGAAGGATGTCAAAACTGCTTTGGAGACTAAAGAGAAGATTGACCATGATATCACTGGGCAATCTTCTAATAGTCAGGCACAAGGTCTATATGCTAGAGGAAGACCTGAACAAAGGGGAAGACCACAAGATCGAGGCAAAAGCAGAGGAAAGTCAAAACACAGATCAAAATCTAGAGGTAGAGATGTCATATGCTGGTACTGTAAAGAACCAGGTCATGTTCGAAGTAAATGTGACAAGCTGCAAAAGAAAAGAGAAAATAAGGTCACTCCACAGAATGAAGAGACCGCCCAAGCTAGTGTTGCTGAAGAAAAAGCTGATGTTCTGTTCGTGATAGAAGACCGTTTCAATTCCAATAATGAATGGATTATGGATACTGGTTGCTCCTATCATATGTGTCCCAACCGAGATTGGTTTTCGACATATGAATCTATTGATGGAGGTATTGTTTTGATGGGAAATAATGCCCAATGCAAAACTGTTGGCATAGGAACAATTCGTATCCGAATGCACGATGGCATTGTGAGAACATTGTCTGATGTGAGACATGTTCCAGACCTAAAGAAGAATCTCATCTCTCTTGGCACTCTTGATTCAAATGGGTGCAAGTTTTCAGCTGAAGGTGGAGTACTAAGAGTTAGCAAAGGTGCATTGATCGTGATGAAGGCTAAGAAAGCTGGTAGCCTTTATATACTGCAAGGTTCCACTATTACAGGCTCTGCAGCTGTTTCAGAATCATCTATGCCTGATTCAGAGGTTACAAAATTATGGCATATGAGGCTCGGGCATATGAGTGAAAAAGGTCTAACTCTGCTAAGTAAGCGAGGACTTTTGTGTGGCCAAAGTACCGGTAAAATGGACTTCTGTGAGCACTGTGTGTTTGGAAAACAGAAGAGGCTAAGCTTTGGTACTGGAATTCATAGAACCAAAGGGACGTTGGATTATATTCACTCTGATCTATGGGGCCCATCGTCAGTTCCATCAAAAGGAGGAGCTCGATATTTATTGACCTTTATTGATGATTTTTCAAGAAAGGTCTGGGTGTTTTTCTTGAAGAACAAAAATGATGTTTTTGACACTTTCAAAAGTTGGAAAACTCTGATCGAGAAGCAGACGGGAAAGCAAATCAAAAGACTCCGAACTGACAATGGTTTGGAGTTCTGCAGTGGAGATTTTAATAGATTTTGCGAAGACGAGGGGATCGTTAGACATCATACAGTAGTCAAAACTCCTCAGCAGAATGGTGTTGCTGAACGCATGAATAGGACTCTTTTGGAAAGAGCCCGGTGTATGCTTTCAAATGCTGGACTGTCCAAAGACTTTTGGGCTGAAGCAATTTCCACAGCTTGTTTCTTGGTAAATCGCTCACCGTCTACAGCAATCGAGTTCAAGACTCCTGAAGAGGTATGGTCTGGTAAACCTGCTGATTATTCAAATTTGAGAATATTTGGATGCCCTGCATATATGCATGTTAGTGAAGGGAAACTAGAACCAAGGGCAAAGAAATGTATTTTTCTTGGTTATGCATCTGGGGTCAAAGGATATAGATTGTGGTGTTTAGATCATAAATCACCCAAATTTGTTATTAGTAGAGATGTTACTTTTGATGAATCTGCTCTACTAACGTCGAAAAAGGAGTCTCCAGTTTCTTCTGATACAGATAAGATAGATGGTGCATCGAAGCAGGTGGAGCTTGAAGTTCCGTGTTCACCATTGATGCCTCAAAATCCTAATATTTTAGAATCTCAATCAGAAGAGGAGATTGATGTTGAAGATGTGCCTCAAGAGGAAAGTCATAGCATTGCTGAAAATAGACCACGAAGAGAAATAAGACCACCACAAAGATACACAGACTTTGTTGCATATGCTTTAACCATTGGAGAAGAGACAGACTCTGTTGGAGAACCTGTCACATATACTGATGCTATTTCTTCTGTTGATTCTGCAAAATGGTTAATTTCTATGCAGGAAGAAATTGAATCACTTCACAAGAATGATACATGGGTACTTGTGAAACCACCAGCAAAGCAGAGGATTGTTGGCTGCAAATGTATCTTCAAAAGGAAAGAGGGAATTCCAGGAGTTGATGATGCAAGGTATAAAGCACGGTTAGTAGCTAAAGGCTACAGTCAGGTACCAGGTGTGGATTTTAATGATATTTTCTCACCTGTTGTAAAACACAGTTCTATTCGTGTCTTGCTTGCATTAGTTGCCATGCATGATTTAGAGTTAGAGCAGTTGGATGTTAAAACAGCATTTTTGCATGGTGAGCTGGAGGAACAGATCTATATGCAACAGCCACAGGGTTTTATTGTTGAAGGTAAAGAAGATCATGTTTGCTTGCTGAAGAAATCATTATATGGTTTGAAGCAGTCTCCAAGACAGTGGTATAAACGATTTGATTCGTTTATGATTGGTAATGGATACTCAAGGAGTAACTATGATAGTTGTGTCTATTTTCGAAAAACGGATGATGACTCATTTGTATATTTGCTTCTTTATGTTGATGACATGCTGATTGCAGCTAAGAAGTTGTCAGATATTGACAAGTTAAAGAAGCAGTTGAAAAATGAGTTCGAGATGAAGGATCTTGGTGCTGCGAAGAAGATCCTTGGCATGGAAATAAAGAGAAATCGAAAAGAAGGAAAATTATTCTTGACCCAGAGAGGATATATTGAGAAAGTTTTGGAGAGATTTGGTATGAAAAATGCTAAGCCGGTATCTACTCCATTGGCCGCACACTTTAGATTGTCAGCAGCTTTATCACCCAAGACAGAAAGTGAAAAGAGGTATATGAGTCGAGTCCCCTACTCCAGTGCAGTTGGTAGTATTATGTATGCTATGGTTTGTACGCGTCCAGATATTTCACATGCAGTTAGTGTTGTTAGTAGATATATGTCTTGTCCCGGGAAAGCGCACTGGAATGCAGTGAAATGGATTCTGCGATATCTACGTGGAACTTCAGAAGCATGTCTGGAGTTCAGTCGGAGTAACAGTTCTCTAGTCGGGTTTGTCGACTCTGATTATGCAGGTGATCTTGACAAAAGGAGATCACTTACAGGATATGTATTCACTCTTGGTGGAAGTGCAGTTAGTTGGAAAGCTTCTTTGCAACCTGTTGTAGCATTATCAACAACAGAGGCAGAATACATTGCTATTACAGAGGTGATAAAGGAAGCACTCTGGCTTCGAGGATTGTGTGGGGAGCTTAGTTCTTGTTCCGATGCCACTACTATTTTCTGTGATAGTCAAAGTGCAATTCATTTGACTAAAGACCAGATGTTTCACGTAAGAACTAAACATATTGATATCAAATTTCATTTTGTTCGAGATATCATTGCCCAAGGACAAGTTACTGTGAAGAAGATAAGTACTCATGATAATCCTGCAGATATGCTGACGAAATCTCTTCCAAATGTGAAGTTCAAGCACTGCTTGGACTTGATTGGTATTTCAAACTGATGAAATATTTTGTCAAGGTGGAGCGATACTGCTATTGATCAAAATTCAATCCAAGGTGGAGATTTGTCAAAAAGGGTGGCTTGAATTTTGAAGTTTGGCTTTGTCAAAAAGTTTTGGTTTGAATTTTTTTTTTTTTTTTTTTTTTTCCACCGAAAGTTGTTTTGTCATCTTGCTCTCTCATTTGCCTATAAATAGGCTTGTATTCAGCACACATAGAACACACACAAGTGTGAGAGAATTGAGAGAAGGAAGGGAGATAAAAGAAAGAGAGAATTTTGTGAGAAAATTTTGGGGTGTGAAATATTGTAAGGGGTTTTGTGAGTTATCCTCTTGGGGTATTAGAGTGAGATCTCTAATTGTATACACACCATAAAATTTTCTGATATAGTGGAATTGCTCCTCCTGGTCCGTGGATGTAGGCTTGTTCTTAGCCGAACCACGTAAATTCTTGTGTCATTTATTTTTCTGCTATTTTAATTTTGTCGTCTATTTTATTACATGTACTATCTGATCCTGCTCCAAGCTTAACACTTAATGATATAAGATTAAGCATGTAACTATAGATTTGTGATTTCTAACTGTCGTGTAAATCATATAACAATATGACAATGTCTATTATCACTTAAACCACAGTAAGATTTACTAATATCGAAAAATAACACACAAGGTCCCTTGCCTTGATGGTTAAAGGCCTCAAACTCCTCTAACCCACTAAGATTCAACACTTTGTGTAGCGATGTAAATATATATTTCCATCATTGCCTATAAAAATGCAATTGTATGGATAAACCCCTTCCGTTGTTGGGAGTAGACCCCTCCCGTTGAAAAGAGGGCTTATATAAAATAAGTCGAAAGTATACATACAATGAGTCCAAGGTATGAAATGAGTCTCAGTGTCAATAAATCATGAAGGTATAAAATAAGTTTCATTGTCAAAAAGTCATGGAAGGTATAAAAAAAAATTTCGACAACTAAAAATTAAGTCCAAGAGCTCGTTTATATTTTTATTTGAAGACTGAATATACCTGATTTTTTCTAAATATATTAATATAAGAATGATAATTATGAAAGAAAATATTATAATTATGATTCAATGATTAAGTACTAAGTGATAAGTCAAAATTTTTAACATTTTATTTTAAGTTATTTTTTAGCATTTTAAAGTTGTTTGACCCCTTAAAAAACAAACAAAAACAACTTAATGTGTTAAATTCAGACTCATTAAGTGTTAAGTGGAAAAACAAATAGCCACTAAGCATAAATCATTATTGAACAAATAATATTAAACCCACCTGATGTATGTTGAATTACACTCGGAATCAAAATTTTCAAAAATTTACACTGAACTCTCCAGATATTAAGTTTGACTGTTAAAAAGTAAGATTGACCATTAAAAAAAAAAGAGGAAAAAATGGAAGAACAAGTGAGAGATTCATAGTACGGATCCACTATAGATCTACCATGGATGGCGAATTGGGGGAGGCTCGAGCCTACTTTTTAACGGTCAAACTTAATGTCATGAGAGTTTAGTATGGGTTTTTACAAAATTTATGTCAAATATTGTGTGCACCGATTTTTTGTGGATTGAATTGATTTTTCAAAAAGGTGAACAGTGCACCATTTGACCAAAATAATTTGTTGAACTTTGTCAACAAAAGCTGCACCGAATGCGGCTTTAGTTGGCGTCAACAAAAGCTGCACCGAATGCTGCTTTGCGTGGCTTGATTGTTTTGGCAGCTTGCTCTCTCCACTGCCTATAAATAGGCAAGCTCTCAGCAGATCAACACAAGTGAGAGAGAATAGAGAGAAGAAAGGGAGAGAAAAGAAAGAGAGAATTTTGTGAGAAAATTTTGGGGTGTGAAATATTGTAAGGGGTTTTGTGAGTTATCCTCTTGGGGTATTAGAGTGAGATCTCTAATTGTGTACACACCATAAAATTTTCTGATATAGTGAAATTGCTCCTCCTGGTCCGTGGATGTAGGCTTGTTTTTAGCCGAACCACGTAAATTCTTGTGTCATTTATTTTCTGCTATTTTAATTTTGTCGTCTATTTTATTACATGTACTATCTGATCATGCTCCAAGCTTAACAAACTGGTATCAGAGCTTCTGGTCGTGTTCCAGGCTGCTAGAAAATTCTTAGTATGCTCTGTGGTTGCAGCATTGTCTGATCTTCCACATCAGAAAAGAATTATTCTTGAGATTTGCTGATTTTGTGCTGTGGTGTGGAAAGTACATGTCTAGGAAAAGTTCTGGCTAAGGAAAGACTTGGTACTTAAGCGTGTCCGTTGTGACCCACCTCTCTTTCCTGCGAACTTACCTGGGGGTACTGTTCACTACTACGTACACTATTCAGTATATAGTATTCGTGAATAGTGCATTGCCTAGTGGACCTTACGCGGAATAGTACCACGGTGAATAGTGCGCTGGTAGGCCCCACGGTGAATAGTGACAACGGTGAATAGTACATTTATTTTGTTCCTATCCTTGTTAAAATTAAGGATGTCGACGGCAAAATTTGAAGTCGTGAAATTTGATCGAAAGATTAATTTCACTTTATGGCAAGTTCAGATGCGTGCTGTTCTTGTTCAAAGTGGAGTTCAGAAAGCTTTGAAAGGTGATAAACCAGCTGATATGAAAGATGCAGATTGGGAGGGCATCGATGAAAAGGCCCGTTCCGCTATTCAGTTATCTCTCTCTGATGAAGTTTTACGTGAGGTCATTTCTGAAAAGACCACAAAGGCGTTGTGGGAGAAACTTGAATCTCTCTATTTGAAAAAGACCCTCACAAATAAACTTTACAAGAAGCAGTGTTTATATTCACTCCCCATGAGTGAAGGTACATCTCTTGGTTCTCATATTGATGAATTTGAATCTCTCATCATGGATTTGCAAAATCTTGATGTCAACATAGAAGACGAAGATCAGGCGCTACTGTTGCTGTGTTCGCTACCTTCCTCATATAGACATTTTAGAGAAACTATGTTATATGGAAAAGACACAATTTCTCTGAAGGATATCAAAACTGCTTTGGAGACTAAAGAGAAGATTGACCATGATATCATTGGGCAATCTTCTAATAGTCAGGCACAAGGTCTATATGCTAGAGGAAGACCTGAACAAAGGGGAAGACCACAAGATCGAGGCAAAAGCAGAGGAAAGTCAAAACACAGATCAAAATCTAGAGGCAGAGATGTCGTATGCTGGTACTGTAAAGAACCAGGTCATGTTCGAAGTAAATGTGACAAGCTGCAAAAGAAAAGAGAAAATAAGGTCACTCCACAGAATGAAGAGACCGCCCAAGCTAGTGTTGCTGAAGAAAGAGCTGATGTTCTGTTCGTGACAGAAGACCGTTTCAATTCCAATAATGAATGGATTATGGATACTGGTTGCTCCTATCATATGTGTCCCAACCAAGATTGGTTTTCGACATATGAATCTATTGATGGAGGTATTGTTTTGATGGGAAATAATGCCCAATGCAAAACTGTTGGCATAGGAACAATTCGCATCCGAATGCACGATGGCATTGTGAGAACATTGTCTGATGTGAGACATGTTCCAGACCTAAAGAAGAATCTCATCTCTCTTGGTACTCTTGATTCAAATGGGTGCAAGTTTTCAGCTGAAGGTGGAGTACTAAGAGTTAGCAAAGGTGCATTGATCGTGATGAAGGCTAAGAAAGCTGGTAGCCTTTATATACTGCAAGGTTCCACTATTACAGGCTCTGCAGCTGTTTCAGAATCATCTATGCCTGATTCAGAAGTTACAAAATTATGGCATATGAGGCTCGGGCATATGAGTGAAAAAGGTCTAACTCTGCTAAGCAAGCGAGGACTTTTGTGTGGCCAAAGTACCGGTAAAATGGACTTCTGTGAGCACTGTGTGTTTGGAAAACAAAAGAGGCTAAGCTTTGGTACTGGAATTCATAGAACCAAAGGGACGTTGGATTATATTCACTCTGATCTATGGGGTCCATCGCCAGTTCCATCAAAAGGAGGAGCTCGATATTTATTGACCTTTATTGATGATTTTTCAATAAAGGTATGGGTGTTTTTCTTGAAGAACAAAAATGATGTTCTTGACACTTTCAAAAGTTGGAAAACTCTGATCGAGAAACAGACAGGAAAGCAAATCAAAAGACTCCGAACTGACAATGGTTTGGAATTCTGCAGTGAAGATTTTAATAGATTTTGCGAAGACGAGGGGATCGTTAGACATCGTACAGTGGTCAAAACTCCTCAGCAGAATGGTGTTGCTGAACGCATGAATAGGACTCTTTTGGAAAGGGCCAGATGTATGCTTTTAAATGCTGGACTGTCCAAAGACTTTTAGGCTGAAGCAATTTCCACAGCTTGTTTCTTAGTAAATCGCTCACCGTCTACAGCAATCGAGTTCAAGACTCCTGAAGAGGTATGGTCTGGTAAACCTGCTGATTATTCAAATTTAAGAATATTTGGATGCCCTGCATATATGCATGTTAGTGAAGGGAAACTAGAACCAAGGGCAAAGAAATGTATTTTTCTTAGTTATGCATCTGGGGTCAAAGGATATAGATTGTGGTGTTTAGATCCTAAATCACCCAAATTTGTTATTAGTAGAGATGTTACTTTTGATGAATCTGCTCTACTAACGTCGAAAAAGGAGTCTCCAGTTTCTTCTGATACAGATAAGATAGATGGTGCATCGAAGCATGTGGAGCTTGAAGTTCCGTGTTCACCATTGATGCCTCAAAATCCTAATATTTTAGAATCTCAATCAGAAGAGGAGATTGATGTTGAAGATGTGCCTCAAGAGGCAAGTCATAGCATTGCTGAAAATAGACCACGAAGAGAAATAAGACCACCACAAAGATACACAGACTTTGTTGCATATGCTTTAACCATTGGAGAAGAGACAGACTCTGTTGGAGAACCTGTCACATATACTGATGCTATTTCTTCTGTTGATTCTGCAAAATGGTTAATTTCTATGCAGGAAGAAATTAAATCACTTCACAAGAATGATACATGGGTACTTGTGAAACCACCAGCAAAGCAGAGGATTGTTGGCTGCAAATGGATCTTCAAAAGGAAAGAGGGAATTCCAGGAGTTGAGGATGCAAGGTATAAAGCACGGTTAGTAGCTAAAGGCTACAGTCAGGTACCAGGTGTGGATTTTAATGATATTTTCTCACCTGTTGTAAAACACAGTGCTATTCGTGTCTTGCTTGCATTAGTTTCCATGCATGATTTAGAGTTAGAGCAGTTGGATGTTAAAACAGCATTTTTGCATGGTAAGCTGGAGGAACAGATCTATATGCAACAGCCACAGGGTTTTATTGTTGAAGGTAAAGAAGATCATGTTTGCTTGCTGAAGAAATCATTGTATGGTTTGAAGCAGTCTCCAAGACAGTGGTATAAACGATTTGATTCGTTTATGATTGGTAATGGATACTCAAGGAGTATCTATGATAGTTGTGTCTATTTTCGAAAAACGGATGATGGCTCATTTGTATATTTGCTTTTTTATGTTGATGACATGTTGATTGCAGCTAAGAAGTTGTCAGATATTGACAAGTTAAAGAAGCAGTTGAAAAATGAGTTCGAGATGAAGGATCTTGGTGCTGCGAAGAAGATCATTGGCATGGAAATAAAGAGAAATCGAAAAGAAGGAAAATTATTCTTGACCTAGAGAGGATATATTGAGAAAGTTTTGGAGAGATTTGGCATGAAAAATGCTAAACCGGTATCTACTCCATTGGCCGCACACTTCAGATTGTCAGCAGCTTTATCACCCAAGACAGAAAGTGAAAAGAGGTATATGAGTCGAGTTCCTTACTCTAGTGCAGTTGGTAGTATTATGTATGCTATGGTTTGTACGCGTCCAGATATTTCACATGCAGTTAGTGTTGTTAGTAGATATATGTCTTGTCCCGGGAAAGCGCACTGGAATGCAGTGAAATGGATTCTGCGATATCTACGTGGAACTTCAGAAGCATGTCTGGAGTTCAGTCGGAGTAGCAATTCTTTAGTCGGGTTTGTCGATTCTGATTATGCAGGTGATCTTGGCAAAAGGAGATCACTTACAGGATATGTATTCACTCTTGGTGGAAGTGCAGTTAGTTGGAAAGCTTCTTTGCAACCTGTTGTAGCATTATCAACAACAGAGGCAGAATACATTGCTATTACAGAGGTGATAAAGGAAGCACTCTGGCTTCGAGGATTGTATGGGGAGCTTAGTTCTTGTTCCGATGCCACTACTATTTTCTGTGATAGTCAAAGTGCAATTCATTTGACTAAGGACCAGATGTTTCACGAAAGAACTAAGCATATTGATATCAAATTTCATTTTATTCGAGATATCATTGCCCAAGGACAAGTTACTGTAAAGAAGATAAGTACTCATGATAATCCTGCAGATATGCTGACGAAATCTCTTCCAAATGTGAAGTTCAAGCACTGCTTGGACTTGATTGGTATTTCAAACTACTGAAGTATTTTGCCAAGGTGGAGCGATACTGCTGTTGATCAAAATTCAATCCAAGGTGGAGATTTGTCAAATATTGTGTGCACCGATTTTTTGTGGATTGAATTGATTTTTCAAAAAGGTGAACAGTGCACCATTTGACCAAAATAATTTGTTGAACTTTGTCAACAAAAGCTGCACCGAATGCTGCTTTGGGTGGCTTGATTGTTTTGGCAGCTTGCTCTCTCCACTGCCTATAAATAGGCAAGCTCTCAGCAGATCAACACAAGTGAGAGAGAATAGAGAGAAGAAAGGGAGAGAAAAGAAAGAGAGAATTTTGTGAGAAAATTTTGGGGTGTGAAATATTGTAAGGGGTTTTGTGAGTTATCCTCTTGGGGTATTAGAGTGAGATCTCTAATTGTGTACACACCATAAAATTTTCTGATATAGTGAAATTGCTCCTCCTGGTCCGTGGATGTAAGCTTGTTTTTAGCCGAACCACGTAAATTCTTGTGTCATTTATTTTTTGCTATTTTAATTTTATCGTCTATTATATTACATGTACTATCTGATCCTGCTCCAAGCTTAACAATTTAATTTCAAGTGTAATTCAATAAATTTCAGGTAGGTTCATTGTTATTTATTCAATCATTATTATTCATGATGTTCATTTCTAGAACACAAAATAACACAATATTTCAGTTTCAACATTCGTGGATATAATATAAATAGAGATAAATACATCATTTTGGTTTTAAAAAAAAGTGGCCCAAAATTAAAAATAACCATCAAATTATTGGAATCTTAAAAAATAACCGTGCCTAAAAATTTTTTACGTTTTTTTTAACCAAAAATAATAGTTTTTTGGACAAAAATGTCCTGAAGCCGTAACCCACACAACTACAAAAACAAATGTAGAGAAATAAACACAAAACCTAGAGAGAAACCAAAAGTTAACTAAATTTTTAATGTTATACGTTTTTTGGTTTAAAATCATGATTTTGTGTGATAATGTGTTTAACATGTTGAATCCATGAGTTTCGTCGATTAATTTATTTGACTTGGTCTATTTTATACTCCGGCAAAATTACATGACTACTTTAAGAGTATAATTCTTATTTTTTTTTTTAAGCGTGTAATTTTTTTTTTTTTTTTAGCATGCATGGGTAAAGCCATGCTTAGACTAGATCAGGCTACTAGCTTTGAAAAACAATTATGTTACTATATAAAAATAAAAAAATTTCTTAAAAAAATTATAAAATTATCTTTATTTTGCTACAAAATATTAACTTTATTTTAATTAACAATAAATTATACAAACTGAAACTATCTAGATTTAAATAACAAATCTCACAACATATAAAATTCATTAATTAGAACTCAATTTTGTTACTATCTTAATTATGTGTAGTTAAAAATTAATGAAATATGAAGTGGTTCACTTTTTCTTTTTACTTCAAAACCCTTTGGGGCATCCTTTTATGAAAGGACTGGACTTTCATAAGAAAACTGTTTTCTTAAGCGTTTAACTTCGGGGGAAGATGCCTCATTGTCGCTGCTTTTGTATAAGCCGACTAGTGGGAAAAATAATATTTCATCTCAAGGAGGGTGAAGGCGGAACAAAAAGAAAATGGAATTCACTTCTTTGTCGTCTCCTTCCGCGTTTTGGAAGCATTGTGTCTTATGTTGCTCTTTTATTTTTCTCGAACAGAACCATCTTTCTCTCGGCTTGAAAATAGCTAATAGGAGAAGACTGGTCAATGAAATAATTAGGAATGAGCTCTAGATAGGGCGGTGAAAGAGGAGTTTCGATTCAATTTGGGAACAGACTACAGAGACAGGGTTGTTAATCCGTAATTAAAAAAAAAAAAACTTTATTTTCATGTATTTTTTTTTTAAATTATGAATAATTTGAATATCGTGAAATTAAAAGTTTAATGTTGCCTAGTCTAAAAACAAAATATTAACTGCTATATCACTGTTAGCGTGTAATATTTAGTTTATTCTCAGTATGATGTAAAATACTTTTGAAAGACTTTTAAAGGGGTAAATGATATTCGATCTGCGCCCAAAATATGTCGTTGAAATTGTCTCGATAAGGAGAATAAAATTTTATCAATGCTTATTTATTAATAATGCTTAGAGAGAGAAAGAGAGAGGAGAGAAGAGAGAGAAACTTAATAGAGGGAGGAAGAGAAAAAAAGTTGAAACATAGGTTAAGGGATTTTTGTGAGTAAATGGATAAAGTTAACAAAAAGAAAAGTAATTAGATTTGATGAATTTAAATTTTATACTAATTTGAGGAGTAAAGTAGGGAATTTTCTGTCCCTCTCTTTTAAAATATTTTATCTTTCTCTTAATATATTGAAGTTTTTTTTTTTTAAAAAGGTACAAATACAATATTAATAACTGTCGATATTAATATATTGAATTTATTTATATTAATAAACCATTTAATAATTAATATAGCAAAAGTAATTCTAATAAGCCATAATATTAATTATTATATATAAAAAAATAAAATAAAAGCCCCTAGGGTAGTAGACTTATAATCTCATTATAGGGTCATTATTTCAAAAGTGGGATTATTAATAGGGTGAATTGCACTAAAGTATCCTAAGTTTATCCTTAATTACACGCATAATGTCAATTTACCGTTTATTACACTCAAGTACCCTATTTTCAGTGACCAAGTTAAAACTAACGGTTGACCAAACGGTTAAGGGGTAAATTGGTATTTTAAGTCTAAATTCTTTTTAAAAAAAAAATTAAAAAAATCATACAACTAATAAGAACATGTCACGTCATATTTTAATTAATTTTAAAAAATAATATATATATATATTTAAAATATTTTTTTAAAAAAATTAAAAAAAAATTAAATGGTTCCTTCACATTAAAAAAACAAAATTTTAAAAAAAAAATCAAATGGAAGAGATCTAGAGATTTCCAAATCTCTTCCTCCACTTTTTTTTTTAAAAAAAAATTTAAATGGAAGAGATCTGAAAATTTTTCCAGATCTCTACCTTTAATAATGTCAACTCCCTATTCTTCCACCTCCCACAACAATGGCTTCCACAAGATAGAGATAGAAGAGAGTAGGGAGATTGAGAAAAAAAAAATGAGAGGACTCTAAGATGAAGAAAAAGTGAAGAGTCAGAGAAAAAAATAACAAAAAATAAGATTTGCACTGAAATTTTTTTTGCTCTTTTTTGTTTGATGTTGTTTTTTTATTTTGGAAGTATGGTTGATGAATTAGTTGTGGAAGATGAATGAATAGTGATAAAGATGGTTGATGGATTGATTTTAGAAGATGGATAGGAGATTGAATGAATTAAATGTGAAAGATGGTGGTTGAATAAGAAAGATGGTGATGGTAGAGATGGTAATGATGAAGATGATAAATAGTGATTGTTTGTTATTTTTAATTATTATTTTTAAAGTTATTTTTTATATTTGTTAATATAGGCAGTTATGTCATTTTATAAAAAAAAGTTAGTCAACCGTTAGTTTTAACTTGGTCAACTGAAAGTAAGGTACTTTGAGTGTGATAAATAGTAAACTGACATTATACGTATAATTAAGGATAAACTCAGGATACCTTAGTGCAATTCACTCTTATTAATATACCAAACAGAGAGCCATATTTGATTATGATTTAGGAATGGGTAGACATTGTTAAATCCTCAGCACCAAAAATGAATAAAGCTTAACAATATGTTTATTTTTTATTTATGATGTCATAGTAAAAACATCCAAAGACTTGTAACAAAACACTTCTACCTCTTAATTAATTTTATTATATATTTTTTTATTTAGTATATTTAAATATATTTTAATTAATATTTAGTAAACTACTAAATAATAATAAAAAATATAAATTAAAGAAATATTGTTAAAAAATATAAAATAAAGAAAATAATATTTATAAATTAAAATATAAAAATATATGGAGACGAAAGGAGGACCTTAAGAACGCCATCCTTCATTATCGTCAGTTCATTTGTAATAACTAATAAGGCAATAAGTAGGGGCGGACGTCTGGAAACCAACACCCACCACCCAAACCCCCACAACGCCCCGCCCCCATTATTGTCAGTCCATCAACAAGTAATAAATTATTAGAAGCAACATCAAAAGCAAAGAATACATTTAAACGATAATACCATCTTTGTGCTTTGATATTCATATATTAAAACTTAGTGGTAGCATGTGTGACAACAACACAAACACTGATCTTCTTCTAAAGACATAAATACCTCCGAATCCAGAATTGCCTAATTATTAACAAAATCTCCGAGAGGATTGATGGAAAGGATGGCTCACCTTCTCAAGAAAACGATAGTCCTATCATACTACCATCTGATGCCCTTCCAAAATAACAGATTTTCAACATGCTTTGTTGGACTTGAGGAGAAAAAGTAGAATTACTTCTTAATCACCAGACAAACATCGAGGGCAATTGCATCGAAAGCCAAACCCTTGGGCTAAGAGTGCTTGTCGAGCATCACGACCCATACTAACATCAATGTAGCATATTCGTAGTTCTTCCCCTGCAAAATAACAGCCAATAATGTTATTTATTGATGTTGCATTTCAATTAGAATTTCACTGGAACACCCTTCATCAATTGAGGGTCCTCAAACCAAATTGTCCACCCAAAAAAGAAGTTGCATTTATTAATACCAAAGCCATTGTTCTATCGTTTTTCTTTCATTTCTTTAAGGTGCATGTATTACAGTGTTCAAGATTTTGAAGGATGATAAATATTGAACTTTATTAAAAGGGCTTTTGATTTTCTTTTTGTTTTTCTCTATTTTGTGGTTGGGGGGAGGGGATAAAAATATCTTGTGAAAGTGGTCTAAAACTTACTTTTTGTTCTGTGATGGTAAGAAAACATGAGCTACACCAGGGTTTTTCCATTTTCTTCATTGGCTGGACGAGATTTTCAGTATATTCATTTCTACTAGCATCTAACTAAGAAAATTGAATAAGGAAAAAAATCTGAAAACAACAGTATACAAGACAAACCTTCCTCAACGTCACGAAGGGCCTTCAATCTTGCATCAGCATTCTCTATCCAGACAATGTGTGTATTAGGATCTGTATTCCAAATCAGATAATTCAGTTCCTTGTTATTATCTTTCCTTTGGCATAAAAGTTTAGGAGTGATGCATCATGCCAAATTAGCTATCCCTTGTTAATTAAGCAAGATGCATGCAGGAAGACTTTTGTCTGTTTCATTTCTCCAGGCAAAAACTATTTCTTTTTTTTTTTTCTTTTTTTTGAAACAAGGCAAAAACTATTTCTATTACCATTTTATTAATCTATTTATATAAGTCAAATTTCTACCCATTTTTCTTTTTTGATAAACGACCTCATACTCATCTATATTTTTAGACGACACTATCCTCATGACATACTCCACTTCATTGGATGAACTTCTAGACTCAAAATTACACTTGACAATGGATCCTTATACTACCGTGTCCATTTATCCATGAAAAGAAAACAGAAAAAGGAACCTTACCACAATCGTGATTGTAGAAGGACGGAAGCATATAAACTGCATTTCCAACGGCAATTTCAGCTTCTATAGAGGCTGCAGCCAATGAAAGAAGTTCTTCATACAATCCTCCAGCCAATTCAATACGGAAAGCATTGATACGAAACCGTGACAGCACACTAGCATACCATTGCCTGCTTAGGACTTGTAATGTCAAAGATAACTGGTACAATCGGTCTATTGAAAGAAGATAAGCATAAAACCACTAAAGTTGCAAGTAATGACTAATCTTCTGATATGTAGAGGATACATGTCATCTGTTCATCCGTGATATCTGCCTTTGTGAAGGCATTCCTTAGCAGGCCAAAACCCTCATCCATCTGAAAATTCTCACACAAAAATAATGAATGAAAAAATAGAAAGAGATGCAAAAACCAATAAATATCATGATCAGTTATAGATGAACAAACTACCTATTTGTTATCTCAATATCTTTTTGATAATCATGATTTATAGAAGGTTTTCATAGAACATCTCAAGAATGTTTTATAATTAAATAACTTCCATTGACAAGATAATTTTATATTTCGAAAAAAGGGTCACTATGGAAATTAAAGAGAACACAATGAATTAAACTTGCATCTGTTTATTCGCTCCTCCAATAAGCATACAAAGGTTTAAATACAAGCACTTCTTTGCCATATACAGGGATGGTCTTTACAGTATGTAGTTTGAGATTTTTCATTAAATTCATAAATGGGAAATAAATTCAGGGAAACTTTCTCACTCAGATGAGAAATACATTGAAACTAAAGGATAAGGCGAAAATTCAGGAAAAAGAATGATTGGTTTCAAGCTCCCATCACTTAGTGAACAAATAAAATAATCAATGCAAAGATTTCAGTGATCTAAGAGCCCTACAAACATATTCTTTCTTTTTCTAGAAACTTCTATTGCCACCATTATGAAAACTCTATGTAAAGTTCTCACCTGCGAAATCATCTCAGAGGATAAACTTTCTGGTTGAAGTATGTCGATAAAGTCAGCAGATGCAGCTCCTGAAATAATCATACAAGCCAACCGCTTGGCAAGAAGAGGATATTTTAAGCCTTGGCTCCTTCAGATCATTGGAAGAAAGATATACAAATATTAGATACACCAAAATCAAATAACTTAGTGTCAACAGCTATGCAGAAAAATCAAAAAGGAAGAAGAAGAAGAACACGAAAGAAAGAAAGAAATTATTCTTGAATAAACAAATTGTTTTTGGACTCAAACATCATATATTAATAGGTAAATCAGTAGTCTCCATTTATAAATATTAACATAAAAGTGAACACTACCATCATGTGAGAAAGGTAAGCAATAGAATTGGTTCTTTTGTTGGCAATAAATCCCATAAAGATGAATAACTCTGAAAGAATCAAATTACATTTAGTTCAATACAAAAAATTAAAAAGTGATAAATCCCTTAAAAAGCTGTGGTACTGAAGAATGAAAATCAGCATATAATATGATAAATGGAGATGACAACAGTGGCTCCATCACCTTTCAAGCAAGTGAAATAAGTACGGTTTAGAGAAACATCCATACCGGCAATAGTCATGAAATGCGGACCAATCTGCTCTGCTCTCAACATCATAAAAAATCTGAGACTCGTGAAAATGTAAACATAAGTTCAACAATAAGGACAAAAATTACTCAATTTCAAACCAATATTCAACTAATCAATGTCAGAGCTCTTCATATTATAATTAACTTATGTAGTTGATATTAATTTATGGAAATACTAAAATCAGAAGCAAATAAATAAATAAACTAATCATCACTCATAAACATATCTCAGATAATAATAGTTGTACTAATTAATGTCATCAAGAATAAAAGGACGCCTTGCAAGATGCACAACCTCTTTCTTTCTTCCACCTTAGAATCGTTGTACTTACATTCTTTCCTCTCTTAACTACAATTGCAAATAGTCACAGAAAAGCTTGTCAAGGTTCTCAAGCTATTGCCTTGTTCCTCTGTAGCATTTAACAATATAACATTTTCTAACATTAACTTTCATAAATTGAAATTCCATTCAGCAATAAATTGCACTTGTGGCAAGAAAGAAAAGGAACAACTTTCTATTCACAAGTCCCTCTACCATTATATTTCTACATGTTCTTTAACATAAATTATAACTACAATCAGACATATAACAACAGGAGATGACTACAAGGACTCGAAAGAACGCTTAAAGTTAGCCAAGTATGAATGCAAACAACTAAGTTTACAATGTCATAAATCAGTATCATCTCCTACATACCACTACAATGAATGTCTTCATTATTACTCGTTTAATTTAAATAGCAAGTTTGAGTTTCATATCTAGTTGGGCCAAGTACACCATTTGTTGGAAGTCAGCACTATGGAATGACAATTTGGAACAGGCACTGTTTATCATAGAAATTGAACTATGAACGTAAAATTACGAGGAAATTTTCAATCAATATGGATCCTAACAAGTGTGCAGACCCAACTAAGGGCATGGCCTAATTACAGGCTTCTTAGTCCACTCACCACTCAAGTATCGTATTCGATATAACCAAATTGAACAAGTAAACAATATAGCTTGCAAATCAGGCTCGAAAGTTAATTTATCCAAGATAAGCAAATTCTTAGGCACCAACCCATCTACCCAGTTCGTTTCAGGAGCATAACTTCAAACGGGTGGTGGATGCATCCCCGGAAACCGAAAAGTAAGGATCATTTGGCCGTAAATTATTCACCCACTAACATATTCAAACCCGAAAAATATAACAATGTATCAACTTTTGAGAAGCCATACATGTATACGTACACGTACATGTACCTATACATACATACCATCAATGATGCTTTTAACAGAGAAATAAAAAGAAAAAGCATCATACCTTGGAATTGTGTTTGCAGTCTTGACTGCAAAAAAGAAGTTGATGAGGCGATGAGTTAGCAGTAATCCTCCTGAGACAAAAATAACAGACAGAGTTGGGAGTAGAGAGAGAAGGGTGAGTTAGAAGGGGTTTGGCTGTGTGGATGAGTTGGCCGGCTTCGATTCTCCGAGTGGCGAAGACGCCTCGACCAGCTGACTCAGTAAGCGAGACCCGGATCGGAGGCGGGGAAGGTAGATTGGGTTTCTGATGGTGAGTCGCGGTGTTGGAGAAGGAGGAGACAAGTTGCTTCTTTTGTAAGCGGGAAATTGAAACCCAACGGTACATTTTCTAACACTAAACTTTGTGCTCTTCTTTCAATTTTTAACAATTTATAGGGTCTTACCACAGGACAAAAAAGTGTCGTATCATACCTGCACTTTTTTGTCCACACATAATCGTTAGATAAGATTTTTTCTCATCTAACGGTTAAGAAAAAACAGTAAATAGAAAAATATAAAAAAATAGGCAACCGAATACACCGGTTATTTGACCAAACCAAATAAACCAGTGAAAAAAAAAATTTCTCTCATTTTCTCTTCTCAAACTCTTCGCGAACTCACCTCCTCTTTTCACCTAAACATCGGTCGTACCGCTTTTCACCGACAACATCCACCGACCAACAGTATCGGCCTACAGCTCCTTTATTGGCGACACCTACCGACGTTAGATCTGACGCCGACCAAGTCAAAGAGAACAACGAAGAAGATTTTGACGATATTTTTGGCCGATTCGAATTAGCTTGGAAGGTGGGTTTTGATTTTCTTTAGTTTTGATTTATTTATTTTGAATGAGTTTTGTTTGATTTGTATGAATTTTAATTAAAAGTTGTTTGATTGTTTGTTTGGTGAGAAAATGAGTTTTGTAGTGAATTTATTTTTAATTGGATTTGATTTTGTTAAGTTGACACAACAAGGTGCACTAGATCTGACTCAGCTCATTAATCACACGAAGGACATTCGTATAAAGACTTGTTCTTTTATTTCTTTTTGTTTATAACATTGTTCCATTCTTTTTGTAACATCGTATCTAATGTGGGTTTTGATTTCTTTTATTTTTGATTTTTTTTATTTGGTTAGATTTGTTGTTGGCTATTGAAATAGTTTCTGATTTTTTTTTTATTTGTAGGATTTCTTCTTATTTCAAATTGTGAAGGAAGAGAGAGGAAAAATATTGTAAAATTGAAGAGAATGTGATCAGTTCATGAGTTTTGCGAATCAATCTGTTCAGCAAACTTTACGTAAACTTTTTTTTTTTTTTTAATTATTACGAACTCATATAGAGGCGCAAACAAATTGAAATGAAATCACGATATGTTTTTAAAACTGTTCGCGAAGTTATTAAATAATTCGTTTGTAACACCCCTAATTTTCCGTAATTATGAAAAGTATTATTATTAATTATTATTAAACATGCAATAGTCAAGTATATGATTTATATTGGTGGAAAGTATATATATTCGGTATATGGTTGAAAAATAAATAGTGATTTTAACCGAGTTAAATCCCATTACATATATATTTTCATGGTGTATTTGGATGATAATGAGTCCAATTAAATATTGGTGAAGTCAAGGGAGCAAATTGCAATTGTGAGATATTTATATATAATATAATGTTAGTGGATGGTGTTGGAGAACAATATTATTGCATGACAAACCTTGGAAGCACAAAAAGCAAAAAAAAAAAAAATAATAATAATAATAATATATTGTGATAGTGGAAAATTCCACTAAGTTGAAGTCAAACAAGAAACTTAAAACAAAAACAAATAAAAATCAGATGCATTTTCGGCCAAAAGAAGAAATAGAGAGAGATTCTAGTGAGAGAAATAGGGAGAGTTTTTAGAGAGAGAAAGAGCTAGAAGAAGAAGAAGAAGGAAGGTGAAGTTGGTCAAAAAGAGTTTTGTGTAAAGAATAGCATTTCAGGTTTGGTGATACCGTTTTCGTATTTTTCAGATTTTTCAGAATATTTTGGAATCGTTATATTATATTGTTTTTAGTTTATTTGAGCTATATTGATTATGATATGTTGTTTGAAATTGATTTTGAGATGATTTGGTATATATTGTTTGTAATAAATTGATTTTGAATATATATATATATTGTTACTGATTTGGATTACGTTAATTTGGAATATATTCTGGATCCCTAATATTGTTTGCGAAAAATATTCTGAATTGATTTTCGATATGTTTTGATTATAGTAATATTACGGAGAATATTATTAAAAGCGATTTCGTATATATTGTTTTGCGATTTGTTTCGAAAAGTGATTCGGGGCATTTGGATTTATTATGGATTTATGATATATAATTGCATGTGATTTTAAATGTGATTTGAAGCGATTTCTGGATTCATAAATATGTTCGGAAACGGATTTTGTAATTTGCTTGTATATGTATATTGATGCGATTCGAATTCCAGAAATGTGTATACTGATTTGGATATGATTTCAGAATTTAAATTGACGATTCTGTTCGGAATGAATTATATGATTTTCGAAAAGTGATTTGGCTATGATATATGTAAACATAGATATGGATATAGGAGATTGACATGTCAATTGGGTTCTCTGAGTAGTACTACGCCTATATGTTATGATTAAGGTACCACCCTTTGCGGGTTAGGAAATCTGACCTGGGATACGCAGCGGGTCCTCCGTTGGTATCCAACTCTATTCTGATATATCTGGGATACACAGCGGGTCCTCCGTTGGTATCCATCTCTGTTCTATATAGCCCGTAATCCAGTCCGAAAAATATGTTTAGTATATCAGGAGCCTAAAATGGAAATATAATGGATTATAATTTGTTATGTGATTTGATTTGGTATTAATAAGTTTGATACGATATTTTATTTCAATTTCGGAAGATGTTGTTGATAATTGCTTCGATAGGATATTTGTTATCGTTTTTCCAAGGGATATATATATATATATATATATATATATATATATATATATTTGAAATATTTGATTTAATTGTGCCCCATATGTTGGTTTTATATGTTATTTGCGTTATTGAGATATTATACTATGTTTATACAATTAGATTTTGAGTACACCCACTAAGTATTATGTTTAGCGTGTTGAGTTTCTCACACGCAGGTAAGAGAGTTCAGGAAGAAGATAAGGCTGGAAAGAGTTGAGTCTGCAGTGATTGAGTCCTGAGTCACATCGCTCCCGCATTTTTAGTAGCCCACTATATCTTTGATGTTTTATATGTATTATATCGGCATGCATAGGCAAGAATGCTTTTATAAATATTTGAAACGATATTTAGTTTTTACGTATGTTTGTAAATATTTGTAATATTTGGGCCCATGGAATTTAATGCTTTTAAAGTTGAATATTTATAAGTATTTTGATATAATTTGTTTTGGTAAGTTGCACCGGATATGGAAGGGTGCGCAATTTGATTTGAAATTATAGAAGTGTGGATTTTATGAATTATGAAAACAAGTTTTGGAAAGTCAGAAAAACAGAGGGAAACTCTGACGAAATTTTCAGAAACTATTTTGGACTATTGATTTCGATTTATGTTTAAGTATATGATTTTAAGTTTTCGATAGTATAATTTTAATGCTAACTGTATAAGAAGGTGCTTCCGCTAGTGTTTTCAATTTTCCATATCCGTATATGTCTGTATCCGATAGCGCTCCCCGATTCGGTCCGAACGGATTCGGGTCGGGAGGTGTTACATCGTTTGTAAAAAATAATAAAATGTATTCCTATTTAAAAAAATTACACTTATATTTATTAAATAAACAAAATTTGTTGTTATTTTTATTTTTTTCTTTATTTACTAAAAGTTTTTGTGTTTTAGTAATTTCATTATTTCTTAGCTTTTTAAATATTATTAGCTATTTTTCTTATTTATTTAATTTTTAAAGATTGTAAACTCGAAGAGAATGGGATCAGTTAATAAGTTTCGCGAATCAATTTGTTCAGCGAACTCTACATAGACTCTTGTTTGTTTGTTTTTTCCTTCTTCTCTTCCTTTTTAATGTTTTGACTCTTTGCAAATCCGTCAAAAGCCACAAACACCACATAAAGTTCAAAATATCACCAGTACATCAAACTGATTATTATTGGAATCAAGATCCATGAATCTCTCACCAATAATTTTATGTTCTAAGTCTTGTGAATTTATTTATCGATGCATCCATGACCATGAGAGAGAGAGATGGATATGATTTTTCAACTTCTAAAGGCATAATATTTCTGACATTTATATGTAACGTTTGTGTAACACCCCCTGACCCAAATCCGCTCGGACCGAATCAGGGAGCGCTGCTATATACTAAAAGCTAACTTTTACTGTAGATAAACATTATATTAAAAACCTTTGAAAATAGTCCAAAGAATTTTCAAAAATCTTACCAGAGTTTCCTATGTTTTTCTGACTTTCCAAAACCTGTTTACAGTTAACATTTATAAAATCAACGTCCAAATTCTCAAATCAATTTTGCGCACCCTTCCAAATATAGTGCGACTTACCAACCAATTTATCACAATATAATTTATAAAGATTCACATAACATAAACATATCATAAAATATTTACATAGCGGAAGCTCGTTAAATATTTACAAACAGTTTCTGTATATGCATATAGTATCAAAATATATAAACTTAATACAAACAAACTACCAAAATGTATGCAGGAAAGATGTGATCTTGACTCTAGTTCTGCAAACTCTACTCTTCTTTATCTTTTTCGCCCTTGGAACCTTCGTTACCTGCATGCGAGAAAACTCAACACGCTAAGCATATTGCTTAGTGGATGTACACAAAATCGTATATACAAATATTTTATATCAATTAAAACTATACATAACAAATATATATAAACAATATAGATATGTGGCTCATATCAAATCACATATTCAAAATCAATTAACAGACATATTTTCTTAATTTCTCAAACTTTTCCAAATAACAAATCAATTTGCAGATTAGGCTCATGACATACAAAAACATAAGTTATCGGACTGGATTATGGGTTGTTCGGTATTGGACGCAAACGGGGCCACTCACTGAACATCAGATCAGAATGGAACACCAACGGAATCACCCGCTGTAAATGTCCCATGACAAATTTCAGAACCCTAGGACCGGCACTTGGGGCCTGTACTATCCAAAAGGTGGTATAATCGGCACAGTACTGTTCAGACAGAAACCCAATTGACATGTCAACCTCCTATATCCATATCTATGTTCATACACATCAGAGCCAAAATATTTTCTCCAATCCAATGTCAACATATTTTCTTTCTTTCCGAATAATCGAATTCAATTTCAATACATATCCATATATTTATTATAAATCAATAATTATATGAAATCCATCCAAAATATACTCAAACGTATTTCATAATTCTGTGTCGAATCAAATTGCCCCAAAATCATTTTCCAATACATTTCACAATATAATATAATTTAAGTCACTTTCAACCATATATTTCCTTAACAATATATTTTCAGAACACTATTAGAACCAAATAGTATTCAAATCATTCCGAAATCAGTTTCAAACTATCAATTCTACTCAATAGAATTCAAATAATTCAAAAACTATAATTCCTAAAATTTCTGAAAAACTGGAAAAATTCAAAAACTCGTATATATCGATATTCGATAATCAATATAATTCAAATAACGCAAATTTAATCAATTTCAATCAATCTGAAATATTCCGAAAATTTCTGGAAAACTGACAAAATTCCAAAACTCATATATAGCAAATCTAAACTATAATCTATAATCCATATAATTCAAATAACTCAGAAACTCTAAAATTGGACAATTCCGAAAACTTCTGAAAAAACTGGAAATTCGAAAAATACGTGTACACCAAACCTGAAAGCTTCCTCCTTCTCCTTTCCTTCTTCTCTTTCTCTTTTCTTCTTCTTCTTCTTCTTCTTCTTTTCTCCTTCTTCTTCTTCTTCTTTTTCTTCTTTCTCTCTCCTCTCCTCTCTTCTCTTCTTTCTCTCTCGTTCTAATTCTGTGATGTTTCTGTTTCTGTGTTGATTTGCTTCAATTTGAAGCTTCACCGCTTCATCACGCGGTGCTATATTTTTTTTTAAAATTTTTTGAGCCATCGCGACCGGTATCGGGAGCGGTGGTCGCGTCGCTTCGGTCGCGATGCTCACTGGTCGAAATGTGCCACTTTCATCGCGAGCTGATCATCGCGATCTGTGGTCGCGATACTCACTGCCCCAAATCATCCTTTTCATCGCGAGTTGCTCATCGCGATCCCTGGTCGCGATGAGTGGTCGCGATGCCTACTGTCCAGATTTTCACCCTTTTCTTCATGCATTGTTTTCGACCGTTCAAATTGGTCCACTATGAAACCTAAAAATATACATACATTTAATTACAATTTTCACCCCTCAAATCATAAAAATCATATTCACATATTCAAAATGAATTCAATCATACTTTTCAGATGTATTCGAAATTAGGGATGTTACAGTTTGAATTTTTAATTAATAAGCTATTAATAATATTATATCAAAATAAGTTATATTTTATAATAAAAGACTAATTTAACATAAGTATTTGATATTCACAGCTCATAAAATCAAATATAATTATCTATCAAAAAACAATAATTAAAACGGAAGATTTTTTATTAAAATAAGCAATATATAATAAATGCTACATTATATGAGAGACCACTTCTCTTTAACTGATTAGTTCGTGGGAGGCCACCTCTCGCGAACAGATTAGTTCGTGGGAGGACAACTACTGATTAATTCGTGGGACAACCACTAGTGCGAATTAATGAGTTCGTGGAAGGCCACCTCTCGCGAACAGATTAGTTCGTGGGAGGACAACTACTGATTAGTTCGTGGGAAAATAACTAACGCGAACTGATTAGTTATGGAAAGTACTTACTGTGAAAAATCATGCACAGACAAAAAATCATATAATATTTTATTATATAATTATAATTTATTTTAAAAGAATTAAAAAAAATTACTATTAAATGTATTTATTTTATTTATATCATAAATTGAAAACAATAATGTTATTATTGTTTTTATATTTATAATAAAAATTTCAAGAGATGTAACTAGATTATATAGTATTATCAAATTTAAGTTTTTTTTTTTTTCATTGCAGTTTCATTTCTTGAAAAATATCTTTGTAAAATAGTATTGAACATATTATAATTAATTAGTATTGAACATATTATAATTAATTACAATATGACCAAAACATATAGATTTGGATTTTACATTAATCTCACTTTTTTACATTTTTAAATGTTTATATTTTATTAGACTAAAATCGTGTTTTCTCATATTTTTAAATATTCTTACTTTATTAGCATTTTTAGTCTTATTTTTGATATATCAAATAAGTTATTTTTGTAGCACCCCCCCGACCCGATTCGGCCGGACCGACCCGGGGCGCGCTACTCGGGTTTTCAGAACTTTTCAAAACTTCATTTTTGCATTTCAAAATCAGTGTGAGCCCATAAAAATAATTAAACTTTTTACGAAAATCCGGCAGAGTGCCGTTTGTTTTTCGGACTTTCCAAAACCTGTTTTTACACAAAACAAATCCAATACAATTTCAATAGTAACACTTCTATATCACTTCAAACAGTTGCGCACTCTGCCGTTTAGTGCGACTTATCAATCACAAATTATAAAATAAAACAAAACAGACTTTACTATTTACATTTAAATAATAAAAGACAGAAATCATACAATAATTAATTACAAAACGTTTTACAAAACATATTTACAATTTCCCTGTATATGCATGCTTTCAGAATATATATACACATAACAAAAATATAGCTACCCAACTGTACAATCTCTGTGACTCGGTCTGCAACTTGCTCTTCCTTCAGTCTCTAGTCTCCTCTGGATTCCTGGTACCTACGCGTTAGAAACAAACTAACGCGCTAAGCATAAAGCTTAGTGGGTGTACTAAAAACTCAATTAAATAAATCACAATATAAATATTTCAAAACCATTCCATTTCTATTGCATTTCAAAACAATTAAATTTCGAAAATCAAGCATTAAACAATTCCAATTACTTTAATTTCAATAATGAATGCTATGAATGAAATCATTCGGTTCACTTTTCAATTTCAATCAATTCTGGCCCACTAGAATACTAAACATTCTAGGACTGGAATATGGGTCAATGTGACGTCCGGGGTTGCCCCGCAACAACAGTCACTGATATCACGTGATTGTCCGAGATTGCCCCGCAACAACAATCACTAATATCATCGCGATTGTCCGAGATTGCCCCGCAACAACAATCGCTAGTATCATTGTGATCGTCCGAGATTGCCCCGCAACAACGATCACTAAAGCGGTGTGATTGTCCGAGATTGCCCCGCAACAACAATCACACAATAATAACGGCGCAGTACTGCTCAGTAAAACCCAGCTGGTATACCAACCTCCTATATCCATATCTATGTCTAGGTATCCTAGGGCCGTTACAATAAACAATTTTTCACAATCAATACTCAATGAATATATATTTTGCACCATAGTTTTTCATGAATATCAACAATAAGCAAACAAAAGTATAAATCATGTATTTTTAACAAAATCGAAATGTTCGAAAATACATTCGAAATATGATCTATCATAAAAACGGTTCGAAATTAACCATAGATCTACCAATCATCAATTTTTACATATAAAATAAACATTTTTCATACGAATAATCGAAAACGAAGAATCGAAAACGTAAACGAAAACAAAACGAAACGAAATCGAAGACGAAAACACAAACGAAAACGGAAATGAAAACGATAACTAAATACTTTTCATAACGATTGCGAAAACAAACGTACACCTACTTGGAATCCGTGTTTTTCGGTCGACAAACCGCGGTTCCACGATTTCTTTCCCTTCTCTTTTTCCTTTCTCCTTCTTCCTCTTTTTCTTTTCTTTTCTTTCTTCTTCTTCTTCTCTCTTCTTCTTCTTCTTTTTCTTCTCTCTTTTCTCTCCTTTTCTCTCTTTTTCTCGGTTCTTTCTCTCTCTGTTCTGTTTTCTCGCTTCTGCGAGAAGCTTCTATTTTTTTTATATTTTTTTCGCCATCGCGACCGCCGTCGCGACCTGTGGTCGCGGCACCAGGTCGCGACACTCACTGGAGTGCGCGCACCGCCTTCGTCGCGAGCGCGCCCTGGTCGCGCGAATGGTCGCGTTGCTCTCTGCCCGTTTTTCACACTTTCATCGCGAGCAGTCCATCGCGACCTGTGGTCGCGGTGGCTGGTCGCGTTGCTCACTGCCAGGTTTTGCCATTTTCATCGCGAGCAAGCCATCGCGACCTGTGGTCGCGGTGACTGGTCGCGGTACTCACTGCCAGATTTTTGCGTTTTTCACCGCGAGCGAGCCATCGCGACCTGTAGTCGCGGTGACCAGGTCGCGATGCTCTCTGGTCCAGTTTTCCAATTTTTCATTTTTTTTTTCTCATTTTTCACTATTCAATCCGGTCCGCTGGAAATCATAAAATTTTATTACATTTAATTACATTTACACCCCCTCAAATAGTAAAATTTTATTTTCACATATTTCACATATATCAAAAATTCATTACCCGAAATCCGGGATGTTACAATTTTTTTCTAATAAAAACTAAATTAACATAATAGTTAAAGTTCGGGGAGGAACTTTAACGTTTACGCCAAACGTCAAAGTTCTTCGCCAAGTCGAACTTCCTCCAAAGGGAAACGTCAACTTTAACGCGAAGGAACACCAACGTTGGTGGGAAACGTTGAAGTTCCCCTACCAACGTCAAAGTTCCTTAAGGAACTTTAACGTTTTCTTCCAACGTCCAAGTTCCTTACCAAATCAAACTTCCTCCAAAAGGAAACGTGAACTTCAACCCGAAAGAACTTTGAAGTTCCCCCACCAATGTCAAAGTTCCTTGAGAAACTTTAACGTTTTCTCCCAACGTCCAAGTTCCTCAAGGAACTTTGACGTTGGTGGGGAACGTTGAAGTTCCCCCACCAACGTCAAAGTTCCTTGAGGAACTTTAATGTTTTCTCCCAATGTCTAAGTTCATTGCCAAGTCAAACTTCCTCCAAAAGGAAACGTCAACTTCAACCCGAAGGAACTTTGACGTTGGTGAGGAACGTTGAAGTTCCCCCACCAACGTCAAAGTTCCTTAAGGAACTTTAACGTTTTCTCCCAACGTCCAAGTTCCTTACCAAGTCAAACTTCCTCTAAAAAGAAACGTCAACTTCAACCCGAAAGAACTTTGACGTTGGAGGGGAACGTTGAAGTTCCCCCACTAACGTCAAAGTTCCTTGAGGAACTTTAACGTTTTCTCCCAACGTCCAAGTTCCTTGCCAAGTCAAACTTCCTCCAAAAGGAAACGTCAACTTCAACCCAAAGGAACTTTGACGTTGGTGAGGAACATTGAAGTTCCCCCACCAACGTCAAAGTTCCTTAAGGAACTTTAACGTTTTCTCCCAACGTCCAAGTTCCTTACCAAGTCAAACTTCCTCTAAAAAGAAACGTCAACTTCAACCCGAAAGAACTTTGACGTTGGAGGGGAATGTTGAAGTTCCCCCACTAACGTCAAAGTTCCTTGAGGAACTTTAACGTTTTCTCCCAACGTCCAAGTTCCTTGCCAAGTCAAACTTCCTCCAAAAGGAAACGTCAACTTCAACCCGAAGGAACTTTGACGTTGGTGGGGAACGTTGAGGTTCCCCCACCAATGTCAAAATTCCTTGAGAAACTTTAACATTTTCTCTCAACATCCAAGTTCCTTACCAAGTCAAACTTCCTCCAAAAGAAAACGTCAACTTCAACCCGAAGGAACTTTGACGTGGGTGGGGAACGTTGAAGTTCCCCCACCAACGTTAAAGTTCCTTGAGGAACTTTAACGTTTTCTCCCAACGTCCAAGTTCTTTGCCAAATCAAACTTCCTCCAACGGTATCGAAATTTATTATCACGCACTCATATAGAGGTGCGAACAAATTGAAATAAAGTCGCGATATATTTTTAAAACTGTTCACGAACTTATTAAATAATTCGTTTGCAAAAAATAATAAAAATGTATTTCTATTTAAAAAAAAATTACACTTATATTTATTAAATAAACAAGATTTGTTTTTTTTTTATTTACTAAAAGTTTTTGTGTTTTAGTAATTTCACTATTTATTAACTTTTAGGTATTATTAGCTATTTTCCTTATTTATTTAATTTTTATATATTTTAGTATTTTTATTTTTGTCATTTATTATTAAATTAGTAAATAAATTATAAAACTTTAGAACAATCGGGGATACCGATTACTGTCGGTTGCTGTGGATAAAAAAGTGCCGGTATGATACCAACACTTTTTTGTCCCGGTATTTCTTTCGTTTAAAGAAGATTCTTCATCTCTTTTTCAATTATGGTGCGTTTGCTTTGGAGAGTGAACGGAATTATTTTATGGGATTAGATTTGATTGGACTAATTAGTACTATTAT
Source organism: Xanthoceras sorbifolium (assembly GCA_003430845.1). Lineage (NCBI taxonomy): Eukaryota > Viridiplantae > Streptophyta > Magnoliopsida > Sapindales > Sapindaceae > Xanthoceras > Xanthoceras sorbifolium. The sequence goes on from CM010612.1 coordinate 15,709,849, forward strand.
GTATTTGTTGCAGTACGGATTTGACTAAAAATAGTATTATCTTTTATCTGGTATAGTATGAAATTGGACAATAAAAAATTGTTGTGTCTTATGTTTAATATAGTATGAGATTTGTTAGTTTAAAATTAGATTAAATTAATTTTAAATTAAAATAAAATTATTTTAAATCAATAATAAAAATAAATTATTTAAATTAAGTTAGGTTAAATTTTTAAAAATAAAATATTTATACTATTTTTTAAAAGTAAATACAATTATTTCTAATTAATTTTAAAAATAATTTTATTTTTATTAATATTTAAAAAATAATTTTTTTAATAATATTTTAATAAAATATATATATATATTTATTTTTTTTTTGATAAAAAAAAACTAAAGTAACTTGGAACAAATTGTCCCAATTTCTAATTTGTGAGATAGGACAAATTAGGGATTAGATTTCGAATTCCATGCCAAGATTGGTCTTGAAATAGTCCAATAACCACCCACCAAACATGCCATTAATGTTGCTATTTTTCCACCATCATACAGAGTGTATCGATATTAAACAATATTCATTCAATCTGATAATATTTTAAGATAGTATATTAAAAAAAATATACTGTTATTTTCATGTAAATTTTTTTATGGTTTACATTCACCAAAAATAAGTGATTTAATAAGTTTTAATCTCTTTCAACTCATAATTTGTGAAGTTATTATATGCCTAAGGCTAAAATTATTGAACGAAACTGACAAGTCAAGTTTATTATAAATAGAGCAATTATCAATCTAGTCCGTAACTTATTTATAAATATTAATTTCTAGTCTATTCTTACTTTTTTAAGTTTAATTAATCCCTAAATTTTTAAAAATTCATCAATTCAGTCATTCTATTAATTAGCTAATTAACAAAATAATGGTTACTTTGGTCATTGACACTCATCTAGCTCATAAACATGACACGTGAAAATGGTTTTATTAATTAAAATTGATAAAAGAAAAAGGAAATATAAAATATAATAAGTCTATTAAATCTAAAAAAAAAAAACAACCCTTTTGTTTACCAAACCAACCCCTAATTTCCTCGCTCCACGACCCCACACCATATTAATCTCGTACCAGCAAAGACGCACCACTTCATCCTTGTTTCATTATGGTTTCGACTACTCTAAGCGACGGTGTTTTCCTTGAACAACAACTAGATATATTCAAATGGAAGTTCAGTCGATATATATTTTTTTTTTTGGGGGAGGGGGTTGTACGGACTACTGAAAGTGGTTCAAAAATTGTTCTTTGTTTTGGAAACAAAATTTTCAATTATATATGAGTGAGTAAAAGTAAGGTTTGAGTTGTAAGTTTAGGGTTTTTATTGTGATTTGCGTATTATTTTAATAAAAGGGTAACTTCAATTTAGTCTCTAAAGTTTGATAAAATATATATTTTTTTTTATCTTTCCTTTTTTGTTTACGTGATCCCTAATATTTTCTAAATAGATCAAATTGGTCATTCTGACTAACTATTTGATGGTCAACCATCACAATTTTTTTAAAAGACAGTTTTACCCTTGAAGAATTAATATAATTACTATTTTACTTTTTAACTAAAATATAATAAAAATAAATAAATAGAAAAAATAAATAAAATCATATTAAACTAAATTATAAAAACTTAAAAAATATATATAACTTGTAAAAAAAGATTCAAATTAAATTATTTTATTAGAAAAATTAATATTTAAAAATAAAGAATAAAAAAATTTAAAAACTGCTAAAAAAATAATAAAATAAATAAAAATGAGAATTAAAAAAATTATAAAAAATGTCTTGAAAAACACAAAAACAAAACATTTGCTTTAATTTTTTTAATTCTCTATTTATTTTATTTTATTTCTTTAACATTTTTTAAACTTTTTTTTAAATGTTAATTTTTCTACTAAAATAAATTAATTTGCATTTTTTTTATCGGGTTTTATATTTTAAGTTTTTATAATTTAGTTTAATATTATTTTATTTATTTATTTATTTATTTATTTATTTATTTTTATTATATTTTAATTGAAAAGTAAAAGTGTAATTCTATTAATTAAATTCTTCAATGGTAAAACTGTCTTTTTAAAAAATTGTAATGGTTGATCATCAAATAGTTGGTCAGAAGAACCAATTTGATCTATTTAAGAAATATTAGGAACCACGCAAACTGATAAAAAAAAAAAGTAAAAAATAATAATAATATTTCATCAAATTTTAGAAACTAAAGTGAAGTTACCCCTTAATAAAAATTAATGGGCTTCATGCCCATTAGGTTTGATTTTGAAAATTTTTTTCCAGCGTTTTTTAGTTGTTGTTTATTTAAGGGATATTTCTATTTTGACTCCTCACGTTTCAATTAATAATAGTTTACCCCCTCACGTTTTAACAATTGTCAGTTTCCCCCTTGAGATTAAGTTGCCGTCCAAAACTTACTTTTCCGTTATTTACTAGAGGGTATAGCAGTCATTTAACTGAATAATTTTAAATTTCAAATTTAAAACATTAATTGATAAGTTGGAAAAAAAATGAAAGGACCACATATTGCCACGTGATCCGTCACTTTTATTTAACCAAATTTGATTTTTTTTTTTCTCTTACTTGTATCCCTACGTGGTCCCTCACTTGTACCCACAAAATATACATATTATCTCACTTGTTCCATTCTTGTTTCCCACTTAGATTAATTGCAAGATTCATTTTCTGTTTTTTTTTCCTTTTGCAGGTTACATTTAACAACCCAAAACATATTATATTGCAGGTTCTAAAACAGGTTTCATTTAACAACCCAAAACATGTTTTATTTAATTGCAGGTTTCATTTTCTGTTTTTTTGTCCCTTTAGATTAAACACTGCATCTTAAAAAAAAAACATTGCAAAAAAAAAACCTTAAAAAAACAATGGACCAGATGAGATCTAGCCCATTGGATAGAGACCATCCAATGGACTAGATCATCTGGTCCATTGCAAAAAAAAAAAATTTTAAAAATAAAATAAAATAAAAACGATGGTTTCAGAAATCTGGAACCATCTGCACTTAGGAGCTTTGGCTCCAACTGAAATGAGAGGTAGAGCCAAAGCTCCATCTTTTCAAGAGATCACCGGCGCACGCTCACTGGAGCACGCGCCGGCGATTATAAAAAGCGAAGGACCAGATCACATGCGATCTGATCCTTCCCTTACAGAGGCTCCATCTCTCTTAGTTATAGGAAAGGCTCCATCTCAGAAGGTGTGCCGGCGGCTATTAAAGCTCTGTACCAGATCGTGCGATTTGGTCCAAGTTTAATTTTTTTCATTTTTTTTTGTCTCTATCTATTTTTTTTTTCTAGGCCAATCTTCTAATTTTTTTTTTCTGGTCCTCTCTCTCTCTCTAATTGTTGAATCAAATAGCTTCACTGGGTTTGATTTTGTCTGGGTTAGGTGTTGTTGAAGATACAGATGCATTTTTTTTGTGAGTTGAACATTTTTTTTTTCTGGTCTCTCTCTCTAATTGATGTTGTTGTGATGTTGTTGAAGAAGTTGGAAAATGTTGATTTTGATATTGAATTTGGAAATGATGAAGATGATGATAGGCAGTTTGATGAAAATAATGAATCTAAGTTAGGTGTTGTTAAAGTTGTTGAAGATACAGATGCATTTTTTTATGGGTTGTACATTTTTTTTTTATCGCTCTCTCTCTAATTCATGTTGTTGTCATGTTGTTAAATAAGATGGAAAATGTTGATTTTGATGTTGTTGAATCTGGAAATGATGAAGATGATGATGGGCAGTTTGATGAAGATGAAATGCTAAAGATGATGAAAAATGTTGATGTTGCTGAAGATAATGAAGATGAATATTTTGTGGGTACAAGTGAGGAACCACGTGGGGATACAAGTGAGAGGAAAAAAAAAATCAAATTCGGAAAGTAAGGGACCACGTGGCAATATTTAGTCCTTTCACTTTTTTTTTCAACAATCCACTCTTCTCCTCCAAAAAAGGATTTTAGTAAATAACCAAATATAACACTTGGGCTAAGGGTCAAGTTGGTAATTTTTCTTACATCCCCTCCCTCCGGAGCCCAGGTATCATATATGCCCCCAAAATAAAGAGCTTTGAATACTTGGGTTGACATATAGTGCACCCTGTCGGATATATTGGGTCATATGGGATTTCCCCATTCTCTCCCCCGATATTGACAAGATCGTTTTATCGGGCAATGGAGATACCATAGGTATTCCATTAGTTATGTATCAACGTTCCAATAAAAATACTTGTATACATCAAAAAACCCAGGTTGAGCGGGGTAAATGCATTAAAAAGGGACAAGTTTTAGCGGACGGTGCCGCTACGGTTGGTGGCGAACTCGCTTTGGGGAAAAACTTATTAGTAGCTTATATGCCATGGGAAGGTTATTATTGATTGAAACGTGAGGGTGAAAAATGAAAATATTCCTTTATTTAAATAGATTACTATGCATTCAGATGGTGAAAAACCTAGACATTGAATTTTGTGGATGTGTTTTGTGCATGATGTATTTACTGTTATGCTTTGTGATCAGGTTATTTCTCTTTTATTGTTAGGATAAATTGCAATAGAGTGTCATTATATTTAAACAAATTGTAATAAAATTGTACTTTTTAAAAAAATTATAGTTTAGTACTCTTAACTAACCGATTGACTATTAGAGTTAACATTTTGAGTTTTTAATTAAGAGTGAAAATTGTACCCCTCTCAAAAAACAAAAAAAACTAAGAGCGAAAATCATTTTGGTCTTTATATTCTTTCGAATTATCACCTTTTAACATATTCTTCCTCTTTTAACTCATGTGGTCCCTAACTTTTAAAAATACATCATTTTAGTCCCTCTGACCAAATTTTTGACATTCAGACCTGATAGAATATGCACATTAACTATTTTACCATTAACTTTAATTGATTATGCTAAAAATATGATTTTTCTCTTTATTTTTTAAACTTTTAATAAATTAACTTTAATTAGTATATCTAATAAGAGTACAACATGTGTCACCAACTTTTAGAAAAAAAATTAAAATTATAAAACACTCAAATTTATAAGAAAATCCCTTAAATATTAAAAAATTGTAAACAAATAATAATTAAAAATTAACACCAAAATTAAAAACCTTTTAAAAAAATTATCACAGTAAATAACTAATGTATAAAAACTCAATCATTCAAAATAACACTTCAAATTAATATTAAAATATAAAAAATAAGTTTTATATAAGAAAATTAAATTATATTAAATTAAAAATTAAAATAAATTATTCAAGTAATAAAAAATTTAAACAAATTCTCATAATTGTTTTTTAGTTGTTATCATTTTATTTTTAGAATTAAATTTTTGTTTAATAAATTTTTCTAATTTTTTCTTTATTTTTTAAACCTTAATTATTATTATTTTTGTGTAAAGGCTGAAATATCCCTAAAACCATTAAATTTAACTGACTATTGGCTGATAGAAGGACTAAATTAATAGATTTTTACAAAATTTGGTTAAAAAGTGATAATTTAGAAAAGCTAAGGATTAAAATGATTTTTACCCCTGACTAAAGTGTTAACTCTAACGATCAACCAGTTAGTTAAGGGTACTCAGTTGTAATATAAGAAAAAGAACGATGTTGTTACAATTTTTCTAAACTTTATGGTACTCCGTTATAATTTACTCTTTCTATTATTATAATTTTTGTGTTGGTTGGTTCTGATCTCATGTACACTTTGGAAGTTGGTTTTTAACTAAATGATGCACCACTTGAAATATTTGCATATGTCACAGTAGAAAATTAGCACCATCAACATAAAGAGAAGCTGGAAACTTGATCAAAACAAATTAACCAACTTTGGCGCCAAAAATAACAAACTTAACAAACTTACTAGCAGAATTTATCATCCAAGCTATATAGAGGAATGACGTGGCACCATCAACCCAGCTGAGTCACCTTGGCAATCTTTAAGCCGACGTTCTATTAGTTTCAGCTGCCTCAAGTAAAGGTGTTTGATGAAAACACCCAACTATTCGATGAAATTCCTAGGTTCCTTTGTTAATGTTGATTGCATAGCTTTCTCTTCTTTCTTCTTATTCTTCTTCTTTGTATTTGTGCTATCAAGTTCTGCAGAGTTTGCTGAACTATTTCTAGTGTGAATTTCATTCACACTAACATTTCCCCGCAAGGTGGACAGGGGATGATCCACTGTCAGCTTGGACCGTAGAAGCTCAAATCTAGGAGTTGATAAAGCTTAGGTAAAAAGATATGCAATCTGATCAGATGTTGGAACATAACAAAGATCTATCTGATTCTAAGCCACTTTTTCCTTAATGAAGTGAACATCAATTTCGACGTGTTTGGTTCTTGCATGGAAAACGAGATTTTTAGCCAATGCTTGAGCACCCATTTTATCACACCATAATGTAGAACAGCCAGCCAAAGCGAAACTAAGTTCTATAAATAATGAAACAACCCATAACACCTCATATGTTACTTGTGCTAAGGCCCTATACTCAGCCTCTGTGCTGGAGCATGCCATAACATGTTGTTTCTTAGAGCTCCGTGTGAGTAAGTTTGAACCAAGATAAACACAATATCCAGTTATAGACCTGTAATCATCCACAGAATTTGCCCTATTCGAGTCAACAAAACAGTCAAGTTTAAAAGTGGAGGCTGGTGTAAATATTAACTCAAAATGTAGGGTACTCTTGATGTATCTTAAGACCCTTTTGCAGGCTTACTAATGTAAGTCAATAGGAGCCACTAAAAACTGTGACAACTTGTTTACAATGAAGGCCATGTCAGGTCTTGTTAAGGTAAGACATTGTATGGCACCTATGGTGCTTCGGTATAATGAAGGATAAAAAAAAGGAACTCATTCATGAAAAGATAACTTGGAACTGACTGCAATAGGAGAAGGACAAGACCTAGCATCAAGCATCTTAGTTTTTGCCAACAAGTCCATGTCATATTTATATTGTTAAAGATGCAATCCAGTAGAGATTGTAATAACTTCAAAACTGAGAAATATTAAAGAGAACCTAAAATCTTGAAGGCAAACTAAGCATTAAGATTGATAATCAGCCGCTTAATATTACAAGAACTAGTTCCTATTATAAGGATGTCATCAACATAGATGAGTATAAAGATCACAGCAGCACCAGACCTTTTAATGAACAAAGCAGTCTGAAATGGAACTAATAAACCCTCATTTGATCAAAGCTGACATGAGTTTCTCAAACCAAGCTCTTTGAGCTTGTTTAAGCCCCACAAAGAGATTTGTGAAGAAGAAAAACATGATCTGAAAGTGCAGGATTCACAAAGCTAGCATGTTGTTGCATATAGATAGTTTCTACCAAGTCCTCATTCAAGAAAAGCATTGTTAACATCTATTTATTAGATGTTCCAATTATGACTCACAGCAAGAGATAGGATGACTCAGAAGGTAGATGTTTTAATAACAAGACTAAAGTCTCAATAAAATTCACACCAGGGGTCTGGTGAAATCCTTTTGCCATAGCCTGACTTTATACTTCTACAGTGTCTCATCTTGATTGTATTTGTGTCTGAATACCCATTTGTGGCCGACTATATTCATGGAAGGATGGGATGGCACCAAACTTCAAGTACCATTAGATATCAAGGCATTATATTCCAGCTGCATTGATTTTCTCCAATTACTACTAGCAATAGCTTCTTTAACTGCTTTCGGCTCAAGATCAATAACAGTGATAGCAGACTTTTGAAAATCAACATTAAAAATTTTTTTGTTTGAATATGCCACATCTAGCTCTAGTTAACATTGGATGAGCATTAGAAGATGTAATGCAAGAAGGAGCAGATATAAAATCAATAATGCAAACAAGTGATGCAGCTTAATTAGAATTCGAGAAAAAAGAAACTAACTGCAAAGTAGAAGGCAATGATGTAAAAGTAGTTGAAATGAGTGAAGAAAATGGAAATTCCTTTTCATTAAACTCAACATTCCTAGATATATAAACTTTTTCACTTGGGTGTAAACACTTGTATCCTTTATGGGAAGAACTATAACCAATAAAGACACATTTAGTGGAATGAAAGTGAAATTTGTGAGCATTATAAGGCCTCAAATAAGGGAAGCATGAACATCCAAAAACCTTGAGGAGTGAGAGATCTAGTTTCTGATTATAAACATATTTAAAATGTGATTTATAATCAAGTATAAGAGTGGGAAGTCTGTTGATAAAATAAACAACAGTTTCAAGGGCCCCCCACCACATAGAAATGGACATAGAAGCATGAGATAATAAGGTTAAACCAGTTTCAATGATGTGTATGTGCTTTCTCTCAGGCACACCCTTCTGCGGGTGTGTGTGTGGAGGCAGGGATGTATAAAATGAATCCCACAAGCAACAAGAAGAGGAAGCAATAATTTATTCTCTCCACCCAATATGTTTGAAGACACTTAATCTTTCTACTAAACATGTTTTCTGTTAAGACTTTGAATTTTTTTAAAGCTTGGAACGCCTCAGATTTGACAGTCAATAGAAAGTTCCAAGTGTAACGTGTGTAGAGGTCAATGAAGTTCACATAATATTTATACCCTTGTGTAGAGGATACATATGCTGGACCCTAAACATCCGAGAATATTATATCTAAAGGATGTTGAGTCTTAGTTGAGGACATGAGAAAAGGTTGCTAACTTACCTTGCCACATTTGCAAGAATCACATAACTGAAATGGTTGATTCAATTTCTTGCTTATATTAGAAGAACATAAAGTAGTTTTCATTATGGAATAAGAAGGATGCCCCAATCTTGCATGCTACAAATTTGAATGAGAAACATCAATAGAAATAGAATCAATGCATTGATTATTTAAAGTATTAACGTTATCTTTAAGAATTATACATAAAAGGAATAGTTGTATTTAATGCATTACAAGTAACAAAGGGAACATGAGAAATAAAAGCAGCATTATTAGATGATAAAGCTAAGAAAGACAGCAGCTTGGGATCAGCATTTAGAGGGTCCAGCTAATACATACCATTTATCTGGGTTCCTCGAAGTAAAACTCTCTTCGTGGTCAGATCCTTAACAACACAATGATTGGAATAAAGCTCAGCAATCATAGAATTATCAGAAGTAAGTTTAGAAATGCTCAATAATACTTAGCTATTTGTGGCACATGCAAAACATTTTTTAGAATGACATGGTTGTAACACCCCCTGGCCCGACCCGTTTGGATCGACCCAGGGAGCGTTACCGAGTTTTCAAAACTTCTTAATTCACTTTATAAATTGCAAACCATTGAAAATCAAATAAATTGTATTTTGGAAATCAAATAATTGATAATTTAAAAATCATTTCTAGTGAGCCCATCAAAATTCATTTTTCAAAATTTCGGCAGAGTTTCCTCTGTTTTTCCAATTTACCAAAACCTGTTTTCAACAAAACGATTATAATACAATATAATTTCAACACTTCTATATCAAATTCTCAAATCATTGCGCACTCTGCCGTTTAGTGCGACTTCAAAAAATATTCAAATAAAACATTTCACAATTTAATACTTACAATTCTTTAAAAATGAAAAATAGAAATCATAAAGCAGTTAATTACAAAACATAAATAAATACCACAATTACAAATCTCTGTATATACATGCAATCTAAACATATTGTACAACAATATATATATATATATATATATATATATATCTACCCAAATGTGGTGACTCTGAGTCTCTGTCTGCAACTCTCTTTTCAATCTTTTGCCTCCTCAGTATCCCTGTTACCTACGCGCAATAAAAACCGACACGCTAAGCATATAGCTTAATGGGTGTACACTAAACTTAATTATCGAAATCATAAATAACTTTCCATAATAAAAAATCTCACAATATAATCGTATATAAATATGTTATTATTCAAATCAAACACGGAAATAAATCATATAAAATCAGTTTAATAAAAACAATTAAATTCAATTAATAATCCATACAAAACTGAATCATAATTTTTTTTATAATCTTTTCTTTTCAAATCATTCTCAATTCTGGCCCTCTGGAATACTTAACATAATCCAGGACTGGAATATGGGTCGTTCGACCTCAGTGGCTGTCTGTCGAACATAACTCCCAACCCTAGGACGAATCCTAAGGGTGGTACGTATCTCCCTACTCTAAGACCGAGTGTTCGAAACCTAGAGAGGTATATATCTCTCTATCCCAGGAACAAATCCTTAGGAAGGTACGTGTCTCCCTACTCTAGGATGAATCCTTGGAGAGGTACGTGTCTCCCTACCCCTGGACGAATCCATGGGGAGGTACATTAAATATCACATCAATATCAATATTGGTGCAGTACTGCCAAATGAACCCAGCTGGTATACCAACCTCCTATATCCATTTCTATGTCCAAGTATCCTAGGGCCGTTTCAATACAATATTTTCACATAACAACTGTAATTCACAACTCGAATTTAAACTTAACTAATATAAAAATTCAATCAATATTCGGAAAACATATATTCATAATTTCATGGAAATTCAATGATTTGTTCTTTCGATATTCTGAAACAATTTATTTCAACATATTCAACAAATCAAAGTACGATTAAAACATAATACTCAATATACGATTAAATCGAAATTATTCAAATAGAAAAACAATATAAACATATATTCACTAAATCACCCAAAAATTTCAAATTCAAATCAAAACACATAAAGACTTCAAAAACATGTGTACACCAACCTGGATACCGTTTCTACACCTTTTTCCTTCTGAATTTTTCCTTTTTTCTTTCTCTTTCCCTTTTTTCCTTTCTTTTTCTCTTTCCCTTTTCCTTTCTCCTTTTCATTTCCTTTTCTTCTTCTTTCTCTTCTTTTCTTCTTCTTCTTCTTCTTCTTCTTCTTTCTTTCTTTCTCTTTTTTTCTCTCGGTCTCTCCCTCTCTATTTTTCTGTTCTGATTTTTCGAGAGACTTCCACCGCCTCTATATTTTTTTTTATAAACTTTCTATCATCGCGACCTGTGGTGTCGCTGCCAGGTCGCGTTGCTCACTAGAGGAATTCCACTGCCTTCATCGCGATCACCCATCGCGGTACCATGGTCGCGTTGCTCACTGCCCGAATTTGACATTTTCACCGCGAGCTAGTCAGCGCGATCCCTGATCGCGATGACTAGTCGCGGTGCTCACTGCCATAAATACCATTTTTCATCGCGAGCGACTCATCACGATCTCTGGTCGCAGTACTCACTGTCCAATTTTCACCATTTTCTTCATGCATCATTTCTGGACCGTTCCATCTGGTCCACCTAGAAACTATAAAAATATACATACATTTAATTACGTTTTACACCCCTCAAATCATAAATTTTATATCCACATATTCAAAATTAATTATTCGAAATTAGGGATGTTACAATAGTAATTATCAAGAGTTTAATAGTAGAATTTCCAAGATGTTTAATGGATAATTGTGCACCATCACCTACTACCAAAGTAGACTTACCTTTATACGATGGTTGGTTTAATTGGCTGAGTACTTACTAGAATATTGGCAAGAATCAAGGTTCGAGTCTCTTTGGCAATCCCTCTTGGTGGGTGATTTGTAAGTACCACTGTCAGCCCTCACTTTAACTTTCTGGCACCAAAAAAAAAATAGACTTACCTCTATAGTCATGTCTGTTAGTAATATTTTGCACATCAGAGGTAACATGGTGAGTAGCACCACTATCAAAATTGTAACATCCCGGATTTCGGGTAATGAATTTTTGATATATATGAAATATGTGAAAATGAATTTTTACTATTTGAGGGGGTGTAAATGTAATTAAATGTATTGAATAGTGACCGGATTGAATAGTGAAAAAATAAAAAAAATGAATAGTGAAAACTGGACCAGAGAGCATCGCTACCTGGTCACCGCGACCACAGGTCGCGATGGCTCGCTCGCGGTGAAAAACGCAATTTCGGGCAGTGAGCATCGCGACCAGTCACCGCGACCACAGGCCGCGATGGCTTGCTCGCGATGAAAATGGAAAAACCTGGCAGTGAGCATCGCGACCAGCCACCGCGACCACAGGTCGCGATGGACTGCTCGCGATGAAATTGTCAAAAACGGGCAGAGAGCAGCGCGACCACTCGCGCGACCAAGGCGCGCTCGCGAGGAAGGCGGTGCGCGCACTCCAGTGAGCATCGCGACCTGGTGCCGCGACCACAGGTCGCGACGGCGGTCGCGGTAGCGAAAAAAATATAAAAAAAAAGAGAAACTTCTCGCGAAAGCGAGAAAACACACAGAAAAACAGAACAGCGAGAAAGAAGAAAAAAGAAAAGAAAAAGAAGGAGAAGAAAGAGCAAGAAAGAGAAAGAGTGACCGAGAAAAGAAAGAAAAAGGAGAGAAAAGAAGAAGAAGAAGAGGAAAGGAAAGGAAAAGGAAAAAGAGATCGTGGAACCGCGATTTCTCGAACGAAAAACGGTACCGAGGTTGGTGTACGTTTGTTTTCGGTTGCGTTATCGTTTTTGTGTTCGTTTTCGTTTTCGTTTTTGATTTCGTTGGAAGATTTTCGTTTTCGATTATTAGTATGAAAATTGTTATAGTAGATGAAAACTCGATGTTTGATGTCTTTATTGCTGATTCTGGAATGATTTTGTGATAGATCGTATTTCGGTTTCGTTTTTACTTTCGTTTCGATTTCGTTGAAAATTTTCTTTTTCGATTTTTGTATAAAAAGTGTTTATTCTATATGTGAAATTGATGCTTGATACACTGATTGCGTTTCGACTAATTCGATTTCGTTTTACAGAGTTGATTTTAGACTTTTATATGGTTATTGTTCATATTTCTTGAAGTTTATTACGTGATTTATATGATTATTGAGTGATTATTAATATTGAGTAACTATTGCGACATTTATTGTGAAAATCGTTTATCGAAACGGCCCTAGGATACGTAGACATAGAAATGGATATAGGAGGTTGGTATACCAGCTGGGTTTTTACTGAGCAGTACTGCGCCGATACTGATTGATTGATATTGATGATACTGATGTACCTCCTCTTGGATTCGTCCAGAGGCTGGGAGATACGTACCTCCTCAAGATTCGTCCTGGGGGTTGGGAGTTAATGTACCTTCCCAAGGATTCGTTCCTGGGATAGGGAGCTATGTACCTCTCTAGGTTTCGTACCCACGGTCCTAGAGTTGGGAGACACGTACCTCCTCAGAATTCGTTCTGGGGGTTGGGAGCTAGACCTATATTCCAGTCCGTATATGTTTAGTATTCTAGCGGGCCAAAATTGATTGGAATTGAAAAGTGAACCGAACGATTCTATTGATAGCATTTGTATATTGATTGCAGTATTGAAATTAAAGTGATTGAAATTGTTTAATGAATTGAATTTTGAAATTTAATCGTTTTGAAATGGAATGGAATATATATTGTGGTTTATTTATTCTTAATAAATATTTATATTGTGATTTATTTAATTGAGTTTATAGTTTTTAGTGGAATATATATTGTGGTTTATTTATTCTTAATAAATATTTATATTGTGATTTATTTAATTGAGTTTATAGTTTTTAGTACACCCACTAAGCTTTATGCTTAGCGCGTTAGTTTTGTTTCTAACGCGTAGGTACCAGGAATCTGGACGAAGGTAAAGACTGAAGAACTGGAAGAATTGCAGACCGAGTCACAGGATTGTACAGTTGGGTAGCTATATTTTTGTTATGTATATATATTCTGAAAGCATGCATATACAGGGGAATTGTAAATATGTTTTGTAATATGTTTTTAATTAATTACCTTATGATTTCTGAATGTCTGTATATATATATATATATATATATAAAAAGTTTGAACTGTTTTATTTTATAAATTGTGATTAATAAGTCGCACTAAACGGCAGAGTGCGCAGTTGTTTGAAATTGATATTGAAGTGTTATTGAAATTGGAATTGAATTGATTTGTGTAAAAGCAGGTTTTGGAAAGTCCGAAAAACAAACGGTACTCTGCTGGATTTTCGTAAAAAGTTTAATTATTTTTATGGGCTCACAATGATTTTAAAACGTAAAATGAAGTTTTGAAAAAGTTAGAAAGTCCGTGTAGCGCGCCCTGGGTCGGTCCGGCCGGGTCGGGTCGGGGGGTGCTACAAAAATACCTGTTTTGATCTGTAACAGTGTCAGGTGTGGCCAACAGAGCACTTGGTTGTTACTGAATTGAGTCTGCTGACCATTAAAATGTAGAGTATTAGGTGAGTTTCTTCCAGGTTGAGCAGGTGTATTATTGTTCAGGGCTTGATTGATAGAAAGATCTTGAAAAGACTGATCAAACTGTTTGAAGCATTTGGACACAACGTGACCTGATTTGCCACATAATTGGCAAAAACAATTTCCACCTCTTCTAGAATTACCTCTTCCTTTTCCACATCTGTAATTACCTCTGTTATTGTTGTTTTGCTGAAACTTCCTTTCATTGTGTTGTGCAAATTAGCTGTTGCACTAGACAAATCAACAGTCGTTGATGAGTGAGTTTGACTGAGTCTTTGCTCTTAAGTCATTAGAAGATACTGCACTTCACTTAACGTTATCATGTCTTGCCTTGAAGTAACATAAGCAATGACTGAATTACATTTTAAACCAAGGCCACTTAGAACACACATGATCACATCCTGATTTGTCATCAACTGGCCAACTGCAGTGAGACAGTCAGCTATGTTCTTTATCTTGAGAACATAGTTACTTATTGACATAGAACCTTTCTTCAAGTACTAGATCTAAGACCTGAGGTGCAATATTCTAGCTCTTGATTGCTAAAATTATAACTTTTCAAGAGTTGTCCATACTTGAATTGTAACATCCCGGATTTCGGATAATTAAATTTATATATGTGAAAATAAATTTTGTGATTGGAAGGGGTGTAAATGTAATTAAAAGTATGTTTATTTTTATAATTTCCAAGTGGACCAGATGGAACGGTCCAAAAATGATGCAAGAAAAAGGAAAACTGAAGCAGAGAGCATCGCGACCTGGTCACCGCGACCACAGGTCGCGATGGCTTGCTCGCGGTGAAAAATGTGATTTTTGGCAGTGAGCATCGCGACCAGTCACCGCGACCACAGATCGCGATGAACTGCTCGCGATGAAAATGTCAAATTCTGGCAGTGAGCAATGCGACCACCAGCGCGACCAAGGTACCGCGAGGTGTGCTCGCGATGAAGGCGGTGCTAACGCTCCAGTGAGTACCGCGACCTGGTGGCGCGACCACAGGTCACGACGACGGTCGCGATGGCTAAAAAAATATATAAAAAAAAGAGTGGCTTCTCGCAGAAGCCAGAAAACACACAGAGCAGAGAAAAGAGAGGCAGAGAGCGAGAAAGAAAAGAAAAGAAAGAAGAAAGAAAGAAGAGAAGAAGAAGAGAAAGAAAGAAGAAGAAAGAGAAGGAAGAAGAAAGAGAAGGAAGAAGAAAGAGAAGGAAGAAGAAGAGGAAGGAAAGAGAGAAAAGAAAGTGTGGGTGAAAGAGAAAGGGAAAGGGAAAGGAAAAGGAAAAAGAAAATCGTGGAACCGCGATTTGTTGAATGAAAAACGGATTCCAGGTTGGTGTACTTTTATTTTCGGAATCTTTACGAAAAGTATTAAGTATTTCGTTTTCGTTTTCGTTTTCGTTTTCGATTTCGTTGAAATTTCTCGTTTTCGATTTTTGTATGAAAATTGTTTATTTTATATGAAAAATCGATGATTGATATACCTATTGTTGATTTTGGAATGATTTTATGATAGATCGTATTTTGATCGTGTTTTCGAATATTTCGATTTCGTTAAAAATACTTGATTTAGATTTTCGTATAACTATTGATTATTTTTCTTGAAGAGTATTGTATGAATTGTATATTTATTGAGCAACTATTGTTTACTGAGTAACTATTGTGAAATTTATTGTGAATCTAGTTCATCGGAAACGGCCCTAGGATACTCAGACATAGAAATGGATATATGAGGTTGGTATACCAGCTGGGTTTACTGAGCAGTACTGCGCCGCTATTGATTGCTATTGATGATCATTATGTACCTCCTCATGGATTCGTCCAGAGGCAGGGAGACACGT
This sequence comes from Xanthoceras sorbifolium, assembly GCA_003430845.1. Taxonomy (NCBI): domain Eukaryota; kingdom Viridiplantae; phylum Streptophyta; class Magnoliopsida; order Sapindales; family Sapindaceae; genus Xanthoceras; species Xanthoceras sorbifolium. Next base: position 15,725,933 of record CM010612.1, read on the forward strand.
ACCTCCTCAGGATTCGTCCTGGGGGTTGGGAGCCACGTACCTTCCTAAGGATTCGTTCCTGGGATAGGGAGTTATGTACCTCTCTAGGTTCCGTACCCACGGTCCTAGAGTAGGGAGATACGTACCACTCTTAGGATTCGTCCTAGGGTGGGAGTTTGACCCACATTCTAGTCCTAGTATGTTGAGTATTCTAGTGGGCCAGATTTGAAGGGAATTGAGAAGTGAATTGAATGATTTTCTTAACTGATTTTATATGTTGATCCTATTGTTGAAATTAACGTGATTAAAACTGTTTTATGGTTTGCTTTGTAAATAAATTGATTTGTTAATGATTAGAATTGAAATATTTATATATATTGTGATTTGTTTCTTGTTAAAGGTTATTTATGATTATTTTTTTTTATAATTGAGTTTATTGTACACCCACTAAGCTATATGCTTAGCGCGTTAGTTTTGTTTCTAACGCGTAAGTACCAGGGATCCCGAAGAAGCTAAAGACTGAAGAGAGAGAGATTTGCTGACAGAGTGCCCAGAGTTATCACAGTTGGGTAGCTATATTGTTGTTATATGTATATATTCTGAAAGCATGCATATATAGAGGATTTGTAAATATGTTTCGTAATATGTTTTGTAATTAAATATTTTATGATTTCTGTCTTTTATTATTAGAGTGTTTGTAAATATTTTATTCTATAAACTGTGTTGAGAAGTCGCACTAAACGGCAGAGTGCGCAATTGTTTGAAAATAATATTGAAGTGTTGTTATTGAAATTGTATTTGATTGAGTTGTGAAAAACAGGTTTTGGAAAATCCGAAAAACAAACGGAACTCTGCCGAAATTTTATAAAAAAAAAGTTTATGTATTGGGCTCACTCGAAAATGGTTTTACAATTTATAAATTATATGGTTTTTCAATGGTTTGAAAATCTATCGATGGGCTCACAACGGTTTTCGGTTTATAAATAAGTTTAGAAAGTTTTGAAAGTCCGAGTAGCGCTCTCTGGGTCGGTCCAGCCGGGTCGGTTCGGGGGGTGTTACATGAATAGTTGTTACATGGGTAGTGACTTCTCCAATCACATGAGCACTCAATGTTGAGATCAGCCAATACACTAAGAGCTGATCATTTTTCTTCCAAGCAAGAAAATTAGGAGATAAACGTTTGACAACTTCATTAGTTACAGAAGATACCTCTTCAACGAATTTTGGAGGTGTTGGCTTGGACTCAAATATGCATTCGTCCAGATTATAAGTTCTAATGGCAAGAAGCACTTGAGCTTTCCAGTAAAGATAGTTATCTCTATCCAACTTAATCGGAAGATTAAAGTTGAGCTTTAGTGAAGAACAATGGATACCTGGTGTCTGACTTAACTGAGTTTCATAGCCATTAAAGCAGATGAAGAACTAACCATGACTTTCGTCAAAGGGCTTCGATACCATAAAAGATTTCAAAGAAAACAATAAACGAAAGTGAATAAAAGATTTGAGTGCATTTTTATTAATCAGGATTAACGCTTACTTTACATAAAAGCTACGCGCGCGCGCCCACACACACACATATAACACAAAGAGAAGCTAGAAACTTAATCAAAACAAACTAACCAACTTTGGCGCCAAAAACAACAAACTTCCTAACAGAGTTGATCATCCAAGTTGCTTGGAGGAATAAGGTGGCACCATCAACCCAGCTGAGTCACCTTGCCTAGTTGGCAATTCTTAAGTTGACGTTCTATTAATTTCAGCTGCCTAGTGAAGGTGTTTGATGAAAACACCTAACTGTTCGATGAAAGTCCTGAGGTTCCTTTGCTAATGCTGATTGCATAGCTTTCCTTCTTTCTTCTTATTCTTCTTCTTTGTGTTTGTGCTATCAAGTTCTGCAGAGTTTGTTGAACTATTTCTAGTGTGAATTTCATTCTCACAAGCAGCATTTCTTACTTTTTTTTTAAACGTTTAATGATGCTTTTCTCCTTTTCCTACGGCTGTAAAACTTGTTCTGTTCCACCCAATTTTTTTACTTGTAAAGCTTGATGAAGCCATGAACCTTTTGAAAAAATCAATTGGCTAAATAAATGAAAATTTTGGCTTCCAAAATTATCAAATATGAAAAAATTTTGAAAAAAATTGGTGAATGCAATGAAGAGAAAGGAAATGGGAAGATTTATTTATACTTCTTTTTCTTTTCTTTTCATTTTTACCAGTTGAGCCACGATGATCAAATTCTTCTTATTTTTTAAATTGTTAAAAGGGGCAAAATGGTAACATACTCCAGGACAAAATTGTACAAACAACTGAACCCACAACAAATCACCAAGATTTTCTATTAGAATGTGTCCAATCAAATTTGAAATGAACAAATAAATTAAAGGCATTTTCGACTTTACATAGCTGATAATTTTGAACAATTTTCAGCAGTTCAAAGGCATTAATATCAATTTCACACTTCAAACTATGGTCAGGGGCAACCAGACTTTTTTGACTTTCTATAATATTTTAACATTAAAAATTGATTATAGGAACTAGATTGATAAGTTTTAAAAAATATAGGGAACAATGCAAAAATAGTAAACACATATTAAAAAATAATATTTCTAAATAAGTAAATGAGTAAATTAATAATTACCCTTAAAAAATAATAATAATTTGGTGGAAATGATGAGAAGATATGACTTCTTCAGTTCTTTGGCTCGAATACTGCATTTCTTATCCTCCTCCTTTCAGAATTCAACATCTGAAAAATATACTTATTTTTTAATAATTAAATTAAATAAACAAAACCCCTAATTTTTTATGAGTAGTACACACATTTTTGTACATAACTATAACAAAAGATCTCACCAACTTAATTGGCTAGTACCTTAAAAACTAAATGCATGTCTTAAAAAAATCATAGACATACATAACTGTAATTAGTTATTGAACAAGAAAGATGAACGGGAGATAAGCTGACTGCTTCAATGAAGATTACAGAAAAACAAGAAAATGTTTGCAAAAATATTGAAATGAGGAGTTGAGGACTTTCCATTTCTAGTCCTAACTCTTCACTCTCTAGTTGTAGTTGATATGGATGCCAGATTCTTCCCTTAGAGCTCTAAACAAAAAGAACTCAAAAAGAAATTTACATAATTAATATATGTATGTACACACAAATGCAGTTAACAAGCAATTAGCATAACCTTAAAATTAAGGATTATGGTCCATCAATATTCAACGGTGATCTCCATTCGAGATTCTCCTCCAGCTCCGGATAATTCTTTTGTACTTCTTTAGGAGGGATAAAGCAATCTATGGATAGGCCAGCCACGTTGAATGCAAGATCGTCAATACTCCATAGCTCCTCCATCCGGGTGATCGAAAGGCCTGCCTTTAGGTTGTCTCCAAATCTTGTGATAATAACGCTTGATTGACCACCATGGGCAATCATCACACCCTCCACGCTCCTGTAGTCTTCGATTTTGGTAGCCATTGTTGTCTCCCAGTAAGTGGGTTGAGTTCCAGGTGACTGAATTCTGGTCAAGTAGGAGTCTTCTAAATACACCAGCAGTCCGCTTCTTTGGCTGAAGTACCCAAATATAACATGCTTGATCATCTCTGCAGTGCTATCACTACGATCAGCCAACTCCGTTTGATTGGCAGACAATTTCAATACAAAACAATCAGTGCCCGAAATTAGCTTCTCTCCCATGTACTGGGCTGTGGAGAAAATAGCTGATACTGCAATAGGATCTAGTCCCTACATATACGAATTACTGTGTCTTGAGTATAAAATATACAAGACCATCTCCAAAATCAAATGATGTTATGTGGGTAATATGGAAATATTATCTGGACTGGGAGGACCACAGCTGACAGTAGTTTCACACTGACTTGTCTAGTACTACTACCTAATTCTATAAGATAAATGAATAATTGAATTGAAATGTTTTTCTTGTTCTGACAGAATGTGATCTAAGTGATACCCATATTTGACAAAGCATCCGTTAAACAAGATCTGTGTCTTGCCAGATTGGATCTGATTTACAAGTAAAAGTAGGTATCAACACAGACCCCACTGTATCTCAAGTGAATTCTCATATGTTGAAGAATAAACAAACACCCAGATCAACTGTTGAAGTAAGAATAACACTTAAATGTTCTTTCACTTGAAAAGCACTTTCTGAGTGTTTTTACAAAGAGAATTTCCCTACAAAGCATTTTTTTACAAAAACATCCCCAGTATAGTAAATTAGTAATTGTCACAAGACTCACAACTCAGAGGCCAAGATCTAAGTTGGCTAGCATTATTGCTACTCTAAAAGTAAAAAGGTAGCGAAACGTGCTATCAATAATTGTTTATACTAAGTCACATGAAGCAACAAAATTTATCAAATGCAAAAGCAACCATTCTACTTATAAAATTAAATCTGACAAAGATACTTTATATTCCAACAATAAATTAAAAAATTAAAAGGACTTGCCTGAAGAGCTCGCCGGAGAGGACGGACGCCGCCTTTGGCAGCATGAGCACTGAGCCACGGCGTGTGGCGCCAGGCCACATTGCCATCACTGCCGGCCACAACCTTGTTCCCACCAACAACTAGCTCAATCAGCCACTTATTAGGAACCATTTGCCACATCACAAAACAACCCTTCTGCGAAACTCCTCCGGCGGCTCCGGCCACCACCGAGCCGCCAAACTCATCCCCCATAGCCATAGTCACTTTCCCAGTTGCGAAAATGTTCTTCACTCTGCCTTCCAGTTTCCGGCAACCCGTTGCCGCCGTGAAATGTTGTATTATGTATTGGGCCGAAGAAGATACCTGTTGAAACGTTAATTTTACTTAATCAAAGAAAACATTTGTTAGATGGAATTATTGTTAAACTTAGACAGTAAATGCCATCTAATTCTAAGCTACTTTCTGCTCATAGGAACAACTAATGCATTAAAGTGGACCCACAAAATGGTAATTAGTATAATGATCTCTTAATGAGAGCCATTAGTTAATGGGAATCTATAATGTGAAACAAGAAGTGAACCTGATTGAGGGTGGTTTGCATGGGAAATGGGTGGAGAGAGACGGGAAAGAGAGGGCAAGCGAGGACGCTTAAGAGGATCTTGATGTCAGATTTCTTATTGAAAACAAGAGAGAAATGGGTCTTGAGCCAGTGCTTCCATGAGTGGACTTTCTTAGAGGAGTTGGTGGCGTCTTCTTCTTCGTTAATGGGTTCTTCTGATAATGGTGCAAGGCGACTCATGATTCTCATCTATCTGCCTCTCCCTTCGAAACAGAGCAAGAAGAGAGAAACACACCACAATGCACAATAATAACAGACCAGACCAAACCAGACCAGCAAAATACTTTAAACTCACTCTCTTTTCGTAATCGACGTTTTAGCAGACGCACCAAGGTGCGTGTGCTTCAACGTTCTTTTTGTAGATATGTATATAAAAAAAAAATATTATTCCTTTTATTTTTTTTTTTCTTTCTATGAAAGAGGTCTTCATTTTCACTGCATTTTTAATATGTTAAAAAAAATAAAGAAAAATTATTTTTTTGTTCATAAACCCTTTGAATTAAATCACATTAGCCGTTAGCGTGTAAGTTAATGAAGAAAAAATAAATAAGATTTGTATGTAGTGGAGTTTATGGAGATTTGCGTTTTTATCAAAATTAATACAAATTAATTTAAAAATAAAATTAGAAATTTATTTTTGAAAATATAATATCTTTTAGAAAGAAGTGTGAAAAGTTGGTTTTTAAATAAAATGAAGTATCTTTAAATATTTATAAATTTTTAATTTCTTAAAATGAAATGATTTAGAAAAGGAGTGTGAAAAGGTTAATTATACCTAGTTTGTATCTAAAAATAAATTAGGGTGAATTACAATGAATTACTCTAACTTTGGACATATTATAATAAAATCGTGAGTTTAGTACCCTACCGTTAGTTGACTTAGTAAAAGTAACGGTTTGACCAAAAAATTTATCTAAAATGACAAAATACGTTAAAAAATAAAAAATAATATTAATTATTAATTATTAAAATTTAAAAAATTATAATTTTTTGTATTATTTTTTTAATTTTAATAATTAATATTATTTTTTTTAGCTATGGGTATTTTAATCATTTTAAGGTAAAATTTTTGGTCAACATTTGATTTTGACTGAGTCGACTAACAGTAAAGTACTAATGTGTAATTAAAACTAAACTCATAATTTCATTATAATATGGCTGAACATTAGGGTACTCCATTTTTCAATTCACCGAAAAAAACTATTGAATGTACATCAACTTAAATATTTGACATTAATATCCCATTTTATTGATTCACTCATTATCTATGACAAAAAATACAAACACTAAAAGTAAATGATAATTGTACTAATTGAAAATTGATATAAAGAGTTTAAATTACTGTACTCTTACTCAAAAGAATATATTTAACTAATTGTCATAATAGGCACAACCACTCATAATTCAAGTGGTTAATACATCACGCTCATATTTTAATAGTGAAGGTGCAAGTTCCACCATACTCATTTACTAGTTTGATCTCGGCAGGTCTAAAAAAAAATGAATTGTCATGATAGGCATGCCTTCATAAGATTAAATTCATGGAATTAATTAATTAAACACAATCCAATAATTTTTAGTATTTTTTATCGAATTGTCTTGTTGACACTTGACATAGCGACACCTGTTTGAACAAATGTGAATTAAATAAAAGTTTCAATAATTTGTGAATGTCTTAAACCACAGGATAGGGAACACAAATTTGATTTTACTTTATTAACATGTTCATTTGTACGCACATGAAATCATGATATATAGATTCAATATTTTTTCAAATTTGTTGGATTAAATGAAAGAAGCCAAAATTTCTAAAGTAAAAATATTTTGATAATTGGTGACTTTTTAAAAATGAAATCTATTTAATAATGGGTGCTGATATTACCACCCATATTTTATTAAAAAAATTTAATTATAAAAATATTCCAATACATAATGATAAATAATAATAAACTATTTTAATTAAAAGTGAATCAAATATTTAAAGAATCTCCACAATTAAAATTGGGAAGGTATATGGACATTTCCATATCGCTATTTTTAAAAAAAAAAAATTGGAAAGAGATCTGGATCAAAATCTCTTCTTCCAAGCTCTATTAGATAGATGAGATTGCTCCATCTCATGGATCAGTTTTTAATCAAGGGATGGTAAAAATTCTCAATCCACCTTAAATTGGCAGGGCTTCGATTCGTTTATGACAGGTTTTGAGCACTTAAAATAGGGCTCAGGTCAAACTTTTTTTACCTGGTTTGTAATTGGATCTAGTATAGGTCGTTATGCCCTGACCCGTCCTGTTTGATCCATTATTTATATAATTATTTCTTAAAATATTAAAAATATATAAAAAAAAATATCTCTTTATCTCTTTAGCAAATTCTTTATATTTAAAATTTACGTGTTCATTAATCAATTTAGTAACTTAAATTTTCTTTATTACTACGTCTTTGTGTTTAAAACAAATGGATATCGAAGCTGTTGGATAAATTTTTAAATTGCATCTTTGTGTTTTTTTTTAAATTGCACCAAATTTTATATCATTTAAATTGATTTGGTGTTTGTACTTTATATTTGAATTTAAAATTTATTAAACTTAAGTTCTGTATAATTTATTAAACTAAGTGTTGTATGATTTATTGAACTTAAATATTGTGTAATTTGTGTTATATTAAATTTAAGTATATATGTGAAAAATTATCTAATTAGTGGATTGAATTTTTTTAAAAATAAAAATATAAAATGAACCAAGTCAGTTCAAGTCGGGTATGAATCACCTCATCCCAAATGGATTTAAATTTAAGAAAAAATTTAAAACTTGTAAGGACACAAGTCGGGTATGGAGTACCCTATCAAAAACGGATTTTTATTATGGAGTACAGTGATTCAATACTAATCCATTACAATCCCTATCTCCGTCACCGGCGGAGCAAATCAGCATTATGCTCCACCCTTTTTCCTTTTGGATGAAGATTTGGATTGATAAAACGTTTATTGTGATTCCAAGGCACAAATGAAGTGGTGTCTAGTCCATGTTTTTAACTAATTATTCTCAATTAGTTAGCCATAGTAAAAACAATAGTTTCTTTTTACAACAAAAACTAATAAACAAAGTGATTTGAATCATGTCAAAAACTATGTAAATTGGTGATGATGGTCCTAATTCGAAACTAAAATCATTATTGCGCCAAACCCAATTTATGCAACTAGACTGTAAATGATTTTTATTGATTATTATTAATTATTATTTTTTTAGTTCTTATAATTAATTTATAAATTCAAAAAGTAACGTGATTCGAACTCACAATCTTAAAGTGTAAGTATAAATATAAGTGTAAGGGCATATAACATACAGCAATCTCACTCGGTCTACTTTTCTTAATTAGTTTTAAAAATAACAAAACAAGCCTATACTATTGAAATTATAGTAAGATGATAACATGAATTTGTGATTTGTGAATTGAAATGCACGTGAGGATGGCGCGTGGGATGTTTGTATAAAATTGGTTTACAAGAGATGAAGAGAAGGAGCTTTTACGGGAGGCAAGACAGGCAGGTGATGTATCCACATCCTCCTTTTCCTATTTGCAATAATCAACTTTGGCTACTCTTTCTCTACAATTTTACTCCTCTCTTTTCTTTTCTTTTTTTTAATTTCTCTTATCATTTTTCAACTCTCTTGTCAAATTGAAATTTATGTTTTTTTGGAAGACGCCTTAATGTTTGTACTACCAATTGAGTAAGAAAGAGATTGAATTGGATCTATTTATTTATTTATTGAGAGTTGGTGTGGGGAAGTTAATTCTGTGTGCTCCCTCATTTATTACGTATTTTTCTTTTTATAAAAAAAATGTTAATATCTGTTTTAGGACATGTATTAAGAATTGAAACAGTAAAAAAGAAAATCATGTTTATTCTTTAAAGATATAGAATATTATATATTATTATATTGAAATAATAAATATAAATTATTTTATATATTGTATATATGTGTGTGGATGGAGAGATCTCTCTATTATTATAAGAGCAACTATTAATACTGCGTTTATTGTATTTGATTTAGATATATTCCGATAGACTTGTAAATTTTTTTTAAAGTTATCCAAAGGAAAACACATTTTTCACATTTTAATGTTCAATTGAAAAGTAATGACATTGTTGTGGCACAGGAGGTCATTGTCCAAAGGTTTAGAGGTTTGCTTTCTAGCCTTATAAGTCCCAATCAGGTGGCTTTTGTGCCTGATCGACAAATTCAAGATAATATTGTTGTGGCACAGGAGGTCCTACAAAAGTTTAAGATGGCAAAGGGTAAAAATGGATTCTTTGCTTGGAAGATTGACCTCATGAAGGCGTATGACAAGCTTCAGTGGAGATTTATAAGAGAGGTCCTGGTTGAGGTAGGTGTGGATAATAATTTGCTGGAATTAATTATTTGTTGTGTTAGCAGTGTTGATTTCAAAGTGGTTATTAATGGGGAGGTTTCGGATTCCTTCACTCCGGGATGTGGGCTTAGACAAAGTGATCCGCTTTCTCCCTACCTTTTTGTGTTGTGTATGGAGAAGCTCTCCCACTTAATCGTGCATAAAATTAGTGAGGGAGCTTGGAAAACCATCAAAGTGTCTCGTGAGGGCCCGGATATCTCTCATCTCTTCTTTGCGGATGATCTCATCCTTTTTGGCCATGCTACTGTCGATCAAGCAGAGGTTATTAAGCGCTGTGTGGACAGCTTTTGTGCTGTTTCGGGACAGCAAGTTAGTTACAGTAAATTCAGAATTTTCTGCTCGGGTAATGTGTCAGATTCGATGGTTAAAAATATTGCTAGTGCTTGTGGCTCTCCTAGCACCAAAAATCTTGGCAAGTACCTTGGAGCCCCCCTCATTCATGGTAGGATTTGCAATCAAACCTACAGTGAAATTGTAGATAAAACTCTCAAGAGACTTGTATCTTGGAAAAGCTCTATGCTCTCCTTTGCTGGCAGAGTCACTCTTATTAAAGCAGTGACGTCTTCTCTCCTCGTTTACGCTATGCAATCCATCAAGCTTCCAGGGGAAATTTGCGGAAAACTTGATAAACTCAATAGAAACTTCCTTTGGGGTCATACGGAGGCGAAGAAAACAGTCCACCTTGTCAATTGGGACACGGTGTGCTGTCCTAAATCTAAAGGAGGACTGGGATTAAAAAATATGAAATTGTTGAACCAAGCTTTGTTTGCCAAAGCTGGCTGGAGAATTATGCAAGGTGAGGAAGGGTTATGGGGCAATATTCTGCTCAACAAATACATCAAGAACAGCTCCCTCTTGGAGGCTTCTAGACTACCAAGGGGCTGCTGCTCGAGTACGTGGAGAGGCATTATTTATGGGGCTAGTCTCGTCCAAAAAGGGACTCAGTGGAGGGTGGGTGATGGAACGAAAATTCACTTTTGGACTGATAGCTGGATCTCAGGCATTGACAAGCTTGAGGAACATGCTATCATCCCTCTCGAGAACGTCAACTTGGAGGAAAGAGTGTGTGATTATTTGATTAATGGGGAATGAAACATTAATAAACTGTCTTTGGTCTTGCATAGGGATATTATCCAGAGAATCTTCAGCATACATGCTAGGAGGATCGAGTATGGAGAGGATAATATCATTTGGAGGGGTAATGGTGGCAGATTTTCTGTCAAAAATGCTTATGACATTGCCTCTGATGTTGAGAATGTGGAGGACTGCCACTGGAAATTCATTTGGAAGCTCAAGCTTCCCTCTAAGCTCAGACATTTCTTGTGGCTGGTTTTCCAAGGCAAACTTCTCACCAATCTTCAAAGATATATTAGAGGGTTAACCTTTGATGATGCTTGCCCCTGTTGCCATGAGAATGTTGAAGACCTCAACCATCTCTTTAGAGAGTGCTATGCTGCCAAAGTAGTCTGGAATGAAGTCTGGAGGGGCTGCTGGAATACTAATGAATTTTCTGCATGTTTCTCTATTTGGATGCAGGCCAATCTGAAGTGCAAGAATGCTGGCCCTGCTAATATACCTTGGTTCTTAATTTTTGCTGTCACTCTTTGGTTTTTATGGAAATGGAGGTGCTCAGGTGTTTTTAATCCTAGTTTCAAAATTCCTAACTGCACCTATATATTAATTATCAGATACTGCAGGGAGTGGCTCACTGCCACTGCTGGAGGCCTCAAAAATAGAGGAGAGCGATGTTTGATGAGCAGTTGGAAGGCTCCTTGTAAGGACTGGGTCAAGATCAATGTGGATGGAGGTATGTGTAGTGAGCTGGGTTTGATCTATGCAGGTGGTCTTATTAGAGGGGCTGACTGCAAGTGGCTTGGTGGCTTCTCTTGCAACAGAGGTCTGGGTTCGGTCTTAGAAGCAGAACTTTAGGGAGTGCTTGAGGGTTTGAAGCTTGCTTGGAAGTCAGGTTTTAGAAATGTTGTCTGTGAATGTGATTCATTATCTGCTGTCAATCTTCTCCATCAGGAGGCTACTTCCTCCAACCCCCTTTTCAACATCATTTGCAGCTGTCGTGAGCTGTTATTTGGCAGCTGGAACTGTCAATTAATCCATACTTTGAGAGAGAATAATAAAGCTGCCGATGGGTTAGCTGGAGTTGGTAAGAAGATGGCTATGGGAACTGAGTTCTTCTCCTCCCCTCCTGCTGCTCTTTCCAGGCTGCTTGAAGAGGATACTGGTTATGTTGTTATTTCTTAGTGTTTTTTTGTTTTCTGGGCTATGCCCCCCATTGTACCAAAAAAAAAAAAAAAGTAATGACTTTTTGCATAATTCATAAAATGATGTTGCTAATAGTATACACTTGTTTAATATATACATCAGCTACTAATACAATACTGAGTGCATCTAACAAATACAAACCAATATCATTAGATAACCAAAACATAAATATTATGATTTAGATAGACAAGTTCCTAAAAGACTGCTCTGGATTTTTTTAGTATGATGCACTTTTATAATTTGAGAAAAATATTAGTTCTTGACAGATGATGTTTTTTTTTATAACTATTACAATTACAATTAAATTCAAAATTTGAGGAAATATAATGTTTAAACCTATAATTTTTTAATAATTTATATATAAAGGACATAACACTAAACTAAATTTATCTTGTCGAAATCAATTGTTAATAAAGTAATAAATAAAAATGAAATAAAATTTAAGCTCTAATTATCATCAATAATGCTGATAGGTTAGGTTTTAGCTTAGATTTTAACATCTAATCATAAACTGCTATTTTTTTTTCTTTTGTTATAAAAAGCAATGTATAAATCGAGTAACGGTCCTTTTTTTTTTAAATCAATAAATCGAGTGATTATAGCTTATAAAAGATAAAGAAGAAAGAACATCAAAAACATAATATTATTATATAAAATTCTACAAATAGAAATATAAATGAGCTTCTCAACAAACTCCAATTACAATCAAATAACCTTATACAAAGATAATTATATTGAAGAAAAAAAAAAAAAGAAGAAAAAATTTAAGCACAGCAAAGTGTGCTTACTGCTATTGCTACAACTTTGAAGACACTTTTAACTAGGAAGTAGGAAGTAACTTGATCCAGCAACTTCAGTATTTAACAAATAAAAGCCCATGGATACTCTAATCTAATGGCCCACTCTTTCAATGCTTTCAGGGCCACTGGACCAATTAAAAACATCAACTGACAATACAATCATATAAACAAATTTGCACCCCATTAAAGGGCCATTGGAGGAAGCTTATTGATAATCACTTTTATCTAGTGCAAAAACTATTGGTAAATCTCTTGGAAATAGATTAATGGAAAATCTATTTAAAATCTAAAGCTAAAGCTGGTCCAATCCAACCTTAGTTTTTAGTTTAAGAGGAAAGTTGGTCATAATTTTTAATAAAATTTATTTTAACCAAATAATCTTTCATCTTATATTAGAATTATAAAAAATAAAAAAAATAACCTAAACATTAAAAATTAGAAAATAATATTTAATATTTAATTAAAAATAATTAAAATTATTTTATCTTTAATATTTTCAGACAAAAAAATAAAGAAAAATTTTATTTAGTTAAAAAAAATAATTAAAAATTTTACTAATATTTATTTCGTTATATAAAATGTGGTTATTATAATTAATTAGAAGATAATTAATAGATTTAATTAAATATATTTTCATATTAGAATTAAAGTAAAAATATTTAAATATATTGAATATATATAAACAGAATTTCAATTAACAAATTAAATAAATTAATTTTATTACTGTGTCTATTTTAGTCATTTTACATACCCAAAACACTTCTACAAATATAGTTCAAACTCACTCTAAAATTGTATATACACCACTTTTGTAAGTATACCTCCTTAAAAGTTATTTTTAAAAAAATTATAATATATAATTATAAACTTCTTAATATAAAAAAAAATTGTTTCTTTAATTTATTTATTATAATTTTACAAATTAATAGGTGCATTTACTAAAAGAGTATAAGGATATAAATATTGCCACTCTAAACATTACTCAGTTGAAAAATCCTTAATAAATTTATCAATTCCTTACGTAGTAATAATATAAAATGTGGACCTGCACTCATCAAATGCGTCTAATGGATATGTTTTTGTGATATTGAATGTAACAAAGCCTGTCCTGTCCTCTTTAGAGGATACCTTTTTTATATAACTTATCTGATTGCATGGACCATACCCATTCCCATTTTCTCATCTGACTCACTATGACAACAAGCATTCCATTCTCTCCTGTCACTCAACCACCTTCTTCTCTTTTTCTTTTTTAATTGAATCACGGATATCTGGGTCTAATTCAATTAATTTCATTTGAAACGGATCATATTTAAAGTTCAAATCTCTCCCAATAAGTATATTTAGTGGGGATTGAATTTAAAACTTTTTCCATACACTCAACATGAATGGCTAATTGAACCATCTTCTCTAGTTCTCCTTTTCTTTTACTTGATCTCCAATACAAGTAAAACATATCTGATATCTCCAGTACATACATTCTTATCTCATTATTTATGTCCCATCAAATTCTTCACCTCACTAATTGTCATCTCATATCTATCTTCATAAATCCCGTTCAAACCCATTTTATTTGAATCCTATGAATAAATAATAATTCAATCAGTTTCAACATAGTTTTCAAGTCTCAATCCAACACAAAAAAAAAAAAAAATGATCTTTGATTCTTCTACCTTTACTTCTAGATCTAGTGAAAATGGAGATGGGTCCCTTTGCAATAAATGCAAGTAAAATGGAGCCGTCCAGAGTCCACTCTTCATCCAAATCCTAATATTTATCCATATCTACGTGTCTCCGCAGTTTGTTTCGGCCTAATTTATCCAACTCGTCAATGTACTCCTTCTCCTATCATTTTTGTTCAAATCTGTTGGAAAAATTAACCTCCCCAAAACCTCCTCAGAAATATACTAAATATCAAAAATAATATAGAAATAAAATAGAAAATAATAACAATCACCACAATACAATCATTTACGTGGAAAACTCCAAAACCAGGAGAAAAACCACGGCCCTCAGAAAGAAATTCACTATGTGATAAATTGTTACAACCACACAGACTATTCTCTCAAGACTACGACACCAATACACTCACACTCTCTCAAAGCATAAAATAATTCACACCTTTCTACACTCTAAAATAAGAGAAATAAGAAAGGAATTTAATTAGAATTAAATACAATGCTTTAAGTGTATTTAATTGGTGCAATTAGAAACTAAGGACTTGGTCTCCTTATATAGCCTTGAAAAGCCTTGACATATTCTTATTTTTCCAATGTGGGATTCATATCCCTTCATTGCCTTCTCATTTGCTTTCACAATTTTGCCAATTTTTCAACAAATCTCCACCTTGGCAAAATACAGGAAACCTTCGCCCTTCCGCCGCAACTTTCATGCAACCATTGTCTATACCGACAATCATAATTCTCAACCCAGAGAACTATCATACTCCACCATAAAAGTATACCACTTAGAATTAATCACCAATTCTAAGATTTCTACCTCGGCACATGTCGAACAAACTTGCTGAAATTTATGGTGCAACTCCCATGTTGGCTTTCCCCGGAAGTTCTTCAGCCATCGACATAATTCTACCACACACCTTGCATCAATGCCGCCAACCAATGCCCGTGTGCAAACTTGTAGACCCACTAATAGTGACACATCCTTTTTATAGCACCTAGTGATATGCTATAAGGATGTACATATCCTTTTCAAAGGATAAATTCAGTGTCTTCACAAGACACACTATTAGCTTGAGTGTTGGAGCTACCTGCCGAACCTGCTCCACCGTTTTGACAATTTTTCTTAAAGTGCCCAGATTGCCCACACGCCCAGCAAAATATTTTCTTCCTGGAGTTATTCTTCTTCCAATTGCTCCCATTGCTAGCTACCAATGCTATGTCTTCTGATGAAGTACGACCTCCACCCTTCAGCCTTCTCTCCTCAGAAAGGAGTTTACCGGTAACTTCTGTAAAATTCAGAGTCTTCTTCCCATATACCAAAATAGGTTTCATATGTTCATAGGAAGATGGAAGAGACAATATAAGCCTTAATGCTTTATCTTCGTCTTCAATTTCAACTCCAATAGACTCCAGTTCAGAAACAATACCATTGAGAACACTCAGATGATCTGAGATTTTTGCACCTTCCTCCATACGCAGAGTATGAAACTGTTCCTTCAGGTACAACCGATTTGAGATGCCTTTTGCCTGATACAACCCTTCAAGTTTTTCCCAGAGTTCCTTGGCTGAATGTATTCCATGCACATTTGCAAGAACATTCTTGGCCAAACACAGACGAATCACACTTGCAGCTCTCAAATCCATTTCTTCCCAATCTTCATTGCTCATACTAGACTCACCTTTGCTGGAATCACTTAAAACAGAGCCTGATTTCTCCTTCAATACCTTGTGTAACCCAGATTGTATTAACACATCCTTGACTTGCACTTGCCACAAGCTAAAATTAATCTTTCCATCAAATTTCTCTACACCAAACTTCAAGGAGCTTAAAAATTTAGACATTCTAACCGTATACCGAAATAGTGCCCGTAGTCCGTGAACAGCACTTCAGGTAAGTTCCCAGGAAAGAGAGGTGGGTCACAATGGACACACTTAAATACCAAGTCTTTCCTAGCCAGAACCTTCCTTAGACAAGCACTTCCACAATACTACCATACTTAACTCCAGCAACCAAGAATAATTCTTTTCTGATGTGGAAGATCAGACAATGCTGCAATCACAGAGCATACTAAGAATTTTCTAAAACCTCTGACACCTTAGCAACCAACCTAGGCTCTGATACCACTTGTTGGGAAAATTAACCTCCCCAAAACCTCCCCAGAAATATGCTAAATATCAGAAATAACAGAGAAATAAAATAGAAAATAATAACAATCACCACAACATAATAATTTACGTGGAAAACTCCAAAACCAGGAGAAAAACCACGGCCCTCAGAAAAAAATTCACTATGTGATAAATTGTTACAACCACACAGACTATTCTCTCAAGACTACGACACCAATACACTCACACTCTCTCAAAGTATAAAATAATTCACACCTTTGTACACTCTAAAATAAGAGAAACAAGAAAGAAATTTAATTAGAATTAAATACAATGCTTTAAGTGTATTTAATTGGTGCAATTAGAAACTAATGACTTGGTCTCCTTATATAGCCTTGAAAAGCTTTGACATATTCTTATTTTTTCCAATGTGGGATTCATATCTCTTTATTGCCTTCTCATTTGCTTTCACAATTTTGCCAATTTTTCAACAAAATCACCTAACTAATTGTTTAAATCTAGAAACCAAAAAAAAAAAGGTAAAATGTGTTAAGAGTTTATTAATAAATGTTATTATTTATTTTCTGCTAAATCAACTCTAGTTGTTAATATGTATCAATGAAATTTATTATTACGTATGGATATATAATAGCAGTGTCTAACCATACCAACCGGTTGATACCACGTGGCATTGTCCCTTCAGTACACCACAAAACCCATATAGACGGGAGACCTCAGTGCTAATAAGAATATAAGAAAATAAAATATTACCTTAACTAATTGTTTAATCTTTCGGTATGGTAGTAAACACTTGATCCTAATAATTGAGTATTAAAGCTACGTGTTGGATCATTAACCTTGGGCATCAAGCAATCCAGAATACTCTTGATTTGTAAGGAAACAAACACTTGCTTTAGAATAATTTTATTCAATATACAACCAAAAAGATGAACAAAATGAAATTTTAAAATAACAAAGAAAAGATAAAAAGGCAAATGAGTTTAATCGATGTATGTGTACTTGATGCTTGATGCTGGCATAAAACCATTTTTAAATAAGTTAGATTCCAAGTTACAACCATTGAAAATATAACTAAGATTATCAATTGAGCAGTGGGGGCTATCGATACATGACATGCCTTGCTATAAAAAATAAAGAAAATATCTAATATTTTCACTTGACGTGCCTTGCCGTCCCTGGTTTGTCATAACCAAAGACACCTATTTAGCTTGCAAAATAATGAAGGGAAAAAAAAAAAAGATCCACTTGCTCACACTTTTCAACTTACAAGAACATGATCACATGTAACTAGCTGTTACATGCATGCAATTCAAAAGATAATCCAAATAATCCATCTCCTCCATAACCAAAGTCAGCAATTGCATTTCTCTATAAATCCCCACACCACTACCTGACTGCCTACAATACTTTCCTATTTTTTCATTTCGAGTTGGAATTCATGGTTGAGTTTCCGGAATTGATCCCAGGTTTACCCGAAGAGATCGCTCTCGAGTGCTTGACCCGATTGCATTCAACCACTCACCCAGTTGCCGCCCGAGTCTGCAAACGCTGGCGACAACTTTTACAGAGCACACACTTTTACATCCATAGAAAACAAACAGGCTACACCCTCAAAGCCGCTTGTTTGGTCCAAGCACTTCCGCTTCACTCCGGTTCGGATGCAGTTAAGCCGGTTGCTTCGTCCAGATATGGAGTCACGGTGTTTGACCCGCTGAGTCGAACTTGGAACCGAATTGATCCGGTTCCCAAGTACCCAACTGGGCTTCCTCTGTTTTGTCGAGTAAGCAGTTCGCAAGGGAAGCTAGTGGTTATGGGTGGGTGGGACCCAGTGAGTTACAGTCCTGTGAGCGACGTTTTCCTGTACGACTTCACGACTCAGAGTTGGAGTCAAGGCAAGCACATGCCGGAGAATCGGTCTTTCTTTGCAGCTGGTGAGTTAAATGGGCGGGTCATTATCGCTGGAGGCCATGACGATAGCAAGAACGCCTTGAACACGGCTTGGGAATATGACGTGAGTAAGGACGAGTGGACTGAGTTGCCTCGGATGAGTCAGGAGCGAGATGAGTGTGAGGGTGTGGTTATCGGGTCGGACTTTTGGGTGGTGAGTGGATACAAGACGGAGAGTCAAGGAAGTTTTGAGGGAAGCGCCGAGTCGTATAAGGTGGGGAGGGCTGAGTGGAAGCGAGTAGAAGAGGCGTGGAGAGTGAGTCAGTGTCCGAGATCATGTCTTGGGGTTGCAGAAGATAGCAAGTTGTTTAGTTGGACAGAGTCAGAGTCGGAGCCGGTGCCGGGAGTACAAGTAGGGACTTGCAGGGTCCAGTTGGGTGAGTCCACCTTCGTGTCTGGGTCCGCTTACCAAGGTGGGCCACAAGAGTTCTATTTAAAGGAGGGTCAAACTGGTAAATTCAACAAGTTGGATGTGCCCGATGAGTTCAGACTATTTATACAATCTGGTTGCTGTGTGGAAATATGATATGAACTGAAAATGTAATTACGTTTTGAAGTAAATACTCGTTTGCATTAAACATACAGGATTTCTATTAGATATTTTCGTTGTCACAGCATAAGCCA
This sequence comes from Xanthoceras sorbifolium, assembly GCA_003430845.1. Taxonomy (NCBI): domain Eukaryota; kingdom Viridiplantae; phylum Streptophyta; class Magnoliopsida; order Sapindales; family Sapindaceae; genus Xanthoceras; species Xanthoceras sorbifolium. The sequence continues at coordinate 15,744,873 of CM010612.1, forward strand.
TGTTAAGCAAAATTATATTTCATATATGATTAAACTAAAAAAAAAAAGGATTTTAAACTTCAGCACCTAATATATTATTATAATGGACGGACGGCTGCATGCCCACAGTTTTTCTCGACAACTCGAAGCTTTTAAAACACCAAAATGACAATATATTAGTAAAATGCCCATAATTCTACTCAACATATTAGTAAGTTGCGACTTGCAAGTATATTTAAGGGTGATGCAACTGCAGACAACTCGATCAGAACAGCAGTTTTGAAACCACAATGTCCACAACTCTACTTAATTTTTATCGAGTCACCAACTCAGAACATTATCAACTTTAACTGTTTATTATGGCTATGTTAATCATTCAACCTCCTAACATAGAAATTTCTTCTCAAAGGAGTCTCATCTACAGTACTCGAGGCTCCGACTCCTACTCCTGCTCCTGCTTCTGCTCCCGCTCGGACTCCGGCTCCGTAAACCATAGGGAGACTTTGGGTAAGACCGCTCTCTGTATCTCCTGTCTCTTGGTGATATTGACCTGCATTATTGATTCGAACATCTCATCAATAAAAACATTTCTGTTTTCACCACCCGAGCATACAAATACTAGATTGAAACCATAAACAAAACTAAGAGAAGTTGCATACCTTGAGTATCGCCTTTGCCTGGGGGGAGGGGAATAATAGTCTGGACTTCGAGAATAACTCCGCGCATAATGCGGTGATCGAGAATAATGAAGTGGAGATCGCCTGCGATCATATGACCGACCCCTGACAACAATATTTTCAAGCATCAAAAACACCACCTCCAATCTTTAAAACCCATAAACCAGTTTCACACACACAGAGTTGTAAAGAGGGTGGCTGCCCCCCATTTATGCCACATCAATTTGAGCAAATTTAAGACACATACTACATTTATATAATAGGTAAGAGAACCAAAGTAATTGAGAGAAATGAATGGGTAGCATTTGTTACATAAGGGAGCGAAATCATTTTTATATTAGATGTAGTTATGGGTCCTAAATTTGCTTATAATCAATAAGTAATAATATTGTGGGCAGCCACCCTATTTCCGACACACCCCCTGAGATGTCTGCCCTTCTATTATATTTGAATTTTGATTGGAAAAACCCAATGAGAGAGAGAGAGAGAGGAGCTTTTGCAAGAGTTCACTTTTTTTTTTTTTTTGAGAAAAATTAAAAAACAACAGAACCAATCAACACTATGACAGATCTACCTTGAGTTAGCACGTTAAAGATCTTTGCAACCTAACAATGTTACACAGTTAGGAGAGGATAGGCTTAAAATAAAACAATACAAACTTGTGTAAAAACAACTCTGTTTTTTATTTTGTTTAGGGAACAAGAACAAGGGTAAAAGAGTAAACTAGCCTACCACCACAACTACCACCAAAAGAATGATTCTTTTGTGTAGTATCAAAAATAATAAAATATATACAAAAAGGCCATCTACTGTTACTGCCCTACCAGTATTGACAGAGTCAGTAACAGCAGAATACCAAAACAATTTTACAAATAACTGAAGAAGTATATATTGGTTATGGTGAAAAACATGGGGGTCTAAAATTCTGGAAATATCGGAAAATACCGCCAGCATCCTCAAAATATTGAGGATATTCAGGGATATATTTGATATTAGTAACCCCAAATTATAGAAAATATAGGGATTATTAATTATTATCGATATTAATTCCTTAAAAATAACCTAGAATAAACATCCAATTACAGCTCTTACAACAAAGAGAAATCCTTCATAAGCTTTTCTATTGTCATATAATGCATCAAAAAGGATTTCGACTCTTAAATGTCAATAAGCTGTCATCATTCATCTCTAAACAAAAATTAAATTACTCCAAATAACTTCCAAAAAAAAAAAAAAACCAAAGAAACCATTCTTACCTAAAACGTTCTCTTGCCCTCATTTCTGTAGGTTTCTTCCTGTTTTCCTCAGCAAATAAAACAGTTAGTTCTCGGCCTAGAAGTACATAACCATCCATATGATATTTGGCATCTGCAGCATCAGCTGGGTCTACATACTGGACAAACCCAAACCCACGTGGCTCCCTGCAGCATACACATTCTAAGTCCCGCAAAGATAAAAAATAAACATACTCATATAAATACTTTATCTCAGAAGCGCTTGCTGATTGCCAAAATCATAACATGATCCTGATTCCGGTGTAATATGGAAGATCATAATAAGCACTAGCCGATGCTGCATACAATTCAACTAAAAACAATCATGCAGCTGCTAACCTTGTGGGAGCCATAAATTAAATTGAGTTGATATACTTCAAGACTTCAACTTCTTCACAATGTATTCAAACCCAAACCTTCTTCTCATCTTGATGTACATTAAGATCATCTTGAACAGTACTCTTTTACTTGAAGTTGTCTTCAACAGAGTACTCTTATTACTTCATTGGTGTCTTCAACACTTCCAATAAAACACCAAATTCCCATAAACCAATTATGTATAATATAAATAAAAAAATCCCGCCACCAAACACTGACGTGAGACGCAAGTACAACAGACAAGTTGACATTATTATTCAATGCAGAGTTCACTCTTGTGGAAGAAAAACTACTACATGCAAAAAAAAAGACTGACTTACCCAGTATAATAATCTCGAGGCAAGTAAACATCCCTCAGACGACCAAACTGGCCGAATGGTCCACGCAGATCTTCTGGCCTGCAAATTATATATATCCATAAGTTTTGGTGGAAATAGGGGGGCAGAGCCAACCAGTGACAATGGATGAAAGAGGAAAGGGCTTGACTACCAATAGTGCATAAAAGATAAATATTATATTCTTACTTATCAAGTAGCAATCGGTTTAAACTTATAATTTGTAAAAAGCCAGGCCCACCATCTTGCCTTATACAACTGGTAATTACTGGTTTTGAAAGCATCAAACTAATAACAAGAAACATACTTCTCAAAGAAAATATAACAAAATGCTAAACCCTCCCCATATAGCACACTTGTATACCAAACATATAAATTTATATGCTTTATGAAATATTGCAACTATGTGAAGCACCAAAACGTCCACCAATTTAAATAAGAATTAGAACAACAATACAATATTTTTTGCATTGCGATAAGGGCAATAGCAGGAGAAGTAAGTACAGACCTACAATCATGGCGAAGGTTGCGAACCAGAAGACTAGTAGGAAGATCTCTACCACGACCTCCATAGCGACCCCTAGGACTGGGGCTGCGACGTCTCCTGCCATAACCCCTTGGTGGCGATGGACTGTAACTGTAGCTTCGTCCCCTCATTTGCATTCAATGTCAAAACCTGTTACCAGCAAGAAAAGACACATATAAAACTCATAACAAATCCTTACATGCATATGTGCACTCAGAACTACAATATATCATAATTCGGACAGCAACTAATTTGATGTGATAATAGCATGTAAATTCCTGACATTCATACAATGAACAAAAGAATCATTGATGAATGAAGCATAACAGACAATCTCACGCTATTCCCATTGTTTTACCAACAAACTAACTGATAGGTTTACATAACAAATCAATGTGCGATAAACTATTAAACACTTTGTAAAGATTTTTTAATTATAAACATCTGTTACAACTCTGCAAGTTAAATGAGAACCCCATTGTTAAATTAAGTGAAAGCTCTATAAATTCTACCGATGGCAACTCAGTATTCCAAAAACCAACTTTTTAACACAACGAGCTTATCTCATTGCGTTCGGTTTTCCCTGGAGCTCTACTATATTTATAGATGTCTGCTCTCAAAAAAAAAAAAAAAATTTAAAGAAAATCGTGTTATACAACTAAATGTTTGGTCTAAAAATAATAATTACCAGAATTAGAAAAGAAGATAAAATAAATGAAGCATCAAACAAATCCTTTTACCATGGATGTGTTATACTTATGTCCAGAGATAATTTATTGATAACAGTAGAAGATTAATAATCCCACAAATATGAAAACTAATAATAATAATAACAAAATCCTTTTTTTTCTATTATCTTTAAATTTGCGATAAATTGAGATAGATCATCGTAACAGAAATCGCAAACAAAGACGAATTCTGCAGAAAACAAGCCAAAAGAAAAGAAAAGTCAATTGCTCTACAATTCTAATTTCTACCGAGAAATTTCACAATTCGCGATATATCATTACTCATTAGCTGATAAGCAGCGAGAAAGAGAGAGACCTGAGAGGCACAAAACGCAGAGTTGGCTCTGTATGTCTTCGTTTTCGTGATTATGTTATGTTAGATGATTCTAGAGTCTCAGGCCAAAATATGAGGTACCTACTTCTCACCCTCGAGAAGCTTCTCTCGACGTGTCTTGTTGAGGTTCTACTGATCCAGCCTTGATGTCCAAATTCTGACGGTCACGATTTGCAGATATAGGCCCACCATTTTGAATTGTCGGATGAAGAACCATAGACCCACTTCATATTTCTCTTGACACTTGACCTGCTTCCTATTGTTGGCTAAGATCGTCACGCCCAAAACAGTTTAGGTTATCTTTGGACCTGCTAAATACACCCCAGTAAACCTATTTTCACCTTGGTATACTTATTTTCATTACCCCTTGTGTGAACTGAGAAGCCCCATTGCACATCTATCTCACTGTGGGTTAATTGCACAAATAACCCTAAGATTGAAGTAAAATTTCAAATAAATTCTCTAATCCATATTAAAGGTCAAAAATGCCCTTGGGTGCGTAGTTAAGTGATGTGACCTGACATGCATAATCATTACTTTTGGGGGTAATTACATAAAGACCTCGAATTTAGATCGAATTGCACGCATATGGATATTTTGTAAAATTGATACGAACATCTCCCACCGTTAGTGGTCAACAATTAAAGGATAACAATTAAAGGGTAAAATGATCTTTTAAATAAAATAAATATTAATAAAAAAATAAAAATAAATAAATCATCTTCATTTTATCTTTATCTTCATCTTCCTCAATCTAAATGCATTAAATCAAAAAAAAAAAAAACTTCAATCAAATACATGACTTCATTTTCATCTTTTAAATGAAATAAAAAACACAAAATCTTCATCATCTATCAAATACTCAACTTCATCTTCATTACTTCAAATCAAATAAATAAATAAATTTTCGTCTCATCACCCATCAAATACCAAAATTCAATTTTATCGTTTAAATCAAACAATAAAAAATAATAAAATCTTCATCACTCGAAAATACCCAACTTCATCTCTATCACCCATCAAATACCCAACTTTATTTCTATCACTTTAATAAATGTTGAGATGAAATCTCTCATAAGGTACTGTTCCTAGTGGAAATTTGTTTCACCTCCCCCACCTCTCGAACTTGTGACCTTATAGGCTATTGCTAGTACGAGGTACTGTTCTTGGTGGGAACTTGTTTTGCCTCCCCCCTCTCTCAAACCTGTGACCTTAGAGGTGTTTAAGTTGAGAGATGAGTACTAACCATCTGAGCTTCATATGGTTAGTACTCATCTCTCAACTTAAACACCTCTAAGGTCACAGGTTTGAGAGAGGGGGGGGAGGGCGAAACAAATTTCCACCAGAAATAGTACCTTGTGAGATATTTCGTCTCAACAAAAAGGCATCTTTTTGTTGTGTTTAAGTGAGAGATGAGTACTAACCATCTGAGTTGCTCAGATGGTTGGTACTCATCTCTCAACTTAAACACCTCTAAGGTCACAAGTTCGAGAGGTGGGGGAGGCGAAACAAATTCCCACCAGGAACAGTACCTTGTGAGAGATTTCGTCTCAACAATAAATAAATAAACAAAACTTTTACCACCCATTAAATACTTAATTTCATTACTTAAAATAAACAAATTTAATTGAAAAGTAAATTAATTTTTAATTAATTTTTAAATGAATAATAAAATATATAAGGGGAATTTTGGACTTTTACATGAAAAAGTGAGTCACCGTTTAATTTTAATCAGTGAATCACTAACGGCATGTGATATTTGTAATTAAGGACCAATTACCGGCTAACCAACCTAGGGTTTGCTATTTTACAAATAGAAATAACTTTATAAAAAAGTGACAATGACCCCTCTACCGTTAGCGTTTAAACTCAAGTGCTAACAGTTGACCATGACCAAAGGATATAAAAATACTTTAAATTGGGACAAATTACAGCCAACCTACCTAGGGTTTGCCTTGTACAGGAGAAATATACCTTGTGAGATTTTCGTCTCAGACAAAAAGGCATCCTTTTGTTGTGTTAGTGAGGATGAGGGTACTAACCATCCTGAGTTGCGCAGATGGTTGGATACTCATCTCTCAACTTAAACACCCTTAAGGTCACAAGTTCGAGAGGTGGGGGGGCGAAACAAATTCCAAAAACCAGGAACAGTACCTTGTGTAGAGATTTCGTCCTCAAAATAATAAATAAACAAAACTTTTACCACCCATTAAATACTTAATTTCATTACTTAAAATAAACAAATTTAATTGAAAAGTAAATTACTTTTTTCATTAATTTTTAATGAATAATAATATAAGGGAATTTTTGGACTTTTTACTGAAAAAGTGAGTCAAAAACCCGTTAATTACTTTAATCTTGAATCCTACGTCATGTGAATATTTGTATTAAGGACAATTACCGCTAACCACCTGAGGTTTGCTATTTTACAATCGAAAAACTTTATAAAATTGACATGACCACCTCTTAAACCTTTAGCCGTTAAACATCAAGTGCTAACAGTTGACCCATGAACAAAAAGGATATAATAATTTAAATTGGCGAGACACATTACAAGCCAACCATACCATGGGGTTGCCTTGTTACTAGGAGAAATAGTACCTTGTGAGATATTTCGTCTCCAACAAAAGGCATCTTTTTATGCTTGTTTAAGCTGAGAGATGAGCTACTAACCATCTGAGTTGCTCAGATGGTTGGTACTCATCTCTCAACTTAAACACCTCTAAGGTCACAAGTTCGAGAGGTGGGGGAGGCGAAACAAATTCCCACCAGGAACAGTACCTTGTGAGAGATTTCGTCTCAACAATAAATAAATAAACAAAACTTTTACCACCCATTAAATACTTAATTCATTACTTAAAATAAACAAATTTAATGAAAAGTAATTAATTTTTAATTAATTTTTAAATGAATAATAAAATATATAAGGGGAATTTTGGACTTTTTACATGAAAAAGTGAGTCAACCGTTAATTTTAATCATTGATCACTAACGGCATGTGATATTTGTATTAAGGACAAATTACCGCTAACCAACCTGAGGTTTGCTATTTTACAAATAGAAATAACTTTATAAAAAATTGACAATGAACCCCTCTACCGTTAGCGTTAAACATCAAGTGCTAACAGTTGACCATGACCAAAAGGATATAATAATTTAAATTGGGACAAATTACAGCCAACCTACCTAGGGTTTGCCTTGTTACAGGAGAAATAGTACCTTGTGAGATATTTCGTCTCAACAAAAAGGCATCTTTTTGTTGTGTTTAAGTGAGAGATGAGTACTAACCATCTGAGTTGCTCAGATGGTTGGTACTCATCTCTCATCTTAAACACCTCTAAGGTCACAAGTTCGAGAGGTGGGGGAGGCGAAACAAATTCCCACCAATAACAGTACCTTGTGAGAGATTTCGTCTCAACAATAAATAAATAAACAAAACTTTTACCACCCATTAAATACTTAATTTCATTACTTAAAATAAACAAATTTAATTGAAAAGTAAATTAATTTTTAATTAATTTTTAAATGAATAATAAAATATATAAGGGGAATTTTGGACTTTTTACATGAAAAAGTGAGTCAACCGTTAATTTAATCATTGATCACTAACGGCATGTGATATTTGTATTAAGGACAAATTACCGCTAACCAACCTGAGGTTTGCTATTTTACAAATAGAAATAACTTTATAAAAAATTGACAATGAACCCCTCTACCGTTAGCGTTAAACATCAAGTGTTAACAGTTGACCATGACCAAAAGGATATAATAATTTAAATTGGGACAAATTACAGCCAACCTACCTAGGGTTTGCCTTGTTACAGGAGAAATAGTACCTTGTGAGATATTTCGTCTCAACAAAAAGGCATCTTTTGTTGTGTTTAAGTGAGAGATGAGTACTAACCATCTGAGTTGCTCAGATGGTTGGTACTCATCTCTCAACTTAAATACCTCTAAGGTCACAAGTTCGAGAGGTGGGGGAGGCGAAACAAATTCCCACCAGGAACAGTACCTTGTGAGAGATTTCGTCTCAACAATAAATAAATAAACAAAACTTTTACCACCCATTAAATACTTAATTTCATTACTTAAAATAAACAAATTTAATTGAAAAGTAAATTAATTTTTAATTAATTTTTAAATGAATAATAAAATATATAAGGGGAATTTTGGACTTTTTACATGAAAAAGTGAGTCAACCGTTAATTTTAATCATTGATCACTAACGGCATGTGATATTTGTATTAAGGACAAATTACCGCTAACCAACCTGAGGTTTGCTATTTTACAAATAGAAATAACTTTATAAAAAATTGACAATGAACCCCTCTACCGTTAGCGTTAAACATCAAGTGCTAACAGTTGACCATGACCAAAAGGATATAATAATTTAAATTGGGACAAATTACAGCCAACCTACCTAGGGTTTGCCTTGTTACAGGAGAAATAGTACCTTGTGAGATATTTCGTCTCAACAAAAAGGCATCTTTTTGTTGTGTTTAAGTGAGAGATGAGTACTAACCATCTGAGTTGCTCAGATGGTTGGTACTCATCTCTCAACTTAAACACCTCTAAGGTCACAAGTTCGAGAGGTGGGGGAGGCGAAACAAATTCCCACCAGGAACAGTACCTTGTGATAGATTTCGTCTCAACAATAAATAAATAAACAAAACTTTTACCACCCATTAAATACTTAATTTCATTACTTAAAATAAACAAATTTAATTGAAAAGTAAATTAATTTTTAATTAATTTTTAAATGAATAATAAAATATATAAGGGGAATTTTGGACTTTTTACATGAAAAAGTGAGTCAACCGTTAATTTTAATCATTGATCACTAACGGCATGTGATATTTGTATTAAGGACAAATTACCGCTAACCAACCTGAGGTTTGCTATTTTACAAATAGAAATAACTTTATAAAAAATTGACAATGAACTCCTCTACCGTTAGCGTTAAACATCAAGTGCTAACAGTTGACCATGACCAAAAGGATATAATAATTTAAATTGGGACAAATTACAGCCAACCTACCTAGGGTTTGCCTTGTTACAGGAGAAATAGTACCTTGTGAGATATTTCGTCTCAACAAAAAGGCATCTTTTTGTTGTGTTTAAGTGAGAGATGAGTACTAACCATCTGAGTTGCTCAGATGGTTGGTACTCATCTCTCAACTTAAACACCTCTAAGGTCACAAGTTCGAGAGGTGGGGGAGGCGAAACAAATTCCCACCAGGAACAGTACCTTGTGAGAGATTTCGTCTCAACAATAAATAAATAAACAAAACTTTTACCACCCATTAAATACTTAATTTCATTACTTAAAATAAACAAATTTAATTGAAAAGTAAATTAATTTTTAATTAATTTTTAAATGAATAATAAAATATATAAGGGGAATTTTGGACTTTTTACATGAAAAAGTGAGTCAACCGTTAATTTTAATCATTGATCACTAACGGCATGTGATATTTGTATTAAGGACAAATTACCGCTAACCAACCTGAGGTTTGCTATTTTACAAATAGAAATAACTTTATAAAAAATTGACAATGAACCCCTCTACCGTTAGCGTTAAACATCAAGTGCTAACAGTTGACTATGACCAAAAGGATATAATAATTTAAATTGGGACAAATTACAACCAACCTACCTAGGGTTTGCCTTGTTACAGGAGAAATAGTACCTTGTGAGATATTTCGTCTCAACAAAAAGGCATCTTTTTGTTGTGTTTAAGTGAGAGATGAGTACTAACCATCTGAGTTGCTCAGATGGTTGGTACTCATCTCTCAACTTAAACACCTCTAAGGTCACAAGTTCGAGAGGTGGGGGAGGCGAAACAAATTCCCACCAGGAACAGTACCTTGTGAGAGATTTCGTCTCAACAATAAATAAATAAACAAAACTTTTACCACCCATTAAATACTTAATTTCATTACTTAAAATAAACAAATTTAATTGAAAAGTAAATTAATTTTTAATTAATTTTTAAATGAATAATAAAATATATAAGGGGAATTTTGGACTTTTTACATGAAAAAGTGAGTCAACCGTTAATTTTAATCATTGATCACTAACGGCATGTGATATTTGTATTAAGGACAAATTACCGCTAACCAACCTGAGGTTTGCTATTTTACAAATAGAAATAACTTTATAAAAAATTGACAATGAACCCCTCTACCGTTAGCGTTAAACATCAAGTGCTAACAGTTGACCATGACCAAAAGGATATAATAATTTAAATTGGGACAAATTACAGCCAACCTACCTAGGGTTTGCCTTGTTACAGGAAAATCAACTTATTAAAAAATTAACAGTTAACTCCCCTGCCGTTAGTTAACCGTTATAAATTATTAATCAACATTGGTCAAAGTCAATTATTGTAAGGTATTTTAGTCATTTTAATTTTATTTAAATAAAAAAAATTAAAAACCTCCACCGTCCATCTCATTTGAGATGGACGGTATGGTAGAAATTTATTTTTAAAAAATAAAATATAAAACACTTAAGATCTTTACCGTCCATCCATCCATCTTCAATAGATGGTGAAAATTAAAAAAAAATAAAAAAAAATAAAGAATCTGTCAACTTTTATAGATCTCCATCTATAGGAGATCTACAGAGATAAGCTAACCCAGCGAAGCGAAGAGTCTCCACTAGTTCAACCTAGTGCGGCGACGAGAAGGGGAAGAGCCTATCCTTCGTCGCAAGAGGAGGCTCTTCACCTTCTCAGGTGTGACAACCTTTGTCACACGATGAAAGGGAGGCTAGCTGTAACATCCCTAATTTCAAATAATTGATTTTGAATATGTGGATATAAAATTTATTATTTGAGGGGTGAAAAACGTAATTAAATGTATTTATATTTTTATGGTTTCCAGGTGGACCAGATGGAGCGGTCCAGAAATAACGCATAAAAAAGAAGGAAAAGTTGGCAGTGAGTACCGCGACCAGGGATCGCGATGACTAGCTCGCGATGAAAATGTGGATTTCGGGCAGTGAGCAACATGACCAGGTACCGCGATGATTAATCGCGATGAAAGCGGTGAAATTACTCCACTGAATAACGCAACCAGGTGGCGCGACCACAGATCGCGATGACTGAATTTTGATAAAAAAAAATAAGAAGCGGTGAAGCTTCTCTAGGAAGCAACCAGAAAATAGAAAGAAAGAGAGAGAACGGGAAAGAGGAAAGAAAGAACGAAAAAGAGAAAGAAGAGAGAGAGAAAGAAGAAGAAAGAAGAAGGGAAAAGGAAGAAGAAAAAATGAAGGAGAAGGGAAAAGAGGAGGAAAGAGAGAAAAGAAAGAAGGAAAAAGGAAAATCCAAAAAAGAAACTGTTGAAAAACGGTATCCAGGTTGGTGTACGCTGTTATTTTGAGTATCCGTTTTCAGACTCAAATTGATTAGTTGAAATTTTAATAATTCTTAAGTTTTAATTGAATTAATTTATGAATAATATATGAAAATGATTTTGAGTTACAGAATTATGATTATATAAATTTAATGATTTTACGTTTCGTTTTTTGTGATATGCTATGTTTTTGAATATCTTGTTTTACAAATGTTGATGGATATTGATTTTTGGGATTGATTGAGAGAGTTTTAATTATATGAAAGTTATTTAAAAATTGAATAAAATGGATATAGGAGATTGACATGTCAATTGGGTGTATATATGGCAGTACTGCACCGAGATTCCTGATGCCTATGATGATGAAATACGGATATCATTTCCTTAGAAATGGAAAACCGACTGTGAAATACGGATACCATTTCATTATGAAATGGGAAACCGACTGTGAGAATATATGGATACCATTTCTTTATGAAATGGGAAACCGACTGTTTATATAGGGATACCATTTCTTATGATATGGGAAACCCGACTGTAAAACCCGTAATCCAGTCCTATAAACCCTGTTATGTGTTTCACAGTCCCAATTGAGAATTGACAGCCAGAAAATGATGTGGAAAATAAAGAAATGTTATTACGAATGAAATCCAGAAACTTTTGAAATACTTTATTCTATATAGTTTCAGTAATTGAAATATGATTGATGTTTTATATATATATATATATATATATATATATATATATATATATATATATATTTCTGAATTTCTGAATTTAAGATTTATTGTTATATATTATATTACAATTTATTTTAGTGTACACCCACTAAGCATTATTTCTTAGCGCGTTGATGTTTATCGCGCGTAGGTAACAGAGATACCGAGGAAAGAAAAGATTGAAGAGAGAGAGTTGCAGATAGAGATCCAGAGTCACCACATTTTGGGTAATCATATATTTATGTATATTATGCATGCATATACAAGAATATGTAAATGTGTTTTATATTTATGTTTTGTAATTAATTGTTTTATGATTTCTGTTTTTCATTTTCAAAGGATTGTAAATAATGAATTATGAACTGTTTTATTTTAAAACTGTTTGGATAGTCGCACTAAACGGCAGAGTGTGTATTTGTTTGTAATTGATTTTGAAGTGTTGTTTATTATACTGTTTGCGTTTTTATTTGAAACAGGTTTTGGGAAATCAGAAAAATAGGGAAAACTCTGCCGAAATTTTTGAAAATAAATTTTGATGGGCTTACTAGAAAAACATTTATAAAATACAATTTATATGATTTTCAATGGTTTGCAAATTATAAAAAAAATTAAGAAAAGTTTTGAAAACCCGGTAACGCTTCCTGGGTCGATCCAGCCGGGTCGGGTCAGGGGGTGTTACACTAGTCTTCCCTTCGTGGTCTCCCATGGATAACCTCTATGGATTTCTAATGGATTTTTTTTTTTAATCTTAAATATTTTTTATGAGGAAACTTCAATTTAGTTTCTACTTTTTAATGAAACATCACTTTTTACTTACATTTTCTTTTTTGGTTCCCGTGGTCCCTGACATTTCATAAATAAATCAAATTGGTATTTGACCAACTATTTAACAGTCAACCATCGCTATTTGACAGTTTTGCCTTTGAAGAATTAATAGAATTACAATTTGACCTTCCAATTAAAATATAATAAAAATAAATAAATAGAAAAAATGAATAAAATAATATTAAATTAAATTATAAAAAATTAAAAATATAAAACTTAATAAAAAATAATCAAATTAAATTATGTTGTTAAAAAATAATATTAAAAAAATAAAGAATAAAAAAGGTCAAAAATTGCTAAAAAAATAAAATAAATAAAATTGAGAATTAAATTTTATTATTTAATTTTTAATTTTTCTAATAAAATAACTTAATTTGAATATTTTTTAAATTTTTTAAATTGTATTATTTAATTTTGTAAATATAAATTTTTCATAATAAAATAACTTAATTTGAATTTTTTTTTAATAAGTTTCATATTTTTAAGTTTTTATAATTTAGTTTAATATTATTTTATTAATTTTCTCTATTTAATTATAATTTAGAATGTAAAATTGTAATTCTATTAATTAAATAATTTAAGAGTAAAATTGTCTTTTAAAAAATTTTGTTATGGTTGACCATCAAAAAGTTGGTCAGAATGACCAATTTGATCTATCTGGGAAACGTCAGGGACCACATGAACCAAAATAAAAAATGTAAGTAAAAAAATGATGTTTCATCAAAAAGTAGGAACTAAATTGAACTTACCCTATTTTTTAATTTATACTTAATTTTAAATTTTTTTTATTTTGAATAAATATCCACCACCCACTTGGATAATGGAGATATAAATTTATTTTTATTTTTTTATTTTAGTTTATTTATTTTTAATTAGGGGTATTTTGGTCCTTTTACACTTTTGAAATGGTCAACGACCATCTTTAATGGTTAACGTTAATGGCAGGAGAGTTAACTGTTAGTTTTTTAATAAGTTGATTCCGCCTGTAAAAAGCTAAATTACAGGTTGGTTGACAGTAATTTATCCTTTTTATTTATTTTTTAATTTTTTCATTAGGAATATTTTGGTCTTTTTACACTTATGAAACTGTTAACGGTCATCTTTAATGGTCAACGATAACGGCCGGAGGGTTCACTGTCAATTTTTTATAAAGTTGTTTCTATCTGTAAAAAGGCAAACCTCGAGTAGACTAGTTATAGTTTGTTCTTATATTAATTTTAATAAAAAGTCTATATACATACAATTAGACCTAAACTTGAGGGCTATTTTTGCAATTACACCTTACTTTTTTTTTTTTTAATAAAAAGTGATGCCGTACCAAATTTACCCCTAAAGGTTTTTGGTTAGGAATAATTGCACAAACATTTCCTGGCGATTTGTATTTGTACTCGCTAGCAACTTTTTTTTTTATTGCACAAATATTTCCTTAAAAATGTTGACCAGACGTTTGACTAACCTTATCTTTAACGTTTTGGGCAAAAAGATAATTTTACCCTTACAATCTTATTTGTTTTCTATTTTATTTAATAACTTATTATGCTTAATAATTATATAAAAATATATATTTTATTTAATAAAAAATTAAAAAAAGAAAAAAAATTATGCGATCGCACAAAGCGATCTCACTAGATCTCCAGTGGAGATCACCCTCTCTCTTTCGCCGTCGCATCTTTGACCATCTCCCTTACTCATCGACGCATCACTCAACTATCCTCCTCCCTCTTCTCTATCTGTTGTAGCCGTAAATCCCCCCCCACCCCCCCTCCCCCCTTAAAATCGCAATATCCTCTATTGGAATCAGATCATTTAAGTGAGTTGGGTTTTAAGAGAGATGAAGGCAACTGTGCATTTGGGTAAGGGTCGAGTACCGGAGATGGGTAATGTTTGTGAGTTTTTTTTTTTCTCTTTTTTGTTTTGTAATATGGTGATGTTTGTTTGTAGTCAAAAAATGGTTTTCATCTTTTTCTTTTTTCTTTTTTGTATTATGGTGATGTTTGTTTGTGGTCAAAAAATGTGTTCATTTTTGTTTTGTATTCCATTTTTTTTTCTCACAATTTGGAATTTTTGTGAGTGATTGATTAAAAAAAACAAAAAAAAAAAACTACAAATATGGTGATGGGGGTTGATGAAAAACAATTTGAAGGAAATTTGAAGAAAAAAATTAATTTGATGGATTGAGCATGTTCGCTTGATTTTCGACTAGATGGATTCATTTATGTATTGATAAAATTTGGTTTGGAGGAGATTTGCATGTTAGCAGTACGTGGGCGTTTGGAAAGAACAATAGAGGTTTATGAGAAGATGCAAAGAAGAAATTTAATGTTGTGGACCTAGTATAATCGATATGTTTAATAGTCATAGGAATGTTAGTAATACACTAGAGTTTATCATTCTATGGTATGATATAGGTTCAAACAATTTTTTTTCCTTTCTCTGGGTTTGGTTTAGATTTAAGTTATTTATATTAGTTATTTTTTGTTGAATCCTTGTAAGTTAGATATGAGGTTACTTAAAATCAGTGATTTAATGTCTTTAATTTCTTGTTTTGTGTTTTATTTTTTGTTTGGTTCATGAGAAATGCAAGAGGAAATATTAAGAAATTGGAAAAAAAATTTGGAATTGAAGAAGAAGGAGAAAAAGAAGCAGGAGAAAGAGAAGAAGAAGAAGAAAAAGGAGAAGGAGAAAAGAAAAAATAAGAAGGAGAAGTATAAGAAGGAGAAGGAGAAGAAGAAGAAGAAGAAGAATTTTTCGGTCGTACCCCAGGACGAATCCGTGAGGAGGTACGTGTCTCCCTACCCCTGGACGAATCCATGAGGAGGTACATAATATATCATCAATAGCAAACTCAATATCGGTGCAGTACTGCTAACAGAACTCAACTGGTATACCAACCTCCTATATCCATTTCTATGTCTAAGTATCCTAGGGCCGTCTCGATAACACATTTTCAAATAGTCACTATAATTTACAATCAATATACAATCCAAACAATATGCTCAAAATATACATATATAATTTCATGAATGGTAATCAATATTCAGACAATATTCTAACACGAATAATTTTAATGAAATCGTAATAATTGAAATACGATCAAATACGAGTAAAAGACGATCAAAATATAAAATCATTTCAAAGAAGTTATTATAAATACGTAATAACAAAATTCGTCAAATAAATCGCAGATTCAAACTAAAATACTGTAGAGAATTCGAAAACGGGTGTACACTAACCTGGATACCGTTTCCGTTCGACTATCGCGTTTCTAGGGTTTCTTTTTCCTCTCCTTTCTCTTTCTCTTTCACCTTTTCTTTTCTTTCCTTCTCTCTTTCCTTCCTCTTCTCTTCTTCTTCTTCTTCTTCTTCTTTCTTCTCTTTCTTCTTTCTCTTCTTTCTTTCTTCTTCTTTCTCTTCTTTTTCTCGGTCTCTCCCTCTCTCTTTTTTCCTTTCTGTTTTTCTACACAGTTCTGCGATGACTTATTTTTTTTAAAAATTTTTCGGTCGTCGCGACCTGTAGTCGCGGTGACCAGGTCGCGGTACTCACTGGACCAACTTCTCCGCCTTCATCGCGATCACCCGTCGCGGTATCTGGGTCGCGATGGTGGTCGCCACGTTCACTGCCCGAATTTCATCTTTTCATCGCGATCTGTGGTCGCGGTGACTGATCGCGGTGCTCACTGCCAAGAATCACCATTTTTCATCGCGAGCAACTCATCGCGATCTGTGGTCGCGATGAGTGGTCGCGATGCTCACTGTCTCAGTTTTTCACTTCATGCTTCATTCTTGGACCGTTACATCTGGTCCACCTGAAAATCATAAAAATAAACATACTTTTAATTACGTTTACACCCCTTAAATCACACAATTTATATTCACATATTCAAAATGAATTATCCGAAATTTTGGGATGTTACACTTATGAAGTCCATCGATCTTCGGGCTTGGATTCATATTAGGCCCAAACAATGTGTGGATCAGACTAGGCCGAGCTTAATATTTAAATTGAGTGTTAAGCCTAACCTATACGGATGACAACTCAACCAACAAGCCCACGTACCCGCGGATGTTCACTTGTGATGAACGGGTGTAAATTTTACTAATCGAGATTGTGGATGCTAAAATTAAAACCCGACGTGTGTTCAAGTTTGGGCTTGGATTTGAAAAAACAATTCACACTCGAACCTGCCTAAATTGAAAATAAATAAATATTTTTGGTTTGTGTTGTGCAATTATGTAATTGTGTTATGTGTGTTTTTGATATTTTAAGGACTTGTGAGTTATAGTAGAATTTGATGATTTTTATGGGCTTGAAGTAGAATTTGATGATTTTAAGGGTTTATGATATAACTTGAATGTTATTATGGACTGATTGCTTTTCTTGGTATTTAATTTTATTATTATGGACTTGAATATGATAGAATTTGAAGATTATTTAGTTTTTACTTCAATTTGCATTGACATATATATTGATAATTAAGTGTTTTTATTTTTTTCTCTTTAAAAAAAGTTTTTTTTTCACCTGTTCGTGGGTGTAGATATAAACAAAATTTTAAGGGTGAAACTTTTACCTGCAAACCTCGCAGGTTCGCGGATGGGTGTGAATGTTAAAAAAACATGCTAGTTTGGCAAAACCCACTCGAATTCGACTCGCTGTCACCCTACCATGAGACCAAAGTCTTAAATCTGTCACCCTAAATCACACAAGAGCACGATTTACCAACAGGCCACACAAATGTTATTGCTTTTATATTAAAAATATAATATGGTCAAAAATCAAAATAACAAGCAAACGTTAATAATAAATATTTCATTGTTTTATATAAATTTTATACGTATAGAACTTTTTTAAAATAATAATATATGAAGATGAGAATTGTAACACTATAGTTTTAAGTACATCCCAATTACGTTCGCACGTACTTAACTACCAATAATTTGCATTTCTCAATCTATCACATTATTAAATTATACTAAGAGCAAATAACACTTAGAACCCTCTATAAGCGGAATCAACCTTTGAGTTTATTAACAAAGTCCTTTCCCACTGTCAGTCAAACTCCATCTAATTTAATAGTTGACCATTAAAAAGATAAAAAAAACCCTCAAATTAATATATAAAATTATCAAAATTTATTAAATAAAAAAACTAAAAATGAAAAAACAGTTAAGTCCTTTACCGTCCATCTCATATAGATCTTAATTTTAGTTTTTTTATTTTCTATTTTTTTATTAATGAATTTTTTTTTAATTTTACATATTAATTTGGGGGCACTTTGGTCTTTCTATCGGTCAAACATAGTCAACAATTAAATTGGATAGAGTTTGACTAACGACATGGGAGGTCTTTACCAATAAATTCAAATGTTGATTCCGCTTGTAAATAAATAAACCTCAAGGAATTTAAGTGTTATTTACTCTTATACTAAATACAATTGATTTTTTCTTTTTATTTGGGTAATAAAAAATTAAAAATTTATGTCTAGCATTAAAATTATCCAGCTCTTTGGTCTTGCCATTTTTGTGTCATTCGCTTTGCGGCTATTTGATATTGACATTGTGTCATTTGATTTACAGCACTAAGTAAAAGATGTCCATAAGATAATGATAAATTGAAAAACTCTAGGGCAGTTTGATCTTGACATTGTACAATAAATTTTTGTTGTACCATAAAAACTGCAAGTAAAAATAGCAGAGCAAGCCAAAGTAGCAATATGATTTTTTTTAAGATAATTCATAATAGCAAATTGTAATATCTCAACTAAGATCAGTCAAAATATCTTCTTTAATTTTTTTCATTATAATTAAGTGTGATAGCTTTATCATAATTCACACAAGATTGTAACTTCAAATATAAAGAGTTCCAACAAATTTGCATATCAAGTAAGAATTTTTTTCTTATTAGATTTAAACTTTCACAAAAATATCCAAATTTAGGATTCTGAATAGGAGAACATATAATAAACTGAATGACATCTCTAATTTTTTTTAAGCGATTATCAATCTTTTGCATGTCAGCTTGAGATCATGTTATGTTTGTCACATATTTTATATGAAAATAATTACTACTCCTTGGATTGACCAAAGAATTTTCAAACATAGAAATTTTAACCTTGGAAGAAGATCTATTGTCAAATGTGATAGTATAAATTTTAGGATTTTATTGAGAACTAACCCTTTTGGAGGACCCAAGTTAATTCCTAGCCCCAATCTGAAATTCTTGCAAATTTAACTCATTTTTATTGTAAAAGTAATTCGATACCCTTACTTGCAAAGAAACAAACATAGATTTCAACTCAAAAAATAAAGAGATATTATTAAAATCTCCCTACTAATTAGGTGTATTAGTCAAAATTCCTTTCTGGTTTCATTTATGATAAATTTTTTTCCATAATTTCATTTTATAGTCAATTTTCTCATACCGTCAATTTTAAATACCAAAATACCCTTGATTGTTAACTTTTCTGTTAATTATTAAAATTCCCCTCTAGTTAGGTATATTAGTCAAATGGGACAAATTCAAATATAACCCTCTAAGTATAGGGAAGATTGTTTTTAACTTCATTTTCAAATTTAATCATTAGTAACCCTGTCAATTTTTTAAAAAACCCATATAAAATTATAGGTCAACCCATTATATAATGATACTTAAAATCTGATTTGCTAACCCTAATTCATTTTCTTTCTTGCTGCTGCTTTTTTTTTTTTTTTTTTCAGAGAATGGCAGTCTTTAGAGAGAGGAGATCGACGGAGAGAACACCCATCGGAGAGAAAAACGCCGGGGAAGAAGAAGAAGAAGAAGCCAAAGAAGAAGAAGAAGAAGAAGGAGAAGGAGCCGCTGATTAGAAGAACAAGCGGACGAGAGAAGATCGGCGGAGAGAACACCCATCGAAGAAAAGAACGCCGGCTAAGAAGAAGAAGAAGAAGAACCGGACGACAGAAGAAGAACCGGACGCGAGAACAAGAAGGAGAATTGGACCTGTTCGCCGGCGAGAGAGTTCGGCTTTGTTCAGACGACATCGAGGTTAGGCTCTGTTTTGTTCGGCTTCGTTCGATGTTTGCAGTTGGACTTGAAGCGGTACCAAAAGACAAAACATTGCTTATTTGAAGGTGAATTTTTTAAAATTTCATAGTGTAATTCTTGATTTTATTTGGACAAATTGTTTATTGAATATATTGAAAATTTTGATTTATTTTTGACAGATTGTTTATATTTAATTTTTTTTGAAATTGTGTCCTATTTGTTTTAAATATTGTTGATTGAATAATGTTGGTATTTGGGTGTTAAATGTTGGTATTTGAGTGTTGATTGAATGAGGCAAACAAATAGTTACCGTTTGTATTCGCGCGTTTCATATAAAATGGTATTTGCGCGTTTCATGTAACTTGTTTCGTTTATTAATCGAATGTTTCACGTTACGTTTTGTTGTAATTTGTTATTGTTGATTGAAATCTCACGTGAAATACACTGGAAAAATCACGTGAAACACACAACAAATCTATCGTGAAACAAGAGATTTACGCAAGAATTCCAGCGTGATATTGTGATGTTGTTGCTTGAAATCTCGCGTGAAACACGCTGAAAAAATCACGTGAAATATGTTGAAAATGTCGTGTGAAACACATAGGAAATCTCTTGTGAAACACGTGATTCATGTGAGATTTCCTTCGTGATTCACGTGAGAATTCCAATGTGATTCACGCGGGAATTCTAGAGTGATTCACGCATGATTCCAGCGTGATTCACGCATGATTTTATGTGTGATTCACACATTTTTTCCTTCGTGATTCAAACGTGATTCGTACGAATTTCAGCGTGATGCACGCACAAATTTCAGCGTGATTCACGCGAGTGTACCAGCGTGATCACGCACGAATTCTAGCGTGAATCACGCACGAATTCCAGCGTGAATCATGCTTGAAATCTCGCGTGAATCACGTAAATTATTTAACGTTTAAAGGTTAATGATTCATTTTTTATATATTTTTTCTATACTAATAAGTATGTTGTTTATTTGCAGATAGGCGATAATCCTGTTCAATTAGCTTTCAAGTATGAAGGTATCCCGGACTCACCCGCCGAAGGTATCCTGAACTGTCTAGGCCTTCCAGATTTCCTTCTACCTTCTGGTGGTAGGACTACCTAACTGCTAACATCACTAGGTACGTCCCATAAAAATGGATTGAGAATCATATTTATAGATAAGGCATATACTGTCTTAAGCCATGATGTGCTATAAAACTCGTGGCAAAACAAATTGAAGTCTATTTTTAAGAACCTATTAAAAACAAAACATAAATAGGAAATTAAATGAGTATGAACACAATAACATGTTTACAATTTGACAAAAGTAAAAATGAGAACATTGTAACATCCCGGATTTCGGGTGATGAATTTTTGATATATATGAAATATGTGAAAATAAAATTTTACTATTTGAGGGGGTGTAAATGTAATTAAATGTATGGTTATTTTATGATTTCCAGCGGACCGGATTGAATAGTGAAAAAATGAAAAATTGGAAAACTGGACCAGAGAGCATCGCGACCTGGTCACCGCGACCACTGGTCACCGCGACCACAGGTCGCGATGGCTCGCTCGCGGTGAAAAACGCAAAAATCTGGCAGTGAGTACCGCGACCACAGGTCGCGATGGCTTGCTCGCGATGAAAATGTGAAAAACGGGCAGAGAGCAACGCGACCATTCGCGCGACCAGGGCGCGCTCGCGACGAAGGCGGTGCGCGCACTCCAGTGAGTGTCGCGACCTGGTGCCGCGACCACAGGTCGCGACGGCGGTCGCGATGGCGAAAAAAATATAAAAAAAATAGAAGCTTCTCGCAGAAGCGAGAAAACAGAACAGAGAGAGAAAGAACCGAGAAAAAGAGAGAAAAGGAGAGAAAAGAGAGAAGAAAAAGGAAGAAGAAGAAGAGAGAAGAAGAAGAAAGAAAAGAAAAGAAAAAGAGGAAGAAGAGAGAAGAAGAAGAAAGAAAAGAAAAGAAAAAGAGGAAGAAGGAGAAAGGAAAAAGAGAAGGGAAAGAAATCGTGGAACCGCGGTTTGTCGAACGAAAACACGGATTCCAAGTAGGTGTACGTTTGTTTTCGCAATCGTTATGAAAAGTATTTAGTTATCGTTTTCATTTCCGTTTTCGTTTGTGTTTTCGTCTTCGATTTCGTTTCGTTTTGTTTTCGTTTACGTTTTCGATTCTTCGTTTTCGATTATTCGTATGAAAAATGTTTATTTTATATGTAAAAATTGATGATTGGTAGATCTATGGTTAATTTCGAACCGTTTTTATGATAGATCATATTTCGAATGTATTTTCGAACATTTCGATTTTGTTAAAAATACATGATTTATACTTTTGTCTGCTTATTGTTGATATTCATGAGAAACTATGGTGCAAAATATATATTCATTGAGTATTGATTGTGAAAAATTGTTTATTGTAACGGCCCTAGGATACCTAGACATAGATATGGATATAGGAGGTTGGTATACCAGCTGGGTTTTATTGAGCAGTACTGCGCCGTTATTATTGTGTGATTGTTGTTGCGGGGCAATCTCGGACAATCACACCGATTTAGTGATCGTTGTTGCGGGGCAATCTCGGACGATCACAATGATACTAGCGATTGTTGTTGCGGGGCAATCTCGGACAATCGCGATGATATTAGTGATTGTTGTTGCGGGGCAATCTCGGACAATCACTTGGACCCATATTCCAGTCCCAGAATGTTTAGTATTCTAGTGGGCCAGAATTGATTGGAATTGAAAAGTGTACTGAATGATTTTATTGATAGCATTTGTATATTGATCTCCTTATTGAAACTAAAGTGATTGAAAGTGTTTAATGCTTTGATTCTGAATTTTAATTGTTTTGAAAGTGATTTAGAAATAAAACTCATATTGTGGTTTATTGTTTCTTTAAAGAATAATTATATTGTAATTTACTTAATTGAGTTTTTAGTATACCCACTAAGCTTTATGCTTAGCGCGTTAGTTTGTTTCTAACGCGTAGGTACCAGGAATCCAGAGGAGGCTAGAGATTGAAGAAGGAGCAAGTTGCAGACCGAGTCACAGGATTGTACAGTTGGGTAGCTATATTTTTGTTATGTGTATATAGATTCTGAAAGCATGCATATACAGGGAAATTGTAAATACGTTTTGTAAAATGTTTTGTAATTAATTAGTTTATGATTTATGTCTTTTATTATTAAAACTGTTTGTAAATATTAAGGTTTGTTTGTTTTATTTTATAAATTGTGATTGATAAGTCGCACTAAACGGCAGAGTGCGCAATTGTTCGAAATTGATATTGAAGTGTTATTGAATTGATTGTGTAAAAACAGGTTTTGGAAAGTCCGAAAAACAAATGGCACTCTGCCGGATTTTCGTAAAAAGTTTATTTATTGTTTTATGGGCTCACAAGGATTTTGAAATGTATAAAACAGATTTTTAAAAGTTTTGAAGGATCGGGTAGCGCGCCCCGGGTCGGTCCGGCCGGGTCGGGTCGGGGGATGCTACAAACATAGTGTGAAAATACCTTGCTATTGCAATAGCATATGTATAAGGGAGTTGATTTAGGTCCCAATGCTGGCATGAGCACGTCTTCTCATCGATGTTAACCAAACCATCGTGCTTACCACCTTTTACTAAGCATTTGGTCAAGTCAATAGGATACACCTGGAATGCTAATGACTCATCATACCTAACCTTGCAGTGCTTAGAAGCTGCAGTTGTAAGATGAGTTGGATTTTTAGCCGCCCTCTCCCGTCGAACATAAAACCACCTTTGAAGCATATTCCTCAAGAACTCCATAGTTGCGGTGATAGGCAACCTCCGTGCTATCTTAATACAATTATTCAGTGCCTTTATAATGTTTGTTGTCATCATTTGGTATCTCCGGCCTGGGCAATATGCACGTGCCCACCTATCAACCCTAGCCTCAACCAACATGTTAAATGAGGATGGGTGAGAATTTTGAATTTGAGTCAAGCTTGTATTACATGAATGAACTTGGTATGAGTAAGCGGCCTTGACATAAAGTTCCATGATATTTTTACGTCCCCTACAATGATTTTTTAGGTTTTGCTTCAAATGGTAATAACATACTAGATGAGGTACACCCGGGTATACGCTGCTCATTGCCTTTGCAATGCTTTTGTGTCGATCAGAAACTATTACCAAGTTAGCAGAATTACCATACGCATCTTGTAGGTGTTTTAGAAACCAAGTCCACCCTTCTTCTAATTCACCATCCCCAAAACCAAAGGCCAATGGGTAGCACATTTCGTCCCCATCCTTACTGGTAGCCACATAAATCACCCCGAAAAATGCACCCTTCAAATAGGTAGCATCAATGGCTATGGCTGGTCGTATAATTGACCGAAACCTATGTATACATGGCCTAAGTGCAAGGAATGAGTAAAGAAACTGACTGTTTTCATTTGTCTATACCACTGTGACAGTCCCTGGATTAGTTAATCTTAACATATGAAAATATAATGTCAGTAAATTGTATGAATCCTCAGGTTTACCGTAAAGAATTTTCTCAGCATGTTCTTTTGACCGCTATGCCTTACTGTACATTAGATGTACATCATGTTGCTCTATCATCTCAGAAATGATGTTAACGGGTCGAATGACACGACCATTTGTATTAAGTTTAAGTGCAAATATCTAAGCAATAACAACAGCACTAACAGACCGAAAGTGTGACTCATAAGCATCCAACGAACATGAATGAACCGTTTTGAATTTCTGGACATGCCACACCTAGCAATTCTCTTTACGGATGGCCCGTAAGACAAACTTGCAGTTAATGTTCCTGCACTTTGCCTCAAAACGCCTCTTTGTCGACCGTCTTATCCTATGATTGAACTTCTGCATCATAGCATATTTCCCCAGCACAGCTTTCAACAGTTCCTTAGTTTGAAAAATCTTCCCAGTATACAAAGGTTCACGTAATGAATTAGAAGTTTCACTTATGATAGGTTCAATACAATACTGATCTGCCCCCGGAATGACCCATCTGGATGGAACCGCATCAACTACTGGGTAATATGAAGCAAAAACACCACCAGCAAGTTGATTATATGTTTGCTCCATTCCTACACAATCCTCATCTGACAAATGCTCTAGAGTATGACACTAGGTTGGAGGCAACGGAATCTTATCATCATCGGATGAATCTGAATGAGTAACATCATCTATCTGTTCATAATCATCTGCAAATGATGGTGGGATCCCGTGGTCACCCTCCCATAATAGGACATCCGTTGTAGAAGTGAAATTACTAGTGCCAGTACCTGCAAAATTGGTTGCAAAAGAAGGAGGACGTAGTGCATCTGGAATTTTAGTGAACCCTATTAGAATCGGTACAGATATTTGTGGAGAATATCTAACATGATTGCCCACCTTTTCAACAACACCGATATATATCTCATGAACAGGTCGGTCACAAACAAAAAAAAAATAAACATTCTCGTCACGTCGGATGATGTATTTTCTCCTTTCATTCATATCATTGGAGATGACCGAACTAACAACTACGTCATGCATACTTCTATCAACCCCAATCAAACCATATATCAAATCTAACAACTGCGCATATGTCAAATCATCTGTAACCACCTGAACGAACGACTCCCCACCAACATACTTCAACCCATCCCACTGCCCGTTGTAGTTAATTATCAGCCTGCGTATAGCCATTTTTCTGAAAAATTTTAAAAAAATTGTCATAATTCATAAGATTTTACGTAAAATTTCAGAGTGTTTCACGCCAAATTTCATAAACTTTCATTTCAAGTCAAATTTCAGCATTATTCACGTTAAATTGTTGCGTGAATCACGCTTAAATTTTTGCTTGAATCACGTTAAATTTTTTGCGTGAATCACGCTAAAAATTTAGCATGATTTACTCAAAAAATTTATGCTAAATTTTAGCGTGAAACATGGTTAGTGTGAATCATGCTAAAATTTTAACATGATTCACGCAAAAAATTTAGCATAAAATATGTACAAATTGTAGCGTGATACACGGTTAGCATGATTCATGCTAAAATTTGTCAGTGATTCACACTACAATTTTTACGTGAATCACGGTATAATTTTAGCGTGAATCACACTAACCGTATTTTATGTTACAATTTGTACACGTTTCACGCTTAAATTTAGCGTCAAACGTTCTATAGGATAAACAAAATATTTGAGAATCAATCTAAAACATATATATACACTCAATCAATAGATCAAATGCAAAAAATGCTCATAACATATGATACATTAACATACCTGATCCTATAGAACGTTTCACGCTAAATTTTAACGTGAAGCATGTACAAATTGCTGCGTGAAACATGGTTGGCGTAAATCACACTAAAATTTTAGCGTGCTTCATGCTAAAATGTTTACATGAATCACGCTATAATTTTAGCGTGAATCACGCTACAATTTGCACATGTTTCATGCTAAATTTTAATGTGAAACGTTGTATAAGATGAACAAAATATTTGGGAATCAATCTAAATCATCTATACTCAATTAATAGATCAATAGAACAAAAACTCATAACATATGATGTATTAACATACTTGATCCTATAGAACGTTTCACGCTAAATATTAGCATGAAACATGTATAAATTGTTGCGTGAAACACGGTTGGCGTGAATCACACTAAAATTTTAACGTGAATTATAGCGTGATTCACGTTGAAATTTTAGCGTGAATCACGCCAACCGTGTTTCACGCAACAATTTATACATGTTTCACGCTAAAATTTAGCGTGAAATGTTCTCTAGGATGAATAAAATATTTGAGAATCAATTTAAACCATCTACACTCAATAAATAGATCAATGCAACAAATACTAATAACATATGATACATTAACCTACTTCAAAATTGGTGGTGGATTTTAGAACCAATACACAACTATGAAATAAAGAGAGAAGAAATGAAGAGAGAAGAGAAACGCGAGAAAACAAGAAAGGAAACATTTTGATTAGGTTTTTCAATTTCAAATTTTGGGCGGAGGGTTTTTATAATTTTATAATTTTTAGGTATTTATGTAATTTTTATGCAATTAATGCAGGGCTAGCTTTTGTAATTTTTTTGGCGTCACTTTTGTAATTATTTAGTTAAGATTTGAAATAAAATTTTTAAAGAGGTCACTAACAATCATTTTTAAAAATGAGGTTAAAAACAATTTTTAATAAATTTAGGAGGTTATTTTTTATAATTGCCACTAGTCAAAATCCCTCATAGTTTTATTCATAGCCAAAATTCCAGCGTAATTTCATTTTATAATTAATTTTTCCTCTATCGTCAATTTTAATTATCAAAATACCTTTGATCGCTAACTTTTCTGTTAAAAATTTAAGGCCCAAGTGTATAAAGGTAAATACTTATAAATATTCAATTAAAATATTTTAATTTATAATATTAATGAATATCTATTGTCCATCATAGAGATCAAATATAAAATAATATAATAATTAAAAATTAAAAGATGGATCTCCACCATCCATCTCCATAGATAAAATATGGAGATCATAAACACAATTTTTTTTAAAAAAAATACATAAAAATTTTTTAAAAAAATTGAGAAATAAATAAAAATTTTAAAAAATTAATATATAGAGATGGACGGTGGAAATCCATTTTTTTATTTTTTATTTTATATTTGATCTCTATCGTCCACCATATAATGGACGTTAGAGATTCATTAATATTATAAAATAAAATATTTTTATTTAATATTTATAGGCATTTACCATTATACCCTTGTGTCCTAAAATTCTTAATAGAAAAGTTAATAATCAATGGTATTTTGGTAATTAAAACTAACGGTAGGGAAAAATTGACTATAAAATGAAACTTAGGGGGGGTGGGGGGAGGGATTTTGGCTATAAATAAAAGTATGAATGGATTTTAATTAATACACCAAATTAGAAGGGAATTTTAATAATATTCCTAACAGAAAAGTTAACGGACAAGAGTATTTTGGTAATTAAAACTGATGGAAGGGGGAAATTGGCAATAAAATAAAACTATGGAAGGATTTTGACCATAAATAAAAATAAATAAGGAATTTTAACTAATATACTAAACTAGAGGGAGATTTTAATAATATTCCAAAAAAAGAAAAAAGAAAAATAAAATAAACATACTAGCTCATGCATAAGCAGCCCTCCCTTATTCTTCCTCTCTTGACATACCATTTTTTCTTCATAATTCTTCCTAACCTCACGCATAAACAGCCATCCATCCTTCTTCACCTCACGCATAACCACCTCACACAATCACATTCTCGAGCTCTTTCTCAACATTGAACCTATTACTATCTCTTTCTACCCTACTCCACCAAGAAGAATATACATTTGACATGAGAATGATCAATTACTAAGCAATCAGACCATGTATTAATTAGTATCTTTTTACACTGACTATGAAACATAAAGTTTAAAAGATAAAAGAACGATGAAGTACTCCATGAATATATATATATACTTTAAATTGTTAGCTACTAACAATAATGAAAGATATATAATTTTTTCTAATCTTTTCTTTTACTTAAAATTAGCTAATGACTCAGGATAGGGGTAACAACAAGAGTCACAAAGAGGATTGTAGTTTCTCTGCGGTTAAAGTCGCCTACCGGTCGTCGAGGCTCAGAATCAGGTGAGGAGTTGTGAAGAGCAAAAATAGGTCTTGTTAACAGTGAAATTGTTAGTTGTTTATGATTGCAGACGAAAAAAGAAGAAGAATAGTAACAGGTATGCACAATCAACACAAATCAGATTCTCGAACAACTGAATAAAAAGAAGAAGAAGTTTTTGGAGCATTGATCGCCCAAAGTTTATTCTCAAAATAAAGTCTTCTCCACATTTAAGAAGTTAGAGTCCAGGTCTGTTGTCCAAACAAACAAAGAAAATGCGAACTTTATCATCATCAACCTCTACTTCAGAGATTGATGTTTACTTAAAGATTGCATTCGAGTTTGCGGGGAACGATGACTTCGACGTTCAAGAGTGGTGGAGGGATCATGAGAACAAGTTTTCAATTTTGGCTATCACAGCCAAATAAAATCTTGGAATCCATGTCTCGACCGTGGCAGTGGAACAAGAATTTAGCGTCGGCGAAAATGTTCTGGACGAGAGACGATAATAGTTGAGTTTAGACTCAATTGAGGTCCAAGTATGTATTGACGACTGCACCAAGGTGCAAATAAGGCAACAAAAAATGGACCAACCATCGGATGATAACGATATTTTCGACAACGATGAAACCACGGGCATCGAAGGAACAAGTGATGATTCATGACCAGGTAAATAAAAAGTAAGAGAACTATGTGATCTTTGATTCCTCCTAGAGGATACATAAACAGCTTAATTGAGGTAAACTTAAGTGCAAACTCAAATTTCTTATTTATTTCTTTAAATTTTATTTTACTCTTATAATTTTTTCGTAATTTTATTTAAATTTTATCATAACTTCGGGTTACTCACTTTTAATTTTTTTTAGAATATTTTAATTTTTCAATTAATTTTTTTTTAAAAGTTTTGAAACTAGAACCGTAACCATGTGGAACCAAATTTAAAATCGTAGGGAACTGAGAACCAGTATGTAACCGCTGATTCCAAAACTAGTCCCCTTAGGTTCCGGTTCCTCCTCTTAGGAGAACCGAAATCGCTAATTTTAAAATCGGAACCTTCTAAACCATGACCATCCCTACATATAACTATGCTAAAAACTCTACCAAACTCGCGGTAACCCTCGCGTGAAAAATGTTTAAGTTATTGCAATTAGAACCTTGATTCTGTTTCCGGTGTGGTGGATTATAACCAACCCGGTTTGTTGACCCGAACTATAAAAGGTCCAAGAATTAGCCCTAATATAGTTGACAGGACAGCCTCCTCCTCTTCTCTAAAACCTCTCTAAACCCTTGCCACATTTTTTTCTCCCCATTCAGTTCTCACCATCAAAACCAGCTCTGGCTTGTCGAAGCCGAATTTTAATTAATTGACATTGATAATAAAAAAAATCGTAATGGCTGCGACTTCTACGAAATCGCCGAAGAGAGGAGCTAAGGACGGCCCCACCTTCAACAAATCATCTAAGAAACCATTCAAAGTCTCCAAGAAGAAGGGCTCCAACGACGCCGCTCACTCTCAAGCTATTGCTTTGCAGCTTGAAGACGACGTTCCTGTCTTTCCTCGAGGTTTTAGTTTCTTATATACTTTTCAAATATTGATTATTTTGATTGTTATTATTAATAGGTAAATTGAATGAGAGAATCTGGTAAAGGGGACTTACTAGCGGCTGCAATAGGCTGATTTTTATGAGAACTTCTGGCTAATTTCGCAATGGCTTTGTTATAATCGTATTGTAGGTGGCGGAAGTTCCTTGTCTCAAAGAGAGCGTAATGAAATACGTGCTGAAGTTGATGCAGAATTCGAAGGGGAGGAGAGCGGCTTAGATAAGAAAAATAAGAAGAAAAAGACGCAGAAGAAGAGCAATGCATCTATTGATGATTTGGGTTCGCTTTTTGGTGATGGTATTACTGGTAAACTACCAAGATATGCAAATAAGATCACTTTGAAGGTAAGCGGCCAGAGCCCTACTTATAACTAAATTGATTAGTTAAGTAAGCCAAATGGTTGTTATTATTTACATCAAGCGGAGGCTTGTCTTTTGTGATCAATCCTCAGCATCCCAAAAGAAAAAAAAAGAGGAGTTAAAAACAAGGAAAATTATTGAAAAACTGCTGAATCATATAATTGATTAGATTTCTTTAAATTATAATTATTCATGATCTGGAATGATAATTTAGACTTTTATTGCTTCTAATTTATTTACTTGTTTATATGGATACCACAATAGATTTGAGCTCTAAAACCTTTTAGAATTCTACTGCACTAATTTTGGGATCCTTTTCATAATTCATTAATAAGTTAGATTTTAGAGATTGATCGTTTCTTTCTTGTTATAATGATGCTTGTATATTTCTAGGTGCGTGGGTTTTGCCCCTTGCTGTAGATTCTTTTGTTATTATTTGTATTACATATATATATATATATATATATATATATATATAAAGTAAAAGGTATATTAGATTTATTAGTATTCTGAGTGCAGGCTTTTAAATAAATGAATACACAATGTGTAGCCCTAAAGAGCCTAATCAATTTTTATACTAGGTATGGTGAGACTTTGTTGGCAGTAATAACTGAGGTTTTGAAATGAAAAGTAGGGTGAATTGCACTAAAGTACCCTGACTTTTTTTCATAATTACTCACATAATGCTAGTTTTGCGTTTTTTACACGGTAGTACTCTTGACCACGTTGACCAAGTTAATGGTGCTTCAATGTGAGATGGGTAAAACGTCTTTTTGAGCGATTAAAATATAATTACTTAATTATTTAAAAAAAAAGAAAGGATGGAGGAGATCAAATCTCTCCCCTCCATCAAGCAATCTCCACCTTTGAAATATAAAATTAAAAAACAATTTTTTTTTTTAAAAAAGAAATTGGACCAGATCTTTTCCCATTTTTTTTTTGAACCAGTCATTTGTTTTCAAATCTCAATTTTTTGTTAAAAAAATAAAATAAATTGGGCTCCATCTGCGATGGAGCGACTCCATCCTTTTTCCTTTTTTTTCTTGAATATGGATTGACGTAGGAGGTGTTTTTGTTTATTTTTTTTTGTGGAATTTGATTGAAAAGCATGGATTAATTGGTATGGAAGATTGAAGACGATGAATTATTTCTTGTGGAATATTGTTTTTTTGAGAGAAAATTTTTTTTGTGGAATTTGTTTGTAGAGAAAATTGATTTTTTATAATTGATTTTTTATTAAATAAATTACTAAAAATAACTATATGAAATTGTGCAAGGGTAAAGTGGTCTTTTACCTTTCCAACATTGAGACCACCGTTCAGTTAACGGTGGTTAATATGGTCAAGGTTACGATCATGTAATAAACCCAAAGTTGGTATTATGCGTGTAATTGTGATAAATGTCGGGGTGCTTTATTGCAATTCACTCTAAAAATTACTGAATTTCTCTGGCCTCCTGTTCGTCAAAGCTATTTCAGGCATAATCCAGTGGTAGGTGGAATACAGTAGATATATGGTAGGCTTTCAATTGGATGTTTTCTGTTGTTGCATTTGTCGAGTATGCCTTTGTTTAGGTGGCCATATCCATTTGTTCTTTGTCCATGCACTGTCCATATATTTCTGGAATTGGGTTTACTAATCTGATAGACAGGATATTGTTCGATATGATTTGTAAAACAGAATAATAATAATAAATAATAGTATGGAGCCAATCTTATTCTTTTTTCTTCTAGTCCATCCAGCTTTCAATTTTGTTTAGAGCATCCATCCAGCTTTCAATTTTGTTTAGAGCATTCTGTCACTTTTCCATGAAGAAAGAAATAAAATTTAGATTTGTTAATTTCTGACAGATTATTCCCCTCGTAAGTCTTCACAGTTTTCTATTTTATTTCTTCTCCCATCTAATTTGATTTGTGCAATTACACTATAAGAGATCATCAGTTATAAACTTGAGAATGTTTGTAAGCTTATACTTCCTCTATGTATGACAGAATATTATGCCGGGGATGAAACTGTGGGGAGTTGTTTCTGAAGTGAATGAGAAAGATCTTGTAATTAATCTTCCAGGGGGATTACGTGGTTTAGCTCGTGCTACTGATGTTCTTGATCCCGTTTTAGATAATGTAATCGAGGTAGTATCATGCTTATTTTTTTTTTCTAATGAAACTGTTTTCTCAAACAATATTTCTCTGTTTATAAAATTTTAACCACTACTATGTATCTGAAACAATAACAATAGTACCTTTTTTGTTTGTTACCAGGACAGTGACTGCAATCTCCTTCCAACCATATTTCATGTTGGGCAGCTGGTTCCTTGCATAGTTTTGCAATTGGATGATGACAAGAAAGAGAATGGGAAACGAAAGATCTGGCTTTCTTTGCGTCTCTCTTTGTTGCACAAAGGTTTCACCTTGGACGCTGTACAAGAAGGAATGGTATGTTTGGTATATCTATTTTCACATGTTTGATTTTATTTATTTTATAGTTAAGTAGTCTTAGCTTTTCACCTATAACAGGGATTGAGTTAATTCGATACTTCTCTACAGTGACAAAACAGCTTAAAAATAATACCTGTTTATGTACTAACCGGTTTGAAGATAATTAGTGTCTAATTAAGTGGTGGATTATTGGCTTGTTGATTGCATCTTAAAACCTCAAAAAAAGAAAAAAAGAAAAGGACACCACGTGTGTGTTTGGTGCATTTCTTGGTGCTAAAGTGTAGGGTAAACACTCATCATTAGTTGATGGTTTATGACTTCTTTGTCATCATTTAGCAAGGGGACTATCCAAATGAATTAAACCAGCAATTCCACAATGCTGGCCTGGGTTAATGCTTAGACCAATTAAGATAGGTAACCTTATTGTTTCACCTAAAAAAGGCTTGTTTACCCTGCATGACTCAGTGGTTTGCAGTCCCTAGTACAGCTTACTTGCTTCTTTCAAAGACGTCTTTACATTTGCAGCAACCACGTTTGGACCCTGGCAATAAAAATACTGTACAGATCTTGTTATAATTAAGCAGCAGTTCTTTGACGTGTTAAAGATAGCTGTTTATAGTGTTATATATTAAGTTGAATTTATTACATTGTTATATATTTTATAGATACAAATGTCCTTGTATGTGATCTAGTTTTCAAGCTTGTATGTGTAGCACCAATTGACTTGGCTTATGGCTTTTAACTTTTTGATTAGAAATGGACCAAAGTTACATTTTTAGGTTGGACTGTAGTGAGTTTAGTATCATTAGGCTAGATGCTTGCTTACTGTTTAGAGCATGTGCCTATGGTTATGAGTACCTATTGGTACCTTGATGCTAATTAACAATCCCATCGTAAAATGATTGCGCTAGCATATATTGAATTTTTTAATGAGGTTGTAACTTAGAGATGTACCTATGTTTTGTCTTTGCGTCTGTTTAATGTTGACAGTTAATGTTGCTTACGATGCATAATGTATTTTTCATAGGTTAAAAGTTCATTGATCTTGCACAACTTTACTGCCGCAAAATTGTTTGTTTCTATTAAATTTTCAAAAAATAAAAACTAAAAAAATAAAAATAAAATTTTGCATGCTCTAATGGAATTCTGTTATTTATGTTAATTTTTATATTAATGTTTTTCTATTGCTTGTCATCATTTCATGTATCATACCTAGGGAACTTTTGTGTTTTTTAATGTCAGAGCATGTCTTATCACTACTGTTTTATTGTGGTATCATTATATCCGACGTTAAAACATTTTAATAATGTGTACGTAGTGATTGATTGAGTTGTAGTACTACCATATATTCCTTGAGTGGTATATTCTATATCAATTAGGCATGTTGCAAGTTGTCTTGATCAGAGGATGAGCATGATCTGATGGTGAGTATATTTTGTTGCTTATATCCAGAAAATAATGTGATTGTGTCTTGTGGAGATATATATGTTCATAGTGTTTGATTACTTTTGTTATTTCATGGACATGAATGATGTAGCTGTTATCTTGTGGTCAGTCCTCTTGACGTCCAACTCACTTTATAGGGGCATTTTAATTATCAATTGCATTGAGTAAATCAGTATAGATCTTTTTCCTATAGTTTTTCTGATAATATTTGATTACAGGTTCTCACTGCGTATGTGAAGAGCATTGAAGATCACGGATACATTCTTCATTTTGGATTGTCTTCTTTTATGGGGTTTTCACCAAAAAATAGCCAAGCTGGTATATCAATCAACATGTGTGTTTATGATGGTTTAATGGCAATCATATATATACACTCGTGTGATTTTGTTATAAAAGAATGATAAAATTTTGCTGTTAGACAACTTATTACCTGTAGCTTGTTGGTAGGCATTCGTTTGTGGGACCATTGACTATTTGTTTGCAAATATCTAAAATATATTCGTCCTCTTGAGTAAAAATGTTTAGACCATTATGTGGTTTGCAATGTCCAGATTTTCTTCCTCTCTTCTCTCTCTCTCTCTTCCCCCCCTTTCCTTTCACTTCATTCTTAGCGAGATGTGGGGTGCATACTGGGTATTCTCTTTAAAATACTTGAAAACAACAATTTAGATCATTCAGTGGTTTGCGATGCTCAGGTCACATTTTCTTTATTTTGTCCTTTTGGTTTCTTTTGAATTTCAGCCCTGGGCTGTCTCACTTAGGTTGTAGCCACTAGCCATATGCTTGCATTTCTTTTTTTTTTTTTTTTTTTGTACTCACATCACACTTTAATTTTACGCATTTGTTCTACAAGCTCATTTTTTTCTTTCCTTATTTTTGGTGGTCTAAACAGAAAACAAGGAGATTGAAGTGAGGCCTGGGCAACTTTTACAAGGGGTGGTTAGAAGCATTGATAGGACTCGTAAAGTAGTTTACTTGAGTTCTGACACTGATACAGTGTCTAAATGTGTAGTATGTTCCTATAATTTTATTCCTTTTATTATCTAGTTGTCTTCAATGTCTCCTGCTCACTAGTTTCCTCAATTTAACACTTTTTTGTTGTACTCTTACACAGACCAAGGATCTTAAAGGTATTTCAATTGATCTTCTGATTCCAGGCATGATGGTTAATGCTCGTGTACAGTCAATCCTTGAAAATGGGATTATGTTATCATTCCTTACCTACTTCACTGGAACTGTGAGTTTATGGTTCTTTTGAAATTTTGGTTTTAGTTTTCCTTCATCTTCGGTATAAACTTTTTGTTTTAACTTTATTCATAGCCACACGAGTCATTACTTGATCATTATTGTATGATTCATAGAATAATGATCAAGTAATGACTCGTGCGGCTATTAATATGTTTTCTATTATATTTTTTTTATCTTTTAGTTTTCTATTTTAACTTTTATAGGTTGACATATTCCATTTACAAAATACGCTTCCTACTGCTAATTGGAAGAATGACTACAGTCAAAACAAAAAGGTATGGATGGCTTAATTGATCTTTACATTTTTAGTTTCCATTGTGTTGTTTTTCGTGTAAAAGTGTTTGCTCAATATTATCGATTACTATTGGTAACTGACAAAGTATACAGGCTAACCATGCATAGATGCACCTTTGAGATTAGATTAGGGCTGTCTGTTTGAGTCACGACACAACAACCATATACAAACATGAAACAAGTTAGTGGGTTCAATTTGACTTAGCTGTGTCAAGTCCATAATCTTGTCAAACCCAGTGTTCCAAAAATCGAACGAGGCGCTAGCCTCGTGGTCAAAGTGCCTTGACTCGGCCGCCTCACATGGAAAGAAGTAAGAGCCCGCCTAACGAAGGTGAGGCGGGACGGTAATGAGGCGGGTCATGGTAAGTAGAGAGATAAGATAGATAGGAAGAAGAGAAATTATGATTGTGGACTATGGCGAGTCAAATAGAGTTGGGTTGGAATCCGGTGAGTGAAATAGAGAGAGAGCTCGGTTGGAATCCGGTGGGTGAGAGAGAGAGAGCTGGGTCGGAATCCAGTGAGTCGTGAGAAAGAGAGAGAGAGAGAGAGAGAGGTGAGTTAGGGGAGGCGATTTTTCAAACATTGGGTAGGTGACTGACAGAGAAGAGTTGGAAGATGTGTTTTTGTTTTTCACTTGACATTCTATCTCCCTTTTCTGGAAATGGGCATATCGGTATGGAGGAACATTCACTGGCGTCAACTCATCCTTCGAAGTTATGCGGTGGTTGAAGCTCCGCGATGGTGGTAAGCTGGTCGGCACCTCTAGAACCTGCTTGTGCTTTGCTACAACCCCGCGCACTGCTTC
This sequence comes from Xanthoceras sorbifolium, assembly GCA_003430845.1. Classification (NCBI taxonomy): domain Eukaryota; kingdom Viridiplantae; phylum Streptophyta; class Magnoliopsida; order Sapindales; family Sapindaceae; genus Xanthoceras; species Xanthoceras sorbifolium. The sequence continues at coordinate 15,781,857 of CM010612.1, forward strand.
CAGTAATTTATGCAAATCCGCATGTAGCTCATCGGTGTTGCTCATATCCACCCCAACACATGTCTGATGTCTCATCTCGCCCCTTGACTACCGTAAAACATTAAGCCCCCCTTTACATAGCTTCTCTATCACATGGGCCTCACATTGCCTAATTTCCTTTGAGGATAAAGCGGTCCAAGTCTTATTCTTCCTCCTATTTTGCACTCCATCGTCATATTCTCAAAATCATGAAGCACTTTGCCTATGCTTTTCAACAGGCATTACCCAAGACCGCATCTAATCCCACCAACGACAATACATGTAAATCGGCCACAATGCGAACCCCTTGAGCATTCAATTTCACATCCCTAACTACTTCTTCACATTTCAACCTCTCCCCATTAGCTATTCGCACATTAAATGGATCAATTGCAACTCCCTTCAACCCAATTTTCCTAAGAACATTCGCATTAACAAAGTTAAAGGAAGAACCCGAAACAACCAACAAGGTTACCTCAGTTTTGCCGATCCACGCCAATAGTCGCATAGTCGAGGGTCTAGGAGTTCCCGATAAGGCATTTAAAGACAACTCGGCCTTTTTCACTGACCCTTTCTCGCCTTCATCACTAGACTCCTCTTCTTCATTTCCATCCTCACTAATACCAGGCTCAATCACTAAATGTGCCTTTTAGTTCCTACATTTATGTCTCTTACCTCAGGGCTCACCTCATCTGAAGCACAACCCTTTCCTTATTCGCTCCTGAACCTCCTCTTGCTACAACTTTCTTTCCTCTCTTGTCTTTTCCTTGGGTCTAACCTTTTCGGCCTCTTTCCCTTTCCAAGGTGCAGCAGCTTTCGAGTCTTTGGGCCTGACACCTCCTTGAACGGTTTCTTGTCACTGCGGTAACTGTCTTCCAATACATCTGCCAGTCTCATAGGCCTCAGTCAACCGTTGTTGTTTCAACTTCAGTTCTCGTGACAACCAAGGTTTGAGTCCTTCAATAAATTTCCCCAGCAGTGTCCTCGGACCACCCTTTGACTAGAGTCTGCAACTAGTAAAATTCATCGATATAGGTTTGAACCTTCCCCTCCTGCCTGAGTTTCGCTAACTGCCCGTGGTGATTAACAATAGGTGATGGTCCCTACTGGTTCAGAAACTCTCTTTCAAACACTGTCCACCCTAAAGGCCTCTCTTCCTCTGCATATTGCGCCCTTAGCCACCCCTACCAACTATTGGCTTTTCCGTCTAAGTACATGCATGCGGAGGCAACCTTACCGTCCCTAACAAATTCGTAGATCCGGAAGTAGTGATCCACTTTGTCAAGCCACTCGTGCAGATTATCCCCACTAAATCTAGATCTAAGTTATTTTCTTCTCTCCATCGGTCCCTTTGTCTCCTTTTTACCTGCATTCGACCGCGAGGCCTCCTGCCCTGCCTAGGATAGTCTTCATCATCCCACCGATTTTCATCCTTATGATTCACCAATGCTACACTCGCAACGGACCTTACTCGACTTGACCACCTCTCCTAAATCTCCTCGGGTTCTCATTCACATGTCCCTGACCTTCTCGTCCATCGCTATTCTCCCTTCTCTCCATCCGGTCAAACCTGTCAATTAACTGCATCATCGCTCGCTGCAACTCGGCGTGACCCTCCTGTATCTCTACTTGACTCGCTTCCAAGGTTTCCAATCACGTTTGATTAGAGGTTGGCGAATTGGACGATTAGTTGACCGCACTCCACTTGCTTCAACTTTCCTGTTATCTATGAGTTCGTCTTAACCACACTTTCAACCCAAACTTCTCCCAATTGAAAGCACCAAATTGTTGAACACCTAACTCTAAATCTAACAACAAACCTTAACAACCTTGCCTTTCGTAACATGATAAGTAAAACAGCCCTGACTTGCACAGCAAGAAACGTAGAATAGCCTAACTTGCATAGTAAGAAACGTAGAAGCTGTCCATATTTGTACAACAAGCAACACACACAAACATTCGATAGTTGTTAGTTAGGTTACTTTAATTAGGGTTCGCTAACTCTCTAGAGTTCGGGTTATTGGCTTTTATTCTAGCGCAGGCTCTCCTAGAAACTTAGAAAAGCCGAAAGTAGAGAAACTTTCAATTTTATTGATAACTTGATAAAAGATAGCTTACAAACCTAATGTTTTACTGGCTATTTATACATAATGCAATCCTAATACAAAAAAGACTAAGATACCCTATTAAAATAAAACTAGAAAACAAAGAAGTAACTTTAAAACGAAATAAAAAAATTTGTGTGCTTGTTGTGGCGCTAGTTACTCAACTTGTGCCGCAACTAGCATAAGCCATTGCTCACTTCTTCTTTCAGCAATGTTAGTTGTGGTAGGCACTAGTTGTGCAACTTGCACCGCAACTAGCATAAGCCACTGGTCACTTTTTAGGCTTGGCAAAATGAGGGTCCAAACCCGAACTGCATGTAAACTCTAAAAAAATCCGCACATTTTATAAGGGTTCAAACCCAGCCCTAAACCCTCTATATGGACTTGCGGTGCGGGTTTGAACCCGACTTGCAAAATATGCGGGTTTTATCCAACCCTCATTTTAACCCTCTTATTTATCTATATTTTAACCTAAACTTTTATAGGCCAATTTTTTTTAAAACTGTTATAAATATATATACACATACACACATATATACATTTATTTATATATACATACATACATATTTATATATATATACATACATACATACATATACATAAATATGTGTACATATACATGTATATATATAGTATTATATACATACATATACATATATATGTATATGTATATGTATATATGATATATATATGTATCTACATAGTACATACATTTATATTTATAATGATATATATGTATCTACATAGTACATACATTTATATTTATATATATCAATATATATATGTATTTATATACATATATATAATATATATCATATATACATATATATACATACGTACATATCTATACATATATATACACACACGCCGACACGTGTATATATACATATGTTTATACATACATACATATACATGTATGTGTGTGTATACATATATATCTATACATATGTATATACATATATATAATGTATATACATAATTACATATATATATATACACACACATATATGTATGTATATATATATAATGTATATACATATATATACACACACATATATGTATATATATATATATGTGCATGTATAAAACCCTTAAAAAAAAAAATTTGCGGGCCATTTGCGGGTTTAGAGTGAACCCGCAACCGACCCGTATTTAATGAGGGTTTAAATAAATTAATATGCGGGTTTTTTTTAAAAATATGGTCCGGGTTTAAACCCGGACTGCATCATGCGGGTGCGGTCCGGGTTTAATAAACCCGGACCATTTTGCCAGCCTTATCACTTTTTCTTCACTCTTTCCGATCTCCTAGTGGTGCTCTCATCATTATATTGCTTTATTTGCTTTATTGTTAATTGTTTATGCTTGACTCTTTCCAGAAACTCTATCTATGGCCAGTATTTTGTTACTAAAATTTTCTTCAACCAATTTTGATTTCCTGGCTCTCATTTTTACTAATGATTGTATTTATCTTGGTTCAGGTCAATGCTCGGATATTGTTTATTGATCCCTCTAGTAGAGCTGTTGGTTTGACGCTGAATCCACATCTTGTTCATAATAGAGCTCCTCCTTCGGTAAGTTTATTATGCAACTTCAAAAATATTATGCTCACTAGTCATCTACTCAAGTCTTCGAATTGGAACTTTTGAGCCTCCAATGTATCGCATTTTACAGAACTATCATCAATTTCAATTGTTCAGAGTTATGAAAAAATGAGCTAAGTGAGGCCAAGTCAATAGAATCTGGACAAGGCACATGATGGCTTTTACTGAGATTCCTTTTTTTTTCTTTTCATTTGCTTGACTTGATGCTTTTTTGATTTGTTGCACAACTGCAGTAGGCTGGAATGTGATTTTATTGGTCATCCTGTGGTATAGAGTTAAATCTGTATAATACATCTAGGGTCTTTTGTTAAGTAAAAAGCACAAAGTACATATTTAAGTGGCGGCCCCACCTAGATCCAGTAAGTTTTGTATATATAAAAATCGTCTGTGCTGGTTTAGGCTTCCCTAAATTGTTCTGCTTCTATCTATCCCTTCCTCTCTCCAGCATTTCTTTTTACAATTTCGATCTTTTGTATGGACATGGACTAACTTTTTTGGGTTACATGCAGCATGTTAAAATTGGAGATATATATGAGCAGTCAAAAGTGGTCAGGGTTGATAGAGGGTTTGGACTTCTGCTTGACATACCTTCAACTCCAGTTTCAGTTCCAGCATACGTTAGTGTATGTTCATTCTGTGCTTTGGTTTTATAGTTCTGAGGATCATTTAAATTGTTCACAATTTGATTTGGTTGTTTGTAACTTTTGTATGTTATATTAATTGCAGATATCTGATGTTGCTGAAGAGGAAGTACGAAAGCTGGAAAAGAAGTACAAGGAAGGGAGCAGTGTTCGTGTTCGAATTCTTGGGTTTAAGCATTTGGAGGGGCTTGCAACAGGGATTTTGAAGGTTGACTTTTCACTCTATAGATCACTCTTAAAAATTGAAATGCATCTCAAATATGTGAATAGCAATGCTATAGGATATAGCTCAATACAAACATTTTTCATATAAATAAGAGATGCAAGTAGTGATTTTAACATTGTTGTAATTACCTTGTCCATGTGAAGAGTGCCTCTTTTACTCAAGTCTTAAAATATTTCTACTTCCTTTAAGAGGCTTTCTAAATATTGATTGTGATTGTTTTCAGCCTTTTGTTCAACTTGTAGATCTACTATTTGATGTAAAACATTATATTAGCTGAGAGGATTGACTATAGTCAGTTTCATTTTTGATAGTGGGCGACTGACTTCCAGTTACATCTGTCTCCTACCTCACTATTTTCTTCTGTAGGATTAAAAATAGAAGAAAATATTGCCTGTGATGCAATTGGCAATATCTTAATAACATCTGCCTTACACATACTACTTGTTATTTATGTTGTGCTGAAAGCATCTTCTGTTTGTTGAAATTCGAAGTGGCAACCACAAGATGCTTGTATTGACACCTTTATTGGCTGTGCTGCACAATTGGGAAATTTCCTTTCTGTTGTATAAAATGTTATTTTTTCTCAAAATCGTATTGTACCATTTCATTCAGCAATGTCTTCTCATCTATCAATTTATTTCTTGCTTACAATGGAAATGATACTTTATGATTTCAATATCATGACTATTCAGGCTTTTGATTTTCTTATGATATTGAAATCAGAAGCCTAGATAGTCATTATTTCAATATCATGTCATTATTTAACTATATTATTATAATTATTGTTGATTGTGATAACCGTTCGATAGATTTATCATTGTTCATATCATTGGAAACTAATGCATTTGAATGTGCTGCTGCTGATGGATAACCACTCTAATGTGTGCAAATGTATGTTTATGCTTCAGAATTTTAATGTAACATGGTAAGCTGGTCAAGATTTAATTAGTGGGAGTTCATATTGTACACTGTTACTTATGGAAACATGCAATTTTTTGTCGCTTTTTTTATCTAGTGGCATCTCCTCTCTCAAAAGTGGAAAGGGGTGGAGAGTGGTTTGCAAGTCTTTGTAGATCAGCAACATGTATGTAGTTGATGAATCAAGTGAAAAATGTATTTGTTGTACCACATTCCCCAAATCTTCGGATCTGGTGTCCTAGGGCCTTGAATGTTGGATATCACTTCTTTAGATCCTTTTTTTCTACTGAGGGCAGCATTTTATTGATGGTTCCTTTTCGTTTCTTGTCAATTTTCAGTTTGTTAGGTCCTTCTGCTGCTTCCTCTTATGGCTGTCTAGGTATTAGGTTTTGTTTTGGTCGTGTTTTATGGACAGCTTTTGTTCGCTTTTCCTTTTTATCTTCATCCCTTTGTTGATATCTATATTTAACAGTGAGATAATGTGAAAATTATTCTTGGAGTGGCATTGTTATCATTAATATTGCTGGGGAATTTTATATTCCTTATATAGTTATATGTGCAGGCATGCATGTCTGCTTGAATGTTTGTTTGTCACATACCTACGTACTATGTTTGTACGTTTGCATGTGTAGAATGTAGGTGTCTGTCCTCATCTTACTGCTTTTGGATTGGTTCTTATTTGGTTTTGGCTTCTAACTGTTTTTCTATCAATAGGCCAGTGCTTTTGAAGGGCCAGTGTTCATCCACTCAGATGTCAAGCCAGGGATGGTGGTGAGGGCTAAAGTGATAGCTGTGGACAGCTTTGGTGCTATTGTGCAATTTCCTGGTGGTGTGAAGGCACTATGTCCTCTCCGACACATGTCAGAATTTGAAATTGTGAAGCCTGGAAAAAAGTTTAAGGTTTTCTTTTAGTACAGACTTTTTGTTGTGGTTTGGCTTATTGTTTCATAAATTAGCAATTGCTAAAATAAACTACACACATTTTTTTTATTTGCCTGTGTCATGCTGCAGGTTGGAGCTGATCTGGTGTTTCGAGTGCTTGGTGTCAAATCAAAGAGAATTACTGTTACACATAAGAAAACTCTGGTTCGTTCTTACTGAATTACTGCTTCCTTGTTCGACTTAGTTTTCTTGGATGAATGCCTTATATTCTTTGTTTACTTCTTTTTCTGTCTTTTTTTTCCTTTCAAAAAAAAGGAAAGAAGAGACTACCTTATAACATCACAGGAAGTTCCTTCTTTGACTAGTTTAAGTTGAAGTTAAATACCATACGTTTGCTGAGTTCGCAAGTGTCCATACATTAATACTATCGAGTGGATATTGTTTAAGGTCAAATTTCGTTTTCTGTTTCTTTTTGTTAGACCTGTTGTGCCAACCAAGGGATTAGGGGTTCAAAACCTCTGGGTTCACCTACCTGAGTTATTATATGACAAATTTCTTGAATACCAAGGTTGAAGTGTCTAGCATTAGTTCTTAGTTTAGGGCCAATGAACAAAGACACATATCAAACAAAAAAAGGCAATAGTATTTCTGGGTGGAGAATAAGAAAAAGAAAATTTAATCACAAATCCACATACAGAAAGACGGCTTTTTAAGAGTATATATTTTTTAGCTCTTTTCGATTACTTATTGCAAACAACTAAACCATATATTACCAAGTTAGTTTATGGCAATAGAAACAAAGTTGAACAGTAACTTTTAAAGAATTGTGGGTTGCCCTTCTGGTAATTGTCAATTCTCTCAGTCTCTCTCTCTCTCTCTCTTAATTTATTTATTAACATCATCCCAGGATGACCAAGATTCACTAAAGCATATAAGATACTGGAACCTTTGTATTAATATATGAATTTTTTTCTTTATACACCTATCTTTCTGTGAACTTATCTGTGATGTTTGTATCCCTACTGTAAAGTCTCCTCTTGAGATTTAGTTTGACAAAGTCCGTTACATTTGCAAATCATTTGAATTGTTAAAGTTTTTCTTTAAAAATAAATTTCCTCTTACTTGTTTTAGCTATACATTGTGTAATGAGAATCCACATTTTTATTGTTCAAATCAAAGCTTGTGAATAGGATCTGTGCTTTGTGCTATATGTACTGTCTAATTGTTGATAATTGTTTCAGGTGAAATCGAAACTTGAAATATTAAGTTCATATGCTGACGCAACTGAGGGGTTAATAACACATGGATGGATAACAAAGATTGAAAAGCATGGTTGCTTTGTCCGGTTTTACAATGGTATCCAAGGATTTGCTCCTAGGCAAGTATTCAATAGACTATGGTTCTGATGCCTCTAGGATCCGGCAATTATTGTGGATTTTTCATTCTGTTTACTATAAATTTTGTGGTTCTTATATTTCTTAAAATGCATTCTGAAGAGTTCCACTTTTGCTTGTTCATGATATGTGTTGCTAATCATATATCATTTGTTTGTGAGACTAGATATGGATTAATTTCGCCAAATTGGGGTTATAGTACACAATAAAGCTAAAAGTTTTATTCAATGGTATAGCATGTAAACTATATGATAAAGTAGGCATTTTTGGTTCTTAAATTGGTTTCCTCTAGGAATGGGAGGTTGAAGTGGAAGTTGCTTAAGGTTTTACAACAGAAATTGAAAAGTGAAGAACAAAGTGCATCTTGGAGCATTTCAAGATTTTAATGGTGCGTTTGGTATTGCTTTCAAAATGGTGTTGTTGAAAATCATTATTAAAAATAAAGTGGTTTTGAAAATGAAAACGTGTTTGGTAAAAACAATATTGCATTTGGTATTATTTTTTGAAATAGCTAAATTAGTTGTTTTGAGAGAAAAGTCTTTTTTTTTCTAAAAAGCTTTTTTTTTTTAAAATAGTGGAAAAAAATAAATGATTCTTTTCAACATTTTAGTTATAATTTTGAAAACAATGTTTTCTATTTTCAGATGCAACTTTTAGAAAATACCTAAACAGACAACTTGTCAGCTGTTTTTTGTTTTTGACAAAAAAAAATATATATTTTAAAACTTCAAACAATTACTACAATTCATTTTATTATAAATTCAATTTCGTATTGACACAATCTATATTTAGGTATAGTCGTATGGTGTTCTTTTTTGTTTTTAGATATTATGTAAGAAACTGTAAATTTTATTGATAATGAAACCCAAGTATAAAGAGATGGACAAGCAGTCCGCATGAGGAACAATGTACTAAGATTTCTTGTCTCTTTTGGGAGGTGCAACTTATCAAAATTCTCTTCCATCATTTCACTTTTCTTTTCCCTTTTTTTTTTTCTTTTAATTTCTTTTATGAGAAACTAATTTAATATCTAGATATACAACACCTGAATACTAATCATTTGACAAGTATGCAAGTTCTTCATAATCAGGGTACAGGAGTGCTGCAGAGTTTCTTTTATTTTTATACTTGTTATTCTGTTAGGGTGTAGAAAAAGCTGTGGAGTTTCTTTACTTGGTGTTAATGACCTATTTTTGATGTTTATATGCTATTAAATTTCTTCATTTAGCGTGTACTTTATCTCTGATTTTAGAACATTCTATTTTTCACTTTGATCATCAATAGCGATTCATTGATTGTTGTTCAATGTAAAGCAGATCTGAACTTGGATTAGATCCAGGTTGTGAACCAAGTTCAATGTATCATGTTGGACAAGTTATCAAATGCAGAATAACGCGTTCTATTCCTACTTCGCGACGGATCAACCTTAGTTTCATAATGAAGCCTACGAGGTTAGGTTTACTAAAATTTGTCTGATTTTTTGTCAGTCCATGTGTATCGTTTCTCTGTGTACTTTTAAAGTGAACGCTTTTCATCTTTTGGCTGGGTAAGCAACTATAATTTCAATTGTTGATGCCCTCATTATATGATCTGCTGATTTTAGTTCCACTGAATACCATCTGTATCTTTTTGTAAGACTGGAGGAACCTAACTTGATGGTCCTAGTGTATCCTAATAATAGCTATTGAGTTGCTTTAAAATGCAGATGCTATTAACCATTTCTGTAGCAGGAACTTCTGTAGTTTTTTTTTTTTCCTTCCCTTTTTTTGGATAAATTAAAAGAAAACAAGAGCAAAATTAAAAGGAAAAAGAGCAAAATTACAAGAAAAAAGAGCATATCCAATTAGCTGCAGCTCCGTCATTTGGTTAAAATGAAATTGTTGAGGGTTTATAAGTTCAAGGCTTTCTGGTGTACTTTGAAAGATTATTATTCTCATTTTTCAAATTCAAATTTGAATAACAGGGTTTCTGCAGATGATGTAGTCAAGTTGGGTAGCCTTGTTTCAGGAGTTGTTGATATGGTAACCCCAGGTGGCTTAATTGTATATGTTAATGGGAAGGGTCACTTGAAGGGTATAATTTCTACTGAACAGTTAGCAGACCACCATGGTATGTATTTACTTTGCCATGATAAAGATTGTTTTGTCAGTACTGCTTTTCATTGGTATTCTCTGAATTTTTTGTCATGGTTTTTGCAGAGCACGCTGCTTTGATGAAGTCAGCCATAAAACCTGGATACGAGTTTGACCAGCTGCTGGTCCTAGGTAAGACTGTAATTTGGTCTGTCCTAGTTCCCTTGGGCTTTTTTCACCTGACCAACTTGCATCTCTGTCCATGTGAAGAAATGAATTATGTAAATTGTGTAGTACTTTATTACCTCTTGATAAGATGCTAACTTCATTAGGATAAACAAGTGAGCATGAAGACTTATTTTTTGGTTAATGCAGAAACTCTAGAAACATATAATAAATGAATTGATAAATGGTGTCTATTACATAGTGTCAAGGACAGTAAACATGAGCTCCAGAATATTTTATAGTGCTTATTCTCTTCAGTTAGGGATATTATATCTCTTCTACTTCTACCGGTTTAGGGGCAAGCTTGCTTTTTGGATGAACACGAAACTCTTCTTCAGTCTATTAATTGCCAAACTAAATTAAGGAAAAACAAAATAGTCATTTAGTTATGTGGTTTTTAAAACAGAGTTATGTTTTTTGTTTGTGTGCATTTCCCCCTTTTCTGATAGTAAACAAAAGAACTTTATTAATGTGACTGTGACAAAGTGAATGTTGCTGCTTGGATAAGCTAGTCTGCAAAAAAAAAAAATGAATGCTCTCCTCACTCTTGCACATTATACACCAAGAACGGGATAGGTTTAAATAGGGATATTGTAACATGAACAATGTCAGTAGCATCAATTCTGCTGTGAGCTGCTTCAGATAAGAATTTAAACCTTTCTTTGGACATTAGCTTTCTAAATACTGAGCTAGCCTGAAGTCATTGTGTGCTGCTTTTGTTTTCTTCTCATCATATGCTTTGTAACACAAATAAAGAATTGGAAATTATACCTTTATTTATTTATATTGTAGCAACCCAATTAAAGAAGTGGAAATTCTTCCTTTATTTATTTATATATATTGTAGATACTGAGGGCAACAACTTGCAACTCTCTGCGAAATATTCTCTAATCAACTTGGCTCAACAACTTCCTTCTGATGCCAGTAATATCCACCCTAATTCGGTTGTTCATGTAAGTAATTTAAGCTTCTGTACATATTCTAGTTGCTGAGTGCCTTGTTTGTACAATTCTTTCTCTACTGTTATATGCAGTTGAGTTCTACTGTTTTCATGTATATGAATTATTTGTATGAACCAGGGGTATATTTGCAACTTAATTGAGACTGGCTGCTTCGTCCGTTTTCTTGGACGCTTGACTGGTTTTTGCCCTAGAAGCAAGGTGAATTTGTCTTATTTATTTATTTTTAGATATTGTCCCTGCTAAGTTGTGTTTAATTTAACCAGATTCTGTCTTGTTTTCTTTTCTTTTGAAGGCAATGGATGACCAAAGAGCTGATCTTTCAAAAACTTTTTACATTGGGCAGTCTGTTCGCAGCAATATAATTGATGTTGGTGAACTGTTTGAAACTTTGTTATCTTAAATTCTGACCTTTGAATTGGCTTAGTAATTGACTTCTATCTTCTTTTGTTCTTTTCTTCCAGGTCACTAGCGAAACAGGTAGAATAACACTTTCATTGAAGCAGTCATGCTGTTCATCAACAGATGCATCCTTCATGCAAGAATACTTTCTATTGGAAGAGAAGGTGAGATATAAAAATCACATTTAATTTGATATTTGTGATGGTTCTGCTGTTCATGGTGTTTTGCTTGTGACCCTGTTTCATGCATAGTTTTACTCTTCCTCATTTATAAAGCTTTCATTCCACATAAATTATCAAGAAAAAAGAAAATGCATTGCTATCTTATTGTAGTATTTATATGAATTGTTCAGTTCAGGTTGTCTTTTAATGCTTTTATTCTCATTGACCTTTTTGACTGAAATGCTATCGTTTTTTCTTCTTGGATGGTTCTTTAGTTTCATTATTTCTTTTAATTTTTCATCAATAGAACTTCAGGGATACGTTTTAGTTCTGTTTACTATTTTAGTAGTATAATTTCTTAATGATGGGCATCTTGGTTCAATCCAGATTGCTGAGCTGCAGTCGTCTAATTCTAAAGGGTCAGAGTTAAAATGGGTTGAAGGATTTAACATTGGCAGTGTCATTGAGGGAAAAATTCAGGAGGCAAAGGATTTTGGTGTCGTCGTCAGCTTTGAGAACTACAACGATGTTTTTGGCTTTATTACTAATTATCAATGTAAGTTCTTTTTCATCAAGATTTGGTAAGTGGTTTTTCATTATCTTCTACCAAATAACTTTGAACGCAATATGACGTTTGCAGTAGGTGGGACCACCATAGATGCAGGATCAGTCATTCACGCTGTGGTTCTTGATGTTGCCAAAACTGAACGCCTAGTTGATTTATCTCTGAGACCAGAGTTCATTGACAGATCAAGAGAAAAAAACTCAAGCAGCCAGATACACAAGAAGGTTTATACCTAAATTATAGCCTTTCTTCACTCATATTTCTATTTATACGCATCCCCTCTTGTAGCAGCTATAATTTTGTATACAGAAAGAAATGAGCAGTTAGCTTTTGTTTTTTCTTCTGTCTTTGCTTGTTCATACTCTTGTACGTTTCTCTTTGGATTCACCTTCAAGCATTTGGCCTTAAATAATTTATTTTCTGTAGAATATTTTATCCTCATCTTTTTGTGCTTGTCCTATTTATTCCTCATGTATACCATACTTGATTCCAGAAACGCAAAAGAGAAGCATCAAAAGACTTGAAGGTGCATCAGACTGTAAATGCGGTTGTGGAGATTGTGAAAGAGAATTACTTGGTAAGTTTTATGCTATGATTTGATTTGATGTTGCTTTAATGTGCTTGTACATATACTCAAGATTCTTTCTTCTCAAACCAGGTCCTTTCCATGCCAGAGTATAACTATGCTATAGGATATGCATCTGTGTCGGACTACAATACACAAAAATCTCCTCGGAAACAATTTCTGAATGGACAAAGGTGATAATGGCTTTTGATGATTAATCTATTCTTCTGTACTCTTCTTTTCCATCATTTGATATGACCATTTAACTTGGTGAGATTGTTGTAAAATTTTTTGAGGTTGAAAGTATTCTGTTTATTGTTCCGTCTTATTTGCCTCATTGTTTTTGATTTCATGTCACCAAAGGGCAATTGACATTATAAATGCACACAGCTTTAGAATAAATTGGTTTAACCATTGCACCTAAGAGTTCTATTTGTAAATACATTATATTTAGTTGGCTTGCTGCTATTGATGGTTGTTTTACCACTGGCCTTGTAATATGAAATGGTTTCCTTTGTGCAGTGTCATTGCCACTGTGATGGATCTTCCAAGCCCGTCAACTGCTGGAAGGTTGCTTTTGCTTCTTAAATCAATTAGTGAGGTTACTGAGACATCCAGTTCCAAAAGGGCCAAAAAGAAGTCTAGCTACGATGTTGGAGCTTTGGTTCAAGCAGAGGTAGATAAATTAAAGCATCTTGTTAACTCAATTTCCTTTGTATTTCTGTTATCATTCCTCACTGCATCGGACTATGGAGAGCCTAAAATTGTTTTGCTTGTCATGCTGATCCAGTTTTTTTATAATAATATTTATGCTTCTGGAACAACAGAAAATAGTTATATGTATCTTTACTTCATATTGTTTCAGATTACTGAAATTAAGCCTTTGGAACTAAGATTGAAATTTGGAGTAGGTTTCCATGGGCGTGTTCACGTGACAGAGGTGATTTACTGGAATTTGTTTTCAGCACTATTATCTACTTATTTAATAGTTACTCTCTGTATACTTATTAATAGTTTTCTAGGTATATTACTGACAACATAGTTGTTCTAATGTGAAATGAGCAGGTGAATGATGATAATGACAGTGTTCCAGAAAATCCATTCAGCAACCACAGGGTCGGGCAAACGCTGACTGCCAGGATCATAGCAAAGTCTAATCAACAAGATAACAAAAAAAGCTACCGATGGGAGTTGTCCATCAAACCCTCAGTGCTTACAGGTAAAAGCAATATACTACAATTTTTGTTTGGTTGCTCCAACATGAAACTATCACTGTTTGATATCATGTTCAGTATAATTTATTATATTTTAGAACTCTAATATAATTCATGCTCTGTCCCCAAGTGATTAGTCTTCAGAAATCCTTGTTTTTGATCATTTTGCTCTGTCAATGGCATTCCTTGTGACATTTGTGACTCTTCTCCAATCTCTCTCTTTTCTTTAAGTTTAATTCTTAATTTTTCATTTATTTATTACGGACTGTAGGACCATTATTTTTCACACTTGTACGGACAATGAAAATGGTTTACATAAAAAACCAAATTGACCATCTTCTTTCAGATGTTCTACTATCCTTTTTTGTCACTGTGTTCTTTCTTTCTGTGGCACTTGAATATTTAACATGCTCCCTTAACATGTTTGAGAATTGTGAATTGTGCAGCAATCTGCTGCATCAAGCATTTGTTTCCTTGTGTCAACATTGAGTAATTTCCCTTCAATATCTTTTTATATTGGCATTATTTGATGGCAAGACAATCATGCTATGATTTTAATATCTTGTCAACAAATTAAACATGTTTAGAATGCTCAAACAGTTCTGGGTATAAAAACAAAATGCTCCAACAAGCCCATGATGGTTGTTATCCCAACAAAATGTATTAAGCTTGAGCCCTTGGGCATTTTCTTAAATTGGAAAGGGTGGTGTTGGATTGAGACGGGGTCTTAGATTCATTGGTAAGAGGGGAAAAAAGATGTTTAGAGGTAGTACGTTGCTTTTTTGCCCTTAATACATAAGGGTGCATTTGGGTTGCTGTAGTCTAAGAAATAATCACTTATTTAATAAGTTTTGGAGCAAAAAAAGTGTTATGGTAAACCTCTCGAAACCGCGTATTCATAATTTGCTCTTTTTTTTTTTTTTTTGCCATGATAATTTGCTTCTCTTTAATCAGTTTTTGAGAAGTTTTGAGAATTCCTTTTCAAAACTGAATTTAGAAGAAGCATCCCATTACTTTTAAGTGTCCATAATATTCTCATCCCTTTTAGAAAAAGACAATAATGCCCTCACATTAATTAAAACATTAAAATAATAATAATAATAATAACAACAATGATACTAACTATTAATTAATATAAATTTAAATTTAAAACTGATTGGTGGCTACTGGTGTGGTGGCCACCGACAAAGATGGATGCAGGAGGATAACTGGCTTCCTCTGGAATGTTGACATCGCCAGAGGAGGCAGGTTCTCCTCTTACAATGGAGGTCACGTACTTCCTCCATTCTCGCAACGGAAAAGTTGAGAATGGAGGGGCTATCTCCTCCTCCAACATTGGTGAAAATGGTCTGCTCCGTTGACTTTGAATTGCCAGCAAATGCCGTCAATCTCACCTGAGTTGATGTCATTGTCTGAGGATCTGCCCTCCTCCAGTGGCTGTACTGTTTTTTTATTTGTGATTCTAATTATTTATCTTTAATTTTAATAATATCATTTTTTAAATTGCATTATTTTTATTCATACTTTCACCTCAACTACTGATTTCATTTTTTGATCATCTCTTTCAACTGGTTTTGTCTTTTCTGGCTTCAAAAACTTTGGTGCTTTGTCAATCTCAGATCTATCATTTTGATGGACGTATCATTTTGGTGGATAAGTACAAACAAATGGTTAAACATATTGTTTAAAATTGTCTACAATCTAAAGTTTTTAAAGGCGCAAGCTGCGGCACGCGCCTCATCGAAGCGAGGCGCACTTTTTTTAAAAAAAGGTTTCTAATAGCTTTAATATGACTTTTCAAATGGGAATAATTCATAATTGTTGTATTAACCTAACTTATCATATAGATTTCAAGTCATTAAACATGACTTGAAAGAAACTATAAATAACACGTCATAATTCATAAAGCGACTAACATTTAATCATCATATTACTAGCAAAGTAGCAAACACATAAAAAAAAAAAAAAAAAACCAATGTTCAAATTAGTTTATAGGTCTCACAATCCATATCAAACTTATTTGGTTTTGTTCTAACTGTATTTCAATTGGTCAGCAAACTTGTAGTCTCAATTAGAGTTTCGTGTGTTGTGTTGGGTTGTGAAGTCTAAATTAATAATATTGCGCTATGTAGACGCAACACGAATTATAAGTTATATTGTGGAGTGATAGTTTTATCCGGAAGGCTTTTAGTAAATATATATATATATATATATATACTATTTTGTTTAGAGTTTTAAACCTATGTTGAGGACCTAGTTCAAAATCCAACAACAAACCTAACTTCTCTAACAATCAATAACCCAATTCAACCCTAACTTCAATTTAGCCCCAAATTACAAACACCCATAAACCCAAATTTCCCCAAATAACACAATAACACACCCAATTTTCAATTAATCCTGAAATCAACACAAATCCATAACCCTAACTTCACTACTAACCAAATAAACAATACCCAACACAAATTAAAACAATGTAGATAGATTTTGAGCTTAGTTACCTTATTAGGGAATCTCTTGCTCTCTAGTTCTTAGGTTATTAGCCCAAGCCCTAGCCCTAGCCCTAGCCCAAGTTGATCTCACA
The DNA here is from genome assembly GCA_003430845.1 of Xanthoceras sorbifolium. NCBI lineage: Eukaryota > Viridiplantae > Streptophyta > Magnoliopsida > Sapindales > Sapindaceae > Xanthoceras > Xanthoceras sorbifolium. Next base: position 15,798,389 of record CM010612.1, read on the forward strand.
AGCGAAATTGCAAGAAGAACCGATTTGTTCTTGGTGATGATCCAAGAGAAATGAGAGAAAATGCTCTCAAATTGTATTTTGATTGATGATAATAGTGAATAATCCCTACAAGCTAAAAATATGGTTCTATTTATACTAGAACTATGATTAAGCATAAAATGACCCAAGTATCCCTAGGTTTACAAAATAGAAATGTACAGGAAACTAAACAAACATGAAAGGACTACACTGCCCCTAGGTTCAGAAATCAGAAAATGCAGAAAAAAGAAAAATGTTTGGGTCGCACAGTGGAGATCGCGACCTAGGCCTCGACCAGGGTGGGTCGCGTTGCCCACTGTCCCCTTTTTTTCTCCTCTTCGCGCGATCCATCAGTTTCTTCCAGTGAGCACCGCGATCGACCGCCGCTACGCCGTCGCGAGGCTCGCTGCCAGGTTTTGTTACAGTCTCCTCTTCTCTCTCCCTAACCCTAGAACTTCTTCTATTTAGGGTTCCATCAACCTATTATTAAATTAGGGTTTTTTTAACCTGTTATTTTATTTTTTTATTTATAAAAAAGACAATTACAAAGAGGCACACCTGGGCCATGCACTGCACTTGCCATGCTTGAGGCATAGGCATGGCGCCTAGAGCCTAGGCACGCCTTTAACAACTATGCTACAATCACCTTTTGATTGTATTAACTATATGCTTTAAATCAACTATATGGATTGACCTTCAGGGTTTTGCTTATTTATAGTTCAGTCGTGTTTGAGGAAATACCTACATGATTAATTTTACTGCAAAGTACATTTTACTTGTGGTCAGTGGTTATTAAGCTTTATTTTCTTTGAAACTTGTATACAGGTTCATCTGAATCATTGAGCAAGCCTTTTGCTGAAGAGTTTCATTTTTCAACTGGACAATGTGTCACTGGTTACGTGTATAAAGTGGATGGTGAATGGGCCTGGTTAACAATATCTCGACAAGTGAAGGCTAAGCTTTTCATTCTCGACAGTGCATGTGAGCCTAGTGAACTACAAGAATTCCAAAGTCGCTTCCAAGTTGGGAAATCTGTAACTGGTCATATTTTAAGTATTAATAAGGAGAAGAATGTGTTACGCTTGGTGCTACAGCCTCTATATCATGGAGAAATTGATAAGGTGGACAATGATAACATTTCAAATGACAATGTTTTAGCTCATATACATGAAGGAGGTATCGTGGGTGGCAGAATTTCCAAAATACTTCATGGTGTTGGTGGATTGGTTGTGCAGATTGGTCCTTATTTGTATGGTAGGGTCCATTTCTGTGAGCTTAAAGACACATGGGTGTCTGACCCATTATCTGGATATTGTGAAGGCCAGTTCGTTAAATGCAAGGTCCTGGAAATTAGTCGTGCTGTCAAGGGTACTATTCATGTTGAGCTCTCTTTTTGTTTATCTTCAGCTGGCATGCTCAACCAAAGTTCTTCACAACCCTGCAATGATGTGTAAGTCATTCAGCTTTTTAAAAATTATATTCATTTAGGTATGTTATTCTAGCTTTGCTCTTGAGCAAATTGTTTATACTTGCAATATTATTTGTTTATGTAACTCCGAGGATTGAAGTTACCATATTCTTTTTCTCGTGCAATTAATTTATTTGTATTGAGATTTTATGAATGCTAAACTTGGGATTATCTTCTTTGGAAGTGGGAATTTCTTGTTCTTAATGCAGTACACAAGCTGCTGCTGGTTCTAGTAGTGTATTAGGTCTTATTAATGTGTGGAAGGTATTGTGGACAGTGTTTTTGCTTCTCTGATTATTAAGCAATGCATAAAAAACTTGATAAACATGCATTGTTGATTTTACAAAATATCCAAAGAGTTGCTTCCGTGAATTGAACGTATTTGAAAGCCTGAATTACATTTTACATTGTTTTGGCTAACATTTTGTGTTAGAGTGCTTAATTACTATTGTCGGGCTATTTCCTAATAGTTTAAGCTTTTGGGTTGAATGATTACTGTCATGGTATTCAATGATTTTCAATGCACATTAAAAACAGGTTGAAAATCATTGCATAAACGCACATTATAAATATAATGTATTTACAAAATTTTAAATTTCATACTCTTTTATGTTATGCAATGATTTTCAATCTGATTTTAGTCAGATAAATTTTTTAAATTTTAATTTATTGAGATTTTTGTATTTGGAGAACTGTGTTATATATCATTGGATAGCGTTATAACTCAAATGAGTAGGCATCTGTTGCTATATATAGCCTTTTCTTTCTTTTTATTTGTTCAATGTGAGATTCGTTTCTGTCATAATTTCTTAAGCTTTACATGTGAGTGATCTCTAACAATGAGTACTCTGTACATTAATTGCAACTTCATTCTTTCATATTCTCATACTCATTTGTTTTTTGAAGTCTCTAACTATTAAGTTGTCTTGAACCAATAGCCGCTCATAAAATGCTCAACCTTAAAGAATTTATTGCTCCAAATTTATTGTTCATGGTAACTAAGACATTATCCAACATGCATGCCATCTAGATCAATGAATTGGATACTGCTAAATTGAGTATAGTTATTTATAATGTGAAAATTAAAATTTTTGTTTTTCCTGGTAAGCTTGCTCTTCTTTTAAGATTTGGTTTTTTGGTTTCTTTACTATATGCTTTTGTTTATTTAAATAAAAAATTATTTTGTGGATTTTAGGGATACTCATTGCAAGCACTTTGAAAAGATTGAGGATCTTTGCCCGAATATGGTTGTCCAGGTATAACATTGTACTCACTTTACCCTTGGATGTGATTTGAAATTATGTTTGTAGATCTCTATTTGGATATTGTATTCACCAACTAATTGCATATGATAGTACAGTACTTTGCAGCCTTTGGTTGGTTAATTGTTTGGATCAAGAAGTGATGCATTCCACAGTTTTATGTGGATGTTACTATTTAAATTAGGGATATGTGTGAATTGTAATTTATCATATTCTAGAAGTTGATAGAAATGTTCACCTCAAAATTTTGTATTTTATTATTTTTTCCTGTGTTAGAAGTTAATCAATACTTAAAATTCTGCATTTTTACATTTGCATCAGCCATTCTTTCGTAGAAAGATTTTGCATGATTTCAATTGGTGAAGTTCATTCTATTAGCAGAAGATGCATTTACTTGAACATGTACATTCTATTATAAAGTCGAGTGGCTGACAGTTTGTGCCTGGCAGGCCATCTGGTGTCTGCCAGACTATGGTATTTGTAACTCACATTGCAGTATATCGATAAGTGTAGATATGCCTAGGCCAATGGACTTGAAATATGGTGTGCTATAAATCGTTTCCAACAATTTGAGTTGATTAATTTGTGAATTCCATTTCAAGAGACAAAAGCTTGTTCCTAACCATTCATTTTGGTTAGTGATCTGTTTAGCCTAACTCACTCATTCTGATTGATAAATGATGATAAATATTTAGGTATATTAATTTTGATTACTGGTGATCTTTTTCCTTTTTTCTTCTTTTGTATATACTTGTGGTGGTCATTCATGTAAATTGGCTCGCACAGGGTTATGTTAAAAATGTTACATCTAAAGGATGTTTCATTTTTCTCTCACGAAAGCTCGATGCAAAGATTCTCCTCTCAAACTTGTCAGATGGATACATTGAAAATCCTGAAATAGAATTCCCTATTGGAAAACTTGTAGTTGGCAGGTAGGTTTTATATTTATTCTTTCTGTTACCTCTTGCTCAATAAGTGATATTTATGGTTGATATTCAATGTACTAAGAGCGTAACTACAGGGTGTTATCAGTTGAGCCTTTATCGAAGCGAGTAGAAGTTACCTTGAAGACATCAAATTCTAGCACTGCTCCAAAATCCGAAATCAATGATTTAAGTAGTCTGCACGCTGGAGATATAGTTTCTGGGCGGATTAAGCGACTGGAGTCATATGGTTTGTTTATCACAATAGGTCACACAAACATGGTACGTAATAAGTCATAATAACACAGTTGTTCCCTTAGTGGTCAGACATGTAGATTTGAATAGTGCTACTATTCTCTTTCTTCTCTTTTTGTGATATGCATCATATATTATGTTGATTGAGACAAATAAGGAAACGGGAAAAATCTATTCAGTGTACTGGACCTTCGTTTTATTATTATTATAGCTCACTCAACCCATCCATCTTTCCAGTCTTCAGTTAATGATCACCATCATATGTTATTTTCTTAAAAATAAAATAAAATAAAGTTGACAACATCCATTTTGTTCAGATTGGTGGTGGGAATTTTCTGTTAATATTCATATTTATTAGAAGTGCTCATGCATTTTTTTCTTCTCTGATAAGAAAGGAAAATGTTTTTCCGGTATTTAAAGAAGTTCCTTTATTTTTTATCAACCTTAATTGGGAAGCTACTCTAGCTTGATAGGGACTGTTTTTGCTCATTCTTAGAGCTTTGTGGGTGGATTTTGTATAAGGCTTTTTGTTTTTTGGTAGCTGTTCTTATCTTTTATTGTTAAGGACAGTTTGCTTTCTCCTATAGTATATTTTTTTGTTCCAAAAAAAGAAAAAAAAAGAAAAAGAAAGTTTATTATTAAAAGTTGATGCAGAGGTCAACAAGATGTCCATTCAAATCTGTCAAGAAACATGTTTGTTAGACTTTCAAAAAACGTTTTGTTTTGGTGTTACTTAATATTTACTATCTGATTTTCAAAAAAAAAAAATATATTTTCTATCTGTGTTCAAGGCATTTGTTTAACCTTCAATACTGTTATGTATTGTTGTTTTCAGTATTTAGATATTCGTGTCTGTTATTTGCACAGGTTGGATTGTGCCACGTGTCAGAGCTTTCAGATGATCGTGTTGACAACATTGAGACTAAGTACAGAGCTGGGGAGAAAGTTACAGTGAAGATATTGAAGGTAAACATTTATCCGTAGAGAAATACTGGTTAAGGTGATATTGTTTATCTTTGCTAACATTCTGTGTAACACAGATAGTTATGTTTGCCATTTAATTCATAGGCCCTAAATCATATTAAAAATTATGTAGACTTTGTTATGATCAATACTTTTTACTTATGATCATGTGACTTAGGTTAACGTTTACAGTTAAAAAATTTAGATCATATAATGACATTAATTCTTGTTCACCAGTAGGTAAATTGTAATGCTGAATCTTTCTGTAATATTTATCTATTATATAGGTAAATGAGGAAAAGCGGCGAATTTCTCTTGGGATGAAGAGTTCATATTTTAAGGATGATACTGCCCTTCAAATAGCTTCTGAAGAAGAATCAGATGAATCAATTGAAGAAACTGATGTCCATGACAAGTCATTAATTTTGTCTGACAGCAGTTCATTTGCTGTCCAAAATATGGTTGTTGAGTGTGAAAATGGAGAACCTCTTGTTCTTGCTCAAGCTGAATCTAGGGCCTCTGTTCCCCCACTCGAGGTTACTCTTGAAGACATAGAGGAGTCGGAAATTGATAATGTTGTTAGTCAAAGTCAGGAACATATTGATGAGGCAGACATGGCAGTAGAGAAGAAGAAACGCTCTAATAAGAAAGCAAAGGAAGAGAGGTATATCCAATTCTCATAATTTGTGCAATTTTTGTTCTGTCATTAGGGTGGCTATTTGGATTTTGAAATTTATAATGAATACTGTATTTGACAGGGAGCGAGAAATTAGAGATGCTGAGACAAGACTATTGGAGAAGGATGTACCAAGAACGGCTGATGAATTTGAGAGATTGGTTAGAAGCTCTCCAAATAGCAGTTTTGTTTGGATAAAGTACATGGCCTTCATGCTCTCTTTAGCTGATGTTGAGAAAGCTCGCTCGATTGCTGAAAGGTATTGGTCGGACCAAATATTAAGTTGCCCATAATGCCTTTGAAGTGGTATATGCTAATCTGCACAGTTATAATCAATTATATATGTTACACAATACTACGCCATCATTTATAACATTTTAACTATAATATTTTTGAAACTGAAAATTGGGAATAAGAATAATAAATTCTAAACCAGCATTGGTTGTAGATGGAAAAATTTAACCACATTGTTGGAGATATTTATTTTTGGGGGTTAAGTGGCTTGTATTCTGATGAACATTTATTAAACGTGCTACAAGGGCTCAAGAAGGCTAATTGTTTCTGGACCTATGAGGCACACCATATTTTTTTTTCAGGTTTTAAATTTCTTGAAATCTGGTTTGCTGGCAAATCCTTTCGTGTTGGCCTTGTTATTTTCGTTATTGTGAAAGTGATTTAGAATAGCAGTTTACTGCAAAGTGTATAATGAGATGTTGCTTCCATGGTATAATTGGATAATAACTTTTCATTGTTTCCCTGTGTCTCTGAAGGGCTTTGAGAACTATAAACATTCGAGAAGAGAACGAGAAGCTAAATATTTGGGTTGCTTATTTCAATTTGGAAAATGAATATGGAAATCCTCCAGAGGTAGTTAAAACTGAAAGCAATTTTAATTTGTATTTGTTATCATGACATGACTTTGGAGTTTCATTACTTCATTTTCTCTTCAGGAAGCTGTAGTAAAAGTATTTGAAAGAGCATTGCAGTATTGTGACCCCAAAAAGGTCCATCTAGCACTGTTGGGAATGTATGAGAGGACTGAGCAACACAAGTTGGCAGATGAACTTCTTAACAGAGTGATCAAGAAGTTCAAGCATTCATGCAAGGTATTCATGGGTTTCTATTTTTATTTTATATTTAATTTTTTCAGACCTTTATTTTATTGTGTTTATATTTTCTGTGTGGAATTGAACCTTTATATTTCATTGAATTTAGGTTTGGTTAAGGCGTGTACAAAGGCTTTTGAAGCAAAACCAGGATGGAGTTCAGTCTGCAGTACAGCGTGCTTTATTAAGCCTTCCACGCCATAAGCATATTAAATTCATCTCACAGACAGCTATACTTGAGTTCAAAAGTGGGATTCCTGATAGAGGGCGATCCATGTTTGAAGGAATTTTGCGTGAGTATCCAAAGAGAACAGACTTATGGAGTATTTATCTTGATCAAGTAAGTTACTTTCAACTGTTTGTATTTTGCTAAATTTACCTTTTTTTGGGAGAAACCTTTCATTATCATGCTACACTTATTAGGAGATTCGACTTGGAGATGTGGATTTGATTCGTTCACTGTTTGAGAGGGCTATTAGCTTGAGTCTTCCCCCTAAAAAAATGAAGGTGCGGAGAATGCAATTCACTTAGCAGAGTTATATGCGGCTTTGCCTTGTGTTATGCCTTATATGTGTGCTTCATTGTTTGGCAGTTCTTATTTAAGAAGTACCTTGAGTATGAGAAATCTCAAGGTGATGAAGCACGGATTGAGTACGTGAAGCAGAAAGCAATGGAATATGTCGAGAGTACAGTAGCTTCATAGTTTATGATCATACAATCATACTGGAGTTCATTGTTTGCAATGTATCGCAAGCATGGTAGCACAGTGGGAGAAATCATACTTTATTTAACAGAGATGCCATCCAAGATATCATCAGGATTTTGCTTGTGAAGCCCACACCTAGCATTCATTATGAGATCAAATATGAAATGCTATATCACTTATTGCCATGATGTTCAGCTGTTAAAAAGGTTGGACTGGCTACTCACTTGACGTGATTATCAATTTTTGTAGTGTAGATATTGTAGAAAACAAAGAAAACTATATTCATATTGATTTACATATGTTTTATTTAATTTGTTTTTTCCTTGGTATTGTTATCCTTTACTATACTCATGAAATTCATTCAGATGCATCTGAAGATTTAGAAAAAAGATGTATTGTATTTCAGTTAATTTTGATAATTACAATCTAGGAATATATAGAAACCTATTAGCTAATTTGTAATTTTAGATAATTACTTATACTACTTTCTAGGAAATTCCCAACTTCTAGCTAATTACAACAATCTAGGACATTTAAAGAAAATATCTAGGATTTATTCCTAGAGATCCTCTTTAACCAAATCTGTTTCGGTCAACTTTCTTCAACACTCCCTCTCAAGTTGGTCTAAAGATGTTTTCCATGGCCAGTTTGCATATCAATTTTTCAAACTGTTTTTTAGGTAGACTTTGGTAAGGATTTCTGCCACCTATTCTATAGTAGGTAGGTAGGGCATACAGATCTGTCCACTAATAGTTTTTCTTTGATGAAGTGCTTGTCTATTTCAATATGTTTGGTTCTGTCATGTAAAATTAGATTGTGAGCAGCAATTGCAGATTTGTTGTTACGGTAGTGTTTTAAAGGTGAGGGAACATGGACTTTTAGATCTTCAAGGTGACCTTTAATTTATACTATCTCACAAATTCCTAGAGTAGTTGCTCCGAACTCTGCTTCTGCATTGCTTCTTGCTACAACACTAAGTTTCTTGCTTCGCCAGGTCATTAGATTTCCACCAACAAATGTACAGTAGTCGGAAGTTGATCTCCTGTCAGTTATGCTTCCTGCCCAATTTGCATCTGTATATACTTCAATCTGAAAATGACCATTGTTAGCAAATAGTAGTCCCTTCTCAAGAGTTCCCTTTAGATACCCTAGGATCCTTACTACTACTTCATGATGTTCTTGTCCTGTTGAATGTATAAACTGACTTACTAAGCTGATAGCAAAGGAGATATCAGGATGGGTATAGGCTAGGTAGATCAGTTCTCCTACCAACTTTTGGTATTGCTCCCTGTTTACCAGATTTTCTGGTTTGGTGGCTTTAAGCTTCAGGTTTGGCTCAAGTGGGGTCTCAGCAGCTTTACATCCTATCACGCCTATTTCTCCCAATAAGTCTAACACATACTTTCTTCGGGAGACAAAGACCACTCTCGTGGATCTAGTAAACTCTCTTCCTAAGAAATACTTCAATTCACTTAGGTCTTTAATTTCAAACTCATTTGTCAACAACTTCTTGTCTTTCTATTTCTTCCCTATCATCCCCGGTCATAATGATATTATCTACATAGATAATTACAATTGCCTTATTTCCTTAACTAGAGTGTTTAAAAAACAGTGTGATCTCCTTGGGTTTGATTGTACCCAAGTTTTTCCACAACCTTACCAAATCTCTCAAACCATGCTCTAGGTGATTGTTTGAGTCTATACAAGGACTTTACCGGCCTACATATTTTACCCCTGGCCATTTCTTTTTCAAATCTAGGTGGGAGTTCCCGAATACTTCTTCAAGATCATCATCTAAGAATGTTGAGGGGATAATTATGTGACTCAATAAAATATAGGCGTCTGGTAAAACGACGTAGTATCAACATCCGCCAAACGAATGCCCCAGAGGCGAGAAGCCAGGATGAAACCCCAGAACATTTTCAATTCTTAAGAATGGCGAGAAGACCCCCACTAGAATCATGTTCTCGCCGCACCTCTTCATAAAGCCGAAGCAGATTAGCTGGTTAAGAAAAAAGGGAATAAAGCAGGCAGGAAGAAGACATGACACTAGCCTTAAACCGTGATAACACCTGCGACCATCAAAATAAGTAGGATCACACCAACAGAGATGGCAGATAACATTAGAAGATTGTCAGCATGTGCAGCAGGTCACAGATGAATTAATTGTCCTGACAACGCAGGTTACCGTTCAACAGTACCTTCTTGTCTTAGTTGGGGACATTATCCTTGATAGAACGGAAGTTGCATGTTTAAAGAAATCTAGCCCTGCTCCTTCCCCTGACAGCGCCTGATTGCCCCCAAACTAGGAGTCAACGAGAACTGCTTCGAAGGAATATAAATAAGGGAGACTCGAAAGTACTGGGTAAGCTATTGAATACTCTCACCAACTCAAAAGAGCATTTAACCTATTATTTTCTCCCCGGAGACAAAACTATCAGCTTTGCTTTGACAGGTACGAGACCCCCAAGGCACTCTCCGAGAATCCCTTTAGTCCTGCGAGAACTTTCTCTGCATGAACAATACTATCATCTTCATATAACTAGTTCAACGAACCACGGAATCACCTTACGTGGCACAGTTGACCCTTGTTGACTATTGAATCCATTTTTCACTGTCAACAAAGAATGTATTCTTTACATCTAGCTGGTGTAAGGGTCAGCCGAAGTTCACTGCCACAGATAGAAGGATGCGACTAGAATGACTTTGGCAAGTGGTGCGAAGGTTTCTTGGTAGTCAAAGCCATAGGTTTGAGTGATCCCTTTGGCAACAGGTTTGGCCTTATGTCTTTTCTATTGACCCATCAACCCTACATTTGACAGTGAAGACTCATTTACAAGCTACTGTTTTCTTCCCTCCAGGTAGATCACTAATTTTTCAAGTTTTATTTTTATTGAAAGCATTTATCTCCTCCATAACAGTCAATTTTCAGTTTGGTTGTCCTAGATCTTCTTGTATATTTCTAGGGATAAACAAGTGTGAAGTATTTGAAATGAAGGCTTTATGGTTTCAAGGTTGATAGGCTTAGATGTAGAAGGAAGAACAATTACAAAAGTGTTACTTGGTTGAGTCAAGGCTAGTTCAGGACCAGGTCCTAAGAAAGGCAGTTGGTTTGATGCTGAATAAGGTATGCTGAATAAGGTTGTTCTCTGTACAATGAAACTTCCTTCTTGTATAAACTTTAAGCTCTGTAGTAGAATAATTATCCATATTAGGATCTTTATCCTGTAATGTTTCTTCCCTAAATTAGGATCATTAAGATTTGGGCAGTTGATCAGTTCGTAGTTGTTCATCATTTTTAGACTTTAATTCCTTTTCGAAAAACAATCTCTTAATTATTTGAAAGCATAGAAAAAAAGGATTTTGGCGATACAGAAGTACTAGTGTCCCAAAATTTGTCAACTTCATCTTCTTTCTCACTCTCCCGTTGAAGATGAGTTTTTTTTTTTTTTTCCTTAAAGAAAAGGTTTTTTTTATCGGATTAAAGCATTTGTATCTTTTTTTATTAGGAGCATATCCAATAAAAATACACTTTTAAGCTCTCACATCAAATTTTGACTGAAATATGTTTGGTATATGAACAAAAAGAGTACACCCAAAAACCTTAAAGGGCAAGTTTGAACTCAATCTATTATCTGGAGAAAAAAAATTTAGACAATTTAAAGGAGTTTCATGATTTAAGACACGAGAAGGTACCCTATTTATTAAGTACGATGCTATTAAGACAGCTTCTCAGTATTTTGCAACATTCATGGAGAGCATAAGAGCTCCACTGACCTCTAAAAGGTGGCAGTTTCATTTTGTTTGGGTGTGTCTCGACAAGTAGATTGATGTTGGATTCCTTTTTCAATTAAAAAAATTCCAAGATGCTAATTAAAGTATTCTTTTCTATTATCAGTCTGTAGGATGCTAACTTTGTTTTGAAATTGGTTTTAAATCAGTTAATAGAAATCTTTAAACAATTTTTCAACTTCTGATTTTGTTTTTAAGTAAATCCAACATAATCTTGTATGATTATTTATAAAAGTCGCAAACCATCTTTTTTCAGTAAGAGTACATACTTTAGAGAGTCCCCAAACATCATTGCGTATTAGATAAAAAGGTCTTGAAGCTTGATAAAGTTTTGACACATAAGGTTTGCGTTGACTTTTAGAAAAACAACACATCGCGTTGAAAATTTTTATAAGATATTTTTCGAAATAAACTAGGAAACATGTGTCTTAAATATGCAAAGTTAGGTTGTCCTAATATAAAATGCCAAATCATTATAAAATCCCAAGTCGCATGTTGATCATCCAGCCGGTCAGGTTCTGCCTTTTCTCCAGTCAAGTATCAAATCTTCTCACGTTCATAAATATACATGCGTACAGACAGGGACCATTGGAGGAGATTATCTCTATTGAGCTGAATATTAGTGAGTTGAACTGAATGGTGATCTAAATGAGGAGGTTGATTTCTGGTTGAGATGGATGAGGGTTCTGTTGAGATGAATGTGGGAGAAGAAGGTATTTCAGACATAGCGCAAAAAAAAAAGTCTGGACGAAGTCCAAGACTTTTGGGGAGCTGTCGAATAACCTAGGTTCTCAAAGTTGGAACCAGGCTTTGATACCATAAAGATTTAGAAAAAAAAGATGTATTATATTTCAGTTAATTGTGATAATTACAATCTAGGATTATATAGAAAACTAGTAGCTAATTTGTAGGAGTAATTGTAGATAATTTTATACTACTTTCCAAGGAATTCCTAACTTCTAGCGAATTACAACAATTTATCAAAAATATCTAGGATTTATTTCTAGAGATACTCTTTAACCAAATCTGTTAGAATTAGGTTTACTCCAACAACATCTGAATCTGAATTGAATTATAAAATTTTGTTGATTTATGAAAAAAAAAAGGCTTAGTGTTACTAGTCGGAACCTATTGTCAGGTCTAAAGATTAGAGGAGGATCGATCATGTAAGATTATCAAAGAATATACCTCTAGTAATGTTTAGAATGTCAACTCACTACTATTGATGTAATAATGAGATACATACCAGTCAACCTCTTGTCGAAACTCAATTTGTAAGGTATAAAGTTTCATTCAGGTGAACTTAACGTGTATCTACTTATTAGTTTTAATGAAACTATTATATCACAAGTTTTGGATGTCTATTAGAATAGTAATTACCTTTTATGGGTGTTTTGATAAAATAATATTTTGACAAAAGACGAACTTAGGGAATATTGTTTCGAGTGGCTATGGGAAACCCTTTTTTATTTCCGTTTCACGTATTAGAATGGTTTTGCAACTTTTATACAAATCTCATTTCTTGAAATTTTCATTTCAACTATCAGTTCCGTCTCATGCAAAAGGGCAGAACTGGTTTAAGCCTGCGCATGTTTAACGAGCAGCTTTTAGACTAAGACATGAACATGGATTAATGCAGAACAAACATGACACTATTCATAAATGAATGAATTGCTTATTGTTTTGGGGGCAAAACATCATCTGCATAATTAAACGCCACCCAGAAAGTAACACAGAAAAAGCCCATTTCGGTTACAATACATACAATTCTAACAAGCATAGCCTTCCCATATTTCCATATCACCTAAAATACAAAACAAGGTACGTATTAATTACATAAAGGGCAAATACAACTTTATTTGGTATTCACACGAGTTCCTTGTGCACTTGTCGCCCAACTCACCATGTAGCAGAAAGAGTAAAGTTGGTTTCATCCGTATCATTGTGTGCTCTGAAAGTATGAGTAGTTGTCATCTTGCAATCAAATATGTACGTCAACCACAAGCTGAAGCTGTATTGATGGATGGTCTTGGCCTTGCAATTCATTGCTTGCTCAGGTAAAATGCAGCAAATAAAAGGACTGTTCTCAGTCCTCAGTTTGCACAAGTTTATGCTTCCTCAGTTGCAAACCTCGATTTCATGAGCTCATGAACCAGAAATTGAAGAGAGGAACATGATGTAATTAGTTCAGGGCATAGTGGACCCGCTCTAGGAGTTGCACAACCTTATTAGCAGCGATAGGCGACGAAGCCAGACGTTTTGAACTTGATTTAACATTATCTAGAGATCCAAATGGCAATGATAATACGGCCTCTTGTTGCATGGTTGTAAGCTCCAAGAATTGTGCCAGCATGTCTCCGTCGAGCATCTTTGGTGATCCAACCTGCAAGTTTACAACAGCAGAATAAATAAGTAAAAATAAGCATAAAGCAATGTATGATTTCCCAATACTTTTGTCACCAATTGTTAGCAAAGATGAGAAGCATGATGAAATAATAAAAGAAAATAGAAACAGAGAAATTTGTTGCCTTAAGTTGTTATGTCTATACTCTACACCACCCTGGTGTCTCAATTTTCTCTTCTAAGCTGGGCTTAAAGAGAATAACTAGATGTAAAATCGTATTAATCACACTACAATTGCAAAAGAAATCTAAAGCATTTACTAGCAGACAGAAGATGATTTTTTTCTCCAGCCACTTCCTTAAGCATTTAATTTCAGTTTCAAAATCATCATATATGCTTAAAGGTTGGCACTTAACCATGTTCAGACTTTGATTATATGCAAAGGATTTCATATTTGGCATTCAATTCTGTTTAAGAGTGCACGGCACCCAACCTCGCACCCCTGAGAACGGGAGAAAAAAGAATCTCAATCCATAATAAAAAATTGCGAGAACAAAATAGTTAACCTGGTTTTTTTTTTTTTAATCATATAGAAATATGTCATGAATGCAGAAATAGATCTTTCGTACCATGATCTCTAGAAAATATTGAAAGAAAACATTTCAAGTCAACTTCAAGCTTGTAATTATCATATAAACAGAATAAGTACACACAAAGCCCGAATAAAGTGACTCATTTGCATTCATTAGATCTACATAGAAAAGTTCAAAACTGCACACAATAATTATTTTATATGTTTTCATGCTTGGCGCTCAACTTAAATTCACTAAAACTTGCCACTGCTTGTAAAACAATATTATGCAGGTTTCTACTTCTCTTACCAGGTTTTCACGACTACGGAACTCATTATGGTCATTCCCGAGAATAGGTGCAGTTAACGGGTGGACCACGAGTCTAGCTTGGACTGCTTCTAAGAGCTCATACTCTTCCCTACAAAAATATGAAGTTCGTCAGGAGCGGCACTCAAGAAGGAATTCAATTGCAACATCAAATAATACCCACATTCTTTAATATGTAACATATTGAGCTTCAGTGCAGGAATGGACATGGCACCTAATGAATGTAGCTTCTTTTACAGTTCAAATCATACCAACTCCGTTCCCAATCACAACTAGTTAGGATAAGCATACTTCCCGTTTGACATTGTGCAAAGTGATGTAAAACCCTCTAGAATGCCTCTCAACTTGTAAAAGTTTACCATGCATCTATAATGCTTTATTAACATGGGCAAGTAATCAATATATGAAACAAAAGATTAATCACATATGGTGTTTAAATGTGGCATCTCATGAAAGCAGGCAGCCCAATGTGATCTTATAAGTCAATGCTCATTACAGTTGACTTTTTAGTTTTACAATGCAACACGAGAATAAAAAAGGATAATAATATTTGAAATTACCATGATCCATTCATGGGATTTGTACAAGGAACCATATTTCCAAATGCCACAACTACATTAAAAATAATTTTTTGTTGATAATGCATGTTGAAAATTCTTTCAAAGCAATTAAACACAATTGAGATGTATATGCTACCTCAACTAGAGATCTAATACAATACGCATCCCCGCTAAAAATATATAGTTGGATGCTCTCTGTTTTAGTATGCAAGAATCTATCAAAGCTCTGAATCTAAAATTAGTCCTGATACTTTGAATGTCTACTTAATGGATCCATTCCTTTACAAACATCTACATTATTATTTTTAGAGAGCCTTATATCATTGATTGAGTCATTTCCTATCAGTTTAAACTTTTCGGTTTAGTGATCTCCGACATAGTGTCGGAGCTTTTTTTAACCCAGGAATCCCTGGTTCGAATTCCCCACATGCAATTTGTTTTTGTATTCGTTTTGTAATTTGCATATGTAATCAGGCTTGGTTCATGTGTTAAGCACGTGAGGGTTGTGTTTGATAGTCTTACATCATTAGTTGGCCCTTTTCTATCAGCTTAAACTGTTAGGTCTGTTAGTTACTCACAATTAAATGTTATTATTTCATAAAAAAGACACGATGCTTTCATTGCCTTTACGATCATTGGAACAGAAACATACATGAGAGAGCATGTGAGTGTTTATAGATAGATAGAAAGATAAGAGAAATGAAATTTGCTAAGACCTACCTCGATATAGGAATGAATATTACTATGCTTCCTAAGAGTGTGCTGGCTATGATAGTGCTGTGAGAAGAGTCAACATTTGCACTGGGACTATCACAGCCCCCCAACACATCGTCAGCTGGAAGTTTGTATATAAATGACCCCTAGAAATGAAAAATTCACTGCAATATTTGTTAACTTTACAAAAATAATATAAGAATGCCAAAGTCAGCTGTGCAATTATCATGCCACAAAATAGGGCTTCAAAGGCTGCAAAAGATGCAACACAAATTCCAAAACACTAGTAAGGACTAGAATCTCACAGCAGAAGAAACAGCATACAAGTTATTAGGATAGCCTCTCAGAAGAAAAAAAAATAATAGAACTAGTTCTGCAAGTTAAAAAACCAACACATATATATAGTGCGTACTGATATAATAAGGTTAGTGCCAAGCTTGTCAGCCGTTAGATTCATCTACTTTGACTTAGTTAATATCCACTTATACTTGATCAATGGCTGACAAAGCATTGCACTGACCTTATTACATCAATGCGCATTGAAAGAAAAACTCATATATATATATATATATATATATAGAGAGAGAGAGAGAGAGACAAGAGTATATAACATTTATTGCAAGAACTATATTCTTTTCAATTTATTGTTATATCCTTTTCAATTATCATGTGATGTAAACCTCCCACTGAATTTGGAACATAATAAATTATATTTGCCTCGTAAACTATTCTTCAGATAAATGATGTCATCCTTCACTCAAACAAATGACCAGCAATACAAACACTTCATGTCTTCTTCAGAGCCATCTTAACATATAGTTTACTCTGACAAGATTTATTAATAGTCACAAGTCAAACAAAGGAAAATTTTGAAGAATAAAGAAAATTATCCCGATTGAACCAGAATCACATGTGCATTTCAATTTTAAATTCAGATTTATTCCCTATATATTTCTGAAAAAACTCCGTTGCAAACTCGAAATCAAAAGAAACAGGGTTGATTGGTTTCAAAAGACTAACAAATACCCAAGTGGATTTTTTCAAAGAAAAAACCTAAGTGGAGTTTTCACACACTGAACTGAACAACCAAATGGTTTAAGTCCTCAATTTGGAAATATAGGAACTGCAGATGCACTGCCAGCGGAAATGCAACACCAAAGAATAGTTTGCTCTGCCACCTAAGATCCTCAATTGTACTGTGATCCACATGTATAAATGGTTCAGGTTGGTCCGGTTTTTAACCCAAACTAACCACCAATAATTGATATCTAGAGTAGGAATGTCATGACAATTTGCTCTTCCACCATTAATACTGACCTATCTTCTTGTTATATGTAATTATAAATTTACGAAAGTCTGATTTGGTTTTCTATATTTATACATTTATCAGTTTTTGATTCTCCAAACCTAAACTGAACCAACCAACGAAAAATGAAGAAAAAAGCAACAAACTAAAACAAATCGACAAGATTCATTTAATTTGAATTTTAACCGTTTAATCAGTTTACTTGAACTTCACTAATGGCCAACGTCCAGGTACTATAAACAAAATTCAAGCTTTATGTTGTAGCTTATAGTTTACCACTGATTCCAGTTAACAAACCAATCCAGCTAGCAGAACTTATCTTGGATCACATTAATTAGTTTAATCTTAAACCCTATAAGAACTTTAAAAGAATTAACCTGGACCAGTAACACTTCTTTATGACTGACCATATGGACCAAATCTGATGAAGATTTGCACTGTGAGAACAATATATAAAAACATCTTACAATCACAACAACCAATGACAAGCAACTAGCCATATCATGACGTAGATCAGCCTGCCCAGAACCTTGGTCAAAAGCCGTTATTAAAATCATGAAACTGTGAAGGTAAACCCACTAAATTGTCAATATCAGATGCTCTCTTGATCCACTACCATTGAACTACCTCTTGTACAGACCTTAGAATTGCAACACCAACTCTTGAATTATCGAATTTATTCTTCAATGTGTATGTACACGCGCGCATAATGAGTGTGAATGAATCTCCCATTAACTTCATTCCTGTATCTACAGAACTAAATCTTTATCTTGAGTTTTATGCAGTAATTAACCATTATTACAATTCTTTTTAAGCTTGTGATTTTTAGAACACACGAATAATGAACCTTCACAAATATGTTGTAACAAAGTAATAACAAGTAGATTAGTTCTGTACACATCCCTGCTTTTTGATGCAATGCTCCATAGATTAAACAAAACATCCATTGCATGCCTTTCTAATTCAAATATCATACAGAGCAAAAGATCCTTGCCAGTTCCACTAGATCAAATGGATCATGTCCTCTAACTTCAACATTATTATTAGGAGTTAATTATCTACTCTGATAACTGAATGCTTATGTAGGACTTACCTTCCTGATGCTCATGGCTATCTCACCCATATGATAAGCACAACTAACTGTTAAGTTGCATTCTGGACTTGCATTATCTGGGACAAAGAGAAACGATATAATTTAAGAAATCAACATTGTTATATTCTACCCAATGCACATAAGCAATAATGGCAATGTAACACAAGTGAGATGAAATACAGATCAACAGTTGAAGTTAACACAAACTATAAGTCTCTCGAGGAACTTAATTTTAACCCATATTTCCATCAATATTTCCTAATTTACCAAACTAACAGTCGAGCACTAGATGAAACTAAAACTACTGGTAGAGTTGCAAGCTCCGCATGGACATGATTGACAGATCTTGTTAATCCTTCATTCTAGTATAGTAAAACAGAACTGTGATGTTTAGTTAATTGTTTAAACTGCCCAAGATCAATTACTGCACCATTTTCATCAGACCATTATGGTTATTTTATGATTAAAATCTGAAAGTTTCAATGCATGCAAGAACCACCTGCCTCATAATGTTTTAATAGTGAAAATGGGCCTAACTAGCACCATTTGGGCCTCGTTCTTTGTCCTTGTCCCTAACTTAATAACTTGAGCTTTTTTAGCACCAAAGTAAATGAACTGAAAGAAATGCCCCCTTCTAGTTCACATTCCCTATCTTCTTGCTTATTTCTCTTTCTCTCACCATTCTTGAAGACTATAAATTTTCTGCGTGTTCTGACAGCATTTTTGTGGATTAGAAATGATGGAAGTCAGCAGATTTTGAGTCCTAATTTTATGTTAACTTTCTTTTGTTTCCTAATCGTATATAGTTTCTTTTTCCTAATTGTGTATAGTTTCCTAGTATAGCCTAGACTGAATAGCATATCATGAGAAGTTTGTATATTTTTTCAGTGAAGAAATAAAATAACTATTATCTTCATGCTATCAGAGCCTTAGTTTCTAGGTCTTTTTAGAGGTTAGTAGGCCTCTTATGCTCTCCATGAATGTTCCAAAATATTTATTGGGAGAAGCTGTCTTAACAGCAACATATTTGATCAATAGGATTCCCTCTCGAGTCTTAAATCATGAAACTCCGTTAAACTCTCTAAAAAAGTTTTTTCCAAATAATAGATTGAGTTCAAATTTGCCCTTTAAGGTTTTTGGATGTACAGTTTTTGTTCATATACCTAATATATTTCGTTCTAAACTTAATGCTAGGGAAGAAAAATGTGTTTTCATTAGGTCTGCTCCTAATAAAAAAGAGTATAAATGTTTTAATCCTATTATAAAAAAAGTTTTTGTAAGTATGGATGTTGTCTTTGCTGAACAAAATCCATTTTTTAATAAAACTCATCTTCAGGGGAAGAGTGAAAAAGAAGATGAGGAATTTGAGTCTGATCCTAGTATTTCCGTTTTACCATATTCTGTTTTTCCTATGGTTTCAAATGATTATGAAGAGAGGAGGTTGTTTTTCACAAGGAAACAGAGTCGAGAGATAATGAGCTAGGAACAAATCAAGTGTCAAATCTTACTGATTCTAATTCAGGGGGAGAAACATTACAGGATAAAGATCCTAATCTGGATAATTATCCTACAACAGAACTGAAAGTTTATACAAGAAGGAAACCTCAGTGTAATAAAGAACAACCTCATCGAGTACCTAGCCGGCTGCCTTCTCCAAGTCCTGGTACTGAACAAGATGTGACTCAACCAGGTATCACTTCAGTTCCTATTCTTCCTCCTGTATCTAAGTCTGTTAATCCTGAATTTACTACTGATCTTGATATTCCCATAGCTATTAGGAAAAGGGTCCAAACTTGTACTAAACACCCTATAGCCAAATACCTGTCCTATCACAGATTGTCTAATAAGCATAGAGCCTTTACCTCAAACATCTCACACTTAGTTATCCCTAGAGATATCCGAGAAGCCCTAGAACACCCTAACTGGAAACCGACTGCTATGAAGGAAATGAGTGCTCTCAATAAAAATAAAACCTGGAAAATCATTGATTTACCAACTGGAAAGAAAACAATGGGGTGCAAATGGGTCTTTACTGTTAAATGCAAGGCTGATGGGTCAATAGAGAGATACAAAGCCAGGCTTGTTGCAAAAGGATTCACTCAAACCTATGGCCTTGACTACCAAGAAACTTTTGCACCTGTAGCGAAAGTGAATTCTATCCGCATTCTCCTATCTGTGGCAGTGAATTTCAACTGGCCTTTACACCCGCTAGATGTAAAAAATGCCTTCCTTAATGGCAATCTTACAGAGGAAGTGTTCATGGAACTTCCAGCTGGGTTTGAAAAAGAAATGGGCGGTGGTAAAGTATGTCGACTGGTGAAGTGCTTGTATGGACTCAAGCAATCTCCTAAAGCATGGTTTGAAAGGTTTGAAAATGTTGTGAGAAAGCTTAGGTACAATCAAAGTCAAGGGGATCACACATTATTTGTTAAACACTCTAGTGAAGGAAAGAAAGCGATCCTAATTGCCTATGTAGATGACATTATTCTGACAGGAGATGATAGTGAAGAAATTAAAAGACTCAAGAAGTCTTTGACAAGCGAATTTGAAATTAAAGATCTAGAAGAAGTGAAGTATTTCTGAGGAATGGAGTTTGCTAGGTCCAAAAGAGGGATCTTTGTTTCCCAAAGAAAATATGTGCTAGATTTATTGGGAGAAATGAATATGACAGTATGTAGAGTTGCTAAGACACCACTTGAGCTGAATCTAAAACTTGAGGCTACCAACCCAGAAAATATGGTGGACCAAGAACAATACCAGACACTAGTGGGAAAACTAATTTATCTAGCTCATACAAGACCCGACATCTCATTTGCAGTGAGCCTAGTAAGTCAGTTTATGCACCCACCAGGACCAGAACATTATGAGGCAGTTTTGAAAATCCTGTGATACCTAAAGGGAACTCCAGTAAAGGGACTTTTGTTTGCTAATAATAGACACTTGCAGGTTGAAGGTCATACAGATACAGATTAGGCGGGAAGTATAACTGATAGAAGATCAACTTCTGGCTATTGCACATTTGTTGGTGGTAATCTAGTGACATGGCGAAGCAAGAAACAAAGTGTTGTGGCAAGAAGTAGTGCAGAAGCCGAATTTAGAGCTGCAGCCCTTGGAATCTGTGAGATAATGTGGATTAGGGGATTGCTTGAAGACCTAAAAATCCACATTCCCTCACCTCTAAAACTATACTGTGATAATAAGTCAGCTATTGCTATAGCTCACAATCCGATTCTACATGACAGAACTAAGCATGTCGAAATAGACAAGCATTTCATCAAAGAGAAGATACATAGTGGACAGATTTGCATACCCGATCTACCTACCGCAGAACAGGCGGCTGACATTTTCACTAAGGGCCTACCGAAGAAACAATTTGAAAAGTTGATATGCAAGCCAGCCATGGAAGACATCTTTAGACCAGCTTGAGGGGGAGTGTAGGAGAAGGTTAACCAAATCTTACTAGATTGGGTTAAGTGTCATTTTAGGAAGTAAATATTTTAGATTATTGTAATTAGTTATTTGTTTCCTAGTGTTATTTGTTTCCTAATTTGTAATCCCTAGAAATTAGGAGTAGTTATTATCTAAAATTAGTCCTACTAGAATTAGGAGTACTTTGTGCATATATATTTATATATATATATATATATATGTGTGGCTGTGTATTTACAAGGAATTAATCAATATATATTTTTCAGAATTCTTCAATATGTTCTCTCTCTCTTTTTATTTTGGGTTCCAAATCTATTTTATCTCTCTTCTTCTTGTGTTAGTTTTTAGATCTACTTTCTCTCTCTACTAATTTTTTTTTTTTTTGTTTTAAATTGAAAGTTGTCTAGGGAAGAGAAGGGTATTCTTGTCCAAAATCTATTTTAGGTGCTATAAAACTCAGATTATTAAGTTGGTTACAATTACACAAAAAAAAAAAAGCACCAATAGGTGCCATAAATTTTAAGAAGCCTTATAGCCTTTTTTCAGATGTTATATTCCTCAAGCCAAATATATAATCCAAGTGCACGTTGATTCTCATCTTCTTCATTCCCAAACTCAGTTAAATTTCAAAATCTGAAAGGGTGTCCCATTGAAACAAGAGTGGCAATAGCTAATTAAAGAAGTTAAAATAGAAATCAAGTGGTTTTACAAAGATATTAATATCTCAAAGTACAACAGTATAAGTAGTGACATACAATTAAAGGCACAGTACTTACAGATAAAGCTAAAGTTAGAATTTACCTTCCAGACGATCAGAACAAGACAGGACAGCAATGCTGCCCTTACGGTCCGAAACAACAGCTGTATCAACGTCCATAAGAATACAATCAGCAACTAACCTCTGTGATGGATCACAGTATATTTGCTCCAGTTTCCTGGCATCCTAGCATTAAAAAGGAAACATACAAAGAAGTCAGCATCAATACCATAAACAGACAACCCCCAAAAGGTTGCTCCCAAGGGGAAAAAAAAATTGGTAAGTTGCTTTCAGGTACATTAATGAGAAAAATTCACAGAAAGTCTATTAAAAAGAACAGAAAAGAAAAGAGTTAACATTCATGAGACACGGTCAACTATTTTCACATACCTCATGATACGAGTAAAAAAGGATGCCATCACGGCAATCTCCAACAGCAATTCTAGTAAAATGAGCAGTCAACAACATTATCATAAAACGTGTCCTTCCTACAGCAAACTTTCTCACTCTCTGGGGATTATCATTTGGAAATCCACATACGTAAAACTGAAACAAGAAGTATGAATACTTTTGTAAGCAATGGCCATGTAACAGAACAAATTCACCGAGGTAACTTGTAAGCAGATGTATCAGATTGTGCAACTTACAGCATTACCAGCAGATGCCAAGAAGTAACGATCAAGATATGGACAGATTGCAAGCACCATTCCAGGCCACGTCATTGAGTAAGCCAACCGCAGCTGCCATGCTTCAGTATCTTCAAGTTTGATTCCATCACAGCTAGCATCATCTGGGCTACTGCAGAGGCTACTGCTAGACAGCTGTTCTGTGGCATATCCAACAATTTCACGGAATGGTGAAGTCCGTTGAGAAGACGAGCTTGGCTTAGAAGAAAATGTCATTGAGCCACTATCTGAATTTTGAACGTGTTCAATACAGAGGACCCTAAGACGGCCCTTGGTACTGTTGAGAAAAATGTCCTATTAGATAACGTGACTGTGACTATGCACTTTAGCATTTCAACACAAAGAAACACCAAAGAGCCTGCACAAGCCAATTGATTTTGACTTTCAGGACTCCTAACTTTGATTTGGAAATAGTAACAGAATTTGCTTATCCTTCATGCTCTCCAGCAATGTTGTATAGTTTCAGCCATTTGAAAATCAGAGAAACCATAAATTGTAAAAACAATAGCCCAAACAAAAAAAAAAAAAAAGGAATAACACAAAAAATTCACCTTTCAGCTTCACCACTGGGCATTATAGCTGGACCAGAAGACAGACTGGTCCCAACCACCAGAACCTGTTCATTTCCAACCCTCACTAACTCCATGCATTTCCCTGTTTCTCCTGGTTCTAGTTTAAAATATGACACCACTGATCCACTGAGGGGATCTACACAACATATATCAGAAGAACATGAATCATTATTTAATTCAGTCCTCATTACAACCAATAACCTGCTTTCATTATGATACAGGACCTTCCTTGGAGTGCCTCCAAGATGAAATTTCTGCACATTAAGTCTCTTGATGTGCACCATCTCCACCTAAAGCATGTAATTGAAGACCTTGTAAGTCAAAACCATTTAAGCAAACTAATATTGATACATCCAATTTTAATAATTATATCATAAATAGAAATCAATCATAGTTTTAGCCTTTTATGATCTCATGGTAGATCAATTTAAAGTAAAATCAACATCAGAACATGGTAAGCTATAGAGATGACAGCAATTAATTTAGTTCAGGATAAAGGATGCCCTATGTATGTAGAAATGATAACTATATGACAAACATGCATACGGAATTATCCTTGGTCATACACAGGTAAAAAAGTAAGATATTATTAAGGATCTCATAGATGATGTACATTTAAATAGACATAGATGCTGTCACAGCACTGGACCCTTCTGTTGTGTTATTACAGGCAAGGTACCTCATCTTAAACATCACATAACATAAAGCGCATTTGTATGTATTGAGAAAAGGACTCTCAAACATACTACATGGTGATAAAAGATGGATCTAAGAAAAGAAAAATATATGTCTTGCAGGGATACTACTAAAACACAAACACATTGCATCAAGTGGAGCATCTTTAAACACAGCAACAAAATGGCAAGATGCCATTTGAATGGAACCACTTCTAAACTAACACTACATTGTAAAGAAAAGAAATCTAATTTTTTTTTTTTTTCCTTAGGAAAGGCCAACTAATGATATAAGGTTTTCTAACACACCCTTTCACATGCGAGACCGACGGGATTGGCATGTGGACCAAGTCCAAATACAGATGCAGATTACAGAATAAATACAAAAACAGAAACATGTGCGGGGACTTAAACCCAAGACATATGGATCAAACTAAGCTCTATTACCATGTTAGTAACCAACAGACTTAAAAGGTTAAAACTGTCAGTATTAGGGCCACTTTAGTATAGTTGTACTGTGGGAAAAAGCAGCAGTTGCGGTAGATGAAGGAAAAAACCGCTAAGTATTTGGTAAAATGCAGTTTTAGAAGTGCTATGAGTTAGAAAACTTGTATTAAGGTATTTGATAAACTATATGGTTGAATTATTGTAGAAATATAAAATGACCAAAATGGAAATCATACTACAATTAATTAAATTAATTTGTTAACAGAAACTCTGTTTATATACATTAAACATATTTAAATATTTTTACTTTAATTATAATATGAAAATGGACTCAATTAAATTGATCAATTATCTTCTAATATTAATTTTAAAAACCAACTTTTAGATAACAAAATAAAGATGAGTAAGATTTATACTCTTTTTTTTTTCAAATATTAAGATAAAAAAAATTGGATATTTAAGAACACTATTTTCTCATTTCAAATATGTTTAAGGGCTTCTTTGACAGGGCTTTTTGAAGCCTACTTTTGACTTTTTGAACACAAAAGCTCTTTTGGAAGTGTTTGGATTTTTTAAGAGAAGTGTTTTTTAAGCTTTAAAAGTTCTTCTAGACAAAGCAAAAATATATAACTTTTGTAGGAAACGCTTCCAAAAAGCCAAAAGCTTAAAGTAAAAACTCTGTCAAACAGGGTCTAAGTTGAAAAAAGTATTGATGAGAATTACTACATCAAATAATAAAAGTTCTTATCAAGTTCATATCAAGTAGATATATAAATAATAGATTAACTTAATTTATGCCCCCATTAAACTTGCAACAATTAGATCTCTGTCATTTCTTGTGAACTTGAAGTTGTAGTCGTCTGGTTTCCATCATCAATATTGATTGTAGATTGATGATTTACATAGTAATATGGATTATCCCTAATTTTCTCAAAGCGACGATCACATGTAGCATGCCTCTGAGTGTAGTTATGCAATGTCATTGATGCAATTACTAATTTTACTTGCTTGATGAACGGATAGCTAGGCATGTCTCTTAATATTTTTCATCTTTTCTTCCACAATCCAAAAGTCCGTTCAATAACACTCTAAAGAGAAAAATGTGCTTGCTTGAATACCTCTTTATAACCAGTAGTTTGGCTATCTTGTTGATATCGTGAAAGACGATACCTTTGACATTTATATAGCCCTAAAAATCCTTTCATTTGTGGGTATCCAGCATCCACCAAATAAGGTGACTAGCGACGAGGTTGCTTCGGCGGCGAGTCGGGAGAGTGAAAGAGAGAGATCAGGATGAGGGGGGCATGATTTGGTATAGGATAAAAAAAAAAAAAAATTTAGGGGTAGGGTTATTTGTAATTTTAGATAAAATGATGGATAATTTGGTTCAAATGAAAATTTCATTAAAAAGGATGGTTAGCTTTCCAATTAAGCCAGAAGTTAAAGTTCTGTTGCGCTAGCTTCCGCTTTTAACTGTAGTTATGGGCTAAATTCTCCAATAAGCCACTTTTTAAAGGTGTCACAACTTACTGAATAAGTGCTTTTAGTTTATCTAGAAGCTAAACCAAACGGGCCCTTAGTAGTAAACAGACCCAAAAGCTTAAGCTGATAAGAAATTACTCAACAATAATATTAAACACTCTAGCACACCTAAGAATGGCAAAAATCCCCGATCCGCCCCAAAACGGCGGGGCTCCAATCCATTTGGGGCAGGTTTGGAACTATGGAAAAATATGAGAGAAATAATCTCAATGTTATATTAATCAATAAGAGTCACAACCCTTTATATACATGTAGGACTTTAACAAAATAAGGAAACAAATAAGGAAACTACTTTAATCTAATCACTATGATATAGGAATCCCTGTAACTTGAGAATCCTATTTTAATTTCGTAATATCATATTCTAATCAAGTAAATATACAGTAGATAATATTAACAAATATTATCACATATTTTCCTACACTACCCCCCTAAAGATGATAAATGGACGTTATCCAGTCCCAGCTTGCCAATTAGATGGTCCAATTAATGCAAATCCCATATTTTCATCATCAAGCGAAATGTGTATGCTTTTCCGCAAGTGCCAATAATTGCTACAGAAAACTCCACCTTTGCCTGCTGAGCAAGGAAGGTGGTAACTTCCATATTATCAAGTTGCATGTTAGGCTGTTTAAGGACTTTTTTGTGATCAAGATGCTTAATCAATATGGATAGTAATGAGCATGTATTTTACCCTGTGTTTTCCACTAAAAGCTGCATATCCTTCAAGACTACGAAGGCAAGACCACTGTCACGATACCAAAAATTTTCATTATCAAAATAATGAAACAGAGACTCCAGAACGCGTCAAATAGTTGTAGCTTCCTTTGTTGGTTTGACCAAAAGTAGAGAGACTAGGAAGGATATATCGGCAATGCAGGCCGAACAACAATCTCCAATAAAGGCCAGAAAAAAGAAGGGCAATGAAGGCCACAAAAAAATTGGCAATAAAGGCTAGAAAAATGGCAATGAAGGCCAAATAAAAGGGCAATGCAGGCCGAAGGAGAAAGAAAAAAGGGCTATGAAGGCCAAAAAAAACTTCTTAGTCCTAGAAAACCCTAGGCTCTGATACCATGTGTAAAAATATGAGAGAAATAATATCAATGTTATATTAATCAATAAGAGTTACAACCCTTTATATACATGTAGGACTTTAACAAAATAAGGAAACTGCTTTAATCTAACCACTATGATTTAGGAATCCCTGTAACTTAGGAATCCTATTTTAATTTCGTAATATCCAATTCTAATTAAGTAAATATATAACAGAGGATATTAACAAATATTATCACATATTTTCCTACAAAAACACTTAAAATGGGGCTCAGGTTAGGGCCGAATCAAACTTTTTTGACCCGATTTGCAACCAAGTCGGATATGGGTCAAACCATTATGCCCCACCCATCTCGTTGACCTGGTATTTATTTAATTATTTTTTAAACTATTAAAAATATAAAAGGAAACACAAAACTCTAATCTCTATCTTTTTATTTAATTCTTTATACTTAAATTTTACATGTTAATTAATCAATTTAGTAACTTAAATTTTCTTTCTTGCTACAGTTTAAAACAAACCATGCTTCAATTGTTGATATCGAAGATGTTGGATGAATTTTTAAATTGAATTGCTAATGTTGTAAGAAGTTAATGAATTGCTAATGTTGTAAGAAGTTAATGAATTTGATGTCATTTAGGTTATTTTGGTATTTGTATTTTATATTTAAATTTAATGTTTATTGAATTTAAGTGTTGTATGGTTTATTGAACTAAGTATTGTATTATTTATTGAACTAAATGTTATATAGTTTATTGAACTTAAATGTTGTGTAACTTGTGTTCTATTAAAATTATGTATATGTGTATTAATATTTAATTCAAATTTATGTTTAATTTCAATTATATGCAAAATTTTGTTTTAGTGGGTTGAACATTTTTTAAAAAATAAGATACAAAATATAACGGGTCAGCGCAGGTCGGGTCTGATCACCCTGCCCCAAATGGGTTCAGTTTGGAGCGAAAATCGAAAACTCGTTTGGGGCACGGTTCGGGTATGGAGCACCCTGCCCAAAACGGGTTTCAGGTATGAAGCATGTTGCTATCCCTAAACACACCCCCTTGTATGCAAAACTAACAAGCTTGCCACATAGCTCGAGCGCAAGATACAAACACGCAACACATTCATATAACAAATAACAAATTCAAATATTATCACGTTGGGGGACTTGAACCTAGGACTCTCTGGTAGAACAAGACTTTTATACTATGTTAGTAACCAATAGACCCAAAAACTTATATTAATAGGAAAGGTCCTAACAATAGTATTAAGCACTCTTGAACATTTTTCTTCAATTCAATTGCACAAACACTATATCAAGATCTCAAATTGATAAGATTCACAATTCCACTAAGATGAACGTATTGTTAAGTCCACAAAAATTATAGTTCTAAACCTTCAGTTACCTATGAAAGGCAACATTTAAAATTCAATTTTTTATCATTATTATTCTAGACCGCCGTAAAACTATAGTTTGATGGGCACAAATTATGAATATATCTAAAGAAAAACCAAAAGAAATCTTCAACAGGGAAATTCATTGATCATGACTACCTAAGATCCAGAAACTCAAACAAAAAACGTGACAGCTTTGCAGAAAAAGATTATATTCTTATGACCACTGCAACAAGTATGATTTATACACAACAGTTACTGCTTAGAATAATATTCTAGGTGTTCCTTGGAACCGCTTTTTTCAGGTTTTGATTATCCCCAAAGTGAAACCATGATTTTCAGCATGCTAGAATTGAAAGAGTATCATAAAGAGAATGAAAGAAAATAATCACAACTGTCCATAATACCATAGATGGGGATTCTTACCAAGTTTAGACTGTTCTCTGCAACAAATAAAACTCCTTTAGGGCATTCAACAGAGCATACAGGGGTCGCATGCGTTGAAGGTTGAAATGAGATAGAAGTGTAAGCAAGGCTGTGCCTTGCAGTATGCACTAACCATGGCCTATCACTGAGAGCGATTATGTCGGCATCAAGCGAATCACTAAGGGGAACAAGGAAAACAGGAGTAATACCAATGTGACGGGTAGCAATTAATTGAAGATTAATAGGAAGTCCATCCTTATTCTTCTCTGATAAATTAACAGCAGACATTTGTGAGCTAAAAGAGTTTGCAGCCCTTATATTAGAAAGGAAGGTATCCACATTTCCTAGAGCAGGACTAAAAGGACTGCGACTGGATATTTCAGAAGATGATATATTATAGGCAAGAGGCCATTCAAACCGAAGGAGCATCCCATTCCTCAATCCTGAGAGAACATAAAACTGGTCAACTGAAACAAGCCTCACATCTTGAGGAATGCAGCCACTAACAGCAGTTCCCATAGTATTCGTCAATGAAATTGTTCCAAACGCAAGAACTCTTAGGCCTTCATTAGGTACAAACGACAGAACTTCCACTGAAGGCCTGTGCGTGCCAATAACAAAGGTATAACCAATGTCAACTCCAGCAGGAAGAGTAGCCACACTGCTATTATTCACTTGATTGATGGGAGAACCTGATCTTCTTTTCTCTAAATGTTTTTGAGCTATGGAAATGCATGATAGCTCACTTTGCAATCTCAGATGTTGCATTTCATATATTTCGTAATGGCATGCTGAAAGTAACCTGACTCCAAGAATAAATAGATAGCATGGATTAGAAGTCGAGACCACGATCATATTATGTGCAACTGCCCCCAAACTGATACTCATGTTCTCTGGGAACCAAGATGTGGAAACTGGAGAAGACAAAGGGATACCTTCAGAATGGGCAACCCTGGTTGGCAAACAAAGCCTAACTGCATTTTGGTGAATCTGCACAAGTAAACCATCATCTACAAGGCCACATGCCAAAGTACAGACATCAGGCTGGAAACCAACTGAATCAGTCACATCACTAAAGCTTACGCCCACGGATAGTACCCTCGTCTCTTCTACAAATGACAGTACAAGAAAAGAATGATAAGAATCAGTTAATTTCATCCGAACTGTCCAAGTACCAGTAATCCCTTGATAAATGGGGGCAGTCCTCAATAGCTTTTCTACACTGATACCACTTCGAATAATCCTTAATGATCCCTCCGGCGCCACTCCACAGCAAGCAAACATTTGATCACGTTTCTCATCATGGTAATCCACAATTGACATATCCAATATCGGTGCAATATTTTGAATGGGACTAACGCATGAAAGCCTTCCATTTTCGACTTTCAAGACCATTCCATCCCCCATTTCTACAAGTGCAGCCAGAAATCCACCTTCAACCCACAAAAGTGCCTTGCACGGTTGACCTTTGTAGAGACATTCTGATAAATTAACTTTGAGGCCATCAGAATCAAAAGCAATTTCAATCATAAAAAACTCTCCTGTATCTACACAAAATACCAACTTTGAACTCTTATCATTTTTAGGTTCCCAACTCCATGAGCACACATGTTTGGAGGGTGATTTTACATTGCTACTGTCACCATCTATACACATGGGATCATAATCCCTCAGCTCTAGTAAAGCACATGCAGCAACATTAAACAAACCTTCATCATCAACATCATGTACCCTACAAGACTCCTCAACGAAATTATGTTCTTCCAATGCAGGGGGTAAAAAGTTTAGGCTTGTTCTATAAACACAACAAGGGTTGTGAGCATCTCTAAGATCCATTAACAGAGCATCACCAATCCTAAACAGAAAGGCAAACCCATAAGAGTTAGGAACTTCAACAATGCCATGTGCTAGAGGTCCAGCTTCAACATAATTGGAAATAACACATATAGCATTTTCCCTAACATTCCATCCCAACAACAGCAGTTCATTCAGGAGCGATCCTCTCCTGCAGTACCAGAAATAACACTCCGTACTTTAATATCTCAGTAGAACACTAACAAATCTAAAAGAGAAACTTTCATCTTACAGCCAGGTAAACAAATGAAAAAATTGACTATGAATTCCCAAATAGCAAATAAACATACATAATTATCATACCTATTCAGAATAATGGCTAGTACAGGATTATACTCCTTACTTGGTTGACTAGGATCTTTTGAAATAAAGCACATGCTCCATATTGTACCAGTTATACTGGTTCTCTGGACGCTTCTAGAAGTAGTTGCATCCCCTTCACTTTCAGGTGGATAAAATATCTTCTGAAATTGTGACAGATAAGAATATCAACAACTCCGCATAAGATGTAGAGTTCAGCCTTTTTTCTTGTTATTATTTTAACAAAAACACAAAAAATTTGCATTTGGCAAAAGGAAAATATACACAGAATGGGAGGGAAGCAGTCCTTGGCTTAAAAAAACACCAGGACCAGATCCAAAAAAAAGGCCTATATGACAGAATCCTCAGAAAAACCAGAACCAGCTGATATTGCTTTCCTAAATAATGTAAGGCACAGATAAATAAATCTATTGACCTTATCAATAATATCACTTCCAGAAGACACTGAAAGGGAAAACAGAGCCAATCGGTCGTCATATGCACTAACAGCAATGAAACAGCCGCTGTAAAAATAAAAACATACAAATTAGGATCATCAGTTGGAGTTCAAATGGAAAATTAGAACAGAAAGTAAATGCCTCGACAAGGTACCATCAATATTATCCTCAAAATGTAAACCAAAACCCCAAAACCCTAATAGATGGAATATGATCCCAATACTTTTTATACAACCATAAAGGACCTCACCAACTAAACAGTTAACACGACAAGTTATCACAAAAATTATATGAATATAAATCAA
Source organism: Xanthoceras sorbifolium (assembly GCA_003430845.1). Classification (NCBI taxonomy): domain Eukaryota; kingdom Viridiplantae; phylum Streptophyta; class Magnoliopsida; order Sapindales; family Sapindaceae; genus Xanthoceras; species Xanthoceras sorbifolium. The sequence continues at coordinate 15,830,372 of CM010612.1, forward strand.
TTATTCTCATCCTTTCTTCAGCTACATGCTTTCAAAACCTTCTCCTTCATTAGTAACAAAATACTAGCCACAGTAAGAGTTCAGAGACTGCTAAAATATCTATCAACTCAAAGACCAAAGAACAGGTTAACTAAAAGCTAAAGACAGAAAAAAAAAGAATGAAAAAAAACAGAAAAAGAAGGCCATATTATCCAAATCACAAGAACCATCCATATATACACTCATGACCTGAATACAACAGCCAGATAATCAAATAAAATATTTATTTTTCCATTCTCCCAAACAAGAAAGCAACTTGCCTGGAATCAACAACGAGCATTCTTCCAAGCTGATGCTTTGAGTTTCCTGGATTGGAAAGCTGAACATGTGCCACCGGAAAAAACCTATGTCAACAGTCAATAATTTATCACAAAACAAAATTTCATGATGCAACAAATTCACATATCGAGCTAAGCAAGAAAAATCTAAGAACCTGTGCATCTCACTGCAAAATGTTAGAAATGATAGCTTTCCTGAATCAGAAATAACCACCAAAAGGTCTTTCTCCAACATCTGCATAAGAAAAATACCACAAAATAAATCCAGGATAACCATATAAACACTTCTACTCGGAGAAATGCTTCCAACTGCAGGACCTTTCTTCATTTAGGAAAATGAGCTATTTAAAACACAGTATAAAAAACAAATAGTAAATGGATATGAAATGGAATTATCCTATAATGAGTTCAATCCAAGTAAACTTTCTAAAAGACCTGCGGATTTCGTGCGTTGAACTTCTCATTCCAAGGCAGGACAGCAAGATCCTTAATTGTGCCAAAGACAGCCTGCTCACAAACAGATTGTGCAATCCCATCTTCACCAATCACTACCAACTCTATGGATGTCTCCTAAAATAAGATGCCATCGCCAAATCGTTGTCAGCTTAAGCATGTAATGATAAGTGGCCAAACATAAGAATAAGAAACATATATCATTATTTACAACATACAAGCCAATGACTGTAATACAATATATAATCCATAGGAAAAGGCTGTATCAACTTGAAATCGACTTTAACATCTACCCATCCATTTATTCATAAAACAGGTTGAGAAAATTGCTGAGTTGGCATCCACTTAGTCCTCGATCCTTGGATTAAAAGCATATAGGTAGTTAAATGTTAACGTCCAAAATTCAGGTCACAAATTTAAGTTAATATAGCCTCCATCCTTGTATAGTCCTTCACTAGCAAGATGTCTGGAATTTAACAAAAATCCAGACGTTACAAAACTATATTAAACTATATAGACCTTGCAATCAGTTCACAAGTTGGCGTTCTAATTGTGTTTTTATAGTTGGTGCACAAACTTCATAAGTGGCAGACATCACATTGAATATCATAAACTTTAGTAATTCAAAGGTCAAAATCTGGATTTTGAACGACCAGACCTAAGAATTTTCATGTATATCTCGTGTTATGAAGATAGGTAGATAAATCGATAGATATATGTATTCCCTAGATTCGATTACTTCAACTATACTCAAGCTAACAACCAAGCAATTATTATTTTTCTTTTTCCTCTGATATATACTAATAGCAACATTTAGTAATCCCAGATTATATATAAACTTGTCGATAAGAAAAAATCCTTGTATGATCAAACTTTATAAGCATGGAGGAAGGCCCTTTTTTTATGAAGAAAACTCATAGTTCAGGTACGAGGAAAGAGTGAAGTGTAAAAATGAACCTACCAAGTTATGGACGCAGTGAATGCAAATTAACAGAGTAGTTCTTTTCAACAATGAAGCAACGAAGATGTGATATTGGGATTAGTACGCGAGAAAATAGAAATAGTAGTAGTACCTTGGCGAAAACGACATCGTAAGAGGAAGGAGAGCGGAGGTGACCGTAGGCGACCTGGAGGACGACGCTGCCTCGGAGAACGCATTTGGCCAGGTAGTGAGAGGCGTTAGAAGACGTCGGGGCTGAGGAGGAAGACGGTGAAGATCGCGACTTGGCAATCGAACACTCCTCCTCTGAAACGGCCATTGGTCTTTATACTCTGAGGAAACTAGGGCTTGCTACTTGTTTGTTTATCGAGAAAATGGAAATTTTTTTTTTATGGCAGTGGTCAATAATGAACATCACAGGCACGCAGAGAGAGAAAGAGAAAGGGAGGGAGAGAGGAAGTGAGCGAGGATGAGTTCGCTTTCTTCTTCTTCTTCAGTTAATGAATGATTAGTGATTACTGTAACCAGACGTCGTCATCTGTTGCCTGCCTCGTGTCATGTCTCAATTTTCATTTTTTTTTATTTTCTTTTTGGCGGTATTATATTATATGTTTGCCTTCCATTTCTGCTTAAAACATGACAATAAATAAAGGGAATTTAGCAAAATTGCCCAAATAGTAATCAATAATTGCAAAACTACCCACGGTCCACTAATTTTTGCAACCGGTACCCAAAGACTTTGTTTGGACATATTTGCCCTTAGTTTCACATTTGACCCAGACTCCACGTTTTCACTTTACAGTTTTTGACTTGCTTGTTTTTACTGCTGTTCATCTCAACTGCTGTTCGTCGCCTGTTCGTCTTCTGCATTTGTGTTCTCTGCTGCTGTTTGTCTTCTTCGTTTGTCTTCTTCGTCTGTCTTCTTCGTTTCGTTTGTGTTTGCAGGTTCAGCGAGTCGCGTTATAAAGCGGTCTGCACAGTAAGGAAATCGTCTTCTTCTGTTCTTGTTCAAAGTAAGGAAAAATTTCTTCTTCTGATTATTTGTTTACAAATTTGTGTTTTGGGCATCGGGCCACGTCTGGCCGATGATTTTGTTTCATCGGGTCACTGTCTAAGTGGTCCGATGAAACAAAACCATCGGCCAGCTGAGACCCGATGATTTGTTCATCGGGTCACAGCAACGAAATCGTCTCCTTCTTCGATGGTAACATTCCACACCGATTGAAATCGTCTCCTCCTTCTGATTTTTTGTGTAGAGGTTTGTGTTTTGGGCATCGGGCCACTGGTGGCCGATGGTTTTGCTTCGTCGGGCCAGTACCTCAGTGGCCCGACGAAAGTAAACCATCGGCCAGCTGAGACCCGATGAAAAACTCATCGGGTCTTCGCTGGCCGATGGTTTACATTCATCGAGCGACTGAGGTACTGACGAAAGTAAACCATCGGCCAGCTGAGACCCGATGAAAAACTCATCGGGTCTTCGCTGGCCGATGGTTTACATTCATCGGGCCACTGAGGTACTGACGAAAGTAAACCATCGGCCAGCTGAGACCCGATGAAAAACTCATCGGGTCTTCGCTGGCCGATGGTTTACATTCATCGGGCCACTGAGGTACTGACGAAAGTAAACCATCGGCCAGCTGAGACCTGATGAAAAACTCATCGGGTCTTCGCTGGCCGATGGTTTACATTCATCGGGCCACTGTGTCCTAGGAAAGTAAACCATCGGCCAGCTGAGACCCGATGACTCATCGGGTCTCAGCTGGCCGATGGTTTACTTTCGTAGGGCCACAGTGGCCCGATGAAACAAAACCATCGGGTCGCGGTGGCCCGATGACATTTAATCATCCGGCCACGGCTTGACGACGGTTTTGTTTCATCAGGCCGATCAGACAAAACCATCGTCCAGCCGTGGCCCGATGATTAAATGTCATCGGGCCACCGCGACCCGACGGTTTTGTTTCATCGGGCCACTGTGGCCCGACGAAAGTAAACCATCGGCCAGCTGAGGCCCGATGACATTTAATCATCGGCCCACGGCTGGCCGACGGTTTTCTTTCATCAGGCCGATCATACTAAACCATCGGGCAGCCTGCAAGCATCACCATGAAACAAAAGCAGATGAAATCAAAGCATCGGGCCACTGCGACCCGATGAAATTAAATCATCGGGCCGACATGATTTGATGAAATATATTTGTATTGTTTAGTATGTTGATGAATTCGAATTTTTTTTGTTTATGCAGGCTAATATTCAATGGCAAGTGAGAAGTTGGTTGGGACGATGAAAATTAAGGAAAGAAATTTTTTCCATGCCAAGATGACAACATATTCTAAATGGGGTTGCATCGGGCTGCTGAAGAGTAAACTCACCGAACGTCAACAACAACAAATAAGAGCAACGTGCTTTGGCCATTTCTTAGATGTTAATGAAATGGCCTTCACGGGTCAATTGCTTCATCATATCTTGTTGCGGGAGTGCCATGTGGACAATGCTGAAAACGAAATGTGGTTTTTGATTGGCGGGAATAGAATACAGTTCAGTGCAAACGAGTTTTGCCTCGTCAGCGGTCTACGTTTTGGGGATACAGTCGTCCCTACTGTAGGGGAAGATCATATGTGTAGAATTTGGCAGAAATACTTTAAGGGAGTGAAAAAGGTGACTGGAACAAAATTGCAAACTTTGTTCGAACGTATGGAGGAAGAACATGATGCTGATGATGACATGATTAAAGTAGCTTTGTTGCTGATCTTGGAGATGACATTGCTTGGAAAGGACCTGAGGACTAAGGTCGAATATTGGGCAATGAAGTTGGTTGATAACTTAGAAGAATTCAATCGGTTCCCATGGGGTTCATTTATCTATTCAAGGACATTCAACTCTTTCTCCACCTGTTGCAAAGGTCGAGATCAGAAGTTTAGGGAGAAGGCTGAAAAGGATCCGAGCCATACAGCGGAGAAGATCAACCTGTATGGATTTGTCTATGCTTTTCAGGTAATTTTAATTGTTTAACTTTTGTTACCCTTAACCTCTTTAAAACTCTTATTGAAACATGGTTTTGTTTTATTTGGTAGGTGTGGGCAATTGAAGCGATTCCGCTTTACTCAATCAAGAAGTATGCTACCAGGGTGTCTCGTTCAGCCCCTCGTATTCTGAACTGGGAAGTGAAAACTTTCGAAGAACGAGGATGGAACCATACCAGAGGAGGCATACGATCCCCTTACCTTTCCTTGGGAGGATTTCTACCTTGGCTATGTTCGCGGTGAACGACCCGAAGGGTCTCGTCCATGGTGGAAGATCGATAATGTAAGTGTAATAATGCATCTATGTTACAGTACAATATCTTTATAAGTTAAATGCTAATTATGTGTTCAATGTAGTTGTTGATGCCTGTGAATGTGGATGGTTATCATTGGGTGTTGGCGGCTGTCAATCTTGTTGAAAGAAAAGTACGGATCTATGATTCTTTATGTAAGGACACTGAACCGTCTTTTCGGGAGCAATATGTCGCCCCGCTAGCACTTCTTCTGCCGTCCCTTATGTATCAAGGAGGCTATTTTGAACACAAGGGGAGACAAGCACAGCTCACTCCATTTACATGCAAAAGACTAGGTCCCGATAATGTTCCACAACAACGGGGCGCGTAAGTGAAATTGAACTCAATATTTTTATTATGTAATTGTTATTGTAATTAATTCAATAATTGACAGTGGTATTATATTGAAATTATTGCAGTGGTCACTGTGGTGCATTTACCCTTGTCTTTGCTGAATACATTATTGCACACAGACAGAAGTTTGATTTCAGCTGGAAGCAAATGGATGCCCTCAGGAAGAAAATGTCCATCGAGATATTTGCAAACTCTGCAAAGCTAGAAGATTCAGATTCAGAATGAACTTTGCATTTTGTTACATTTTCATTTATGTGAATATTATTGGTTTTTGGGAATGATTGTCAATTTTGGTTATTGGAATATTATTGGTTATTGGGAAATTATTGGTTGTAGGTATATCATTGGTTATTGGAAATTATTGTACAATTGGTATATCATTGGTTATTGAAAATTATTGTACAATTTTTCTTTAAATTTTTAAACGTTAATTTGTACGCTTTGATAAAATGATTGGAAAAGTCGCATCGAGCGGAAGGATGCGCAAATGATTGAACATTGTGCTATGAAGTGTAGACGTTCAGGTTAATGCATTGATTTTGTAAATCAGGTTTTGGGTTGTTAGAAAAACAGAGGAAACTCTGGCAAAAATTTCATAAGTTATTTGATGACAAACTCTTCAAAAAACCAAAATAAAACTCTTCATTGCATACAACAAAACAGCTAACTAAAATTGTACAATAATAAAACTTTTCAAATGCATACATACAACAAAACATTGATTTCGAAATAGTACAATAATGTGTTCCAAATTGTACAATAATGTCAATTATATTGTTCATTTCCTGCAAGTCTCCGACTGAAAATGCAATTAAATACAACAAAACAGAATATCATAAATAAATCAACATCGTATCTTGCATATCCTCATCACCCGGATGGTTCCGCTACTTTAGGATTCTTGCATGTTTGGCTGTTGTGGCCGTGGCGCCAACAATTTCTACACCTTCTGCGTACAACCTCTTCTCCAATCGAAGGTATATGTTGTTTCTTTGGTCGACCTGGTGGGCGTCGGGCAACTAGTGGAAGAACAATTGTATTTGCAACGTCCGCTGGGACCAACCAGTCACCTTGATGGCCTACTGGATGAACCTCACCACTGTATGCTGAAAGCAGATAAGCAGTCGAGTAGTAGGGTGAGGTGAATGTCGTGTAATGCAATCCTCTATATTTTATGGCAGCTAAAGCATGTGCACATGGAATCTGATCAAGATCGAATTCCCTACAACTGCATGTACGGTTTTCTAAATCAACAATGCCATTCTGTTTTCCATCGTGCACCTCAAACTGGTACAATGCAATTGGGGACACCTTCATATGTTGCGCAGATTCATCACTAACCCCAATAAGTGCCTCAACCCTTTCTGTCAACTGCGTATCGTAAGAAGCAGCCACTGTACGCCGATCATGAAACCAACGTTGCATCATATCTCGAATACGGTCAATCATAGCAACAATGGGTAACTCTCGAAAATATTTCACTGCATTATTCATCGACTCAGCAATATTAGTAGTCATAATGTTGTACCTTTTCCTAGGACAAAATGCTCGGGACCACCTCTCTTCTCCAGCATCAACGACATACTGATGAGCTCCAACACTAATACTGGACAACTGTAGCATGTAAAATGAGTGATCATTAACTCTGTAGGCCTTGGCCGCCTTCCGAAATGGTATGGAAAGATCTTTTTTCTTATAAATGGAAATCATATTTCGTTCTAAATGCATGAAACAAGCACCGTGGTATGCATTTGGAAAAACCGTTGCAATAGCTTTGACAATACTGTTTTTCCTATCAGATACAAAAACAAGATCTTCAACATCTCCAATGGTATCATGCAGACGAGATAGAAACCAACTCCATGAAGCATCATTCTCGGAATCCGCAACACCAAATGCCAAAGGAAATATTTGGTCGTTCCCGTCCTGACATACAGCGACAAACAAAATGCCCCCATATGAACCCTTCAGAAACGTGGCATCAATTGCAATAACCGGTCTAATGGCAGCATTGAAACCATCTATGCACGCTTTAATGGAGAAGAACAGATACATGAACCTATTTTCATCATCAGTCTTAATGTTCGTGATCGTCCCTGGGTTTGTTTCCTCTAACATGTGACAATAATAAGGTAACATACTGAAAGAAACTTCAAATGATCCGTGTACCTCCTCCATAGCAATATGTTTAGCCCGATATCCTTTGTGGTAATTTACTGTAATGCCCAATTCATTTTGGATATCTCTTATGATTTGCTTTGGTCTGTAGATACGACCATCACGAAATTTCTCCTTGATATGTTGGCCAATAAACTGTGCACTAGCCTTTCTATTCCATGAAAACCTTTTCTCCATTGAGCAACTGTGTTTGTCATCAAATCTGGTAATCCGAAAAAAATCAGTGTTTGTAACCTTGAATGCATGTAACCGCCATTTGCATTCTCCAACAGCACAACGTACCTCAAAACGTGAAGTATCGGACTTCCACACTTTCAAATTGAAACGATTTGCAGCAGCGTACCTTCTTAGTTGGGAGTGCAACTCTTTCTTACTGTCAAAGACTTCCCCATTTGCAATCAGAATCGGCATAGCTCTCGAAGCTACTTCAACATCATTAATTGAACACATTACAGACGTGGCTCGAACCAACCCTTCATTACTGTTTCCAGCACCCTGAACATCTTCGGACTTCTCATTATCTCTGGCTTCGTTACTGAAATCATCAACAACTTGAAATTCTTCTTCAACCGTAGCATCATTTAAATTTGGTGTGTAGCCTTCCCGAATGTAGTTACTTCCCTTCGATGAAGGAAATTGAAGATTGATGGGATGGTGTTGTTGATTAGATGACTCTGGAAAACATTGATGCTGCAATTGTCGGTCACTATGGCCAATCTCAGACACGGTTATACAAACTAAAGGGTCAACATTCTTTTGACGTAATAATATTACAACATCATCATCATCACTTATCTCAACAGGCATGCTTGGGCGGATGGTATGAGCAACCGTCTTTATAATGACTCGAAAGCACTTTCTGTCAATCCCAGTGACGGCATACACTTTATCTAATAGTTGAGCATAAGTTGCTTCTCTTGGAAATAACACCTATTTTGATCTCTTGCCATCATACCAATAAACCCCTTGTTCACATACCCAATGTCCATCCCAGTTGATTATCAACTGCACATCATCCATGCTCCTTCCTGCATTCAAATAAAAAATGTAAATAAAACATTGATTCAATTAAAGTATCAAACCATCGGGCCAAAAACAATGAAAAAACATGAAGAAAAACCATCGGGCCGACATGATGAAACCATCGGGCCAAGGCCAGCCATCGGGCCGACATGATAAAACCATCGGGCCAAAAACAATGAAAAAACATGAAGAAAAACCATCGGGCCGACATGATCAAACCATCGGGCCGACATGATGAAACCATCGGGCCAAGGCCAGAAATCGGGCCGACATGATAAAACCATCGGGCCAAAAACAATGAAAAAAACATGAAGAAAAACCATCGGGCCGACATGATAAAACCATCGGGCCGACATGATCAAACCATCGGGCCGACATGATGAAACCATCGGGCCAAGGCCAGCCATCGGGCCGACATGATAAAACCATCGGGCCAAAAACAATGAAAATATATGAAGAAAAACCATCGGGCCGACATGATGAAACCATCGGGCCAAGGCCAGCCATCGGGCCGACATGATAAAACCATCGGGCCAAAAACAATGAAAAAATATGAAGAAAAACCATCGGGCCGACATGATGAAACCATCGGGCCAAGGCCAGCCATCGGGCCGACATGATAAAACCATCGGGCCAAAAACAATGAAAAAATATGAAGAAAAACCATCGGGCCGACATGATGAAACCATCGGGCCAAGGCCAGCCATCGGGCCGACATGATAAAACCATCGGGCCAAAAACAATGAAAAAACATGAAGAAAAACCATCGGGCCGACATGATAAAACCATCGGGCCGACATGATTAAACCATCGGGCCGACATGATCAAACCATCGGGCCAAGGCCAGCCATCGGGCCAAAAACAATGAAAAAACAACGCATCGGGCCAAAACCATCGGGTCGGCATGATGAAAATTTTTTTTTATAAAAATTCGTTCTTCATTTTTTTGATGGAGGATTAACAAATGTGAAATGTCTACAACTGATTCAAAACCCATAAAGGTCTGCATTGACTAAAAAAAAAAAAGTTTAACACTAACCTTGGAATTTTTGATGGAGAAGAAGACTGTGTGAGATGGATCGATGGTTTATTTGCAAGAGATAACTTTAGAATTTCTTGGCTTAGGTTGGGTAAGAGATTTATGGAGAAGATAAGAGAGGAAAAATAAGAAAATGTGAAAAAGAGAAGAGAAGAAGAGACGAAGAGAGAACCGGGTGAGGTGAAGAAATTTGCGTAGATGATGAAGAAGAAGAAGACAGTGCGAAGAAGAAGAAAGTGCAGTGGTCAAATGTAAAAGTAAGGGCAATTTTGTCCAAAAAATGGCTTTGGGTAGATGTTGCAAAAATTAGTGGAGCTTGGGTAGTGTTGCAACTGTTAGTGGAGCTTGGGCAATTTTGCTAAATTCCCATAAATAAACTTCAGAGGTTCTTTTTACTGTCATTTGTCACTCGAAGCAAATGATGCTTATAACTATTCCCAAAAGAAAAAAATATTATTATAATTCTCAAAAAAACATTATTATGATTCAAAACTCGAAATTAAGGATATTCGTTAGTAACAAAACGGTTAAGCATTTTTCTCTCTAATAAATATTAAATTTTATATTTATTCATTAAATTGCGAAGTGTGAAAAAATCACTCTCTTATCACGAGAGTTATCATTTTAAACTGAGCTTATAATGTTGATCTCCTTAAATTCCAATAAACCCTAATTCAATTGGTATCAGATTATAAAAATAACAATAAAACTCTTAAACAAAATGCTCTTCTATCTAATACCCACTATTGAATTACCACTTATTGTTAGATCATATATCAATTTGACACCGGTATTATTCATAATGATAATTAAAATGATTAAAGGAGTGTATTCAATTTAGATTTTTAAAAACTTTTAAAAAATTTTATAAAATTAAAAAGTTTGAGTGTATTTAATAAAGATATTTGAAAAGTCTATAAAAGTCATAGCATATTTAATATGAATGTTTATAGATTTTAAAAAATATATATAAAAGTTATAGGGTATTTAATTTAGATTTTTAATGAGTCTATAAAAGTTATGAGTATAAAGTCTATAATTTTAACGACTTTAAAAAAGTTTATAAAAATTATAAGTTATTTTATCTAAACTTTTTAAGAGTCAACGAAAGTCACAGTGTATTCAAAATGTCAATAACTTTTATAGATTTTTAAAAATGCTAGACTTTTGTAAACAATTCTTCATAAAAATGCTCAAAATATCTCTCTCATTTCTCTAAAAAACGTTTGAAAATTTTCTAACAAATAATTATTGATAACTTTTATTATCACTTGCTACCGGACATATTATTCGAAAAAAATAATTCAAAAAAATTGTAATCGCCCTGCAATCTATTATGCGGACGAAAAATAATTTATAAATTAATTAATATTTATAGCAAGATAAAAAAAAAGTGCTTAAAGTAAAAAAGAAAAAAAATAATGGAATGATTAGTTCTGAATATATACTATATCTTTTCATTATTCAAGACTTTAAAGTACACTTTTAGTAGCACTTAACAAAGCAACAAAAATTAAATTCAATTTTGATATTTTTAAGATTAAAAAATAAGTTAATTTTTTTTTTTAAATCTAAAATACATTAGTAATAGACGGGTGAAAAATTAGGTTAAACATTATATATAATTATTCGCCCTATAAACAACTTAAATAATTTAATTATATTATGACACATATAAAATTTAAATGGATAGGTATAATGTATATGATAAGTAATAAATGTTTAAAAAAAAATTGATATTTTGGTTATTTATTTGACTCTATTTTTTTTTTCTGTGTGATACTCGTATGGTCAAATTCCTAACAATACTCATCAATGATTATTACTAAATAAAAATTGAATAGGTTACTAAAGTTTACTACTAACTTATTTTTAATTTTAAAAATTAATGAAAGTTTATAAAAGTCTATCAAAATCTATAAAAATCATTTAAATGAAAGTTTATGAAAGTTGTTCATAAATCTTACAAAGTCTATAAAACTCATTGAAAATCCATGAACTCTACAAAAATCATTCACTTAAAAAAAAAAGTCATCAAAAGTTATCTAAAATCTAAATTGAATACACCCCTTAAAACATCATCTTCCAAACTTTCCTCTCTTATGCCATGTTTGGTACGCGGGATTAGCTTAGAATTGGATAATTTTAGTCCCTATCATGTGTTTGGTAAAGTGCGCAAATATGAGATTCATAATCTCGTGTACTAAATTAGTCTCATTTTGACCGGACTATACAGACTCACCCTACCCTTTATCACTAATAGTCTCGAGACTAATAAAAAAAATTGAATATTTTTAATATTTTTTTATTATTAATCCATAACACACTTCTCTCTCATCACCTATTTATTTAAAATTAATAACCATTAATATGTATATTTTTTGTCCTTTTAATAATAAACTTTTCATTTTTAACAAAAAGAAATTAAAGTGAACTTTTACTTTTATCATGATTTTTAATAAAATTGAATTGGATTTATAATTTTTTTTAAAACTTAATTTACCAATATATTAATACTATTTAAATTAAATTTTATATTATTTTATTTTGTTTAAAAAAAAGTAAATTTATATATTTTATTCAATTATTTTTGTTTTAATTTAATTACAATTTATGTATCTATTTAATAGACCAATTATATTTAAAGTTATTAAATTTAATTATAATTTAGTCATAGAATAAATATTTCATTACATTATTTTTAGTCTAATCTCAAATCATTCCAAATATAGAATTAAACTATTTTAGTCATTCTCATATTACACCAAACGGTGGATAGTGTTATATTAATCCAATCAAATCTAATTCAATCTCATAAAATAGGGTAATCCAATCTCACGTACCAAACGGGGCTTTAGGGTGTATTTGCTTGAAGGTATAAGCATATGATTAAACTAATTATTTATAAAACTTATTATTTTGGTTATCAAGTCATCAACGGGTACGTATTATTTATTGTATCATATTTTTTTACATTATGTACTTTGTTTCAATACGTCATCCAACAAATTTTAATATAATATACACTTATTTTAAAATGAAAGTCTATAAAAGTCATTTATAAAATTTCTTTCAACTCTATAAAAGTTAATAAAAATCTATTAATGTCAATAAAAGTCTTTTAAAATGAAAGTTTATAAAAGTTTATAAAAGTTTGTTAGAATTCTGTAAACTCTATAAAAGTCAATAAAAGTCGGTAAAGTCTATAAAAATCTATCATTTAAAAAAAGTCTGTAAAAGTTATTAAAAGTCAAGATTGAATACACCCCTTTAGTCTAATCCTGTATTTGTGACATGTTAGGATTAGACATGTTCAATCCCAACAGTCCTACCTTATCCCATTTTGATCGGACCTAAAAAGATTCTTCTTTTACCTTTTTTTTTATACTCTTTTAAATATAATATAATATTTAATATAAATAAAAATTAATTTTATTTTATTTAAAATTAATTTTAAATAGTTTTATTTATTTTAAAAAACAATTTAAATATTTAATTTAATGTTTTTGAAACAATATATAATTTTATTCAAAAAAATTTTTTAACTAAATTTAATTTAATAGTTTTATTTTTATTTAATTTAAAATCATCTTATTTATTTTAAAAAATAAAATATTTTGTTTATTCAAAAATATATTTTTTAATTAAATTTAATTTAACTATATTTTTATTGATTTAAAATTAATTTTATTTTTTCTTTAAGTTAAAATGAATTTAATTTACTTTAAAATAATTTTATTTTATGTGAACATTAATTTAATCTCTTATGATTTTATCACATCCCATACAACACAAAACAAGATACAGTGCTATTTTTAGTCCAATCCATACTGTACTAAACACATCATAATACTAATTTATTCCGGTCCAATCCAATCCTATCATATTCCATAAAAATAAATCAATTCACGCTCGCGCATCAAAAGTACCTTTACACGTTAAATCGTAAAAATAGATTAAGTTTGATAGTTTCCATTACTTCTTCAATAATGTGACTTATAAGTAGAAACCATAGAAGAAGAATAGGGTAAAATCATAGCCTGAAGGCAATGCATATGCTTATAGTGTTGATAAACAGTTAAATATCTATAAGAATTAGTTAACTCTCACAAAATTCGTTTGGGGCAGCGTTTTTAAATGGCTTTTAACTTTTTTAATAAGTTAAGATTGAAAAATTATATGGTAAATTTTTCAAAAGCGGCATATTAGAGAATCGGACCAAAAGCTATAATTAAAAGCTACCAATCCAACTTCAACTTTTACTTAAACGGAAAATTGCTCATAACTTTTAATGAAATTTGTTTTGGACCAAATTATCTCTTATCTTATATTAAAATTATAAAAAAAATCATTTCAAAAAAATTACAAAAAAATCTAACCTTAAACATTAAAAATTAATGATTAAATTTTTTTTATCTTCAATATTTTCATACTAAAAAAATAAAAATAATAAATAATTAAACCAGACCAATTTTTTTGATCTTTAATATTAAAAAAAAAAATTAAAAACCTTACTATTACTTATTTTATTATCTAAAAAACTGATTTTTATAATTAATATTTATAGATGATAAATTTAATTAAGTCTATTTTCATATTAGAATTAAAGTAAAAATATCTAAATATACTTAGAAAAGAGATAATTGCATAAACATTCTGATGAAGACCGTGTTAGGAGAAGTGAGAGACAGAGACGTGACATGAACAGTAACGTGACGTAAACAGTAACGTGAATAGTGAACATTGATGTGAATAGTGACGTGAACAGTCGTGTCCCAATCAGTTTCCTATTTTATTTCCTATTTTTTAGGCTTTTGATTTTATCTTAATTTCCTATTCTAGTTTAGTTTAATTACTATTTGTTTTAGGAGTTTTATTCCTTTTAGTATTTTGTTTTCCTATTCCTTTTATTAGGAGGATTCTATCTCTTATATATAGCTTATTATCATTAGGGTTGTAAGTTATCAGATTTATCAAAGTACCATTCAGTTTTCTCTGTCTTTTGGCTAAACAACCATAGACATTATTTCGGCTTTTCTTGAGCGTTATACTTAGGATTGGCTTGAGCTAGGGCAAAGGCTAAATAACTTAATTCAAAATCTATCGTGTGCGTGCGTTACTTGCTTCGCAAGTTAGGGTTTGTTGTTGGATCTAGACCTAGGTCCTCAACACATTCCTTTACAATTGGTAATATTACACTCACTGACAAATTTTACTTTTATTACACAAACATCCCTAGAAAACGTTAACCAAATGGTTGACTAATCTTAACTTTAAAGTTTTAGGCAAAAAGACCATTCTACTTTTACTATCTTATTTTATTTCTATTTTATTTAATAATTATATAAAAATAATTTTTTTTAAGAACAAAAATTTCATATTTTTTAAATCCAAAAGAAAAAAAGGAAACTGCATTGAAGGAAGTCGAAGCTCCTTCAAGAGTTTTATTTTATTTTTTAATTTATTTTTTCTGAAAAGCTTCAACGGACGTTTTGAGTTTCACTTCAACCTCAAACTCAACTTTGTTTTCCTCTTGTTTCTCTGTTTTTTTTTTTTTAAGAAAAAAAATCAATTCGGTGGGTGGTGATGAGGAGGAGGAGGAGTAAAAAAAAATTGGGTTGATAAAAAAAATCTAGAAACAAAAAAATTAGGAAAAAAAAAAGGGTATGTAAATAGTGGTTATGTTGATAATGAATAAAAAAATTGGAATAAAAATCTAGAATTGAAGAAAGAAGAAAAAAATCTAGAGTTGATTTTCATTTTTTTTTTTTTTTAATTTTCTAACTGTTTTAATGATTTAATGAAAAAAAGATAATTTTACTCTTTCTTCAACAACTTAACCTTAAAGCTAAGGTTAGTCAACATTTTTCAAAGAATTTTTGTACAATAAAAGTAAAAATTATCAGTAAGTATATTATTACCAATCGTCAAAGAATGTTTGTGCACTTATTCCTTAAAGAATTCTATCAACAAATTAAATTAATTAATTTTACTAAAATATCAATTTTAGTCATTTTATAATTCTACATTAGTGCAGCAATATAGTTTACCAAACACCTTAATATACATTTTCAACTCACAATACTTCTAAAATTTCAGTTTACCAAACACTCAATAACTTTTTCTCAAGTCACAGCTATTTTAAAAAAAGAACTAAAGCTCTACCAAACTAACCCTATAACTATAACTATACATGGTATGTATAGTAGCAGAACTCTTAACAAAATTGCAAGTAACATTACCGCTACTCTGCTCAAGTATTTTGAACAAATATGAACCAATCTATCTCTGACTGATGAATAAAAAGGTAAATGATCCAATAAAAATTAACAGCAGCATCGTTATGGAAAAATTCCTAACATATCAATCTAACATCCGCAAGAAAAACCTATGGTGCAGATTTTAAGTGCAATCTGTCTTTGTAATCTCCAGGTTGAGGCAATAGAAGTTCTTGCAAGTAGAATGAACAAGAGTGTGGATGTGGCTACATCCTTTTTCAACAGGAAGTATTTAATTCATGTGCTAGTTTCCATCTAAGGTTCCAAGGGACTCCTTGAGAAGTTTCTGTGCTTCTTCTCTCCGCCTGGACAAGCAAAGGAAACATTGGTCATAAAAACTGTGAACGTATGAGCAAAAATTAATTAATGACTAATACTTAAGTTACAATCATGTTTGTGTATACATGATTATTACTAGAACATTACAGCTCATGATCTGATAACAGATAAAGTTGTTGAGCAACTAATACGATTACTAGTCTATTTTAACAATAAACAATGTAGGAAGTTGAAAATATAAATACTTTCCAAGAAGAATCTATAATTATGGTGTTGTGTTATCGTAATTAAGTGTTGCGTAACAAGTGATAAATGAGGCACAATGACAGATTCTTTGAAGCTAATCTAAAAACAATGACAAAGGAAATAAGTTTTCTACTATTCAGATTTACGCTCAACTTGCTTAATAAGCAGAGAACAAAAGTTTTGGAAGAAGCTATTGGCAGAAAGGCAGTCATAAGGGCATGAAATTGAGGTGATTACCTGGGGTGCTATGCTGGAATAAAATATAGAATGTACTGAGATAAACAACCTAGCTAATAAAATTGAGAAAGCTGGCCCACTTCATCTAAAAACATTCAAAAGTGGGCATGGTGGAGTGGAGGCCTTGAACAAAGTTAATAAACAAATAAGAATAGCAACTATTTTGCACTTTTACCACCACCTACCCCATCTAAAAAATATTGCTTATCAGTCCTTATCTCCTCATTCATCTTAATTTTAACAAAAATCAGTTTCATCTTGATTACCCATATAAAGGTCTTGATCAAAGCTTACAAAGTCTTGAAACTTGATCAGGACCCGTAAAGTTTGATCAAGACTTTCACATGGACAGTCAAGACAGAACTGATCTTTTAACCAAGATTGTCCGACTTAAAATGTATATAAATAACTTCTCTTGTAAGGTGGCACCTCACTTTTTTAAGCGAGGTGCCACCTCGTACGAGGACTATATATGTGTGTGAGCGCGTGTGAGTATACATATGCAAAAATTATTCTATCACTATCGTAAATTTGTACCGATACAAATCCACTACAAGACAAAATTAGCAAAATCGTATTGGTACAAGTCCTCTGATATATAAACAAAAAAATAACTAATAACAGACACCAATCAGAAATGAAGATTTAAGTTTTCCAACATTAATTAATCATTCAGCATGTGAAATGGGATCATCACCACAAACAATAATATTGCTACAACCTTGAATGATCTGAATCTTAGATAAATTGTATAATAATAATGACAGTGAATCAAACTCATTTTAGTGCTCAAACAATTTCAATTTGAGCAGCTTCAGTATAATTCAATCAGCATCTAGAAATAATACCGCTTAATATCCTCCACAGCCTGTTTACGCCGTTGTATCTGAAGTTCTAAAATGTGTATTAATGTTGCTCTAGCCTACATTGCAGAAGACATTACATAGTGTCAGTGAATTCTAAAAAATGGATCAAGAAAACTCATGTTGAGATAACAATATTCAACCTGATGGGGGCGTAATGAATTGAGGAGATGATGCAAGTTCTTGAATATAAGGGATATATCTTCAACTCTCCTGGCATATTGAGATGGTCTCTCAACAAGGACATCTGCAAGCTCCAGTATGTGCAGCTGCAATTCTCTGTTTAAAGACCTCAGTTCTTTCTTAAAATCTACAAAAAGCAACGTTAAGATGTCATAACCAAAATCATTAGACTAGTTAAATAATAATGCAAGTAGACAACCTACCAACCACTCAGTTCCTCTAACAATCAGTTTATCATATTTCAATATAAATGTGTGGAGAAAAGAAGATACAATTCTCCAGCCACCCAAAGCTACAATCTTTCTTTTTCTCTTTAAACAGAACCCTTGATGAACCCAACCAAGCCATAATGTGCTCAGTAGGACAGTGATAATGAGAATCACTGTTGCAATAATTACCCATGAAACTAGTAAGGTTAATCTGAACAACATCATCACTCATTATAAATTTCCAAACTCTTTGGAGGAAAAAAAACATTTATGCAAACATCAATTATCTCAAAGGTAGAAATGTAGAATCATTTCAATTTCAAGAAGGAAAATTGTTAATGCAGCTTAGGAGCTGTTACAAATTCATAAAGAAATAAACAGGATCACTGACATTTTCTAAGCCTTTTTATGACCAGGGTAGCGCATATATGATATGTATTGCCATTCATGTCATTATCTAAATGTAAAGATGCTGTCAGTTGTCTTCTTCAATCAAATTTTCAAATAATCAATTGCATTAAAGCCAGTAAACTAAGCAGTACAACAAGGTCCTACAATATTCTGGGGTCTAGCAGTCGTCTAGTCTAGAGGTTATATTACAAAAATTCATTTTGTTTCTTCCAGTTGACAAATTGTCAACAATTCAACCTTAAATAAAAGTCATATGACTCTCAACCTATATATTCGATCTTGATGCTCTTGATTGGAAATTGAAAGTGATGATAAGGAGGATAAAATCAATCCTATGATGTCAGAATGCTTGTTTTAGATAATCAAAATCCATCAGATAGAGCCAACTAAGGACTGTGCATTGATCATAAACTCACAAAGCCATGATACAAGAAGCGGGCATCATTGACTGACCACAAATATACTATAATCAACCAATACCCATCAAAAAATACATAAAACGAGTCAATAATGTGGAAGCAGAATCATACCAACATTTGGTCCTTTCGGGTAGAGCTGACGCACTCCCTGCTCTTCCAAGCTTGGAAGCACATCATCAGTCTAGACACACAACAAATAAATTCATAAAATGAAAATAGAATCAATGGCACACAAAATCACACAGAGATATACATAAAATCTTACGGTATAGTTGCCACCAAAACAAACGTAAGTGCCTTCAATAGGAGGCGGAGGCTGCGGACACGAATTTGGATTTTCAATGTAGTCTTTGTACAGTCTGTAGAAGGGTGGCGGTGGAGGATATGTTGCCGTTGCCATCACTTCCACTCTCTTCTATCAAACCCTAAGTTACTTCAAACTAAATAAACCAGCAAAAATGATTACGACTGTTGAAGTGAACAAATAAATTTAGTTTTTTTATTTAAGGCGTTTCTCGCATTTACTCGGCGAGTCAGCGGCCAACACAGGAGCGAGAAAAACAGAAAGTTTGGATTGAGAGTATTTCGTGAGGACGCATCTGGGCCGTCCACGTCATCAGGGACACATATGATATACTACACCTGGACCGTGCACTTATGGGTCCGTAAAAGAGAGTGGAAGGTTTTAATACCAAGTACACCCTTCAGCTTTCAATAAAATAACGGGAGAGAATGAGAGATCATAAACATTTGAGAGGGGTATAGTAGTAATAAGCAGCAGTTTTGATCAAACAGCGAAGACCGTTGAAGAAACAGTTGGGTTGAAAACAAAAACAAAAAGAGGGCCACCGCTAAAATTTCGGTGGAGCCCCTAGCTCTTCGTTTAAAACAACGCCAAATTTATAATTTCAGGCAAAAGTTAAATTTGTTTCGACTTTTGATTTTTCTTGATTCATACAAAATTGGTACACTCTCACTCTTCGATTCACCTTTTGGATTGCCAGTTTCGTGATTTGATCGTGCAATGGCATGTTGAAGCAATCTTGATTCGATCTACACAAGCCGTTTGATTTTGGTAATATAATCATTGATTAAATTTTCCCCTTTTATGATGAATTTATGCCTATTGAAATGCTAGTATTCGCATTTTTTATGAAATGTTGTTGATTCGCATAGTAGTTTTCATATCCTGATAATTCATATGCCATAAACATTTGAGTATTAGTTTTAGAAATTATCTTCTGTTAGATTAGCGGAAAAACGGAAGGTTTTGAATTCAAGATGTTTGTTTCTTTACGTGAAAAAAAAAAATGTTGAATTGTATGTTTCGTTGTGTTTGACGGGCAATTGGATTTGAAGGTTAAATCTTTTGGTTTTGAATAGCATCTTCTACTACATGGAAGATTATACTGGGGTTGAAAATTTTTTTTTGCAGGTGACTTCAAGCATGGATGTTCCTCCAACTGATGTGGAAGTTATACCAGAGAAGATTGAAGATGAGGAAAAGAAAGGCCCTTCATTTAATTGTGATCTTTGTGATACAGAAATAGTGCATAAGATAGCTCAAGCATTTCTCCCAGGATTAGCTACAGCTTGTGTGGACAACACTTCGGGTGATATCTTCAGGACCCCTGGTTCGGTAGCTGTTGATATTAGAACTGAGATGGTGGACTATCTCACGCGGAGAAGTGAAAGTTTTGTTGCGGAATCTGTCATCCTAGAAGGTGGTCCTGAGGCGGAAGTATCGGACCATCCCTTTGATATTATTACTGATCTTGTTGATGACTTTGCCGCTTCAAAGAGGAATTTGTTTAGTCGGGTTTCAGGATGGCTATTGAGTGAAAAAAGAGAAGACAAGATAGATGATTTCGTACAAGAGATGGAAATAAGTAATTTTTGGTTAATGGATAGAAGGGAAGCAATTGTCCAGACTTTGCTGAAGAATGTTGACTTCAAGACCGAATTTCACTGCAACATGAAATTCAACTCTGCAGAAGAACTCGCTGAGCATGTTCACAATTGCGGCTATAGTTCTATGAATTGCCCAAATGAGGGCTGTAATCTCATATTCTCAGCTAACCAAATGGAGAAACATGATGCGGTTTGCCCTTTCAAGATAATTCCCTGCGAACAGAAGTGCTCAGACAGCCTAATGAGACGGGATATGGACAGACACTGCATAACTGTCTGTCCAATGAAGCTTGCCAAATGTCCTTTCTATGCAGTGGGTTGTCAATCCCCTGTACCTCAAGTTATGATCGAACAACATCGTTCAGATGACCTTCATTCTCACTTGCTTTATATTCTCCAAATTATTCACAAGGAAGCATCTGTGGAGGATCTGAAAAAACGAGTAGAGCAACTAGAAAAGGTGAGTCAAATTGTTATTGGGTATATTTCTTTTATAAACTTCTGAAAGCGTGTTGCTGCGGATATTTTAGAGAAAGATAAGTGATTTGTGATTGTGGCGTCCTTAAGAACTGCGTATATTACTTGTATGGTTGGAATTCTAGAATTAACTTCTTAACTGATATAGCTTCCTGCGTCCAATTTTATTATTCAAAAAATGGCATGGCAGAGAACATTGCTGTCATTAGTCAACACCATAAATCATATTTTCCTACTAGTTGCAATTTTTTTTATAAAACAGACATGCAATTAAGCAAGCCTTTCCTAATTAGTCCTATTCAACAAATTCTGTTGTAGAAGTGATTTTGTACCTCACCACAGTCATACTACCTGAGGGAATGTAGAACGACATCAACTGGAGTCATAAAAGATGTTCACATGCTTTAGGGTATCCACAGCTGTAAGAGATTACGTGAGAAATCTGAAAGCATGTAGTAGGAAAATCGATGTTCCCCTTTTTGACTATATCACAGAAGTAATTTTACCAATGCGAAATGGAAGTGATAAGTTACATTAGCCTTCACATCTTAATTGTTACAATTTCCAATTTTCATAATTCTTGAATACTGTGCTTATCCATCTTTTTTGTTGATATTGCTCATGAATAAAAAAGAGTAGCAAGTGGCATTTGTTGATGCCATCTTACTTTGGCATGACAATATAGTGAAACTACACAATTGCTATTCTCTTTGAACTATAAGGTACCTTGCAATATAGTTTACCATGAGGTTTCTGATGTTTGGTACTATCTTACAAGTATTTTAACTTCAAAAGTTTTATGTTATATTTCCAATGCTCTAAATGCTAGAAGATCTCTGAATCCACTACTGGGATCTTAGGTAGCTGTTCATAAAGATGTAAAACTAATTGCCAAGACAGTTAAGGATTGGATGCCTGAAAGGTATAATAGCCATTTTGGTGATAAAGAATTCTTTGAAAGCCGTTACAACCTTAATTTTCCGTAGTACTATTTTGACAAATTGCTTTGGATTTTGTAAAATCTTTAAGAGCTTTATTTATTGGGCAAAAGCATCTCTTCACCCAATACTTATAAATTCTATGGTAGTTATTTATGATATAAACTTTCTTCCATTTGTCATGTTCTGTTATATTATTTTGATCCTGTTTATCGATAAATGATATCTAATGGTTTGATAATGTCCAGTTAAGTGCTAAACTTTAATATCTTCTTTTTACAGTCATCTGCGGATAACTTGGCGGAAGCTCGAGATGTGAGATCTCTAACCTTTGCAGTCAAGGATCTCGAGGAAAATCTTGGGCCATTAGAAGTTACTGCTGTGAGCAAGGTTTGTGAAGAAGAAAAAGTTAATGAAGGAGAAGAAGGAAAAGTTAACGAAGCAGAGAAACCTAGTGAAGAAGGAAAAGTTAATGAAGGAGAGAAAATTAGTGAAGAAGGAGAAGTTAACGAAGAAAAAACTAGTGAAGGAAAAATTAGTGAAGAAGGAAAATTTAATGACGAAAAGACTAGTGAAGAAGGAAAGGCTTTTGAAGGTGAAAAAATTGGTGAAGATGAAAATGTTCCTGAAGGAGGCAAAGTTAGTGAAGAAGGAAAAGTTAATGAAGAAAGAAAAGTTATTGAAGAAGCAAATGTTAGGGGAGGAGGAAAAGCTGGTGAAGAAGAAAAGGTTACTGAAGAAGGAAAAACTAGTGAAGAAGAAAGTGTGAGTGGAGGAGGAAAAGCTGTTGAAGAAGAAAAGGCTAGTGGAGGAGGAAAAGCTGGTGAAGAAGAAAAGGTTACTGAAGGAGGAAAAATTAGTGAAGAAGAAAAGGTTACTGAAGGACAAAAAATTGATGAGGAAGTAAAAGTTAGCGAAGGAGGGAAACTTGATGAAGCAGGAAAAGCAACCGAAGGAGGAAATGTTAATGAAGAAGAAAAAGTTAATGAAGGAGGAAAATTTAGTGAAGATGAAAAAATTAATGGACAAGTAAATTTTATGGAAGAAGCAAAAGTTAAAGGAGGAGCTCAAGCTAATGTAATGCAAAAAGATAGTGATTAAAAAAAAAATGAACGAACATAGACAGGTGAATACAAAAAGTAAAAACTGAGGCTGCAAAAGGAAGCCCAAACCCAAGTTTAGAGCAGAACCTCAATACTCATTAGACAACTTTTTGTTTCACCTTGCATGAGTTATACAATTTTGCTTATTTTTCCTATTACTGTAACATTTTTTTTTTCCATTGATATCCATTTGGGTTCAAAAGTCAGAGGCAAGGTTTTGGTTAGTTATTGTAATTTGATAAGAGGGTGAATTGCAATAAGGTTCCCAACTTTAGCTATAATTACACGTATAATGTCAGTTTATCGTTTATTACAATACAGTACCCTTAACCATGTTGATCACCGTTAACTTAATGGTGGTTTTAAATTGGGAAGGGTATAAACGTCATTTGAACAATAAAATTTAATTACTTAAGTAATTTAAAATACAAAAAGAATGGATGGATGGAGGAGATCAAATCTCTCTCATCCATTAAGCAATTTCAACTATTAAAAATACAAATAAAAAATAATTATTTTTTAAAATTAAAAAAAATTAGGAAGAGATTTGGATTTTTTTTCAGATCTCTTTCCATTTGTTTTGAAATCTAACTATAAAAAAGGAAAAAAAAAAAAAAAAGTTTCATCTGATAGAGCGATGCTCTACCGATGGAGCATTTGGTCCATCAATGTGGAGTAACTATATCACTACAAGCGATATCCATCACTCGCAGCATTGTAGGTCTCGCAGCATTGCAGGTAGCGATAGAGCTTCAGCTGCTCTATCGCACGCCGCAATGGTGTTCCAGTTGCTCTGTTACAGCAATGTAGGCGATGGAGTAGATCTCTGTTCCATCTTTTCTTATTTTTAGGGCAAATTACACTAACATCCCCTTTATATATTGTTTATTATACATGCTGGCAACCTTTTCTTTTATTGTACAAACTTCCCCTGGAAATCGTTAACCGAGGCGTTGACTAACTATAAAGTTAACTGTTCGGTTAAAAAGACCATTTTGCCCTTAATAAAAAATATTTAAAAAAACCTTAAACTAAAAAAAAAAAAATTAAAGTTGGAGATCAATGAGATGGATGGTCTAGATCCCATCTGGGATCTCCACCTTCAAATTAAAAAAAAAATTGAAGTTTGAAAATGAACATGTGGGTTCGAATCAAACCCAGAACTCTAAGTTCGAAGACGAACCCAGGGTTCTGGGTTCGTCTTTGAACTCCGGTCTAGGTTTGTGACAAACCCAGATCTGGTTTCAAATTTTATTTTGGTTTGTTCTTCAATTTTTTTTTTATTCTTGATGAAGATCCAATATGGATCTCGTTGATTGACGGTGGAGATTCAATCTGGATCTCCACCAAGAACTTTAAGTTTTAATTATTTTTTAATTGTTTTTATTAATTTAATGGGAAAAAGACGATTTTACCCTTGCTACAGTGACGTGCCGTTAAGTTCAGGGTTAGTCAACGGTTCGGTCAACGTTTTCCAAGGGATATTTGTGCAACAAAATAAAAGGGTGCCAACGTGTGCAATAAATGATATATAAAGGGAATGTTAGTGCAATTTGCCCTATTTTTATATATATATTTTTCTTGAATTTGGATAAGAGGATTGTGGAAGTTTTTTTTTTTTTTTTTTTTTTTTGGAATTTGATTGAAGAGTATGTATTATTTGTTGTGGCAGATTGAATGAGATGAATTATTTGTTGTGAAATTTTATTTTTGTGAGAGAAATTTTTGTAAGGAATTTATTTGTGGAAAATTAATGAAGATTGAAGGAGATGAGATGATTATTTTTTAATATTTTTTTATAAAAATCAATTTAGTAAAGAGAAAATTAATCTTTTATTAAACAAATATAATAATTAAAAATTTAATATATGAAAGGGCAACTAATTTTTTTACCCTTTCACTTAACAATGGTCAACGTTGTTAAGGGTATTTCAGTGTAATAAATGATAAACTGACATAATACCTATAATTATGAAAAGTACAAATAAAGTCGAGCTATCTTATTATAATTTACCCTTGATAAAATGAAATGGACTACTTGTTTATTGATGGGGATGTAGATGCTGATAAGAAGCTACTAGGCTTGGAGTGATCATTGAGAATGAGGAAGGTCTCGTAATGCTTCTGGAGAATGGTGGCAATCCTTCGAGGCCTTCAACCGGTTGGTGAGAGTAGTATTACCCATTTATCCTTGTATTCTATGCAATTTTATCCAGGAACATGCATTATTACTCTATTTATTTATTACAAACAATGATGCAAATATGGTCTAAATTCATAAAAATATTGGAATTGTCAACAATATTTTTTAAATTAGGATCACCACAATTTGCGAAAGTGTTACGATTGCCAAAATTTTGAGGATCTTATCAATATTTACTTCCTTGTTGTTTGTTAACAAATAATTAGTTTGGGTCCTAATTTTCCTAAACATGAGTCTTAAGCTAATAGAACAGTTACCTAATAATTAGTTACTGGATCGAGTAAAATTCAAATACTTTGAAGTTTTAACTGATTATATATGAACATTGTGTAAATAAATTTGGTTCACATTTTATTATTATGTTAATCAATGTTTATTCATGTTTATGATTTGCTTTGATTTGGAAAGGTAGCTTTACTCATTAACAGTTGCTAAGATACAATTATTACACCAATTATTTGATGAAAATCCTCTACCAACACCACTTTTTACAATCAGTATTCGATCATGTGGTTGAGATTGTTCAAGCCGACATTCAATGGAGCTAGACAGAGAGTGCCTCCCTAAAGTACTAAAGCTTGTCTGCGGCTGTCTATCATACAGGCTTCAGTTGGAGTTTCAACTACTTGGAATAGTAAACTTATGCAGACGATTGTTGATATAAAAATGGACACTCATGGTCGAAGTATTATATATTCCGCTTCCAAAATTTTATTGCAGTTTAAATTTAGGATGATGAATCCAAATAAATATAAAATCAAACAAATTCTAGTTTAGTAGAAGCAAAATTTTAGAATTTATACGATTAGATAAGTGGTATTACTGCTATGGTTCCCCTAACCACGGACCCCTCTGTTGAAATTGACCATGCGGTTTGAAGTATCCATCTGAGCAATCCTTGCAGCTGACATCCTTCCTGACCCACCATGACCTCGTGAATATCCACCTCCTCTGGCTCGGTCCCTGGAATAACCACCCCCAGCTCCAACAGCTTGGCCTAGTGCCATTGGTCTCCCACCACCACCTGTATATCCTGACCACCCACTACCATGCCTTCCCTGAGTGAAAGACGAGTTGTCTTGCCACTTATTTCCCATAACAGCTGTGCCAGCAGCATAGTCCTGGTTATCTCTCCGCTTTGGAGGCAGATCTAATCCGCCACCACCTATCCTTGCCTCCGTTGCTCTTTTATTACTTTCAGCAAGAACTGACAGCTTCTCTGTTAACTGGAATGCCAGAGCCTGTAACCTTGTGTGCTCAACATCGTGGAAGACAATGCAGCGGGTTGGCTGGTCCCAACTAGCAAAAAGCTCTTCGTTGATCATCATTTTACTAACAATGCTGTGAGTCTTGGCTTCTGAAAGGTCAAACATTTTGGTGAGCTGGTCCAAACTCATTGAATCATATGATGAAGCGTAAGTAAAAAGGTATGTCCTCAGAGCCTCTTCCTTGATCTTGGCCTTAACCATCTCAAGGACACTCTCACGATTCCTCAGGAGCTTCCAGACATCAAGGGAGTTGATAACATCAAAGGCCTTCTGGAAGTCTCCTTTCCTAAGAGCCCTGGTGGCAGCCATAACATGGTCCCTCACGTTTTCAGGGGGACTCGTGAAAGGTTGCCTCTCACTCACTTCAAGCAGCCGCCGAAAAGTCTTGCTTATGACCTTACGCTTAGCTTTATGGGAGTTGGTTGCCATGCTAGGAACCTCAAGCAGCATGGCACAAGTCAGATGGACAGCCTCTAGGAGTTCAAGATTTATGTGCATATGGTACGGCATCTGGCGTCTTCTTTCCAGCCTTTCCTAATAAAAAGCAATTATTCACAACACCTGAGTCCTTACAACAGCTGATTTTCAGTTAAAAAACTGGGAATAACCATCTATCATGAAACTCTAGAGAAAAGCTTATAGTTGCAAAGGACGATGCTCATTAAGAATATACATTTGACAATTAAGTACATACAACAAAACCATACATAACAATAAGTACCTGCTCTGGAGTCTTCTCATGGTATCTACTTTGAGAAACACCTTGGGCAAGCAACTCCTTTACCCTTCCACCCGAATATAGATCGGTTAGGCAAATGTGTGCTTCAACAAATAGTCCAACCCGAAATGCACAAAGACCAAGCTGTGCCATAGCCCTATTAAAAAGTATTTGGAATAACACATCCATCTGCTGAACATTATCCTGTAGATGACTCATTAACAACAAGTCACGGGAAGATGAAAATTCATCCTGAAGAGCATGGTGGTACATATCACAAAGCATTGCACGAGCCTTTGTTCTTTCATCTCCATACTTGTATATGAGGGACACTAGAATATCCATCATTGTTCTGCTATTTTCAAGAAAGGTAGGCTTTCGAGTCACCAGCTCAGGAACAACAATAAATGAAGGAGGACCCTTGCTTTCCTCCTCACTAGTTTTTTCTACATTATCTCCATCTTCCGTTTGCACAGCCAATTTCCTCATAGCATCATAAACTCCTTGAGGCTTATAATAGATGAGTTCAACACGCCTTAATGCAATCTTTGCAGAAGCTTTATATTCTCTGCTCCGCTCTAAATAATCCTGGACATTTTGGGCAAGAACAAAGAACATTGGTTCATCCCTGAGCCTTTCAACATACTCACGTGTATGGGGATCAATGCTTTGCAAGCTCTTAAAGAACTCGATATCTATTTTCTCAACAAAGGCAACCAGATTTCCCCAAACCCGAATTGTCCCATCATAGTCTGTTCCCTTCTGTGATTCATTCTCATCAGGCTCAACCGTGTCACTCACCACAATATTAGTATACTGAGTAAGAATATCAAGTACTACAAGTATATTCTGCACACACTTCTTCCACACATTTATAGGCATGTGTCCACTAAGTCCCGGATTAACATCAAACTGAGCAGAAATAACATTAAAAAGAATCTCCAGCTTCTGAGCAGGAGTCTTAGCAACCTTTGTCAAGAAGGTAAGCTGTTCAACCAGCTCAAACCTTCCAGTGCCCTTCCTACCCCGAGCAGATATAACCTCCTTGAACTTTTTGTTAACAGTTTCCCAAGTGATCTCACTGGGATTCTTAAATTGCTTGTCAATCAGCTTATCTTTCTTGCTAGTCATCTTCTCCCAACCCTTGTCATTTGCATCATCAGTCACTTCTTCTTCATCCTCATCATTATCAGATCCTGCTCCAATTCTAATGTTGTCAAGGTCATCCTCAAACTCCAACTCTTCATCTTCTTCCTCTGCTGATTCCTTATCGGCATTCCTTTCCTCCTCACTCTCAAGTTTCGCCCTATACTTATTAATCAAAGCCTCATATTGCTTATTGTTTTTCTTCAGTTTTTGCTTCATTGAATTCAGGGCTTTGGCATTGCTGCTACTCATCTTCTTCTTTGCTTCCTTATTTGCCAAGGCTTGATTCAGAAAGTCCTCCAACATCACAAGAGCTTTGATATATGCAGTGGGGACCTTCTCAGACTCCGTCAGCCTCATGACCTTCTCAAGCTGCTTATTTATCTTGTCGAAGCTCTCTTGCAAGCTAACCCAATCATTTATCTTCATGGCATTCTTCATTTGGTCAACAGTGGCTGTCATCTCCTCAAACCGTTTGTCTTTGGCTGATCTAACCACCCGCTTTTGACCATCAGAATCATCACTATCACTAGCGTTTGCCTGAAGGTATCTGCTTCCAGCAGTTTGGGAAGTTGCCTCCGCTCCATCATTCTCAACCTCATCTTCATAATCACTCTCTTCCTCAGAGTCACTGCCACCCTATTAACAACATACAAATACTCAGTACATTATGAAAAACTAATAACATTGCTAGTTTCTGGTATTTCACTAGAACATCAAATACAAAATTTAAAAATAACATAAGATACTATACTAAATAAATCTCACAAACCTTAAAGAAACGTGACATCTTGTCGTAAAACTTCGAAGACAAATGTCAGAAAACTAAAGAATCTGAATTCAAACACAGAAAAATGATAATGTATGAGTACCAACAAACAAGCCAATCACTGGATCCAAATCAACATAAAACAATAAATCACTAGATTGCATAACCATATAAAACATAAGAATAATAACAAAAAAGAAGACAGAAAAATGATTAAACAAAGGAGATTTTGCTGTGTTTGATTAGAAGAGACGGTTCAAAAAGAAAAAAGATTCAGAAAGCTAAAATAAGAAAACACGATCACGAAAGTGGATGCCCAAGCAACTCTCAAACTCGAAACTTAAATCTCTGGTTTTCTTGTTCGTTGAACATTAAGGATCCCCGGATTGGAATATTCAGTTTGTTTCCTTTATTTCGTTTTATTTTATTTTCTTTTGTATTTCAAATTTTCTCGACAGCCAAACAGAGACAGCGAGCGACTACCTGGAAGCACACTAGTGTAACTGCCGCGTGCGGAGGTATTTCGTTCGACTATCAAGAGCCAACTGTGAGAAGGATTTGGTTTGGGCTAATTATTTTATAGGTAAACATGCCTTATTACTATTCAACCCCATTCACATTCTAAATACACCCCCTTTGTCCGTTTCATTCAACCCCGATCTCCGCGGGTTGTTCCGGGAATAAGTAAAACAAATCTCACCGTTATGATAATTTTTTGATCTTTTTATCTTTGACTAAATATTTAAAATAATTAGTCCCATGATAATTTAAATTAAAATATTTATTAAATAGAATTTAAATCGTCTGCTGATTATTTTTAAAAAAGTTTACAAGTATCATCTACCACAAGTTCAGATCTGTCATAAGTGGATGTATCCTATCAATAACAATATTTTTAGAGCTAATTGCATCGACCTCTCCTGAGATTTTTACTAATTACAAGCGAAGTCAACTTTATCGTTTATTAACAAACACCTCCTCTGCTTTAGTAAAATTTGGTCAAATGTAACAGTTAATCAGGGGAGGTTTTTGTAAAAAAAAAAAACCTAAAAGTTGATTAATGGGGGAGAAGAGGTCTTTGCCAATAAACTCAAAATTTAACTTCGTTTGTAATTGAACAAATTTTAGGGGGATAAACGTTAGTTATTTATATTTTTATACTCTATTTGCACTAACTTCAATAAAGTCAACTACTAGCTATCAGTGTTTGTTCTTTTTTATTTTTTTCTACTATATTAAAATAAAAAAATTTGTATAAAATAAAATAATTATAACAAATTAAAATTTTTTATTGCTAGTTTTAAAAAAAATTATATTACTGGTAATGTTAATTTAAAGGAATTCTCTATACATATAATTGGTTAAAAGATAAAAAAAATTCATGTTGGCATGGTCTATACTAAGAAATAATACATACATACATATATATTTTTATTTAGGGATATTCTTATTTTCTCCCTTGGCGATTTGATTAACGATACTTTATCCTCTCACGTTTTAGAAATAGTCATTTTTCTGGAGTTAACTTTTTATCTAAAAAGTAATATCATGACAAAAAAAGTAAATAAAAAGACTTAATTATCCTTGAAACATTAAAGGATAAGTAAATATGCTTGAAGGGTAATTAAGTCTTTTACTTTTTTTTTTAATCATTATATTATTTTTTGAATGAAAAGTTAACTCTAGAGAAAAAAATGACTATTTTTAAAATATAAAGGGATAAAGTATCGTTGACCGAATTGTTAAGGGGAAAATAAAAATATCCCTTTCATTTATTATTTTTAGATAAAATTACATGGCGTATACTAATTCAATTAGCTAATAAAAATTTAATTATGGATAATAAATTTGAAAAAGGATCTTTCTTTGGGCCTAACAAGATTTGTCAAACATAGTCCAAGCCCACAAGACCAATTAATGGGCCAAACCTGCTCTTTGGGCTCAGAATACATACCAGTGTGGTGCTCAACAAACGAAGTTTTTTCTTTTTTCAAATATATTTTTTATAAATTTAAATATTGAATGAAAAATGTGATTACCACCAAATTATATTTACGTGGTTATCATCGAATTATATACACGACCACATAACCAAAGAAGTTAAGCATCACCTATGATACAGAGCATAGCTAACTGAACTTTTAAGTTGTGCATAGCAGTGTAGAAGTAAAAGCATTTTCTATAAGAGCAATTAAAAATATTTATCATAAACGCATGTCAAATACTCATTAAACGATTCTTTAGAAAGTACAAACTTTATGATTCAAAACAACTACAGAGTATTGTATATAATTTCGCTTTAAGTGCTTATTTTGATCGTAAATGGTCCTTTTTTTAAAAAAAAAAAAAAAAATGTCAAACACTACAAAGTATATAAGATAGCACTTATTATTGTAACATCAAAACTTTGATCAAATCACACATGGTAATATGTTTATCCATTTGCGATGGCGACGACTCAAACCTGAAATATTACCAGGCTGAATAAGTACTTTTTCCACCGAACCACAATGAGCGGTGGTCATCAACCACAATTAATTTACTACTACAACGTATGGTGTCGTTATTAGTTAATTAACATGCCCGTAAAATAACTAGAGAATTATATACTAAAAGTCTCCATCCTAGAAATAGAAATGCACTAACTACCTTAAATGTCATAATCAAACCTGTAGAATCACATATCCGTCTAATTGTGGAAATGACCGAGTCTTTGTGGAAAATATAACATCTAAAGTTAACAAATTCTAATAGAATATAGTTAAATACAAGAAAAGCTTGCTCAAAGAAACTACTTTGAAAATGTACCAGTGGAAAAGACTTGTCATGTGTCGTGGATTTTGATTGCTTTGACTAGAATTGGCAATAGCTACCTGGACTACTTTGAACGATGAACCATTCTTGGACTTAAATCTTAGAAATTTTTACTGAAAATATGGGGAAAGAAAAAGCATGTGGAAAAGAGAATAGACGATGATGGTGATTTCAGCTACATCGTTTACTACTACTTTGAACAAATCTTGTTGTAATGTGTTAGATATTTTCTCAATCCTTTGCTTCTCTCATGTTTACTAAGTCAACCTTGATTTTCAATTACATATTTCATTATCAAAACTATGTATTAACCATCATTCAGGTCAGTAGTGATCATGTCTTTGAAACAGATTGTCTTGAGGGGTTTGTGTCATGAATGTTTCCATTCAAAGTCAATTTACAAGAAATATTGACTTTGAAAAGTTGTTTACACATTTCCTTCTCTAATCAAAACATAGTAATTTAGTTTTGTCTTTATTTGTTATTTTTTAGGGCGATTATTAATTTGGTCTCTAACTTTAGGAGAATTATTAATTTTTTAAATCAGTTTCATTTATTGATATTTTTGGACCCTAATTTTTTAAATATATATTAATTTGGTCCTTCTGTGAGTCAATCTTTAGTCAAACTTAACTGTTCTAAAGGTATTTTTGTTTTTCAACCTATCCCTAATTAAAATTTTAAATAAATTAAAAAATT
Organism: Xanthoceras sorbifolium; assembly: GCA_003430845.1. Classification (NCBI taxonomy): domain Eukaryota; kingdom Viridiplantae; phylum Streptophyta; class Magnoliopsida; order Sapindales; family Sapindaceae; genus Xanthoceras; species Xanthoceras sorbifolium. Next base: position 15,863,160 of record CM010612.1, read on the forward strand.
AAAAAAATTAAATGAAAATCTCCACCGTCTATCAAAATTGATAGACGGTGGAGATTATATTGAAATTTTTTTAAAAAAAATAAAAATTGTAAAATTAAGTTTTTTTTTTTCAAACACATTTTTTAGGACAAACCCAGGGTGGAGATCCAAAATTTTGAGTTTCAAAAGTTTTTTTTTTTTTGGCTGTTCTTGATGGATTAGATCTACTCACTAAGAACAAAAAAAAAAAATTAAAAATTAAAATTTTTTTTCTTAGATCTCCATTAAATATTTCAATATGATCTCCACCGTCCATCAAGATTAATGAACGGTGGAGATTCATTTAAAAATATTTTTTTTAAGAGGTATTTAAAAATATTTTAAAATTTTTAATTAAAAATTAATCTAAAATGATCATACTACCCTTCTAATTATTAATAATTTTTTTAAAAAAAATTTAAGGTTAAAATTGTAGTTTTAACTTATTTAAATGGATTCAAGGGCAAATCAGTCTTTTTACCAATTCTATGAGGTTTGATCGTTAGAAAATTAGTCAAGGGGACCAAATTGATATATTTTCAGAAAGTTAAGGTTCAAGGATATAATATACGAAACTGTTTTAAAAAATTGATAATTCTCCAAAAATTAAGGACCAAATTAATAATCGCCCTTTTTTTATATAAAAATAATTGTTTTAAATCCTAAGTAATAACTAGTATGGAAATTATTTACTAATTTGTGATCCGTCCTCCCTTATAATTTACTTTAAGGATATTTTTATCATAAATATTTTTTTGAAAAATTGGATGTAGAAATCAATTTTATGGATGGTAATAACACCATAATTTCTATGAATTTTTGATAGATAGCTAACTTAAAATACTATCAAAATTTTACAATAATATTAGTCACCTTAATTTTGTAATCCAACTTCAAATTTGTCAGCTAACAAATTAATACACATTAATAATTGCTTATCTTATTTATCACATGTTATAAAAATTAAATTGATAAATTAAAAGTTGTAAAATGTAAATAGAAATGTGTAACATTATTCTCAAAATTAATGCTTTTGTTTTGCTTTGATACTATATATCCAATGTACACAATTAATTTGGGAATACTATTAAAATTGTCCCTCTAGGTTGGTATATTAATTAAAATCTCCCATTTAGTTTTATTTATGGCCAAAATTCCCCATATAATTTCATTTTATAGTCAATTTTTCCCTTACCGTTAACTTTATAAGTAAAACTACTTATTTACCCTTATCAAAAAATTTATAAAGATGGATCTCCACCATATATCTCCATAGATAAACGGTGTAGCTCAAAGCATAAAAGAAATTAGAAAAATGAATTTTCACTGTTTATCTCTATAGATAGACGATAGAAATCATAAAAAAATTAAAAATTAAAAAATATATATTGTGGAGATCCTATCTCCACCATCTCCAGCAACGATAGAGATTCTCTATCGCCCGTCGAAATCGATGACCATCATCGGCAATGACAATGGCTCTGACCTAGATCATAAAAAAAATAAAAAATTGCAAAAAAAATATTGTAGAGATACGACCTTGATGGAGATTCATCTACATCGCTATAGACAATGGTCATCGCCATCTCTATCGATGGAGATGATCATCATTGCTAGAGATCATATCCTCCAACGATGGAGATTCATCTCCTCCAGCAAGGAGATTCATCTCCATCGCTGAAGATGGTGGAGATCCCAGATGGGATCTCCATAATATTTTATTTTATTTTATTTATTTTTTTATTATCTCAACCTTCTAAATTTTTTTAATTTTAATTTTAATTTTTATATTTTTTATGTATTTTTTTTAAAAAAAAAATTATGTTTGTGATATCCGCCATACAACTTATGGAGATGCAATGAAGATCCATCTTTTTTAATTTTTTAATTATTTTATATATGATCTCTACTATAATTAAAATGGTTTAATTTAATATTTATTTGCATTTACCTATATACCCTTTGCGCCCTAAAATTTTTAACATAAAAGTTAACGATCAAGGGTATTTTGAGAATTAAAACTGACAGCAGGGGGGAAATTGACTATAAAATAAGACTACATGGAAATTTTGGCCATAAATGAAATTAAAGAAAATTTTGACTAATACAATAGGGCAATTATGAATTTAGTATCTAAATTTTGATGAATTATCAAATTTTTATTGCAATTTACTTTATTGGTACCCGTGGGCCCTAAGTTTTCGTAAATGTATCAAATAATTCCTTGTGTGAGTCAACCTTTAGTCATACTTAACGGTTCCAAGGATATTTTTATCTTTAAACAAGAACTATCCACGTGTCAACACTAAAATATTTTGGTGAAATGACATAAGTACCCCTAGTTAAAAATTTAAATTTAAAAATTAAAAAAAAATAAATGGATCTCCACCATCCATCAACATTGACGGACGGTGGAAATTATATTAAATTTTTTTAAAAAAAAATAATATATTATTAATGGAGATTTAAAAAAAATTATTGTAAATGGAGATCCAATTTCCAGATTGGATCTCCACCATCTATCAGTCTTGATAGACGGTGAAAATCCAATATGGAGATTGGATCTCTACACCAAGAATAGCGCAAAAAAAAAAAAAAAACTTTAAATCTCTAGCAATAGAGATCATCTCCATCACTAGTCCAGCGATCGAGGTCGCTTATCTCCCACAATTTTATTTTATTTTTTTGCTATTTTTGTTATGGATTTTGTAACGTCCGGGACGCTCTACGGCTCTTGCCCGACCCGTTACTCACAAGTACTGTCCGCTTTGGGTCGCTACAGCGTTCTACCCCTCACGGCTTTCTTTCGCCTCCCTCATCAGGATTTGAATTTGGTACTTGTCCATAAGTACCAATTCTTATCAAGTTGAGTACCAATTGAGCTAGTTACAATAAAAGGCGCCTTTTATTGTAACGACCCGGGACGCTTTGGGTCGCAACAGCGTTCTACCGCTCACGGCTTTCTTTCGCCTCCCCCACAGAGATTCGAACCTGGTACTTCTCCATAAGTACCAAACCTTATCAAAGTGAGTACCAATTGAGCTCAATTAGTACCGTTTTTCGTTCGAGAAATCGCGGTTCCACGATCTCTTTTTCCTTTTCCTTTCCTTTCCTTTCCTCTTCTCTTCTTCTTCTTCTTTTCTCTTTCTTCACTTCTCTCCTTTCTCTCCTTTTTCTTCTTTCTCTTTCTTTTTCTCGGCTCTTTCTCTCTCTTCCTCACGCTGTTCTGTTTGCTGTGTGTTTTTCTCGCTTCTGCGAGAAGCTTCTTCTTTTTTTTATATTTTTTTCGCTACCGCGACCGCCGTCGCGACCTGTGGTCGTGCCACCAGGTCGCGATGCTCACTGGAGTGCGCGCACCGCCTTCCTCGCGAGCGCGCCTTGGTCGCGCGAGTGGTCGCGCTGCTCTCTGCCAGATTTTGACAATTTCATCGCGAGCAGTCCATCGCGACCTGTGGTCGCGATGCTTACTGCCAGGTTTTGCCATTTTCATCGCGAGCGAGCTATCGCGACCTGTGGTCGCGGTGACCAGGTCGCGATACTCTCTGGTTCAGTTTTCTAATTTTTCATTTTTCACTATTCAATCCGGTCCGCTGAAAATCATAAAATAAACATACATTTAATTACATTTACACCCCCTCAAATAGTAAAAATTTATTTTCACACATGTCACATATATATAAAATTCATTACCCGAAATCCGGGATGTTACACGTAGAGCGTCCCGGGTCGTTACAGATTTTCATTCCACTAAGAATATAATTTTTTTATTTTTTAATTGTTCTTTAATAAATTTTAATAGTGGAGATTCATTCTAATTTTTTTAATTTTATTTTAAAAAAATAAGATAAATAACCATATTATTCTTTTAACTAATATAAAATGAACATAATCTTTTTAAATTCTATTTTTATTTTATTTTATCTCCACCATCCATCTATGGAATAGACAGTAGAGATCTATTTATAAACAAAATTTAATTTATTTTTAATTTATAATTATATTTTTATTTTATTAAATTAAATTAAATTAAATTAATTATGTTATATTAAATTATTTTTATTTTAGTGACACATGTTATATTTGTATTAGATATTAGTAAAAGTAAAGTTGTCAAGATTTTAAAAGTTCAAGCGTAAAATTATAATTTTAATTTATTTAAATAAAATTAAGGACAGAAGTATTTTTTTAACATTTTATATGAGTTTTATTATTAAAAAATTAGTTAGATGAATCAAATTAATATTTTTATATAAATTTAAGGTTTAAAAAAATACTAATAAAAGAAACTATATTAAAAAATTAATAATTTATCAAAATTTGTGAACTAATTTAACAATTACCCGATATACAAAACTAGAGATCTTAATAATAACTCTTAATTTTAGAAAAATATTAAAATTTAAATGTGCAAATGGAGTTGATTTACTCATCAATAATTCTCACCTAACTAGTAGTTAGTATTTATGTTTGATGAGTAGTAATAAATAGTTTGAAAAGGACGAGAGTGTGTCGGTCGGTGCTTTGGAGAGGAGAACAAGCGCGTTGTTGTACCAAAAAGTTTGGTGTCAAAATCTGACTGGTCAGGATTCTCTAGATTCTAGAAAAAGGATTTGTATTTGTACGTAAAGGTACAGCTGCCTGTCTGTCTACACTCTACACGAATCTAAAGTTCTGACTTTCTACTACTCTTTCGGTCTCTCTATTTTATCACCAAAATCGGATGTACTTTCCAGCTGCGCGCTGACGGTTACTGCATACTTTAATTTTATGGATTGACTATTCTTCGTATCATCAGTGATCACCCAACGAAATAGAAAAAATATGAAACGGATCAAATTATTATCTATAAATATAATTTATACACAAATTTTATAAATATATTTTTATTTAAAATTTTAAAACTTAAATTATTATTATAAACATTTATTATAATATTAATAATACCTTTATTAAAATTAACTTACTTATTTTTATATAATTTATTTATAGACCTTCTTAAATTATTATATTTCTAATTTAATCCTTACATTTTCTTTTTATAAATTCTTAAAAAGATTAATTTTAAAATAAATTAAAATATATATTAACTACTTAAAAATATAAAAATTGATATTCGAAATTGACTTATCAACTCTATAACTCTATTGTTGTTATAAATTTATACTAATTAACAAGTCATCATTGCTAAAAAAAAAAAGCAAATAACATACTTAATTTTTCTCAGAAAAAAAAAACTCAAAAATAAACATTCACCAATGCCATATCCTTTTTTTTTTTTTTTTTGAAAATTATATTTCACTTTTTATTTATTAGTAAAATTTATAATCAGACATAAAAGAAAGATAAAAAATTAATTTAAAATTTAAATAACTATGTACTTTTGTATGATTAAAATTCTATAAAATTTCTTTTTTTCGTTACGTTATTATATGATAATCATGTATTTCATGAAAAAAAAATTGATTCTTGTAATAGATTTATGGTTTAATTAAGGTTTCCCTTACACTTTTTTTTTAATGAAAGGTTTAATATAGTTTGCAATAAAATGGGCATACGTAGTATTTGATTTATTTTTAATTAAACTAGTTTGTTCTTATTAATCATTTTGTGTTAGTATATTTTTGTAATTAATTCTTTAATAAAATATGTGGTTGTACATTATATTTATAGGTGATAATATGGATATCTAAAAAGAAATTGGTGATGTATATACATACACATATATGTTGCCTAGAAATATAAACAGAACTGGATTTGGCATTGGTTTTTATATGATTCACTTTGATCTTTATACATGCATATTCTTTTGACACAATACAGTTTATCAAATGTATATATAATATCTTACATCCAATTATAATTTAATTAGATAGTGAAACATTTCTCCTATAGTGGTAGTAGCTTTTCGTATCACGCTTGTAGTGATTAATCTCGTTAAGTTTCAGCATACCCCTCACCAAATTGACATCAATTTTCATATATATATAATTGACTAATTGAATTTTACGTGTTAAATTGGTGGTGTCAAGATATGTATAAATCTTGTAAATACATAGGACATAATACATTTTTTTTTTGACATACCACTTATAATGGTGGCAAATCAAACCTAAAACAAAGCTAAATGAGTGTCCTTACTACCAAACCACATTGGGCGGTAGTACATAATACATTCTTTTGAAAACTAAGTATATTGGTCATGTTATATGGTAATTAATAGATTTCATGCATAAACATAAAACAATTTAATAGTAAATTGTATTTGTTGTTCAAATACTGTTTTGATTATGTAATAACACCTGGTTTAATACTTTCTAGTTGTATTCGATTGTTATCATGCACAATGTTTGGTTGTTGATTTAAGTGTTTAACCTCCACCTCTTATTAATTATTAAGCTCATTTCAATATCGCAAAGCACATTAATCACAAGAATATATATCATGTATCTTGTTATATTTTAGCTTCTGTTTTTTTCAATAGTATTACGAATTTTTATTTAAATCTTAATTTATAATATAATAATTTAACTTAAAAAACAGGTAACACACGTTAATAAAAATAAATATAATTTATCAAACATCAATTGTATTAAACTGTTGTATTAAAAGTTCATATACCTTAGGGCACATATTAATGATTGAAAAGTAGAATATTTTTTTTTTTGAGAAAAAGAATACAAAAATTATATTTATTCATTTAGAATATTAAAAATTATATATTAATGCATAAAATATATATGTATATATAAAAATTGTATATTTAATTTTTGAATCCTTATCATATATTCTTAGTCGCATGAAAGCCTCTAAAGTTACTTTTAATTTTAATTATAATATATTTTTTTAATTTTATTGATTTCCCTTTTGGATAGTAAAAATACAAATAGTCAAACAGAAGACCGAGTATAATTTATTACATACGGGGTATATGGATAACATATGCAAATGGCGGTCTGCCACGTGAATTCATCAGTGAACATAAGTCCGTACGGACGAACAAGCTGTCTGCATGGGGACACAATAAAGACAGCAACGTGGGATACACTGTCGTCCGTCTCACTCTAATATTCTGCGCGTGTCACGAACACACGCTCTTTAGCAAATGAAAAGGTTTGCGTGGTTTCCACCGGTGGGGATTATCATATTGTCTTGACAACCACGATTTTTGTTTTGTAGTAGCTACTGGGGAGTTGTACTTTTTGGTACAACTAGAAGACTCTGGCGGTGCTACTTGACCCTGCTCCGTTATCTTTTGCACTTTCTATTTTTTTTTTTCCTTTCTTTTTTAGAATTGACACCGTCTTGGCAAAATTTTGTTTGCCAATCCAGTTCATATGTCATTTATAGCCTATACGAGAATAAATATATTGCAATTTTTTTTATTTAAGTTAAAAGTTTCAATTAATACAATCTCAATCGTAAATTACTAACATATGATTTATCGGGTCAATATTTATATCATGATTTAAAATGTGTATTATATCACCAAAAAAAAATAAAAATTTATTGAATCAAAATTAAAATTAAGATGTTAATCAATTTCGTGGAGAGATATAATTATAACAAACACTGTCAATATATGTTCAACTAGATTAAAATTGGTTTATTTTCATATAATAGTAATCCTAAATATCACACATTGTATCTCACATAATGATGCGTCAATTGGCAATATTCGGATCCCTTTATGGGGTTGGGCTAACAGTTAGTTCATCCTATTTTTTAAAATTTATTTTTAAAAAATAATTTTAATAATAGCGTAATATCAAATATTAACTCATAAAAATTTTGATATTAACTCACCTGACTTAAAATTTATAGTTACATCATGTTAAGTAAGATAAATTACTATTAATATAAAATTATTCACTAATTGCTACATCATTAATTATGTAAATGAGATACAAAGATTGGAATGTCCAATATTATCATATCACGTAAACATAAATAAGACTAATAAGTGTTTATAGACGATGGTGGAAAATACTTTGTAAAATTTGCAATATGTGTACCCTTGGTAATTCATAATTGTCCTTCCTTTCACGAGAAATTTCAAGACTTATAGTTGTGTACAAGTCAATTATGTAAATGAAACCAAACAAAAAGAGAGTAAAAGAATTAGTCATCGTCAAGCAAAATCTATCAAAAGTTTGAAAAGTAGAGCAGTTTGATGTTGATTCAAAGTTGGGCCCTGGTCAGCTGTCTTATACATACGCAACATCATTAGTTCAACTGAGCCCCAATTAATCAAACATTAGTAATTTTGTTTAAACATTCTTTGAGAAAATTATACTCCGAATTAGTTGAGACAATGACAAGATTTTACATATTATAATATAGTCCCTTAAAAATTTATAGTAACAATTAATTACTATTCATTATATAATTATTTTTATTAACTTTTGGTATCATGGGTTCAAAAATACAAATAGATTTTGATGATTTATAATATACTAAATTCTTTTTTTTTAATAATTATAAAATTTTGTCAAGAACTTTTTTATTAAATTCTATCAAATATCATTATAAATCTCATAAAATAAATAATGATTACACTGAAATCATCTTATATTCATCTAAACGTTAAGAAAAATCATTAATATTTTTTTGTTATCAAATAATGATGAAAATTACAGTGAATGCCTTGAAGAATTATTATTATTATTATTTTTATTATTTTATAAATCTCATTTATTAATTTGATTCCAAATATTAATCCTAATCCTTTTTATTTTTAAAATTTTGACGGAATAGTGGTGGGGTTCAAGTTTCACTATACACAATTATTAGTATATGATGAGAGTTTTTCTTTTAGTTATGTAAAAGTAGATATTCGGATAACAAGAAAAAACTTACATGCATCGGATACATTGCATCTTATCTAATTATATCATGCTACATTGTATAAATAACCAATTAAATTTGCTTTATGTATCATATGGTGTGATAGTGGTGGTTGAATGCATTACATCCCATGCATACAAATTTTTCTTTCGGATCACATAGTTTTTAATCTAGATAAGTTATGAAAATCTCTTTTGTTTTAAAAAAATTAAAGGGAGCAGCAGATTTCATGAAAATTTCTGTGTATTTGTATTATATTGTTTAATATGTCAAATAGTCAATAACACATGGCTGGAGAGTTGTTACACACCAGTGCAGTGCAACTGCACCAGCACCACCCTCTCTCCTCCATCTTCTCTTCTCTATAAATAATCAAGCAAGAATAGCATAGAGAGACAACGTGTTGTTACTTCCTAACAGAGCACAATCTTCAGAGAGAGAGAGAGAGAGAGAGAGAGGAGAGAGAGAAATCTCAAAAAGAAAAATATCGAAATATAGAGAGCCACCCTGTAAAAACACTCCTTGAATCCCCTGAAAACCACAAACACACATCTGCAACCCCCCACATTCAACGCTCTCTCTCACATTTCTACCTAACATTTCCTCCATAACCCCATCCCTTTCTCTGATTTTTAAGGTAAATTTCTTCACTTTCCCTCTATTCATTCTCTGTTTCTTTCATGTCGGTAATTATTACTTTTTTTTTTTTTTACACCATCGATTTTTTTAAGTTTTCTTTATCGTTTGCATGAAATGGGTTTGATAAAACAAAAAAGAATGTGTTGAAATGTTGGTTTAGGAAAACGGGTTTTCTAGTTTAAGGTTTGTTTTTGTACGTGTCTTCAAAAATGGCTTTTGAGTGGAATTGGTATAATGTTGTTTTTCTTGTAAAAATATGCTTGATTTTGATTCAACCATCAACTTTTATGAAGAACACTTGTTGGATTCTCTGCAAAGGGAAAAAAAAAAAATGCAAGACATGGAAGGGAAATGCTGCGAAAAATGGCATCCTCAAATCAGCAGCTCCCCAGCAGTCAAATAGATTTTCATTGATTAATTTTGAACATTATGATTATAAATAGTAATTCTTGAAATGGGTTGTTTTATATAATTTTCTTGTTTTCTTTTTTGTCATCCTTACAGGCATAGAGACCTCTCAGGCTTTGTTGATTGAGATCTAGTATTTCAAGAAACAAGGTATCTCATTTTTGAGAAAAAAATAAAAATAAAAATGGGGATATCATTTTCATGCCCTCTTGCTGATTTTGATGATTTGGATGGTGGTTTTGAAGCCGTTCTTCTCAAGTCCATCAGCTTTCACGATGACGATGTGAAGACTGCATTACAATCAATCAGCTTCAGTGGCCACGATCCTGAACCATCCTCAGGAAAACCACACGGTTCTGAGAAGATGATTATCCAAGCACCTATAAGCTTTAAAGGGAGAGAATTGGAGACTAGCCTCTCATTTGAAACTCCTCCCGTGAACATGGAAAATAAGGATTTCGGTGAATTCAATAGTTTTAAGGATGGAATTGTTGGTAGCCAATCTCAAATGCGCGCGTACAAATCAGAAAATGCCTTATCGGAGCTGGGGGATCGAAGAGACCAAGCTGCATTGAAGTTGCAGAAAGTGTACAAGAGTTTTAGAACCAGGAGGCAGCTGGCTGATTGTGCAGTTGTTGTTGAACAAAGATGGTATGTCTCAATATCTCATCTCTCAATCTTTATATATAATGGAGTAGTTTCACATCTGCATTGTCTCCAAGGATCTCTATCTCTTTTATTCAATTTATTGAATTTCTTGTGCTAAATTCCACAGGTGGAAGCTGTTGGATTTTGCTGAACTCAAGCGGAGCTCAATCTCATTCTTTGACATTGAGAAGCCTGAGAGTGCCATTTCACGCTGGTCAAGAGCAAGAACTCGAGCTGCTAAGGTAAATTTTTTTTAGCAAGCTGATGCTTACATCTATCATATCTCTGCCACCGTGCCACGATTCAATTGACCGTGTTTTTGCTTTTTCTGCAGGTAGGGAAAGGTTTATCTAAAGATGAAAAGGCTCGAAAGCTTGCTTTACAGCATTGGCTTGAGGCTGTGAGTCCCGTTTCTATGAGTAAATCTATAAATGAAACTACTAGTTTTTTTTATGGCCCTTACTGATAATTTTTGCTTGTGGTTGGCAGATTGATCCACGGCATCGCTATGGCCATAATCTTCAATTTTATTATGTCACATGGCTCCACTGTGAGAGTAAACAGCCATTCTTCTATTGGTAAGGATCCTTGGAACAACAAAAAAAAAAAAAAATGAATAAAAGGTTCTTAGATTGACAACGAAGAACATACAACTTATGAAACTGATATACATAAATTGCAAATGCACAGGCTCGATGTTGGAGAAGGAAGAGAAGTTCATCATGAGAGGTGCCCGCGGTCAAAGCTTCTACAGCAATGCATCAAGTATCTCGGTCCGGTTAGTCTAAGCTCTCCCTTTTGCATTTCTCATGTATAGCACATACCAATTTCACCTTACTCTGGGTATAGAAGTAAAAATTAAATGTCAATGTTTTGTAAGATCAGATGGAAATTGAGATATACTTTTACCAATAAATACTCTTTTAACTTGCAGACAGAAAGGACGGTATATGAAGTGGCAGTGGAGGATGGGAAGTTCATCTACAAGCAGAATGGGCAACTTCTTGATACTACTGGAGGACCCCCAGATGCTAAATGGATCTTTGTTCTTAGCACATCCAAGACCTTGTACGTGGGGCAAAAGAACAAGGGCACATTTCAACATTCAAGTTTTTTGGCTGGAGGTGCCACTTTATCGGCTGGAAGATTAGTCGTGGTACACGGTATTCTGAAGGTAGACAAGAAATCATCATTCTTGGTTCTTTTACGATATCAGATTCATTAAGAGGGTCATTGACATACTAATAAATGTTTTCAACTTTATAGACGGTTTGGCCTCACAGTGGACACTATCTCCCAACCGAAGAAAATTTCCAGGAGTTCATGTCGTTTCTCAAGGAACACAATGTGGATCTCAGTAATGTGGAGGTAGAGAGCACACTTGTTTCTCAGAGTTCCATTTAAATATCATATAGTAGACAAGTAGAAGCTAATATTTTTCGTAACATGTTGTGTTCAGAAAAACCCGGCAGAAGATGTAGAAGAAACCATTACCAAAAAGAGCAACAGTATCCGCAAACAGGACTCTGAAACAATATATTTTGAGGCCTCTGCTCAAGAGATCATTGATTCAAGAACACAAGACTCTAATACTGCAGAATATCCATCTGAATCCATGTCAAGATTGTCTCAACGAATAGGCTCGAAAATAACAAAACTCAAAGTACCACCAAGAAGTGAAGTGTTTGACATTGCAAGTGCAGAAGCACTTCCACAAAGTTGGGCTTCTACACAAGCAGAATCTCCTTCAGAAGATGGTTATGAAACAGCCGAAGAATCATTCTTGTCAGAGACAGATTTCATGGTTACTAAAAAGAACTTGTTTGATGAAGATGATTCGGAGGAAGATGAATCACCAATCTCAAAAGATAAAATCATGGAAAGAATAGATTCGCATAAGGGAATGAAATCTTATCAGTTGGCTCAGCAATTATCCTCCAGATGGAGTACCGGGGCCGGACCGCGTATTGGTTGCATGAGGGATTACCCTTCGGAGCTCCAGTTCTGGGTTCTAGAGCAAGCAAACTTGTCTCCAAGAGCAAGAAGTGGTTCTCCTCGTACAAGATCCCTGTTTAGCCCGAAAGTGCCTACACCAACTTCATTTCGTAGAGAAGCAGGTACACTTGCACGCAGAAGTCCACTTGCTCCAGAGAAGGTAGTGGTGTCCCAAACAGCAACACCCTCAGACATTGTTTAGATAAGGTTATGATTTCATACTTGGGTAGAGAAAATGGTAAAGGGATTCTTTTGTGTTCTTCATCATACCATTCTTTTACACATTTATTTATTTTCTTTTTGTAGAATCCTTTGTGAAAATGGGATTGAGAATCAAAAAGATCATACAGGTTTTTTCATTTTGTTCTAATTTGGAAAAAGATGACTCCCCTTACAATTCTTCACTTCTTTTTCTTTGTAATCCTGGATTCAACTTAACAAGGAAAAGAAAATATGAATACCCAAAGAGGGCCTTGATTATCATCAAAGCACTTTTAAATAGACAAAAGCAGTTCTGAATATAATTTTGTGAAGTTTGACTAAAATTATCAAAAGAACAACTGTTTATCGATCAAAACGTTATTTAAAAGGGTTTTTTTCAAATAAAAAACATTTTCAAGTGTTTTTGCAGTCGTAAAAATGCTTTCTGCAAAAGCACTCCCAAACATGCTAACATGGGCATCATTATGCACCTGAAACTTTTAAGGGACAAGATTATTCGGAATGTGTTTGAGAAATTAGCATCCTGAATTGGAGCTAAACTAGCATGTACCACAATCTAAAAAAGAATCCTATTTATCAACAAGACTATAATTCAAGTTCGTGACACACTACCAACCTTGCAAACCAGTAACATTCTCAATTAACATAGACTTGGCATATTATTTCCACAAGTCAAAATATGTTTATTGTTTCTTTGCCTGCTGACAAATACAAAGTATTTATTACAAGATACATACAACATTAATTAAAAATTATGCAGCAATTTACCTAACAAACTACAATTTCTCTCTATATCTAACTGTGTGTACATGTGAGTGGAGAAAAGAATTACAAAAGGGTACACCGAAAATGTGAAAATAGCTGTGCTAAATGAAAGGAAATATCACATACTCCGCATAGAAGAGATTCCATATGAAGCGATAGAATCCAGAGATTGCTTCCTGCATAAGGAAATTAAACATTAATCAGACATCAATTAAGGAAAAATAAACCAAGATGTCTCCTTTCCTGATATCTAACAAAATCATATTGAAAATGTCACGCTTAATTATCACATTAAAATTAAATTAGAGATTATAATACCAACAAAATGTCAAGAACTTTGGAACCGTCACCCATTGCAGTCCCTAAACATGCTTAGTATGTTTATAACCACTGAAATTTTTTTTTTACTGCAGAGCATAACCAAACAAATCTTTGCTGCCTCTCTCAAAATGTTATTTAATAGGGAGTCTAAAACATCATATAGAAATATTGTTCTGACTAAAAGGGAGGAAAAAATCATGAAAAAAAATCATCAAATGGGTATATGATCAATCACTTTGCAAACAAAAAGGTGAATATAAGTAATACTTTCATCACGCTGTCAACCAACTAGAAACTTCTGCTCTTTTGCTTTGGTCAGGCAAGCCATATTATTATATCAAAAGCCAAAAGAAAAGACACAAAGTCCACATGCTTCATAAAACAAAATAGATGTATCACTTTCTGCAATGTCCTTAATGAAAAGAAGACTGAACTCATCTAAGAGTTTGGGTAAAATAAATTGCTGATAATCATATATCAATAGATGAAAAGAAGTGTCTCACCAAATTGATCAAAATATATCAACTACAAACATTTCATGCAACATAAACCTAGGATTACCTGGGTATATTTCGCCTGTTCTAACACCCAAGCCTGAAACCATATTAAAATAACGTATGTCAGAGAACTAGAATTGAAAAAGATCATAAAGTTAAGAACCAGCATAGTAGTAAAATGCACTGCAGAAATTAGAAACTCACCTGAAAAATCAAGCATGATGCCAAAATCATATGTGTAGGTATCATTAAGTTACGCCTAAAAGCCTGAAAAGTATGCAAGTAGCCTTAGTTTCCAAACTAAATCCTAAAGCAGAAAAATATCACGAAATACAAGTAAATACTTGACTGATTCCATGAGACTACAAAGAAGCATAAGATCAGCATAAATTATGCAGAAACCATGTTAAAATCAAGTGAACTAAAAGTCAAGAAATACACTCAATTGATTTTGTGATGTATAATAAAATATCAGATATAAATTTAAATAAACCACGCATCAATCAATAAGACCAACTTCATATAATAATCCTTCACCTGAGGCATGTAAATTGCTGCCCATATAGCAGCAACATAATTCACCAACAAAAGACCAGAACCAAGGAAAGCAATATTTCTGACTCCAAGCTTGGTAGCAAATGTTGATATCTGAAATCTATAAACAGAAAAATATATATTAGAAAAGTGGGGCATCTAACAGAATTAGCAGGGTACTCGGGTTAGATTTCAATCAAAACTGTAGTTTGTGAGTAACAGAATTAAAAAGTTAGTATTGTCAAGAGAAAGATCGGGATAAATAGATGTAAGTAGGGATATCAATAATATTTTCTTTTCTTATTAGTGTTTTTTCTGGGGGAGGGAGGCTCAGAAACACAGAATATCATATTTTTTCAAACTTAATAATGCACACACTTAAAGAGGAAATCAAGTGAATATACCTTAGAAGGGGTAAAGTGCATATAGATATCAGTGAGCTTAAATGAAAAGGGGAAAAATAAAAAGACAAACAAACAAGTTTATGTAAGTATATTTGCTACTTACTTACGATCCCCCTCTACATCTGGAAGATCTTTTGTAACAGCAATGACTAGCGCAAACAATGTCACAAAGGTTGTGATGAAAGCCACAGGTGCACTGCAGGTAGAATTTGAACAGACATGAAACCATTGTTAACAGTGTGAACAAGTTTACACACGGCTTGAGTACAACTTAATAAAAACACTTTAAATTACAAAAGTGGATAATATTGTAGCTCATGTATGGGAATAGTCAATATGTTTTAAGATGTCTACTCACTGGTATCAATTTGTGGGCTCGTGGAAGTTTCCACAGTAAAATATACTAAAAATCTAATGCATGCCCCAAGCTAGGTACTAGTTGCAGCTTAAGGGGATAGAATGGAAGAATGCAGGTTCATTCGTTTCAATAATATTTTGACCCCAATTAGCTAGTTATTGACCATCTAAGTCATAAAGACGCACAACTAAATCCTTTAGAAATGTAATAGAAGAGCAGCAGAAAGCAACTGAATTTCCTACTATTTTTCTCACATTCACTATCAAAAATCAACGGTAGTGTTATCTACACGAGTCCACCCTTATTGAGCCAAACCCTAAAATTATGCAAAAGCATATTCATGCCAATTATGATCACTGATACTTAATCTGGGGCTAGCAGAGTAAAAAAAGATAGATAGTACCCGGTGCTAACTCTTTTAGTAAAAATGCAAGATGCTGGAATCTGATCTAACAGTTGAGTTAGTTGTGTCCCTTTCTGAAACATCTAGGACGGACACTTAAAGATTACAACTAGATGTAGTTTGTTGGCTAGCCGATGTTCAAGGATTGATCCACCAACTAAAATGGTCAAGGCAAACAATATGGCAAGCCTTTCTATGTAAACCATCAGTTATACATGCAAACTTTATATGGCTGTATATCACTCCACTACACAAGGAAGCAATGAGTAACTAACAGTCACTTACTTCCACTCAAATGGGAGCCCAAGAGCAGCTCTTGTGGCGTAATACACACCAAAATTGAGTAGAAAGCCCCTCACCTGCAGAAGTTATTTTCTGTCATCATTTTGTCTAACCATCAAACTTTTCTCAGAGGCAAATGTGGCAACTAAAAAATAGTACTAATTAATGCAAAAGATTGTCAACTTTATAAAGATTCTAAAATTTTTTATTTTTTTTATACAAATCAAACAACTCTTAAAACTCATAAGTTTTATACAAGAACTAATCTTTTAACCAAAAGAATAATGATTCAGACAGCAGGAGCTAGTTGTAAACATGAAGTTGAATGAAATTTATCTTCTCTTTTACAATGGCTTCTGAAATAAGTTGTCTCGACCTTATACACTTAAACAAATACTTTCCAGGCTCGCACTGACCTGTGATGAACATAATAAAACATCATAAAGTTGAATGATGGAGATGAAGAAGAAAATAAACCATACCGTGGCAATTATAAGAAATGCAGCAACAGGAAATCTCTTCATTCTAAACGGAGGAACTGAATAGATGGTTCCCAAAAAAAGACCAAGGGAGTAAAGAGAAGTGATGAATGGACCAAAGTTGAATCCAACAATCATGAGACCAGTCAGTGCAAAAAATATGACCAATAACCATGCAGATTGGACTGAAAGATCTCCTGCAGCTATTGGTAAGTACGGTTTGTTTACTCTGCAAATAAGAAGACAGAGAATTTTGGAGGCTCGTGTTTATCATGAACAATGAAAATACATAATAGAAAATTCTTCAAAGCAAGTTTTCAAAAATTCTATAGGCAAATAAGCAACTTTGCGGTTTATATTCATGCCTTAAGATACTAAATAATGACCTGCAACCCATAAATCATAATTTTAAAAAAGTTAAAGATTTAAAAAAATGAAATTCAGACAGTGAGCCAAGAGTCAAGACCATATTCATGAAATTCTTTTGAAGAACTTTCTTTGAATCATTATAAACACTAATAGTCTGAATCCAAATTGTGCTGAGTTTTAAACCACGAGATATGTGTAACAATTAAAGTTCGAGAGCTTGAAAAAATGACATTTTGACTTGAAGACTGTGCTCAATTCATAATCCTACACATCATTATTGTATGGGAATGAAAGAAATTAAAATAATTTCACCACATACTTGTCAATTCCAATATCGTAGATCTGATTGATGCCAACTATATAACCATTCCCACAAAGTAGAGCCAAAAGACCAGAGAATGCCTTCAACACCAGAGACCACTTTATTAGATTTGAGTTTTCGATCAATGCTCTTGCCACCAAAGCACTGTGAACAAAATAATCAAGTACACCAGTAACTGAGTATAACTAAAAATTAATATAGCAAATCTAATTTCTAGTCAGTGCCTTTGTGTTATGAGCACTTACACAGATCCTAGAGTAGTTCCACGTATGGTATGGGGCCTAAGGAATCTCCAGCATGCATCCCTGAAAGCTGAAACTTTGTTTAGTATCGGGTCAGATCCAGCAGCTCCAGTTTGAGAAGAGGCCTAGCAGCATCCACTTCAACATTAATGCCACAGACAGACTAATAAGTCTCGTAGATGATGGTGAATCAAATATGAATCCAACCACATCGATTTAACCATATCAAATCTCACAACATGTCAGTGGGAAAGTAGCCACAGGATAATGAGTTGATTAAAACTTGTTTTACTCAACTATCAAATCCACAACCTGTTAATGAATTGGTAAGGTTCAGCATATCCATTTCAAACTCGGTTGACATGATATAATACAAAACATCAATTATTCTTTTTTCTTCTCTTCATTTAACATCAATTTTTTGTCATTGGAGGTAGAACTTAATGATATCATTTAAATTTGAAAAGAACATTTTGTCACATTGCTCGTGTTACCTTACCAATTGATCAAACATTAATTTCTGATTTCCCAAATAACATTACTTCGTAGTAGTTCGTATAACATGTAAGCATACAGAAATTCCCATCTTAGCAAGCTAGTAAATTAGCTACTTCCAAATTGAAATAACCATTTTCTTTCAGTTAGTTGAAGTTCAACAACTTAACAATTCATCCAGTTCGGGTTTTTGTTCTCACTTAACTTCAATTCGAATCATATATGTAACTTGGACTGACACATAATGAGATTTTAAGAACCCAACAACAGATGCTTAGAAACTTCTCAACCAACTCAATCTATTTAAGACATCAAAATTCAAAACATACCCAGATGGAGTTACGCCTGTAATGCCGTTTCGACGCATGCTTAGAGTCAATTCTTTGACTGTGCAGCCCAAATGAAGGGAAATTCTTGGAGCATTTCAATAATAAATGAGAGGACTTGCAAGTTGGCTTGACGGGTGTCTTTGTTTGACGAGAGGTGGACTTGCACTGCGAAGCTATAGCTGAGATTCTAAGAGAAGAGGAGTGAGAGAGTGTGAACTCCATGGAGAGAGCTACAGAGAAGAAAGAATGCGGTCAATATTTTTCTACACTTTTCAGATTCATAATTTTTGGCATTTTATATATTTGAGGATTGAGGTTCTTGCAAGTGTGTGCTCCTGTTAATATTTAACTCGTAATTATTGGCACATTCTAATTTAATGTGTTGAATTATTTCTGGGATTGCAAATTCTTTGTCATACTCATGGGTACTCTTCTCCTCTTCTATGTTTCTCAACAAATATTGGGATTTATAAACAGATGGGAATCAAATTTTATGTTTTATTTATTAATTAGAAGAATGATTGTCAAGATTCTGGGTCAAAAATCAAAATTTTATGGATATACATCCTCAAATTTAATATTATATTGAGATAATACGAAGTCGGTCAAGTAATATGTATTCACACTCACATTAAATGTTATGAATTTAAATAAATCTGAATTGTAATCCTTAAACTGAAATAGTTCGAAAAAAATTAATATTATCAAGAAAATAAATTTATCTAGTAGAAATAATCATGAAGTGCTCTTTACAGCTTCACCTCGTATCAATCAAATTATGCTTTCGATATTTGAATTATATCAATCTCCTCTTAATTCAAAATTATAATATAAAAAAAATATAATTTTCTTTATAAAAAAACAAAACTCTAAATATAAATTGCACTACGAACGCAAAATAATAGTGGTAATAATAGGTATAGATAAGAAAGTAAAATATCTTTACTGAATTGATTTAGAATTAAATTTTATATGAAAGAAAAGCATGTTACGACATAAAATTATTATTGGATTATAGGCAATGTTGTAATGTGGTATACATGTTTAGCAGCGTTTTTGAACTGTTATTGAACCGGAGTAATTACACAAACTAATCGGGGCACAATTTCAACCTCAAAAAAAGTATTATCATCAGACGGCTACAACTTGCCAAATCCAAAGCTTTTTCTTTCACCCGCCCAGATAGACGTATTCATAGCTATCCATGGACCTCAGCCACACCACATCCAATATCGCCTACCCTAAAAATTCAATTATGAAATGGCAAAAATACCCTGACTAGACTATTTGCACCACCTAGGGCAAACCCGTCATTTGATAACGCCAAGTCTATATAAGAACCAGCTATCTAGGGTTTTTTTTCCGCTTCATTGTAAGGATTGCCGAGGATTAAGCAGCCGTTCCATCTGCGTTTGCCCTATTCGCTTCTTTGGCTCAGGTTCGTTCCCGTCAGATTCTCTAAGGTTCCTTTTTTTTTTTCGTCTTTTTATCGATCGCAATTGTTACTGAGAAAAAGTTGCTGCTGTTGCTTGTGAGTCTGTTTTGATCTTATATTTGCTACTGTTTGTGACTTTTTATTTTTTGTTTCTCGTTTTGTTACTTATCTTTTATTGATTTTTTCTGATGTTTTGCGTGGTTATGTGAGATCTGTTGCTATTTACTGAATAGTTAAATAATTTGGTTTTAAGTGGTCTTTAGTGCTGTTTGGTTGCTAAGAAAATTCTGTTAAAGAAAAGATTATGTAGTTTTTTTTTTAATTTTAAGAAATCTGTATGCCATTAGACATGCGCATATATGCTAGTTGTGAATTCTTTATCTGGAGAAAAAAAACTTGAGGTTTAAAGGATTATTCGAAAGAACAATTGATTTAAAAAGAAAAAGAATGTAATACACAGAAATAATGCACAGGCAGTAACATTAAATTTCCCTACATTCTGGTATGTGAGATTGAATACGGTATATTGGCATTAAGTTGCTTATTTGAAAGAGATATTTTGCAGGACTCTGTATTTTGGGGTAATGGGTCATCACTCTAGTCAGTAATTTTTTATTCAGATGATTTTACTATGAAAGTTATGTTGGTGGTTTTAGTTTGTATTTGTAGTAAGAGCTCAAATTGTTACTCCCTGCTCTTTTATACATTTTGCTTTTGGTTATTTTGGACTGCACATTATTCGTGATCACAGTCATGTAGGTTTTTATGCCTTGTGATCACGTTGCTCAAGTTTAATTTTCCCTCACAGTTTGCTTATCCCTCGATATTTGTATATGTAGAATGGATTCCCAGATTAAGCATGCTGTGGTGGTGAAAGTCATGGGCCGCACAGGTTCAAGAGGGCAGGTGACTCAGGTTCGAGTCAAGTTCTTGGATGATCAGAACCGATTCATCATGAGGAATGTGAAGGGACCAGTTAGAGAAGGTGATATCCTCACTCTTCTCGAGTCCGAGAGAGAAGCCAGGAGGCTGCGCTGATTGGTCCATCCCTGGTCATACATTCTTCTTCAAAAGTTTTTGGTGTCTAGGGTTGTGGTTGTTGTTTTACTTAGCTAGTGAATGACAATTTTATGAGTTTTGAGATTCTCGTATTTTCAAGCTTTTTATATTAAGACGTGATTTTGAAGTATGAGGTTCTATGTATGGGATGATCAATATCTCTTTCAATCTTGAAATAGACTTGAGTTTGCTTTTAGAAAACTTCATTTTCAAAATTTTAAGCTTATTTAAGGTGATTGTGGATAATTTTATAATTAATTGCAATTTCCAATCAAGTCTTATGATTTTTTAGGTAATACTTGCTGCTAGAACTTTGAAATGCAAAAGCTATAAGCTTAAAACGGTTATGGATCCCTAAGTCCTTATCAAGATCAATGACATCGGTTATGACTTGTGAAATTTTCCAAGAGGAAAAAAGAAAAAAAATTACAGGAGCTTAACACGTGTACATGTTCATGTTTGAGAGTTGTCAGGGGGGGGAAATAGTTTAAACTTTCAATCTTGCAGATATGGGTTACTGTCGGGGTCAATTTTTTAAATAAATAGGTTGTTTAGATTGAGTTTTTTTAACTCATTGATACATTTGACACTATTATTTTTAAGTTACTTTTCGTGAGATTTTCGTTTTCAGTTTATTTTGGATGACGATTATATTATAGTTGATTTTTTAATTATTTTAACAATTAGGTAATTGATAAATTTACAAACTAATAAGTTAAATAGATAGTAATGAGTAATCCTTAATTTAATGGGTTGTATTTTATTTTATAACATAATAAACTTAATGGGTGGTATTCCGGTTGAGAAAAAAATAAATAAGTCGTATTTGATTTATAAAAACACGATAAGTTCTCTCTGATATTGTACAAGTAGATATTTATCAGTATAATTGAGTAAATATTTCTAAATATTTTTCTTGAAGAGTAGATATATTCCAAGTGTTGAAAATAAATATTCGGATTATACATGTAGTACCTAAACTTGATAGGTTCAATAAATCCCGACTCTCTGGTGTTGGATTTTTGTTTTTTTTTTATAAAAAAATTGAATATATCTACTCTTTGTTTTATAAAAGATGGTTATAAACTAGGAGATGGTAACCATGTGTAATTTATTTGTTTATAAATTTGAATGTTTCTTTTTCTGATATAGACTTGATGAAAATTAAATCAGATCATTTTATGTTTTTAAGTGGTTGAAAATTATCCAAAAATTTATGTGGATGTACTTAATATTATATTTGTCTATTAAATATAATTTACTGTTTGTTTGTAGGACAAATGTCTAATTTTTTTTTTTATAATTTTTGAGTTATTACAATTAATTGAGGATAGGGAGAAGTGCACGACTCGAACGCATAATGTTAAATATAAGAAAATCTCCAATCACACTCTCTATATCTATTTTCAAAAAATATTATATTATTATATATTTTTTTAATTTATCTTATTTTATTTTTAAACTAAATTTTTACCGATATTTGTACTTTTAATTTGATGTTGCAATTATGTAAGCTTTTTTTTTTTTTTTCTATCCCTATTTTAATGTGCTTATATTATTTGTAGTTTTCAATGTCACTATATTTGTTTCGGTCTTTATTTTAATCCTAACTTATAATTTTTAGTATATAAATAGTAAAATTAATTAATAAATATTTAATACTAGTCTTTAAATAACTAGATGAAAGTTTTCTAATGGTATATAATTTTTATGATAATAGGATTTATAAATTAAATTTTTTTTTATATATTAATTGAATTCAATTAAAAAAGTAAAAATGATATCAATATCAAATATTTATTTCTAAATATGTACATAAGGGAAAAAGTGAAAATAAAATTATAATAGTGATTTTGGAGTATAAGATTTGGTTCTCCAAATTTGGAGAATGGAAATCATATTCGCTAAAAAAAATTGGAAGCCTAAATATAAAGTGTTGTTGGAACCAACCATACTCTATTGGAGATGCTCAAGTATGAGAGGCATACCATTTGGTAGGGTAAATTCCTAATTGGTTTTGAATGGAGCCATTTTGATATCTTCTTGGTTAATTTTGGGTCATAAAAGATTTTTTTTTTTGTAAGATTGGGTTGGCTTGCCTCAATGCGATTCCTACTATGTGTAACTTGAGAAGGAGATAAATTTCATAGGATGTGGGTTGTATGAGGTGTGACCTGGAAATAGAGACAATTGAGCATGCTTAATGGTGGTGTGAGAGGGCTGCTGAGGTGTGGTCTGGGACATTGTTTTGGCTTGAAATTTCTAAGCATAAGGGCTTGTCCTTTTATGATATTCTGAGAGGGTGTTTGCTGCGCCTAGTAAAGTTGATTTTGCTTTTGTTTGTATGGTTTTGTGGAGTATTTGTTTAATCGTAATGCAAAAGTGCATGGATGTAAAGCTAGGCCTGCGGATGTTGTGATTGGCTGGGTTAATGGTTTGTTGGCTGAATTCGAAAGTACCAGGAGAGCTTTGAATACAGATTTTGCAGGTGCTCCCAGACCCTTTGCTTGTTGAAGGACCCTTGATCTTGGTTCTCTGAAGTTGAATACTGATATGGCTATGAGGAGTGGCAGAAATTTGATTGGTACAGGGGCTGTCATTAGAGATGAGAAGGGTTTTGTTCTTACTACTCTGGCAAAAACTTTGGTTGGTAACTTCTTAGCTGAAGTTGGGGATGAAGGAATGTGATAAAATATGATCACATGCAAAGGGATTAGTTATGCTAGGGTGCGCTACAAAGATGGTTCAACATACACTCAACAGACATGTATCTAGCAAGAGACATGTCCAATAGCGAATGGACATGATTGTCCATGAATAGAAGCAATGGTAGTGAACCATTGTGACTCGCCATGAAACATCGCCTGAAGGTCTATAAATAGCCATTGTCATTCACTCGAATAGAAACTTGAAAATACTATAACCAAAGACAATACTAATATATTACAACAGAGAGAGGAGTCTTGGGCGTTCTTTGCATACAACCACCAGCTTAACAGTTTTGTCCCGATCCTTCCGCACAAAATCCTTCAATGGTATTAGAGTCAGGTTACAAATGCAAGGTCGTTTGATTTCGAGTACGGGGAGTTTTCAAATTTAATGATGAATTTGGAAAATCTGAATCTAGAAATGGGTTATACGTTAAAATTCGAGTTTATAGAGTCCGAAAAAGAAAAATTTGGACTTCGGAAAGGTTGGATTTGAAAATTCCAGGCGAATGTTGAAAAAGTAAGGCGGATTCATGAACCACGTGTGTTGAATGATTAAGGAAAGTGGAATGGGCACGTGAATCACACGCGCCGAGACTCATCCATCAGATGCATGAAATACACGCGCCATGTATCTGTGGAAGCTTGCACTCCTAGCACGTGCATGCCACACACCATGCAGAAATTTAAGCGGATTCGACCCACGGGGGATCAACGTTCCGACCTGCCAAGAAGATCACGCCGCAGTCGAATTGTACGCCCTGACTTGACTGTCTTGTGCTAACTGCTCTATTAATCTATACCGGTTTAAAGGCTACCCAATCTGGTCTAACTCGACCCCTCATTTTCCAACGATCTAATTCAATGATCAAATTACATCGAAATTATTAGAAATTTAGTACTTTAAGGTATTTCGATGTCTCGAATTGATCTGTGGCCTCAGAATTTCAATTTGAGGACTCAAACTTCAGAAAATTTGGAATAACAAAAGATCCAAGTGAATGTGAACTATGTATTGTTGGTACATTCTTCTAACTACAATAACATGAGAAGAAGTTTAAAATTTATTGAAGCAAGTAATGCTTTACATAATTTAAATAATAATTCCAGTGATGATTCTCATGCATATTCTAACGATAATTTAAGTAAAGATTAAATATGTTTTTATCTATATAGCTTAAGTTAAGTGATATATTAAAATATATATTGTTAAATTTTTTTTTTCTCTACTGAATTTATAATATTATTATTATGCATTATGAAAATATTATGTGTGTAGTTGAGACTATTACAGTAGAGAGAATAAATGAATTTTTATTAAAAAGAAAATAAAACATGTTTGTAATATGAAAATATTCATATAATGCTGGAATTCGAGGGATGGATGAAAACTTTATCACCAAAGTAAGGGAGTGTTAAAGTATGTAAAAATAAATATTTTCTTGTAAATTATAAATGTTTATAGATGGTATGCATAAGTGAATATATATATATATAACTAAATTAAGGATAATCAGATTAGTGGGATAATAAATGTAATAAACTGTTTTTAAAAAAATAATAGTCTCATATATTCTATAAATGTAAATCTACCCGGGGGAGAAGATCCAGAAAATTTTTCAAAGGCCATTTGGAAATATTGGGGCAAATCCACAAGGGATATTTGGATTCTAAATATTTGCGAAAATCACAAATGAATTCCATATTCTAAAGTGTGGGAAAATCAAAAAAGAGAATTGGAATCCAGAAATATAATCAATTTGAGAAAAATTTGGAATTAGTTGATTTACATAAAGTGAGCATACTCATTGGATATAAATATACTCAAGGAAAATTGAAGACAAATGGCAATCTACACAGGTATAATAATGTAATACCCTAAACATTATACATAAGAACCCGTGATAGACTTTCTTATAGATAGTGGCTAAAGATAGATGTCGTAAAGGTATCCTGACACGAATTGATTTAATTAGAACATCTTCACAAATAAGAGTATTTGTGGGTCTATTGACAAAGGAATTAAAGTCTACAGATTTTTAAGTGGCAAATATCTAAGAAAATGTTTCACCGGGGAATATATATATATAGGATAAAATATAAGTCAACTGGGTATACAATTGGAAGTACAAAGATAAATGATCGGTTTTATCATTGTGTGTAGAGGATATCAACATCTAATTCAATGCATGCAATGACAAGTATCATGCTAAAATTATGTCCTGCAGTGCAGTGGGAGTAACAAAACTGATGTCAATTTTAGGTTTGAAATAATACACTGGTAATAGTAAACAGTGGAAATTATATTAGATAATTGGGGTAATTGCACAAATACTCCCGAGTTTAGACTTAATTGTACTCGTATGGACCTTTTATTAAAATTAACACAAATATCCTCTACCACTAGTGGTCAACGGTTAGAGAATAACGGTCAAGGGGTAAAATGGTTTTTTAATTAATTAAAATCATTAGTTATTAAAATACATAAATATTAATAAAAAAATAAAAAAAATAAATCACCTTCATCTTTATTTTCATCATCTTCATATTCATCGTCTTTATCTTCATCTTCATCATTTTCATCATCTTCATCTTCATCTTTTTCATCTTTATCAACCCAAATTTATTAAATCAAACACAAAAAAAAAAAACTGTGGGGGGGTAAAATAATGTATTTAGATTCGTTGGGAGTCTTTTTTATAATATCCCTTTATATTTGGTTAAATTGGGTTTGAAAATTTTCAACCCAAGGCAACCTAACCCGAAAACGCCCACCCCTAATTGCAACACCTTTAGTGCTAGTATGTATTTTTTTTTATTTTCTCATTATGAATACATCATTATTCCTGTTGAGTATAGATACATTTTGACAAAAAAGTGTGTATATATATATATATATAGGGTCGGCCTTGGGCCAGGGCACCAGGGGCGACCACCCAGTGCCCCAGGCCCAAGGGGCCCAATTTTTTTATTTATCTATTTATATTAATTTTTAAATTGTTTGGACCCAATTTTTTTTTACATTTTTATGTTGATCTGATGAAGTGATACTGTCTGGGCCAAAAAAAATTTTTCTTTCTTCTGATGCTGTTGGGCCCAATTTTTTTTTTTTCTTATTTTATGTTGAATTTTGAGACCCTCACTACTTCTTCAAATATCAAAACCCTATTTTTAATTTTCTTTATGTTGAATTTTGAGGCCCTCAAGAGTGATGAAAAAGTTTTTAAGTGATTATTAAAACTTAATGCAGCTAATTTTATTCTTTTATCAAAATTCAAAATTATTATTAGTTAAGAACGACTAGTATAATAATTATTTTATGTATTTTTTTTTCTTTTCCTCTAGTTGATATTTTCATGTGCAGCGTTTGATATACTTTAGAAATTGAATTATTCATAGGGATTTAGTCTAATTATTTTGGTGACATTTATACAAGGTTTCACTATAAATTTGTGCTTTGTTATGAAAATTATATTTATGATAAATTGCAATGGAATACCCTGACGTTTGGTTATATTGCAATAAAATCACATTTTTCCTTAAACTACAACCAAATAACTTGGATAATTATCCATTTGGTCCCTAATTTATTTAAAAATATCACTTTTTGATATATTTTTACTTTTCTAACTCACATTGTCCCTAACTTTTTCAAAATATATCAATTTAGTCTCTATGACTATAATTTTGACGGTTAAACCTAACAGAAAGTATAAATTGGCTATCTTACCCTTTTTTATTAAATTAGCAAGACAATTTTACCCTCCAACGTTTTACATTTTAATTGTTTTACATATTTGGATAGTCCATAAAAAATTGATATATATTATAAAAACTCAAATTATTTTTTAAAACACACTTAAAAATAATTAAATAAAAAAAATCATAAATTCATTAAAAATTAAAAATAATTATAAAATTTTTAAAATAACATCATTTATTAAAAATAAAAATAAAATTCAAGATTGAATACTTATAAAACTTAAAATTTTATTTTATTATTTAATCATTTTTAAGTATTTTAATTTTTATAACATATATTAATTTCTTATTGGACTATCCAAATAGGTAAAGTTGTTCAAAAATTAAAGGGTAAAAGCGTCATTCTAATTTAATAATTTAATAAAAAAGGATAAGATGATTAATTTATACTTTATGTCAGGTTTGAGGTTTGATCATTAAAATTTTGATTAAAGTGACTAAATTAATATATTTTAAAGAAGATAGTGACCATGTGAGTTAAAAATATAAAAATATATCAAAACATGATATTTTAAAATACATTAGAGACACAAATGATAATTATCTGAGCTACTTGGTTATGGTTTAAGAAAAAATGTGATTTCATTGCAATATGATCAAACGTCACGATATTTCATTGGAATTTGCCCTTATATTTATTGGTGCATTCAATTATGTCTCAGAAAACACGTGCAAAGAATGAAACATAATTTTGGAAATATGGCATTTCTTGGGGTTTTTTTTAGACATAATGTAACAGGGGTCTTCAGCTTTTTTCTTATGGTTCTCGAAACTAAGTCCCTTATTAGGAATTACGAAAAGTATCAAAAAAATAGTTCCTTGAAAATACGTTGCCTAACTTGAATATGTAGAGGATGAAAGATGAATGGACAATAATACAGTCAAAGGATTATGAAAGATGTAAATTAGTCTCTATTTAGATGAAAGATTATTAGCTAGCAAGCAGCAAAACACTTTTATCATATAATTTATTTGTTTTGTTGAGTTTTTGTAAATTGCTTTTTAGAACTTTATTTTTCTTTATTCAGTTTCTATAATGACTACTTTTAATTTTAATGAAATTAAATACGTGATGGGCTAGTCTCCTATTGAATTCCAGCCATAAAAAAATATATCTAACAAAATTTTGTATTTATTAAAATTTATTAAAATATAATATATTTGAGCTTTATTTGAAGTTAAACTCTGAACTACCAAAAAACTAAGGCTGTAATGTAATTATCTAAATAAATATAAATACATTTTATAATCAATCATCATAAAATAAATGACTCACTTTCTCATATTTTATTTTACCATTAAAAAAATTACTGTCTCCCATATAATTATTTTTGTAAAAAAGAGTGCAAGTATTAACTAAGGTTGGCAAAATCACTCAACTCATAAAAACCTTCCAAAATTTTTTAAAATTTTAGAGGGTTGAAACTCAACCTAAACACTCTGTATGAACTTATGGTACAAATTTAAATTCAACCCGTAAAATATAAAAATTTTATTCAAATCCTCATTTTAATCCTTTTTTTATTTTTTAAACTAATTTTTTTTAACCCTCCTTTTAATTAAAATATCCACTTTTGAGTTTGTGCTCTTTTTAGTTAGTAGTTACTATCCAGTTTCACTTATTATTTTTATATTTATTTTTTAAAACTAAATTTTTTTTTGACAAATTAAATTCAAAAATATAATATTTGTATTATTATTCAAAAAACAAAATCGAAAGTCAGAAAACACCCATCTTTTATATTATTTGTTCACATATGATTAGACAAATAATAATAATTAATAAAAATCTTTTCTGTCCACTGTCTCAAAAGCTCTCTCTAGAGAGTTCATCTTTCTTCTTCATTCTTCACTTCACGCAACGTTCTGATTTTTAATTTTTGTGGGTTTCTGTGTTCTCTTTACTCTGTTTTTTTTTTCTCTTTCTTTTTTGGGTGGGTTTTTGTATGGATCCAGAGGAGATTTTCCAGGAGGTGTGCAAACCTCTCTATAGCTGAAGATGGTGTTTAGCTAAAATCGACCAAGATCTGCAGGAGATAGGAAAGAAGAAGCTTGAGATGAGTTTGGTAGGAAAGATTGTTGCTAACAGAGAAAGCAAAAGAATAAGAGAGGATCCAAGCTTTGCTTTGCCGATGGAGCACAAGTAGCTGATTAAAAAAGAAAGATCCCAGATTCGCAGTTCGCAGATGTGAGAGGATTGAAGCAGACAAGAAATGATGCTTTATGGTTGATGAAAAAACCCTCTCAGCTGATGAAAAAAACAAAAAACAGACGTGAGAGGTTTTATAATTGCGGGTTATATGAGTTTGAAAAAAAACCTTATATCTGGCTTTTTATGTAAATGAGGTCCGAATTTATACCCGGACGGCATAATACGGATGCAGTCCGGGTCAAATAAATCCCAACCGTTTTACCATCCCTAGTACTGACTAGGATTTATAAGATAGTTTGTAGATTGTATTTTCTATGTGGTAATTTTAACTAAATGCATAGTATTGGAGATACATTTTAATATTGCGACAGGTGTAAAATCTTAAACTATTGACTCATCTTCTGAAGGTCTTCTTCATTTTAAATTTTAATATACATATATATATATATATAGTAGTAAAAATTAAATATGTCAATTAAGACAGTTAATTTATATTAATAAATGACAATTATAGATAAACAAAAACTCAATAATAATGTGGAAATTAGTCCGGTGATATAATTGTAATTTTACTTTCGATTTGATACAATCTCAAGAAATAAATATAGTGAAAATAAATTTTATTGGTTTCTTAAATATAGTCATCGCACACCAATTTTAATAAAATGCGGATATAATCAAGTTGTATGTTATTTAATTCATGTTGTACAACATATTATCGTCACTTGCACCTACTGTGGTCACTCGCACAGTTAAATCGTAACCAAACCCCCAGGGTCTATACGATTGGTGGGTCTAAAGTGACTTTCTTTTTTTTTTTTTATGGGTCACTGGTGGCAGATCGGGGTCTGGTCACATCACTGGTTTTGTTTTTTTTTTTTTTTTCCTTTTTGGAGTTTTTACTGCTCTTTAATTTGTATTTTATGTTTTTAATTTTTATTGGAAAAAAGCAACCCTAGGATCGGCTATAAAAACAGAAACCTTAATTTACAACATTTCGCTAGAACCTGTGGGAGCTCTTAGAAACAGCCGCATAAAACCCTCTTTTCTCTCGTTTACCGGCTCTCCTACACAGGTATTTGCTTTTCGCTCTCTATTTGGCGCCAAGATTGAAGAGATTCTCCTCTGTGTTTTTGTGGGATTCAATTTGTTTTTAGTGTATTTTGCAGGTAAGATGGCAACTGAAGTAGTGGCGCAGTCTGGTCTCGACGCTGCTCAGCCTCACTACGACGTCAAGCTCTTCAACCGATGGACCTTCGAGGATGTTCAGGTCTTGTTTCTCTCTCTCTCTTTTTTTCCTTTTCGACTGAACTTGGTTGTGCTAATGTATCTGTTCCTCTTGTTGTATTTGTGATTATGTTACGTTCTTCTATGTTTTCTGTATTAGGGTTTTTTCCGGGTTTTGTTTGCTAAGAATATTGTTTTGGTTCTTAGTTCTGTTGTTTTAATGATTTTCTCGGTTTTCGGTTACAATAACAGTTTTAGTTCTGTTCTTTAAGCTGGATGAATCTTGTTAGTTCTTAGTTCTTTAAGCTGGATGAACTATAACAATATTCTTAGTTTTGTTTTAATGATTTTCTCGGTTGCAGGTAACATATTACTACTGTATTAAGTTCTGTTGTTTTAATGATTTGCTAAGAATATTGTTTTGGTTCCGCGTGGTGTTTTCACTTATTTAGGATTTGGACTTGCAAACTGTATCAGATGACCTGCTGTGAATTTTTTAGAGTAATTCAATAGTATGATTTTCGTGTGTATTGATCTTCTTTAGTGATAGACTTTCTCTTAGACTGTTGTTTTCAATTTTTGGTTAATGTCCCTGATGGATTTCAAATCAACTGATGATTAATTTATGTTAGGGTATATCACTTGGTTAAATTTTTATTGAAAATATTCAATACGTTTGAGCGCATCCCTTGCCATGTGTCATGGGTCTTTCTCTTGATTAGATGCTTGTGACATGTACATGATATGTGTTGTTGATACTGAAGCAGATCTGAGTGACTGCTCTGAAAGTATATAATTGTTTGTCTGAACCTCACCCCCAAATTTGAGTACAATGACCTAGATGTGATAAATATTTGATGATAAATTTATGCTAGAGTTTATCAGTATTTATATGTATCATTAGTATAATTTTTTTGGCTGGACAACATTGTCACTATATAAACTTGTTAATGTAATTCTGAAATGTATGAACTGTTTGTAGTAGCTGGAATTAGTTGCCAACAATGAATCGTGACATTGACTTATGAATCTTTTAGGTCATTGACATGTCCTTGTGTGACTACATTGGAGTCCAAGCAGCCAAGCATGCAACCTATGTCCCTCACACAGCTGGGCGGTATTCGGTGAAAAGGTTCAGGAAAGCTCAGTGCCCAATTGTGGAGAGGCTTACCAACTCACTGATGATGCACGGTAGAAACAATGGGAAGAAATTGATGGCTGTGAGGATTGTGAAGCATGCAATGGAAATTATTCACCTTTTGACTGACCAGAACCCAATTCAAGTTATTGTTGATGCTGTGATCAACAGGTATTGTGGTTGGACTTGTAATTTGCGTCGTCAAAAACATGTTTAAGTAGTTTCACATGTTGATAACTGGTTCAGTGACAGCATCTCCTTAACCATTAATCTCATGGCTAATGAGAGATGGTTGCTTGTTTTTTCCCTACAACCTTGTAATAACCTATTTTTTTGTATTTTATTGCTATAGTGGTCCCCGGGAAGATGCTACCAGAATTGGCTCTGCTGGTGTTGTGAGGCGTCAAGCTGTGGATATTTCTCCCCTGCGACGTGTCAACCAGGCTATCTATCTCCTTACCACCGGTGCGCGTGAGTCTGCTTTCAGGAATATTAAGACAATTGCAGAATGTTTGGCTGATGAACTTATTAATGCTGCAAAGGGTTCATCTAACAGGTAATCAAAGCATGAATTTCTTTTGCTGTTTAATTTTGATGATTGATTTCATCATCCTTCTTTTATGTGTAAACTAATTTTTATTTTCTGGCGTCTTCAGCTATGCTATCAAGAAGAAGGATGAAATCGAGAGAGTTGCCAAGGCCAATCGTTGAAAATTTATTAGAGAAGAAGACGAACAGAGTTTTCTTGTTTTTCATCAGTACTTTTATAAGATGTTCTTTCAACATTTTTGGACTGTTTTGTTGGCTTTTATTTTGACTATGTGCTTAATTTTTATTGGAATTTTGAATAGATAATGTCAAGGATGCATTTAGTGACTTAAATTGCTTCTGTTGTCTGGTTCGTTATTATATGGAATTTAGCAATTAAATCTGATTGCAAGTTCATTATTATGATATAATATCATATTGTTTCAATTGTTCTTGATTAATATGGTTGGTTATATCTTTATTCTATTTTGAAAATGATAGGTTAAGAGACTGTTAACTGCGTTAGGCTTGATTTATAATCGCAATATGCTTCTTTTAGGGTGTTTTGTTTAACATGGGATTATGGCTTATTCAACTTCCTTATTCCTGGAACATCCTTCTATTCTTCTATTGAGGCCTCCTCTTGGCTTGTAAGTATTTTAATGGAACTTCTTTGCAATAATGGACAGATTTTCATTTCTGTTACTTTATTAGATTGTTTCTGTACGTTTTGTTCTGTTAATCTTCTCATGATAAATTGAGTTACTTTTTGGTTTAAGTAGCTGTGTAGTTATTTTTTTTAATTATTACATTAAATATAAACCAAACCCCTCCCTATCCTGGTGTGTGCTGGATTTTAACTCAACACCTCTTGTACAATGACAAGAGACCTTACCAGCTTAGCTCATCCTCACAACTTTGGCTTAATTATTGTCAAAGGAAGGCTCTATATAATTTGTTGTTCTCGATTGGGAACCTTGCTTGCTATGATAGACATACAACACTTGGTTTTCTAGCAATAATCTCTATACATTTCACATCCACTCTTGTACACATCAGATGGGCCATTAAGATCTCCCAACAAAGAGCTGTATCCCAATCTTGGTGTTGTGAGACAAATCCTTTTCTATGTTTGACTGAATTTGGGTTGAATCCTGCATGTTGTCATGTCTTTTTGCACCTCCTCTGCATTCTTTGTTACATTTCTATTGTCCATGTTCTCATAGCACTTTTAAGAAGTAGACCTGGGTTTAGAAATTTTCAGTGTTATATATTACATTGTGAATTTCAGTCCACTTGCACAAGACGGCCTAAGTTTATCTTATGCACTGGTGGAAATCCTTCTGGCCACATCCCTACATATTCTGGCCATAATACAAATTCTAGGTAACATTGAGCTCTCTACACAACAGTTTTACCTTTTACCTGTGAAAGGTATCTAACTTGATGAATTTTCGTAACAGTGGATTATTTTCTGGAAATATCTGGAGAAACCTGTCTTCATGGATGCCACAGAGGGAAACATCTTCTCAGGTATCAAATTAATCAAATTTAGAGGGTTTTCACAATGTTAAATACATTGTTTAACATGTTTGCTGTTACCTGGTTCATCCCGCCAAAGTGGGTAAGATGACATTGTTTAGGTATGATTCTGACCTTCAGTAAAACTTGAATCCTCATACTTCTGCTCAATCTTTTACTTTTACTTCTGCACTTATTTTCCAAAGATGTAATGATCAAGTTTGATGGAGTGAATGACTTCCAGTTATGTTGCCCATTTGGTGGTTGAGGATATTACCCATCAAAGGACATATTAGAATACAGTGGAAAGGAATGAGTGATAGTGTTGCATTCCTTACATTCTGTTGTTCATGTATTCTTTTAATCCTGTCTGGAATGTGTAATGTTGGTCCGCTCTACTTTGTTTTTGTTCTTAGGCATCCATGTATTATTTAAATGTTGAAATTTCAATCTTTTGTCAAAATGACATTAAATCACTAAAATCACTTCTTGATAACATCCAGCGAACACAAGACAGCCAGTTCCCTGGAAGGGGAAGGACTCTTGGTTCTGGACAACTTCCTGTAAATTCAGATTCAAACCTAGAGGCTAGACTTTTGGATAATAGCAGCCCTGACCGTCCTGCGGCAGCTATTGGTACAGGAGAGCAGCTATCGGATAGAAGGTATCCGAAGATCTTTTAATGCAGCTTGAAGCTTAATGGATCAGTTATTAGTCTAAAGCTCAATAGTTATTAATTAATATTATCAGGTTCCTCTAGATGTGAATGCCAATTTTTACCCTTAATGTTTACCTTATTGTTATTCTGGTGGCAAAATCTTACCAAACGTATGTAGGTCTTGAATACTTTTTTTAATTCTTTAAGCTGGATGAATCTTAATGGATTGTTATTTATGTTCTATTTGAAACTTTGGAGTCCTATATGTAGCCAGGGTCAATCATTGCTTCTCGGGAAACAAAATCAAACAATAACAATAATAGTAGTAATATGTGCCTAAATTAGTTATGTTGTGGTAATGGTAACACGTACTAGTTTGTTTATTCATTGCTGATTTGTGGCCTGAATTTTATTTGTCACCTTGGAATAAGTCCATTATCAACATGAGTTCTGGTTTGTGTTTTAAAATTTTGAAACCTGAAATATACTCTGATTATCATTAATAATTCCTTGATATCTTCGTTTTAGAGTTCCTGGAGCTTTAGAATCCATTGTTAGACTAGAATTTTTCCATGAAGAGACCCCTTTTAGTCAGTTATGGTGCTTAATTAGACCTGTGACTATGATTTATCGTATAATGTATACTAGTCAGCTGTGATTTGATGCCTTCTAAAATGCTGTATGCATTCCTTTTTAGGCAGCCAGCAGTGGATAATGCAGTGGCAGCTTCCAGAGGCCCTGCAACCCATCAGGTTTCCTTTCTTCAGTTTAGAAGTTGGATTTTCCCTTTTCTTTTGTTTGGTTCCCTCAAGTTTAACATTTCTTTGGTTTTTTGGTCTACCTTATTGCAGGTCTCAATTGCCTCTGATGAAGAAATCCAAAAACTTGTTTCAATGGGTTTTGAAAAGGTAAAGATAAATACATTCTACATTGCATATATTTCATTAGATGATTCTGTAACTTTAGTACCTTGGGGAGCTCAGTGGAATAATTGTTTTGTTCCTTATTAAAATGAAGTTATGAAGTCATGTGATTTGTTAATGGTGCTTGCTGGTATGCATATATATCAAAATGAGACAGTGAAGTATAAGATAATAATGCCTTAAGCTCTTTTTTTTCAGACACAGGTAGAGGTTGCTCTAGCGGCAGCTGATGGAGATCTTAATGTAGCAGTGGAAATTCTCATGAGCCAGCTGGTGTGTATTTGAGAGCTATAATTTTCCAGACATTATGTATATCACCCTTTGTTCTAACCTGTTGTGTTTATGGATATTTATATGCAGGGGTAATTTGTAAAGCAATCTCATCCATCTCAGTTAAAAATCGTCTACAATTACATCTCAATCAGCTCGGTTTGGTCTGCCCCTATATCTGTGTGAAGTCTGGTCTCATGGGTACTGTATAGTTACTCGGACATGATTAGGATTTAGGGAAGAGAGTGGGCAAAGGAATATTTGGACAACAAAACTTATACTAACCTCTGTTCAAAGGAAAGAAACAAAATGATTTGTTAACATGAATTAACCTCAGGAACCTTGGATCTCAATTAAAAAAAGTGTCATCTGTGGTTTTTTTATTTTTGGGGGGGAATAGAATGATGTGCTTGATATTTCGGATATTGGTTTCCAGAAGGTTGAATTATGATTGTGCTGTTCAAGCAATTGAAAGAACTTACCAATGCATAAACAGTTGGAGCTGCAGAGTTTGGGAGATTTTGAAATTGTTCTATAGAAGATCTCCAGAGCAATTGTGATGGGTAACTGATAGAAAGCATATTAACTGTCGTAGAAAGTATACAAGCTGAACTAATTACATTTTCCATCGCTTGTGCGTGAGCTGTTCCCCTGATTGGCTTAGATGATACACTAGAAAATGCACAAGGATAAGACTACAGTCATGCTAGAGCACATTCTTTGTGCAATGGGACGGGACGGGAATCAATCGCTGCAAAGTGAAGTATTAATATGGATCTTACATGGGAAAGATGTAGGGATTTTGTTTGTTCCACTTAATATGGATTCGAATTGGATATATTAAATTATTTTTATTTATTTTAGGTAGTTAAACAATTTAAAAATGTAAAAAATAATTTAAAATAAAATATTAAATTCTAATTTAATATTTAATTATTGAATTATAATTATAATATTTTTTTTATAATTATTATTCTTTATTAATATATTTTTAAATCTATTTTTATCAGTATTTCTGTTTTAAAAAAAATAAAGGATTAATTTTTTTATTTACTAATTAGAAGGAGAAAAAAATAAGTATGTCAGTTTTCGATATCTATTTAGTGTTTGGAGAAATTCAAGTCTATTCAGTCTTCTAACGACTGTAAATTAGATCAAGCCCCGCTAAAAGATTGCAGATTCCAAGTCCCATGTCAAATGCATCCTGAATTTTCTCGCTAGGAGAGGATTTCAACTGCATCTGCTCGCTTAAGATTCTTAAGCTTATGGATGCATGAAAGTTATTGTAATCTATAGAAACAAATTGCATTAAATGTAAAATGAACATCACTGATGCTATTATAGCTGTTGAAAAACACCTATGCTGCACCTTTTGACATGGTACGTTAAGTTCTTAATGTAAGGACCCCCAAAGAAGCATTTGACGATGAGGAACAGAAATGAAATCTGGTGATCTTCAACTGCATATGTTGCAAGTGTGGCACCTTTTGAAGAGTAGATTTTGAGCTCCACCAGCGATGCATCTATCCCTCTACCTTGATTAATCCCCCATCATAAAATATTACTTGCTAGTCCAGTCTGACACGCCTTGAGCTTTAGAAAGGTTACAAGGTTTAGGCTCTATTACTTTTCTGGTTTCATTATGAGTTCTTTCAGCAGTGGACGATAAATAACCAGGTCTCTGCCATACTGCAAACAAACAACTGCTTTTAGTTTTTGTCTTTGGAATACTTGTATCATTCGTGTATGCATACATACATGTATATATCATTCGTGTGTGCGTGCATGCATACATACATGTATGTATGCATGTACAAATGATACACACAAGTGTTCCATAGTCAATAACAAGACTAGCAATTAGGTGTGAGATGTCACATGTTTTGATACACACAAATTTACCATAGTTAATAACAAGAATAATAACCAAGTGCAGAATACTACATGTTTTTTCATACGAGATCCCTGATTTGAACCAGTGCAAAATGAATGCAAGATGATTTGTATCGGTGCAAAATGAATACAAGATGATCTGCACCGATGCAAATCACCTTACGCCTACAGCCAAACATGCAAGGTATGTTTTTTAATAAACGGAAACAACTTCATGAATTACTGAAAATGACCTTCGTTGTTAGTTGAATTAGTCAAATTTAACCATTTTAATTTATTTTTTTTAACAAAAAGGTTGGGGTGAGATCTATTTGTGGATCTCCATTAATGATAAGATGTCCATCATCAATGAAGATTCCCCTAAGATTCGATGGATCTCCATGGATGGATGAAGATAAATGGATGATGGAAATCCAACACCTCATTTTATTTAGCCTTTTTCTTTCCTTTCCTTTCCTTTTTTTTTTAAAAAAAAATTATTTGTTTCTATTTTTTTTTTTAAAAAATTTTTTGTTATTGTGTTAGCATTTTTTGTTATTGGTTTTTTTTATTTTAGGGTATTTTGGTAATTTTATATATAATATTAAGGGCATTTTGATATTTTTAACAGTCAAACATGGTAAATAATTAAGTTTGAAAGAGTTTGGTCATTGTTAATAAATGATAGAGTTATTTCCGCTTGTAAAAAAAATGGGGTAATGTTAGACATCCAACCTTTTGTAACTCACTTGTATCGTAACTAATGATGTGTAAATTGGTGAATAAATTCACATTAATAAATGATTTATCTCTCTTGATATATGAATCTATTCATCAATGCACACATCATTAGTTGGGTTACAATTTACTCAAAAACAAACCTCATGGTATGTAATACCCCCTATCTGATACAGTAATGAACCAGTTCGGGGATACTACGATCGGATTCGGAATACAAATATCAAATCCAATTTATATTATCTATATAAATAAAAAAAAACATTTGTTGAGTTATCTCAAACTTTCGGCAGCGCAACATCAGTGTTGTGATATTACAAAAAATTTTAAATGCCTGTAAATTTCATCATAAACACTTCAAAACTTATGCATTTTTCTTGATCACTTCCAATTGGACCTTAGGTCCGTCTCCAATCAATTCATAATATAGTATAAACATTTCAAAAGAAAACCATTTCTGTAAGTAGAAACATATACATTCATATATGAAATTTCATGAATATTAACACGGTAAAATAGTTAGGAAAGTATTACTACAATCTCTTTGGTTCTTAACATACTATGCTAACGTATAATATATACATATCTCAAAAGGATTCACAACATGGATGTAAAAAAAAAATTACAAGAAGGCTTCCAAAAATTTATGTGACTCTGATACCCTGCAGATCCAGTCTGATCACTGTCTATCCCCTACGCGCGGAAAACTAACGCGCTAAGCATAACGCTTAGTGGTACTTTACTTAACACAAGTTAAACTAAAAGTTAACATTCATATAAATCAAAAGTAACTCAATCAAGGATAAACATTTCATGGAAATAAGCATTTAACACATTTTATAATACTCTATCATGAATCAATTAATTCAAACAATCATATAATATGCATACATTCTAAAAATGTCACATCAATGTAAATTTTCTCAATTGAATCATTCAATTACACAATTATGAATTAAGTATTTTCTTACCCTTAGCCAAATCTAACCCATTTTCGATAGAATGGATAATGGAATCAATCAATACCGTCCTCAACGGAGGCTACGGATTGGTTATTTAATTACAACAATGTCGCGGACCGGGCACCTAAAGCTTCTCAAAGTCTGAAAAATCATCATCAATTCCAAGGACCGGGCACCCAAGCCTCTCAAAGTCCAATGATTAAACATAATAACGGTCGCAGTACTGCTAAATTCCCTATTAGCATGCCAACCTATCCAATCTCTCAAACAATGCGGTACGAATTTAACTAGGGCATTTAAGCATATAAAGTTTAAATTCAATTCTTTCATTAATACTCAATTCCGTAAACAAGTTTACATACTATAATTCAAGACAATCAACTCATGAACATTTTGTTCTATCTTGACTCACAAAAATCGATATCAATTCGTTTTCGACTTGCCGATATGATATTATAAAATCTTGGGCAGCATGTGTACCATTTGGTACTCCAATCCCAACCATCATTTTCAACAAGAATTTGCTCTCAAACATTTAACATATTAGCATTATTCTAATTTCAATTTCAATTACAAAC
This sequence comes from Xanthoceras sorbifolium, assembly GCA_003430845.1. Lineage (NCBI taxonomy): Eukaryota > Viridiplantae > Streptophyta > Magnoliopsida > Sapindales > Sapindaceae > Xanthoceras > Xanthoceras sorbifolium. The sequence continues at coordinate 15,903,265 of CM010612.1, forward strand.
ATAGACATTTAATCTTCGTCAAATTGTACATTATTTTCACACATCAAATACTTGTTATGAAATTAATAAATTTCATACATTTTATTTCTACTTTCTAACACATCAAAACTCACAATTAAACATTCAACAACACATACAAAATTAAATTTCAAGTGTTAGTAAAGCACTAACCAAAATTATATCAAAATCACTCTCCAAGCTTTGGGAATCACTCCTTTAAGCTTGCTCTTGATTTTCCACAGCCCCTAGACACCATGAATCCATAATCAACATAATTTCTAGAATTTCTAATTACCAATGTTCAAGTTTACTAGGGTCATTTTAGTTTCAATACAGAACAATGTCCAATATTAGATTTTTAGTAAATCAATCACAAGTTAGAAAAACTTAAAACTTTGCAGAAACCTTTTAAACAAACATATATTCATATATAAAAATTTCCATAATTTTATAAAATTTCAAACCACCTTAAAATAATTTATTTATTGAAGTGTTCTGATCTGCCTGACAGGGAGAAATTCAGAACACTATACAACTCGAAATTTCTCTAAATTTTTACAAAACTGTGACAAAATTTTGCAGAAACATGACATAGACATATACAATTCCAAAATAAAAATTTCAAACCTAAATAATACATATGAATATTTTAAAAATATTTCTTAATTTACGTTTCTGCCCTCTGTCTACTACTGGACAGATTGTAGTATCCCAATTACAAAATTCATATGGTTTTCAAATCAACTCTAAAAATTACAAAAATTTCCAGAACTCATAACAACATCTTGCAAAACCATCATATAAAATTTCGTAATTTTCGGAAGAGTATAACCCATTAAAATAAATGGTTCAAACCGAAACTATGTTTTAAACAAGAATTTTCCAGCAACTTTATTAGAGAATTAAAAATTCATAACAAATTCAACACTCAAAATTTTTAAGTGAAACTAATTTTCAAAGAACCATTTAAATGTCATACAAAATAAATATAAAATTTTAAATTAAGTTTACACCAATTCTAATATCTTATCATACTTCAATTGAAATTTCCACCCTAAAATCAACTTCAAATCCTAACTTTTACTTACTAATTTTCTTGGATTTTATTTCTTGATACTCCCTTGAAGTTTAACTCATAATTAAAGATAAATTTACTTGAATTCAAGCCAAAATTCAAGTCAATCCAAAAAGAAAACCAAAATCCAAATATAATTCCATGAATTCAAGCTTATTAGTGAATAAACTTACCAATTCCTCCAATTCTTGTTCTTGCTTAACCTCTTCTCCAATTAACTCACTTAATTATGGCTTGAATTGGCCTAGATCACTTCTCCTTCCTCTCTTCCCTTGCTTGGCCGAAACTTCCTCTTTCTTTCTTTCTCTCTTTCTTTTTTTGTTTCTTCTTTTCTTGCTTGTTTTGGTTTGGCCGAATTCTTCTCTTGTTTTGTTTTGTTTGTTTAGTTTTTATTTGTTTGTTTGACTTCACTCACCAATAAGGCTTCATCACTTGCCACCTATTTTTTACAATTGCTACTTGTCCCTAAATCTTTTAAAATCATAGAATGATCACAATTTGAAAATTAATCTCATGATATTGACCAAAAATGTAACGCCCTTAATTTTGCGTAAATAGAATAAATATCCTTGGATTATTATTAATTATTATTAAATATGCAAGAATTAAGTATGTGATTTAAATTAGTAGAAAGTATATTATTTTAATGGTGTGTTTGGATGATAATAGGTCCAAGTGAATATTGGTGAAGTTATTTGGCAATTGGATAAGTGTGGAATATTTTTAGAATATTATTGAGATGGAATGTGATTGGTGGGTTAGTTTGATAATTAAAGGAGGATTGGTAAATCACATGTGATTAAGAGTAAATTTGTGCCATTGTGGAATTTTAAGAAGTTCAAGGGTCTATTTTGTAATTAAGAAGATGTTATATATATATATATATATATATATATATATATATATATAATATTGGTAGTGGATGAAAAAAAAAATAAATTAAAAAGTCAAAACAAAACAATTGGCACAGCACAAAAGCTAAAAAAAAATTCAAAGTAATCTCAAAACAAAACAGAGATGAGGCGTGAGAAAAGAAAGAAGAAAAATAAGAAGTGAGGCGTGAGAAAAGAAAGAAGAAAAATAAGAAGAGAGGAGCAGCGAGAGAGAAGAGGAGAGAGAAGAGGAGAGAGAAAGAAGAGAGAGAAAGGAAAGAGAAGAAGAAGAAGAAGAGTAGGAAAGAAATATTGTCCAGAAATTGTCCAGGTTCGGTGTACACTAATTTTCGTATTTTTCAGATTTTTTTCAGAAATTTTTGAAATTGAAATCGTGATATTATATTGTTTTTAATTATTTGTGATATATTGTTTATGATTTATTGTTTGAAATTGATTTTGGGAATGATTTGATATATATATATATATATATATATATATATATTGTTTGTGATAAATTGATTAAACGATTTTGGGGAAATTTAATTCGATATTCATTTGTGAAATAAGTTTGAATATAAAGTTGAGTTTCTTTTATGTGATTATTGATGATATATTTGAATTTTGTAAATGTGTTTATTGATTTGAATTTAATAAAATTTAATTTGATTATAAAGAAATGATATTGTGAAAGGGCCCTAGGATACTTGGACATAGAAAACGGATATAGGAGGTTGGTATACCAGCTGGATTCATTTAGCAGTACTGCACCGACAGTGATATTGATATTGATGATTTATTATGTACCTCCTCATGGATTCGTCCAGGGGTAGGGAGACACGTACCTCCTCACGGATTCGTCCTGGGGTAGGGAGACACGTACCTTCCTAAAGATTCATTCCTGGGATAGGAAGATATGTACCTCTCTAAGGTCCGAACCCTCGGTCCTAGAGTAGGGAGATACGTACCACTCTTAGGATTTGTCCTAGGGTGGGAGTTATGTTCGACAGACAACCACTATGGTCGAACGACCCATATTCCAGTCCTGGTTTATGTTGAGTATTCTAGAAGGCCAGAATTAAAGTGAATTGAAGGATATGTTTATAAGTGAATTTAGAAATTGATTTTATACGTTTATTTCAGTATTGAAGTTAAAATGATTGTAAAAGAAATTGAGAATTTAATTGAGTACGAATTATTAAATTGATTTAGTTGTCTTTATTAAACTGATTTTATATGATTTAAATTCGTAATTGAATTGAATATGGTATTGTTTTATTTATGTACATTGAGATTTATATTATGCAAAGTATATTATGATTTTGATACATGAGTTTAGTGTACACCCACTAAGCTATATACTTAGCGCGTCGGTTTTTATCGCGCGTAGGTCACAGGGATACCGAGGCAGAGAAAGAGTAGAGAGGAGATACCTGCAGCTAGAAGAGTTCAGAGTCACTGCATTTATTGGGTAGTGATATAGTTTTGTATGTTATATTTTGTAAGCATGCATATACAAAAGTCTGTAAATTCGATGATTTTATATATATGTTTTGTAAATAATTTATGATTTCTGTTTGTTTTTATTTTAAAAGGTTTGTAACTATTGAATTCTGAATTATTTTATTTTAAAAACTATTGGAAAGTCGCAGTAAACGGTAGAGTGCGCATTTGAATGAAATGATATTTGAAGTGTTGTGGATTATATTTGAATTGAGTTTGATTTGAAACAGATTTTGGAAAATCAGAAAAATAGAGGAAACTCTGCCGAAATTTTTAAAACTGAATTTTTGATGGGCTCACTAGAAAAATATTTTTAAATTACAAAGTGATATGATTTTAAATGGTTTGAAATGAATAAAGAGAATTTAGAAAGTTTTGAAAACCCGGTAATGCTCTCTGGGTCGATCCAGTCGGGTCGGGTCAGGGGGTGTTACATTTAAGTGATATCAGAACGCGGTTTAGGCGTTTCTGGACCAAAAGAGTCTGTATATGCATGCATTGAATAAGGATACCTATAGGAATGTGTGACTCTAATATGCAGACCTCTCTTCTGTTTTAAAAACTGTTGGAAAGTCGCACTAAACGGCAGAGTGCGCATTTGAATGAAATGATATTTGAAGTGTTGTGGATTATATTTGAATTGAGTTTGATTTGAAATAGGTTTTGGAAAATCAGAAAAATAGAGGAAACTCTGTCGAAATTTTTAAAACTGAATTTTTGATGGGCTCACTAGAAAAATATTTTTAAATTACAAAGTGATATGATTTTAAATGGCTTGAAATGAATAAAGAGAATTTAGAAAGTTTTGAAAACCCGGTAACGCTCCCTGGGTAGATCCAGGCGGGTCAGGTCAGGGGGTGTTACAAAAAATCTATTAACTATCAAACTAATCCACCAATCACATTTCATGCAATTAATTATTCCATCCACTAATTCTTGACTTGGCATTTCATGATTGGTTCATTTTATATCACATGGATTGTGCTTCTTTAGGGAAAATGTTTCATATAATAACTCATATTATTCCATAAAAATCCACCTAATTTACCTTTCCATCAACCAATCAAATTACACCACCTTGAAACACCAATTTAAATTACACAATCTCATGTTTATTATTTGACTTCAAAAAATATCACTAATACTCCGAATTTATGAGAAATCCTTCCTAGGTCTTTCAAAACTTATAATAGGGACATCATATACGTTTTACGGAGCCTTACTAACCATCTGAAACTGTTCCCAACATTTTGTATATCCTTTAATACCCATTATGAATATCATTCCAATCTCATTTAATTATATCACAATGGCCCTAATATGGATTCGTTTAATTAACCCCCACTAGACTATCATTTAATAATAATAATAATAATATAATCTATCTCCCATTTCTATTCGATATAACTTGGACTCTTAAATATAATAATATTAATACTAATATGTAATTTACCAAACGATAATTAAAACACTAATTTTGAGGGCGTTACATGGTAATTATGTAACACAAACTATTTTATGTCCAAACCATGATAGGTGGGATGTCTATCATTACTTAAAACCAAACCTCATGGAAATTATTTAGTGCAAACCACTTTATGTCCAAACCATGATGAAATTTAATAAATTTTGATAAGATTTTTTGTATAAATGTTAATTAAAATTATACATGCTTATGGAAAAAATTTTAATTTTTTTTTTTTTGAGTTCAGGAACTATTTTTTCTTATTTTTTAAGCTAAAACATTAAAAAAAATCGGGAACACGGAAAAAATAGTTCCTGAATTCAAAAACTTCTGAATTTTTATTCCAAGTATATTTTCTTTTTCTTAACATCCATATAGAAAATCTTATCAAAATTTATCAAGGTGTGAATGGTTTGGACATAAAAATGAGCATTTTTCACGTGGGGTCCCAAATCCCTATTTGGGGAAATAAATCCCAAATGATTAGGGATGGGATGATTTTCATTGTAAAAACCCCTTATCCGACCCGTTTGGATCGACCCAGAGAGTGCTACCGGGTTTCAAAACTTTTCTTAATTCTATTTATAATTTGAAAACCAAATAATTTATAATTTAAAATTCTTTTTATTGAGCCCATCAAATCCATTTTAAAAATTTCGACAGAGTTTCTTCTGTTTTTCTAATTTTCCAAAAATCCTGTTTTCAACAATAATTCAAACAATATAATTTCAACACTTCAAAATCAAATTCTCAATTAATTGTGCACCCTGCCGTATAGTGTGACTTTCCAAACATTTTCAAATAAAACAATTCATAATTCATATTTACAGACCTTTGAAAAAGAAAATATAAACCATAAAGCAATTATTTACAAAACATAAATATATAACATTTACAAACTTCTGTATATGCATGCTTAACTGAATATAATATACAAAAATATTAACTACCCAAAGATATAGTGACTCTGAATCTTCAATCTGTAGCTATCTCCTCTCTACTCTTTTTCTCTCTCGGTATCCCTGTTACCTACGCGTGATGAAATCAACGCGTTAAGTAATAATGCTTAGTAGGTGTATACTAAAATAAATTTCAATGGAATATAAAACAATTGATCTAAAATTCATAAATTCAGGACTACATATAAACAAACATTATATATATATTTCGAATACTGAAACTATATAAAATAAAATATTCCAAAAGTTTATGGGTTTAAATCTCAATAACATTTCCTTATTTCAACATTCAAATTCATAGTTTTCAGTTCTTAATTGGGTATCTGATACATATTACAGAGTTTACAGGACTGGATTACGGGTTTATAGTCAGTTTCCCATTTCAAAATGAAATGGTATTCGTATATTCACAGTCGGTTTCCCATTTCAGAATGAAATGGTATCCGTATTTTTCACAGTCGGTTTTCCATTTCAAAATGAAATGGTATCCGTAAATTCACAGTCGGTTTCCCATTTCAAAATGAATTGGTGTCAGTATATAATCATCATAATCATCAGGAATATCGGTGCAGTACTGCTAAATATACCCAATTGACATGTCAATCTCCTATATCCATTTTTCCCTATACATATATCAGGGTCATTATTCAGGGATTTTATTTTATAAATCATCAACATACTCAATTTTCAATATTCAGATAAATTTCATATAACCAAAATTCTATCAATTAATCCAAAATCAATATTCATTAACATTTGTAAAACAAAATATTCAAAAACATATCATATAACAGAAAACGGAACGTAATAATAATATATGTCATAAATTAAAATCATTAAACTCAACATAATTTCAATTCTGTAATTCAAAATTATTTTCAAATATTATTCACAAATTAATTCAATCAAAACTTACGAATTATTAAAAATTTCAACTAATCAATTTGAGTCTGAAAACTAATACTCAAAATAACAGTGTACACTAATCTGGATACCATTTTTCCGACAGTTTATTTTCTGAATTTTCTTTTTCCTTTTTCCTTTTCTCTTTTTCCTCCTCTTTTCCTTTTCTTTCTTCTTTCTTCTTCCTTTCTTCTTCTTTCTCTTCTCTTCTTCTTCTTCTCTTTTTCTTCTTCTTCTTCCTTTCTCTCTCTTATTCTTTCTTTTCCTTCTTTCTCTCTCTTTTTCTTTTTCTTTTCTTTCTTTCTTTCTTTCCCCCGGTTTTTCTCCTTCTCTTTTTCTCTCTTGCTTCTTCGTGAAGCTTCTCACCGCCTCTTATTTTTTTTATAAAATTTCGGTCATCGCGACCTGTGGTCGCGCCACCTGGTCTCGTTGCTCACTGGAGTGATTTCACTGCTTTCATCGCGATCAGCCATCGCGGTGTCTGGTCGCGATGTTGGTCGCGTTGCTCACTGCCCAAAATCAACATTTTCATCGCGAGCTGCTCAGTGCGATCCCTAGTCGCGGTGACTGGTCGCAGTGCTCACTGCCTAAAATTACCATTTTTCACTGCGAGCTGCTCATCGCAATCCCTGGTTGCGGTGACTGGTCGCGGTACTCACTGCTAACTTTTTTCTTTTTCCTTCATGCATTCTTTTCGGACCGTTCCAGTCCACTTGTATACCTAAAAATTAGTCCAATAAACACATTACATTATTTTCATGTAATTAACAACACTTTTGGGCAATTTTTATAATTAATAAAAATTACAGATGTTACATTCATCCCCATTTTTAAATGTTCCCCCATTTCCCCATTTTCCCAAATATTATTTTTAAATTTTTTTTATATATTCCTAATTTTAAATATATATAATAATAACCTAATTTTAATGAGATTGAAATTATTATTTTCGAATGTTTTTATTTTATTATTTCAATTAATGGACTATTTTCATCTTATAGTCAAATGTTTTTATTTTATTTTATTTTTAAAATAGATGCTATTTCTTTTAATATTTTTTTTAGTTTTTAGTTATTTTAAATAAATTTTATCATATTTATTTTATTATTTAATCCTTTTTAAATATTTTTTAAAAAAATTAAAATTTTGTAACATATATCAATTTCTTATTGGACTATCTAAATAGGTAAAGTTATTAATAATTTAATAAAAAAAAGTATAAGATGATTAATTTTTACTTTACGTCAGGTTTGACTGTCAAAATTTTAATTATAAAGACTAAATTGATATATTTTAAAAAATGATATGAATCATATAAGTTAAAAAAGTAAAAATAGATTGAAAAAAAATAATATTTTTATATATATTAGGGACCAAATTGATAATTTTAAGGTACTTGGTTGTAGTTTAAGTTAAAATACGATTTTATTACAATATGACCCAAATGTCAGGGTATTTCACTGTAATTTATCCCTTTTTAATAGTCACAGCAATGTCTTCTTATTGTAGTCAATTGTTATTTGTGGAAACTAAAAAGTAGGCAGAGAAATTAGCACTCGGTTAATTTTATTTTCCCTAATAGAATCGAGGTGTATTTTAGTTGAATTGATTATTTAAAAGATTGTAAAATATGGTATTATTTTGTTTCCTACCGTATCCCAGCCTCTGTTTGTGAAAAAAATCCCTCAACAAGATTCGACCAAATCTAGTTGAGCTCTGAGTGTGATTAATGTCGAATTAAGAGATAATTAAAATTGAAACATGGAATTCGTCTTCCCAAGATTAAATAAATACATAAACAAACATAGAGAAAACAAAATTAATAATTATTTAGATCCTAATAATTATTCTTATGACCATACAAATGTAATGACCTTATCTCATATGTTTAATTCAAATATTTGCTTAAATTTTCAATAATAAAAGTAGGTGTATTAACAAGTTTTACGAGTGATGATATCCACTCCCAAATCGGTAGGCTGTTATCATTGATTGGTAAATATAAATAAGGATAAAATAATAATGGGGCAGTTTATATTTTTTATTTGAAGATTGAAACTTGAAAACAATTGAATGACATGTTTTTTTTTTTTTTTTTCTTACTGAATAAAAGTGTTGATTGTTTATTTTTTTAAAACAGAAACATCTAAATAAAAATAAATTTAGAAATATATTAATATAAGAATGATAATAATGGAAGAAAATATTATAATTATGATTCAATGGTTATGTATTAAGTGATAAGTCATAATTTTTAACTTTTTATTTTAAGTTATTTTTTAGTATTTTAAGTTGTTTGACCACTTAAAAAAATAAACAAAAATAACTTAATGTGTTCAATTCAAACCCATTAAATTTTAAGTGGACAAAACAAATAACCCCTAAAATCAAAATTTTAAATCATTTTTGTATTGTGAAATTCATGAAAAGAATCCATAGTTTATGAAAAAAAAAACATGTAAGATAACAAGGAACATGAAAAAAAAAAAAAACTTTTAATTTTTTTTTAATTATTACAATTAATTCCATATTTAGGAGGGAAAGACACGATTTGAATTTATAATTCAATAGTATAGGTGTGAGAGATATATTACTGAGAGCCAATCTCATATTCTTCATCTCTTCATTCTTGTGCATGCTTGATTTCTATTAAACCAACAAAAAGACAAAAATAAAAGTTGAGGTGATCCACTAATAAATAGAAGAGCGGCATCCATTTTACACATGACAGTGGCGAGAGACCCATTCTCAATAGAGGAGAGTTCATGTCCATGTTAATAAAATTTTAGATCTGGGTTATATCTTCTCCTCAAATTTAAAAATTGTAATAATTCAAAAAGAAAATAAAGAAAATAGAGAAACTAAAAAAAAAAATTATAAACTTTGATAAGAGTTTACACCCCTTGAAATCCGTACGTGCAACCCTTTCATAAGTGCACCCTATAATTATATTTTGTAAATACAAATTCTAATTTATAGTTAAACCCACTTAATGCTAAAAATATGAGTTCTTAAATAAACCTAACCCGAACTTATGAATTGCATAATTCGGTTTTTATTTTTTTAACATGTTTGAATCGTATTAAAATTAAAAATCAAACTGAGCACTTATTTTTAATTTAATTCGGTTCGATTTAATTCGATTTTAAATTTTTATGACCCCCTCTAAATATACTTACGAGAGAGGCATAGATATAGGGTCATTTGGGGCCTTGCAAATGCTGGATTTGTTCAAACTCAGCATTAGGACTATTTGGGTCTCCACAGTAAACATTGTCATGCTTGTGGGTTTTGACTTTTTAAAATTAATTATTTTAAGAATAAAAAATTATGTTAAAAAAATATAATAAATTAATAAATTTAATTAAAATTATTTATTTAAGTAAATAATAAATATAATTTTTTATTAGGATTTTTTAAAGATATTTTGTTAATAATTTACTTTATTTAAAATATTTATCAATATTTTTATTTATTTTAAAAGTTAATTTAATATAATATTATCAAATAATTGTTAATATTTTTATTTAATTCAAAAGTTAATTTAATATAATATTATTAAATTTATGGATATTATCATTTTCCTTCGCTATTTTTAAATGTAATATTATTTTAACCCACACTTTCAAAGTGTTAGGATATGCTATTTTGGGGTGAACCTATTAGGACCAGGGTTAAATAGTTACAGTTCATTTAATTTTTAATTGAATGGAAAATTAAAGAAAAGAAAGGGCCTGATGAAAATAAATATAGCTCAGCGTATATAAAAATGAAATTAGTAGGAAACCGGCAAGAACCTTTGGAATCACTACAACGCTTGATTCAAAAAGTTTTCACAAATGCTAAAGGGTATTTGGTTATAATTTTTTATTTTTTTATATTTAGTTTAAACTTAAGAGAAGAAAAAAAGGCTTCTTTTTTCATTGGACTTCGAACTCCTTTACAAATTATAGGGGTTTTTTTTAATAGATAAATTATAATGGAGTACCCTGACGTTTAACCATATTGCAATGAAATAGTGAATTTAGTCTTAATTACACATTAGTACCCTCCTTTAATTGACTTGGTCAAAAATAAAAGTTTAACCAAAATTTTATTTTAAAATGACAAAAATACCCATAGTTAAAAATAAAAAATTATATTAATTATTAAAATTAAAAAAATTTAAATTTTTTAAAATGGATGAATTCATTTAATTATTTTTTTAATTATTTAATTATTTAATTTTAATAATTAATATAATTTTTTATTTTTAACCAGGGGTATTTTTTTCATTTTAGGTAAAAATTTTGGTTAAATTTTTATTTTTGATCAAGTCAACTAAATAAGGGTACTAATGTGTAATTAAGGCTAAACTCACGTTTTCACTGTAATATAGTTAAACGTCAGGGTACTTCATTGTAATTCGTCTTTTTTAATTCATGAAAATTCTCTATAAAAAAAAATTAGATAGAATGGCTTCGACCTTATCCACTGAAATCCGAAAAAATATCAATACCAAGTACGGGTAAAAGAATAGAGATCAAAACAAATAACTTTCACTAAACGGAATAAGAGTTTGGGGCATTAAATAGCTTATACCCATAGAACTTTGTGGTGGCATAGACAGGGGTGAACCGAAAAAAGGGAATTTAGGGAGGTCAAGGTCTAAATTTTTTTTTATATTACTATATATAAATTAGGTTTTAATATTTAAATTAAATATATAAATTTTTTATATATTAAATTTTTTTTTTCAAAAATTTTTATGGGGGCCATGGTCCCCTCCCGCCTCCACTACAGTCCGTCCCTGAACATAGATAATGAATAAATAGGAGTTAATATCGTACCAATTGTCATTAAAAAAGTAATTAGTATTTTTGGTATTAAAAAATATTTTTGACTGGCAATTAATCTAAAAAATACTATCAATTCCGCGACAGTTATTTTCAATCCAATTTAACATTTCATCAAACACATGTATAATATTGCAATACAATTCAATTCAATATAATATAGTAAATATCAAATGCCCTATAGTATTTGAAGGATGTAAATATCTATTTTTTTTTTTTTAAAAACTATTACAGTTAATTTGAAGCCGTAAGCTTGAGGGATATATTATTACCACCATCGTCTTGTCCATATCCGAAAGTATCCATTTATGGACTCCTAAGCCCAATGACCCGACAACCATAATAAACAATTATATATGAAATAAAGAAAATCTTAAACCCTAAACCTTTGTCTCTGTATCCATAGACTGATATTGTTGTCTGCAATGAAGCTTGTACGGTTGGGTACCATACTCCCTGGCATCAAATCTCAACTGGGTCTCAGAAATGCGTTGGGTGTTTCTTCTTCCTCCTACTCAACGACGACGACAGCAACCGCGGAACGATACCAAATAAGAAGAAAGTGGAGCGGCTCGATGCACCGTCTTTACCGTATGATCTCTCCCGTCGGAGATCCAAAGGTATCCATCGTTCCGGTACTCGACCAATGGGTCCAAGAAGGCGGAGCCGTAGACAAAGAACAACTCCATGTCATGATCAAGGAGCTCCGCTCCTATAAACGATTCACTCACGCTCTCCAGGTATTTATTTATTTTGAGTTATTAGAACTTGTGTTTTGTTGACTTGAAAATTTGTAGGCCAAGTAAAATAAGTTATTTTTATTATTTTTTAAATAAAAAAGTTTTTGAAAATTTGACAGTTAATTGGATTTGTTAGGTTGATTAGGATGAGAGGAATATAGGAGCATGGAATTTTATTATTATTTTTGTTAATTTTTGTATAGAAACTCAATTTAATGTATTAACTGTCTAGGTGTAGAAAAGGAACAGTCACTGAAGGCCTCATCAGTTGAAGCCCACCACTAAAGATAATTTATTAACATAAAAAATGGGTTTATTAGGATAGAACTTATGTTACTAATATAAAGATGATACACTAGTTTGAAAATTCTGTAATGTTTTGTTTTGGCATTATCAAACACATCCTATTTTTGGAGAAAAGTTTTCATGTTACGTTTTTGAAAATCTCATAGTTACAGCATTGTACATTATAATGTAATCTCAGTCTTTCTACCCCAGATATCTATGTGGATGAGTGACAAACGATACATTCCGCTTACAGCCACTGATGTTGCGGTTCGGCTGGATTTGATCTCCAAAGTTCAGGGGATAGAACAAGCAGAAAACTATTTTAATAACATTCCAAAAAGATTGAGGACACTTCACACTTATGGTGCTCTTCTGAACTGCTATGCCTACACAAGAAATGTGGAAAAAGCAGAGGCGACAATGAACAAAATCAGGGAATTTGGGTTGGCCAAACGGCCACTGGTTTACAATTGTTTGCTAGGTCTTTATCATCGAACTGGAAACTATGAGAAACTTGAATCTTTGATGCACGAAATGGAAGAGAATGGTACTGGTTGGGACAGATATACATACGGCATCCGTTTGGCTGCATATGCAGCTGTTGCTGATGCCGAGGGAGTTGACAAGACCGTAACAAGGATGGAATCGGATACTGATGTTGATTTGGACTGGACAAGTTTTGCTGCTGCAGCAACTGCATACACAAAAGCCGGGCTGTTGGACAAGGCTTTAGCAATGCTGAAGAAATCTGAGGGACTAATAAATGGTAAAAGAAGCAATATAGCATATGCATATCTTATGACACAGTATGCAACATGTGGGGAGAAAGATGAAGTTTTAAGGCTTTGGCAAGTATTCAAGGAGAAGATGAAGATTCACAATAACGGCTACATAAGTGTCATGACCTCTGTATTGAAATTTGATGACCTGGAATGTGCTGAGAGGATTTTTGAGGAGTGGGAATCCAAGACTTTGAGCTATGATATTCGGATTCCAAACTTCTTGATTGGTGCTTACGGCAGAAAAGGTCTTCCAGAAAAGGCTGAAACTCTTATAGGCAGAATAATTTCAAAGGGGGAAAAGCCTGATGAGAAGACATGGTACTATGTAGCAACAGGGTATCTTCTGATTAATCAACCTCAAAAAGCTGTGGAAAAATTGAAGCAAGCTTTGATGGTTTGTCATGAGAAGTGGAGGCCACAGAATACAGTTGTGGCTGCTTGTCTGGAATACTTTAAACGTGAAGGAGATATGGAGGCGGCTGGGAATTTCATAAACCTACTCGGGGACAAGAATATTATCTCTGTGGATGTACAAGACAGATTGCTGAATAATTTTCTAAGCCGGGAATCCAACTTAGATGCACTGAGTATGTTGAATGCTGATGCATGTGTTGGAAATGGAGAAGCACTTTCAGAGCATGAGCCTGAGGCGGTTGGTGGCGGCAATCCAATCTGAAGTTTGAATGCCAATCGGCTAATTTTTGTACATTCTGATACCTTGTACCAGATTTGATTACGCAAATTGAACATGAGAATTAAAATTGCTGGATTAGTACTTGTTAACATGTTCAAGAACATATTTACTCCAATAGTTTTTCAATTCAAAGTCGTTAGTTTGAGATTACCTTTATCGTGTAAATATCTATGGATTGAATATTTTGAAAAATCGATCACCATTTATCCAGATTGAAGTACTTATTGATGCTTACAGCTTCCATGAACACTAATACACTTGATTGATTTTAGGGATCTATTAAATGGTTAATTACATAAATATCCTAAGTTTAGGTAAAATTATATTTATATTGAATTTTTTTTTAATTATACAAACATCTCTTTAATTAGAGTTGACTAATGATTTAATATTTGTTAATTAACATTTGAAAAGAAAAAATTATTCTCATTTATGGATGACATTGTTTAAAATTTAGAAAATAGAAATTTTATTCTAAATCTTGAAAAACACTCATTTTTTTGTATATTGCACCTAATTATTTTTAAAATGATGTTTGCTTCTTCTTTTTTTTTTTTTTTTAATTTAAAAAATTTGGATGTTTTCATAATTTTTTAGGTTAAAATTTATAATTATTGTAATATTTTAAATTATTTTTTAAGTTTTTATTATTTTAATTATATTACCCAATTACCGTGTAAAAAAAAATATTTTCACTCTTATTTTATTAAATAGACGGTTATAGAAAAAGTTGAATATGGGTGTAATTTTTAAACTCAGATAATCTTTGTGAAATTAAAATTCTCCATAAAATATTTCAGTACTACTCCGATGCATAAATTGATATTTCCAAAGGTGGTTGTATGAGTGTATAACTAACCAGGAGCTTATCCAGTAAGTGGATGTTCTAAACCTACTTGCCAAACACACCAGCAACTACATTCTTTCTCTCCTCTGTTAAACCCTTCTCTTCTCGTAAGTCGTAACCAACATAGTGAGAAAAATGGAAGAGCTCAGAGTAGACAACTGCCCCAAAAACGACGACGTTGAGGACGACGACCGACCAATGCTGAGCTCGCAAGCTTTAGCAGCCCTACAAGAGTTTCTCGCAGAGCAAAACCAAGCCGTAGACGCCGATAGAAGAGAAACGGAATCGGAGACAGTGGCCTTAGTATCAGAAGATTGGAGGCTGAGTCAGTTCTGGTACGACGCCCTAACAGCGGAGACTGTAGCCAAAGAAGTCGTCTCTCTCTGCGGCGCCGACTCCGACTGTCGCGTCGCTTGTATCGCTTGTCCTACCCTCTACGCCTACCTGAAGGTTTCTTTTATTTTTAGAAATTAAATGAATTGGTATATTTAATATATGAATTGGTATATTTAATATATGATTTTCTTTTCTTCTTCTTTTTTAAATGAAAATTTTGATTGCAGAAAATTGGTCCTGATGTGTCGGCTAAACTTCTTGAATATGACAAGCGTTTTGAGCAATATGGAAGTGATTTCACCTTTTATGATTACAACCAACCAGAAGATTTGCCACTGGAACTCAAGAATACTTTTCGTATTGTAGTTGCGGATCCTCCTTATCTGGTCAGATATGATTCATTTATGTATCTGTTAAACAAGTACTTGATAAACTGAGTTGATATTGTTGTATTTACATTTTTGCCTTGCCGTTTAACTATTGAGCGCGTTTCGGAATCCATGACAATGTAACTTGTATTGTGATGTCCCCTTGATGTATAATATCTCTGGATTACTGAAAGTTCTATGTTATGGACATCTATTGTATGTTGTGTCATGCATTAGACAAAGCAGCTGAGGATCAGTGGGGTATTATTTTTTCTACCATATTTAGCAACACAATAGAGATTACACATTATTTTTATTTCGGATTTTGTAATTAGAACACAGTGCCTATTTTACACGGTTTTAACCTTTTTATTGAGTAACATAGGTTGCAAACTTTCCTCACTTCCTTGGTAGAGAGCAGTGGTAGGAACAGTCACGCGACTGTTCCTCTAGCACAGTCTGTCACTCATTCTGAGAGAGAGAGAGAGAGAGAGAGAGAGAGAGAGAGAGAGGACGGTGATTTTGTAGAAGAATATTAGAGTTTAATGAAATGATCCATAGATGTGGCAGCTAATAAGGGGGTTAGCTGGTTTGCAACTGATGCTAGAAATTTTCCTTCTGTAGATGCATCTTTGGGGGGTGGGGGTGGGGAACTACTCTTGTTTCTGGATCATTGGAATATTGCTTTTAGTTTTCGTTTGTTTGGAATTACATGCTTTTTAAAGGTTACTAATGATAATCAACTAATATTATGGTGGCAGAGCAAGGAGTGTTTGGAAAAAGTTTCTCAAACAACTTCATTTCTTGCAAGACCAGGAAACTCTTACTTGCTTCTACTCACAGGTGAACATTGATGGCTCATCTTTCCATGTAGACATAATGCTTAAGTAGTTAGGTGGTATCCATTTAATGAAATACTGCCGTAAACATTGTTTTTAAAAGCTACAGAACATGGTGGTGATAGATATAATTACAAGAGGATATTGTGGAAACAAACGTAGACCTATTTGTATTTCACAATTGTCCAGATTATGTGCTATTTAAGAGTGAAAAAAAAATAACACCTATTAATGTTTTAATTGATGACAATTATTAGTAATAGGTTCAAGCAGATATCTATCAATTTTTGTGAGTGATCTTATTCTCCTCTTTTTGGCTTTTCATAGTAAATGTGATTATATGTGATTCTTGCAGGTGAGGTGCAAAAGGACATGGCTGCTGAGCTCTTAGGTTTGCGTCCATGTGGTTTTAGACCTCAACACTCTAGCAAACTTGGAAATGAATTTCGTCTGTTCACAAACTATGACCCAGGAATGAGACTAGGGGGGTGGGAGCAAGAGAATTAAGTGAATTTTTCTGTCTACACAAATGTAAAAGGTAGCCGGTGCTATGAACTTTACATTTTTAGCATCCATAGTGGAAAAGATGTACCGGTTAGTAAAATTTAATTGAAGTTGTTTAGTTTCGATGTTCATTAATGTTAAATCTAAATTTTATTGAATGATCACAATGTGTTTGAAACAATGAATACAAAAATTTTATATACACAGTAAAAATCAATGATAGTTATTAAATATTATATCAAACTTCCTTACATCTAGGATCTTAACTAACTTAAGCTGATTAGATTGGAAGTTAGCAAATTTTATTAACTACAGTCTATATAGCAGTCACAGGCTTGACTACTTGATCACCAGAAACTCGGTAACTTCAGAGCAAATACTTGATCATTTGACCTTTAGCATCATCAATTGCAAATTGCAATAGACTTGCATTGAATCACAAAATCAGCAAAGCTATAAGCAGCAGCAGAATTATGATTAAAGCAGAGTCACTAACATAATCAATTTATATCTTTTGAACAAACTATTTATTACTTTTTTAGAAAAAGACTTTTGGGGTAGACTTTGGTTCCAATTTAAAGTTACTTATAGCTGTTCTGTGCATTTATTTTCATTCTCCTCTTATAATATTATCTAACATTGGTGAATTATGGACCACGGATTCAACTGGAGGTTGGGGGCCTCTTCACATTCAAGTTGCAGTCAATGGAAAATGAGTAAAGCACGTTTTTAAACTTTTTCTTGCTACTTCTAGATGTCAGTTTCATCTTTTATTTATATTTTTTTCTTTTAAGTTGTACGTCCTTTTCACTTTAGCCAACCTGTAAATTATTAGTTGTGGTTACGAGATGATTTGAAACTACTTGTTTACTTATTTTTCACTTAATCTAATTATTGAAATGAAGATTCCTAAGTTTACTCACTATCCTCTCTCATAACTATTTCTTCTACACTTCTAATTGTTATCGTTTCAAATTAACTATAATTTGAATGTTTCTAAAAAGTAGTTTTGTGATTAATAAAATTAACTATTTCTTTGGGATAGTTTATAATTTTCAATTAATTTTTGAATATTTTAGCCAAATTCCCAATTTTAAATATTAATGGGGAAATTTCTAATAGTCCCCATGGTTTCATAACCTATTATTATTATTATTATTATTATTTTTTAATGTTTCATATTGGACCAAAATATTTTAACTGCGTGCTAATTTAGTCCATATATTTTAAAAAATAACCAAACATATCCATCCACAGCCAAACCATGAGTTTGATTGTATTTAACTAATGAAAGGTTATTTCTTTTACTTCATATGATTGTTTAATATGAAAAAAATATATATAAAAATTAAAAAAAAAAGAAATAGAAACATATAGTATCAGTTTTATTTTTTAGTATTTGATATGAATCAAATATTTAATATATATTTTAATATTTTATTTGCATTAAATATTATTTTATGAAAATCAAAGCCAATTATACCTTTTGACTGTTTACTATGACTAATAGAAGTTTGGATGGAACACTAAAATGATATATTTTCAAATGCGAGGGACTATTTTGGTCGAGTTTGAGACAACCAAAAAAGTGGTATTTTATAAAAATATTGTAATAAGAAATTATGATTTTATATATTTTAAGGAGTTCTAAAATTATTTTTGAATTCTTTTATGATTAAGTTTTTATTATTTATCAATCTTCTATAATATTAGTATTTTTTTATTTCCTAATAATAATATAAGAGTAACTTTTTAATAAAAAAGAAAATTTTGTTAGAGGGACTATTTTAATTGTAATAGTAATTCTAAAAATTTTGTGAACCAAAAAAATTAATGCATGTAAATTGTGTAAAAAGTGATATTTTTTAAAAATTTATGGACTAATGTGTAAATCCCCAAATTAGCTTTTAAAATTTATAGCTAATTTTTAGGATTAAATTTTGTATTGTCTAATAAATTGAGGTGTACAGATAAAAAAGTAAAAATTAGGTGAAATGTCATCAAATAATTTCGTTTTTTAAAGATGAAAAGTAAAACAATAGGTTAAATTATTTTTTACACACGGATAAAAATACCTTCATATATTAAAAAAAAAAAAAAAAGCCTCTATATAACTTCAATTTATTTTTCAACTTATCTCCTTTTTTGTTTCTTTTTCTTGTTTATTTCTCTTTCTCTCTCCTTCATAGCTTAATCATTTTCACATTCTCTCTTAGTTTGGACTTTGGACACTCAAAACACCATATCCACTATTACAGCACCATGTTTCTTACTCATTAAGCGAACATTCACCCAAAGACAATGCTTTGGTGATTTGGTGACCGTCTTTAAAGGGTTAATGATGACTGGATTTGGATAAATATTGAATTAATGAAATTTTTTGAAGGAAAAATATGTATGGAAAAATTTTTAAAAATAAAATATATCGCTACAAATAGGGAAGAGTGCCACAAATAGAAGAATTTCTCCCTTATGCGGTGCCAGAGTCTATCATTGCCACAAAACACTCTTTGTCGATTATATAGGGGAAGAAGTCGGAGGTCTCCACACTATATCATATTTGGGAGTTGAGATTTTAGTTTTTTTTTTTTTAAATATATATATTTTTAGAAAAAGTAATTGGTTTAATAATATATTTATTATTTTTTATGAATCCTCAATTTATTTTTAGATTTTTAGGACTAAATTTATTTTGGTTCCTACGTTTTCTCGAATTATTATTTTTTGAATAATGTTTTCTTATTTGGCTCGTGTGGTCCCTAACTTTTTAAAAATCCATCATTTTAGTCATTCAGATATATTTTTGACAGTCAAACATAACATAATATACACATTGACTATTTTGATGTTAACTTTAAATGATTAAGTTAAAAATACGATTTTACACTTTATTTTTTAAAATTTAACAAATTAACCTTAACTTGTACATTCAATAAGAATCTAATATGTGTCAATAAAAAAAATTAAAATTATAAAATATACAAAATTTATAAAAAAAAGGTCCTTAAATATTAAAAATACATAAATAAACTAATTAACACCAAAAATATTGTACTAAGAAATTATGATTTTATATATTTTAAGGAGTTCTAAAATTATTTTTGAATTCATTTATGATTAAGCTTTCATTATTTATCAATCTTCTATAATATTAGTAGTTTTTTTTTTATCCTAATAATAATATAAGAGTAACTTTTTAATAAAAAAAAATTTGTTAGAGGGATCATTTTAATTGTAATAGTAATTCTAAGAATTTGTGAACCAAAAAAATTAATGCACGTAAATTGTGTAAAAAGTGATATTTTCTAAAAATTTGTGGACTAATTTGTAAATTCCCAATTTAGCTTTTAAAATTTATAGCTAATTTTTAGGATTAAAATTGTTTAGTCTAATAAATTGAGGTGTACCCATAAAAAAGTAAAAATTAGGTGAAATGTCATCAAATAATTCATTTTTTTAAAGATGGAAAGTAAAACAATAGGTAAAGTTACTTTTTACACTTAAAAGAGTGGACGAGTAAAAATACATTCATATATGAAAAAAAAAAAAAAAAGCCTTTATATAACTTCAATTTAGTTTTCAACTTAATCATTTTTACATTCTCTCTTAGTTTGGACACTCGAAACACCATATCCATATAGCACAATGTTTCTTACTCATTAAACGAAAATTCACCGTGGCAACCAAGGATAATGCTTTGGTGATTTGGTGACCTTCTTTAAAGGGTCAATGATGATTGGATTTGGATGACCGGTGATTAATATTGAATTAATGAAAAATTTTGAAGGAAAAATATGTATGAAAAAAATTTGAAAACAAAATATATTGCTACAAACAGGGAAGAGCGCCACAAACAGAGGAATCTCTCCCTTATGTGGCGCCAGAGTCTATCCCCTATTTGTGTTGGGGAGGATTTAGGCTCCCCAGGCCACAAAACACCCTTTGTCAGTTATATAGGGGAGAAATTCGGTGGCCTTCACACCATATCATATTTGAGAGTTGAGATTTCAATTTTTTTTTAAATATATATATATGTTTATAAAAAGCAATTGATTTAAAATATTTTTATTATTTTCTATGAATCTTTAATTTATTTTTAAATTTTTAGGACGAAATTTATTTTGGTTTCTACCTTTTATCGAATTATTACTTTTTGAACGATGTTTCCTTTTTTGGCTCGTGTGGTTCCTAATTTTTTAAAAATCCATCGTTTTAGTCATTCTGACCATATTTTTAATAGTTAAACATGACAGAATATGTACATTGATCATTTTGCTGTTAACTTTAAATGATTATAGTTAAAAATACGATTTTACACTTTATTTTTTAAAATTTAATAAATTAACCTTAACTTATACTTTAATAAAAATTTGACATGTGTCAACAAAAAAATAAATAAAATTATAAAATACAAAAAAATTATAAAAAAGTCCTTAAATATTAAAAATACATAAATAAATAAATTACACCAAATTTAAAAACCTTTAAAAAATAAAAAAAATAGTACAATAATAAATAATTAATGAAATTCAATAATTCAAATTAACACTTCAAATAAATTTTAAAGTATAAACAATAAATTTTATATATGAAAATAAATTATAATAAATTAAAAATTAAAAATAAAATAAATTATTAAAGTAATAAAAAATATATTTTTTTTGAAATGTCAAAAGGAAGCATCATTATTTTTAACTATAAATTTTTAATTATTATTTTAAAAATAAAATAAATTATTAAAAGTAATATTTAATTATTTTTAAAATTTATTTTTTTATTTTTTATTTTTTTAGTTGTTATTATTTTATTTTTATTTAATCATGTTTTATTTATTTTTTAACCTTAATTTTTTTTATGTCTAAAGACTTAAATATCTTAACACCATTAAATTTGACTGACTGTTGACTAGTATAATTATTAAATTGATGAATTTTTAAGAAGTTGAAGACCATACGAGTTAAAAAAAGAAATATTGGTTAAAAAGTAATAATTTAAAAAAATTAGGGACCAAAATAATTTTGTCCAAAATTTATTATTATTTTTATTTTTTTATTACTTTTAATTAAATAATTTATTTTTTTAATAATAAGGGTTTGTTTGGAAGAGTTTCTCTAAATAGAACTTTTGGAAATAAAGCTTTTACAATATGAGTTTTTAGGAGAAAACCGTTGGCCATTTGGTTGTTAATTAAAAAAACTCTTTAAAATGATATGATCACTAAAAAATACATGATTTTAAGTTAAAAGGACATTGTAAAATTAATAAACTTTAATAAGGTTATACATGTTAATATTTTTTAAATATAAAAAAAATATAATTGGAAAAGTCCAAAATTTGAGCGTCTCCAATTAGACGTAAAACAACTTTTTTAATTGCCCAAAAGCTCTACTGGAATGACAATTAAAGAACACAAAAATAACTGAAAAAAGCTTGTTAGATTAAATAAATTCTTTTGGCCAGTAAATATGCTCTTTCAAATGTACACTAAAAGTGTAGTTGACTCTACCAGTGGTTATCGTTAGTTAACAGTAAGGAGATTCAACGTTATTATAAATTTTTTACATATTAAGTGCAATTAGTGATATATTTAGCATAAGTCAGAGCAATATTTACTTAATATTCGATTAATAGCGAGTAAAATATATAAATAAGGTCTCTTGATTTGGTAGTTCGAGGCCTCAAACTACTTTATAGTTCTCTGACCCCATAGCGAGTAAAACATATAAGGGATATTATTAAAATTCCCTCTGCAGTTTTATGTATTCGTCAAAATTCCCCCTCTAGTTTCATTAATGGCCAAAATTCCCCCTGTAATTTGGTGTATTCGTCAAAATTCCCTCTGCCGTCAGTTTTAATTACTAAAATGCCATTGGCAGTTAACTTTTCAGTTAGTAATATTATTAAAATACCCTTCTAATTTGATGTATTAGTCAAAAGCTCCCCATATTTTCATTTATGATCAAAATTACTCCCATAATTTCATTTTATAGTCAATTTTCCCCTTACCTCAGTTTTAATTGTAAAAATACTTTTAACTATTAATTTTATGTTAAAAATTTTAGGGTATTAATGATATAAAAGTAAATATATATATATATATATATATATTAAATTAAAATATTTTAATTTATAATATTAATGAATCTCTAAGGTCCATAATATGATGACATAAGAGATCAAATACAAAAATTTTAAAAAAAATTGGATCTTCGTAGTCCATAACACAATTTTTTTTAAAAAAAATTCCAAAAAATTTTAAAAAATTAAAAATAAAATGATGAATCTCCACCGTCCATTTCCATATTATGATGGATATTAGAAATCAAATTTTAAATATTAAAAATTTAAAAAAATTGGATCTCCACCGTGCATAAATGGACGGTGGAGATCACAAATACAATTTGTTTAAAAAAAATAACCAAATTTTTTTAAAAAAATTAAAAAGTTAAAAATAAAAATATTAATCTCTACCATCCATCTCTATATTATGATGAACAATAGAGATCAAATCTAAAATATTAAAAAATTAAAAAGTAATAAATTAAAAAAGTTGGATCTCCACCGTCCATAGATGAGCAGTGGAGACGGTGGAGAAATTTATATTAAAAAATTATAAAAAAATTAAAAATAAAAAGATAGATCTCCATCATCCTCGATATTATAATGAATATTAGAGATCAAATTTTAAAAACTTAAAAATTTTAAAATTTTTAAAAAATTGAATCTCCACCGTTCATAGTGGACGGTGGATATCATAAATACAAAATTTTTGAATTTTTTTTTTTTAAAAACGACGGATCTCCACTGTCCATCTCCATAGATGGATAGTAGAGAGTATAAACACAAAATATTTTTTTTAAAAAAATTAAAAATTAAAAAATAGACCTCCACGTCCATCTCCATAAATTTTAAATTTTAAAATTATTAATATTTTATATTTGATCTCTACTGTCATCATATGACGGACCGTAGAGATTTATTAATATTATACATTAAAATATTTTAATTTATTCTATATAGATATTTACCTTTATACCCTTGGTGCTCTGAAATTTTTAATGTAAAGTTAATGGTTAAACATATTTTGATAATTAAAATTGATGGTAGAAGAAAAATTGACTATAAAATAAAATTATAGGGAGATTTTGATCATAAATAAAATTATGGAGAG
Organism: Xanthoceras sorbifolium; assembly: GCA_003430845.1. Lineage (NCBI taxonomy): Eukaryota > Viridiplantae > Streptophyta > Magnoliopsida > Sapindales > Sapindaceae > Xanthoceras > Xanthoceras sorbifolium. The sequence goes on from CM010612.1 coordinate 15,927,446, forward strand.
ATTTTGATTAATATATTAAATTTTAGGGGCATTTTAATAATATTACTAACTGAAAAGTTAACGATCAATGGCATTTTAGTAATTAAAACTGATGATAAGAGGTAATTTTGATAAATATACCAAATTATAGGAAAATTTTAACTTTTAATAAAATAAGATGGGAAGATTTTGATGAATACAACAAATTATACGAAAATTTTAATAACATCCCACGTATAATCACACAGCATAACAACCCGTATTTTTAAGAAAACTGTTTCGTTAGCCCGCTCCAAACCCGATATCAAACTTCTCTATTTGCCTTTGGAAATCTCGAGATTCAGAAACATCCTCCAAGATACCATTGGTCAGTATGATATATAATCCTTCAGTGGTTTGACAAAACAAAATTTCAAATGAAGTCATCGGCAAACCACTTCTAAGTCTAACTTCAGAAAATATGAGACCCAACATTATTTCCGAGGTAAGCTCAGATCTGTACCCAACACTTCTTCCTCTCTTTTCTCTCTCTGTTCTGTATTCTTAGGGTTTCTTTATTTCAAGAATTTTATGATTCTCGATTTCGTTTATGGTTGTTGACAAAATGTGACAAAAGTAAAAATTTAAATAAATGTATTTTTCTTCGAACCTGAGTTGTTCTTTGTACTGGTACAACTTAACTATGTAAATTTCTATTTTTTTTTTTGAACTTTTGAAATCGAATCAGTTGTCTTTATTCCTGTTTCTCTGTCTTTCGTAGTCACCAAACAGATAATTAGGGCTTTTGGCTTTGTTTGTTCTTTTTTTTTTCTTCCTTTTCTTGGAGGTCTTGAGTTGAACATGACATTAAATAAAATGTGGGGTTTAATGAGGAAAATGTTATTGTTCTTCTGCTGTTAAATTTGTCGATGTCACTGTTCTTTAGGGAAGTTATTGCAGGTTCCTATTCTTTCTTATGGCAAGAAAGAAAAAGAAGTGTCCCATTTTCAAAAATGAATTTGCAAATGTGGTAGCTACGAACTGGTAATGGAGTGTGTTTTGGAATGTATGAAGAGTAGGGATCAAGGTTTTTTTGTCTTTGATTTTTTTCCTTGGTTTAGTTGCTTCTTTTTTGGTTTGAAATCTTTAAGTTAGTTATGAATTCGTTTATTATATACTAAGATATGGATTTTTAGCAGTGAAAGAACTGATTCCTTCCTGTTTTGTTTTGTGTGATGCCGTATCAGCTGTCATTTTGCTCTTCTTTTTCCTTATTTGTTTAAAAGGAAATAATCTGTCAATGCAATTTTCTCATTTTAGAACTAGACAGGACATTAATGTCCCATTAGAAGTCAAGTTTCATTGCTATGACAATCAAGATATGTTTTCCTTCCTTCAGTACAATAACTCAATAAGAATATCAATTTGGTTAGTTTTGTATTGATATTTCACTTTAATCATAGTTTATTGTTTACTGGTCTGTAGGCAGGGTTGTCTACCAGAGTGAGCCAATGGTGGGAGGGTATGCCATTCTTTACTTCAGCAGTGGTCATTGTTTGTGGGGCGATTTACTTGGTCTGCCTCTTGACAGGATATGATTCCTTCTATGAAATATGCTTTTTGCCATCTGCAGTTATATCACAGTTTCAAGGTTTGTTGATGCTATCCTAAGAAATCATGCTTTATCATCATATATAACCTGCAGGTCACCTCCGAGATGCATAACGTTTTAACTGTAATTCTGAATCACTTTTAAGTATTTTCTTCATTGGGAATGATATAAGATATGTTTTGTATGCAATTCCCTTGTGTTATAACGTGTTATCCATGGGTTTCTAACAACCAAGGATTTAGGGTCTGTCAATAGTCCCCAATTTAGATCCCGTTGAAGAAGGAAAGGTTAGGATAATTCTACCATTAAAGAAAAAAATTTGGATTGTTTGCTTCTTCAATCATTCATCTATTTATTTTCCCTATAATTGTCCTTGAGGACTTTGCTTTTTTACTTTCTTTCTGCTGGATTATCATGTTTTTCCATGTAATTTTTATTTTTTATAGTGAAATGATTTTATTTTTTATAGGAAATTTTTTTTTTTTTGTAAACATAATGAAAACATATACATGAGTGAACAAGAAGCCCACTAAAGGGAAAAACAATCCATAGGACTAAAAGGGAAAGGCATGCAAAAATCCCTACAAAGAATCAAATATGCAAAAAGAACCCCCAAACCAAGATTTTATGCCAACACTGCTTTCCAATTATAGATAATGAAAAAAAGCGAAGTATCCCTAAATTCAGTAGTTACACAAGCCCATACGGAAGCCCAAAATCTGATCTTATCCCATAAAACTTCTACCTCTTCAGATTTGAGATCCCCAAAGATTCTTTTGTTCCTTTCATTCCTCAACACCCAAAAGAAAGCCATCCTAGTTCCAAGGGAATTTACCCTTCCTACCTCCACCAAAACCTGACCATTTTTCCTATAACCACATTCTACAAGAATAAGTAACTGTCCAACTTATATTAAATTCTTGAAATAGTTTGCACCATAAGGACCAGGCTATTGAACAATGAATGAAAAGGTTATCAGAAGATTCAAGACTTCTTTTGCACATGATGCACCAATTAGGAGACACAGCCATCCCCGGTCTTTTCTTTGCAAAAGGTCATCAGTATTAATTCTACCCCAAGCAATTGACCAAACCAAGAACTTGACCTTATTATGGACCTTGGCTTTCCAAATAGTATCACGGGGTTCGAAGATGGGATGAGTTGGCTCATCAATCAAGGCTGCTAAGAAGGATTTCACATAGAAAATCTCACTCTTTTATAATGTCCACAATCTTCTATCTTCTTCTCTATCTAGGAGGTAACCCATTCTAAACAAAGGAGCAAACAAGCACAACGCATTCCTCTGCTTCTCTATCATTCAAATTTATCGAGAGCATAAGATCCCAACCTTTTTCAGCCTCATTACAAATCCTGAATCTAACAATAGGAAGATTATGCACTGTAGACAATCTGAATAGGCATGGAAACAACTCACAAAAGGGAGCTTCACCTTTCTAAACATGTTACCAAAACCTCACTCTCCTGCCATCCCCAATTTGCAATTTCACTTGAGGAAGTAGCACGCTAGAAGCTTGAGAAAGATAGGTCCAAGGGCAGCAGCTGGATCCTTTTAAAATCTCCTTAAACTCCCACCCATTATTGTGAATACCATATTTGCTAGCAATGATTTTATGCCAAAGGAGTTTGGCTCTAGGTGAAATGATTATTAATTCATGGAGTGATCAAAGTTGTTAAAGGCGCACCTAGGCTCCAGGAACCCTAAGGTGCCATGCCTGCGCCTCAGGATGTCAGGCATGGGAGACATGGCGCCAGACACGCGTCTAACTGCGCACGGGCGCTAGGCTCCAAGTGCAGTTGAGGCATGCCTCATTGTAATATTTTTTTAAAAAAATAAATGAAATAATAGGTCAAAAAACCCCAAATTAATAACAGGTAAATAGTATATATACACTAAAGCCCTTAGGGTAAAACTGTCACTTCACGATACAATTATTACACAACAGGCTCTATCTCCGTGTTGTGTTTGTGTAGCACAACATTACTGATTTAGGCATCACAACCCAACACCACACATGAAACTCTGATTGAGGCCACAAGTTTGCAGACCAATTGAAATACACTTAGAAAAAAATCAAATAAGTTTGATATGGATTGTGAGAGAGAGAAACGAATTAGAACACCTTTGGGTTTTTTTTTTTTTTTTTTTTTTTTTTTTAATGTGTTTGCTAGTTTGCTATTAATATGATGATTGAATGTTAGTTGCTTTATGAATTATGACTTGGTATTTATAGTTTCTTTCAAGTCATTTTGCTTAGTGACTTGAAAGTTATATGATAAATTAGGTTAATACAAAAATTATGTATTATTCCCATTGGAAATTCTTATAAAAGCTATTAGGCACCTTTTAAAGAAAAGGTGGGTGTCGCTTCGATGAGGCGCACGCTGCGCCTTGTGCCGAGGCTCCAAGAAGATCTTGGTGCTCGGGCGCAGCTTTAAAAACTATGGGAGTGATTACTTTTTCACTTTTGAGGTTTCTTATGTTATGTTGAGTATGTTTCGATCGAAGGGGTCTCGTCTGGGCCGGATCCCGCCGTTAAGGTGGTTGCTCACCGGTTTTGCCTCATTGTGCAGCGAAATTAGAGGGTTGGATGAAGAGCCCCCCTCCTTGTACAGTAGTAGATGCTACTTTCAGAGAGAAGAAAGAATTCAAATGTAGCAATTTTTGGTCAAAAAAGTTTTATTTTTCTTTATTCATTACACGCGGAAAAGGAAATGTTATATTTTTCTTTAATTGACCAGACTTTTGACAATGGGGCTTTTCAAAAGAAAAAAAAAGAAGATGCTAGATGGGAATGGGACATGATGACACCTAGATTTCTCTTTTTTTTTTTTCTTTTTTTTTTACCTTATTCAAATAGCAAGTGGTATTTCAATTTTTTTTTGCCACTAATAATGAATAATTATATTCTAACCCCTATAATTTAAAATAATTTTATTTTCTACCTTTTAATTTTATATTTTTCTTTTTTTTACCCCTCTATTTTATAAAAATCTCCAAAATATTAAGTTCTGTTAAAAATCTAACGGTTGGGCATCAAAATTTAAGGGGGAACAGTGCGGTCACCGAGGAACCGCCTAGGCGCCGAATAATTGGCCGCATAGCCGCCTAGGCGCTAGGCGCTATCCCGCCGCACAGGTAGCGCCTAGCGATTTTTAGAACACTGATTTTCTTAGAGAACTAGGGTAGAATGGTTTCACTATATGCCCTCTTCACATTTTGATTCCATGGGGTTATAATAATTTGTTACAACATCCTTTTGAATGTAGTTTTCTTGCTTTACATGTAAAAAGTGTTTTTCAACGTTCAAGGATGTGTTCTATTATGAAGGAAATTGAAACTGTTAGTAATCATTAGACCCTATAGCTTAAGCTATTAGGAAAGGGCACAACTAAAGATATAAGCTCTTTAACATACCCCCTCACGTGCCAGAATGATGGGCTTGGCATGTGGACCAAGCCAACCACATATTCAAACCCAGAAGGCCAGAACAGATTAGAAATAAACACAAATTCAATCACGTGGAGGGATTCAAACCCAGAACTCCAAGGTCAAACTAAGCTCTTATACCATATTAGTAACCATTAGACCCAAAAGCTTAAGCTATCAGGAAAAAGCCCAACTAATGGTATAAGTTCTCTAACGTAAACGATTCTACATATTATTTTCAATTAAGAAGGTATCCTCCATGTAGCCTCTTGCTAAATTTATTTTTGGCCTTAAGATGAGTAAGGCCTCTTATAGGTCTCTGGATGATTTGCATTTGGGTACCTAGACGTCCTTTTCAGCCTGTCTGAGGTTTTAAGGCACATCACTTTTATCTGTCTGGATGGCCAGTTTGATGCAGTGCATTCCAGAGAACTTAAACATTTTTTAAAACTTTCTTCTGATTACTGAAACCTGATTACAGTCCAGATTTAGAATTCGTACTAGAACTATTTGGTATAAATCCATTTCTTTTATTGTTAAGGAACATTTTTCATTTGATGCTTTGTACTATGTTTGGACTAATTTTCTATAATTTTTCTTCGGAATTTGATTGCATTTTGTCTTACGGTCTTTAATCCTACTCTTTTATCTTGCAGTTTACAGGATATATCTCTCCATTCTTTTTCATGGTTCACTGCTACATGTTCTGTTCAACATGTTGGCTTTGGTTCCTTTAGGTTCTGAACTAGAGAGAATCATGGGCTCCATCCGCATGTTATACATAATAATTTTGTTGGCTACTAGCAATGCTATTTTTCATCTTGTTATTGCATCATTGGCAGCCCACAATCCTTTTCAAACTTTTCAGTATCTCATGAATGAGTGTGCGATAGGCTTCTCAGGAATCATATTTTCTATGATTGTCATAGAGACAAGTTTGAGTGGAGTACAATCTAGGAGGTTTGTTTTTCTGACATCATCTCTATTGTCCTTTGCTTTTCTGCCTATTTGGGAGAATTAGATGTGCAATGTTGTGTGTACATACTCCTAAATGTCGGACACATGCACAATTCCTTTTCTCTTACCACGTGGTAGGCATTGTAATGGTTTGTTCTGTTTCTGGTCACTTTTCTGGTTCTTGAACTGACTTGCAAATTCATTCTTTTGTTCTGCAGTGTGTTCGGTCTCTTCAATGTGCCAGCTAAACTGTAAATGCGATTACTTGCTTTTAAAATGTTTGATTATCTCCATTTATAAACCAAGAAAGATTATTATTTGTTATAGACATTGCATTTAAATTTGCTTCAGGTATCCGTGGATCTTATTGGTACTGTTCCAGCTTCTTATGACAAATGTCTCGTTACTTGGGCATCTATGTGGCATTCTGTCTGGATTTGCATGTATGTATTCCTTGTCTTCTTTGAAAATTACACCCTTCTCTTCTCTGTTGCACTTGGTGCTGCTATATAATTTTTTATAATTTGAGGAAGTCATCGAAAGTATTTGTTTCTGTCTTTACATTTTCAGATACCTATGGCTTATTCAACTTCCTTATTCCTGGAACATCCTTCTATTCTTCTATTGAGGCCTCCTCTTGGCTTGTAAGTATTTTAATGGAACTTCTTTGCAATAATGGACAGATTTTCGTTTCTGTTACTTTATTAGATTGTTTCTGTACGTTTTGTTCTGTTAATCTTCTCATGATAAATTGAGTTACTTTTTGGTTTAAGTAGCTGTGTAGTTATTTTTTTTAATTATTACATTAAATATAAACCAAACCCCTCCCCATCGTGGTGTGAGCAGGATTTTAACTCAAGACCTCTTGTACAATGACGAGACCTTACCAGCTTAGCTCATCCTCACAACTTTGGCTTAATTATTGTCAAAGGAAGGCTCTATATAATTTGTTGTTCTCGATTGGGAACCTTGCTTGCTATGATAGACATACAACACTTGGTTTTCTAGCAATAATCTCTATACATTTCACATCCACTCTTGTACACATCAGATGGGCCATTAAGATCTCCCAACAAAGACCTGTATCCCAATCTTGGTGTTGTGAAACAAATCCTTTTCTATGTTTGACTGAATTTGGGTTGAATCCTGCATGTTGTCATGTCTTTTTGCACCTCCTCTGCATTCTTTGTTACATTTCTCTTGTCCATGTTCTCATAGCACTTTTAAGAAGTAGACCTGGTTTTAGAAATTTTCAATGTTATATATTACATTGTGAATTTCAGTCCACTTGCACAAGACGGCCTAAGTTTATCTTATGCACTGGTGGAAATCCTTCTGGCCACATCCCTACATATTCTGGCCATAATACAAATTCTAGGTAACATTGAGCTCTCTATACAACAGTTTTACCTTTTACCCGCGAAAGGTATCTAACTTGATGAATTTTCGTAACAGTGGATTATTTTCTGGAAATATCTGGAGAAACCTGTCTTCATGGATGCCACAGAGGGAAACATCTTCTCAGGTATCAAATTAATCAAATTTAGAGGGTTTCACAATGTTAAATACATTGTTTAACATGTTTGCTGTTACCTGGTTCATCCCGCCAAAGTGAGTAAGATGACATTGTTTAGATATGATTCTGACCTTCAGTAAAACTTGAAACCTCACACTTCTGCTCAATCTTTTACTTTTACTTTTGCACTTATTTTCTAAAGATGTAATGATCAAGTTTGATGGAGCAAATGACTTCCAATTATGTTGCCAATTTGGTTGTTGAGCATATTACACATCAAAGGACATATTAGAATACAGTGGAAAGGAATGTGTGATAGTGTTGCATTCCTTACATTCCGTTGTTCATGTATTCTTTTAACCCTGTCTGGAATGTGTAATGTTGGTCCACTCCTTTGTTTTTGTTCTTAGGCATTCATGTATTATTTAAATGTTGAAATGTCAAATCTTTTGTCAAAATGACATTAAATCACTAAAATCACTTCTTGATAACATCCAGCGAACACAAGACAGCCAGTTCCCTGGAAGGGGAAGGACTCTTGGTTCTGGACAACTTCCTGTAAATTCAGATTCAAACCTAGAGGCTAGACTTTTGGATAATAGCAGCCCTGACCGTCCTGCGGCAGCAATTGGTACAGGAGAGCAGCTATCGGATAGAAGGTATCCAAAGATCTTTTAATGCAGCTTGAAGCTTAATGGATCAGTTATTAGTCTAAAGCTCAATATTTATTAATTAATATTATCAGGTTTTTCTAGATGTGAATGCCAAATTTTACCCTTACTGTTTACCTTATTGTTATTCTGGTGGCAAAATCTTACCAAACATATGTAGGTCTTGAATACTTTTTTTAGTTCTTTAAGTTGGATGAATCTTAATGGATTGTTATTTATGTTCTATTTGAAACTTTGGAGTCCTATATCTAGCCAGGGTCAATCATTGCTCCTCGGGAAACAAAATCAAACAATAACAATAATAGTAGTAATATGTGCCAAAATTAGTTATGTTGTGGTAATGGTAACACCTACTAGTTCGTTATTCAATGCTGATTTGTGGCCTGAATTTTATTTGTCACCTTGGAATAAATCCATTATCAAACATGAGTTCTGGTTTGTGTTTTAAAGTTTTGAAACCTGAAATATACTCTGATTATCATTAATAATTCCTTGATATCTTCGTATTAGAGTTCCTGGAGTTTTAGAATCCATTGTTAGACTAGAATTTTTCCATGAAGAGACCCCTTTTAGTCAGTTATGGTGCTTAATTAGACCTGTGAATATGATTTAGTGTATAATGAAGAGACCCCTTTTAGTCAGCTGTGTTTTGATGCCTTCTAAAATGCTGTATGCATTCCTTTTCAGGCAGCCAGCAGTGGATAATGCAGTTGCAGCTTCCAGAGGCCCTGCAACCCATCAGGTTTCCTTTCTTCAGTTTAGAAGTTGGATTTTCTCTTTTCTTTTGTTTGGTTCCCTCAAGTTTAACATTTCTTTGGTTTTTTGGTCTACCTTATTGCAGGTCTCAATTGCCTCTGATGAAGAAATCCAAAAACTTGTTTCAATGGGTTTTGAAAAGGTAAAGATAAATACATTCAACATTGCATATATTTCATTAGATGACTCTGTAACTTTAGTACCTTGGGGAGCTCAGTGGAATAATTGTTTTGTTCCTTATTAAAATGAAGTTATGAAGTCGTGTGATTTGTTAATGGTGCTTGCTGGTATGCATATATATCAAAATGAGACAGTGAAGTATAAGATAATAATGCCTTAAGCTCTTTTTTCTTCAGACACAGGTAGAGGTTGCTCTAGCGGCAGCTGATGGAGATCTTAATGTAGCAGTGGAAATTCTCATGAGCCAGCAGGTGTGTATTTGAGAGCTAGCATTTTCCAGACATTATGTATATCACCCTTTGTTCTAACCTGTTGTGTTTATGGATATTTATATGCAGGGGTAATTTGTAAAGCAATCTCATCCATCTCAGTTAAAAATCGTCTACAATTACATCTCAATCAGCTCGGTTTGGTCTGCCCCTATATCTGTGTGAAGTCTGGTCTCATGGGTACTGTATAGTTACTCTGACATGATTAGGATTTAGGGAAGAGAGTGGGCAAAGGAATATATTTGGACAACAAAACTTATACTAACCTCTGTTCAAAGGAAAGAAACAAAATGATTTGTTAACATGAATTGACCTCAGGAACCTTGGATCTCAATTAAAAAAAGTGTCATCTGTGTATTTTTGTTTTGTTTTGGGGGGGAATAGAATGATGTGCTTGATATTTCGGATATTGGTTTCCAGAAGGTTGAATTATGATTGTGCTTTTCAAGCAATTGAAAGAACTTACCAATGCATAAACAGTTGGAGCTGCAGAGTTTGGGAGATTTTGAAATTGTTCTTCTATAGAAGATCTCCAGAGCAATTTTCCATCGCTTATGCGTGAGCTGATTCCCTGACTGGCTTAGATGATACACTAGAAAATGCACAGGATAAAACTACAATCATGCTAAATCACCTTTGTGCAATGGGAGGGGAATCAAACACTGCAAAGTGAAGTATTAATATGGATCTTACATGGGATAGATGTAGGGATCGTTTGTTTGTTCCACTTAATACTTAATGGGTCTGAATTTAATTTATTATGTTATTTTTATTACTTCAAATATAAAGTTAAAAACTTAAAATAGACAATGCAAAAGAAGAACTTAAAATATGAAGTTAAAAATTTAAAATAGAAAGTTAAAAATTCTTACTTATAATTATTTATAATTATAATATTTTTTTTATAATAATTATTTTTTATTAATATATTTCTAAATTTATCTTTATTAAGTATTTCTATCTTAAAATAAAAAAACAACTATTAACATTTTTATTTAGTAATTAGGAGAAAAAAAATAAAAAAATTAAACATATCAATCAATTTTCAATCTTTATTTAATCTTGAGAGAAATTTAAACCTATTCAGTATTTAGGTAAAAAAAAATAAATGATCCGTAGATTAGATCAAGCTTCAATGAGAATGGTATGCAATGCCACCCAAAAAGCTAAAAGCTTGCTGATTCCAAGTCCCATGTCAAATGCATCTTGAATTTTCTCACTAGGAGAGGATTTCAACTGCATCTGCTCGCAGTTTCTTAAGCTTATGGATGCATGAAAGTTATTGTAATCTATAGAAACAAGTTGCATTAAATGTAAACTGAACATCACTGATGCTATTATAGCTGTTGAAAAACACTAATGCTGCACCTTTCACATGGTAATGTAAGGACCCCCAAAGAAGCATTTGACGTTGAGGACTAGAAATGAAATCTGTTGATCTTCAACTGCATATGTTGCAGGTGTGGCTTCTTTTGAAGAGTAGATTTTGAGCTCCACCAGCGATGCATCTATCCCTCTACCTTGATTAATCCCCCATCATAAAATATTACTTGCTAGTCCAGTCTGACACGCCTTGAGCTTTAGAAAGGTTACAAGGTTTAGGCTCTATTACTTTTCTGGTTTCATTATGAGTTCTTTCAGCAGTGGACGATAAATAACCAGGTCTCTGCCATACTGCAAACAAACAACTGCTTTTAGTTTTTGTCTTTGGAATACTTGTATCATTCGTGCATGCATGCATACATGTATATATCATTCGTGCATGCATGCATGCATACATACATGTATGTATGCATGTACAAATGATACACACAAGTGTTCCATAGTCAATATCAAGAATAACAATTAGGTGTGAGATCTCAAGCGTTTTGATACACAAATTTACCATAGTTAATAACAAGAATAATAATCGGGTGCATAATCCTACACGTTTTTTCATACGAGATCCCTGATTTGAACTGGTGCAAAATGAATACAAGATGATCTGCACCGGTGCAAATCACCTTACACCTACAGCCAAACATACGAGGTATGTTTTTTTATAAACGGAAACAACTTTATGAATTACTGAAAATGACCTTCGTTGTTAGTTGAACTCGGTCAAATTTAACCATTTTAATTTTTTTTAACAAAAAGGTTGGGGTGAGATCTATTTGTGGATCTCCATCGGCGATAAGATGTCCATTATCAATGGAGATTCCCTTGAGATTCGATGGATCTCCATGGATGGATGAAGATCCATTCACTGAGATGGACGATGGATATCCAACACCTCATTTTATTTAGCGTTATCCTTTCCTTTCCTTTTTTTTTTTTTAAAAAAATTGCTTGTTTCTATTTTTTTTTTAATTTTTTGTTATTGTGTTAGCATTTTTTGTTATTGGTTTTTTTTATTTAAGGGTATTTTGGTAATTTTATATATGATGTCAAAGACATTTTGATATTTTTAATAGTCAAACATGGTAAACAATTAAGTTTGAAAGAGGTTGAGTAACTACATGGAAGGTCATTGTTAATAAATAATAGAGTTATTTCCGTTTGTAAAAAAAATAAAATAAAGAGTAATGCTAGACATTCAACCTTGTATCCTAACTAATGATGTGTAAATTGGTGAATAAATTCACATTAATAAATGATTTATCTATCTTAATATATGAATCTATTCAGTAATTCACACATCATTAGTTGGGATACAATTTACTCAAAAACAAACCTCATGGTAATTATCTAACGCAAACTATTTTATGTTCAAACCATGATAGGTGGGATGTTTAGCATTACTTAAAAACAAACTTCATGGAAATTATTTAGTGCAAACCACTTTATGTTCAAACTATGATGAAATTTAATAAATTTTGATAAGATTTTTTTTGTATAAATGTTAATTAAAATTATATATGCTTATGGAAAAAATTTTTAATTTTTTTTTTTTAGTTCAGAATCTATTTTTTTCTTATTTTTTAAGCTAAAACATTAAAAAAAAATCGGGAACATAGAAAAAATAGTTCCTGAATTCAAAAACGTCTGAATTTTTATTCCAAGTATATTTCCTTTTTCTTAAAATCCATATAGAAAATCTTATCAAAATTTATCAAGGTGTAAAGGGTTTGGACGTAAAAATGAGCATTTTTCCCATGGGGTCCCAAATCCCCATTTGGGGAAAATAAATCCCAAATAATTAGGGATAAAATGATTTTCATCCCCATTTTTAAATGTTCCCCCCATTTCCCCATTTTTCCAAATATTATTTTAATTTTTTTTTATATATTCCTAATTTTAAATATATATAATAATAACCAAATTTTAATGAGATTGAAATTATTATTTTCGAATGTTTTTATTTTATTATTTCAATTAATGGACTATTTTCATCTTATAGTCAAATGTTTTTAGTAAGTCAAACCGTTTTATTTTAAGTCAAATGGGTAAGGGGATGGGGTCAAGATAACGGGGATGTGGGATCACATATCCATCCCCATTTCCCCCATGCCTAATTAAGATAGTCAGCAGTAGAGAATTAACATATATATATTGAATAAAAATGTGCGAGATCCAGCAGCTGAAACTTACTCTCTCATATCCCCCTCCTCTCTCTTTACATATATATAACTGGTGTATATGTGTGTGTGTATATATATATAGAACAAAAATGTGCGAAATCCCGCATCTAAAACTTACTCTCTCGTATCCCTATTCTCTCTCTTTACATATATATAATTGGTGTATATGTGTATATGTGTGTATGTCTCTCTCTCTCTCTCTCTCTATATATATATATATATATATAAACACACACTAGTAAGCACCCATTAGTGTATTATACTGTGCGCCTTTCAATCCAAAAGTTATTAAAATACATTTTTTGTATTCTAATTGATCCAAAGACTTGGATTGAACTGTGTTAATTATAATACACTAATGGGTGCTGGCTTGAAAATTTTTCTATATATATAGTTATTTCCTAAGGAATTCCTCATTTTAATTTAGGTAAGGACATTAATCAAATTCCATCAATTTTAACGAATTTTTATTTGATGAAGGTCTTTACCTAAATTAAAATGAGGGATCTCTCAAGAGACAACCTATATATTAAATGAGAGAGAGAGAGAGCTTTCAATCTAAAGGTTATTGTTAAAAGACTATTGAGTACCTTTCAATCTAAAGGTTATTGTTAAAAGACTTTTTTTTAATTCAATGAATTCAAGGACTTGAATTGAAAGGTGCTAATACACTAACGGGTTACTGACTCAAAACATTTTCTATATATATATATATATATTATCAGGTGCGGATCCCATACATTTTTTTAGTTCGGAATTCCCGATTTGTATCACTGGGAACCGCAACTGAAGCTTATGTGTGTGTATATATATAAATAATTATCAGGTGCGGGATCCCATGAGGGATTCCTAATTTCGACTGGTAGGAATTGAATTTTCACTGGTGTAAATTGAATTCCCACAGGTGTAAATTAGGGACCTTGTATAAAAAAAACGTACGGGATCTCGTACCTGATCAACGCATACACACTCTCTCTCTCTCTATATATATACATATATATATACATACATATACATATACATATATATATATATATATATATCTTAGCTAGACGTAAGTAAAATTAGACCAGGTCAGATGAATCAACCTAAACGAGTACTGCATCTTCGCGCATAATGACCTTCCTTTCCACACTTATAGCATAAAATAGAAATAGAGGATTTGGTGTCCCAAGGGGCTCTACGTGACTTTATGCATTCCTGTACATCAATAGGCTTAATAAGATAGGTGATGTAGTTATGCAATCAATCTGTTATAGGAACCATAAAGGCTTTATTGTAAACAAGCAGAAAATAGGACTTACAGAACCCATATGGCCAGACTGCCCACAGTTGTAACAGGAAACTTGTTTTCGATCAGTCTCAGAAAAGTTGACACAACTGAGATGACCGAAATTCTTGCACACGTAACACTGAATTGCCTGCCCATGAGAGAAGAATTATCGCTAAATTGCAAGCAAGAACCACTTCGATTTGGGCACAGTTAATTCCATTGCAAGTACATGTCAATTTGTTATCTCAACTTTTGTATGCCAACTGAGGTGGCAATCGAATTATATTAACAAATGGTTAGTGAAATAATGTCATAATTAATGTGTAATTACATGTCATTACTATGCAATTGCTAACTTAGTTTGATGTGAAGCAATACTTAATAAATTAGAAAAATACAAGAAAGACGTGTGAAACTGAATGTAAAATATAGAATGACCTTGAGATCATCAGCGGCGTAATCGACTCTACATGAAAACATATCATGTCCTAGATCCCCACATCTTAAGCAAATGTCAGAACTCAAATTGTTTCCCAGGTGGTTTCTTCCTTCGCGAACGAAGCGATCCTTGTCCTGTTGAAATAATATATCATCGAAGCCTTACAATGAGTACTAAGTCATTAAAATTTTTATAACAACCCATATTTAACGATGATCAATGAAGAAAGCTTTAAGAAATAAACAATAGAATACATTATGCATACTTGCTAAACTATATATAAACTTATTATTTTTTTCAAATAGTCTACTATGGAGTTTATATCATTATTCCTGTAGCAGCTTTTATATTTTTGTGGACATCGTGGCAATTTCAGACATTTATTGCCAGAGGAAAGTATGGACACTAAATTAGCACTTGCCACGTTGATATTGGCAGTTTCTATACAAAACATATGGAATTCGGTTAGCCAAATGACAAACTGATGAGGTCCATACTTGGAAAAGAAAGCCGCGACCGCGACTTCCCAAGTCGCGATTAAATTGAAGATTTGCGGCAGTGAGTACCGCGACTATGATACAAGTCGCGGTACACACTGGCAGACAGCTCTTTGCTCGGATTTGATGCGTTTTATTTAGGAGTTTTATTTGGTGTTTGTTTCCTATTTTAGTTGCTATTAATTACCTATTGTTTTAGGAATTAATTACCTATTGTGTTAGGAGTTTTAATTGTTTTCCTAGTTCTTTTATTAGTAGGATTCTTTTTATTTAATTGCTATTAGAATTGTGTTAGGTTTTTTATAATTGTTTCCTATTAGGACTAGATTAGGTTAAGGAGTTATTATAAATAAAATAAGTTTGTATTATTCAATTAATGAATTGAGAATATTAGTAAAATTGAAAGGTTTATCTCTATTCGGCTTTTCTAAAGTTTAGAAAGCTTGGGCTAGTTTAACGGCTAATAACCGAGATCTAGATTTATTCGGTTTTTTCCGAGACCACAACCTTTTCCGAGACCACAACCTTGAGAATCGCTTGAGCTAGAGTTAGTTCTCCAACAAGGGCTAATTCTAGAGGTTTGGTTAGTCGAACGTTCGATTAATTAAATCAAAACTCCATAATCTTGGAATTCTATTTCTAGGGTTAGTGTTTCGATTTGGGGATTTTGGGTATTTTGACCTAGGTCCTCAACACAAACCTACGAGCATCTAAAATCCATATCTATCTAAAATATGGATATTTCAGTTTGTTATAGATAATATGTGGTCCCCTCTAGAATGATGTTTTCAGATTCCAAGTGAAGAATAAAAATACCTGCTGCTTGATTTGTGCCAAGACTAAGCTTCACATATTCATAAAGGTAGATCTTGATGGAGTAATAGACCACATTCTCTACTTAGTAAAGAAAACAAATATACCATACTATTCATATGGTTAAGAAATTACATGTACTAGAAAATTTATTCACTGCTAGCAGGCAGATGCATACACAGAGTTGGAAAAAATGTGCACCATGATTAAGGGCACAACTGGGAATCAAACAGAAAGGATCAGAGAAATGCTACAAACCTTTCTGCAATACTTCCAAATGTGCTCAAAACTGCCACAAAGGAAGCATGGCTTATCTTGCTTTTGTACTTTGCAGCTTGCCACTCTACGATTTTCTTCCTCATAATTTGAGCACAGGTCCCAGTCACAACTGGGAGGATCAAAATATCTCGGTTTCCGCTGGAAAAGAATTGAAGAGAAGATATGAGATTACATAGAAATGTAAAAGCTTTTTTAATCAGACATAAAAATGCAAAAACTTCTACTTCAAATATTGATAACTTAACTCACAAGAAGCATTCGGAGTACAACATTATCTTTATTTTCTTCCTTTGCATCATCCTCAACCTGAATTTTGCAGAAACCCCAATCGTCATTTGAAGCAACAAATATCAATGTCTCATCAAACCTTATTGAAGTAAAGTGACATATCATACTTAGAATGGAAAGCATTTAATCATAAACAAAGTTATGCACAAAGACTCACTGATATAATTAAAACTATCTACAATATAAAGGAACAACACATGAGAAACAAAATTAAATCAGAAACTAGTAAAGGAAACAAATTCTTGTTGTAGTCTTCCCATAACCTCATTTATTTTTCTCTTCCCCATTTTAAAAAATTGGAGTTAAATTCCTTACAAGAATGATAACCAAACAGGTTTCCATCATACTCTATGGCATTGAACTTCTTAATTTAGCATAAGAAAAAATCTGAGTCAGGCACACAAATATTCTAGGAAGGGCTATTTGCAAATTAGTTCTAGGAAGCACCCCAAAATCTCTGTATATGGCAGTCTGATATATATCAGCTCTTACGCCATCAACATAGTGTTAAAGAAGAATTAAGCACCTCACACAAGCGTAAGTACGAAATGACAAGCATATCAACAAATATACCGTATCTTTTTCAGTGACCATTTTTGTTTTCTTTCTCCTTCTCTTCTTCTTTATGCTCTTTGCAACAGTCTCTGCCGGCAATATATCTTCAAGACCTCTCCATAAGCTCACACCAGAAATTGTTGCATCTGGAGATGACAAACAACTATTAATTACTTCAACAGAATTTACCATGTCACCAGCTCCTATTACCATTGTGGATTCTTCCACAACTTTAATAGTGTCTCTATCCTCCTTTTCCTTTGCAGCATCAATCTAAAGCACACCAAACACATAAACATTATCCATTAATGATAACAGTGGCCAATACGATAATATTTAATGTCATCTTCTTAATGGTTGTAATCATATTCTTTCAACCTTTTAGCAAAAACAAAACCAAGCAAAAAAGGAAAAATCTCCACTATAAATAATAGAGTATCCAGCAAAACACATATAATTTTCTGGTGGCGGTGAACTATTGAAAATGAACTTAGAAAACATAAATAAACAGTACAACTCACAACAAGATTTTCGGGCACATCAATTTCTGATATTTGAACTGATTCTGCATTTGATACTTCAACTATTTCAACTGCTTCATCTTTACCTAGTTGTCCTTTCTGCTTTGCAGCATGTTCCTAAAGCCACTAAATAGTTAAAATTGAGCTCGGATAGCAACAAATATCAAATAAGAAGCTCAACAAAAGGGGAGAAACAAAAAGAAAAACTTACATCCTAAGCTTGATTAAAATCAATCAAAAGAACATAAGAGTCAAAATTAATTGTCACATTAAATCTAAGTATCTAACAAAAACAATTGCTCTAATAGTTCGAGACTCATATCTCAATTAAGTATATCTCTCCGAGAACTTTCATTTCTTTAGCTCACTCTTTTCCCAAGAACAAAACAGAAAAGGAAACGAAAAAGAATTAAAGAGAAAGGAGAAACAGACCAACGTACTGTGACTTCCTCTTGAGCACAAAACACAACATTTCTTTTCTTTTTACTTCTCTTTTTCTTGTTGCTTCTCTTCTTTCGCCACAGAGAAGCCTCTGCCTCTATCATAGCTTTGAAGTTGTCAAAACCAATCAGATCAGAAATCTCCCTATACTCATCAAGCTTAGATCTCGTAGTTCCCTCACATTCTCTTCTTTTCTCTTTCCTTCCATTTGCCTCTTCCTCCTCTTCATTGCTTGCTGTCAAGATAACCAGTGAATCAATCTTAATTTCATTATTTAATTGACTTGCCTCAATATTTCTCTTATTCTCTGCTTTGAGGTTTGGGAAGCTACTCAGGTCTGAAACCTTTTCATACTCGTCAAGCTTGGATCTCGTTCCTCTATTACACTTTCTTCTTTTTGCTTTGGTTCTATTTCGTTCTTCTTCCTCTTCGCTCCATGTTGTCATGTGTGGATCCATCTTAAGTTCGTTATCTAGTCGACTTGCCTTTTCCTTTCTCCTCATGAAAGCCTCTGCCTCTATCATATCTTTGAGGTTTGGGAAGCCACTCAGATTTGAAATCTTTTCATACTCGTCAAACTTGAGTTTCATTCTGCTGTTACATTTTTTTCTTTTCCGTTTCCTTCCATTTCCATCTTCTTCACTGCTTGTTATCAAGACAATTGGATTTTCATTTTCCTTTTCCGTTGCAGCATCAATCTAAAGCAAAACAGGCACAGAGTATTATATATTAATGATAATATTTTATTTGTTATTTTCTCAATCAATAATTGTAATGTAATCATTTCAATATAGAAACACAAGAAACAAAACAATCACCTTAAAACAACACTGACTACCCGTCAAAACCCAAGTAATTATTCTGTAAGACTGTGGATTCAATGCAATAGTGGTCAGCCATTGAAAATGCATTTAAAAAGCATAACTAAACAGTTCAACACATAAAATCGATTATGGGGATCATCAATTTCAGATAGTTGAACTGAATCTTCATTCGATATTTAAAAAAATATTTTGACCACTTTTCATCTTGGCCTAGTAGCAATTTCTCCTTTGTGGCATTTACCTAAGGCCACTAAAATATAATCAAAAAGAGCTCAAAAGTCAACACGCATTGGATACAAAGCTCAACAAAATGAAAAAACTTATAAGCAAACAAAAGAAACAAGAGAGTCAAAATTCACTGCAAATATATCTACTCAAGAATTTTCTTTATGTAGCTTATTCATTTCCAAGAAACCAAACAGGAAAACAAAAATTAAATACCTCTTGAGAACAAAAATGAAAGTTTCTCTTGTACTCATCAACCTTAGACCACGTAGTAGTAATTCCATTTCTTCCTCCTTCCTCTTCACAGCTTTTTCCCTTCTTCTTCTTTATTCTCATGAAAGCCTCTGCCTCTACCATGGCTTTGAGATTTGGGAAGCCACTGAGATCCGAAATGATTTTGTGCTCGTCGTCAAGCTTCCATCCCCTTCTCCCCTCGCGTTTTCTCCTTCCATTTCCTTCTTCTTCTTCGCTGCTTCCTATAACGATAATCGGATTGTCCATCTTAACTTGGCTATGCAGTTCACTTGATCATTATCATTTTCTCAGAAAGTAGCCGTCTCAGCCAGTGATAGGCAGCAAAATATCAGAAGACAGAAAAGCAAAAAATCACTGTTTCAAATTTTTCTCTCTTATTTAAGGTTTACTGACAAGTACGGAGTGGGCCTTGCTTGCCGGGGTTCCTTTACCGTACCGTTTATATCTAACCATTCCCTTCTATATCCATATATTTAGTCAAATATTTTTCGTGGGATGATATTATTTTAAAATTTACATCCCATTTCCCCATCTCTCCAAATTAAATTTTAAAAATATTATTTTATTTTATAAATATTTTTCTATATATTTCTAATTTTAAATCTAATTTTTATTCATTAATTTGACATGTTGAATGTTTTGAACTTTATAAACCATGCAAAAAATGAAAAATCTCCACTGTACGACAAACACAGAGACTAAATAGACTGATTTTTGATAATTTAGGGATTATGTAAATAAAAAATACAAATATTATTGAAAAAATTGAAAATTTGATTACTTGAGGACCAAAATGAAAATTTTTCATAATCATTCAATTTATATCACACTTAGGGTTGGCGCCAGTGTAGAATCGGAGGACCGATTAGTCCCAGTTTTTTTTTAAAAAAAAGAATTGGAATTGGAACCGACAGCTCCGTCGTATCTATGTTCTATTTTTTTTTCAAAAAAAAAAAAATTGAAAAGTAACCGTTTGACCCAACAGCTAGTTGGGCCAAATGGTCACCAGACCCAACGGCTAGTGAGGGGCTTGCTGTAAAATTGCAGCAAGCTCCCCTCCCTTTCCCATAATTAAAATTTTGCCCCTCTCCTTTCATTTTTCTTACACCAATCCATTTATCTCAATTTATCTCTCTCAACAATTCTCTCAATTTCTCTCTCAACAATTCTCTCAAGTTCTCAATTTTCTTCAATTTATTTTAATTCGATATTTTCTTTTTTTCAAATTATAAAATTACAATGACAAGTTCCAAATCCAATCCTTCCAGAAGATCCGTTTCTAACAGAGGAAATGACCCTATACCAGTTCAAGAAAAGCAGCGTGAGGAATATTTGGTAATGAAGCAAATTTTCACGATTACCTACAGCAGCAAGCATTCAAGGAGAAAATATTCGGTAATGAAACTTCTCCCAATTTTACTCCCAATATTTCTCAACCTGGTTCCACTCCTCAATGGACCCAAAATCCTTACCATACAACCAGCCAATTCGAACATATGTTGGATTTGGGTGGTGCTGATTTGAGGAAATACAAATCTGAACTTTTTAAAGTTTATATGAAGAAGGTGGAAAAAAATCAGGAAAAAAGGTAGTGATTTACAACTATTGTTCCAAGGATTTCAAGTGGAACAAATCCGCAGGATATGACACGTACTGGAAACACATCAACAACAATCATCCAGTCGAAGCATCTCGAGCACGTAGACAACAACAAATTGTCAAATACGCATCTCCTAACCATTAATTATTTAAATATAGTGATCAAAATAATAAGGAAGAATTAGCAAAAATAGTAGCTGTAGAACAATTACAATTTAGTTTTAGTGAAAAAACTAGTTTTTTTAAATATTGTCATAATGCCTTAAATCCCGCTGCATATAGGGTACCTAGAAATACTCTTAAACGTACAAAAAGAGAAAAAATCTTTAGTTAGATATTTTAAAAATTATGTAGGTCGTGTATCTGTTTGTACCGATATCTAGAGTGATCACTGGCAAAAATATTCACATTTAGGACTCACATATCATTATATTGATGAAGTATGAGATATGCAAAAACAAATTCTTGCATTTAGAGTTTTTGATGAATCTCATACTGCAGACAATATATATAAATTGATGAAAATTGTTTTTGAAGAATATTCCATTAAAAACAAAAATTTTACAATTGGTTTTGATAATACTGCAAACAATATTGTCGCCATTTCACAATTATTAGAATCGTGTAATCCCTATTTTGACAACAAATTTTTTTATCAAAGATGTGTTTGCCATGTTTTAAATTTATGTGTGTAAAATGATTTGCAAACACTTTAAAATTTTATTAGACCAATTAGGAATGCTCTTTATTATTTGTGGAAACATTTTAGTACCATGAAACAATGGGTTAGGTTTTGCAAATCTCATGGGAAGCATCCAATTAGATTTTCCCGTGATGTTCCAACTCGTTGGAACTCCATGTATAAATTACTTTGTGAAAGTTAAGAATATAGAGAATTATTAGTTCGTTTTATGCACTATAATATTAGTAGTATTAATTTGTATCCTCGGCATTTGGATGTTTGTACAAACATTTATGAATTATTAAAAGTTTTTAATGATACAAATAATAATTTATCTGATATATATATTATTTAACCACACATTTATTTTTTATATAAGCCATAAATATTGTTTGTGCACTTAATGAGTGTGCATAAGAGCCATCTTTAACTGAATGTGTTACAACAATGAAACTAAATAGTTGGATTATTATAGGAAGATTCCTATGATTTATGTAATTGCTTCGGTTTTTTACCCTAGGTGTAAATTTGATAATTTATTTGAATATTATACTTGTTATTATCAATGTTTATGTATAAATGATATAGAAATTGTTTCTTTGTTTAATAATGTTAGGAGTTCATTTTATGAACTGTTTGATGAATATCGTTCCATATACGGTCCCTTACTGAACATTATTGTTCAGCAACCGAATATTAGCGGTTTTCAATTTAGTGTTCCCTCCACATTAAGGACGTTAGGGTCAAGTTTGTTATCTAAATAATCAAAGAAAACACGGAGTACGTCTTCATTAACCTATATTTCAGAGGTTAATGTTTCCTTAAACACCGGATTCAAGTTTATGGATGATAACTTCAACCTTTAACACTGGTGGAAGGATCACCAGACAAACTTTCCAATTTTGGTCATCATTGTCAAATAAAATTTTGGAACCCCTGTCTTGACCGTGGCAGTGGAACAAGAATTTAGCACCGGCGGTAACATTCACGACAAGAGACGGTCGTTGCTGAGTCCAGACTCAATTAAGATCCAAGCCTGTGTTTACGACTAGACCAAGGCTTTATATAGGTAGCAGGAAATGGACGGACCATCCGACAGTAATGACTTCTTCGACACCAACGATGATACAACGGCTACCGAAGGTACGAGTGACGATTTATCCCACTCAGATAAATAAAAGGTAAGAGAACTACGTGGACTTTGATTCTTTCTAGAGGATACGTAGGCAGCTTAATTGAGGTAAATTAAGTGCAAACCCAAATTTCTTATTTATTTATTTAAATTTTATTTTACTTTTATGATATTATCGAAATTTTATTTCAATTTTATCGTAGCTTAAGGTTACCCACTTTTAATTTTTTTTTTTACATTATTTTAATTTTTAAATTATTTTAAAAATATTTTAAAAAAATGGCCGGTTCCAGAACCGGTGTGGAACCGCCGGTTCCAGGAACCGAAGTCAGTTGTTCTTCTCCGATTTCAGAACCGAAATCGAAACCGGTATACCCTGATTTTTGGAACCGCTGGTTCTGGAACCGTAGTCATCCCTAATCATATTAATTATACTTGATTGGTTACTTGTGACTGAGGAAACATAAACTTTTTTTTTATGGGTAAATTTTATTTTGGTCCCAAGGTGATTAAGTTTTCATTTTTTTTTTTTAGCAATATTGTTTGCATTTTTAGTTTTATGACCTCTAAATTATTAAAAATTCATTAATTTAGTTCTCTTGAATGAAATTTTAATGGCCAAACCAAATAGAAAGTGAAAATTGACTATTTCACCCTAATGCTAAAAAATGTATTTACCCTTCTACTTGATAAAAAGTTACAAAATTATCTACATATACCTTTATCTCTTCAAAAAAATAAAAATAAACTAACAAGTTATAATAAAATAGAAAAAGTCCTTTAAAATAATGTAAAAAGATAAAACAACTTTTTTTAACTACCAACTACAACATCAAAATTTAAAATGTAAACAATTTTTTTAAAAATAAATTATAATTAAATAACAAAATCTTAAAAATAAATAGTTGACTAACTATTTTTTGAACGAATAGTTTACTAAAAATTAGAATTAGGTATAAATTCATAAATAACCTCTTAAACTTAAAGAAATTATTTTTAACCACAAACCAATTTATCATTATTTTTAACAATGTGAGAATTGGTAAATTTTAATTTACCCCTTATATAAAACACACCACAAAATTTTACTATTCATTTTACTCTCACATTTCAAAACAAGAAACCTTATGGATACTTTTCCTAGAGAGAGAGAGAGAGAGTGCAACCCTATAGAGAGAGAAATTGTCGCCCATAGAGAGAGAAACCGTCGTCTTCTTCTTGTTCACTCTGGTGGCAGTGGCAACGATCAGAGACGACTGTTCTTCTTCGCTTTAGAGTGTAGAAAGTTTTTCTCTTCAAATCTATTTTAATATTTAGTATTTTCTATAATAAAAAATAAAATAAAAAATCTTTTTTGAAAAATAATAATGGAGGCCAAGTGGCCAACCAATATGAAGCAAGCTGCCTTCTTTTAGAGCTATTTGGTATTGTTGTAGATTTTAAAATAATCAATATTAGACGTGTTGAAAGAACAATCAGTTATCAAGATAATTAGATAAATGTTTGTTTAACTGCATTTTTAATTTTCTATGAGATTCAAAAGCAGTATGCATTTATTTGGTAATTTTATTCCAAAGTAACTATGTATAATGACTGAAACAGACATAATATTGCAATGCATTTTTATATTTTTTTTCTTATTATAAATTTTAAACTGAATTAATATATAATCATATTGTTGTACTAGATAACTATAATTATATTCATTAAAAATAGAGCGAAAATTATTTTGGTCCATAACTTCCTAACTTTTTTCAAATTATCATTTTTTGACCAATATTTGATGTTTTGCCTTCCGTATTCCCCAAATTTTTTGAAATCAATGAAATTTTTTGACCAATATTTAAGTTTTAGTCCTTGTTCAGTCTTTAGAAAAATTCAGGCTTATTCAATCTTCAAATAAAAAACAAACAACATTTTAGTCAATTTTGATAATATTAGGTGTATTTCAGTCTTTGCACACAAAAATAACTATTTAGGTTAAAAAATAAAGAAAAGTTTTAAAAAATAAATTATTAAATAAAATTTGAATTTGAAAAAAATAAAACAAAAATATAAACATAAAAATGTTGGTGGAGATCCTAAATGGGATATGCCTCATCCATCTATCCTGCTCGAACTCATATTTTTCTTGCAAATCTATCTTTATTCATCTTGCAAATCCCTTTTGAAGATGGATTTTCTTCATTCATTTTCATTCTTCTTGCAAATCCCTCGGCATTTGCACCTATCCTCCCCAAACTCATTTTTTCTTCTTGCAAATCCATCTTCATTCTTTTATCCCCGCCTTGATCCAAGGTAGTAAAAACCAAATAAGAACCCATCACGAACAAAACCAAATGAGAACCCAATATTAAAAACCAAAACCGAAGTTGGAAACACAATTATCATCAATTCCAATTCCAATTGAAACTAAGAAATTAAGGAACTGAGTTGACTCATTGGAGTTAGTGGAGTCGCCACCGAGTCTCAGATCGTCTCATCCACCATAATCAGCTGAGTTGGCCGACAAATAAGCTCTACAAGATAGAGATCCCATACTCTTCTATTGGGAATACATTTTGCGTGCGAAATGCAACGAAGGAACCTTTGCTTGATCATCGTACCCAAATGTGATGATCTGGTTCCAGATTTGGCACCATATTTGTAGTGGTCACAAAATGGCTTAAAGTAGACTTGGGTTCGTAACCGACCCAAAACACTTAAACAAAGCCAAACTCAACATTAAAATCGAGCCCAAAGGCCCATCAGCTACTCACCAGTGGGTTAGACTAAGTCAAAGCAGACCAAGTTCAAATAACGGTGATATAGGCCTATCAAATTCTAAGGTTTCAGGGATACCTAAGATCTCGAGGCACAATATTCTCACCAACCCAACGGGCTACAAGCCCCATCCTATAAATGTAGACCCAAGCCTCAAAAGCAAACGTCATGCGATTCTACACTGTTACGCTAAGCAAACAAATATCAATTGAACACTTAGCTCGACGTTATACAAACTTACTGCAAGCCACCCTTCGACATTGTCGACTCCAAACCTCTGTACAAACTGTTCGACTTCGATCGACTTCCATTCGCCAAATTCTGATTCCACATACGCTTGACATCCGACATAAGTCGATATGCTTTACAATTGGTCGATTCAGGTTTGGTTTTGAACCTTGTTCCTTTACCATTTCTTTTATATATGCTAACTTAAGTGTCAGAATCCATTTTGTTGGCACCAGCCTGGTGATCAAAATGCTCTACTTTCACTGTTTTTCTCTTTATAAGTTGTTAGTTCCATCTTCGACTTGAATTGTAGACTCTAGCATCTATAATTTGGCGCCTACCATGGGGCCGACAACACTAAGCAGGCCAATCTAGCATAAAGAGACGATTACCAACATGGCAGATGGATCAAACCATGCATCGCTCGAAGCCCAGCTCGCACTCCTCGTGCGCAGATGAATGAAAACTCAAAGCAACTTCAAACTTTAGAAGTTGAGAACAAGGCTGTGCACACGGAGAACCAGTAGCTGCAGAGCAAGGTAGAGATGCTGATGATGTCGACCACACTATTACAAGGATTTGGCCAAGTATGTTATAAGGTCAACGCCAATCTGGCATCAATACTCGGCCAAACCATGCTTGCAATATTGGCCTCCAGCGCTAAACATCTAATATATGAGCTCAAGACGACCGCGAGCGACATGAATATCGTAAGCAACGACCACGACGCAACAGAAGGACCACCAGTAGTCGACTACTTAGCAAAAGCACCAATGATATCGACCGTGGCACTTTTTGTGCAAAACTCACTCCAATCAACTTCGTACAACCAACTGTCTTAGTTGTCAGCCTGAAAGCAAACAACCAACCTATCCAATCAGTGACGAATCCCAGCCTTGCTTCTACTAGTAGTCCCGTCAACAATTTTGGTAAGCTCAACATATTCTTTTATTGACCCCAACCTGGCATGCAAGTTTGCAGAGATGGAGGCTATAATTCAGCCCATTCTTAGGATGCCAACTTCGATTAAGAATAGTACAGCCAACAACTTTGCTAATTCACCATTCGTTGACGTCATCGCACTCGTAGAGATGCCGAGGAAGTTTAGCTTCCACAATATGAAGTATTTCGATGGCACGACAAATCCAGACTACCAAATTTCATAATATAGGCTACGGATGTTTACGGTAGCAATTTTGAGAGATCTACGGAGGCCTGCATGTGCAAAGGGTTTGACTCTAGTCTCATTAGGCTAGTTCTACAATGGTACACCAACCTCCCCAACAACTTCATTACGTCATTTGCTCAACTCACCTTTGTCGAGCAGTTTGTAAGCTATAGGAAGTTGGAAAAAATAGTCTGACGACCTCTACACAGTCAGCAACGTCGAGGCTAGTTGTTGCACGACTATGCCGGCCGTTTCAATAAAAAAAAATGTGTCAATCCCACATAGCAACTAAGCCACTACAATCTCCGTATTCAGGAAGGGACTGTTGCATGACTCATACCTCTACAAGGAACTGACAAAGTACCCTTACAAGATAATAGAAGACGTCCTCGCGAAAGCTTGAGCACAAATCAAATGGGAGGAAGACGAAGTCAACTCTACCCCTTCCAGATATAGTAGAGGATATACTAACATCTACACCTTTATTTTTGGCCTTTTTTTTTTAAATCTCCACTATTCATGTCCGAGAAAGATGGACAGTGGAGATCTATTAAATAATTTTTATAAATTTTAATTTTTTAGGGCAAAATGATCAACGTGCATATTTTGTTAGGTTTAACTGTTAAAAATCTGATAAGAGAGACTAATTTGATTGATTTTAAACAACAACAAACATCGGTCAAAAATTAATAATTCGAAAAAAAGTTTAGGACCAAAATGGTTTTAAGACGAACTAGAGGATATTGTCTTCCTCATGGAGATCACTATCCCTCCTAGTTTGAGAAGTTAGCCTCTTATGTGCCGTAAAAACTATCTTTTTTTTTTTTTTTTTCAATTATACTTAATTTTTGGTTATAGAATGTTTTAGTTTATTTTAGTTTTGATTTATTATAAGAATAAAAGTGTCTACATGTTAAATTACTAAGGGTAATATAAACAATTTAAAATACGGCTATGAATTATTTAATAATTACTTTGGAAAAATAACCCCCTATTTACGTCTCAAAATATGTTGTATAGAAGATAAAAATTATTTTTTAGTATTTTACCAAACACCTTTTAATGTTAAAATTAAAATTAAAATATGTTGTCCAAAAGCATTATCAAACTAGTTATTATAGACAGGAGGAAGATGACTTCCATTGATCTAGAGGAAGGTCACTTCCTTTAATAACGGTCTGGAGGAAGCTTGCTCCAGATCGCGATATGGAGGAAGTCTTAGTCAGATCCAAACGAAGAAAGATGTTGCTTCCTCCTGAGAAGGCCGTGGAGCCTCATTTTCTTATATATATTTTTATTTTTTGTTTGAAAAACAATATGTTTTCATATAATTTTTTTATTTTATAATATTTTATTTATGGGCAAATTACAATTGACTACCCTGATTTTTGGTCATATTATAATAAAATCGTATTTTTCCTTAAACTATAACCAAGTACCTCGGATAATTATTAATTTGGTTCCTAATTTATTTAAAAATATCAAATTTTAATTTATTTTTACTTTTTTAACTCACATGGTCCCTGTCTTTTCAAAATATATCAATTTAGTCCCTATGACCAAAATTTTGACAGTTAAACCTGACATAAAGTATAAACTGACATCTTATCCTTTTTTATTAAATTAGCAAGACGATCTTA
Organism: Xanthoceras sorbifolium; assembly: GCA_003430845.1. NCBI lineage: Eukaryota > Viridiplantae > Streptophyta > Magnoliopsida > Sapindales > Sapindaceae > Xanthoceras > Xanthoceras sorbifolium. The sequence goes on from CM010612.1 coordinate 15,955,995, forward strand.
CACTCCAACTTTTTACATTTTAACTATTTTACCTATTTAGAAAGTCTAATAAAAAATTGATTGGTTACAAAAACTCAAATTATTTTTTAAAAACATTTTAAAAAACTAAATAAAAAATAAATATTATAAATTCATTAAAAATTAAAATAATTTTAAAAATTTTAAAATAACATAATTTATTAAAAATAAAAATAACATTCAAGATTGAATACTTATAAAACTCAAAATTTAGTTAAATTAAAATGTATAATATAATCACAAAACTGTAATATATATAAATTTATTATATATATATATATGTATTAAATTACTAAATTTTAAGTTTTATAAATATTCAATCTTTAATTTATTTTATTTTAAATAAATTATATTACTTTTAACATTTTTTTATTTTTAATAATTTTATCATATTTATTTTATTATTAAATCCTTTTAAAGTATTTTTTTTTAAAATAAATTTTTATAAGATATATCAATAACTTATTAAACTATCCAAATAGGTAAAGTTGTTCAAAAATTAAAGGGTAAAAACATCATTCTAATTTAATAATTTAATTAAAAAAGGGTAAGATGGTTAATTTATACATTATGTCAGGTTTGACCGTCAAAATTTTGTTTATAGAGACTAAATTGATACATTTAGAAAAATGTAGGGATCATGAGAGTTAAAAAAGTAAAAATAGATTAAAAAGTGATATTTTTAAATACATTAGGAATTCAAATGATAATTATCTGAGGTACTTGGTTGTAGTTTAAGAAAAAGTGTAATTTTATTGTAATATAATCAAACGTCAGGGTATTCATTGTAATTTATCCTTTATTTATTTAATTAGACATGTGTCAATAGGTTAAATACACATGTGTCAAAATAGTGTATAATACAACTTTTAAGGTAAAATTACCCCTCACACCGTTAAGTGTAATTAACGGAAACCTATTATAGGGACTAAATTGAAGACTTTTTGATAATTTAGGGTTATGGGAATAAAATATATAAATATTATTGAAAGTAAATTGAAAAACTAATCACTTGGGACCAAAATAAAAATTTTCCCTTTTTTTTTTTAGTTTGTCTTAATTGCTATTGACTAGTCAAATAGAAGGTATTTATTCGAAATTTCAAGATAGAAATGCTTTGTAATAATATATTGAAATAATAAATATAATTCATATTAAGTTTTTGCATTAGAATACATATTAAGATTACCTTGAAGTTATTAAATTGATAAGAATTTATATATGGTATGCCATAATTAATTCAAGTTCAACAAACCATTTTAAATGTGTATGCTTTTATCAGGGTGAAAATTATTTGACCTCTATAGTTTTTTAAAACATTACTTTTTAATCGATCTTTTACCTTTTGACTCTTATGGTTAGGGATGGGCACAAAAATATATTCGAACTGTATTCAATCCGTATTCGAATCATTTTTTATAGTTTGAGTCAATTTTGCATTTGGATTAGGTTCGGTTTCAGTTTCAATTTTAAAAAAACCGTCAAAAAACGATTCAGTTCAGTTTTAGGGAGTCCAAAATTGGTTTGATCCGTTGACCCATCCTATATAAAAGGAAAAAAAACCCTAAATTTTTTTTTTCTCATTTCCTCATCAGATTTCACTGAACCCTAACCCAAAACTAACTCTCTCTCTCTCTCTCTCTCTCTCTCTCTCTCTCTCTCTCTCTCTCTCTCATCCACCGCCCTTGCACCGCTCTTTCGCCGCTCTTCACGTAGCCCCACTGCTCTTCCACCGCTTGTCCTCTTCCGCACCAGTGTTGCTCTTCCGCCGCTGTTCACTTAGCACCACCGCTCGTCCGTTTATCTTCGCTTAGCACCAATCCTTTTCCACCGCTCTTCCTCACCTTGCGTTGCCGCCGCTGTAGCAGTGTCGCTGCCCCTCACCATCACTCTTCCTTGGCCAGTACGATAATATATTTTTTCTTCTGGTTTTTGATATTTATATATAACTTGTCTGATGATTAGAAAATTCTTTTAACAAAGCTAGCTTCAAGAATATTTAATTAGCTTCAAATATTTTTGGTTACTTTGATTTCTGGTTACTATTTTTAAGTGCATATGTTCCATCAGAAATGTTGAAACATCTCTAATCACAAAAAGTTATATAGTAAATTGTATTATGAAAAACAAATTCATGAGATTCTTACAGATAGAGAGCACTAATTAATGAACTATTCACTAATTATAAATATCTTCCTTCTTGCAAGCTGTTATGAACTGTACGTATATGTAACTTCTCATAACCCACACAAAACAAATGGTTCTTGATTTTTTTTTTTTTGAAACAAAACAAGCACAGCAACTAAACAACAGAAAAACAATCCTTAGCCACATGAGACCAAGATTGCTCAACACCAGATGATAAAGGCAGTAGAGGCAAGAATATGTGCAAGTCTATTACCAGAACGAGGAATAGCCATGCAACAGCAGTCCCCAACCTCTTTACAAAGAGCCTTAATATCATTAATAACGAAACTAGCATCACCATAGGAAGGAACAGACGAATTAATAACAGATGCTACATTTGAGGCATCAACCTCAGCCACCGAAAGAGATAAACTAAGAGACTTGGCCAAGATCAAACATTCTCTTAAGGCCAAGAACTCACCCAACTTAGCCGAGAATGATCCAGGGAGAAGTTTAGAGACAGCAGCCACAATAATACCCGCTAAGTCACGGATAGCCACCCCAACACCAACAGCACCAGAACCTTCCCTAATAGCCACATCTGAATTCAGTTTCAGATAGCCCACAGCGGGAGGGCACCAAGCACAAGACTGCCCAGAAAGAAAGGGGTGAGAATGGGGAGATAAGCATCTTTTGGTACCCTGATACTTAGCTAAGTAATCCACAACCCATGAAAAAACCAAGGAGGCATTTCTCACAGAACCATCATAAATTGCAGCATTTCTATTGCCCCAAATACACTAAAGAATCACCACTAAAAGAGCCAACTTATCTCTATTAAAACTAGAAGAGATCCCGCAAAGAATATCCAAAACACCAAGCCCTCGAAAAGATTGCAGCACCCTGTCAAAGCCAGCTAACCTCCAGATTTCCCTAACCTCCTTGCACCAAAACAACACATGAGGGGTGGTCTCCAAAGCCTGTCCACATCACTTACAAACCCCATCTGAAAAAATCTTTCTCTTCAACAGATTATCCAAGGAAGGCAGAGCATTGAGGCAGGCCCTCCAAGCAACAATTTTAATTTTTGGAGGAATATTCAGGTTCCAGAAAACTGACCACCATTTTTTCAGAGGCAGTGAGGAGGAGGAAGAAGCCGAAACTTTGTTTTCCAAGGCTAAGCGATAACCACTCTTAACAACAAATAGGCCATTTTTGTCGAAATGCCAAGTAAGACAGTCTCTCCCACCTCTCAAGCTCAAAAGGATAGACATAATTGCTTCTCTATCCAATAGAAAAAAGATGCTATTAATCTTCCCGGGGTCCCACACTTGACTGCCTTCCTTAAACAACTCAGCAACCCTCAAATCACTATTGGAAACTGGCGAGATAGGCTTGAATGAAAATGGCCGAGGAAGCCATGGATCCCCAAACACCTTAATATTTTTACCATCCCTTACTTTCCAGTGGAGGCCCTTCAGCAAGAGGGATCTGCCCCAACACAAACTACGCCACACATGGGAGCAACCAAGCCTTACCGGGGCCTGCAGAAAATTCCCAGACTTAAAGTATTTTGATTTCAAGATAGAGACAGCCAGAGATGAGGGGTCGTGCACAACTCTCCACGCTTGTTTAGCAAGGAGGGCTTGGTTAAAGGATGAGAGATCTTTAAAACCTAGCCCTCCACAAACCTTTGGGAGACACATCCTTTCCCAACTAATCCAACTTATCTTCCTAACACCATCCTTCGAACCCCACCAAAACTTCGAAATCATAGCCCCCAAATCATTGCACAAACCCGCAGGAAGCTGGAAAATACTCATCGTATAGGTAGGAATCGCTTGAGCAACTATTTTAATGAGAACTTCCTTACCCCCCATAGAGAATAAACTACCTCTCCAACATCTAACCTTGTTCCACACCTTCTCCTTAATCTCATTAAAAGTTTTCCTCTTATTGCAGCCCACTAAAGTAGGCAAACCGAGATACTTATCATGAGAATTATAAGAAGACAACCCAAAGGCTGCCTGAATATCTTCCCTCAACTCAATTCCCACATTAGAGCTAAAGGTCACACTAATTTTCTGTAAATTAACCAGTTGACCCGAACCCCTCTCATAAATGCTCAGAAGATGCAAAATTTCCCTACAACTCTCCACTGAGGCCCTGCTGAAAAGGATGCTATCATCCACAAAGAACAAGTGGCTAACTACAGGACTACCACGACAACACTTGAAACCGAGGCCTCTACCAATCCTTTCTGAACCCCTAATCAAGCCCAAGAAGGCCTCCGCACAGAGAATAAAAAGGAAAGGCGAAATAGGGCAGCCCTGACGAAGCCTCATGGACGGAACCACACACCCCAACCGCTTGCCATTAAGTAAAAAGGAAAGCTAGACGTCGAGATACAATCCAAAATCAAATCAATCCAATTCACAGGAAACTCCAATTTGACTAAAACTGCCTTCAAAAAGTCCCACTCCACTTTGTCATAGGCTTTGTTCATATCGAGCTTCAAAGCCATCCACCATTTCCTACCATTCTTTTTTTTTACTCAAAGAATGCAAGGCCTCAAATGCCACAATCACATTATCAAAAATCAACCTACCCGGAACAAAGGCTGATTGAGAGGGCGAAATAATATCAGGGAGAACCTTTTTCAGTCTATTAGCTAGGACCTTAGTAACAATTTTATACACAACACTGCACAAACTGATCGGTCTAAAGTCTCTAAGTGAAATAGGGTTCTTAACCTTGGGGATGAGAATTATGTTTGTTTTATTAAAATCCCTAATTGAGGCTTCCCCCCTCAGCACCCTTAGACAAACTCTAGTAACATCGCAACCCACAACACCCTAGAATTTCTGAAAAAACACCGCATGAAACCCATCAGGCCCTGAAGCCTTAGTCGGCCCTATCTCAAAGACTGCCCTTTTAATTTCTTCCTCCTAAACTCCTCTTCCAACTCTATACAGCCCTCCACACTAATTTTGAAATCCACAAATTTCACAGCATTTTCAACATCAACAAGACTAGGATTAGATTATTTGAAAACAGAGGAGAAGTACTTACACATTTCTCTGGCAATGTCCACATCTGAGGAAACAATAAGGCCATCTTCGATTCCGATACTTACTATAGTATTTTTCACCTTTCTAGCAGAGGCATGAGCGTGAAAATATTTAGTATTCCGGTCTCCTGCAGCCAACCAGTCTGAACGAGATCTCTGTCTCCAGAAAATTTCTGCCTTTTCAAGTAAGTTCTCCAATTCCTTTTCAGCTGCTCGAATTAGCACCATAACCCCAGCCTCACTGGACCTGTTATAAAGAGCTTCAATTTTTTTCTGTTTTTCAACCACTACCTTAGGAAGGTATCCGAATTTTGTAGAACTCCAAGCCCCCAACCTAGCTCCACACCAACTTAGCTTGAATCTCAACTCCTGAACAGATGATGACATCTTTTGTTCACCCCACGCTAAATCAATAACCTGCCCACATTCTTCCTCCTTCAGCCAGAATGGTTCAAATTTAAACCCCTTATCAATGAAATGAACCTGCTGAACATCTTCAAAGATAACAAAATCGGCCGATGATCCGAAACACTAAACCCCAAATTGGATACTGTAGCATCTGGAAACAGATCCTTCCATTGCAAATCTGCCAAGTATCTTTCCAACCTCTCCTGGACATTCTCTAACCCCTCACTTTTATTATTCCATGTCAACTTCGAACCTTCACACCCCAAATCGATAAGATCACAGTCATCAATTACTTTCCTAAAGTTTAGAATGCCCAACACAGATTTTTCCGAGCCACCAATCTTCTCAAAAGTACTCAAAAGCTCATTGAAATCCCCTCCATACACTCAAGGCAGTTGATCAACCTTTCTAAGTCTTCTCAGCAACTCCTACGAGGCAGCCTTATCCCTCAAATTTGGACACCCGTAGAAGCCAGAAAACCTCCACACTAACCCATCATCCATTTTAATTCTAACATCAACATGTCCCTAGGAGAAGGACAAGACCGTAACATCCCACTCATTCTTCCAGAGAAGCAACAAACCACCACTTTTGCCTCTACAATCAACCTGAACACCATCAAAACTCAAAAGCTCTTTAATTCTACGAGCAGCACCACCATGTAATTTAGTCTCAGTCAAGAACACCATCGTTGGGGAATGCTTTCGAATAACCCTTTTCAGGGCTGAGAACATGCGAGGGTTCCCCAACCCCCGCATGTTCCAACTGAGGATTTTCATGGCTTCCGGCGGGCCTGATCACCAGGCTCCGCCGATCTGAAAATAGAATTGGAAATGTTGCCTCCTCTTTTCTTCTTAGCTTCTTGTAATTCTTCCAAAGAGACGAAGGATCCTTTCCTTTTACCACCGACCTCCATTATCTCCGAATTCAGAGAATTCCCGCTGTCCTGCTCACCTCCTGAAATGTTAGGGGAAGACCTTTGTCTACTTTTAGAGACTGATTAATGTTTACCAGGGGATAGACTCTTTCTTCTTGGGCTTTTGTTGATCTTCTGAGAAATCACCAGCATCCTTTGTAACGTACTTGAAGCCTTGCCTAAAATTTGGGCCTTGGACCAAGCCCGCGCAGCTCTTTTCCACTTCTTGACATTTCTTCCTATTGAATCATTAAGTATACCCGTTTGGGCTTCAATCTGGCTCACTTCTGAAGTCGCACAAACTGCCTCATCACTCTCATCCACTTCTACTCCTTCCATCGCCACCCTATCATTAAAACTAAGCTCAATGTCTTCCTTATTACCCCTATTTTGGACCCCAATATTGGGCCCTAGAGCTACAATCGATTCCACCATACTAGTACCCTCTTCTATTAAACACCCCCCTTTAGCTTCCACCACAAGCCCAACACTACTGCCTGATTCAAGTATACCCCGTTCCCCTCCACCTTCTAAGCCCACCCTACCCACTTTAATGTCAGGCCTAATTCTAGAATCTTCTTCCTTCTCTTCCACCATCTTCGTCTTCATCGAAGTAGCAACACCTCCGACAACTGTAAGATCTCCAGTTGTCTTGGATTCATCACCAGCACTCTTTCTACCTGACCGCCCAAGCTCCTCTAGTTTCTGAGACTTCATCCTAAATCGGTCCCATATTGGCGCCCTCATCCATGACTCATACTTCGTTGTTGAACCTTCCAAAGCCTCTGTTCTTGCCTTCTCATCAGTACAGTCTCTCAGCCCTGCCCAATCTTCCTACAAGCGAAGCAGAACTCGGGGAGGCGCTCATATTTTAATAAAGCTACAATCAACTCGCCATCCACATCTAACCTCACCACTCTCCTCAGGGGCTTTGAAATGTCAATTTGAACCTTCAGATGCATGAACCTTCCTCTGCATTCCTTTGATTCAGCTGGAATCTCAACAACCGAGCCAATCTATTCTGCAAGAAACTTAGCCATCCCTCTATTCATGCACAATAGAGGTATATTAAAGATTTGAACCCAGATTTCTAGACGATTAAACCCCAATTTCGAGATCTCTCCAACATCATCTGGTTTTTCAAGGACAATCAAATTATGATCAAAGTGCCATGGACCCCTCGACCACACCGAAGCCCTATCCTCCAATCTCCGAAAATAAAATACAAACAAATTATCACCCATAGATTCGATTTCCACACTGCCTATCACACTCCAGAGTTGTTCTATCACCCCTTTGAAGGCATCCCAATTCACTCTTTTGCCTGAGAGAACCTTCCCTACTAAACAATGGGAAACATCGCTTCTCTCTACACGCTTCACTTCGCCATCTACCCTGCAGATCGGACCATCAATCTCCGAAATCGATAACGATTCATAAAGCCTCGCTATCTCCTCTGTATCCATCTAGAAAAATGAAAGAAAACCATACAAAACCCACTTCTCCCACACAGGGAGACCCCCTACCTAAAAAAGGACCAAAACCTTGTAACACCCCCTGACCCGACCCGACTGGATCGACCCAGGGAGCGTTACCGGGTTTTCAAAACTTTCTCAATTAACTTCATAATTTTTCAAACTAATGTGAGCCCATCAAATAAATTTTCAAAACCATTGGAAAATCTCATAGTTTATAATTTAAAAATATTTTCGAGTGAGCCCATCGAAATACACTTTTTATAAAAATTTCGGCAAAGTTTCCTTTGTTTTTCGGATTTTCCAAAACCTGTTTTTCCACAACTCAAATCAAACAAAAATCACCACAACACTTCAAATATCGTTTTCAATCAATTGCGCACTCTGCCGTTTAGTGCGACTTTTCCACAGTTTAAAATAAAATAATTCATAATTCAATATTTACAAACATTCTCAAAATGAAAAACAGAAATCATAAGATTATTTACAAAACACATATATAAACTCTTTGAAATTTACAGACTTCTGTATATGCATGCTACAGAATATATATATACAAAAATATATAACTACCCAAATCACTGTAGTGACTCTGAACTCTTTTCTGCAGCTTGTGCCTCTTCAGTCCTTTCCGTCCTCGGTATCTTTCGTACCTACGCGTTAGAAACAAAACTAACGCGCTAAGCAATACTGCTTAGTGGGTGTACACTAAACTTAAGTATTAAAATCAGAAATAACCTTTCAGAATATAACGAAATATCACATTAAAATCAAATATAAACATATTCAATGCAAATCATTTACAGAAATAAAACTATTGAAAACATTTCAAAGGGACACTCGTTACAATAAATAATTCATGTAAAACCAAAGCATAAATGTATACAATCGATTTCGAAATTCACTTATCAACATATTATTCAAATCATTCATTTCTGGCCCTCCTGAATACTTAACATATACCAGGACTGGAATATGGGTCGTTCGACCACAGTGACTGTTTGTCAAACATAGCTCCCACCCTAGGACGAATCCTAAGAGTGGTACGTATCTCCTTACTCTAGGACCGAGGGTTCGAACCCTAGAGGGGTACATATCTCCCCATCCCAGGAACGAATCCTTAGGAGGGTACATGTCTCCCTACCCCAGGACGAATCCGTGAGGAGGTACGTGTCTCCCTACCCTTGGACGAATCCATGAGGAGGTACATAATCAATCATCAATAGCAATGTCAATGTCGGTGCAGTACTGCTCACTGAACCCAGCTGGTATACCAACCTCCTATATCCATTTCTATGTCTAAGTATCCTAGGGCCGTTTCGATAAAACATTTTCAGATGTTCACTGTAAATTACAAATCAACAGTTACACAATAAATATACAATTCACACAATATTCATCAAAGATACATTAGGTTTTTTTATGAAAAATAAGCAATATTCATACAAAAGTCTAAATCAAGTATTTTTAACGAAATTGTAATACTCGAAATACGATCAAAATGCGATCTCGAATAAAATCATTCCAAGAAAAATAATAGAGACATATAATCAATAGGTTATTTAAATAAAATGCAGATTCAGACTGAAAATATATACTACGTTTTGTAAAGAGTTCGAAAATAGATGTACACCAACGTGGATACCGTTTCCTTTCGACTATCGCGTTTTTAGGGTTTCTTTTTCCTCTCCTTTCTCTTTCTCTTTTCCTTTTCTCTTCATCTTCCTCTTCTCTTCTTCTTCTTCTTCTTCTTCTTCTTCTTCTTCTTCTTCTTCTTCTTCTTCTTCTCCTTCTTCTTTCTCTTCTTTCTTCTCCTTCTTCTTTCTCTTCTTTCTTTCTTCTTCTTTCTCTTCTTTTTCTCGGTCTCTCCCTCTCTCTTTTTCCCTTTCTGTTTTTCTACACAGTTCTGCGATGACTTATTTTTTAAAAAAATTTTCGGTCATCGCGATCGTCGTCGCGACCTGTGGTCGCAGTGACCAGGTCGCGGTACTCACTGGACCAACTTCACCGCCTTCATCGCGATCACCCGTCGTGGTATCTGGGTCGCGATGGTGGTCGCCACGCTCACTGCCCGAATTTCATCTTTTCATCGCGATCTGTGGTCGCGGTGACTGATCGCGGTGCTCACTGCCAAGATTCACCATTTTTCATCGCGAGCAACTCATCGCGATCTGTGGTCGCGATGCTCACTGTCTCAGTTTTTCACTTCATGCTTCATTCTTGGACCGTTCCATCTGGTCCACCTGAAAATCATAAAAATAAACATACTTTTAATTACATTTACACCCCTCAAATCACAAAATTTTTATTCACATATTCAAATTGAATTATCCGAAATTTTGGGATGTTACAAACCTTCCACAACTATTTCTCCCAAGAGAGAGAAAACACGAGAAGGACTACCCCTAGAGAACTTCTTTGGTGACTTTTTTTTGTTCTTGATTTTTTTTAATTAGTTAAATTTTATATAATAAACACTCTTTAATTACTAGTTCAAGCCAAAACTAGTCTATGCAAACATATTTCTTGTCTCTCTGTAGGTATCTAATATTTTGTAATTGGAAAGCAACATGTTTTCAAGTGAATTTATGTTATTTTTATTATGTTTATTAATTAATATGTAAGTTAACTAATTTTATTTTTTGTTATTTTCTTTGTTTTTAATGTAGAGATAGATAATGAAAGCGGAGTGATATGTATATCATTGGAGGACAATTGAGGATGAATAAATTTAAGCAATGGTAATTATTTTTGTTGTGTTTTATTTCTTTATTGAAGAAGAACAATTATGATGGTTTTTATTCAAAGCTTAATGTTCTATTTGTTTTATTTTTCTGGACTGTACAGGGACACATCAAAGGAGCAGGAGCAAATTTTGGACTGTTCTATTTGTTTTAGAGTTTTAGCTGCTGGACTGTTTTGGAATATTGAGAATTTTGGACTGTTAAATTTTTTTCAGCTAAATTGTTTTAATAGCTGGACTATTTTTAGCAAATTCTGGACTGTTTTTTAGCAAAAAAAATTTAGCTGGACTGTTTTAAAATTCTGTAACAGCAATATAAATTTATATTCTGGATAGTAATTATAAAAATTTGTTTGAAAATATAATAAAATTTATATTTTGGACAGCACAACAGTATATTAAAATTTAAAAATATGACAAAAGCCCATTAGGTCCAATAGGCCGAAAATAGTATGAATCGAATCAAATTGAACCGTATTATTTCGGTTCGATTCGGTTTACACCTTCTATTCGGTTCGGTTCAGTTTCAATTTTTCAAAAACCGTGTAAATTTCGAGTCGGTTTAAGTTTGCCCAAAATTGTACCGATTCGAACCGTGTCCACCCCTACTTATGATCCCTAACTTTTTAGACATCAATTTAGTTAGTTTCTCTGTAGTCAATTGTTAATCAATTTTGACGGTCTTAGGATTTTTTTCTGTCTTTTACACACAAAAATTCAATGTTTAGGTTAATAAAATAAGGATAAAATTAAAAAAAAAATTGAAGTTATTAAATAAAAATTGAATTTTGAAGATAAAATATTACAACTCAAACAAAAAAAATGAAAAAGTAAAAAAGTATCGAATTTATAATGATTTTTATGGTTTATAATTTTTTTAAAAATAATAATAGATGTATTTCCACCATCTATCTCTGAAATGGATGGAAAATATCAAAAAAAGAAAACAAATAAATAAAAAGAAAGTGGGATCTCCACTGTCATTTTTATTTATTTTTTTCTTTTTCGATAAGATAGACCGTGGAGCTCTATCTATCAATTTTTTATTTTTATAATTTGTAAATTTAATATTTTGTTTTACTTTATACATATGTTATATTCTTATTGGAAGGTTTATTTATTAAATTTTTAAAAATTTAAAGGATAAAAATTATATTTTTAACTCAATCAGTTAAAGTTAAGGGCAAATAGTCGATTTACATATTTTGTTACGTTTCACTGTTAAAAATCTGGTCAGATAAATTAAATTGATTGATTCTGAAAAAAAAAGTTAGGGACCACAAGAGGCAAAAGAGTAAAAATCAGTTAAAAACTAATATTTCAAAAAAAAAGATCAAAATAATTTTCACCCTATTTTTAATTGTCTATACATTATACGATCATGTGGATTGCAATGAGATAATTAGAAATCATAAGTATATTTTTCAGATGAAAATTAGATTTTGTTCTCTTTAAGTTATTGTTTTCCATTTATAATTTTAGTTTGTTAATAAAATTAAGTCAGTTTGGTATTGATGTACCTTTTAAAATAATAACAATTAAATGTACTAAAGAAATGATATGTTGTAAATTTCATCTAGCTATTGTTTGATTAATTCTCCTATTGTATGCACTTTACCATGAATTTTTGAGTTCTTATAACAATTTTAAAAATATAATTAACCAAACAATAATTTCTTAATTTTAATTATTTTTTCAGTACAAGTAAACATGATTACTTTAAAAGTTGGAGTAGTAACAAAGTGACTCTAAACCTCCAGTAAATTTTGTGTATTTTTTTAAAAGAAAAATTTTATACATTTCGGATCAGATGACTATCAGCACTAATCGAAATTGAATCATACAAGTACAGTTAGAAGAACTACTCCTAGTAACGGAAGACAAAAACTACCAAAACTAATGATCTGAACTACTACTTCTAGTAACGAAAAAAATCTATCTATACAATTATATTTTTATAAACAATGATATAATTATATATTTTCATATACTAATATAGTTAAAATGAATCTATATTATTTTCGGCAGTTCCCTTTGTTTCCTTACGGCTTGCTTTACATGTATGTCAGCCACGCGGCATGGAAATAAGGTGTGAGTGTGTGACATATAAGAAAGACATATGATTAGAGAGGAAACATTGAGCCGACAGCTTGTGATTGTTGTCTACACATGAATCCATTTAATATATATTATATATGTAACTTGTTTTTCGTGAAGTACAATGAAAAAGGACATATGAGCCAAGAAAGATATGGAGTTGTATCAGTGTCTTACACTTGTCCTGATCGGTCTTTTTGGTGGGCGGAGGAAACGGTGAATTTCCCATTTGTGATTATTGTTTGACCCAAACTTCAAGAGATGACATTTCTTCTTCATGGTGAGAAGAATAAATAATAGATCTTCAAAGTCCAAATTATCATTAGAGGAGGAGTTGCAGTCTAGGCATGGCGACTCTTAACAGATTGCTCATCTTCATTGCTTTCTTTTCCCTCGAAATTCACTTCATTTGTGGCGTTACAGACATTAACGATGGTAATACCTCATTCTTGTCCACCGTTATATATTTTTCAATTGTCTATGATGCATGCAACTTTTATGTTTATGGAGAAACGTAAAATTTTATGGAAACTCGAAAGAAAAAAAGTTTTATGATAGGTCGTCTTAGATCTTAATAACTTTTCTAATTTTCATAACGTACCAATTTTTATTTTTATTTTTAAAAAATATTTTTATTATCCATTTGAAAGTTTAAGGAAGAGTGTACTATCCAAATACGGAGCTCACGTGACAACAATTTATTTAGAAACTCTCCTAAACATTTTAGTCAGAATTTTTATTATTTTCCACAAAAATAGATGATTATTTTTTAATGAGTAATGTTAGACCTCCTCATTTTATTTCAATTTGAATCTCTATTAATGATGTGTTAAATTTATAAATAAATTTATCTATCAAGTGAGATAAATTATTATTAATATGAATCTATTGTCACATCATTGAGTGAAAAATAAGATATGTAATATCTAGCATTACTCATTTTTTAAAAGTAAAATTAGGAAGAAAAAAAAGATAGAGATTGAGACATATGTTTTATGGTGATCGGTCATTAACTGATTTCATATTTTTTTTAAATAATTGCATTAGAGATGAGAGTATATATAGTTTTTTTTTTTTAGTCGAAAAGTAGAATCTATTCAATAAAAATGTTGGCATATGAAGTGACAAATTAAAAAATGTATAATAATATTATAGATATTCTAACAAATTAAAAAATGTATAATAGTATTATTGATATTCTAACTATCTACAATTTCATCAGTGGGTCTGTGTGGAGCATACCATAGGTCACCTCAAGTGTGTATCTAACTATCTTGAATCTTGAAAACATATTTTAATTAACTAAATATATAATTATGATATTTTGATTCCTAACTTTTTTCAAATTATTACTTTTTGATCAATATATTTTTTTTAGCTCGCATAATTCCTAATTTTTTAAATATTTATCAATTTAGTTATTCTGTTATTCAATAATTAGTCAAGTTTAATGGTGTTAGAGGTATTTTTGTATTTGGACATAAAAGTAAAAAATTAAGGTTAAAAAATAAATAAAAAATTATTAAATAAAAATTAAATTCTAAATAAAATAATAAAAACTGAAACAAATAAAAAATAGAGAAAATAACTTTTAAAAATAATTAAAAATTACTTTAAATAATTTATTTCATTTTTAAAAATAATAATTAAAAATTTATAATTTTTAACAATAATAATGCCTCCTCTACTGACATTTTTAAAAAATATTTTTAAATATTTTTTAATTTAATATTTTATTTTATTTTTTATTTTTTATAATTTATTTTCATATATAAAATTTATTTTTATATTTTAATATTAACTATATTGAACTTTTTAATTTTTTAAAGATTTTAATTTTAATGTTAATTAATTAAAGTATTTTAATATTTAAGGACTTTTCTTATAATTTTTTTTATTGATATATATTATATTTTTATTAAATGTACAAGTTAAAGTAAATTTATTAAACTTAAAAAAAAATAAAGGGTAAAATTATATTTTTCACTTAATCATTTAAAGTTAAGGGTAAAATGATCAATGCGCATATTCTGTCATGTTTGACTGTTAAAAATTTAGTTAGAATAATTAAAATGATGAATTTTTAAAAAATTAAAAATTGTGGGAGCCAATAAAGAAAATATCGATTAAAAAGTAATAATTAAAAAAAAAAAAAAGTGGGGTTCAAAATGGATTTTGCCCTTATGATATCATATAAAATGAACCAATTAACCAATGCACCAGATAAATTAAAAAATTCGGATATTATTATCTTTTATTTAAAAGTTTAAGCTTTTAGATTAAGACGGATTACAAACTTGTAACATATATTCATAATGTCTAAAGGGCCGTTTATCTTTTCCGTTTAAAATTTAATGGGTATGAAGTGGATCTATTATTATGTTATTTTTATTTATTTTTTAAGTGATTAAATAACTTAAAAATACTAAAAAATAACTGAAAGAAAAAGTAAAAAATCCTGAGTTTTCACATAATTCCAAATCACTGAATTATATTTAAAACATTTTCTTCTAAAAGTATCCTTCCAAATATAACATATTTCCAGTTTTATTTTAACTTTATATCATACAATTTTTTTTTCCTTATTACTTATCACATGTGGCTTTATAAAAAAATACCCTAATAACTTCTTATTCTCAAAGCTTTTGGAATTAGAGGATTGAATTATCTCCGAGTAAAATTGCGCTACGAATTATTTATTTATTTTCTTTATCGAATTAGTTGTACTCTATAACTTTACAGTTTGTAATGAAATTTTTTTATAATTTTATTTATGTGTATATATCAATTTTTATACTTTGTATGACAATTATACAGGTTTGTTTATTTGCGAAATTTTCTTTTTAATTGTTTATTTAAAAGGTTACAATCTTTTACAAATATTGTTTCATCATTTTCTTATTTATTTTTATTATTTTACACAAGCTGTTCTTTGTTTTCTTATTTATTTTTATTATTTTATACAAGTTGTTCTTCCTTTTCTTATTTGTTTCGATCATTTTCGTATTTTATGAATATCCTACTACTATGCAAAGGTGCAAATTATTATTTTCTTGTTTTATTTTCTTATTTATTTTGATTATTCTATTTTCTAAGTATTTATAATATTTTCTTTTATATGATGTGTTTTTCTATTTTATTTTACAAGCATTTATAATATTTTTCTTTATAAAGAAAAATATATAAAAATTAATAATAAGAAGAATATAAATGTCAAATTATTTGTTTTCAGACATTTTTATTTTTAAAAAACAAACAAGTTGACAGTATAGTTACTTATGAGGAAGAAAAAAAAAACATTCCGGATTTCAGGTCTAAAGTCTTCATTTACAATTATTCAGTATTTAGACAAAAAAAAATAAAAAAAAATAACCACCAAGTTAGAGTCTCAGAAAAACCCCATTCTATTAAGTAAAACTGATTTGAAATATAGAAAAACTGATGGTGCCCTGGAAGTAGCAATGCGTTTTCGAGTAGTTTCTGATGAAATTATTATTTGAAGTTACTACTAAGCTTTGTTATCAATTCAAAACTTTATTAAATTCTGTTGGTTTTGTAAAAAAATTATCTAGACCTTGTTGTTGAGTTCGTTTGCATTGATTAAACATATGATGATGAATTTACATTTTGCATATCCACTTGAACTGTTCTTTAAAATTGTTTGAGGATTCTCCTTTCATGTACTGAAAATCACCGAGTGTTGCAGCTGCGGTTCTCCAATCTTTGAAGAATTGGCGAAATACGCCACCAAGCTGGGGAAAATCAGATGATCCCTGTGAGGACTGGGAAGGTGTTAAATGTACCAGTGCAAGGGTGACGTCTTTGTGAGTATTATCTATATTTTCACATACAATTTTGATACTGTCTGCTTCGTGTCTTTTTGAATTAATTATTGTCTTCATAAACCAATCATCGCTTGTATTAATGTTTTCAGGGGATTATCAACCATGGGACTTGAAGGAAATTTAAGTGGAGATATTGGAGGGCTAACAGAGTTGAGATCCTTGTGAGTTCCCTTCTTGTATTGTCCTGAAAGTTATAGTAACCTTATTGAGTTCACAGCAGACTCTAGATTTTTGTAGGAGCACCCAGATGAATTGTTATGCAGACATGAAAATCATGTGTGTTGTATTGTTGGTCTGTGAAAAATACTATATCTTAAAGTTTATGAATTTATATCATCACAGGGACCTTTCTTTTAATAGAGGCCTTACTGGTTTCCTCTCTCCGCGGTTAGGAGATCTGCAAAAGCTCAGTAATCTGTAAGATTCTTTAACCAGAATAATCTGCATTGCTTGCTGCTAAACTGACTTTGTAAACACAACATTTTTATTAAAAAATAAAAGAAGATGGGATGAATCCCATACTGAAAAGATAAAAAAACAAGAGAAGAATATATATATATATACCAATATATGTCACAACCCGTTTGATGCACTGTAACATTTTCCATTTTTCAGAATTTTAGCCGGCTGTGGTTTCACTGGTAATATTCCGGATGAACTGGGCAACTTGGCGAATCTATATTTCTTGTAAGAATTGCTATGATAAAAACGTGAACAAATACTTCAATGAGGGATAATTTTATACTTGTTCACTATTTTTAAAACTATTCTCACTTTCAGGGCTCTGAACTCCAACAACTTAAGTGGTAGAATTCCTCCTTCTTTGGGTAAACTCTCCAAACTCTACTGGCTGGACGTGGCAGACAATCAGTTGACAGGATCTATTCCGGTCTCCACGTCCATCTCCCCTGGATTGGATCTCCTTAAAAATGCTAAACACTTGTGAGTAGTTTTTGTTACCAGTCCCTCTTCAAAGAGAAAATAACGAAGGATAAATGAACCTGTGACTTTTGATGACTTGAACTTATACCAAAATGCAGAAGAATAACTCTAGTTTTTATGAATATGCAGCCATTTCAATAAGAACCTGCTTTCAGGTACCATTCCGGCCCAACTTTTCAGCTCCGATATGGTACTAATACATGTGTAAGTTGATATCCACCCATTATTTTTTTTTAACTTTATTTTTTCATCTTCCAACTGGTTTTAGTTTTTCAATGTTAGATTGTTTGATGTCAATCAATTTACTGGTACTATACCAGACACAATAGGAAGCGTTCAGACTCTTGAGGTTCTGTAAGTAAAACTCCTCTGGTTCATCTTTCTTTTTCTTTACACTTTGTTCTCAAATTCATCAAACTGAGCACTTTGTCAATCTCCAACAGTCGGCTTGATAGAAATGATTTGACAGGAGAGGTCCCATCCAGTCTCAATAATCTTACCAACATCAACGAACTGTGGGTATTTTTAATTTGAAACATATATGTCCCTGTTTTAGTATGATCATGTTATTAAAATATCTTCATCTTGTTATAATGTTTTGCTTCAGGAATTTAGCTCACAACAATTTCGCAGGCCCAATTCCAGACTTAAGTCAAATGAGTTCCCTCAATTATGTGTGAGTCTAAACAAGGGGATTGACATTTTTTCTGTTCATTTTACAGAATCTTTTCTTTTGTAGTGGTGAAGAACTCTGATCAATGATTTTTTCTTTACAGGGATCTTAGCAACAATTCATTCGATCCATCAGAGGCTCCAATTTGGTTCTCAACCTTACCATCACTCACAACTCTGTAAGTCTTCTATCGGTTACAAATTATCAATCTAAAAGAACCCACAAAAATGTTGTTGAATCTCCTTACAGAACTTCATATTTTTAATTCCAGAGTTATGGAATATGGATCACTTCTAGGACATGTTCCACAGAAAGTCTTCAACTTCTCACAGATACAGCAAGTGTAAGTTCTTAATAAAACAAAGAAGACCATTAGAAGTTACTAAAAGATTTTATGGGACTACATCAGTATGATTCTTAATTCATTTCTTTTGAATTGTTTACAGGAAACTAAAGAACAATATGTTCAATGGCTCCTTAAGCTTAGGAGACAGCATCAGTCCACAATTGCAACTTGTTGATTTGGAGAACAACCAAATTACTTCATTAACATTGAGTTCTGCATATATCAACACATTAATGTGAGACAATTTTTATCAGCCTTAATATTCATTGTAAATGATGTTGTTTATGTTCCCTTCACCATTCTTCTTATTTGTCTGATAATGTTATGCACTTCAGACTTATTGGAAATCCGGTGTGCACCACAGCTCTCGCAAATACTAGTTACTGCCATCCTCAGCAACAGTCTACAAAGCCCTATAATACCAGCCTGGCTACTTGTGGAAATAAATCATGTCCCGCCGATCAGAAGCTCAGTCCTCAGAACTGCGAATGTGCCTATCCATATGAAGGGACAATGTATTTCAGAGGACCCTCCTTCAGGGAATTGTCCAATGACAATTTATTCCATTCACTTGAGATGAGTCTGTGGGTGCAATTGAACCTCACCCCTGGTTCAGTTTTTCTTCAGAATCCCTTCTTCAATACTGATGACTATCTCCAGGTGCAGGTGGCACTCTTCCCGTCTCCTGGAAAAAATTTCAATGTGTCAGAAGTTGAGAGGATTGGGTTGATATTGAGTAATCAAGCCTACAATCCTCCTAAGGAGTTTGGTCCTTACTATTTTATTGCTTCTCCTTATGTCTTCCATTAGGAGGAATGAGTAGACATAAAGAGAAAATGACACTTAAATTGATTGTTTTGTAAGACCCTTGGGATTTTATGTTTAATTTACAACAACATGTTGGTACACATCAAATAATTTCTCATTTTTAAAGTGATTCTTTATTTTATTATACTTCAAATTTTGAATTTTGATCGCTTTATCTTTGCGTTGCTACACAGTATACATTGTCTGTCGAATCTAAGAGGCTGTGGTAAGGGCCATGCCCGCTCCATAAAAAAGAATAAGAGTATTCTTATAAAATTATATATTTGATATTATTTTTGTAAATTTTTTACTTTGACCTCCCCTCAACATTATATTGGACGAATTGCAATGTGATATCCTAATATTTGACTAATATTGTAATGAAAAAATTCTTTTACTTAAACTACTACAGCAAGTACTGCCTATAATTATTAATTTAATCCCTAACATATTTAGAAATATCATTTTTTGATATGTTTTTACTTTTTTAACTCACATGGCTCCTAATTTTTTCAAAATACATCAATTTAGTCTCTATGACTAAAATTTTGATGGTCAAACCTGACATAAAGTATAAATTATTCATTTTATCCTTTTTAATAAATTATTAAATTAGAATGATATTTTTACCCTTTAACTTTTTAATAACTTTACCTATTTCGATAATCCAATAAAAAATTTACATATGTTATAAAAATTTAATTTTTTTTAAATAAACACTTAAAAAAATTAAATAAAAAAATAAATTCATTAAAAATTAAAAAAAACACTTAAAAATAACATCATTTATTAAAAAAAATTCAAGAGTGAATACTTTTATAATTTATAAAATTCAAAATTTAGTTAAGAAAAACTAAAATGTTAAAATATTATATATATATATATATATATTAGAGTATATTATCTAGTATATATACATTATATATATTATAAAAATTAAATATAATAATAAAATTAAAAAAAATTCAAGAGTGAATACTTTTATAATTTATTATTATTATTATATTATTAAAATAAACATATAATAATAAAATTGCAATATATATATAATTTATATATGTTGCAATTTTATTATTATATTTTTATTTTAATAAGTATTTAATCTTAAATTTTCTTTTATTGTTAATAAATGATATTACTTTAAAGATTTTGTTAATTTTTATAATATTTTATAATTATTTTTTATTTTAATAAATTTTATTATATTTATTTTTTATTTAATCCTTTTTAAATCTCTTTTTAAAAAAATTTAAATTTTTATAACATATATCAATTTTTTATTAGACTACTCAAATTTTTATAACATATGTCAATTTTTTATTAGACTACTCAAATATGTAAAGTTATTAAAAAGTTAAAGGATAAAAATATCATTATAATTTAATAAAATTAATATAAAAGAGCAAAATGAACAATTTATACATTATGTCAAGTTTGACTGTCAAAATTTTGGTCATAGGAATTAAATTGATATATTTTGAAAACATTAGGGACCATGTGAGTTAAAAAAATAAAACTAAGACAAAAAGTGATATTTTAAATACGTTGGGGGTCAAATTGATAATTATTTAAGATACATAGCTGTAGTTTAAGTAAAAATATGGTTTCATTACAATATAACTAAATTTCAGGGTATTCCATTATAGTCTGTCCTTTTTTTTTTCTTCTCCTCTGTTATTTTTTTTTTCTCCTCTCTCCTACATTTTTCTCTTTACTCTTCTTTATTACGTAAATACTTTTTTTTTCTTCTCTTATATTTTCTCTACCCAAGGACTATCCACCATCTTCTTTTAATTTTATTTTTAATTTTTAACTTTTAATTATTATTTATTTATTAAGAGTAATTATTATTATTAAAAACAAATACATTTAGTATTTTTTTCATTTCTTTATTTATTTTTCTTTAATTATAAAACATACTAAAATAATATATTTAACTTTCTTGTGTTCATCTAACATAATTCTATTAATATTATACAGTGCTTGGTTAGTTTGCCTATAAACTCAATTCAAAAAATCTAATCGAAGATGTGCTATGTGAATTCATTCTTAAAATTGATACTTGGAGTAGAAAGATTTACTATGTGAGTATTTGATAATGGTGGAATTAAAATAAATAAATTTAAGAATTAATAAGTTGTTGTAGAGAGAAGTGAAAAATGAAACTAATAAAGGGAAAAAAATGTAAATATATTAGATTTAGGAAAGAAAATCTTGGAGAGAGAAAATAAAATAAGAGCAAATTACACATAAGCTACCTAAGGTTAGCTAATTGCACACAGAAATAACTTTTTAAAAAATATACACGTAACTTGCCTGCAATTAACAGTTGATCATTAGAGGAGGGTAATTTAGTCATTTTAATATTTTTTTAATATTTTAATATTAAATATAAAGTTATAAAAATATTAAAAATGGATCTGGACCATCCAATAATGAATGGCTGAGATCAAATATAAAATAAAATAATTTAAAATTTGTAAAATAATAAATGGATCTCCACCATCCATTTATAAATGAATGGATGGTGGAGATTCAAATTGAAATTTTTTTATAAAAAATGGAGATTGATAAAAAAAAAAAAAAAAAAAACAGATCCAACCTATACCGTGCATCAGATCTGATGGATAGTCCAGATGGAATGTGAACCGTCTTCCACCATGGAGAATAGAGCTCCCCCGCCACCGAAGGCGGAGGCAGGGGAGGCTTGACAGGGGAGGTTGAGCCTCCCCCGATCGTTGTAGGGAGGTCGAGCCTCCCTCGATTGTTGTGGGGTGGTTGAGCCTTCCCAACGACAAGGGATGCCTCCTTGTTGGAAAACGAAGCGGCGCAGGAAGGTTGGTGCCTCCCCCGTTGTGACGGGGAAGGGTCGACCTCCCCGCCTTCCCCGTTTGGCGACGGGAGAGGTCCATCCATCTATGGATCTCTCCATGGATAGAGCTCTATCCATGGAGAGATCTCCATGGATGGAGGACAATCTATCAGATTTGATAGCAGTCTAGATTGGATCTAGACTTTTTTTTAATATTTTTTAAAAAATTGTTCCAGATCCCATTTGGACCCTATCAGATCTGATGGATTGTCTAGATTGGATCTGGATATTTTTATTTATTTTTAATTTAAATCTCTATCGTCCATCTTATAAATGTGCGGTTAAAATCTACTGAAAAATAATTTTTTTAAATTTTTAATATTTAGTTTTTTTAAACATATCTCAACCATCCATATTTGGGATGGATGGTTGAGATTTAGATTTTTTTTTCTTATTTTTTTAAAATAGTAATGGCATTTTAGTAATTTTATTAAATTATTATAAGGCTATTATAGTCTTTTTACTGATCAAACAAAGTCAACCATTAATAATTATTCGAGGTACTTAGTTGTAGTTTAAATAAAAATACGATTTCATTGCAATATAACTAAATGTCAATGTATTTCATTGCAATTTATCCTATTATATTTAGATACATTGGCCTCCTAAAATAAAATTTTATGTATCCACTCCTTAAATATTGTGTCTTTTAGAGTATATGTTAATGTTATTTAAAAATGTTAGAAAATTCAAATACACCAAAGACTATCATGTATGAATTTGAAAAAAAATATAATCAAAGCAAAGCTAGAAAGCACCCAAAAACATAGAATATGAAGCTCACCATTCATAGCCATGATAAATCAAGCCAATATTAAGGGCATGTTGGTTAACATTTTAAAATACGTTTTCTATTTTTCAAAACCGAAAAATAATAAAAACACGTTTATCAGCCATGTTTTTAAAAGAAAACGAGAAAAATAGAAAACACATTTTTCACTTTTCTTCAATAAAAATTGAAAACGTCATTTTGACGTTTTTACTATTTTGTACTTTTATTTTTAATTTTTATTGGTTTGGAAGGTGACATGTGAAATAATAAGTTTTATTTAATAAAAAATAATTAAAATGTTTAGATTTAAAATTAGATATACTTATTATATGGATTATATTTATTCTTTTTATTATTTATAAAAATAGTTTTCTTGAAAATATTAATATATATATATATATTATCATAATTTTAAAAAAATCAATTTTAAAATAATTAATAGTTAATATAATTAATATTAAATTTTGAGTTTTATATGTATTTAATCTTGAATTTTATTTTTATTTTTAATAAATGATGTTACTTTTAATTTTTATAATTTTATAATTATTTTTAATTTTTAATAAATTTTATCATATTTATTTTTTTATTTAATTATTTTTAAGTTTTTTTTTAAAAAAAAAAGTTAAGTTTTTATAATATATATATCAATTTATTATTGGACTATCCGAATAGGTAAAATGGTTAAAATGTAAAAAGTTGGAGAGTAAAGTCGTCTTTTTAATTTATAATTTAATAAAAAAGAGTACAATTGTTAATTTATACTTTATGTCAGATTTAACTATCAAAATTTTGGTCATTGAGACTAAATTGATATATTTTAAAAACATTAGGGATCATGTGAGTTAAAAAAAATAAAAATAGGTAAAAAGTGATATTTTTAAATAAATATGGACTGAAATGATAATTAGCTGCAGTATTTGTTGTAATTTAAGTAAAAATTTAGTTTCACATTATGGTTAAATGTTAGGATATTTCATTGCAATTGCCCATAAATTAATGATGGACAGATAGAAGGGAAAAAATTAAATGGAATGACAAATTATAGCTAACCTATTTGGGGTTTGCCTTTTTACAAGCGGAATCAACTTATCAAAAAAGTAATAATTAACTCTCATGTCATTAGCATTGACCATTAAAAATGATCGTTGACCGTTTTAAAAGTATAAAAAGATTGAATACCCCTAATTAAAGAAAATAAAATAAAAATAAATAAAAAATTCAAAAAAATATAAAATTTAATTTTTTTTAAAAAAAATTTAAAATTTCCACTGTCGATCTATATAGTGGAGATTTAAATCAATAAAAAAAAAAGAACAGAATAGATCAGGGAGGTCCTCCATGAGAGATCCATAGAGAACGAAAGGAAGGTCTTCCCCTCCCATTCGTCGTGCAATGAAGATGGTGTAACGACATTCGTCGCACTAGTAGAAGCTCTTCGCGTCGCACTAGGGTGTCAAACTAGGGACCCTAGCTCGAAGATCTCCATAGTAGATGGGAGATCCAAAAGATCTAATCGCAATTTTTTTTTATTTTTTTTTAAATTTCCACCGTTCATCTAAATGGACGGTAGAAAACTTAAATGTTTAATTTTTAATTTTTTTAAAAAAATCTCTACCGTTCATCTAAATAAGATGTACGGTGGAGACTTTAAATTTTATTTTAAAAATAAAATAAAAGGATGAAAATACCCTTATAATAGTTTACTTCTATCATTATTGACTAACATTTTGTAACGGTTAACTAATGGCGAAGGAGTTACCTGTTAATTTTTTAATAAGTTGATTTCACTTGGCTGTAATTTGTCCTAAAAAAAAATAAATTCATTAAATGCTAACCATTCATATCTCAGATATTTAATGACTATTAAATTGTGTCAAATATTTGTGTCTGAACTTGTGTTCCCCGATCCTTTAAGAGCAAATAATAGTCCATCTAACTGAGGTTTGCTCTATGACACTTGAAGTCAATTTTACCAAAAAGTCGCACTGACCTCCCATGTTAGTGGTTGACTATTAAAGGTTAATTGTTTGAAGGGTAGTTTGGGCATTTAAAAAATTCAAAAAAATATATATGTTTTTTAATGGATCTTCACCGTCCATCTCATAAATGTTAATATACAATCCAGCAACACTAATGTTAGTTAATATGGTTGAAGCCAAACATACTTCAAAATGCTTTTAATTTGAAGCAATTAGTGCTCTTGAAGCCAAGCATGCTTCAAGAGCGCTCTAAAAGACTTTAATGGATCTCAACTGTCAATCAATTTTATTGGACGATGAAGATCACATTAAAAAGTTAAAAAAAATCCGAAATTAAAAAAAATAAAAAGGATGGAGATCCAATCCCATATTGGATCTACACAGATCCATGTAGATCTCCATGGATCTAGCCTACCTTGCCGCAAATAGGGGAGGCAAGGGAGGCTAGGCCTCCCACGACTATGATAATGAAGGCGAGCTTCCTTCAATGGCGAACGAAGGAGGCTCGCGCACAAGGGAAGTTCTTTTTTTATATTTTATTTTTCCTTTTTTTAAAATTTTTGTTTTTTAAAAAAATAATCTTCGCTGTCCATCTATACGATGGTGATATATATATATATATATATATATATATATATTTTGTCCTCATTCATGGGTAAAAGGGTCAGTTAATTGTAAATAAAGTGGTATTTTGGTGTTTTCTTACATCTGCTAGTGTCAGTCGTAAGGTATAATGGACGTTCATTAGCGCGAGGGAAGGTTAGTGCAACTTTTTTGGTAAGGTTGACACTGAGTGCAAAGAAGCAAATCTCAGGTAAGTGGAGTGTAATTTTGCTAAAGGAAAAAACACAAGAATAATTGGATAAATCAAATAGCAGTGTTCAAAATCACTGCCCAATGTGGTTTGATGGTAAATGATGCTTATTCAGCGTAACAATGTCTCGTATTTGAGTCGCCGCATCACCAGTGTTATATAAAAAAAAAAAAACAAAATTGTATCATAAATAGTCCTTTAAAAATATCCAAAATTGTTTTTAATCACATGTATAAATATAATTATTTTTAACCAAATGAAAAATAAAATGTCCCAAATGCACCTTCACTTGAATGGTTTCTCCCAATTTTTGTAAAATTTCACATAGTATAACAAAACTGATATCACGTAGCATTAATAATAATTCACGTTGGTAAGAAGTGTGCTTAAATTTTCTTAAAAAATGATGAACTTTGATTTTTGGATGTTTAATTTTCTCAATTACTTAAATAATGCAAAAACAAACAAAACCCATGAAAAATAGAGTGTTTTAAAGTAAGAAAAAGTTATCAATGTTGATAATATTTGAAGCATTTTTTTATAAATTTAAAACTTCCAAAATCTTTAACAATGGTACGAGATGAAATTATTTTTTTGTTGATTTTTTTATATATAATGACTTAATATCTAGTTTTGCACAAATATTGTTACTAAACTAAGAAATTAGTAAAAGAGAGAGGTTCGGAGAGAAGAAAAGAGAGAGATGAAAGAGAGATTAGGAGAGAGAGAGAGAGAGAAGAGGAAGGTGTAAATTATGCTGGATGGTATTTAGGTAATTTTTTGGCTATTGGTGAAAATAAGTTTTCACAGTTGGTTAGTAAAACTCAAACTTATAGATTTGGTTAAAAACAAATTGCTTACAACTTATGAGGTTAAAATTGACAATTCCCACTTACTTGTTAATACCCTTAATAATGCGTTTGGTGAGTTTTACTGTATTATATATTGGATTATATTAAATTAAAATATATTATATTGTATTATTTTAATACAATATTATATTCGGTGCTATGTCAGAATAAATTGTATGAAGTTATATAATATTTAATATGTGATTGTACTATAATTTTATTGTGTCAAGTTATATTTATTTAAAATTTTGATTTAAATTTATAAATTTAATTTCTATCTATTTATTTTCTTGTCACTCAATGATTAAATTGATTTACTCATTTTTACTCTTAAATTATAAGAAAATAAATTAATAGATAAATATTAAAGTTACAAATTTAAATAAAAATTTTAATTTAATTTACAAATCGCTGGAAAAAAAGGAAATGCTGATGAGCTCTTTCCCTAAGAAGAGAGCTAAGAAGGGCGATAATCCTTAGGCAAGGGCGGTGAAAGAACTCAAAAGAAAAAAAAAATGTAAGTCATAAAAAAGGCATATTTTTTAAAATTATTAAATTTTCTATTTCTTTATTAGATAAATTAATTTAGTTTACTATTTTAAAAAAATAGCTGTGCAATATACAAAAGTTGGGATCCAATATTAAATGCAGCAGTGCCTAATACAAGCTAAGAGTATCACCCCATCCATAGCGCGCCGCTCTCTGTATTAGAACAATTATTTTGTATTATATTAATCCAAATCTAAAGAAGGTATATACCTGCTTTTTATACAACTTAACGCGGTATGCCAAAAAACGCGTTTGATTATTTTGTGTCATTACCTGTTTACTATATGATCCTAACTTCTTCAATAACTTTTAAATTCATTTTATTATTTTTTTTATAGTTTGGACATCTACTTTTACATTGGAAGCCATCTAATCCTAATACGGGAAGAGATATACTCACACAATTATATTTTTATGGACAATTAGTGAGACAATATATACATTACTTAAGTTTTGAACCTTAGTAGTTTGAAATAGCTTATGTGACTCTAACTACAAAGATAAGTGATATTTACTTAAATTCATTTTATTGTTTGTATTTATATATATAATATTGAATCTATTTGAGATTTATTGAATTACATTTGAAATTAAAGTTTTTATAAATTCACACTCATCCAACCTAACTTTTAGCTCTATTGTTAAAGAAAAAAAAATAGTTGAAGAAGTAAGAGATCCACCATATCCGGTGTTAATTTTTACAAATTTTAATTTTGAATGTAATTCAAGTAACCTAAAGTTGGTTAGCATTTTATATATCCACCCGCCACCCCTCATTCTCTTACCTTTTATAAGTAGTTTCTGTGTTTCAGGCGAAAGTTGAAACAGTCAATGAGTCAATCAGAGTTTGATTGATAATTTGACTCAGAAACAGAGTTGATCTGGGTCAGGATCAGACACAGAAACAGTAAACCAACAACTTGATGTATCTACAAGAATCCATTTAAATAACTTGCTCTTCACGCGGTACAACAATAGAACAAAATAAAAGACATATACCCAGGAGAATATTTATTTGTATCTGGATCAGCATCTTGCATTTTGTCCTCATCTTCTCTCGGTCTCATCCAACCTTCCCATTTCAATTTTCAACTGATCTATCTTTTTCCCTTTTTGTTTTTTAAATATTTTATTATCTTAGTAATGTTAAGTAAAGTGGGGCCCTTTTACAACTACTATCCCAACTATCTGAAATTGAATTGCTTAGTGGTAAAATTATAATAATGATAATAATGAAGTATGGAAGAAAGTATATATAGCATTCTTGAAACACACTCAGTATATGTGATTGGGCAATCCAAAAGATGCAAGCCGTTTGCTTCCTTGTTTATTACTCATCATAGTTTGCAGGCGGAGGAAACAGAAAAATGTTCCATTTATTAAATGTTTGTTTGAAAAAGACTTTGTGGTTGTGGAGTGAAAAAAAAAAAATTAAAAGTAGCTACTACATAGCTAAGAGACAAAGAGAAAGGGAGAATTATGGATTATGTGAACGAAAAGCTATGATGATGACATTTTCTAGTAGTGGAGATGGCTTTAGATTGACTTTCAAGACAAGGAAAATCAAGTAAAACAAGCAAAAAGAAAGAAAACCCTGTTACTTATTTTTCTCTTGACACTGTCATATTTCTTCATGGTGGTGGTGTGAGTGATCTTTAATATTGAAAATTAGCATGAGGGAATCTGCAGCAGGCATGGCGCCTATCAGATTGCTCATCTTCATTGCTTTCTTTAGCGTCCAAGTTCACTTCATCTATGGCGCTACAGACTCTCGTGACGGTAATGTTTGATTCTTGTTGACTGTTACATAGTTGTCAACAATCTTGGGTGCATTATTTCTGCAAATCTAATTATGTCTCTGTGGAGATATATGAAAAATTTGAGTCAAACTACACTTAGGACAGATTTTGTGGTGTGTGTACTGTTGATAGGTGCTTGTGGAGTGGTGCTCTGATGGCAGCTATGGTGTTTTTATGTAGTTCCTGATTAAATTAGTAAAGGAAGTTAACATGAAATTTTATTAACATTTCAACTTTGTTCAATTTTTCAGTTTTATTAAGGATTTATTCTCAACCTTCTTGTCGAATTCGGTTGTATTTAAAATATGAAGAACTCACATTTTGCATATGCACATCAATTGATCTTGCAGGTGCGGCTCTTCAATCTTTGAAGGATTCATGGAAAAATACACCACCAACTTGGGGAAGATCGGATGATCCCTGTCAAGACTGGGAAGGAGTTAAGTGTAACAATTCAAGGGTGACAGCTCTGTGAGTATTTTTCAATGTTTTACAAATCACAACCCTGATTATTTTCTATATTTTAGAAATTAGATCTGCTTATTGTCTTTGATTCAATATTAGATTCAGTTACAATCCATCTCTTTACATTACGCTTTCAGGGGATTATCAACCATGAGTCTTGAAGGGAAATTAAGTGGAGATATTGGAGGTCTAACAGAATTGACATCCTTGTGAGTTTCCTTCTTGTTGTACTGAAAGTGAATACAACTATTGAGTGTTTTAGATGGTTATGCAGAAATGAAAATCATCTGTGTGTTGCATTGTTGGTCTATGAACAGCTTGGTCTCATTTGGTAATTCAAGTTTATGAATTTATTACATCACAGGGACCTGTCTTATAATAAAGGCCTAACTGGTTCCCTCTCTCCGCGGCTAGGAGATCTGCAAAGGCTCAGTATCCTGTAAGATCCTAACCAGGCTAATCCTGACTTTGTAAACGAGCTTGTATAATTTGACGGATTGTAATTTTTTTTTTACATCTTTCAGAATTTTAGCTGGCTGTGGTTTCACTGGTAATATTCCTGATGAACTTGGCAATTTGGCAGAGCTATCTTTCTTGTAAGAATTGATATGATATTGACATTAAAAGATAATTCAGGAGGTTTTGTAACTATGTTCACTTAACTGAAAACTACCCTCATTTTCAGGGCTCTGAACTCAAACAACTTCAGCGGTAGAATTCCTCCTTCTTTGGGTAAACTCTCCAAACTCTATTGGTTGGACTTGGCAGACAATCAGTTGACAGGATCTCTCCCAGTTTCAACATTCACCTCCCCAGGATTGGATCTCCTTAAAAATGCGAAACACTTGTGAGTAGTTTTTGTTACCAGTCCCTCTTCAAAGAGAAAATAATGAAGGATGAATAAACCTGTGACTTTTGTTGACTTGATATTATACCAAAATACAGAAAAATAACTCTAGTTTTTATGAATATGCAGCCATTTCAATAAGAACCAGCTTACAGGTACCATTTCGTCCCAACTTTTCAGCTCCGATATGGTACTAATACATGTGTAAGTTGATATCCACCCATTATTTTACTCTTCTTTTTTTTTTTTTTTTTTCTTTCATCTTCCAACTGGTTTTAGTTTTTCAATGTCAGATTGTTTGATGGAAATCAACTTACTGGTAGTATACCAGACACATTAGGAAGCGTTCAGACTCTTGAGGTTCTGTGAGTAAAAACTCCTCCATTTCATCTTTCTTTTTTTACATTTTGTTCTCAAATTCATCAAACTGAGCACTTTCTCAATCTGCAACAGTCGGCTTGATAGAAATGAATTGACTGGAGAGGTCCCATCCAATCTCAATAATCTTACCAACGTCAACGAACTGTGAGTATTTTTATTTTGAAGCATATGTGTCGCTGTTTTAGTATGATCATGTTATTAAAATATCTTCATCTTGTTATAATGTTTTGCTTCAGGAATTTAGCTCACAACAATTTCACAGGCCCTATTCCAGACTTTAGTGAAATGAGTTCCCTCAACTATGTGTGAGTCTAAACAAGGGACTTGACATTTTTTTTTATTCATTTTACAGAACCTTTTCTTTTATAGTAGTGAAGAACTCTGGTCAACAATTTTCCTTTACAGGGATCTTAGCAACAATTCATTTGATCCATCAGAGGCTCCAATTTGGTTCTCAACTTTACCATCCCTCACCACTCTGTAAGTCTTCTATCAGTCACACATTATAAATCTAAAAGTTACCCTCAAATGTTGTTGAATCTCCTAAAAAAAAAAAATTCATATTTGTAATTCCAGGGTTATGGAATCTGGATCACTTTTAGGACGTGTTCCACAGAAAGTCTTCAGCTTCTCACAGATACAGCAAGTGTAAGTTCTTGATAAAACAAAGAAGACCATTAGAAGTTTCTAAAAGGTTTATGGGAATACATTGGTATGGTTCTTAATTCATTTCTTTTGAATTGTTTACAGGTTACTAAGGAACAATATGTTCAATGGCTCATTAAGCTTAGGAGACAACATCGGTCCACAATTGCAATTAGTTGATTTGGAGAACAACCAAATTACTGCAGCAACAGTGGGTTCTGCATATACAAAAACATTAATGTGAGACAACTTATCAACGTTAAATCTTCACTGAGAATGATGCTGTGTATTTTCCCTTCACCATTGATCTTATATTTCTAATTTGTACTTCAGACTTATTGGAAACCCAGTGTGCAATACAACTCTCTCAAATACTAATTACTGCCAGCTTCAGCAACAAACTACAAAGCCCTATTCTACCAGTCTCGCTAATTGTGGAGGTAAATCATGTCCTGTTGATCAGAAGCTCAGCCCTCAGAGTTGCGAATGCGCCTATCCTTATGAAGGGACAATGTATTTCAGAGGACCCTCCTTCAGGGAATTGTCGAATGTCAATTTATTCCATTCACTTGAGATGAGTCTGTGGGTGAAATTGAACCTCACCCCTGGTTCAATCTTTCTTCAGAATCCCTCCTTCAATATTGATGACTATCTCCAGGTGCACCTGGCACTATTTCCGTCTCCTGGAAAATATTTCAATAGGTCAGAAGTTCAGAGGATTGGGTTTGAATTGAGTAATCAAACCTACAAGCCGCCTAAGGAGTTTGGTCCCTACTATTTCATTGCTTCTCCTTATGGTTTTCCAGGTAACTTAAACGAACTCATCTTTACGATCAATGTAATATTGGTGTCACCCCAATACAATGATGAATTGACAATTAAAACACAAATATGTTTCAGACACACATAAAAGAGCTTCTATTAGCTCTGGTGTAATAGCTGGAATAGCTGTTGGAGGTGCCATTCTGGCTATAGGCCTCGTGGGACTTGCCATATATGCTATTCAGCAAAAGAAACGGGCAGAAAAGGCCATCGGGATGAGTAGACCATTCGGTAAGTTACATTTTAAATCATTGTTCTCTCTTAATCTAAATTTTAGTTATAATGCATACATCAATATGTCGGATTAAATCAATAATTTTTCTCTGTTTTTTAGCATCCTGGGTACCGAGTGGAAAAGATAGTGGTGGTGCACCACAATTGAAGGGAGCAAGATGGTTTTCATATGATGAACTTAAAAAGTGCACAAATAATTTCTCTGACAATAATGAGATTGGTTCTGGAGGTTATGGCAAGGTACAATCCAAGTTCCTAATCTTTTTTTTTTTTTTTTGGTTGCCCTTTAATCCTCCTGACAGCATCTAAGTTTTGGTTAACATTTAATTTTTTTTTTTTTTTTCTGTTCTCCAGGTATATAGAGGAATGCTCTCTGATGGGCAAATAGTGGCTATCAAAAGAGCTCAGCAAGGATCAATGCAGGGTGGGCTTGAATTCAAGACAGAAATCGAATTGCTTTCAAGAGTGCATCATAAGAATCTCGTCGGCCTTGTGGGATTTTGTTTCGAGCAAAGAGAGCAAATGCTGGTTTATGAATATATGTCTAATGGAACACTTAGGGAGAGCTTGTCAGGTAATTTGACCTTTACTGGAACTGGCAAAAGGGCAGGTTTTTTTGTGCTTGTTAACTTGAAACAATGATGAATTCTTATTCGTTTTTCTTCAAAATAATTCATTCATATGACTGCGATTAATCAATGTTGTTTGTGTTTTATAGGAAAATCTGGCATTCATCTTGATTGGAAAAGGAGACTCCGCATTGTTCTTGGCTCGGCTAGAGGACTAGCTTATCTACATGAACTTGCAAATCCTCCTATTATCCACAGAGATGTCAAGTCCACTAACATTTTGTTGGATGAGAACTTAACAGCTAAGGTTGCAGATTTTGGTTTGTCTAAGCTTGTATCAGACAGTACCAAAGGACATGTTTCAACTCAAGTGAAAGGCACATTGGTAAGCAGATGCTCAATCCACATCTCTTAGCTCTCTACAAGTTTTACATGATTTGATATGTTTGGATCAGCACTAACTTGTAAAACTTGTTTGCTAAATGATGTCTCTAGGGTTATCTAGATCCTGAATATTACATGACACAACAGTTAACTGAAAAAAGTGACGTATATAGCTTTGGAGTAGTCATGTTAGAACTCATAACAGCTAGGCAACCAATTGAGAAAGGAAAATATGTTGTCCGCGAAGTAAGGACTACGATGGATAACAGTGATGAAGAGCATTATGGATTGAAGGAGATTATGGATCCAACCATTAGAAACATGGGACTAATAGGTTTCAAAAGGTTTGTGGAATTGGCCATGCAATGCGTTGAAGAATCGGCCTCAGACCGCCCAACAATGAGTGAATTAGTCAAGGCAATCGAGACCCTTCTACAAAATGATGGGATGAACACAAACTCAACTTCAGCATCATCTTCTGCCACAGATTTTGCTGCTTCAAAGGGTGTTTTAACACATATTTATGGCGATGCTTTGCCTAAAAAGGATGCAAATGAGTTTGATTACAGTGGTGGATACACACTTTCTGCTAAAATTGAACCCAAGTAGCTAGGAGCCTAAGCTCTTCTTATCAAATTTTCTTTGATTTTTGATTTGTTAGAAGAGTGTTCATGTACAAGAGAAATGTTGTATGTTTATGTCGTATGAGTATGAATGTTTGTCAGAGAGCAAAAAATTCTTTTGCTGTGGGATAAAAGATTTAAAGATCACAGTGAAATCATTAGGCATTTTTTATGGTTTTTTCTTTGGCTGTCACAAGAACTGGTCCGAGGACTTGTGTATATGGTTACTATAATATATACTAAAAGGTATCACAGTTGCAGGGGTGTTCAGAATTCTGACCAATTTGATTGAAATCCACTAGCCAATTCAAATGATCCAACTTTTGTTGGGTTTGTTGATGAAGTTAGGCTGATTGATTTGGATTTCAACTTCTAACTCTCAATGTAATTAGACATGTTGATGAAAATCTGCTTAAAAGTTGCATACCCGCAAAAAGTTCTAACAACATAAATGATTGGCTTTTTTTTTTTTTCTTCCTTCTAAAATGCTCTTTGTGACATAGTGATCATTCATGGCGTGCTACACAAGTCACTTTTTTTTTTCTCATCAAGAGAGTGTTTTGATACATAATTTGAAAAGTAACTTAAATTTTTTTTTGAATGAATTATATCTTGAGGGATGATTACATTCAATCTTATAAATACCTCTTTAAATTAATAATCTCTCTAAATTAATAACATTAGAATCATATAAAAAATATTAATTAATGGAGGTATTATTTTATCAATAAATTATTAATTATTAATATTATAGAGATATCGACAATATCACGAATCTTCTTAATGACAAAGTTGATAATAACGTAATAAATTTTTAATTCATGAAAATAAATAGGACCACATATTCTATAACTATTTTATAAAAATAAATTGGTATCTTTTGATTTAAAACAGTAAAAAAAAACTATATTTAACGAAACACTATAAAGGACCTTGAGCTTGAGCAAAAAACTATATATTATCTTTGTAAACTACATTTCAGCTTATATAGTTTTTATCCAAATTGTGTAAACAACAACACAGCAGTTTCTTTTTGTAAAATATAGTTTACAACAAAAAACTATATTTAAAACACCAAAGATACAAACTATGCTTTATTACAGGACAAGTATAGCATATTATTAAAGTACAAAGAAACACTACCATATTCTTCATTGACAACCTTTTCAGTCTTTGTGGGGTTGAAACACTACTTACGATGCTCCTTTGGCGGCTTCACAATAACAATGGGACACACAACATGATGCGCACAGTAGTCACTTACGCTGCCCAAAAATGCTCTGCCAACAGTAAATAAATATACTTATAAGAGAGCAGTGCGATGTTTAATGATGAGCACATGGATATGTATGATTTGTAATAGAGAGAAATTTGGTGATCACCTTTTGATCTTGCCAAGCCCACGGCTTCCTACTACAAGCAGATCGATGTGCATTTGTTCTGCAAGCTCACATATCTTGTCCTTTGGGTCCCCTTCAACAATCAGGGTTTCTGCTTTCACCTGCATCACAATCAAATTATAATATTTTACAACCATATTTTATCTACTTTGATCTCTTTTTATATTATCAATATCAAATTGGGAAGGTTTCCACAATTTACCATCTTATCCTCGCACATTTGTAATGCCCTGGCGAGTATTGCCGCAGTACTTTCTTCTTGGGCTTTTCTGACAGATTCCACTGCGGTAGACATTCCATAAAATGCTGTCAAATAATTTTTAAATATCAACATATTTTCCATTCTCTGAATGGAAATGCAGTCAATGTTTCTATTGTCTAAAAAACAACGAACGAAATTCATTAAATTAAAATAAATTATGACGAAATTCAACTAAATCCTAGCAAGGAACACAATACTTTAATCTTTAATTAAAAAGGTTCCTACAACTAGCTGGAGTAGCTCAGTTGGTTAGAGCGTGTGGCTGTTAACCACAAGGTCGAAGGTTCAACCCCTTCCTCTAGCGCTTTTGTTTTCGTAGTTTTGTTTTTTTTAAACAAATTATTGAAGAGGTTGGAGTTGGAGGGTATACTAACTTGCAGGACCGGGTCCGGCAGGTAAGAAATATTGGTGAAAAGGCTCCTGCACATGAACCATCATCAACATGCCCCCTTCCTGGTTCCATTCAGCTACTACTCCTCCTATGCTGTACAGATTATCCAGGGCCCACTTGAGCGCCATGAAACTCTCGTCGCTGTCATCAATAGCCACCATCACCTTCATCGTCTTCCTCATCTCCCGATCTTGTTTCATCAACGGTTGCTGCATCGCTAGTTCTGCTTCTGCATCTGCAACTGTCTCCATCGCCGCCGACTAAGAGTTGCTTACAATTAATTACCTATATATAAAAACATAAAAGTGAAGAAGATGTTATTACACGTACAAGGTTGTGTAAGTTGTTTCGGCTTGACACGCGGCAGCCATGCAAATGAAACGGTCCAATTGCAGCATGCAATTCAACGGCTAGCCATTGGATTTGCTTGTTCAGTATGCGGTATGCGGTGGATAATAAGATAATGATAAATTATTTGTTTTTTTAAGTGATATAGTATTATTTTAATTAGAGGATATGGGATATAAAGAGGGAATACCAAGATAAGAGATTACTCCGCTGTCAAATACCACTGCATATTGTCTCTTATTAGTGAATTTGAAGAGCTGTCAGTGTTAAGAGGTCTCAAACGAGCCAGGAAGCCCTGCCCATCTAATAGATATCTCTAAGGTGTGCAAGTGCTGGGCATTTCGTTGAAGGTCGGGCCCACAAACTATATTATAAGTCCAGCCCAGCCTAAAATCCAAGTCCATTTGATATCCGGTCCACCCTACAGGTTGGCTCGTAACAAAAGTATCCAAATTATAATATTGAATAACAACTATAAAATTGAATTTTTTTTTGAAAAATATATTAATAATAAGTAACTTCATTAAAATTAATAAATAAGTAAGTGCAAGAGAAACTTTAGGTTGCGCCTGATATTATCTTTCAAATAGCATTTTTTTTTTTTAAATTTGAAAATAGGTTTGGTATCATTTACTGCAAACAATATTATAAAAATGAGAACAATGAAAGTCCGATAGAGATAATTGAAAAAGGTTTATTTTTATTACTTTTTTTAACTATTATAGTTTGTTGTTATTTAGTATTTTGAAAATACTTATGTAGTTAGTAGTTATTTTTTAATAAAACAAACTATATTTCTTCATATACCTAAGTATAATTATTTTAGGGTGTGTTTTGTGTGATTTTTGTTTTTATTTTATAAGAAATTGATACATTGCTGATTAATTTTCATTCATATAAATAGATGTACAAATATAAAGTTTCAACATAATTTGATTACAACACACAAGACCACTTGCCTTGGTGGTTGGAGGTTCAAACCCCTCCATGCCACCAATGTTCAACACATAATTTGATTACAACACAGAATGCTACTTACCTTGGTGGTTGGAGGTTCAAACCCCTCCAAGGTTCAAAATCTAGTGTATATAAATATATTGTCTCACCATTGCCTATAAAAACCCAATCGTATGGGTAGATCTCTCCCGTTGCTGGAAGTAGTAGTCCAGGCTGTTGGTAATAAAATTACAATATATATCCATTTATATTATTCTATTATAAAATCAAAATATAAATTAGATATATTGCAGTTTTATTAGTATATTTTGATTTTTATAAGTATTTAAGTTTGAATTTTATTTTATTTGTAATAAATGATATTGCTTTTAAATTTTTTTTATTTCTAAATATTTTTATATTTATTATTAATTTTTATAAATTTTATCATATTTATCTTATTATTTAATATTTTAAAGTTTTTTTTTAAAAAAATTAAATTTTTATAATATACGTTAATTTATTATTATTAGACTATTCAAATAGGTAAAGTTGGGTAACAATGTCATTCTAATTTAATAATTTAATAAAAAAAAAGGATTAAATGATCAATTTATATTTTATGTCAGGTTTAACTATTAAAATTTTGTTTATATGACTAAATTGATATATTTTGAAAAAATTAGGGACCTGTGAGTTAAAAAAGTAAAATAGAATAAAAAATGATATTTTTAAACACGTCAGAAATCAAATTAATAATTATCTAAGGTACTAAGTTGTAATTTAAATAAAAGTAAAGTTTTATTGCAATATAATTAAATATAAGGGTATTCACTGCAATTTAACCTATTTTTTAATTAAAAAATAACAAAAATTAATTAAACACATAAAAGAAACTCCATATCTCAAAGATGGAGTTATCCATCTCTGATGAAGTTGCACTCCATTAGAGATGTAGGCGCTCCATGGGACTTGCATATTCACAAAACATATTGACAAGGGTAGACCGCAACTTCCCAACATCAATGTCATCTTTGCCAGCTTTAAGCTTTAGTATTTCAATTAGAATAGAGAGGGGCATGGATTTGTTCTTCACATATCCTCGCACGACGTATTCTACTTCAACTTCTCTTTCCTCATCATTATTATCTTGCCTCTGGTGGTGTTGGTGCAGTCTAAAAGGGACGTGAATTCCATGGGATTCAAATGGATCTTGCATATATTGCTTTAAGAAGCTTTTAAAGTCAAAACCAGAACCAAATTCTTGTTCATGATGCTTTGTGCTCTTCCCTATTTACTAATTTGCTTCATCAATAAGGCTACCACTATACCAAGAATTATATACAATTGTCATGCGTCACCCTTCTGGGACTTTGTCCACATACTTCCTGAAATCACATATGTCCATAAATTGCTCTATATGTTAAAGGAAAGGAAATCAGCCAAGATAATCAACATTCATTTGTGATTGGAATTCAAACACATGATGGAGTAGATTGTGGATCAAACATTCAATCAGTAATTAGAATAGAGTAATTGATTCTGTAAATAATTGTAGTCCTAAAATAACTCAGTTAGTCCTAGAATTACTCTACTCAAATTCTATATAATGGCAAGCTTGTACAGACATATGCAATACAATATACCAACATTTCTCACATCAATTTGTTTATGGTATCAAAGCCTTTAGCTCAACATCTTTCGCCACAAACAAAATCCACAACTCCAACCACCATGGTTGACACGGTTGAAAACCCAGAGCAATCAAAACAGAAATCCACATCACAAGGCACAGAGGAGAAGGAGACATCATTACCTGTTCCCTAGTCTTGCATCATTCAGAGACACCAGGACTCACCCTGGTTAACATGCTACTAGATGGACGCAACTACGGGGAATGGAGTCGCTCAATGCGCCTCAGCCTTAGTGCCAAGAACAAGCTTGGTCTAATCAACAGAACCGTGAAAGCTCCGCCAACAACCGATGCGAGATTCCCATTGTGGCAACGCTGTAATGATCTGGTGATAACTTGGATCCTCTATTCCATCCAACCCGATATAGCTCGCAGTGTGATCTTCTCCGATACGGCAGCATCAGTTTGAAGCGACCTCCATGACAGATTCTCTCAAGGAGACGAATCAAGAATCTATCAAATTCGGCAAGAAATTGCTGAATGTCGTCAAGGATTCCTCTCTATCTCTGCTTACTACACCAAACTCAAGGGGCTTTGGGACGAATTGGGATCTTACTAAGAACCCATCACATGTTTCTGCGAGATGTTAAAGAAGATTGCTGTTAGAGAGGAAAAAGATAAGGTGATGCAGTTTCTAATGGGGCTTAACGAAACTTATTCCCAAGTTTGCGGATCGATCTTAATGACGAGCCCCCTTCCAGATACACAGAAGGTTCATAGCCTAATCCTTCAACAAGAGAGGCAGATTGAGGTTGCGATTCGTTGGGAGATTCCGCCGGCGGCATCCCACGCTATGTAGATCGCAAAGACTTGAAATGTACTTATTATGAATAAGGAGGACACTTAGTGGATCAATGCTATTATTTGATTGGGTTTCCAGTGGGCCATAAATGGCATGGAAAGAATGTGAAGCCCAGAAATAAGAAGGCAGCAGCTCACAATGTTGAGATGAAGAGGGAATCGACCAATGAGAGCCCAACTTTTACAGCTGAGGAATACAATCAGATCATGGCCCTGCTGTGCAATAAAAATGGTAACGATCAACCACTCGCAAACGTGACAGGTATATTTACACCAAGCTGTAATAATATAGAACATGATGCACATTCAACATTATATTGGATTGTGGATAGTAGAGCAACAGATCACGTATCACACATTTCACCTACTTACAATAAAAATAAGGCACCCCATGATTTTGTTGGACTGCCTAATAGCGAACAAGCTTCCATTGAAAATGTTGGATCTATCCAATTATCGCAAGATTTGTCTCTTGATGAAGTTCTTCATGTGCCTAAATTCCGTGTGAATTGACACGCTCAAACGCGTGGGAATAAATCCCAAGTACAGGATGTGTCGAAGTAATATATTCCCGTAAGTACGGGGTCGAATCCACAAGGAAGAGGTGGTTACTACTACTAAACTAAGGATGTAATATAAAGACAGAAATTTAAATCAATGATTTTGAGAATGATGTTGGTGAAATTAAACTTAATTAAAGCTATGATCTATTGAAAAATGTATCCAAATGTGAGAAAGCGTTAGGCGGTCAAATGGAACCACTCATGAGACTTTGGTAGTGTAATCAACTAATTGAAGTACAATATATATTCAAGATTGAAATATTTTCTAACATTAGCTCATCAAATTATAGTTCATGCATTGATGATTTGAATTCAATCAACTTCACCTATTAGTCCTAGAGTGAAGTGATCAAACACCCAATGTAGTGATAATTCTTAGGTCAATTAGCACTTTCATGTCTTAATTAACCTAACTTTTATTGCTAGACTTTTACTAAACTCAATTACAACCTATTGATTTCTCATAAAGGTTATGATTTCCTTATTAATAATAAGTCAAAATTCATGCAAACACTTTCGTAATGCAAACAATAAGAATTATATACTAATAGAATTAAATTGTCCAGCAACAAGTCTTGAAATATATATATATAAGGAAATGTTTAGTCAATTACACCATTAAATCTCAATCTTGGTCCATTGACCACGTAACTAGGAAATTAGTTCAACACACTAATTAATAAAACAACAAAAAGAGATAAGA
Source organism: Xanthoceras sorbifolium (assembly GCA_003430845.1). Classification (NCBI taxonomy): domain Eukaryota; kingdom Viridiplantae; phylum Streptophyta; class Magnoliopsida; order Sapindales; family Sapindaceae; genus Xanthoceras; species Xanthoceras sorbifolium. The sequence continues at coordinate 15,997,168 of CM010612.1, forward strand.
GATTGATATAACCCATTATGAAGAAGCCAAAGAATAAGCAAGGATGGATGAAGATTGAGCTCTGGAACCCTTGAAGGTGGCTGCTGGAATGAACACTCTATGTTTGAGATCTCCTTTAATTCACAAATGGAGGCTATTTATAGAAGATGTCAGGTTACTGTTTATAATCACTGTTCACGCGTATACGGTACTGTTCATATGTAACATCCCAAAATTTCGAATAATTAAGTTTGAATATGTGAATATAAATTTTGTGATTTGAGGGGTATAAAATGTAATGAAAAGTATATTTATTTTTATGGTTTTCAGGTGGACCAGATGGAACGGTACAGAAATGATACATGAAGAAAAGAGTGAAAAACTGGGACAGTGAGTACCGCGACCCCTCACCGCAACCAAAGATTGCGATGAGTTGCTCGCAGCGAAAAATGGCATTTTTGGGCAGTGAGCATCGCGACCTGGTCACCGCGACCACAGATCGCGATGAAAAAGTGAAAATCCTGGCAGTGAGCATCGCGACCACCAGCGCGACCAGGGTACCGCGATGGGTGATCGCAATGAAGGCGGTGGAGTTGCTCCAGTGAGCAACGCGACCTGATGGCGCGACCACAGGTCGCGACGACCGAAAGATTATAAAAAAAATAAGTTGTCGCAGAAGCCTCTGGAAAAACAGAACAGAAAAGAGAAAGGGAGGAAAAGAGAGACCGAGAGAGAAAAAGAAAATGAAGAAGAAGAAGAGAAGAAGAAGAAGAAAAGGAAGAAGAAGAAGAGAAAGAAGAAGAAGAGAAAAGAAAGGAAAGAGAGAAGGAGGAAGCTTTGACTGTTGACTGCAGCGCCCGCGTTTCACTGTTCACACCGCCATTTTGACTGTTGACTGCGGCGCCCGCGTTTCACTGTTCACGTGTACAGTACTGTTTATGATGTACTATTAAAGTATACATTACTGCTCACATAAACGGTATTATTCACAGCCGCACCCAAATCTTCATTTTAATCCACAAAGGCTTCCTCGGTCACCTAATAACTGCACATACTCACAAAATACATTAAACATACCAAAAATACTCAAAAATACAATCAAAAGAAACGATCCAAGGGTCGTAAATATATAACAATAAATAACCGATCATGAATTTAATATCTGTGAGTAAATTGACACGAGCTTTGAGATGTATAGTAATATTTTACCCGGATTTTTGTGTTGTGCAGGACGTGGATACGAGGAGGACGATTGGTGTAACATCCCTAATTTCGAATAAATATGGAAAGTATGATTGAATTAATCGTGAATATGTGAATATGATTTTTATGATTTGAGGGGTGGAAATTGTAATTAAATGTATGTATATTTTTAGGTTTCATAATGGACCAATTTGAACGGTAGAAAACAATACACGAAGAAAAGGGTGAAAATCTGGACAGTAGGCATCGCGACCACTCACCGCGACCAGGAATCGCGATGAGCAACTCGCGGTGAAAAGGATAATTTTGGGCAGTGAGTACCGTGACCAGTCACCGTGACTACAGATCGCGCTGAGCAGCTCGCGGTGAAAGTGGCAAATTTCCACTAGTGAGCAACGCGACCTAAGCGATGTGACCACCGCTCGAGGTACAAGTCGCGACGACTCAAAACTTGTAAAAAAATAAAGCGGTGGAGCGGTGCATTAAGAGAGTAAAAGCTCTCAACATTCAACAAATATCACACAAAAACAGAAGCATATCAGAAACGAGAGAGGAAGAAGAGAGAAGAGGAGAGAGAAAGAAAGAGAGAAAGAAGGAGAGAAGAAGAAGAAGAAGAAGAAGAAGAAAAGAGAAAGAGAAGAAGGAAAGGAGAAGGAGGAAGCTTTCAGGTTTGATGTACACGTATTTTTCGAATTTCCAGTTTTTCAAAATTTTCGGAATGGTTGAATTTTATAGTTTTTGAATTATTTGAATTATATGGATTATAGATTATAGTTCAGGTTTGATGTATACGTGTTTTGAAATTTTTCCATTTTCCAGAATATTTCGGATTGATTGAATTTGATTAAATTTGAGTTATTTGAATTATATTGATTATAGATTATAGTTTAGGTTCGATGTATACGAGTTTTCGAATTTTTTCAGTTTTCCAGAAATTTTCGAAATTATCGAATTTTATAGTTTTTGAATTATTTGAACTATATTGAGTAGAATGGATAGTTTGAAACCGATTTCGGATTGATTTGAATACGATTTGGTTCTAATAGTATTATGGAAATATATTGTTGAAAGTGATTTAATTATATTATATTGTGAAATGTATCGGAAAATGATTTTGGGGCGATTTGATTCGAAATGGAATTATGAAATACGTTTGAGTATATTTTGGATTGATTTGATATGATTATTGATTTATAAATATATTCGTATATTTCTGTTATATTATATTTGATAAAATTTGAATTGTAAAAATATAAATATATCGATATGTATTGAAATTGACTACGTTGAAATCTAAATTCGATGATTCGGAAAGAAATGAGATATGTTGACATTGGTTTTGAGAAAACATTTTGGCTCTGATGTGTATAAACATAGATATGGATATAGGAGGTTGACATATCAATTGGGTTTCTGTCTAAACAGTACTGTGCCGATTTACTTTGATGCGCCACCCTTTGGATGTGCCGGTCCTAAGGTTCTACATTCCGTCATGGGACATTTACAGCGGGTGATTCCGTTGGTGTTCCATTCTGATTTGATGTTCGGCGTGAGTTCGAAGCCGAACAACCCGTAATCCAGTCCGATAACTTATGTTTTGTATGTCAGGAGCCCAATCTGAAAATTGATTTGTTATATGAAAGTATTTGAGAAATTAAGAAAATATGTCTGTTAATTGATGTTGGATATTTAATTTGATATGAGCCCCATATATTATCTATATATTTGTTATTTATAGTTTTATTTGATATAAAATATTTGTATAAACAATTTTGTGTACATCTACTAAGCATTATGCTTAGCGTGTTGAGTTTTCTCACACGTAGGTAACAGAGGTTCCAAGGGCGACAAAGACAAAGAAGAGTAGAGGCTGCAGAACCAAAGTCCGAAATCACATCTTTCCTGCATATATTTTGGTAGATCGTTTGTAATAAGTCTATATATAGTTTAATACCGCATGCATATACAGAAACTGTTGTAAATATTTAAGGAGCTTCCGCTATGTAAATATTTTATTATATGTTTATATTATTTGAATCTTTATAAATGATATTATGATAATTGGTTGGTAAGTCGTACTATATTTGGAAGGGTGCGCAAAATTGATTTGAGAATTTGGAAGTTGATTTTTAGGAATTTTAACTGTAAACAGATTTTGGAAAGTCAGAAAAACAGAGGAAACTCTGGCAAGATTTTCGGAAATTTATTTGGATTATTTTCAAATGTTTTTAATATAGTTTTAAATTATGTGTATTAACAGGAAAAGTTAGATTTTAGTATATAGTAGCGCTCCCTGATTTGATCCGAGTGGATTTGGGTCAGGGGGTGTTACAATTGGCCTGGGCAAGCATTCTAATGGTCTCTACTATCTCACACCAACCCAAAATCCTTGTCTTGTCAATCAAATAACTCGCACTTCCAACCTTTGGCACCAACGCCTTGGACATCCATCTGTCGCTCCTCTTCACAACCTATCCCAATCTTTTCAAGAAATTGTCTTTAATTCTATGGCTAATTACACAAACATCTCCTGAGTCTAGGCGAAATTACACAAATATTCAAGGTATAGGTATATCAACACAAACCTCCCCTAACTTTTCAAAAATGTTGCACGGACATCCCTTACCGTTAATGTCAGGCCGTTAGTGTCTAACGGTCAACGGTACGAAAAGTCTCAAAATACCCAAAATACCCTTATTTTTATTATATTAAATAATTAAATAAAAATCTAATCAACAATCAATAGTTCAAACCCAGGGATGTTCATCATCTTCTTCATTTCATCAATCAATAGTACATCATCTTCAACAAATTATAATCAACAAAATAACTCATCTGCAGATTCAGAAACTGAAAACCATGGAGAGATGGAGTAGAAACTCATCCACGTCAATTCTAAAAACTTATCCACATCTAACCCATAAAATGAAAAAAAAAATTGAAAACTCATCCACGCCCTTCTTCACTGCCATTCTTTTTCTTCTTCTAAAAAACCCACCTCTCTTTCTCTCTTTCTCTCTCTGTCATTGTCTTTGTCTTCTTCGATTCGATATTACACAAAATCAAACTCAGAATCACAAAATCAAACCCAGAAACACAACCCATGTTATGATATTACACATGCTTTGCCTTGTCTATTGTTCTTCAGTTTCACCACCCATCTTCTTCTTACATTTAAAAACCAGCAAAAACCAACTCAAATCCACATACACTCAAAAAAATCAAACCTAGAAAATTGAAGAGAGAGAGACCCCTGATGTAACACCCCCTGACCCGACCCTACTGGATCGACCCAGGGAGCGTTACCGGGTTTTTAAAACTTTCTAAATTCTCGTTATTCATTTCAAACCATTGAAAATTATATCACTTTGTAATTTAAAAATATTTTTCTAGTGAGCTCATTAAAAAGTCAGTTTTTAAAAATTTCGGCAGAGTTTCCTCTGTTTTTCTGATTTCCCAAAACCTGTTTTCCACAAACTCAAATCAAATAAAAGTCACGAACAACACTTCAAATATCACTTCATTCAAACGCGCACTCTGCCGTTTAGTGCGACTTTCAAACAGTTTTTTTTTTTTAAAATAAAATAATTCAGAATTCAATAGTTACAAACCTTTTAAAACAAAAACAAACAGAAATCATAAATTATTTACAAAACATATATAAAATCATCAAATTTATAGACTTTTGTATATGCATGCTTACAAAATATAACATACAAAACTATATCACTACCTAATAAATGCAGTGACTCTGAACTCCAAGCTGCAGGTACCTCCTCTCTACTCCTTATTTGCCTCGGTATCCCTGTGACCTACGCGCGATAAAAACCGACGAGCTAAGCATATAGCTTAGTGGGTGTACACTAAACTCATTTATAAAAATCATAATATATTTGGCATACTATAAATCTCAATGTACTTAAATAAAGCAATGCCATATTCAATTCAATTCAAGTATGAATTTAAATCATATGAAATCAATGTAATAAAAACAACGAAATCAATTTAATAATTCGTACTAAATGAAATTCTCACTTTCTTTTATAATCAATTTCACTTACTAAAGTAAACGTATAAATACAATTAATTTCTAACTTCATTTATAAACATAGTATTCAATTTATTTCAATTCTGGCCCTCTGAAATACTCAACATAAACCAGGACTGGAATATGGGTCGTTCGACCACAGTGGCTGTCTGTCGAACATAGCTCCCACCCTAGGACGAATCCTAAGAATGGTACGTATCTCCCTACCCTAGGACCGAGGGTTCGGACCCTAGAGAGGTACATATCTCCCTATCCCAGGAACGAATCCTTAGGAAGGTACGTGTCTCCCTACCCCAGGACGAATCCGTGAGGAGGTACGTGTCTCCCTACCCCTGGATGAATCCATGAGGAGGTACATGATAAGTCATCAATATCAATCTCAATATCGATGCAGCACTGCTAACAGAACCCAGCTGGTATACCAACCTCCTATATCCATTTCTATGTCCAAGTATCCTAGGGCCGTTTCGATATAACAACATTTTCAAATAATAACTGTAATTTATAAATCCACGGTCAACTCAATAAATATAAATTCAAATGGTATTCTTAAAATATACATATATGATTTCATGAAAAGTAAACAATATTCATACAATGTTCTAACACTAATAATTTCAATAAAATCGTAATAATGAAAATACGATCAACAATAAAATCATTCCAAGGAAAATAATATAAACACATAATAACTAAATTCTTCAAATAAATCGCAGATTCAGACTAAAAATACTTAATACTGTTTGTAAAGATTTCGAAAACGGGTGTACATCAACTTGGATACCGTTTCCTTTCGACTATCGCGTTTCTAGGTTTTCTTTTTCCTCTCCCTTCTCTTTCTCTTTTCTTTTCCTCTTCCTCTTCCTCTTCTCTTTTTCTTCTTCTTCTTTTTCTTTTTCTTTCTTTTCTTTCTTTCTTCTCTTTCTTTTTCTTCTTCTTCTTTCTCTTCTTTCTTTCTTCTCTTTCTTTTTCTCTCGGTCTCTCCCTCTCTATTTTTCTGTCTGACTTTTTCATAAAGCTTCCTCGACAAGCTTATTTTTTTTTTATAATCCTTCGGCACCAGGTCGCGCCACCAGGTCGCGTTGCTTACTGGAGCAACTCCACCGCCTTCATCGCGATCACCCATCTCGGTACCCTGGTCGCGCTGGTGGTCGCGTTGCTCACTGCCAGAATTTCACTTTTTCATCGCGAGCCAGTCAGCATGATCTGTGGTTGCGGTGACCAGGTCGCGTTGCTCACTGCCCGAAAATGCCATTTTTCGCTGCGAGCAGCTCATCACGATTTGTGGTCGCGGTACACACTGCCCCAGTTTTTCACTTCTTTTTCTTCATGCATCATTTCTGGACCGTTCCATCTGGTCCACCTGAAAATCATAAAAATAAAAAGTACATTTAATTACGTTTACACCCCTCAACTCACAAAGATTTTATATCCACATATTCAAAATTAATTATTCAAAATTTGGGATGTTACACCTGAAGCGAAAATCAAACACGAAATTTAGGGGAGAGAGAAAAAATAATAAAATCTGGTCCAGCGGCTCGCGCTCGCCAGCAGTAGCCTTCTGAGATGGAGCTTTGGGCTCCATCTCCCACATCTGAAAGAGATGGAGCTCAAAGGCTCTATCTCTAAGCGAAGGACCAGATCACAGGCGCGATCTGGTCCTTTGCTTTTTAGGATCGCCGGCGCGCGCTCCGGGGAGCGTACACCAGTGATCTCTTGAGAAGATAGAGCTTTGGCTCCATCTCTAATATCACCCGTGGAGCCAAAGCTCCACTTTCTCAAAGATGGTTCCAGATTCTGGAACCATCATTCTTATTTTATTTTTTTATTTTTTGGTAATATTTTTTAATTTTTTTAATAAATTATTAAATTAATATAATATAAATAAAAAATTTATTTTAAGTAAGGGCATTTTAGACTTTTCGTACCGTTGACCGTTAGATACTAACGGCCTGACATTAACGGTAGGGGATGTCCGTGTAACATTTCTGAAACGTTAGGGGAGGTTTGTGTTGATATACATATACCTTGAATATTTGTATAATTTCGCCTAAACTCAGGGGTGTTTGTGTAATTAGCCCTTAATTCTAAGCATGTTTGTGAGATTTGTCCCTTAGCAAAACAAACTCGTTTATCTTTCATTTCAAGTTCAATAAAAACAATTGCCGTTTGATTTGATTCATTGTAACATTTGGGGACCACACAAAATTCACACACACTCTGGGGCTCGATATTTCCTAACCATTGTCGATGATTTTACTCGCTTTACTTGGGTACATCTTATGAGTTTTAAATCCAACACTCAATCTCTATTGAAATCTTTTTTCTCCTGTGTCAAAACTCAATTCCATCGAGACATTAAGATTTTACGTGCCGATAATGGGGGTGAATTCACATCAATGCGTTCTTTCCTTGACGAACGTGGCACCATTTTTCAACACACCTGTGCTCATACCCCCCAACAAAATGGGGTTGTTGAGAGCAAACATCGCCATCTTTTAAATGTAGCCCGTGCCCTCCGATTCCAAGCCAATTTACCATTACAGTTTTGGGGGGAAAGTGTCCAAACAACATGTTATCTTATCCGCCTACCCATACCTCTCCTTTCCCACAAATCTCCATATGAACTTTTACACAAAACTCCGCCAATTTATTCTGACCTTCAGGTTTTTGGTTGCTTATGCTATGCCACCAATCTCACCCCCAATAACAAATTTGATTATCGTGCACGTTGTTGCATTTTCATCGGATATCCTCTTGGGCAAAAGGGTTACCGCGTTTATGATCTTGAAGGCAAGAAATTTTTTACTTCCCAGGATGTTACTTTCCATGAATATATATTTCCTTTAAATAAACTTCCACCAGAAAATCAAAATGACAATCCAGTCTTACCTCTTCTTGACAACCCAATTCATTTTCCAGAGCCCAATCTTCTTAGTCAGCCTAATCTAACCACCTCTCACCCACCATATACACTTACTCACCCTATCTCTCCACCAAATACAGTACCCGAGCCTTTGCACACCACATCTTCTCCCTTATACCTACCTTCTTCGCCCGATCCCAACCAAGCTCCACTAAAAGTATACTCCCGTCACTCTACAACCACCGACACCACCATCTCATCCACACCCCCTCTAGTGACATCCTTACCGGCAGACCATTACCCTCCATCTAGTCCACATCTCTCTCCACTTCCATCGGACCCTCATTTCACTTTAATCTCATTGCCCCCATCTCCGGCGACCTACCCATACCTATCAGACTAGATACCCACTGCCATCCTAACTTTCGTCATTCGTCTCGCACTCACCGGCCTCCGTCTCATCTCCGCGATTTCAAAACGTACCATGTTGCTGTCCTGGGCCCTGACGTCTCCTCTTCCTCCCCGTCCAGCACTCGCTATCCATTGCAACTGTATGTCTCTTACTCTGGGTTGTCTGATAAATATTGTTCATTTGTGCATAATATATCTCGACTGGTTGAGCCGACAATTTATGAACAGGCCCGTCATAATCCTCAGTGGGTTGCAGCTACAAATTCTGATATTATGGCCCTTGAAGACAACAACACTTGGTCCATGGTTCCCCTGCCTCTTGGCCAACGACCCACCGGCTGCAAATGGGTCTTTGAGATCAAGTACAATGCTGACGGTACAATCGAGTGCCATAAAGCTCGGCTTGTTGCCAAAGGGTTCACCCAACGCGAAGACATCGATTGCAAAGATACCTTCGCTCCCGTTGCCAAATTATCACTATCCGTTGCTTACTAGCAGTTGCTGCGGTCCGGGATTGGCCTTTACATTAGATGGATGTATAGAATGCATTTCTTCACGGTGACCTCATTAGGGATGTTAAGGAAGTGTACATGATGCCTCCTCCAGGTTATCGTCGACAGGGGGAGAATGTAGTTTGTCGACTCCACAAGTCACTTTATGGCCTCAAGCAAGCATCTCGTAGTTGGTTCCAACGCTTCTCTTGTGCAATTCAAGAAATTAGGTTCAACAGTCAAAGGCCGATTACTCACTGTTCACACAGGTTCATGGAGATTCCATTACTGTTGTGCTACTTTATGTTGATGATATGGTTATAACAGACAACAATGAGAAGACTATCTGTGACCTCAAGAAGTTTCTCAATAGTTGTTTCAAGATTAAAGACCTCGAACCGCTCAAATACTTTTTAGGCATTGAAGTTGCTCGTTCTAAAGCAGGAATTACAGTTTGCCAACGGAAGTACACATTGGACATATTGGAAGAAGCTGGGTTACTTGGAGCAAAACCGGCGATTGTCCTCATGGAACCTGATTTGGTGCTAACGGAAACAGGGAGTGAAGCGTTCAAGGATCAGACTCGATATCGCAGGCTAGTTGGGAAGCTGATCTATCTAACAATTAGCCGGCTCGAAATCACATACTCTGTGAACACACTCAGTCAATTTATGCAGGAACCCAAGATACATCACCTCAAGGCTGCTCATCGACTCCTTCAATATCTTAAGGCAGCTCTAGGACAAGGATTATTATTCTCATCAAATAGTCCACTTCACTTGATCGGATACTGTAATGCCGACTAGGCAAGATGCCTGATTACACGGCAGTCTGTAACAGGCTATTGCATCTTCCTTGGCAAGTCTCTTGTGTCATGGAAGAGTAAGAAGCAGGCAACGGTTTCAAGGTCATCAGCGGAAGCGGAGTATCGATCCATGGCTGCGACCGCTTGTGAACTTTCTTGGTTGAGATATTTATTAAAGGATTTACAAGTACCACACCTTGAGCCAGCAAGGTTGTTTTGTGACAATTAAGCAGCCTTACACATTGCTGCAAACCCGGTGTATCACGAGCGGACGAAGCACATTAAAATAGATTGCCATACTGTTCGTGAGAGAATCTAAAGAGGAGAGGTTAAGATGGCCTATGTGCAAACTGGAAATCAAATAGCAGATATATTTACAAAGCCGTTGCGATCACCGGCATTTCATACACATCTCAGCAAGTTGAGTGTCATTGACATTCACACTCCAACTTGAAGGGGAGTGTTAAAGGAAAGGAAATCAGTCAAGATAATCAATATTCATTTGTGATTAGAATTCAAACACATGATGGAGCAGATTGTGGATCAAGCATTCAATCAGCAATTAGAATAGAGTAATTGATTCTGTGAATAATTGTATTCCTATAATAGCTCAGTTAGTCCTAGAATTACTCTACTCAAATTATATATAATGGCAAGCTTGTACAGACAATATGCAATGCAATATACAAACCTTTCTCACATCAATTTCTTTACTATATAATACCAGTAGTTAAACACTTATATGTTCTTGACCTTAACAAAGCATATAGGAATTGTTAATAGCAAAATTGATTTTGAAGTTAGAAAAAAAATGGTTAACTAACAGAGTAAGCACATTTGATAAAAAAAAAAAAAGACTCAAGACCAGTGAACTTCGAAAATAAGATTTTTTTTTTTTTTTTAGAGATGGTTTGAATTTTTAATTAAAAATAATTATAATTAAAATGAGAGCAATTTGAGCATGTTATGGTATTTGATTCGTCAATCGTTAACATTAATAATCAACAAATTGATCAATGTCACTTATATGTTCAAAAGGCAAAGGTTTGGTTCACGAACACATACGACTACCGCTATGGTATTTTAGTGTAATTTGATGTTTTTTTTTTTCCAAAGAAGTGAATGAATTTGTTTATTTATTATTATTTTTTAAAGGAAAAAATACTTTGTCACCCCCTCATTAATAACATAATAAACTATTGAGATGTCATTAATACCTTATTCTGCACACAAAAAACCCATATATATTAAAAATTAAAAAAAAAATCAAAATTTTAAAAATATTTTGGAAGACTCCTTCCAAATTTTTAAGAATGGGAGGCTCATGTGAGCATCCCCTCCACAAATTGAGAGTTACCACTTGATTGGTTGGAGAGCTGTCACTTGATTTTTAAGAAAGGGAGGCTTACGTGAGCGTCCCCTTTCACAAATGGAAAGCCGCCACTTGCATTAGCTTCCCTGTCATTGTGACATGAGGGAGGCTTGCGCGAGCCCCCCTCGTCGGTGATGAAGGCTAGCACGAGTCTCCATTGCGATAACAAAGTGTGGAGGCTTGCATGAGCCTCCACCCCTCTGGTAGTAGTGAGGCTTATTAGAGCCTCCCTATATCGGTGTAAGGAGGCAAGCCTTTCCCTCAGCTTTTTTGGTGGAGGACGTTTTGATGTCTTCAATTCTAGATGGCCTTCATCTGTTTTTTCGAATTTATAATATATTATTTTATTATTGAATATTAAAAGTATATATTTTTATCATTTCTTTAGTCAATTCGATCACGAGTGTTTGTGTAATATGAGATTATAAAGGGGAGTGATAACATGTAATAAATCCGTTAGTGACATCTCAATGTCATTACACCATCATTAAGGGGATATTAGTATATTTTATCGAGATCTATTGAGTTCAATCATCACACATATAGACACTTGAGTTAAAACGGGATTCACAAGAATCTGGCTATTAATAGCAAAAAGAAAATAAATTCTAATGATAAGAATTTAGTTTAAAAGCTTTAACACATGACGGGCAAAGTAACTACAAACTATAGCTTTTCATCGCATTTGGCAGCATTTGACCAAAGATAATTTGTTCACCATTTATGTAATTTACAGGTGTTCAAGGTAAGAATGGAACAATTAAGGCGTGTTAGTCGGGTAAAGGTATATAAAAGAAAATTCTTAAAAAATGAGAATTAACCAATTAAATGAAAATGACAATGAAAATATAGCAGTAAAAAATATAAAAAAATAAAAACTGAATACGAGCTAGTACCAGGATATAAATAGATTGTATCACCGACCTCTCCACACTCCACACGCACGTGACCCTATGAAGCCGCCACGTCACGAATTCGTACGTCACCTAACTCGTACTCCTAGTTGTCTCGTGACCATTGGTGGTTCTCTCGCTCAGTTGGCAAGATCTCTTTTCCAATTTCCCAAATTGCCCACAACTTTGAATAAAATTAACAAATATATCCATCTGTCTAAGTAAATTGCTCGCTCTCTCTTTCTTTCGCTTCTCTCTCAGCCAGTTCTTTCGTGAGTGTCTTTCTGTTGTTGCAGTGCTCGCTTCGCTTCTCGTCTCGTCTCCGGACGTCTCGCCTCTCTCTTTATACACACATACACACACATAGATTCTCTGTCTCTATTCAAATCTCTCTTTTCGACTCTCAGATTTCGCGATCGGACGGTTATCATCGCTCCACTCATGACTATGATGACTCCTCCACCTGTCGATGTAAGTCAATCACACTTGCTCACTCGCTCGTCGTATCTATACGTGCACGTATATGTCTTAATTGGTTTTTTACTGTTCTAGCTTTTTAAAGATCGTTTAGGGTTTTGTGCTTGGATTGACTTGAATTTTGGTGAAAATTTGTATGTGCGTTAGTGATTTGTATTTAGGGTTTTTGTTTGAGTGAATTATGTTTAGTTTATTTTATTTAATTTGATGAGTTCTTTTATTTTATTGATTTTGTAGCAAGAAGAGGAGGAGATGCTCGTGCCACATTCGGATTTAGTCGAGGGTCCTCAGCCTATGGAAGGTTTATTTCAATAATTCACCTGTATTTTTTTAGTTTTGTGTCATGATATTAATTGATGTGATATGGTTGATCTTAAATTGGTTTTCGAGTAATTTTGTTGTTGTTTGGTTATGGTTATTGCGTTTTGAGTTTTCTTTTGTTTATTTGATTCTGGAATGTTTAGTGGTGGCACAAGTGGAGCCAGCTGGTGCTGTGGAGAATCAGCAAGTGGAGGATCCTCCTTCTATGAAATTCACATGGACTATCGAGAATTTCTCTAGATTGAACACTAAGAAACACTATTCTGATGTTTTTGTCGTTGGCGGTTACAAATGGTAATCAATTGATGAAATACCATATCTTACTTATTGGATTGTGTATGCATTGCAATGTGTGTGTTGTAATTAGTTTGAATGTTTTTGACAGGCGGATACTTACATTCCCGAAGGGGAACAATGTGGACCATTTATCCATGTATTTGGATGTTGCAGATTCTACAACATTGCCATATGGATGGAGTAGATATGCACAATTCAGTTTGGCTGTGGTTAATCAAATCCATAACAAATATTCAATCAGAAAGGGTAATTTCTTTAGCCATTTTTATTGTTTGGAATTTCACTATAATGTTTGTGATTTTGATGAAAAAAAAAATCCTAAAGGGTATCTTCTTACGCATTCCTTATTGTTGGAATTTCACTGTTATTGTTTGTTTTTGTCGTAAGTAATTTGTTAATGTTTGTTTTTGTTGTAAGTAATTTATTACCCTCTTAAATTATGAAATCAATGATTCTTACATTATTATCATTATATCATATGTATGCTTTCATTTTCTTGGCTTTTACGTTTTAAGTTTCTTATGTCTCCGGCTTGCTGTTCGCAAAAAAGTAGTATGAAATGTTTTTTTGAAGTTACCATTTTTCAACTTTTCTATGGTGCAGAAATAGAGTTATTGACTGTATATTGACTGTATATGTATCAATTATTGGTTTTTTTAACTTATTTGCTTGTGCATTTTTTTTTTGAATCTGTGGCATTGCATTCTTTGCTTTCCATGTACATTATACATGCATTTAACAGCTGACAAAAAGATGCATGCATTTAATATATTAGCAGCTTCATTTTTAGAAACTAATGGAGTTAGTTTCTGAAAATGAAGCTGTAATTTGTTATATGATCATTTTAATAATAGTGAATTTCAGACTAGTATGCTAGTCCTGGTGAAATTTAGATGTGTAATTAGAGAGAAACATTGATAACATTCCAAAAAGATTTTATAAAATCAGTTTGGTTGTATAGTTCCTGAAAGCTAATTAAAAGTATCCTTAGGTTAATCATGTTGATTTGTCTGGCAAGAAGCTAAATTCAGAGCTTGATTGTATCAAGAATTCTGGTATTTTTTTTTTACTTAAATTAGGACAAAATTTTTTGGTGACAAACTCAAGGGCTTTCATTTCTTCTATCATATCAGATTTTGGGTGTATTGTGGACTTGATATCATTATGACCTATGTTTAATGAATTCTGCAGACACGCAACATCAATTTAATGCAAGAGAGAGTGACTGGGGTTTCACATCTTTTATGCCTCTCAGTGAACTTTATGACCCTAGTAGAGGATATCTAGTTAATGATTCAGTTGTTGTTGAAGCTGAGGTTGCTGTTCGTAAGGTTCTGGATTATTGGTCATACGATTCAAAAAAGGAGACAGGTTATGTTGGACTTAAGAACCAAGGAGCGACTTGTTACATGAACTCTCTTTTACAGACTTTGTATCATATACCTTATTTCAGAAAGGTGAGTATGTAATCTTAGATGCGATCTCACCTTGACTTGTGCCAATGTTTTGTTTAAGATGAAACGCCTCAAGTGGAAAACATATTTCAGGCTGTGTACCACATGCCAACAACCGAAAATGATGTGCCCACAGGAAGCATTCCTTTGGCTCTGCAGAGTTTATTCTATAAGCTTCAATATAATGACACTAGTGTTGCAACAAAGGAATTAACGAAATCTTTTGGATGGGATACATATGATTCTTTCATGCAACATGATGTGCAAGAACTCAACAGGGTCCTGTGTGAAAAACTTGAAGATAAAATGAAGGTATTGGTGATTTAACAAGTTTAGGCCTTTTCTTTCTAGTGTCATTACGTTTTATTTTTTTTAATCAGAAAAAAAAATTCCTGTATGTGATTGTGCATGTGCATGTTCATGTATGTCATCTTATTTTGGTTATTGTTCTGTTGGATCAGGGAACTGTTGTTGAGGGAACAATACAGCAACTTTTTGAGGGTCACCATATGAATTACATTGAATGCATAAATGTGGACTACAAATCTACAAGAAAGGAATCATTTTATGGTATCTATTACTTGCCAAAGTTTTAAGTTATTTGGAAGTGAGTGTTTATTTTGTTGATAGTGCGTGATACATGAATTTCCTTATTACATGGCAGATCTCCAACTTGATGTCAAAGGCTGTCGGGATGTCTATGCCTCTTTTGACAAGTATGTGGAAGTTGAACGGCTAGAGGGTGATAATAAATATCATGCTGAAGATCACGGTTTGCAGGTCAGTTTCTTTATGCGAATTGATACGGACCTAATGTTGAGGTGTGCAGATCAGTTGGTATATGTTCAATTCTTCTGTGCTTTTTTCTTTGTTTCACACACCTGAGGGCTTTTGTGAAAACATAAATTTGCCAGATTATTGTACCTAATGCAGTGGCACCAGTGAGAAAGATGTATATCATTAATAAAGAGCAAAACATTTTGAGGTTTCCCAGACGGATTATGACATTTTTCAAAATTAGTTTTTTGATGTACCCTATGAGTTACTTTATTTAGATCTAGGTGTTATGTGGTTTGTATGTGTGATTGGTTTTAGGCCCTATGGGCTTTAGCTCTATATTATTCAGAAAATTAGAAATTTCTAACCGAAGCTCCTAAATTAAATAATTTTATTTATCATTTGCAAAAGCAAACTGAAGGACACATTAGAATTTTCCAAGCTGTTCTGTGAATGTTTCATATAGATAATATAAGATTTTGATCTTCCTGTGCTTTCTTGTGTTTAACTATAGTAAATTTTATTGGAAGTTTTCTATTCAGAGGACGGTTTTTGAAGATGGTTCATAATTCATATTCCCCAAATTTTGTTTAATTCAGGATGCTAAGAAGGGTGTGTTGTTTATCGATTTCCCTCCTGTGCTTCAACTTCAACTGAAGCGGTTTGAATATGATTTTATGCGGGATGCCATGGTGAAGGTAAGTTTGTAATTATCAAATATATAGACAAAATATCTTAAATGAAACATGAATTTTATTTGAGAGGAAGTACTAAAAGCTACTATTCATTCGAATGTTCCAGCTCTGTGATCTACCTAATGGCTGCCCTAGATGATGTACAAGTGCTTTTACTTTGTATGAGTGCAAAATGCCCTATATAATGATCCTTTCATATCTTGTCACCCACTATGTTTGTTTTCTGTGTAAGTAGAAAGGAGAGAAACTGTTGGTATAGTAAAAGTTCAGTAATTATAACAAATTGGAAATAGTTTGTGCTTGTGATGTAAGAATATTTTGGATAAAGGATCTAAAGCAAAAGATGATCAGTCCACAAAAAAAAAAAAAAAACACACATATATATACATGCATATATGTGCTTTATATCAGTATGTATTTGTGCAAATATGCATCTAGCTTCTATTCATCAGTCAAAAGATAAGCATTGAATCATTGAGGCTTATTATTATTTGCTTATGCCATTCCATCTTTTTGGGATAAGGGTTCATTTTCATGCCTTCTTAGTCAATGAAGTGTGTAAAACAACAAAATGATTTGTTAACCTATCTTTAGTATAATAAGTTCTCCTGATTTGTATAGTAATGTGTTTAGTTGACTTTTTCTTCTTGGTCTGGTATCATCGTACCATTGAGTTCAGGTGAAGAAATGTTTTATGTTTTGGAAAAACTACTTCTACTACTAGTTGATTTTGTATTTTTATATTGATCATATTTTTTATTTGTTTTGTAGATAAATGACCGCTATGAATTTCCTCTTCAACTTGACCTTGATAGAGAGAATGGGAAGTATCTATCACCTGATGCAGATAGGAGTGTTCGCAACCTTTACACGCTTCATAGGTGCTAGTCTTTGCAGTGTGTTTATTCCATGGATACAGTTTTATTGTAGAGATTCTCTGATGGTTTAAAAAATGAGTTTGTTGACTATATGCATCATGGAATTTACTATCTATGATTGTCAACTGGCAGTAATCTTGCTTGCCAGTTGAATAATTTTTGTACTGCCCTCTGCATTGACTAATATTAATGGAAATGCTAGCTCTTTGGTTGTTTTGTTTTTTAACTTTTCTTTATAGGTTATTCATGTGTTAAAAAGTTTTTGAACCTTTTGTTCCTGCTCTAATTAACATTGAAGAGAGTATCATTTCCATATTCTTCTTTTGGAGTTAATAACAATTTCATTATCTCAGGAATGATTTACTTAGTAGAACAGATTGTGTGATTATTGACTAAGCATCACTAAAACCAGGCTTAGAAAATGTAATTATGAATTTACAAATTAAGTACAGATGTTGTACTTTTATACCAGAGGGTTTTGTTTTATCTCTTCTCAAATGGTCACAATTCGTAGAAACCAAATCTTTCAAATTTGCACAGCCTTGTTGTATGTCCCATGGCCTATGTCTCGGTTTAATATACTTATATGATAATGTACTTGAAAGAAGATCAAGAGGTAGAGAGTTTTCATTGCTATTTTGTCGTGTCTGATAATATACTTGGATGGATGTGTGTATAATGTATATGCAATTTTTAGAATGCTTATGTGTTCACATGTTATTCTTCTCTTACAGTGTCTTGGTTCATAGTGGAGGGGTGCATGGTGGACACTATTATGCTTTTATCCGGCCAACTCTTTCTGATCAGTGGTATGTATCAACACTGCTGGTTCACTCTCTTTCTCATGCTTTTTTTTTTCTTTTTTCATTTGCATAAGATGGTGCAAGTTACTTTTTAACTGTTTAACTTGCAAATTTTTTTATAGGAAACAAGAAAAAAAAAGATTATTAATAAAAAGAAATTATAAGCTGAACCAGTAGCCCTTTGGACAATCAAAAAGATTATTAATAAAAAGAAATTATAAGCTGAACCAGTAGCCCTTTGGACAAACAAAAAGACCCTGCTGCGGAGAAACCATAAAGAAAAAAGAAAGAGAACTATGACCCCAACCCCAAATCATAAGAAACTAACCAAAGGTCCACAACTATCTAATGGCACCCTGCCAAGTAATCTGAATGAAGAAAAATAAAGTCTTATGGAATTGATTAGTAAATTAAGGCCATAAGCTTGTAAATACTTTTGACTTGCTAAGTTAAATAAACAGAATTAGCCAGGAATAATTTTTAGGAAGGATTGTGCCAGACCATGTGATGTCATTTTATTTATATTTTGCTTTCTTTTTTTGTTAAAAAAATTGATAAAAGTCATAAACTGTTTGGTTCATATATAAAATTCCATAATTAATTGGTTTCAATCGTTAAAGGTTGTTCTATGTGTTTTGTGTTGATACATATTTTAATACTAAACAAATAAATTGAAAAACATGGCACAAGACACGGCACATATACTAGAAAACAAAAAATATATTTATAAATTTGAAATAAAAATTAAATTACCACACAAATTATAAAACAAAATTAAGTCAAAAGATCTTAGAAAAATGAGGGGTCCACGCGTCCTCCATTGAAGAAGATATTAGAACTTGAACTTGGGGGTAAATGGAATTGAATAGAGTGATATTCACTTTATTCTTCATGCTTGTTTACCTTCTGAAAATGCTTGTATATGTATACTATAATTATATGTAAATTTTATCATTTCATCAGCAAGTTACTTGTTATTCTTAGGTACAAATTTGATGATGAACGAGTCACTAAAGAAGATATGAAGAGAGCATTGGAGGAGCAGTATGGCGGTGAGGAAGAGGTAAGTAAAGTTTTCATAGCATTACTCTTATGCTTTGTTTATTTATATACATGATATGATCCTGAGCTGACCTTGCTGCCTTGTTCTGCTGTGTCCAACAGTTGCCACAGACCAATCCTGGCTTTAATAATACTCCTTTTAAGTTCACAAAATACTCAAATGCATACATGCTTGTGTATATACGTGAAAGTGATAAGGACAAGATAATATGTAATGTTGATGAGAAAGATATTGCTGAACATTTGAGGGTAATTTCTCATCCTTTTTTGTTGATATAGACTCTATTGCTTTTACCCCAAGTTGGTGCGATTTGGAAATATTTTGACACATCAACATCTCAATCCAGATAAGGTTGAAGAAAGAGCAAGAAGAGAAGGAGGACAAGAGAAGATATAAAGCGCAGGCCCATCTTTACACAATCATTAAGGTTATAGTTTTTTATATTTTTCTTTTTCCTTTTTTTTTTATATATAATTTTTAATCCATTTTTTCATGGCTATCATATGTCCTCAATGGCATAGCCTAGTTGTGGTTAGATCCTTCAAAGTGAAGCATAAGGTTTAGGGATTAATGCCTCTCAAACCAATCTTGAGGGGAATTTGGTTTAATCTGTCCATGGGGTCAGTGTCAGTGGGATTGGGTGTGCTAATCTTTTTATTTTGCATAGAGAGGTTGCTGAGTTTATGGCTAAAGCAATTGATTGATGCATCTAGGTTGCACGAGATGAGGATCTTGCAGAGCAGATTGGAAGGGATATATATTTTGACCTTGTGGATCATGATAAAGTTCGCAGTTTTCGTATTCAGAAGCAAACGCCGTTTATTGCTTTTAAGGTAATGTTTATCTTCTTAGTTTTGATTTTGTAAACTTTTGATGTTTATGTTTGTGGATAAGGTCAGTATTTTAACAGATTCTGTGCCATTATATTTGTGGTAATTTCATGGAATTGTCATGAAATTTATTTATTTTCTAAACTTGTCACACATTCTATTTTTATGTGGTTAACAGGAGGAAGTTGCCAAAGAATTTGGTATACCAGTGCATTTTCAGCGTTTTTGGATCTGGGCAAAGCGGCAAAACCACACTTATCGTCCCAATAGACCATTGTTACCCCAGGAAGAAGCACAAACTGTAAATATTTTCTATTTCACATCTTCTTGGCAATTATTTATTCATTTTTTATGTTGCAAAATAGATATGTGGTATGCTTTTGTATTTCAGTGATTTGTTGCTTACATTATAACATTTCCTGTCTTAACATTTCGGTTACGACTTAGGGTGATCACTATGAATACCCGAAAATGTATGATGCCTTATCTCCATCGTCTTCCGTGGACTTTTTGCGGAGAAAGTAATTTGGTAAAAAATTGTTGAAATGGAATCTGAATAACTACTTTTTTGCAAACATGTAAACTGGATTTTGTTCAAAGTTTTAGAGGGCTGATTTTGCTTAATTGAGTTGGTTGAACTTTGGAGTGTGGATTTAACAATTTTGTTTTGGGCAGAATCACTTTGTAAGCACATCTGTATATAAGGCTAGCTTTCTTTATAGTTGCGCTATTTGATGGATGGAATATTTGAGTGACGTAAGGTTTACATGCTTTGCTGTATGCTGAAAATGCATAAATGTGGGGTTTTCTATTACATCGTCTAAAATTTGTCCTTTTGACAAAGGATTGAGATGGGGAAACACTGAAGCTGATATTCAGATATATTTTAATGTAGGTAGTATTTGGGTAACCTTCAGTGTTACCTCTTTGCCCCTGCCATCCTTTTGCTTTTTATTCCCTGTGCTGATTGGGAATTATATCTACTTGGGGAATGGATCAATCAATTTACATATTTAATTATTTAACTTACATTTTGAACTGGTATATTTTTATTCTAGGGTTAATTTTAGTTGCTTAAAAACTTGCATTGAGTATTTGAAATGTTTGGCATGTAGCAGAAAACTACTATTATTCTGCTAGGCTTTGTCCTGGCTGTTGTTTAATTGACTTTGGAATAGAAGTTAGCTAGCTCATTGTTGTATACGATATCTTTGCTCCTGATAAATCCTAGTATCCATTTGATAAGTTCTCTTCTGGCAAGTGGTGCCATTTTATCATCTGGTTGGTAGTTTATTGGCTGTATATGTTCTGAACTTATATTGGGTAAAGTATGAATGACAAATAGTTTGTTAATGGCCCCTGGTGCTCTAGAATTTTTCTTAATGCAAGCTAATGGTTGCTACTTTCCACTTGTAGGTAGGACAGTTGAGAGAGGTGTCAAATAAGACACACAATGCAGAATTGAAATTATTCTTGGAAGTAGAGATTGGGCCGGTAATGTTGTCTTAACAAGATTTTAATAATTATTGGTGCATGTGATACTGTTGAAGCAAAATATATTTGCATGTTTCTTTACATTTATTGGTTTTATTTCAGGATTTACGTCCTATTCCTCCACCTGACAAATCTAAAGAAGATATTTTGCTCTTCTTCAAGTTTTATGATCCTGAGAAAGCTGAACTCCGGTATCTAATAGTACTTATTATTATTGCTATTTTTATTCCCTGCTGTTTCAGTGGTTTCTGACACTTTAGTTTCTTTCATGTTTGCAGATATGTTGGTAGGCTCTTTTTGAAAAGCTCCAGTAAGCCAATAGAAATCATAGGGAAGCTAAATCAAATGGCTGGCTTTGACCCCGAGGAAGAGATAGAACTTTATGAGGTTTGCTTTTCATTAACCTTTAATTCAGTATTCTATGTATTCACTTTAACATAATATATTATTACTGAAAAGAATTTCCTGTTTCTCTATTCTTTGTATTCACTTTAATATAATATTCTTACTGAAAAGATATAATCTGTTGTTATGCAATGCACAGGAAATTAAGTTTGAGCCTGTTGTTATGTGCGAACATCTTGACAAGAGAACCTCATTTAGGTTAAGTCAGGTTGGTGTTATTTTATTTTATGGTTCACTTGCTCTCAGATGGCATTTCATAATGTAATACCTTTGTTGCTTGCTTGTAGATTGAAGATGGGGATATCATATGCTTTCAGAAAACACCTCCTCTTGAAAGTGAAGAGGATTGCCGATACCCGGATGTTCCTTCATTTCTGGAATATGTGCACAATCGACAGGTAGAATTGTGGTCAAACTTTCAACTAATCAAAATAATAATAATTTGCAATGGTTTGTTGTTAGTTTGTTGCTGTCTGAATCCTGAATGAGATCGACAATAATGTTGTGTGTTTATGGCAAAGTTGAGGTTGTATATACAGATTGTGTATTTTTATTACTGTAAGACCAGTTGGTAACTAGTAATTAAGTGTCAGTCACTTGATTGAAGATATAAACCACTCCAAATTGTTCCGTTTTTTCCTCTCTCTTTCTCTGTTAACCTTTTTGAGGAACTTTGGACATGGTTTCTGGGGCTTCCAGGTAGAATTCATCTTTCACGTAGCTTTCTTTGGACCTAGTTGAAGTTTTCTTTGTTTGATTAGATCGTTTTGACCTTTGATACAGCTATGGTGAGGTTGTCTCCTTTCATCAAATTGTTTTCATTTCCAAAAGTTTCCTTACACTTCATACAGTAGAATGAGTAAGAAATAGGATCAGCTTTTTCTGTGATTTATATACAATTTCAAGATTTCTGAATTTTCTTTCATGAGAAAGACCCATGTGACTCTGGTATGATCGTCAATAAATGAAACAAACCATTTTGCACCAGTAATATTAGGAACTCTGGAAGGGCCCCAAACATCACTGTGAATCAAAGCAAATGGTTTGGAGGCTTTGTAACTAGTAGGATGGAACACAGAACGAGTATGTTTGGATAACTCGCAGAAATCACAATGAAAATCTTTTGGACTGTGATTAAGAAATAAGTCAGGAAACAGTTTCTCTAGATACAGGAAACTAGGATGTCCTAACCTATAGTGCCAACGCATAATAGAACTCTCTTTATTGGACTTAGACTCAGATATTGACTCAAGAGAAAAATTATTGGATTTAGCAGAATGACCTTGTATACCCTTTGAAGCTTCGGCCTTGATGACATAGAGACCAGATTGTATCTCAGCAGTTCCAATCATCTTTCCCGAAATCATGTCCTGAAACACACAATAAGTGGGAAAAAATTTAAACACGCACTTTTCATCATAAGTGAGTTTGGAGATAGATAGAAGATTACAATCTAAAGTGGGAACATATAACACAGATTGCAGAGTTAGAGTTTTTGAAATAATAACAGTACCACACCCTGTGACCTTGGACAGAGAACCATCTGCAATTTTGACATTATAGTTACCTTGACTTGGCTCAAAGGTACTAAACACCCTAGCATCACCTGTCATGTGGTCAGTTGCTCCGGAATCCACAATCCATGTTTTTGAGATCTCCTTTTGCACATTCAAAACAGTGGAGAAGGTACCTTTAGTAGCAATAGACCCAACACCAAACACTGAGGTATTTAAACCAGAAAACGGTTTCTGTAGCTGATCCAATTGCTCCTGAATGTGTGCAACTGAATCTGTTCCAACACTATTTTTTTGCACTGGCCGTGTAACCTTTTTTCTCTGTATCCCCATTGTTGTTTGAGTTGATCGGATCTAAATCAGAGACAAGTGTGGAAGAGGATTCGTGAGACATGCTTTTGCAAATTTCGATTAGCCTTTTGATTACTCAAACGGCCTCCGTTGGCGACGAGCCTTTGAAAGATTTTGCTAATCGGCACCGTTCTCACTTTCTGGTGCCGGTGGTGTCAACCGACTTGCAGCAGCCCGTGAACAGTACGCGCGTGAACAGTACGCGTGAATAGTACTGTTTCGGAATCCTCGATATGCGAAGAAGAAAACAGATCGGCTCGGATTTAGGCCGAAAAACACTGGTTTGATGGCTGATTTGTCTCGGAAACCACCAAGAGAGGAGAACAAATCTGTTATCACCAAAATAATACTTTGCGGAAGTGATGACGAAGCATACAAAGCTTCGGATTTTGGCTGCCGGAATGAGCAGCGGAAATCGCTGGAATAAGCAACGAGGACAATGGTGGCTGTCGAAAAAAAAAAATCTCAAATCGAGAGACTCTCTGATACCATTGAC
Source organism: Xanthoceras sorbifolium (assembly GCA_003430845.1). NCBI lineage: Eukaryota > Viridiplantae > Streptophyta > Magnoliopsida > Sapindales > Sapindaceae > Xanthoceras > Xanthoceras sorbifolium. The sequence continues at coordinate 16,021,094 of CM010612.1, forward strand.
AAACTATCTAACAACCATTGACAAACTAGCTAACAAGCTAACAACTATTGACTAAGTTACATTCTAGAAGACAATAACTATTGACTAAGTTACATTCTAGAAGACAACAACTATTGACTAAGATACATTCTAGAATATAGAATTCAACACCCCCCCTCAAGCTGGGCAGTATATGTTGATCATACCCAGCTTGGAACACAATCCTTCAAAAGATGCTCTAGGTAGAGCCTTAGTAAACACATCAGCTGTCTGAGAATTGGTAGGAGTGTAACTTATCTTGACAGACCCTGCTTCTAATTTTTCTTTGATAAAATGCCGGTCTATCTCCACATGTTTTGTTCTGTCGTGGTGAACTGGATTTTTTGCGATGCTAATAGTTGCTTGATTATCGCACAACAGTTCCATTGGCTTAACCATAGGAACTTTGAGTTCATTTAGTAGTCTTTGCAACCAAATTCCCTCACAAATTCCATGAGCCATTGCTCGAAATTCCGCTTCAGCACTGCTACGAGAGACCACAGACTGTTTCTTGCTCCGCCAAGTGACCAAATTACCCCAAACATAGGAACAGTACCCAGATGTAGACCTTCTGTCTACCACTGAACCAGCCCAATCTGCATCTGTGAAGATTCTAAGCAGGCTGTGGAATGAGCAGCGGCGAAATGGAAGACTGATTTCGGCCGGAATGAGCAGCGAAGGGAGATACAAGGGGCTGCTGGAATGAGCAGCTGCGAAGTGGAACTTCCTCACTGATTTTTGGCCGAAAAAAAATAAATTAGAAACTGATTTAGGCTGGAAAAGGCTCTGATACCATGAAGATTTCTGAATTTTCTGTCTTTCTTTTCTGACTATAAGCATGAATATATACACAAAGAGAGGGAATACAATCCCTTAGAAGTAGGGATTGGATCTAACAACCATTGACAAAACTAATTAACAAGCTAACAACTATTGACTACAAGCTAACAACTATTGACTAATCTATATTCTAGAATGCTAACAACTATTGACTAATCTATATTCTAGAATACAGAATTCAACAACCCCCCTCAAGCTGGGCAGTACATGTTGATCATACCCAGCTTGGAACACAATCCTTCGAAAGATGCTCTAGGTAGAGCCTTAGTAAACACATCAGCTGTCTGAGAATTGGTAGGAGTGTAACTTATCTTGACAGACCCTGCTTCTAACTTTTCTTTGATAAAATGCCGGTCTATCTCCACATGTTTTGTTCTGTCGTGGTGCACTGGATTCTTTGCGATGCTAATAGTGGCTTGATTATCGCACAACAGTTCCATTGGCTTAACCATAGGAACTTTGAGTTCATTTAGTAGTCTTTGCAACCAAATTCCCTCACAAATTCCATGAGCCATTGCTCGAAATTCCACTTCAGTGGACTGGCGTCGCAAGCTTCGAACGCCTAGGGAGCTGCGAAGCAACGTCGGCCGGAATGAGCAGCGAAGGGAGATGTGCGGCTGCTGGAATGAGCAGCGGCGAAATGGAAGACTGATTTCGGCCGGAATGAGCAGCGAAGGGAGATACAAGGGGCTGCTGGAATGAGCAGCTGCGAAGTGGAACTTGTTGAATTCTATATTCTAGAATGTATCTTAGTCAATAGTTGTTGTCTTCTAGAATGTAACTTAGTCAATAGTTATTGTCTTCTAGAATGTAACTTAGTCAATAGTTGTTAGCTTGTTAGCTAGTTTGTCAATGGTTGTTAGATAGTTTGTCAATGGTTGTTAGATCCAATCTTTGTATATATATTCATTGTTTTGTATTCATGAAAATATAGAAGTGAATTCACTCTTTTCTCTCAAATTCTTCATTCTCTCAAATTCTACATGGTATCAGAGAGTCTCTCGATTTGAGATTTTTTTTTTTTCGACAGCCACCATTGTCCTCGTTGCTTATTCCAGCGATTTCCGCTGCTCATTCCGGCAGCCAAAATCCGAAGCTTTGTATGCTTCGTCATCACTTCCGCAAAGTATTATTTTGGTGATAACAGATTTGTTCTCCTCTCTTGGTGGTTTCCGAGACAAATCAGCCATCAAACCAGTGTTTTTCGGCCTAAATCCGAGCCGATCTGTTTTCTTCTTCGCATATCGAGGATTCCGAAACAGTACTATTCACGCGTACTGTTCACGCGCGTACTGTTCACGGGCTGCTGCAAGTCGGTTGACACCACCGGCACCAGAAAGTGAGAACGGTGCCGATTAGCAAAATCTTTCAAAGGCTCGTCGCCAACGGAGGCCGTTTGAGTAATCAAAAGGCTAATCGAAATTTGCAAAAGCATGTCTCACGAATCCTCTTCCACACTTGTCTCTGATTTAGATCCGATCAACTCAAACAACAATGGGGATACAGAGAAAAAAGGTTACACGGCCAGTGCAAAAAATAGTGTTGGAACAGATTCAGTTGCACACATTCAGGAGCAATTGGATCAGCTACAGAAACCGTTTTCTGGTTTAAATACCTCAGTGTTTGGTGTTGGGTCTATTGCTACTAAAGGTACCTTCTCCACTGTTTTGAATGTGCAAAAGGAGATCTCAAAAACATGGATTGTGGATTCCGGAGCAACTGACCACATGACAGGTGATGCTAGGGTGTTTAGTACCTTTGAGCCAAGTCAAGGTAACTATAATGTCAAAATTGCAGATGGTTCTCTGTCCAAGGTCACAGGGTGTGGTACTGTTATTATTTCAAAAACTCTAACTCTGCAATCTGTGTTATATGTTCCCACTTTAGATTGTAATCTTCTATCTATCTCCAAACTCACTTATGATGAAAAGTGCGTGTTTAAATTTTTTCCCACTTATTGTGTGTTTCAGGACATGATTTCGGGAAAGATGATTGGAACTGCTGAGATACAATCTGGTCTCTATGTCATCAAGGCCGAAGCTTCAAAGGGTATACAAGGTCATTCTGCTAAATCCAATAATTTTTCTCTTGAGTCAATATCTGAGTCTAAGTCCAATAAAGAGAGTTCTATTATGCGTTGGCACTATAGGTTAGGACATCCTAGTTTCCTGTATCTAGAGAAACTGTTTCCTGACTTATTTCTTAATCACAGTCCAAAAGATTTTCATTGTGATTTCTGCGAGTTATCCAAACATACTCGTTCTGTGTTCCATCCTACTAGTTACAAAGCCTCCAAACCATTTGCTTTGATTCACAGTGATGTTTGGGGCCCTTCCAGAGTTCCTAATATTACTGGTGCAAAATGGTTTGTTTCATTTATTGACGATCATACCAGAGTCACATGGGTCTTTCTCATGAAAGAAAAGTCTGAGGTCACTAATATTTTTAAAAATTTTCATTCTTTGATCAAAACTCAGTTTCAAACAAATATTCAAGTATTCAGATCAGATAATGGGAGAGAATTTGTAAACCAAGGGTTGAGAGAGTATCTTTGTAGTGAGGGGATTGTCCACCAAACCTCATGTGTTGACACACCTCAACAAAATGGGATTTCTGAGAGGAAAAACCGTCACCTATTAGAGGTTACTAGATCTTTGCTGTTTTGTATGAGGGTGCCAAGTCGTTTTTGGGGTGCAGCTGTCCTCACTGCTGTACATCTGATTAATAGGCAACCTTCTCGAGTATTACACTTCAAGAGTCCATGTCAAACCCTACTTGAAACTTATCCTCATACCAAACTTATATCCACTATTCCTCTCCGCGTCTTCGGTTGCACAGTGTTTGTGCATGTTCAACCACATTACAGGGGTAAACTTGATCCTAGAGCTGTTAGGTGTTTGTTTTTGGGTTATTCTCCTACTCAAAAAGGATATCGATGCTACAACCCAGACACCCGAAAGATTCATATTTCTCTAGATGTTACCTTTGTTGAAGATCAACCTTTTTTTCCACAAACTCAAATTCAGGGGGGGAGTGAGAATGAATTTCAGTTTTTTGATCATAGCCATAGTCACGTTTTTCATGAAATTCCTCATTATGAGTCTTCTAGTCCCAAGAGTGAGTCCCATCATCCTAATGTGCCTGAAATTCCTCATTATGAGTCTTCTAGTCCCAACAGTGAGTCCCATCATCCTAATGTGCCTGAAATTCCTCATTGTGAGTTAAATGTGTCTCCTTCTGACCCTCCAGACATGACAAATAAATTCAAAGCAGAACCTATTGTATACTCGAGGAAGCCGATTACAACTAAAGATAGACCAGACAAGATTGTACCTCAGCAAGACCAGGAGTCTCAACCGGAATTGGTCCACATATCTGATCCAAACACTGAACCCCTGAGTGATCCTAGCACCAGCCCAGATACTAACCAGACAAGTGAGGAAGTTCCTTCAGATACTGAAATACCTATCGCCCTGAGGAGACCGGTAAGAATGTGTAGAGAGAAACCCCTTTACCCTTTGAGTAAGTACATATCCTATGAGGGTCTTTCATCTAGTTACAAAACTTTTGCTCACAATATTTCTCTAGTGTCTGTTCCAGCAAACATCCAAGAGGCCATGTCAATTCCAGAGTGGAAAAATGCAGTTATGGAGGAGTTAGGAGCCCTTCAGCGAAATAAAACCTGGGACATCACAGAATTACCAAAGGGTAAGCAGGCTGTGGGGTGCAAATGGGTCTTCACAGTGAAGCATAAAGCGGATGGCAGTGTAGAACGTTACAAGGCCAGACTGGTGGCTAAGGGATTTACACAGACTTATGGGATCGACTACGAGGAGACTTTTGCTCCTGTTGCTAAACTGAATACAATCAGAGTTCTTCTGTCCCTAGCAGTTAATCTCAACTGGAAGCTTCACCAAATGGATGTAAAGAATGCTTTCCTGAATGGAGAGTTAGCTGAGGAAGTTTATATGAAAGGTCCTCCAGGTTTGGAAAATGATTATGGAGACAAAGTCTGTAAGTTGAAAAAGTCTCTGTATGGGTTAAAACAGTCTCCCAGAGCATGGTTTGAAAGGTTCACGAAAGCCGTGAAAAGGTTTGGTTATACTCAATGTCAAGCTGACCATACCTTGTTTGTTCATCATGCCACAGGTGTTATTACTATACTCATTGTGTATGTGGATGATATGATTATGACCGGTAACAGTGAGGAAGAAATTCAGAAGTTAAAATCCTTTCTAGCCAAGGAATTTGAAATTAAGGATCTAGGAAGTATGAAATACTTCTTAGGAATGGAAGTGGCAAGATCAAAAGCAGGGATTTGCATAAATCAGAGGAAATACATCCTGGATCTTCTCAAAGAAACTGGGATGACAGAATGTAAGCCGGCTGATACACCTATGGACTATACGACGAAGTTGGGTCTCATAGAAGAAAGTCCACCTGTAGACAAAGGAAGGTATCAACGGTTGGTGGGGAAACTGATCTATTTATCCCATACCAGACCAGATATTGCATTCTCGGTGAGCACCGTTAGTCAATTCATGAACAGTCCGAATGAAGACCATATGGGAGCAGTTTTGAGAATTCTAAGGTATTTGAAGATGACACCAGGACAAGGTATATGTTTCAAGAAAAGTGACGATAGAGGTGTTAGAATCTTCACAGATGCAGATTGGGCTGGTTCAGTGGTAGACAGAAGGTCTACATCTGGGTACTGTTCCTATGTTTGGGGTAATTTGGTCACTTGGCGGAGCAAGAAACAGTCTGTGGTCTCTCGTAGCAGTGCTGAAGCGGAATTTCGAGCAATGGCTCATGGAATTTGTGAGGGAATTTGGTTGCAAAGACTACTAAATGAACTCAAAGTTCCTATGGTTAAGCCAATGGAACTGTTGTGCGATAATCAAGCAACTATTAGCATCGCAAAAAATCCAGTTCACCACGACAGAACAAAACATGTGGAGATAGACCGGCATTTTATCAAAGAAAAATTAGAAGCAGGGTCTGTCAAGATAAGTTACACTCCTACCAATTCTCAGACAGCTGATGTGTTTACTAAGGCTCTACCTAGAGCATCTTTTGAAGGATTGTGTTCCAAGCTGGGTATGATCAACATATACTGCCCAGCTTGAGGGGGGGTGTTGAATTCTATATTCTAGAATGTATCTTAGTCAATAGTTGTTGTCTTCTAGAATGTAACTTAGTCAATAGTTATTGTCTTCTAGAATGTAACTTAGTCAATAGTTGTTAGCTTGTTAGCTAGTTTGTCAATGGTTGTTAGATAGTTTGTCAATGGTTGTTAGATCCAATCTTTGTATATATATTCATTGTTTTGTATTCATGAAAATATAGAAGTGAATTCACTCTTTTCTCTCAAATTCTTCATTCTCTCAAATTCTACAAACTTCAATTCCTTCTGTCATGTGATATCTTGATAAGCAGTTTTTGTGATATAGTTAGTGAACCAGCATTACCCCTCTTTGTTAGAATTCAATTATTGGATGCTGTCTTTGATTTGTTTGATTTCGAAGCTAACTCTTTCCGTGAATTTGATGCCTATAGATTGTTCGTTTTCGATCTTTGGAAAGACCAAAAGAGGATGATTTTTGCCTAGAGTTGTAAGTAACTTCCATTTCAAACTATTGTCCCAACTGTACAAGATTCCTTAGTTATCATCACTGTCATCATCATCATCATTTTCATTTTCTCTGTTTGGCATCTGTAACCTTTTTTTCTTCTATAATATTCAAGGTCTAAGCTGCATAGTTACGATGAGGTTGTGGAAAGAGTAGCTCGCAAAATTGGTTTGGACGATCCATCCAAAGTCAGGCTCACTCCGCATAACTGCTACTCTCAGCAACCTAAACCTCAACCCATTAAATATCGCGGAGTAGAGCATTTGTCAGATATGTTAGTTCACTATAATCAGGTAGTCATCTAACATTTTTGTGTTTACTTTTTTCATATTTGTACACTTTTTTCATAGTTATGAGGATTGTCAATACCTGCATAACTTTTTCTCTGTTTACAGACCTCTGACATTTTGTATTACGAAGTTTTGGATATTCCTCTGCCAGAATTGCAAGGCTTAAAAAATCTGAAAGTTGCATTCCATCATGCTACAAAGGATGAAGTATGTTTGAAGTCTATAGCCATCTTCTCTTTCCCCCATCTTTGAGACGTGAAATGTTCTGTTCTTCTGGACTATTTTTATTATCTTGTTCACATTAATTGTTTTCAGGTGGTAATTCACAACATTAGATTGCCAAAACAGAGCACGGTAGGAGATGTGATTAACGAACTTAAAACAAAGGTAAGGTTTGATTGCTTTTTGTTGCATTGCCTTGGAAAAATTCTGTTTTAAAATATTGGAAGCATTTTTTGCATTTTTACTGATAACCTGAATCTTCTATGTGAGAATCTTGGTGGAATACTTCCAATTTTAATGTCAGTCATTTATTTTTATATTAATGTACAATGTATAACCCTCGTCTTAATTTACTAGTTTATGTACATAGTTTTCTATATTCCCTCACAATATCAGCATAATATTTTTATTCTGAGACAACTGTTATGTACCTTTATTTTATTGAAGAAATGATTTCAAATGCAAAGAGTTTTAGGGGAATTTACAGTATATAGAAGTTTAGTGGATTTTGAAACCTGAATATAATTTTCGAAGTGCCACATGTATAATATATGCTCTAAGAAAAAATCTATGTAGTATTTTTTGTGCGTACCCTTTTGATCCTCTTTTTATGTATATCTTTACTAGCTGTGGATGACTGACACATCGTTTACTGTGAAACAGGTGGAGCTGTCTCATCCAAATGCAGAACTAAGATTGCTTGAAGTTTTCTATCACAAGATCTATAAGGTAATTACATTCTCATTGGAATTTGACTACAATGATCTGATTTTAGCTGCAGTAGGCAGTATAGTTTATGGTTCATCAGGCAGAATCATGGTTCCTGTGCATTTGCCATGTGGGATTAAATTTTTGCTGATATCTTAATCTCATTTCTAGATTAATGCATTTACATTTTGAAGATTCCATTAGGATCCAATCACAGGCGATTTCCTTTGTTGCACAACTCATAATTCTGCTATATCATCCATGCAGATCTTTCCACCGAATGAGAAAATAGAGAATATAAATGACCAGTACTGGACACTACGTGCAGAGGAGGCAAGTCCTTTATATGCTTTTCTTTTGGCTGTTATTGTTTTTCTTAGTTGAACCTTAAAAAATGTTAATAATGTTTTTTGCAAATGCTCTAATTGTCTATGGGCCTCCTCAATCCATTTCCCAGACCAAACCAACCCCACCCACCCCCCAACCCAAAAAAAATTGAAACAGATTCAGTGAAGCAGATGTCTAAATTTATTAGTTGTAGCCTTTTCCCACAATGGAAAGTGGCTACGCTATTATTTTTCTAGATATACATGATTGCATTCATAATTCTCTGGATGGTCATTAATGTTGAGAAAGTTTGCAGATATGAAATATAAAGGAATAATTTTAAGGAAGAGGGCATATAAAATGACTTAGTTTACTTTTCTTCCTCATGAACAGGAAGGTGGATTCTTCTGTGAGTATCCAAAACTTGTATTTGACAACATTCTTGTGTTGGAAAGTAGCTGAAATTGTTGATGTTGAAAATGGAGGTCTTTCAAAATATGCGTATTTCATATTTCTGAATTTTGCAAATAAATATTGTTTTCTGAAGCAATAACAAATAGAAACTAGAGCACACTAATAGAGCTTAATGCAGTACCTTGACTATATTAATCATTGAATTATTACATTTTAAATCCTTTTGTTCTATGTATAAGTACATATAGTTATATAGAAGTGTTCCAGATTGCTCAAGTAACCACACACGGCCATAAGCACTATTTCATGTTAATATTGAGATGGTGAATGCAGCATTACCACATTTTAATTCCTTTTGTTTTATATGTAAGTATAGTTATACTGCAGTGTTCCAGATTGCTAAACCCTAAACCCTAAACCCTAAACCCTCTGCAGAATACAAAGGCTAAGATTTTCAGTTACTATTTGCTTGTGTTCACCATCTCAATATGTACTATTTGCACTGAGATTTGGAATGATTGTTAATAGGGAATTGGTATAGTAATTGCAAAAATTTAGGAACTTCATCAATTGAGTGAGGAATAAAGCAATGTACTACATCAGACTTTTTTTTTTCCATATATCTTGAACTAGCTTAAAGACATTAGAATTGTACAGGATTTGAACATTTAGGAATCGAGGAATTCTACTAGACTGACCAAAATTTCATTATTGTAGTACTGGACTCAATTAGATTTAAGCCTAGCTGAATGAGGTATGGTTTGTGGATCTATTTGTTCTATGTGGAGCATTATCCTCTTTTGAATCCTGGAATTCTACAAAATGCTCTCATTTCAAGTTTTATTCTGTCCGATTTGTGGATTTGGAAATAGTTAGAAATTTGGTCATTTTGGTACAATGTTAATGCTATTCAACTAATTATGCAGTTAACAAAAATTTTTGTTAGTTTCAATAAGTTTATAAATATATTGTCTTACCATATCCATGATTTGTGTCCTTAAGATTGGTGTGTTATTATTCCATTTATAGTTGATTTTGGTTTAAGGATATGGATTGATTCATGTGATATTGTGGTGGTGTATCTCCCAATCGCTCTTATTGTTATTGATGCAGATCCCAGATGAAGAGAAGAACCTTGGTCCCCATGATCGATTGATTCATGTTTACCACTTCACAAAAGAGTCTGCTCAGAATCAAATGGTATTGAAATGTGTATAAATTGGTTAAAGGGCATTTGTACTTGAGCTATTTGATTGCTTTGTGCTTTGTAAAAAACTTTTTAAGATACTCATATGCTTTAAATTTTTGTCTCTTGGACAGCAAGTACAAAACTTTGGAGAACCTTTCTTTTTGGTCATCCATGAAGGTGAAACTTTAGCTGATGTTAAAGTGCGCATACAGAAGAAATTGCAGGTCCCTGATGAGGAGTTCTCTAAGGTATCTTGTTTGAGTGCTTTTCATTTCACATTGCTCTGTAGTTTAACCATTTAAATTCCACATTGTTAATTACTTGACCTTTTGTTATTATATGCGTCCCACTTTTTTTTTTTAATCTGATTGGAAGAGAAAAGTATCTGTCACACTAACACCATGATTAAAAAGGGGGGTGGGGGTTGGAGAAATTGTTTTTCATTTGTATTGTATCTGGGCATCTTTTGTTTTTTCCTGACTCTCTATCTACATTTTTATCTGTTTATCAGTGGAAGTTTGCTTTTTTGTCGCTGGGTCGTCCAGAGTACCTGCAGGACACCGACATTGTGTTCAACCGTTTTCAGGTTTCTGACAATTTGCTTTTTTATTTATTTTCCTTACCTATAATGTCATTTGTTATTTTATTTTTATTTTTAATATTTTGTGTGTTGGAATATGTTTTGCATTACTCCCTTCAGAGAAGAGATGTTTATGGTGCTTGGGAGCAATATCTTGGGTTGGAGCATTCTGATAATGCTCCTAAAAGGGCTTATTCTGTAAATCAGGTAAAGTATTATGATAAATTGAAATATTTATAGGTTATCAGATTTTCTTATTGACAAGTAGTTCAGCTATTAAGAATAATTCTGAGATAGGTCTCATCTCAATTAGTGCTTCCAACATTTGGTTTATGTTGCAAGCAGTCATCTGTTATTGTCGCTCAAGTTGCATTTATTGATTGTGAAGCTCGATTAGTACATGATCGGACTAGAATAGATATTAATACAAATATTTTGAAAATTGCAGAATCGTCACACATTTGAGAAGCCAGTCAAAATATACAACTAGTATTATAGCTGATGATCCCACCAGCACATTAACTATGATGAAAATCCTCCGATGCCTTAGTGGCATTTCCTGGAATGGAGAGGATGAGAGTGAATGATGCAGTTGAAGGAACAAATGAAGGCTCAGTCTGAGGTTGCTGTAGGTTTCGATTGTTGGTTTGTAGGCTATATTTTTTCTTTCTATTTATCGAATGTGAATGGGCAAGGGGAGAGGTCATAGCTTTAGATGTAGTGTGTTATTATTGTTGACGCACCCTGAGGTAATCCCTTGTGTTTCTTTCTCGCCTTTTTTCTTCTAGGAAAGCACCTCCATGCGTTAGAGAGGTTGGTGGCTTTCTGTATACAGCTCCAGTGCAGTGTATTTTAGCAGTATATAAGAAGATTTTGACGGGGATGTATACCGAGTATAGTTTTTATGTAGTTGATTTTTGTTCATTTCCCTTTTCCTTCTTTCCTAATTTTATTTGTTGTATCCAGGGATGGGTGTGTAAAATGGTGGGTTGAACTGCAATTTCTGGGCATATGATTATGTAAAAGAACTGTAATGCTCCGCATTCCAGATTGTTTCTGTTGACAACTCCTGATCGAGTTGAATTCCAAATATGCATCATCTTTTAAGGCATACAACCCAGCCTGCTTCTACCAAAACGTTTTGATGGCTAATAACAATGGTGTTTTGTGAAAAAAAGAAGAAAAGAAATTAAAATTAGTTGTAAATAATTCATGTTAAGATGTAAGTAACAAGTCTTCTTACGAAACAAAACAATTCCCTTAGTTCGACGGTTTGTCTCGAGAGGCCTTCAAATTATAGTTTTCTATCAGTTCAAAAAATTTGGTAGCAGAATGATATCTAGTCAACACCATTTCTGTTGACTTTATAGGAGGTTGGGTGGTCAATTAAGCCAGTCAAGCTACCATGGTTGATCTCATTTTTCTTCTTCTTTGGAATAGATTTGATATCGGGGGTTGTGGGGGTGGTGGGTGGAGAGGGAAGTATTTGTTTGGTTGAAAGGAGATTACATGGTGAAAATCAGCTTTTAAAAATTTCAATTGACAGCAGAGACGGTCTCTACTAGGATGATTCATTCATTTGAGTCGCGGGATATATATATATATATATATATATATATATATATATATATATATATATATATATATATATATATGACTGGGAGGAGGGAGGATCTAAGTGTTATTACGTCCCGATTACGTTTACAACCATAAATTAATAAAATAATAGAGTTAAAAGTACCAAAATTTCACCAATTTACCCGGGTTTAAAACCATCGGTTTGAAGGACTAATAACATACGGGAAAATTCATAAATAACCTTTCTTAGTTTAGAAAAATCATTTTTAGTCAGAATTTTAAAAATATTAAAAAATAGTTAATTAAAATTTGATCTTCCATCTTACCACAATACCCTTGCTAAAAGTCACCTTTCTTACAGTGAGGGTGGACAACCGAATAGCATGCGAAAAAATATTTTCCGTGACATACAGTCATACTTTCCTCGATGTACATTCATGTTTTCGTGATGTGTACTTATGCTTTCTTGAAAGTATGTTTTTTGAGGTTTATCATAAAAAATATAAATTTTAATGTTTGTAATGGAAATTATGTATTTGATGTTCGTCATGGAAACACTTATTTCGAAGTTTTCATGAAAAACATGTAATTAGAGGTTGTCATAGAAAACTAAAAAAAAAATTTCGTCCAAGAAGACATCAGATCTCTCTAAATTTACACGACCAGCCATTTTTTAATCAAATAATGTAAATATCAAAACATTCTTGCAATATATCTATTAGTCTATGTAAAAATAACTTGCGAACAAGGGAGGGAATAGCCATTAATTGTAGACCCATACTTTCATAGTATATGTGTGAGAGGAGTATATTGGGCCAGCCTTATCTTCTTTTTAATATAAAATTATTTTATACCAAAATATGCTTTTAATTAAATTTGATACTTCTAATTTTTTAATTAAAAAAAAATGAATATGAATATATGTATATATATATATATATATAAATATAAACACATGCAATGTATATGCGTTCAAACCTAGTAATATAAGGGCTCGTTTGGCAGACATGACCGACTTAGACTGTACTAAATTCTGTGATTAGATTGGACTGGACTGGTTTGGCTTGGATTGGGACTAAGTTCTGACCTATGTTTGGTACTGCATCGGACTAAGAGCTGGACTATTAAAATAGTCCAAATCCGTGTTTGGTGCTGTTTCGGACTATTTTTTTTTTGAAAAAACTATTTTTTTAATTTTATAAAATTGTAAATATAAAACATTATTGATAGATTTTTTTTATTTAATTATGTAACTTTCTCCTTAACTTTCAAATATCACTTTATTCATATTATTCAAATAGTATATAAACTAAATAAGTAATAATATAATATGCTGATAATTCTAAAGCCTCCAAGGATAGAAACAACAATTTTAACAATTTTTAACCTCGTTCTCTTTCCTATAAGTAAACTAAATAAGACTGCATAACAGAAACAATTACAAGACAATTTAGGAATAAATCAAATGATACAAGTTTGATAATCATTTGCTTTATCTTTTTCAAAATACACATTAATTATATATATATATATATATATATATATATATAAATAATATCATCTGTTTTGATACATTAAAAACGTAGTAGAAGAACTTCCAGATTAAGAAGAAGGAAACTTAACCATAACAAATGGTTGTTTACAAAAAGTGAGATGCAAAAGACACACAGGTATAGAGGAAATTACTTTATATATTTTCACTCAGGAGAGAGTCAACACAAACCTGTTTCATTTCACCATTAAGTGACATGAACAAGGAAATATTTTGTGGTTTCTCCAAAATGAACTTCAATGCCCTAATTTATTGAAAAGGTGAAAGTCTCATGTCTTTTAGTTCTTTGGCAATGTTGGATCTATCTTATTCCCTTTGCGGAAAGCTTCTGCAACTATTTCCATCTTTTTTGTACTAACTTCAACTAGTTCCTTCAGAATAGACACAAGAGCACCATCATCACTAGATCTCCTTTTCCTTTTACCTTGAATTGACTTAGAGTAGTTGCTCTCCTTGTTGATTGAAATGGGCGAAGTATCCTCATTAACATCATCACCTTCATCACTGCCAATGTCTTCCATCATCTCAGTTGGGACCTCAGCTCCTTTCCCATTAATATGGTATTTGCCAAAAATATTAGCAAGTCTATCAAATATAGGGTATGGTTTATTCCTCCATTCAGCTGCACTGCTATGGTGCTGTCAAAAAAATATTGACCACATGAGTATATAAAATAAATCACATATCCTAAAAAACAATAATACCACAATCACATAGCATTTGCATAGACATAATTGATAGAGGTGTAACTTCACATAGCTCTCCCATGCTTCATTACAATCTAATTCAATACATTACTTGACATCATTCCAAGCAAATCCGCTAGTGTTCATTATGTCATAAATGGTGCTGTAATTCTTTTTCCATTTCTTTAGCATTGATTCAAGGTGTGGATTTGCCTTTAAATCAGATTCAGGACAAATCTGATTCAGGAGTCTTCTCCATTTGAGCCAAGCTACCAGCCTTGAAGTTCCTAGTGTCACAACGCTTGCTTTTAGCCAGAAAATCTTCGAGAACTGTCAGAAATGATTCCTCCTCAAATATGGTCCAAGCTCGCCTATACTTGCTTTTACCTTGCATAACATTTTCACTAGTATCAATACTTTCCATTCCTTTAGCAAAATAAGAGACAATTCAAATTGAGAAAATGAGAATCAAGCACATAATCAGAGTGATAGCAAATCAAAGTATTACATCAATTATTGAAAATGCAAAGTACTTTCATATCAAATCAAGGTTCCAAAGTGCCAAAAACGAATAACCAAATTACAAAGATACAAACAAATTAATTAAGTACTAGTGTCATTTCTAATTCCTGTCCACTCATTATACATTTGCACTGCTAATTCATCATTCCATGTAGTCCGATTGGTTAGATACTTCGACGGTGCCAATGGTACCATCATCATTCATAGTTGTATTGTCTTCAAATTTATGAGCTTCTTGTTCCATGGGATCTGAAGACATCTCCTGTAACACCCCCTGACCCGACCAGACTGGATCGACCCAGGGAGCGTTACCGGGTTTTCAAAACTTTCTAAATTCTCGTTTCTCATTTCAAACCATTTAAAATCATATCACTTTATAATTTAAAAATGTTTTTCTAGTGAGCCCATTGAAAATACAGTTTTCAAAATTTCGGCAGAGTTCCCTCTGTTTTTCTGATTTCCCAAAACCTGTTTCAAATAAAACTCAAATCACATAAAATCTACAATACTTCAAATATCATTTCATCCAAACGAGCACTCTGCCGTTTAGTGCGACTTTCTAACAGTTTTTAAAAATAAAATAATTCAGAATTCAATAGTTATTAACCTTTATAAAAATGGAAAACAGAAATCAGAAAATTATTTACAAAACATATATATCATCATCGAATTACAGACTTTTGTATATGTATGCTTACAAAATATCTCATACAAAAACTATATCACTACCCAATAAATGCAGTGACTCTGAAGTCTTCTAGCTGCAGGTACCTCCTCTCTACTCCTTATCTGCTTCGGTATCCCTGTGACCTACGCGCGATAAAAACCGACGCGCTAAGCATATAGCTTAGTGGGTGTACTCTAAACTCAAGTATTAAAATCATAAATAACTTTTCATAATAAAAATATCACAATATGATCGTATATAAACATGTTACGATAAGATGAAATCAATTCTATAGAAACAACTCATTACAATTTATAATCCATACAAAACCAAATCATAAATTAGGTTATAATCATAAACGTATAAAATCGATTTCGAAATTCACTTATAAACATATTATTCACTTCACTTCAATTCTGGCCCTCTTGAATACCCAACATAATTTTTCAGGACTGGAATATGGGTCTCATCACTGTAGTTTCAATGTGACGTCCGGGGTTACCCTGCAACAACAGTCACTAATATCTATGTGATTGTCCGAGATTGCCCTGCAACAACAATCACTAGAAGCGTTGTGATTGTCCGAGATTGCCCCGCAACAACAATCACTGATAATAACGGCGCAGTACTGCTAAACTAACCCAGCTGGTATACCAACCTCCTATATCCATTTCTATGTCCTAGTATCCTAGGGCCGTTTCGATATAACATTTTCAAATAATAACTGTAATTTATAAATCCACGGTCAACTCAATAAATATAATTTCAAACAATATGCTTAAAATATACATATATGATTTCATGAAAAGTAAATAATATTCATACAATATTCTAACACTAATAATTTCAATAAAATCATAATAATTGAAATATGACCAAAAATAAAATCATTCCAAGGAAAAATATTATAAACAAACTAAAGTCTTCAAATAAATCGTAGATTCAGACTAAAAATACTTAATACTTTTTGTAAAGATTTCGAAAACGGGTGTACACCAACCTGGATACCGTTTCCTTTCGACTATCGCGTTTCTAGGTTTTCTTTTTCCTCTCCTTTCTCTTTCTCTTTTCCTTTTTCTCTTCATCTTCCTCTTCTTCTTCTCTTTCTTCTTCTTTTTTTCTTCTCTTTCTTTCTCTCGGTCTCTCCCTTTCTATTCTTATGTCTGACTTTTTCAATAAGCTTCCTTGACAAGCTTATTTTTTTTATAATCTTTCGGTCGTCGCGACCTGTGGTCGCGCCACCAGGTCGCGTTGCTTACTGGAGCAACTTCACCGCCTTCATCGCGATCACCCATCGCGGTACCCTGGTCGCGCTAGTGGTCGCGATGCTCACTGCCAGAATTTTTACTTTTTCATCACGAGCCAGTCAGCGCGATCTGTGGTCGCGGTGACCAGGTCGCGTTGCTCACTGCCTGAAAATGCCATTTTTCGCCGTGAGCAGCTCATCGCGATCTGTGGTCGCGGTATATACTGCCCCAGTTTTTCACTACTTTTTCTTCATGCATCATTTCTGGACCGTTCCATCTGGTCCACCTGGAAACTATAAAAATAAATATACTTTTCATTACATTTTATACCCCTCAAATCACAAAATTTATATTCACATATTCAAACTTAATTATTCAAAATTTTGGGATGTTACATCTCCCTCCTAATGAAGTTATGTAGAAGACAACATGCCATAATTATACGACATTGGGTCTTTATAGGATAGAAAGATGGACTCCTTAATATCCCCCATCTAGCCTTTAACAAACCAAAACACTTGCTCTATTACATTTCTTGCCTTTGCATGCTTCATATTGAAGTACTCTTGCAGATTTGTAGGTATATTTCATTCCCATTCGGACAGATGATACCTTATTGATCTATAAGGTGCAAGAAAGCCATCATCGTTTGTGTAACCACCATCTGCAAGGTATTAGCAACCTAATAACCAAAAGTCGATATTCCTATCATTGTAGATATGTACTGTTATAAATTAAAAACAACACATAAGTATTTGACATTGATTAATGACCTTACCTGTTGGCACTTTTAACCCATTTAGCCTAGTTATGGCATCACGAAGGACTCTAGAGTCGGATGCTGAGCCCTCCCAACCAGGTAGGACAAATATGAATTCAAGATCACGTGAGCAAACAGCTAACACATTTGTTGCAATTTCACCTTTCCTAGTTCGATATCTTGGTTTATCCCCCATAGGCACACGTACCTTAATATAAGTTCCATCTAGTGCTTCCAAGCAATTCTAAAACAAAATTGTTAAGATGAATTAATTTGTAAATTTAAAAGATACAAAATAAAGTTGAAGCACACAATGAACTCACATACCTTAAAATACCTCCATCTAGGATCTATGAGTCCTCACTCACAGGTTCATGGACTTTTAGTAAGATATCATGTAATCTTAAAACTGCTTACAAAACTGAATTAAAGTATCTACTAATAGTCTCTCCGGATCTTATAAATCTATTTCCAATAGTACGATTCTTAACATGATGAGCAATTATGTGTAAGAATGTACACACTTGCTCATCCACGGTCACCAAGTCACTATCTTTCAATCCATGGGTTTGAAGCAACTCACATAATATACCAAATGCTCTTACGCCCATTCTAAGTTTATTGACACACATTACATTATTTTCTAAAATATTTTTTAGAAACACATCCTAGTCTCACTTCTACTCAAATAATAAAAGCTTCCTTCACGTCTTGCCATAAGTCTCCGGTTTCTCCTCTTTCTCAAAATGTGAATCACAATCATGCAAACAATCATCATCTCTACATGCCACATCTCCAAGAACAAAAATAACAAAATCTTTCTTCGATCCATATCTAATAATTCATAAAAGAATATAATCAATTACGATGTGTGTAACAGTGAAAATTTTTAACAAAAGTACTCTGTGTCTCTCATAAACAAAGTATCAAAATAGTAAAATACACAACTCCATAAAAAAATAAATGAGAGGATTATTAAAGTGGTTGAAGTATAACGGGATGCTAATTCAATTCAAATAAACATGAAAATTCAACAAACTTGAAACTAAAGATTTGATACAACAAAATCTTCATCTAAATTGAATAACTATTTATTTATCAATGAAGAGATGATGATTTATCCAACAGTCAGCCAAAACAGAACACTTTAAATAAAAGCAACTGATTCCTTCAATTCCCTCAATTAATTATCCAAAAATCAACAAAATTTCAGTGGACCATCAATTACTTTATTCCAAATCTATATGATACCACCATACATTATCTAAAAAAGAGTCAAATCAAATGTAAATCCTCACTTTGTGATATAAAATATTTGAACAATTCCATGCAACCAACCAACATTTTCTTCTATGATGATCACATGTTGGATGTAGCAAGTACTTGAAAATTCAATTTAACCAAAATGAAAAACTAAAGCTGCATAAAAGACAATTAACTATAGTACAAGAAAGACAATTTTAGCTATAGACTATTGTAGCTTCCACTAGCGAATTATCAATTACATGTTTAAAAAGAGCACAAGTACTGAGGAAAAGAAACAATGAGAAATTTGATCTGTCTTCTAGACCAGCAAAAAATTGACCTTGACTGGACTGGGAGTCTGGGACTATTGTCTTCTACTAGTGAAAAAAATAAAAGTTAAAAAAGAAGAAATATATTCTCTAAGATTTATGGCCGTCAATAGATTCAGTATTGGAAAAAAAAAAATTTCTTAATAAAATCCTGTCCAAAATTTGGAAAAAAAAAAAAAATCCTTTCAATGAGATCATTATTGAAACTTCAAGATTAAAAATAGTATAAAGTACCTAGAAACCACCCAGAAAATGAAGATCTGAGAAAGAGAAAGCAAATAGGGTACATAATACAAAAAAATAAAACAAGTGTTCAATAAATAAAACAACAACCGATTTAGAAGCAGTACAAAGAACAGTTAAGTGAAACACACATCATAAATGGACCGATCGATGCGATTGTTGAAATGAACTAAATATAGAGATTAAAAAAGAAAAGGAAAAAAAGGAAGAAAAAAAAAATACCCTTTTGGGGAGGCTAGTGGTCGCTGGCCGATTTGGACGTCGAAGAAGAAGAAGAGTCGGGTTTACACAAGAGTTGGGCGCCTTCGTCTGAGAGGAGATGGAGAGGACAATGTGGAGGATTGATAGAGAGGGGACTAAATTAGACCTAAGATTTCGACAGGTTAAAATAGTGAGGAACAGAGCAATTTTTTTTTTGTGGACCCGGGATAATTAGTCCCACTTTTTCTAGTCCAGTGAAGCACCAAACGTGGGACTAAAATTTAAGTCAATGTCCCTATGTACCAAACGTGATATAAAAAAGCTAATAAACCAATTTTAAGGACAGATTAACGAAGTTTACTCAGAGATTGACTTGAAATAACAAATCTTTTGAAGATAGATCCAATTGCTTCTAGACTTGATAATCTTGTGTTTTCAAGAGATTTGATGGTAAAAAGTGAGTTGACTTACCTAGGTTTAGAGACAGAGATTGCGTATGCGTAAAATAGAAAAAAGGTGTTAGGGGTATTTTGATCATTTTTTATCTCCCGGTTGTAATTATTAAAATTAATTTTATTATAAACAATCTTTTTTTTTTTTGAGAAAAAAAGGGAATATATTGCCAAGAAAATAAAACACAGCTACCCAAGAGCATCCTCCTAGACCAACAACTACACGAAGGGAGGACAAACATCAAACTAAAAACGATCAGAACCATAAGAGACTGCAGCCCTAGTAAGGGCATCAACCACCTTATTAACAGCTCTAGGAACAAAAGAAAAACCTGAAATATTAAACGAAAAACATAACTGAAAGATATCTGAAACGATCAAACCCAAGTCTGAACAAGGAATAACACCCTGCTTTCAGAACGTTGATCACACCCAAAGTATCCGATTCCAACAAAAGAGGTGAGAAGCTTGAGTCAATAGCTAGCTGAATACCATGAAGCACGGCTGTAGCTTTTGCCAAAAGAGGGTTTAAGAGAGCTACATTACACACTGAACCCACAGCCCTAATCCTCCCAATATCATCCTTGAGAACAAGCCCCAAACCTATAACCCCTGTACTAACAGCAACACTTGCATCAATATTTAACTTGAAGGAACCAGCAGGGGGCGACCACAAAGTAGGAGGCCTGGGGTGGGGAGGAGGCTGAGGAGGGCGAGTATTAGCTGCCTAAACTTTGCTAGGAAGGACGAAGCCCAGGCCAAATCCTCTCCAATCTTTTTTTTTTTTTTAATGTTTGGATATAAAAACAATTTTTATATATTTACTTTGACTATTTTTATCAATTTCCTCATTAAAAAAAAAAAAAGCCAACTATGGGTTTTTTTCTAAGATAAATTACAACTAATTTATTTGGGTTTTCTTTTTTTACAGGCGGAATCAACTTATTGAAAAACTAACAGTTAACTCCCCTACCGTTAGCTTTGACGTCAAAGATGACTATTCACATTTTTTAAGTATAAAAAGACCAAAATACTCCTAATTTTTTTTTAAAAAATTAAAATAAAAACAAATCTAAATAAAAAAATTTAAAATTTAAATTTTTTTCAAAAAAAAACTTGAGATTTGCAGCGTCCATCTAGACGGTGGAGATTAAAAAAAAAATTAAAAATTAAAAAAAAATAATAGATTAGGGATATCCTCCATGGGAGAACGAAGGGGAGGTCTTCCCCTCCCCTTCGTTGTGCAATGATCTCCATCGCACCCTTCGCCTCCCCTTCGTCATGCGACGAAAGTCGTAGCACTAGGTGCGACAACCTTCGTCGCACTAGGGCGTCGAACCACGGGAGGTGTCGCCTTCCCTGGTTCAAAGATCTCCATGTCATAAAATGTGATTGCAAGAATTATTATTACTATTTTTTTTCAAATCGTCACCGTCCATCTCTAAATGGACGGTGAAGATCTTAAATATTTAATTTTTAAATAAATTTCTACCGTCCATCTAATGAGATGGACGATAGAGATCTTAATTTTTTTCTTTTTTAAAATAAATTAAAATGACTAAAATACCCTTAGAATAGTTGACTAATATTTTGTAACGGTTGACTAATGTCAAATGAGTTACCTGTTAATTTTTCACTAAGTTGATTTCATCTGTAAAAAAGTAAATCTTAAATAAGTTGGCTGTAATTTATCATTTTTTTTCTAATTAATTGTATTCTTTTTTTTTTTTTTTTACTTCGGGAGAAGTCTATCCACATTAATTTTACTTTCATGCACAATGGAGACCTTTGGTTGCATTTCCACTTTTGTTGATTAAAAATTGAGTAAATTTTATTTTACAAGATAACACATCATAAAAATAATAGTTTTTTTTTTTTTATTGTAAAAACAATCATAATAAAAAAGGAAATGTTACCTTATAAAAGGCCTTCTAAAATGAAATATAGAAAAATGATAAGAAAATATTGTCAAATTTGTAGCATTGACTCGACTATATAGCAAGTTGTGCAATATTTGTCCAATTCTACGAGTTGCATTAAAAACAATATCAAGTACAATGCCAACGCTGCTGATATATCAGACAAGTTTATAGTCATAAGCAAATAATTAACGAGAAAGAAAACTATGCACAAGTTTAGGAGCTGTTTCTGATATGAAATAGGCACGAGTTTGGGAGCATTGATTTCAGATAATTTTGAAGCTACACGCTGAGGTCAACCCATAATGACCTGAATTTGGATGTATGGCCACATTCTGCCCATCTCGCCAATCTCCCGTAAACAAAACTCGGACACCTTATCATAAATTGCTGTAGGAGACCTAATGTTTACAAAACTCTATATGATATCACTCCTTCGACTGTTTCCACGACAAATTTATTTAGACGCATTAGCAGCAGCAAATATGATCTCGCTTTAGGTCCTGCAACAGCCAAACAGCAGCACGGATGAAAATTCAAAATTCTGTTGATATCTACTAATTGTTTTATAGGAAATTTACTTTAGACTGATTAGCATACTAAGTTTCTAAAATATTGACTTGTGAACCATGGAGGTATTTGTTTCTTATCCATGAATGCATGTACTAGAAAGAACTTGGCTGATTAAACATACCTAAACCCAGGGATGCAATTTCATCTTGGTGGAAGTAGTTGTATCCCCTTGTTTTATCTTTTTTGCTCAAGCTTGAGTTAATCTTCTCAACAGCAGCCATCAGATCCTGCAAGTCAAAATCCCAAATAAAGGCTGTTCAGACTCAAGGGGAAAATAGTAGTGTTATGTTTGACACAGAGAAATTGTATTCAACGGAAACAAAAATTGCTAAGATAACATATGCAGCATATTTAAGCTAAAGAACTTAAAACTGAAAAAATTCAAGCTTTTAAATATCCATAAAAAGGAGCACTAATTATTTTGCCCCCAAGCTTTACCCAGTTGAGCACTGAAGCCTACCTATTTCTATTGCTTGTTCAATGAGATGCAAGAGAAACTACAAAACACATAATATTTTAAGGGACACAACAAGAATTTAAAGTCTTAACAAATATCACTCAAAAAAATAAAATGACTGAATTTACGGATTAAGTGCACAGCATGTCTCCATGTAATTTGCGTTCAAAAAATATTTTTGACAACTTAAATTGAAGTTTTACTAATGAAAAGCCTCATGTCACATATAAGCATACAAATAGATCCACAAGTATGTCATATATCTTTTTTAATGTTTAGCCAAATATATGGGAGTTTTAGCCTGTCAAACGAACATCTGACAGGAGGCTCATATATCATTATTGTTAAACTAAATTAAGTCTCCGAAGTCATAATCAATCCAGGGGATAAGCCTTAGAAGCTTGTATAAACTCTGGTTAGGTTTGATCATATCCAAGACAACTTCCAGACCTTGCACATTAACGAATAGGAATTGAACTATTCCATAAGTTTAGAAAATTCTTTCAGACATATCAAGGTTTATGTGGGTGGCATCCACAAAGAAATGTATAGCTATCTCTCTGCACACATGGATGAGTTTTCAGAGGTATAAATTTCCTGGAGTTCAAGACAGATTTAAGTTTACCATCTTATGTCTTCAAATGCAAATGGAAAACCTTCTCTTTATCTACCCACAACTTATTCACAGTATCAATATCTTCTAAAGATGCACAGTTGATAAACATTCAATTACATCTCATAAAAAAAGAACATAAAGAACTTCATACCTCCCATGGAGCTAAGCTTTTCATGTACGAAGGAAGGATTTCATAATCATCCTTTGATACTTTCACTAGCGACCCAGAACCTTCAATTGACTCCCCATCATCTTCCAACTCCCCTATGTTTTACAATAAATGACAATTGATTATAACTCAGTGTTGCACCATAATTGAACTTCTTAAATGAATAGGTGCCTTCTACCTTCATTCTTAGCAGCAGGTTGAGAAGGAGCCTTTCTACCACGCAGGTTGTCCTCATAACATCTGAAAAATTTAAATTAAAAAAATTAAAATATACATTATTAAGAAAATAATTAAAGAACATTGTGCAACATAAACAATTTTGAAAGATTAAGACTTACTTTATTGGTTCTTGCAAACTCACATCTGGATCATCAATCTTACCATTACCTGTTGACAGAGAAAGATGGCATAGTAGCGAGCACAATTCAAGATAGTAAAAGCTAATTGTGTAATATCAAATAATAAATGCTTTGAATTCACTGACCTTCAGATGCTAAAGTGGCAAGACAAACATCTGATAGACCGAGATTCTTTAAACTCAATGATTCATCAAGTCTAACGAACATCAAGGAAAACATTTTTAGCTGGTATAACACATCAGTTACCGTGAAAATGGAGAAATAACAAATTCAAATTTCAACTCATATTTTACTTAAAAGAGAAGGGGAAAAAAGGTCATCTCCAGATCATCAATGAGTTGAGTATCTTGAATCCTACTCTTTCGTAAAAAAAAACTAATAGAGGATTAGTTCAATTCGTTATATGACAAAGAAGTAATGTAACAAATCGTGCAGCCCTTGTTCATATAAATAAATTAAACTTCCAAAACCGCTACAATTAACATATTGAAACGCTTAATGAACACACAAAACCAGTTTGAAATTGTAAAATAAGGATACAGAGGGTCATCTTTCAAGCTCTTCATGACTGAACGCGTCACGGAGACAGGTGATGGCAAGTCCAAACCGTCCTTCAAGGCTGAGGCATAAGGTGTCGATAAACTGGCACTCTCATCTTCATCATCAATCTCTAGTTCTAAACACATTTAGCTCGCAGAAACAAAAATCAATGCCAGTAACATTATGTAGACAAACTTTAAAATACCCTTGTGTTGGTTTTTGCAAAAAAAAAAAAAAAAAAAAAAAGAAAACACATACACACACACACACAAGAAAGTTGATAACCCACATGTCCCATTTGTGATTCCACCTAAAATGCCTTGAAGAATTAACAAAAGCTAGATAATTTTAAAGCATTTTCAATTCCTCTGATAAATCGAAAAGCTTAAAAAAGTTGAACAGTTAACAGCTAAGTATGTGAGAGAGAAAGAGAGAGACCGGGAATGTAGTGGAACGTCTTGAGGTGATCCTGGAGCTGAAGAAGCTGGGTTTGATTTTTCTTGTAAACTTCATTACAATGACCCAATAACTCTTCAAATGAGACTGTACCAAACGACATTGACTCCAGCAAATTGAGATCACTACTGACGCTTGTTACACGCCGGTTCAGGCATTGTATAAATGTTGATGATGCAGAGTCTGAATTTTGAAAAACACAAAACAAAATTAAAAAAATATAAAGTGGTGATTGGATTGAATAATGAGACAATAATAAAAGTAAAATTGGGTACCGAGAGGGATGGGGCGGCGCAGGAGGGATTGCTTGAGAGCGTCGCAGCTATTTTCAAGATGATTGCAGAACCACCCTAAGCTTCTACTAACATTCAAAATACTTTCCTCCATTTCTCGATGTCAATGGAATTGGAATGCAACTGATTGATCTCTCTTTCAATCAAACAATTCACATGCTCATCACTTCCCAGTTCCCGCATATTATTTTGAATTTACAAAAACAAAACATTCTAACTTCACTCTATCTCTTTAAATTGATATAACTGCAAACGCTTTCCAACCTAAGCGCCTGTAGCTCAGTGGATAGAGCGTCTGTTTCCTAAGCAGAAAGTCGTAGGTTCGACCCCTACCTGGCGCGCGATTTAACAGTTTAATTTTTCAAATTTTCCCATTTTCCCATTCTAATTTATAAGGGCATTTTGGTAATTGCATAAATAAAATATTTATTAAATTAAAATAACAAATAAGAATTATATAATATCAAATGAAAAAAATAAGAAAAATATCTCAACCCTTCTTTCCTTCGCTCTCTCTTCACCTTCACACACAATTTTTTCTCCTATGTTCAAGTAAGGCAGTACATTTATACGGGGCCGGCTTTGACATTTTGGTGGCCCAGAGCGCAACATGAAAATAAGGCTCCTAACATAGTATAGTTCAATAAATTTTAATAAATATAAAATTTTTACTAGACATATTATGAACTAAGAGAAACTGGTTGTTCAACAAAAACTAACTGGTTGTTTAACAAAAACTAACTAAAATTAATATAATAAGATATTATGTTAATATAACTTGAGATCAGAGGTATGGTGGTAGTTGAATCTATCCTTATTGAAATTATAGCAGAGGGAGAAGTGTGTTAAGTGCCGTACGGTTGGCTTAGAAAATACTAAAGCCGTGATAAGGTGGAGATATTGTGGTTGCTAAAATATTAATATAATAAGGGAATGAATCATTCTGGTTTCATATCTTTGTCACTTGATTTATTCTGCTTCATTTGGTTTCAAAATTTTCTATTGCAAGAATACCGTCTTCCACCATTGATCAAAAGAATAGAAGGATGTCAAATAGTGTCTCTACTGTATTATGTAGGATTGAGACATAAGAAAGTATGGACTACTGCTGGCATTTTCAATACAACTCTGATAGACTATTAAGCACTTGATATTTGTGATTGTTATTTCTGGGCTTGCTATGCAGTTTTCAAGCTTCATTATCCTTAAATTTGTTGTCACTATTATTCCCCACCTTTTTTATTTTTTTTTTAAGGTCTCTAATTAGCAGTTGGATTTTTTTTTAATTTATTTAGTTTATAGCTTTTGGAGAAAATACATTTATGTGGATAAAAAAAATTATATCACATGTATGGACTCTTAACAAATAAACCATGAGTATGACTATTCACAATGAAACATGACCAATTAAATGAGATTTATATGACTTATGATTGGGAATGATAGGTTAGATCTGTACATTAATAGTTAAACATGATGTTACTGGTTTGGCCATATATTTTCGTTGGGTTGAACTTTTTTTCTATTTATTCGGCCCAAAGATAAATTAAATATAATGGGTTTGGCTTAGATTTGCCTAGTTAATGCAACAAATTATTTTTGTGTATTTAAAACATAAGTTAAAGTAATATAAAAGGAGGCCTCCTTAGGCTTGGGGCCCTGGGCCGTCGCCCCTAGCGCCCCGGCCTAGGGCTAGCCCTGCCTCTATATATCTCTCTCTCTCTAACCAAACACATCTCCATCTTACTCTCTTTCAAAGTTCTTCTCAACTAAACTCCTCCTCTTTTTCATATTTTAGTTTTCAAGATTTTTTTTTTCTTCTTCTACATTTATTATTATTTTTTTTAACCTTCCCTCTTTCCAAGTTATCCTCAACCAAACTCTTCTCATCATCTCATGTGGGATTTTCTTCTCTTCTTTTAATTATATATTTCAAGATTGTATTTTATTATCATTTTTTTTTCTCTTCTTCATATTTTAATTTTCAAGATTGTATTTTTTTTTTTACTCTTCTACCTCTATTATGTTCTTTATTTATTTATTTGTATTCTCTTCAAATCTCTGTATTTATTACTATTTTTTTTTTTTGCATATCTAAGAAAATTAATTATTTTATTCATGTTATGTATGTAGATTTATGTGTTTCTATAATTTTCTTTTGATATATTTATTTGTTTACATTGATGAAGTGCTAAGACCATTCCAATGTAAATATATAACTTTAAAATGAAGTAAATTTTTACTCCAATGTAACTTCAAATGAAAACTCTAAAACTTCAAAATATAAAGTTATAAATAGTGTAACTTCATATTTGATGTAATTTCAAACAAAAACTCTAAAACTTCATAATATTTTTTGCTTTTTTAAACAATCCAAAATTTTTTGATTAATTATCACTTTACCCTATTCAGTAAACTTTATATCAATTATATCACTTTTAGATTTAATAAATTTTGTTTATGCCCTATTCAATCTAATTTATTCCAATTGTATCCATTTTTATTATTTAATTTATATTTATTTTAAAATAATTTATATTTATTTTAACATTTATAATAAACTAAAATTAATTATTTATTTAAAAAACACTAATTAAAAAAAAGATAAAATTAAAACAAAATACAATATTAATAAAGACATAAAAAACTTCATACAAACTTCATAATAATAAAATAAAATACCACTAAAACACTAAAATTAAGGAAAAATGGAATATAAATTATAACAACAATTTAGTAGCCCGCGATATCATTTTCGGATCCTCTAAACTCGTTGAAATATTGGCCAAAAGAAGCAGAGGTATTTTGAAATGCTAGGCTTTGTTGTTGAGCTCTTTTTTTCCATAATTCTTTATTGTTCCCCACGTATACACTCGCATAGATTTAGATTAGTTATGGAACTCAAATCTAGTAGTAAAATTTTATTCTCCTCCCGATATTCAACCAAAGCCAATTTTTTTTGCTGAATCTGCCAAATTTTTTTTCAGAATTTTGAGCTACTATCATTTGGAGTTCGAATAATTTTTGCCTATCTGCACTACCTTTTTGAAGAGTTTCAATGAGTTGTTGATTATCATCTTTGATAGCGTCAAGAAATTTAAACTTTGTTCATCTGCTATTCTTTTTAATTTTGCTTTCTTCACTCCAATGGGACGTTGAGATGAACTACCACCAATATCCATATAATTTATATTAAGAGAAAATTGAGATAATCCAGGAGATGCCAACATGGGAGACTCTGGATGTTGGCATATGGTCTACCAGCGGATACTACTGATGAGTATATTAAAATAAGAGAGTTTACAACAATTGAAAGTATGAAGAGATTTTATCGTGTTGTTGTGGAGGTATATACAGAGCGGTATCTAAGATCACCTATTGCTAATGATGTTGCTAGACTACTCCGTATTGGATCACATCGTGGTTTTCCATGAATGTTGGGTAGTCTAGATTGTATGAATTGGAAGTGGAAAAATTGTCCAACGGTTCAGGCAGGACAATATGCAGGTCGTAGTAGATCCCCAACTATTATTCTCGAGGCTGTAGCTGATTATGATATTTAGATATGGCATGCATATTTTGGTTTGTTAGGTTCCAATAATGACATTAATGTCTTGGAGGCATCCTAACTTTTTTCCAACCTGGCTCAATGTATTGCTCCTCCAGCTAATTATGTCATTCAAGGAAAAGAATATAACATGAGTTATTATTTAACTAATGGTATATACTCAAAATGGTCTACGCTTGTACAAACTATTCACGATCTACGTGGTCCGGGAAAAATTATTTGCGATGAAACAAGGATGTAAAAAAAGACATAGAACGTGTATTTGGAGTTCTCTAATCACAATTTGCAATTGTGACAGGACTGTTATGTTTTTGGAAAAAAAAAACATGTATTACATGATATAATAATTGCATGCATTATTATGCACAACATGATAATCGAGGATGAGCATAATGTTGATGCAACAATTGCGGATCACATAGTGCCAACTTTAGAAGTTAAGATAGTGGTGGATGAAAATACTCGATTTCAAGAATTCATAGCTCAACATAGACAGATCAAGGATAAAGAGGCTCACATTGCACTCCGAAATGCTTTAAAATTGATCATTTGTGGGATGAATATACTAATTCAAAAAATTAAATGACGATAAATATGTAATATTATTTTTGTATTTTTTTTATTTTATGAATGTAGTGTAAAACTTAATAATAAATATAGTATTTTAGTTAATTAAATTTAATATTTTAATTTATTATTTGTAGTTAATTGTTGTTTAAGTTACCTAAATGTAATATATTGTTGTAATATTATGTTAATTAAGGGGTAAAATATTAATTATTGATAAATAATAAAAAAAAAAGACGAAAAGGGAATATAAGAGGGAATATACTTTTAAATTAAGATTTAGAGTTATAGATGAAAAAAACTTTTGGTGTGAAAGTTGCACCTTAAGAGCCCGTTTGGCACCCAGGTTAAGCACTGGATTGGACAACCGAACTGGACAAAGTCCAATCCGGTGCCACTTACTTAAGTGGCCGTGGCATGACAAATTTGTCTTGCCACAGATGGTGGGACAAATTTTTTTTTTAACTTTTTTTTTTAAAGCAAACTTTTTTTAACACAGTTTTTTATGTTATTATTATAATTATTTATAAATAAAATATATTACTTTAATAAATTTTATTCTAATATTAAAAATAATATATTTTAATATTAATTTAAAAATTAATTAATTAATTAGATATTTAATTTAATTTAAATAATTTTTTAACTAAATTTATTTTAATTTAAATAATTTTATTTTTATTAAAATTGAATTTAAATAATTACATTTTATTAAATTAAATTATATAATTTTATTTTATTTAAAGATATATTAATTTTATATTGTCTTAGACATTAAACATAATTATTTTACATCCAACCTAATACAATAACAAAAAAATAAATAATACTTGTATCTCTTTTAAATTTTTTAATATTAATTAATTAAAATAATATATTTTATTAATAATTAATTTTAAAATATTTAATATAAATATATTTAAATTTTATTTAGATTTCTTTTAAATAATTTTATTTTAATTATATAATATTTAAAAATAATTTTATTTTACATGAAATTAATTTAACCAAATTTAATTTTATCCAATCTCATTCTATACCAAACAGGGGACAGTACTATTTTTAATTCTATCCATACTTCACTAAACACATCACAGTACTAATTAGTCCAGTCCAATCCAATCTAATCCCATAAAAATAGTCCAATCCAATTTCACGAAACAACTGGACCCTAATAGTGCAAAAACTACACCATTTTGAAGTTACACATTGGAGATGCTCTAAGAAAATGTCATATTCGTGTTTCTTTTGTGTTTCTATTGATATGTCTGTGTTATGTGTGTAGATGCATTGATGAAGTGCTAAAAAAAAAATTCATGAAATGCTAGTTTCTTTTTTTGTCTACTGAAAGGACATTGTGGTCGCTGCTCATGTTGGAAATCACTCTATATATCTTTAGTCATCTTCTCTTCTAATGATTTAGATTGTGTATTTTTTTTATGCGCACAACTCTTACAATTGAAAGGCTCAAACATTTTTTTTTCACTACAGTTATTTTTTACTTCTAATTTTTTAATATATATTTCTATAAGATTGTAATTTTTACTTTTGTGGGAATTATTGTTGCTAATGGAGGACCTTTCATTAAGCCTCTGGTTGGGATATTGTTACTGCAAATATTTTTGATACTATCAATTATATGTTATTATGTAAAGTAGTGTTCGATATTTCAACTATTATATTACTAAATTAAATATAGGTTGTATGAAAATAATTTTTTTATTTATTTTTAAAGTCTAACCCGATCAATATTAGGTTGGGTTGGGTTGAAGATTTATATTAGATTGGCTTGAATTTTTTTCAATCAGATTTTTGTTGGGTTAGGTTGACCTCCAACCTAACCCAACTCGAAAGCGCCCACCCCTTAATCTCACCCTCCCTTCCTTTGCTCTCCTTTCTTTTTCTTTTCTCTCTCATCATTCTTTCTCAGATACTTACGCAGCTCTCTCTCTCTCTCTCTCTCTCTCTCTCTATCTCTATCTCTCTCCCCTTGTTGTTAGGGTGGTGATTTGTGGTGATGTAAGGCGCACGAGGTCGACACTGATCGCTGAAGTCGGCGCCAACCGCTGAGGTTTGACACAACATCGTTTTATCCACTCACATTTAGAATTCCCCATTTTAATATCAAAGGGCGGTTTATGATTGGGTAAATGAAATGACGTATTAAATTAAAATAAAATAAATAAATAAGAATTATGTAATACTAAATGAAAAAATATATATATATATATCACCCTTCCTCCTTTCCCTCTCTTTTCTTTTTTATTTTCTCTCTCATACAATCATGTTTCTCTCTCTCTAACAAATATGTTACAGCTCTCTCTCCTCTCTCCTTGTCTCTTTCTCTCTTCTCCCCATCTCTCTATCTCTCTCTTGTTGTTTGGGTGATGGTTTGCTGGTGTTGGCACATAAAGTCGGCATCGATCACCTCCAACGAAGGAGAACGAGTAGTGGTGTTTGGATGTTGGTTTAGGTGGTATTTGGGTGGTGGTTGAGTGATAGAATTTGGATTGTGTTTGGGTAGTTAATGAAAAAAATCTAAAAAAAAAAAAAATTGAACAAACCAAAGGTGTTAAGTGTTTGGGGTCAGCGTCGATCTCCTCTTAGTGGAGGAGATCTAATGGTGGTGATTGGGTAGTGTGTGGGTGATGGTTGAGTATGGAATTTGCTCTCTAGATTTCATGGTTAATGAAAAAAAAAAATTGAACAGACCAATGGTAGGGGGTTTGGTGTTCGAGTAGTAGTGGGTTAGGGTTTGATTTTGGTGTTGGAGATGAAGATAAGATGTTCTCTTTGTTCTCCATCTCCACCTCCAAGGTCTTGATCCTCTTATTGTAGTCATCCACCCCTTTTTGTAATTTGAGGGATCGATCTAAGGCTTCATGTTTCTAAAGATCAAGCAGTTTATTCTTGATAGAAGGATGAAGTTTTGTTTATTTACCTTGTGATTCTTGATGAAGAGTTGCTCATATGACTTTCTTAGGCCATTTTCACTAAGCATGTTATCATCAACATCATTTTCAATTTCAGTCTCTACGATATTGTCACCTACAGAAAAAGAAGATATGAAAGCAATAAATTTGCTTATATGCCTATCTGCGTTTGATGAAGAATCACCAACATCTTCATTCACTATCACTCTTAAGTGATGTTTATCGTTTTCCCCTTTCATGTGTTGTTTTTCACGTTTACACATTCAGCGATTATGTGTACATATCCTTAGCACTCATAGCACTGAACACCTCTGTATTTGCTCTTATCATCATCAAATTTTCTGGGCACAAAACTCTTCTTAGCGTTTCACGGGATGTAGACTTCAAGGCATGCCTTTTTGCTTTTTGACCAGTTTAAGACTCAACATAAATGTTCGTAGGGATCTCATCAACTCGTCTACTCCTAAAGAATATACATCTTTACTTTCTTCGATCGTAATGACCTTGGCTTGAAATCTGTCATGCAACAAACATAAGATTTTTCTAACAATGTCAGAGTGAGAATATTGCTTACCTAGCACATAGCTAGAGTTGGTGATGTCCATGAGTTTTGTTTGAAAGTCGAGAACTCTCATCTTCTTCCATTCGCAAGGCTTCAAATTTTGACCTAACATTTAAATCTTCGATTCTTTGATCGCTAAGGTGTAGATGCTGGAATCTACACTTGATAACCTGGCGGTCTACGGTGGTTGATTGAGGGGATGATGATCTGTAAAACAACAAAAAGAAGGTTATGCACTTGGGACACCGGGTTGATGCTAGTCAAATAGCCTCCGACATCTAAGTTAGATAGAGAATCTAGATAGGAAAAGACGAACAGAACAAATGATACCTGAATCGTGTGATTGTCGTGTGGTACGTGATGTATGTCGAGCGCTATACAGTGTTATGTTTAGCGTAATAGTTGTAACACCCCCTGACCCGACCCGACTGGATCGACTCAGGGAGCGTTACCGGGTTTTCAAAACTTTCTAAATTCTCGTTTCTCATTTCAAACCATTTAAAATCATATCACTTTATAATTTAAAAATGCTTTTCTAGTGAGCCCATTGAAAATACAGTTTTCAAAATTTCGGCAGAGTTCCCTCTGTTTTTTTGATTTCCCAAAACCTGTTTCAAATAAAGCTCAAATCACATAAAATCCACAACACTTCAAATATCATTTCATCCAAACGAGCACTCTGCCGTTTAGTGCGACTTTCCAACAGTTTTTAAAAATAAAATAATTCAGAATTCAATAGTTATTAACCTTTACAAAAATAGAAAACAGAAATCAGAAAATTATTTACAAAAAATATATATCATCATCGAATTACAGACTTTTGTATATGCATGCTTACAAAATATCTCATACAAAAATTATATCACTACCCAATAAATGCAGTGACTCTGAAGTCTTCTAGCTGCAGGTACCTCCTCTCTACTCCTTATCTGCCTCGGTATCCCTGTGACCTACGCGCGATAAAAACCGACGCGCTAAGCATATAGCTTAGTGGGTGTACTCTAAACTCAAGTATTAAAATCATAAATAACTTTTCATAATAAAAATATCACAATATGATCGTATATAAACATGTTACGATGAGATGAAATCAATTCTATAGAAACAACTCATTACAATTTATAATCCATACAAAACCAAATCATAAATTAGGTTATAATCATAAACGTATAAAATCGATTTCGAAATTCAGTTATAAACATATTATTCACTTCACTTCAATTCTGGCCCTCTAGAATACCCAACATAATTTTTCAGGACTGGAATATGGGTCTCATCACTGTAGTTTTAATGTGACGTCCGGGGTTGCCCCGCAACAACAGTCACTAATATCTATGTGATTGTCCGAGATTGCCCCGCAACAACAATCACTAGAAGCGTTGTGATTGTCCGAGATTGCCCCGCAACAACAATCACTGATAATAACGGCGCAGTACTGCTAAACTAACCCAGCTGGTATACCAACCTCCTATATCCATTTCTATGTCCAAGTATCCTAGGGCCGTTTCGATATAACATTTTCAAATAATAACTGTAATTTATAAATCCACGGTCAACTCAATAAATATAATTTCAAACGATATGCTTAAAATATACATATATGATTTCATGAAAAGTAAATAATATTCATACAATATTCTAACACTAATAATTTCAATAAAATCATAATAATTGAAATATGACCAAAAATAAAATCATTCCAAGGAAAAATATTATAAACAAACTAAAGTCTTCAAATAAATCGTAGATTCAGACTAAAAATACTTAATACTTTGGGATAAAATCAAAAGTGACCAAAAGATTATGGAAAGAATTGTTTTTAACCTGAAAAAATGAAACAATCGTTTTTAACCATTTTGAACTTGACAAATTATAATTTAGTCCTTATATATATAGGTGGGTAAAATGTCACTCGAACCCAAAATATTTTTTTTCAAATTTCATTTATTAATTAAAATAACTAATTTTTTATTAATTTCCTAATTAATTTTTTTATTAATCTCATTTATTAATTTCCTAATTAATTTTTACCCTAAATTGAAATTGTTAACCCTAACAATTTTTCTCATCCCTCTCTCGGCCGCACGCAGCACTCACCCTCACCCTCTCGCCGCCATATTGCCGCCATCTTGCCGTGCCGTTTTCGTCCATCTCGTCGTGCCGTTTTCATCACCGCGGTGGGCGTCTCCCTCTCTCTCTCCTTCACCGTTACCTCGACTTGTCGCATATCGCTGCCTCTCTCTCCTTCGTCGCCTCTCTCTTTTTCGCCGTTTCGGTTTCCTTCGCCGTTACTCGCACATTACCCGGTCCTTGTCTCCTCTGGCCGTTTCGAACTCCCTCGCCGTTTCATTTTCCACGACGCCGCCGGGGTCTCCCTCTCTCGTTCGCCGCACATTGCCCGGTCAGACAAGACTGGGAAGAATGACGCTGCTGCAAAATATAAAGCACCATGTGCTACTCCTTAACAGGCTGAAGAAATCCTCCGATCACCAATCCGCTGCATTATGGGTCATGTTGATGCTGGCAAAACAAAGCTGCTGGATTTTGTCAGAGGTACTAATGTTCTGGAAGGTGAGGCTGGGTTTCTTACGCAACAAATTGGTGCAACATATTTCCCTGCTGAGAACATACGTGAGAGAACAAAGGAATTGAAAGCTGATGCAAAAATGAAGGTCCCAGGTTTATTGGTCATTGATACCCCCGGTCACGAGTCATTTACTAATATACGGAACGGTCGCGGGGTTCAGGGCTATGTGATATTGCAATTCTAGTTGTTGACATTATGGAGGGCTTAAAGCCACAAACCATAGAATCACTAAATCTTTTGAAAATGAGGAATACAGAATTCATTGTTGCACTGAATAAGGTAAAATCCAATGCCTAGTCCATTTCAGGAAATAATTGTTTCTTACCTCTTCTCTAGTTGACGTTCACTCTTTTATTCTTTTTGTAAATTTTGGGTTAAATCTTTTAATTTTTCAGGTGGACAGACTCTACGGATAGAAAATGTGCCGCAATGCACCAATTGTGAAAGCATTAAAACAACAATCTAAAGATGTGCGAAATCAATTTAAGATGAAGCTTATAGAGGTGAAGTACACATTCAGCCATTTTTCGTAGTATTAGATATGTAAGTTCTGTTTACATTATCTTTTTTTTATTTTTTTATTTCTCTTTGGTTTGGCAAATCATAACTCAGTTTAAGGAACAAGGGTTAAATACTGAATAAAGAAATGGGGGAAACATTTAGTATTGTACCCACAAGTGCTATTAGGTATGTCCTAATTGAACTCCATGTCTGACCTTGTTATGTTTTGTTGCATGTTCTTTAACTGGAAAATCATTGTATTAGTTTTCCTTGGCTCGTGTTCTAAATACTATGGGTTTTGTGATCTTGAAGTGGAGAAGGCATTCCAGATTTGTTGTTATTATTGGTTCAATGGACTCAGAAAGCAATGGTTGAGAAACTGACATTCAGCAATGAAGTTCAGGTTTGTTTTGTTTTGCTTTCATGTTTGGTAAGTTGAATGCTTTTGCTAAGTGCAAACATGAGAATTCTTTTTCTGTTTGAAATGCTTGTCAGTGTACGGTGTTGGAGGTCAAGGTAATTGAAGGCCATGGGACGACAATTGATGTTGTGTTAGTTGATGGTGTGATTCATGAAGGAGATCAAATTGTTGTTTGTGGCTTGCAGGCAAGCATTTAACCCCCTTTGTTTTTGCATCAAATTTAATGGAGTGCTGTTTTTAGATTTTCATAAATAAATTCTCCTCTATTTTAGGGAACTATTATTACTACAATTCGAGCATTATTGACCCCTCATCCAATGAAGGAACTCCGAGTTAAGGTACAATTTATTTTCGACATTCATTCTTGATATATCTGTTCTTTTTAGTTCTATGTCCTAAAACTTCATAATTTTCTAAGTGCCTTTTATTTAAGTATTGATTTTGCCAAGTCCGGTAACATCTTAACAATGTTTCTGCGTCAACTCTGCGAAATTTGAATTTGTTTTTATTTCTTTTGTTTGTGCTACTAGTGGTGACATCCAAAGCTTTTGTCAAAGTATTTATTCTGTCCCTGATGGTGATGCAATGGCTATCTGATTTAAGGGATTTTATTTGCACCATAAAGAAATCATACTAGGGAAAAAATTTTCTTTGAAGTTTTTCTTCATTTTTTAACCAAGACTGGTGTTTCGTTTGGTTTCATATTAATTTTTCTTATTTCATCTTGAATTTATTTTTTTTCTTATAATGTTATGACCCAGAATCTCTTTATTTTCTTTATACGATGGAATTTGAGTTCTATTATCAGTAGATTAATCTTAACCTTGTAAAATAGCATGGCTATATTTTTAGGTTTAGGTGACATAGTCCAATAGACCTGAATTTGTGTTTAAGATGAATTCTATGGTGTATAAACTGGTTTCACAATAATAATACACAGTTTTAGTATATTGCATGCTCTTATGATTTACAGCTTTTTGATACTTTCTGCTACTCATTCAGGTTGGAACTCCAATATGTATTCCTCAAAGGGAATTTATTGATATTGGACGAATTTGCATCCATTGAAAATAACCGTAAACCTGTTGAAATTGCTAAGAAAGGCCAGAAGGTATCTGTCAAGGTATGAGATCTAACTTTTAGTATATGATACAAAACTTGTTGGTAATTTAAATTTGTTTGGATATTCCATGGAAAATGTTAAGTCCTTTGAAACTTGGAAGGAACTTTTAAGAGTGCATTTGTCTGTAATTGGTTATTTTCTTCATAATTTTGTATTTAATCTACTATATGCACCTTCTGTGACTTTTTCAGTTCTGTTGTCTTTTGAGTGTATAGACAATAAACCGCTGAACAAATATTATTTTTCCTTGTAAACTTCATTGCAGTTGACGTAACGTGTGCCTTTGTGTTTGTGCAGATAGTTGGAAGCAATCCCGAGGAGCAGCAAAAGATGTTTGGCAGGCATTTTGATCTTGAAGATGAACTTGTCAGCCACATTTCAAGGAGGTCAATTGATGTACTTGAAGCCCATTAACGGGTTAGTTTGAACTTCTGCTACCAACTCATTTGCTTACTTTAACAATCAATGTTTCTTATGAAAAGAACCTTTAACTTAATATGTTTAGGATGATCTATCCCTTGATGAGCGGAAGTTGGTCGTGAAGCTGAAGAACATCTTCAAGATACAGTGAATACAGTGAAGTTTACAACTGATGAATGTGGGTTTTTGATTTTTGATTTTTTTTTGGTTTGTGGGTTTGTAGATTTTGTGTTTTTAATTTGATTAATGGTTCCAAGATGGGATTATAAATGATTTATCTTTAATGGGTGGTGAATATTTGATGGATTCATTGTATGTCATTAAGAATCAGGTATTCTTGGAACCATTAATCAAATTAACTAATTTGGCATTTCAAAATCTGTTACAAATTGTTTGCTGATAATTTTGAGCTGATCAATAAAATCTTTTATTTGTTTTGATCTGAATATTTGTATTTTAGTCAAATTTAGATATTATATTTATTTACTCTTTTGCATCAGCAGGCAATAGGTGTCAAGGGAAACAGAGTATTGAATTATTTGATCTTAATATATTTTCTGATATCATATCACCTTGGAAGACAAGGAAAACACAACTGGACATGACTTATTCATGAAACGAATTATTGAAAAAAGAAGCTTCTTTCCTGCCTCAATGAAAAGTGCTTCTATGTGAGCACTTTTTTGTATCTCCACCATTGCCGCCAAAATAAAAGCTGTAACCCCAATAATCATACTTGTAGGAGTTACCTCCAGTCCTGTAGCATTTGTTTCCTATTACCATCAATGGTACATCCATGGTTACATTCAAGGATGTACCTGATTCATATTTTAGGGCGACTTGTCGGAAGTGACAACTGTGGATTTCGCCGTTGTCACCATTTCCAATTAGTGGCAATTGCGGTGTACTGGTAGAAACCATGCCTCCCCATCCAAGAACCTGAGCTCCATCCTTCAAATTTGCGAACAAACTGCTTGGCCAGTATCCAACTGGTGTGTCACTTCGCTGTATGTCAACCACCAATTCCCTGTCTCTTTGTCCTGACTAACCATTAGCTTGACATAATATTGAGGTCCACGAATAACTGAAACTGGCTTAGACGGGTAATCCATTATTTGAGTATTCGTGATATATTATTTCCTTCATATCTGTATACATTTTCTAAGCTTATTAAAATTACAGGACCAGCTGTGGGGCTTTCGTGAACATTTTCTAAGCTTATATTAAGCTTATACATTTTCTAAACTACATAGACCTCCGGAATATTTAGTGTTCTCCCTCGCAACAAAAATGCAACATCATCGTTGCCTTTAATTTGTAACTTTCTCGGGTTATGATTCCAAACGACCGTGTTTATGCCTATATCATAACGTGTGCTGTCAATGTTAAACTTCTGATATATCAACTCAACTAACCCTGTAAATTTCAACCTTTTAGAAACCAAAACCCCAAGCGATGAACCACCAACATAATTTAGACCATCCCATTGTCCGTTACAGATGACCACAAGCCTACGGTTATTCATTTTCTGAAATAAGAGAGAAAATATTTATAAGATGCAATATTTCACAAAAACATTGATAAAAGTGAATTTCACACATAATGATTCACTCCAAACATTTCAATTCACTGAAAATAATTACACCTTCAATACATTTCACTAATCAACATTTCACTAACATACATTTCACTAACCTACATTTCACTAATAAATATTTCACTAACCTACATTTCACTAACCAACATAACCTACATTTTACTAGCCAACATTTCACTAATTTACATTTCAGTAACCTACATTTCACTAACTAACATTTCACTAACCTAAGATTTCACTAATTTATATTTCACTAACCTACAGTTCACTAACATACATGTCACTAACAAATACTAAATATTTCACTAATCAACATTTCACTAACCATATTTCACTAACAAACATTTCACTAACCAAACATTTCACAAACCACACATTTCACAAACCACACATTTCACTAATCAAACATTTCACAAATCAAACATTTCACTAATCAAACATTTCACAAACCACATATTTCACAAACCACACATTTCACTACTCAAACATTTCACAAATCAAATATTTCACTAACATACATATCCCTAACAATACTAAATGTTTCACTAGCCAACATTTCACTAACCTACATTTTACTAACATACATTTCACTAACCAACATTTCACTAATATATATTTCACTAACCTACAGTTTATTAACATAGAATTCACTAACAAATATTATTACTAAATATTTCACTAACTAACATTTCATTAACAAATATTTCACTAACTAACTTTTCACTAATATATTACATAACCATTAAAATTTCACAAAACTAAACCCTAGTAATCAGTATCACCCAAATTCTTTCAACTACAAAACAAAAACAATATACAAATAAAAGAAAAAAAATAAAAAACTTTAAAAATCTATAAAATACATTCTAAATAAAATATAAACAATGTTCATAAATTTACCTTCAATTTTTGAGTTGGTGAAGACAAATAAACGTGATAAAGACAGACAAATAGATTTTGATTTTAAAAAAGAAAAAGAAAAATATAAACTAATATAATAAGAGAGAGAATTTTTTTTAATGAAAGATATAAAGTTGAAGCAAAGTGTGCGGCTAAAGGGAAAGTAATAATGAAAGTAATAATTTTTAGGTTAAATTGAATGGGTTTTTTTGTAATTTTAAATGGGTTTTTTTATAATTTTTATTTTTAAGGGTTTTTTTAAAATTATTCAAAAAGTGGGTGGTTGAGGGGTGTTTATGTTATTTTTTTCTCCAATTGGCTAAAAACGATTATTTTTACATCTGCGGTTAAAAACAATTTCACCAATAATTTTTAGATCATTTTTAACAATTTTCACTAATACTTTTTGTAAAGATTTCGAAAACGGGTGTACACCAACCTGGATACCGTTTCCTTTCGACTATCGCGTTTCTAGTTTTTTTTTTTCCCTCTCCTTTCTCTTTCTCTTTTCCTTTTTCTCTTCTTCTTCTTCTTCTTTCTCTTCTTTCTTTCTTCTTTTTCTCCTTCTTTCTCTTCTTTCTTTCTTCTCTTTCTTTTTCTCTCAGTCTCTCCCTCTCTATTCTTCTGTCTGACTTTTTCAATAAGCTTCCTCGACAAGCTTATTTTTTTTATAATCTTTCGGTCGTCGCGACCTGTTATCGCGCCACCAGGTCGCGTTGCTCACTGGAGCAACTCCACCACCTTCATCGCGATCACCCATCGCGGTACCCTGGTCGAGCTGATGGTCGCGATGCTCACTGCCAGAATTTTCACTTTTTCATCGTGAGCCAGTCAGCGCGATCTGTGGTCGCAGTGACCAAGTCGCGTTGCTCACTGTCCGAAAATGTCATTTTTAGCCGCGAGGAGCTCATCGCGATCTGTAGTCGCGGTGAGGGGTCGCGGTACATACTGCCCCAGTTTTTCACTACGTTTTCTTCATGCATCATTTCTGGACCGTTCCATCTGGTCCACCTGAAAACCATAAT
This sequence comes from Xanthoceras sorbifolium, assembly GCA_003430845.1. Lineage (NCBI taxonomy): Eukaryota > Viridiplantae > Streptophyta > Magnoliopsida > Sapindales > Sapindaceae > Xanthoceras > Xanthoceras sorbifolium. The sequence goes on from CM010612.1 coordinate 16,062,383, forward strand.
TTATATTCACATATTCAAAATTAATTATTCAAAATTTTGGGATGTTACAATTCTTCCCCTCTTAAGAAATTTCGTCCTCGAAATTTACCTCAATTGAACAGTTGTGGATATTGTTGTCTCATAGTTTCCTCACTCTCCCAGGTAGCTTCTTCTACTTTGTGATTTCTCCAGAGGACTTTCACTAGTGGAACTCTTTTATTTCGTAGTTCTTTAATCTCCCGATCAAGAATTTGCACTGGTTCCTCTTCATATGTCAGGTCTGGTCGGATTTCAATACTTTCGGCCTGAACTCTGTGGGAAGGATCAGATCTATATCTCCTCAGCATAGAAACGTGGAACACATTATGAATCTTTTCTAATTCTGGAGGTAAAGCTAGTCTGTAGGCTACTGGTCCCACACGTTCAATAATTTCGTATGACCCAATAAATCTAGGACTCAACTTACCTTTTCTGCCAAATCTAAGCACTTTCTTCCACGGAGATACTTGCAAAAACACTTTCTCACCGACTTCATATTCTATCTCTTTCCTTTTTAAATCTGCATATAATTTCTGTCGGTCAGAAGCAACTTTCAATCTATCCTTGATAATCTTCACCTTCTCCTCAGTTTGTCGAATCAAGTCTGGGCCTACTAATCTGTCCTCTCCTAACTCTGTCCAGCATACTGGAGTCCTGCATTTCCTTCCATATAGTGCCTCGTACGGTGCCATAGCTATGCTCGACTGGTAACTGTTGTTGTAGGCGAATTCAATTAATGGAAGATGATCCACCCAACTCCCTTCAAAATCAATTATACAGCTCATGAGCATATCTTCAAGCACCTGAATTACCCTTTCTGATTGTCCGTCTGTCTGGGGATGGAAGGCTGTGCTGAAACTCAGTCGAGTACCCAAGGCTTCTTGAAACTTCTTCCAGAATCTGGATGTAAACCTCGGATCTCTATCTGATATTATGGATGCAGGCACTCCATGCAATCTGACTATCTCTCTGATGTACAATTCTGCCAGCCGATCCAGTGAATAGTCAGTTCTGATAGGTAGAAAGTGTGCTGACTTCGTCAACCGATCCACTATAACCCATACTGCATCGTGTTTACTCCGGGTGAGTGGCAATCCTGTGACAAAGTCCATAGTGATACGATCCCATTTTCATTCAGGTATTGCTATTGGCTGTAACAATCCTGATGGAACTTGGTGTTCAGCTTTCACCTGCTGACAAGTCATGCATCTATTCACGAATTCCACCACATCTTTCTTCATACCAGACCACAAATACTGAGTTTTCAAGTCTCTGTACATTTTTGTGCTACCTGGGTGCATCGCATACGAACTACTGTGTGCCTCTGTCAGGATCATCTTTCTCAATTCTTCATCATCAGGAATACAAATCCTGTCTCTGAAACACACAATACCATCAGCTCTGATTGAGAAGTCCGGATGCTTCCCTTCTGGGATCTGTTCACATATCATCTGGATTCTAGCATCCTGCTTCTGTTTGTCTGTAATCTGCTGAATCAAACTGGGTCTGCATACCAATTCAGCTACCAATGCGTTATCTGGATTCAGCTGTAATTGCACATTTATAACCTTCAAAGCAAACAGTGCTTTTCTGCTCAGAGCATCTGCTACCACGTTCGCCTTTCCTGGATGGTAATCAATTACGCAGTCATAATCTTTTATCAACTCCATCCACCGTCTCTGTCTCAGATTAAGCTCTTTCTAGGTAGGCAGATATTTCAAACTCTTGTGATCTGTATATATGTAGCATTTCTCACCATATAAGTAATGCCTCCAGATTTTTAAAGCAAATACGATGGCTGCAAGTTCCAGATCATGTATCGGATGGTTCAGCTCATGATGTTTCAGTTGTCTGGACGCATATGCAACCACCTTGCCTTCCTGCATCAATACACAACCTAAACCCTGATGTGAGGCATCATTATAGATCACAAAGTCTTTACCTGCAACAGGCTGAATCAGGACTGGAGCCTCAACTAACATCGCCTTTAATCTGTCAAAAGCTGTCTGGCATCTGTCAGTCCAGTCAAATCTGACATTTTTATGCAATAGCTTGGTCAACGGACTTGCTATGGATAAAAATCCCTTCACAAACTGTCGATAATAACCTGCCAAGCCTAGCAAACTTCTGACTTCTGTAACATTTCTGGGAGGCTTCCATTCTACTATTGCTTCAATCTTTTTCGGATCTGCCTTAATACCCTCTGCTGACACAATGTGACCCAGAAATGCAATCTCGGTAACCAGAATTCACATTTGCTCAGTTTGCCATACAGTTGCTTTTCTCTCAGAATCTGCAATACTACTCTGAGGTGCCTGTTATGGTCCTCTGCCGTCTATGAGTACACCAGGATATCATCGATAAATACCATTACAAACTGATCCAAGTATGGTCAAAATACCCGATTCATCAAGTTCATAAAGGCTGCAGGTGCATTAGTCAGCCCAAATGGCATCACTACAAATTCATAGTGTCCATACCTGGTTCTGAATGCAGTTTTCGGAATAACTGAATCTTTTATCCTCAACTGATGATAACCTGATCTCAGATCTATCTTTGAAAAGACAGAGGCTCCTCTCAGCTGATCAAATAAATCATCGATTCTCGGCAACGGGTACTTATTCTTGACAGTAAGTTTATTTAGCTGCCTGTAATCGATGCACAATCTCAAGAACCCGTCTTTATTTTTCACAAACAGCACTGGAGCTCCCCAGAGGGATACACTGGGTCTGATGAAGCCCTTATCCAGCAATTCCTGTAACTGTATCTTCAGTTCCTTTAGTTCTGCTGGTGCCATTCTGTAGGGAGCTATCGATACTGGAGACGTACCTGGTACCACATCTATCACAAACTCCACTTCTCTCTGAGGCGGCAAACCAGGAAGCTCCTCTGGAAACACATCTGGAAAATCACACACAGTGGGTATATTCTGGATTTCAGAATTAACCTTTCTGGAATCAACCACCTGTGCCAAATATGCTTCATAACCCTTTCTGATCAGTTTACAGGCTGTAGTGGCTGAAATGGCATTGGAGAGAAAATCACTCCTTTCACCCACCATTGTGATTTCTGCACCATCTGCTATTCTGAGGGTCACTCGTTTCAGTTCACAGTCGATCACCACTTTATGCCGAGTTAACCAATCCATGCCTAGGATCACATCAAACTCATGGAATGGCAACTCTATCAAATCTCCTGGGAATTCACACTCCTGTATCCGAATAGGACAATTTCTATATACACGGTTCACAATAACACTTTGGCCTATCGGATTACTGACTAATACATCATATTCAGTAGGTTCAGTTTCCAGATTTCGGTGTTTCAACATGGCATCACATATATATGAATGAGTGGAGTATGGATTTATCAATGCAATAGCTGTAGCATCAAAAATAGAAATAATACCAACTATCACGTCAGGTGCATCCTTGTCTTCCTGAGCTCTAACACCATAAACTCGTGCAGAAGCTCGACTATCGGGTCTTGCCACTGACTCTGACACTCCTCTGTGGCTACCACCTTCAGGTACTGCTTCACTAGGCCTCCTACCTCTGGAAGTAGTAGGGGCTGATCTCTCTGGCTGCTGAACAGGGATAGATCTAATATATGGGCAATCTCTTAGGAAGTGGTCACGAGACCCACATCTCAGGCAGGCTCCTGTAAGCTTCCAGCATTCCCCAGGATGTCTTCTTCCACAATGTTCACACAAGGCAGGGGCTGGTCCCCTAACTGCACTCCTAGAGGTACTGGCCACGGAAGTTGCAGATTGACCAGGCCTAGCTGTGGGTATGGGCCTCTGTGACTGCACTGGACCACTAGGCTGCGGTCCCTTAAACTTCTTACTCTGGGGTTGATATGAGCTGGATGGCCCTGCCCCTCTTCTTTGCTGCCCTCTGTCTCTTCTGGCCTGCTCTTCTTTCTTGATTCTTTCTACATTAAGAGCCGCAGAGACGAGTTTAGTAAAATCTTCGAATTCAAAGGCAGCAACCTGTAACATTTCTTAAATCATCAACATGTTATTCATATATTCACAATTCATTAAGTAGAAATTAGGAATGTCACACAACCTGTAGGCGGATATAGTCGTTCAGTCCATCTTCAAACCGTCTACATTTATTCGCCTCTGTAGCCACCATATCTCTTGCATATTTACTCAACCTGACAAATTCTCTCTCATATTCTGTCACTGTCATCTGCCTTTGCTTCAGGTTGGTAAATTCCCTCTTCAGATTGTCCAAATAGATGCGACCAATATATTTTCTCCGAAACTCCTTCTGAAAGAATTTCCACGTTCTGTCCTCTGGTCGCACTGTTTGTATAATGGAGGTCCACCATTGGTAGGCATCTTCCTGCAATAAAGATACTGCACACTCCAGTCTCTCTTCAGGTGTGCAGTGCATCTGCTCTAATATCCTGTCAGTCCGTTCAAACCAGTATTCTGCGGCCGATGCATCCTCATCCTTTCTGCCATAAAAATCCGTTGGTCTGTATTTAGCCAGTCGCTCTATGGCTGATCTTCGTGGCGCTGCTCTAGCCACATTCTGAAAGAACTCAGCCATCTGCTGCATAAATGCTGGCTGTACAGGGTCCGCCACTCTCGGACTTACTGATTCCCTAGATGCTCCCCCAGCCACGCTGGCTGGACTCTCCGATCTATCTCCACTTCCTTCCATTTCTTTTATCCTATATAAGACAGAAGAGAGGTCTGCAGATTAGAGTCACACATTCCTATGGGTATCTTTATACAATGCATGCATATACAGACTCTTTTGGTCCAGAAACGCCTAAACCGCGCTCTGATACCACTTAAAATGTAACACCCCCTGACCAGACCCGACTGGATCGACCCAGGGAGCGTTACCGGGTTTTCAAAACTTTCTAAATTCTCGTTTCTCATTTCAAACCATTTAAAATCATATCACTTTATAATTTAAAAATGTTTTTCTAGTGAGCCCATTGAAAATACAGTTTTCAAAATTTTGGCAGAGTTCCCTCTGTTTTTCTGTTTTCCCAAAACCTGTTTCAAATAAAGCTCAAATCACATAAAATCCACAACATTGCAAATATCATTTCATCCAAACGCGCACTCTGCCGTTTAGTGCGACTTTCCAACAGTTTTTTAAAAATAAAATAATTCAGAATTCAATAGTTATTAACCTTTATAAAAATGGAAAACAGAAATCAGAAAATTATTTACAAAACATATATATCATCATCAAATTACAGACTTTTGTATATGCATGCTTACAAAATATTTCATACAAAAACTATATCACTACCCAATAAATGCAGTGACTCTGAAGTCTTCTAGCTGCAGGTACCTCCTCTCTACTCCTTATCTGCCTTGGTATCCCTGTGACCTACGCATATAGTTTAGTGGGTGTACACTAAACTCATTTATAAAAATCATAATATAATTGACATACTCTAAATCGCAATGTAGTTAAAGAAAACAATATCATATTCAATTCAATTATGAATTTAAATCATATGAAATCTATTTAATAAAAACAACTAAATCAATTTCATAATTCATACTAAATAAAATTCTCACTTTCTTTTACAATTACTACAACTTTCTTTTACAATCAATTTCACTTACTATATTAAACGTATAAATAAAATGAGTTTCTAACTTCACTTATAAACATAGTATTCAATTCATTTCAATTCTGGCTCTCTGGAATACCCAACATAATTTTTCAGGACTGGAATATGGGTCTAATCACTGTAGTTTCAATGTGACGTCCGGGGTTGCCCCGCAACAACAGTCACTGATATCTATGTGATTGTCCGAGATTGCCCCGCAACAACAATCACTAGAAGCGTTGTGATTGTCCGAGATTGCCCCGCAACAACAATCACTGATAATAACGGCGCAGCACTGCTAAACTAACCCAGCTGGTATACCAATCTCCTATATCCATTTCTATGTCCAAGTATCCTAGGGCCGTTTCGATATAACATTTTCAAATAATAACTGTAATTTATAAATCCACGGTCAACTCAATAAATATAATTTCAAACAATATGCTTAAAATATACATATATGATTTCATGAAAAGTAAATAATATTCATACAATATTCTAACACTAATAATTTCAATAAAATCATAATAATTGAAATATGACCAAAAATAAAATCATTTCAAGGAAAAATATTATAAACAAACTAAAGTCTTCAAATAAATCGTAGATTCAGACTAAAAATACTTAATACTTTTTGTAAAGATTTCGAAAAAAGTGTACACCAACCTGGATACCGTTTCCTTTCGACTATCGTATTTCTAGGTTTTCTTTTTCCTCTCCTTTCTCTTTCTCTTTTTCTTTTTCTCTTCCTCTTCTTCTTCTTCTTCTTCTTCTTCTTCTTCTTTCTCTTCTTTCTTTCTTCTCTTTCTTTTTCTCTCGGTCTCTCCCTCTCTATTCTTCTGTCTGACTTTTTCAATAAATTTCCTCGACAAGCTTATTTTTTTTATAATCTTTCGGTTGTCGCGACCTGTGGTCGCTCCACCAGGTCGCGTTGCTCACTAAAGCAACTCCACCGCCTTCATCGCGGTACCCTGGTCGCGCTGGTGGTCGCGATGCTCACTGCCAGAATTTTTACTTTTTTATCGCGAGCCAGTCAGCGCGATCTGTGGTCGCGGGGTCCAGGTCGCGTTGCTCACTGCCCGAAAATGACATTTTTCGCCGCAAGCAGCTCATCGCGATCTGTGGTCGCGGTGAGGGGTCGCGGTACACACTGCCCCAGTTTTTCACTCATTTTTCTTCATTCATCATTTCTGGACCGTTCCATCTGGTCCACCTGAAAATCATAAAAATAAACATACTTTTAATTACGTTTTACACCCCTCAAATCACAAAATTTATATTCACATATTCAAACTTAATTATTCGAAATTAAGGATGTTACAATAGTAATATCAGATAAAGCTATGTCATGCGTAGCTGATCTTATGGTTTCGTTGTGCGTGAGTGCGATTGCTTGATGTTAGAGTGACAACTTTTTAGTGAAAAATGCTTGACCCCTGAAAATGAAGTCATAAGGCTGTATTTATAGGGGATGGGGTGTCCGTTGTATCTGTATCTTAGCGGATGTCGTACTTTAAGATATCCGAGATTCTGTTTATCTCGGAGCTTATTTAACTGGGCAAATTAGACTAAATCAACTGACTTAGTCAAGGGTTAACTGAGTTAATTGCCTAGTGGCTACTGGGTTAAGTCGACCGCATGGGTTAAGTCGCCTACCGTTGGGTCGTGCGTTAACATTATAAGGTTTATGGTTGAGCCTGTCGAGCGTAGGGTTTGTCGAGCTCTAGGCTTGGTTTCTTCGGCCGATTTCAGTGGTTTTGGGTTGTCTTTTGAGTCTAAGCCTTTTAGGCTATTTTTGACCACTACACAAGGTACCTTTATGCGCGGACTGCAAGATGGACAACGCCTTCTTGCTTGTCTCACAATTCTAAATGTGCTTGTATTGATACTCATTGTCACCATTAAAAATAGCACTCAAACCTTGGGAGTTCCATGTCGCTTGTGTATTATCTGTTGTGCTCCAAGCTTCTCTCAGCTTCAAAGAAACAAATCTATCGGCATCAGTAATGGTAGGAGGGATATAATTGTACTCTACAAGCAGCTATACGCGTTCGTCAATAGCCTTTAAATAGGTTTCATGCGCGCATTCTAGAAGGAATAATTTGAGCCATCCAAAAATGGAGGTCGACTACTCGAAGCTCCTTCATTAATTATACTTGTCATAGGTTAACAAAAAAAACAAATCCAACAAAAATAACTCAGATCCTAGCCTATATATGTCTAGACTCCGCTTTGATACCAATTGAAAAGTGAATTTGTATACCATGGCAAACCTAGAGAGGGGTGAATAGGTTTAATAACAAAATATGCATAATAAAAAATTAAACCTATCAAAAATCAACACAACGATTTTTTTTCGTAGAAAACCTCAACAGGTTAAAAATCAAAGGACAAACTCGTAGGCCGTTTAACACATCACAGAACGATTTCACTAGTAGGTATATTTACAACTCATGTTGATTAACCCCTCAATCACATAACTCATGCTATAACCTAATCTTGCCTACTCATAGGCCTTTTACTAGTAAACCCATTAATGATGCTCATAAACTCCCCGCACTGTAAGATTTCATGATTTTTTTTATAAGGTCGGAGAATCAAAATCCCTCAATTTAGGTGCTCAGAATGAATGAACAAAAAATAACATGGAAATATCAAAGCATATTATGTAGGCAAGAAACAATAAAGCGCAATATCAAAAATAATATAGCCTAAAACTCTCTACACTCTCGTAGATAATAAAATAATGAAACAAACGAGAGAATAATAAAATATGAGAGAGCTTATTAATAACGAAATTATATTGAAATACTCTCATAAGTTTTCTTGGAAGCTTGTCACCTTTTATATAAATTCTTTAAATATTCAATACATCTATTTGACGCTCTAGTTTAAGCTACCTAAGAATTATAAATAAAAAGTGTTTTACACAAGGATTTATAACCAACCAAAATAATAACCTTACAAATAGAGTGGCGGCAACATGAAGAGAGAGAAAAAAAAATTTATTTTTATGCTTCAAAGTTCAAAATATCTTAGCCACTCATAAATATAATGCCTATATTTATAGTGGTCAGTCCAAAATTGGAGTTATAGTCATAAACTAACCTTTAGACAATTCTATGTTGTCCCTTATTACAATATAGACTATAAATTAGTTTTGAATGACCAAAATTAATTTATTTAAAATGACTTTGAAAGATAATCTTAGGATATATATATATATATATGTGAAGTTTGACTTCCTTTAATACAAATTACATCATAATTACTTTATGACGATTTTATCATAATTATAAACCTTAATTATAATTTATACCACTGTAATGACATATTTGTTATTAGGAATAGATTTAGAATTGGACAAAAAATAAGTCAGTTCCTTATTTGGTGATCCAAGCTAGGACTGTGCACGGGGATAAAATAAACTCTTTCAAAACAAAGGGTTTATTTAATCATCTCTCTCCTCAATTTTTTGTTTTTTGTTTCTTTCAAGTTTTTCATAAGTTTATTTTGCATCTCTTTGCTAGGTTCTCTCTCTCCTCTTTTTTTATAATTAATTTCTTATATTTTATTAAACTATTTATATATAAATTTTAATTTATTTTAAAAGTTAATTATATATATATATTAATATAACATTTTAAAGTTTTATTATCAAGTAAAATAATATTATTTTATTTACAATTAATTTTAAATAGTTTTATTTATTTTTAAATCTATCTTATTCAAAAATTAAATATTTTCATATTATAAATAATAATTTAAAATAATTTAATTCAAATGTTTCACCAAATTTAATTTAATTTAAAATATTTAAATAAAGATATTTTTTTTGGAATTAATTATAATGATATTATTTTATTTAAATATTAATTTAACCTACTATTATTCTAATCGATTTAATAGTGTATTGTCAAACATAAAATACAATTATTTTATCTAATCTTATATAACACCAAATAAGAGACAATATTAATTTTATTTTAATTATATAGACATCAACCACATCATAGTACTAATTTAGTTATATCCAGTCTAATCCAATTAAATCTATTATCATCCCATAAAAATAGTTCAATCTAATCCTAGATATCAAATACACCCTAAAAGTATAACTCAACTCCAAAACCCCCTTTCACCAAGGGAATTAAATTTTCTTTCCTGACTTTGTTTTTAATGGAACTTGATTGTCTTTGATTTGCATTCTCAATGAGTAAACAGTAAACACACCCTAACATCCATTCCTTGAGGATTCCATTTTACTAGCTTATAAATGAATTCATGGAATTTCTCAAAGAGAAAAATTATCAACTACAAGAGGCAAACACATGAAATACAAAATGTTAGCCTAATTTTCAAACTGTTCATATATACTTCATGAACCAATAGTTATTTATCCAATGTAATGTCAAGAAGATTTGTTATGCTCGATTTGCAATAAACAGTAGTATTACCACAAAATTTCCGTCTGAACAAAGAAATCTGGATAACATTTATTCAGATCATATTTGTCTATAACTTGGAGACAATTTTGGAATCAAAATCATTTAAAAAAAATGAAATTAAAACTGGTTCACCAACTATAATCTATGAAATCTGCAAAAAATTATTAGACCATGGGGTCTCTCATCACAAAAAAATGCAAAAAATATTAGGTGATAGGGGTCTCTCATTTTCATAATCTTTTTATTTTTAGTTACATTGATAATAAGTTAGTCTTCCTTATATTGGAATTCAACTTGTGGAGAATGGAGATCATTAACGGCTCTAGTAGTATGTACCCTTGCGTTGAATGGAAGAAATAGTTGAATCAATGTATCTTCATCTTAAAGAAGAGAACCTGATAATCAAAGGCCAATTGCATATTTGGTTTGTAAATCCCAGTATTCCTTCGATTGCTTTACCTTCTCAGCACGTTCCGCCACTGTCCTCTCCTTCCAATACTCTTTCAACCTGGAAATTTTTTATTACTCAGAAATGGTGAATTTTTGTCCAAAAAAAAATAATGCATAGTTTTCAATTTTATATGTACATACGACTTTTTCAGTAGGAGATCAAGTTCAAGCATGTGGATTGCATTTGCATATACTCCAGCCTGCATATCATAGCACATAACAAACCAATATAAGTTAAATGGCAGAAATCCCAGTGTTTCTAATAACATGCTCAAAACAATAACAGTAGTTTAGATTAGAAGTATGCCAGAGAAAAAGCAACACCAGAATCTTATTGTGTCTTAATATAGAAAGAACAAAGTTCAAAAGAAAAGATAGGAAAATATTCTACCAAATCTCTCTCTGCAAAGGTGTTTTAGTGATATTAGTTTTAAGTAGCACGAATGGGTAAGAATACCTACCTACCTGAAAACTTATCAGGCAAGAAAGAAAACTAGCAAATATTAAAGATCGATTTTAGGGTCACAAAGTTATCTAATATTCTTCACTATATGAGGAAAGGATTTGTCATTGAACCTAAGGAATGAAACAAAAATAGTCCTACATGAACTATAGCTGCTTCATACTTATTATTAAGGCAAAACGTAAATATATAGGACAGGGCATCCTTGCATAGAAAGAAGGCAGCTGGACAAGCAAAGAAAAGTAAAAGACCAAGGGATTATATAGAGAATTTTGATTCCAGGGGCAGACTATGATTATGAAAAAGGGGCATATCATTTATTTAGAAAGTTCTGTGCACGTGCAACTGCTTGAACTGTCCTTAACCTATGATAAAAGAGGAGGCAATCCAATAACAGAGAATCGGATTTCATATATTGTTAAGAGAGACAAATCAACATAACAACCAATTAATGTTGATGGTGGAAACTTATAAATGCACAGAGCAAGTGGACCTAAAAAAATTTAACCACATTTTTCCACGACTTTCATCCTGAACAAAAGGGAGGGCTTTTAGAGTAAAACATGGGTAATGGGAGAATCACATCCTCATGGAATGCTAATCCATCTGTTACAGTTGTATATATCCTATAGAGTCTTTGAAATTTAGACACTGAACATACTTTCAATCCTTCGCATCCTTAACAACCAGCTAAACTTTTGGAAATAAATAAATCTATATATATATATATATATATGCAGCAAAGAATCTGATGAGCAAGAAGAGGTAAGGCATCATGTTATATATTATTAGACAACAGTATATTGTGAAAAACTTGCACCTGTATAGCAAAATCTATAACAGTGTTTGATTCCAGATTAATATTGTGTTCTTGGAGAAGAAAACTAAATATAGAAGGGGCTTTTTAATTAAATTGTTCTCCCCAGTTTGTTCTAATGCTGAACACAAACCTCTCGGCAAACTGGACATTTCGAATCTGGACTAGCAGTTCTAATGCCTTCGAAAATCATAATGGAAGCAGCTGAGCAAGCACATGATTTACAGAAGAGATGACCACAGCTCAAAGCATACGGATTATAAACAGTATCCTGTCAGATCATAACCAAAAACAAGGTAAAACAGAATGTCATCTTTTCTTCACTTTTTAAATTGACTGAAACAGATCTTACCAAGCAAATAGCACAAGTCAGATCATATTCTAGCTTTATAGAATTTGCAAGCGTCAGTGTCATCACAGATTGTGAAGCATTGAAATCACAAGAGTGACCAGAAGACTCTCTGAATTCTCCACCATCTAATCTATTAAAATTTAAAAGAAAAGCTCCCAATTCTATCAGCCAAGGTGATCGCAAAAGCTCTATATGTTCAGCCTTCATCTTAGATTTGAAATTGTTCCCATTTACAGAGCAATGTACCTACAATGAAAAATTAAGAAACCTCTGCATTGAATAAGATAATGTCAATCAATTCAGCAAAACTATACAAGATAGATGGAGTAAATGTTGCATACTTTATCATATTTCTTGAGGATTTTACGAATAGCAATTTCATTCATTGTAATGTAATCAATTAACATGCTCCCTTCATCTTTCATGGCTTGTTCATCTTTGAAACATCGACGTAGAGACAACAAAAATCTTTGCATTCCAGTAGCAACATGAAGACGTTGGAGATTTCTAGCTCTAGAACTGAAGCATCCGGCTATACCTGAAGCTTCCTTCATCAACTCAGAGAAAAATATCTGATCACACACTACAAAATCCTCAAGGTTAGCTTAAGTTACAATACAAACTTTAAATAACTAGTAAGATCGATTGTTTGGAAAGGAAAGATAGTTTAAACCAACAGTCAGCCCCTAGTTTAAACAACAGTTAGCTCCTAATTGTTTTTCTTCTAACTCAAACTAGACATAATGGGGGAAGCATTAGAGCATCACTTTTTTTTTTTTTAAAACAAAATTCATAAGCAGAAAGGCCATAAAAATTCGATACTTTAGAGAAGCAAGTACGAAGCAGATGTTAAGAGTTTATCTAAACCCTACAACATACCCACGTATTTTGAGACACTATCGTCATTCCTTTCGAATACTTGCATATTCTACTGCACTTGACATCATCACTACAGCATCCATTTCAAGTTCTATCCTTTTCTAAGATAACAAAATCTATTTACATACCATATCAGATTTTATTTGCATATAAATATTCAAAATAGGAGCTCACCCCAACCCAATGTTCCCATATCAACATTACATTTATACTTCTTCATTTGTTAACTTACAATTTAGTCTTAATTGAGCAATAAAAAGCAAGATTTCCATGTGGTCGTCCCATAATGAGTTCATTAAATAACAATCCACCAAGAAATAAAAAATTAATTTATCAAAAGAAAAAATTACCTGGGCAAGACTGTGGACATAATTTGGATGAGTCGGTTTCCTCCTCATTGTCTCCTTGTTGCTCAGTTTTGTAAGAATCAGGTAATGATTTACAAGTCCTGCACTTCCTCAGAACCTTCTTGAGTTGCTTATACTCAACATGAGAGCATTTGTCCAAAAACTTCTCCTGCTCTCCGTGCAGATACTCCATAAACGTTTCTCCAAACTTCATCTTCTCAAATATATTAATTGGTTTCCAACCAAATTCTGTCGTTGCAACCAAAATCAATTGACAGAAATAATCAGCTACCGAATCAAACCAAAATTTCCGTTAAAAATCAAATTCTAAACCAACAAAAATTCATATAAAACAGCACTACACAATCATGAAAAAAAAATTTAAAAAATAGAATACATGAATGCAAGAAGGCGGACCAGAAAATCAAGATTCAAGAAATTTGTAGAACTGATTCCAATAAACCTAGGTCTGTTATATCATGGCATGTGACATGAATATCCAATCGCAAACGTAAGAATATCTCATTAGAGTATTTAGATTTCTACTTTTCTCAGCAACCAAACACCGTAAATAACTTCAAATTTTCTAATTATGTAGTCACGAAAAAACACAGAGGGACATAAGGGAAAAAAAAAAGTTACCAGTAAAGTTGAAAACGATCTGGGAAATTCTACATGTGCGAAGAAAGATAATAGAGAGGTGGAGAAAGCGCGTTTGTGTTGCGTTGTTTTTTTTTTTTTTTTTTATTTGGAAGTTTTTGAAAAGACGACGGCCCCCGCGCTTTTCTCGGCATTACGCAACAACCAACGCAAGTTTGGCCAACGTATGTGTCACGCGTAGTCGTACGAGCTGCATGTATTCTACGTGTTACATTTGACATTTTTTTTTTTTTTTTTCATTGCTACGTTATCGTCTGGAAAGTAAATTTTTTTAACTACGAAAAGGAAAAGGGTTTTAATTACGTTAAAATATCCTAACATTTAATTATGTTTAAATATTTGATAAAATTTGAGAAAGTAAATTTTATAAAATTATTGGTGACATTATGTACAAGTGTTTTAATTAATGCTAAATTCAGAGGTGATTTTGGGTAATCTTCTCCATATTTTAAGTTATATCCTGCCTTAATTGTTATAAATTATCTTCTTCATGTGTGTTTTGGATGTTATAGCAAGAGTAATAAATAGTTACCTAATGAATATTTTTAATATTTGATATTTTCAATTATTCTTACAAAATGCACTTTCATATTTAAAAAATAAAAATGAAAAATACTATTTAGGAACAAAAGTGATTTTGGGTTATATCTTCCCTTAAATGCTATGAAATATCTTCTTCATGTGTATTTCTGATGTACCGAATGTATATCTTTAATTTTTTATTTCTTATTTTTTTATTTTTTTTAAGAAAAAAGAGCAAATACCAGACGCACCTAAATGTAACAAAAATTAATGAAAAATAACTTTTTCTATACCAAATAAATAAAATGAAGCCAACAAAATATGTCAAAATAAAATAAAATAAAATGAAGCCACGTATTGAAACCAGGGAAGCTTGATTTTGTCAAAAGCGCTCTTAAACCCCCTTCTCACTGCTCTTTTCGTCAGGGTGGTGTGGGTCTCTCGGTTCCATGCCGACCCGCTTCTTCCATGTCGGATCCTCTCCTCTCAAACAATAAATTTCGAGTTTCTGCAACATAGTCTCCATCGCTACTCTATTTTGGTAATTTTTTCTATATATTTTATTTTTCACTTTAATGTTGAATATTATTCTGGGTAGCGTATATAAACTCTGTATATCATCGAATTAGACAAAATTCATGATTCGTACTGCTTCTTTGTTCGAGAAATTATTGTGGCAGAAATTTCCCGTACAACAATATAAAAACACTTTTTAGGCCTCGATCATAATTAAATGGGAAAGTGCGGTTACAAGTTAGATTGATGTAGGTGTTTTCTGATAAGATGATTGATTCTTTTTAGAATGTTTTAGGAGATGAAATTTTTTAAATTGATTTTAAAAAGTTGAGCTGATTTTAAATGTAACTGGTGTACAAAATTGATGCATTTTTTCGAACCCAGTAAAATTGGGAACTACATGCTAGTCTAGTTCGATTGAAAGTTTAACTTGGCAAACTGACTTTTCCAATCTTTGTATGTCTGCATTTGTGTTGGATCGAACTTAGGGCTTGCTCTTATACGGCCCTTCCATGATTATCTACTATTGATGCATTATGATGAATTACAATGTGATTTTCTTAAAACATTCTCATAAGTTAAAATCATTGATCTACACAAAAATTTTCATTGCTGTTGAGCCTTGACTCAGGTCGGTACACAGTTGGAGCCTGGTTGTAGTGAGCTTTAAGTTTGAATCTTATATTGCAACCATTAGTAAAGCTACTGAAATGAACTCCTTGTTGTTCTTGAACCAGTTTGTAGGGTTCGTTGATCTGGGTTTTCTTTATGTTGACATGGAGTGTTTTATTGTCAATGTAGTTAATCGTGTAGGCTACAATATATATGTGAAACAAGCCCTTTGGAAATCTGTATTGTTCAAGTTGGCAGGGTAACATGGTGAATTTATAAAAACTTTGGCAACACATTTGTGAACTTGTAAAACCTCAAGAAAGGGACATCTGTTATTTTTAATTTTACTTGAAAATATACCATACAAGAAATTTTTATGGCATGTAATGTAAGATAGTGGGAAATTTCAGTTGATTGAACTGAAGGCTTCTTGTAGCATTTGTTACAATTTTAGCTGTAGTGGTTGAATTTGTCTCCATATGATTATATACTTCCAATGAGGTGGTTGTACATTTCCTTACATAATCGTGACACTAACATAGTTGCTTTTTCATTAGAAGTTCTCGGTCATTGCAGTGGATTGGCAGTCATCAATTATTTGACAACATGTGTTTGGTCATTTCAGGTAAAATGTTGGAATAATTTGTCCACTTCTTCTTGATGTGACATTGTGATGCATACTTTCTAAGTGTATTGCTCTTGCTAATAGCTACCTAATTACAGCAGTGGCTAGCTTCAGATTTGTAAGAGAGTAACACATAATGTTTCAATTAGGCTATAGTTTAACCCTTCTTGTGATCCGTCTACTTTCTTACTGAAGTATTTTATGTTTTTCAGCTTATTGCTTTGTATGTAACTAGCAGGTCTGCAATAATGGTCAAACAGCGAAGACAGTTGATGGCAGTGCCCGAAGATGATTCTAATTCTGAGTTGTACTCGAATGGAGATGAAGACTGGGTTTTAGTTAAGAAGCAGAAAGTTACCATTCTGGTGCCTCCTCTACCTGTGGCTAATAAGTCCACAGCACCAAATCTTGGCCCAAATCAACTGCAAGCAATTCCGAGAAAAACAGTTAATAACCAATCACAATATTCAACTGAGCCACCTCTGAAGAAGCCTTTAGACGATGAACGACAGAAATTGACATCAATGGCTCCTAAAAGATGTATCCAGATTACGAGAAAAGCTCCTCCTCAGTGCATGCCAACCTTAGGCAGGCCAGCAATGTTAGATTATAGAATATCAGAAAATCCAGATCAAGTTCACACTTCAAAGTTGCATAATATAGTTGGGGTACCAGACAACGTGAAAACTATGAAGCCCCCAAGGCTATTGCATGGCATTAACATCAGTGCTTCCCTTGATAGGAGCGTGTTACTACATCAAAGGCTGAGGGCGATAAATCTTGAGAAGAAACTACAAAAAGCTGGTGGTTTGAGCCGGTGGTTAGCATCACTGGGCCTGGGACAGTTTGTTAAGCTATTCCAGCGAAAGAATGTTAATAAATTTCAGTTGGTAAATTTAAGCATGAAGAAGCTCAAGGATATGGGTGCAGATGCAGTTGGTCCACGCAGGAAGCTGATGCATGCTATCGAATGTGTTTGCCAGCCTTATTGTTTTGAGGCCTCATAAATATTCTTAGGATCTAAATCAGACAAATTAGAGAGGATAGCTTAGAACAATGCAAGAGAAACAAACTTCAAATTTGTTGTAAATTTTCCAGTTTGTTTAAGTAGGACGCATGTTTCAAGATTCTCAACCAGCGGATATTGTAGCTTTGTCAAATAGTCGGAAAAAATAGTAAAAAAAACACATGCTTAGGGTACATTTGGCATATTGGATTGGCTTGAATTTGAATTTGACTAATATTTTTTGACTGAATGGAATTGGATACTTGATTTCTCCAATTTCATGTAACTCATTAGTTCGGCCCACGGGCCCAGGATGAAATTTGTCTGCTTTCTCTTTTTTTTTTCCTTTTTTCTTTTTTAATAAAATATTATATTTATTTAATATATGTTATTAAAATATTTTAAAAGTAATATTTTTTTAATTATGTTATTTGTAATATTTAAATATTTCTTTATTAAAAAATAATTTTTTATTCAATTTTTAAATTTAAATTTTCTTTTAAAAATAATTTAATATAAATTTTTTATATTAATCAATCTAAGCCATATAAAATATAAAGTATAACTATATTTTATTTAATCTCATATTACACCAAATAAATTATGGAATTTGATAGTTCTTGTGTTTTTGTACCCCTTTTAACTTTTTTTTATTTTTTATTTTTATTATTTAATTAATTAATATAATATATTTTATTGATAATTTTAAAATATCTAATATAAATAAATTTAATTTTTAAAAAATTTATATTTTATTTACATCTATTTTTATTATAAAAATATTTAAAATTAATTTTATTTATATGAAAATAAATAAAATTAATTTAATTCAATCTGATTTTATTCAATCTCATATTATACTAAACAGGAAAAAATATTATTTTTAGTGCAATCCATACTGCACTAAATACATTAAAGTATTTGTTATGTATAAAATTACACCAGGCCCAAACAGGTCCAATGTATTGAAAACTCCAAGGAAAGCCCAACACGTATGAAAGGCCAAGGATCTACTGCAAGAACCAAACAAGCCTCAAAACCCAATAAACTGCGAACGAACGACAAAAGACTCGAAGTACAACACCTCGTAGAGCCAATGGTCCACCAAGAAGATAGCCCGCCGCTTACCAACCACGAAGCCCGTAGATTGCTGGACGACGCAGCACGAATCCCCAATTTAAGGAAGAATCCCAAGAATACATGAATCACTTTCGGTCAACTAAACAGACATCCAATCTACCTCAAACTCCTCATAATAAACTATCACATTTATATTAAACCACGACCACTAAATGATACATTTTCTCCCTTAAAATATGTAATTAGATTCCTGTAAAATAGAATGATTCTCGTCCCATCACGCTATAAAAAGAGCGGGATACACCTATTACAAAGGTTACCAATTTTTTTCAGAAAACATAAGCATAAGCGAGCTCTGCAAAATCACACAACAAGCTTGACTTAATACAAAGAATAGTGGATATAGGCATTCCTTGAAGCCGAACCACTTTAAAAATCCTTCTCTTATCATCTCTTTCTATTCAGATCCTCCAAATATCAAGTATTCACCAATTTACCACGTTGAACAAATTCGCACGTCAACAACTGGGTTCTGCCTTTCCTTCGCTGATTTGAACTACAGACTTCAATTTCTAAAATTGATGCGTTTGAGTTCCTACTTAAATATTTTCATAGCTAGCCGATATCGGATATGAGGACTTCCAGTCTTTGGGTGCAAATGTCAAGTGGTTATTTGAGATCTAATTTCAATTTCATGCTTTTTTATAGGTAGCTTGAATCAATTAGTACTAATTAAGTCTTTGGGTGCAATTGTCAAGTGGTTATTTTAGTGGTCAAATTGTAATGTGTTTTTTCTAATTAATTAAGATTGCACTATATGTTTTTTGTAATAAATTTAGTTTGCACTATATGCTTGCCAAATTGTTTACAGATGCTTGCTATAAATTAAGTTTTTTCTTGTATTCATGGGCCTTTGCACTAGATGCTTGCTATTTATTAGGTGTTTAATGTTGTAATGCGCGTATGTGTTCAATAAATATATGTTACTATGAAATAGTAATTGATTATATTCTTTTATGAATTATTAGATATGGATCGAAGAAAGATTTTGTTATTTTTATTGTTGGAGATGTGGCATGTAGTCATGGCTAAGGTTTCGGAACCGGCGGTTCCGGTTTTGGAACTGCCGGTTCTTGTTCAATATTTTAAGCAACTGGAACTGGGACCGGGGAGGAACCGCCGGTTTCGGTTCCTCCCTGGTTCTTTGGAACCGGCGGTTCCGAAAAAATAAAAAAAAATTACAAAAATTAATTAATTAAAATTAAATAAAATTAAAATTTATAAATTAATTAATAAAAAAAATTAAATGTATAAATAAAATGGTTCATTTGTTCAACTTCAACAAGAAATTTATTACGATAATAATAATATCATAAATGATAAAACTATAAAATTGAAAAAAATAAAATAAATAAATAAGAAATTAAGACTTGCACTTAATTTTACCTCAATTAAGCTGCCTACGTATCCTCTAGGAGGAATCAAAGCCCACGTAGTTCTCTTACCTGTTATGTTCCGGAGGTGATCAATCGTCGCTTGTTCCTTCGGTAACCGTTGTATCATCGTTGGTGTCGAAAAAATCATTATCGTCGGATACGAGATCCAATTCTTGCTGCCGGTATGAGGCCTTGGTCCAGTCGTCAACACAGACCTGAATCTGTATTGAGTCAGGACTGACCAATGCCCGTCTCTCGTCGAGAACATTGCCACCTGCACTAAATTCCTGTTCGACTGCCACGGTCGAGACAGGGGTTCCAAAAATTTGCTTGGCAATGAGGGCCAAAATTGAAAAGTTAGTTTCGTGTTCCCTCCACCAATGTAGGATGTTAAAGTCTTCGCTGTCCAAAAACTCAAAAGATGTGTTTACGTAAAGATCAACCTCTGAAATATAGGTTGATGAAGACGAAGAACTCCCCTGTGCCCTTGATTTTTTGGACAACACACTTGACCCTAACTTCCTTAATGAGGGAAAGCGAGAACGAGAATGACTACTTCCGCTTACAGTCGGTTGCTGAACATTAATGTTCAGCGAGGGACCGTATACAGAACGGTATTCGTCACAATGAATAAAATAATTGTCTAACATTATTATATAAAACACTAATATCTACGTTGTGTAGCCCTAGAGATTGATAATAAAGTGTTAAATATTCATATAAACTATCAAATTTACACCTAGGGTCAAAAACTGAAGCAACAGTATAAATCGAAGGAATGTCCCTATAATAATTTAACCATCTATCTCTCATTGCAGCAACACATGCAGATAGTTATATTACTTGTGCACATTCATTAAGTGCATCTACAATATTAATGGCTTCACATAAAAATAAATGTGAAGTTGGATAATAAATACCGGATAAAGCGGTGGTTGCATCATGAAAAACTTTTAAAAGCATGCAAATTTTAGTACAAACATCCCAATGATGAGCATACAAATTAACGCTACTAACATTATACTGCATAAATCTAACTAATAATTCTCTATAATCATAGCTTTCACAAAGCAATTTATATGTGGAGTTCCAACGAGTTGGAACATCACGGGAAAACCTAATTGGATGTTTCCCGTTAGATTTATAATACCTAGCCCATTGTTTCATAGTGCTAGGATGTTTCCACAAAAAGTATAGGGCATCCCTAATTGGTGTAATCCATTCTTGAAGTGTTTGCAAACCATGTTGTACACATATATTTAAAACATGGCAAACACATCTTTGATGAAAAAATCTGCCGCCAGAGTAGGATTGACACAATTGAATTAATTGTGGAATGGCGGTAGTATTGTTTGCAGCGTTATCAAAACCAATTGCAAAAATTTTACTTTCAATACAATATTGTTCAAAAATAATTTTCATTAATTTGTAAATATTATCGGCAGTATGGGTGTCGTCAAAAACTCTAAATGCAAGAATTCATTTTTGCAATTCCCATGATTGATCAACATAATGGCAAGTAAGTCCTAAGTATGAATGTTTTTGCCAATGATCGCTCCAGATATCGACACAAACAGACACACGACTCATATAATTTTGAAAATATCTAACTAATGCTTTTTTTTCTTTTTTATAAATGTCACACATGGTACGTTTTAATGTGGTCCTAGGTACTCTACATGCAGCGGAATTTAAAGCATTATGACAATATTTTAAAAAACCAGTTTTTTCGCCAAAACTAAAAGGAAGATGTTCAGTCGCTACCATTCTTGTTCCCTATTATTTGCATCACTATATTTAAATAAAGGATGGTTAGGAGATGTGTACCTGGAAATTTGGTATTGTCCTCGGCTACGCTCATGCTCAGCTTCGACTGGATGCTTGGTGTTGATGTGCTTCCAGTACGTCCCATACCCTCCGGATTTGTTCCACTTAAACTCTTTGTTGCAATAGTTGCAAGTGACCACAACTTCCCCCGATTCCTTTTCCACCCTCCTCATATGAACTTTAAAAAGTTCAGATTTGTACTTTATCAAATCTGGCTGTGGACCTTGTACGGTTTCACTTGGGGGGGGAGAGGGGGAGGGTTTTCAAAAGAGGGACCAGGGGCCCCAGACCCAGAGAGATGGGGATGAAAATATTGAGGAGTAAAATTAGGAGGAGTATCATTATCAAATATTACCTCCTTAAATTGTCTATGTTGTAGGTACTCATCAAAATTTGCTTCTGGGCCAGCGGTACGGCGACTTTGCACTTCTCCAGCATTTAAATCTGGTAACTGCTCAATATCTCTGCCGGAAACGGATCTTCTGAAAACGGATCGTCGGCCTCCAGAAATAGACGGTCTTGATTGTGATGCCATTATAAATTTATAATGGTAAAAAATACAATTTAAATAAATAACGAAAAAAAATTGCAGTATTGAAAAACAAGAACAAGATTGATAAAATAACTGAATGAAACTTTGAGAGAATTAGATAAAAATTGAGAGAATGAGAGAATGAGAGAAATATTAAGAGAATGAGAGAATGAGATTGAGAAAAAAATGGTGTGAATTGAATTGAAGATGAGTGGGGTTTATATAGCTTTTTGGATTGGGAAAAAAATAATATTTTTTAAAATTTAGGGGCCTAAACTGTAATTTTGTAAGGGTGTAAAATGTAATTTTACACCCAAGAAGCTGTTGAACAACGGCTCCTTGGGTGGTCAGGCTGCTGCCACCTGGCAGCAGCAGCCTGACTTAAATTTTTTTTTTAAATTTATATTTATATTTTTACAAATTTAAAAAAAAATTAAAAATCGTTAGGAACCTGAACCGCCGGAACCGGGCCGTTCCTTGAACCGGCAGTTCCGAACCGACGGTTCCGATTCACTTGTTCAAGCTAACCGGAACCGGGACCTTGGGTCCCCGTTCCGATTTTTGGTTCCGGAATCGGTTTTTAACAGGAACCGTCGGTTCCGGTTAAAAACTGCCGGTTCGGTTCGAACCGCCCGGTTCGAACCGAACCGGGGCCATGACTAGTGGCATGTAGAGATAATCATTGTTTGCACGATTGTGATTCATATTTTGAAAAAGAGGAGAAATCGGAGACTTATGGCAAGACGTAAATGAAGCTTTTATTCTTTGTCTAAAAGTGAGACTAGGATGCGTTTTCTAAAAAATATTTTAGAAAATGTTGTAATGTGTGTCAATGAACTTAGTAAGAACATTTGGTATATTATATGAGTTGCTTCGCACCCATGGATTGAAAAATGATGGTTTGGTAACCGTGGATGAGCAAGTGTGTATATTCTTATACGTACTTGCTCATCATGTTAAGAATCGTACTATTGCAAATAGATTTACAAGATCGAGAGAGACTATTAGTAGGTACTTTAATTCGGTGTTATAAGCAATTTTAAGATTACATGGTATCTTACTAAAAGTCCTCGAACTTGTGGGTAAGGACTCCACAGATCCTAGATAGAGGTATTTTAAGGTATATTAGTTCATTGTGTGCTTGATATTAATTTGTATCTTTGAAATTTACAAATTAATTTACCTTAATAATTTTGTTTTAGAACTGCTTGGGAGCACTAGATGGAACTTATATTAAGGTCCGTGTGCCTATGGGGGAATAAACCAATATATCGAATTAGGAAAGGTGAAATTGCAGCAAATGTGTTAGATTTTTGCTCACGTGATCTTGAATTCATATTTGTTCTACCTGGTTGGGAGGGTTCAGCATTCGACTCTAGAGTTCTTCGTGATGCCATCACTAGGCCAAATGGGTTAAAAGTGCTAACGGGTAAGGTCATTAGTCAATGTCAAATACAAATGTGTTGTCTTTAATTTATGATAATACATACCTACACTAATAGGAATTATCGACTTTTGGTTATTAGATTGCTACTACCTTGTAGATGGTGATTATACAAATGGTGATGGCTTTCTTGCATCTTATAGATCAATAAGGTATCATTTGTCTGAATAGGAAGGAAATATACCTAGAAATCTGCAATAATACTTTAATATGAAGTATGCAAAGGCAAGAAATATAATAGAGCGGTGTTTTGGGTTGTTGAAGGCTAGGTAGGGGATATTAAAGAGTCTGTCTTTCTATCCTATAAAGACCCAATGTCGTATAATTACGACTTGTTGTCTTCTACATAACCGCATTAGGAGGGAGATGTCTTCAGATCCAATGGAACATGAAGCTCATCAATTTGAAGACAATATAACTGTGAATATGGTGGTACCATTGGCACCGTCGAAGCATCAAACCAATGGACTATAGGGAGGGATAAATTGGCAGTGGAAATGTATAATTAGTGGACAAGAATTAGAAATAATACTAATACTTAATTATTTGTTTGTGTCTTTCTAATTTGGTTTAGTTTTCAGCACTTTAGAACTTTGATTTCATATGACTTTCTTTGTGTGTATGAAGTACTTTGCATTTTCAATAATGAATGTGATACTTTGATTTGCTACCACTCTCATTATGTACTTGATTCTCATTTTCTCGATTTGAATGATGCATATTTTGCTAAAGGAATGGGGAGTATTGGTACTAGTGAACATGTTGTGCAAGGTAAAAGCAATCAAAGGTGAGCTTGGAACATATTTGAGGAGGAATCATTTCTAACAGTTCTCGAAGATTTTGTGGTTAACGGCAAGCGTTGTAACATTGGGAACTTCAAGACTAGTAGCTTGACTCAAATGGAGAAAGCTCTAAATGAGATTTGTCCTGGATCTAATTTAAAGACAACTTCACACCTTGAGTCAAAGCTAAATAAGTGGAAAAAGAATTACAGCACTATTTATGACATGATGAACACTAGCGGATTTGCTTGGAATGATGTGAAGAAATGTACTGAAGTGGATATTAATGAAGCATGGGAGAGCTATGTGAAGGTACATATTTATCTTTTGTGTATGTGTGAAGTTGTATTGATGCGGTTTTGGAATGAATGGGACATATCAATTATGTCTATGTGAATGCTATGTGATTGTGGTGTTGTTGTTTCTTAGAAGAGTGTTCTAGAATATGTCGTAGAAGAGTGACTAATTTTATATACTCATGTAGTTAATATTTTTTTGACAGCATCATAGCAGTGCAACTGAATGGAGGAACAAACTATACCCCATATTTGACAGACTTGCTAATATTTTTGGCAAAGACTGTGATAATGGGAAAGAAGATGAGGTTCCAAGTGAGATGATGGAAGACATTGGCAATGATGAATGTGATGATATTAATAAGGATACTTCTCCCATTTAAATCAACAAGAAAAACAACTACTCAATGTCAAACGAAAAAGGTAAAAGGAAAAGAAGATCCAATGATGATGTTGCTCTTATGTCTGTTCTGAAGAAACTAGTTGAAATTAGTGCAAAAAAGATAGATATAATGGCTGAAGCTTTCCGCAAAGGGAATGAAGATAGATCCGATATTGCCAAAGAACTCAAGGAGATGAGACTTTCACCTTTTGAATAAATTAGGGCATTGTAGTTTATTTTGGAAAAGCCACAAAATATTTCTTTGTTCATGTCACTTGATGGTGAAATGAAAAAGTTTTATATCAACTCTCCCTTTATTGAAAATATATAGAGTCATTTCCTATACACATGGGTTTGCATCTCAATTTTATAAACAACCCCAAGTGTGTCACCCTTGTTATGGTATTTTGAGTTATGTCGTCAAGTGTAAAGACATGTTATCCACACATGGGTTTACATCCCACATTTTATAAATAACCATAAGTGTGCTTACTTGTTATGATATTTTGAACTACCACAAGTGTGCTAACTTGTTATGGTGTTTTGAACTATATTGTTAAGTACTCACATATTTTGAACTATGGTGTTTAGTTTTATGGGTAACGATATGTGAACTTAATATTGTAATTTTCAACCCATGTGGACAAGCATGAGTTATATGAATACATTTTGGTCTCCAACAAGTGAGTTTGCACCTCATATTTCATCTTCAAATATTGAATAATATGCACAAAGTGATATATTGAAAGTTGAGAAGAAAGTTGCATAATTAATTGAAACGACATAATTGATTGTTATTTCATTTTGAACTAATGTCATACAAAAAATCTATCAATAATGTTTTATATTCATAATTTTATAAAATCAAAATAAAAAAATAGTCTGAAACAACACCAAACACAATTTTGGACTATTTTAATAGTCCAGCTCCTTAGTCCAATGCAGTACCAAACTCAAGTCAAGACTTAATCCCAGTCCAAACCAAGTCAATCTCGTCCAGTATAATCTTAGGACTTAGTCCAGTCCAAACCAGTTCTTTCTGCCAAACAAGCCCTAAGGAATGCTAGCTTGAAATTTTTTTTCTATATATATAAGAGTTATAAGTGTATTTCATTTTTATCATTATTCCTACAGAAAATTATATTAAGAGGGTGTATTCAATCTAGAGTTGGTTAGAATTTAAAAGATTTTAAAATTGTGAGTGTATTCAATCCAAACTTAAAGTCCATCGAAATCTGTGTTATATTCAATCCAGACTTTTAAAAAATCCATTAAAATCTGGGTGTATTCAATCCTCACTTTTAAAGATTCCATCAAAATCTAGTTGTATTCAAAAAGTCATTGATTTTACAGAAATTGCTTAAATGATGGAATTTGTTGGATTTTAATAGATTTTAAAATGAAAAATATAAATAAAAAGGCTCATAACAAATCTTAACCTATCCCGTGGAATTTCATGGATTTTAAACTATTAGCTATTAAATATTATTTTTTTTCAAGACAAAACATTAAGGGGGTGTATTCAACAAAGAGTTTAGTGGAATTTTAGAGATTTTAAATGTCTAGATATATTCAATTTAGATATTGTTTGACTTTTAATGACTTTTTTTTTTTAAATGAATGACTTTTGTAGAGTTCATGAATTTCTAATGATTTTTATAGATTTTGCAAGATTTATGAATAACTTTCGTAGACTTTCATAGATTTTTATTTAAATAACTTTCATAGACTTTATTAAAAATATTTTCAAAGACTTTTATATACTTTCATAGACTTTTGTAGATTTACATTAACTTTTAAAATTACAAATAAACTAGTAGTTAACTTTACCAGCCCATCCATTTTTATTTAGCAATAATCATTAATGAGTATTGTTAGGAATTTGACCACACAAGTATGACACAGAAAAAAAAAATAGAGTCAAATAGATAACCAAAATACCAAGTTTTTTTTTTAAACATTTATTACTCATCATATACTTGGTGGCTTTATTGAAAAAAAAAATTTACTAGTCTCCAATATTATCAATAAAATAACATCTTAACATGAAAAGATGAAAAGAAATAAATAAGTACATTATATCAATCCATTCAAATTTTATATGTATCATAGTATAATTAAATTATTTAAATTTTTTATAGGATGAATAATTATATCTAATGTTTGACCTAATTTTTCACCCGTCTATTGCTAATGCATTTTAAATTTTAAAATATATATATATATTTTTAACTTATTCTTTAATCTTGAAAATATCAAAATTGAATTTCATTTTTTTAGCTTTGTTAAGTGTTAACGAAATATTTAAATTGTAATTTAAAATCTTGAATAACGAAAAGATATAGTATATACTCAGAAATAATTATTTCATACTTTTTTTTTTCTTTTTACTTTAAGCACTCTTTTTTTTTATCTTATCAGAAATATTTGTTATTTTTAAATTATTTTTGTTCGCATAATAGGTTGTAGGGTGATTATAATTTTTTTTTTTTGAATTATTATTTTTGAATAATATGTTCAATGGCAAGTGATAATAAAAGTTGTCAATAATTATTTGTTAAAATGTCTTCAAAAGTCTTTCAGAGAAGTAAGAGATAAATTTTGAGTATTTTTGTGACGAGTTGTCTACAAAAGTCTAGTATTTTTAAAAGTCCATGTAAATCATTAACATTTTGAATACCCCGTGACTTTCGTAAACACTTGAAAATTATAGATTAAATACCTCATTACTTTTATAGACTTTTTTAAAATAGTTAAAATTCTAGATTGAATACTTTATGACTTTTGTAGACTCATTAAAAATCTAAATTGAATACCCCATGACTTTTGTAGACTCGTTAAAAGTCTAGATTGAATACTTCACGAATTTATATACTTTTTAGAAACTTATAAAAATCTATATTGAATACACTATGACTTTTATAGACTCTTCAAAAGTCTTTATTGAATACACCAAAACTTTTTAATTTCATAAAAGTCTTTGAAAATCTAAATTGAATACAGCCACCTAAATAAAAATGCTCATAACAAATCTTGACCTACCTCGTGAAATTTGATGGATTTCAAACTATTAGCAATTAAATATTATTTTTTTCAAGACAAAACATTAAGGGGGTGTATTCAAGAAAGAGTTTAATGGAATTTAAGAGATTTTAAAAGTTTGGATGTTTCATACTTTGAAAGAGTCCATAAAGGTTTGGGTGTATTCAATCCAAACTTTTAAAGATTCCATAAAGTTTAGACGTATTCAATTCATATTTTTAAAAAGTCTAAACAAATTTAAATGTATTCAAAAAGTCAATTAATGGAATTGTATAGATTTTGATGGATTAAAATGAGAAATATAAATAAGAAAACTCATAACAAATCTTGTCATTATTCCATATAATTTGATGGTTTCAAACTATTATTTGATGCACAATCAAATATCACTTTTTTCAAGACAAATTATTAAACATACGTCCAATTCCACATAATTATATGAAAAAGTCCAACAAACTTTATTTGAATTATGATAAAATCTATATGGATTCCATAGACTCCACCAAATTTAATAACAGTTAAAAAATTCACCAAACTTCAATCAACTCTAGATTGAATAACACTCCTCCCCCCAAATGTGAAAAAGCCTGAATAAAATGTCTAAAGGTCATTTGTTTTTTATGTGAAGACTGGACATGCCTGAATTTTTCTCAACACTGAAGTGGAGTGAAACCAGAAACTTAAATGACATGTTTATTTTTTTCTTCTAACATTTGAATAAAAGTATTGATTTTTTAGTTTTTTAAGACGGGAATATCTTAATAAAGATATATTTAAAAATATATTAACATAAGAATGATAAATATGCAAGAAAATATTGTAATTAGAGTAAATAACACCCAGACTCCCTGAGGTTTGCTTTTCTACAATCGAAAACAACCTTTGAGTTTATTGGCAAAGGCCTCCCTCTGTCGTTAGTCAAATTCCATCCAATTTAATGATTGATCAGGCTTGACTGTGAAAAAGACCAAATGCCACAAAAAATATATTTAAAAAAATACTAAAATTTATTAAATAAAAAAAATTAAAGAAAAAATAGTTAAGATTTCACCGTCCATCTCAACTATTTTTTTTATTTAAAAATTTATTAGTAATATTATACATTATTTCGGGAGCATTTTGGTCTTTTTTTACATTCGAATTAAATTAGATAAAATTTGACTAACAGTATGGGGGTCTTTACCAATAAACCCAAAGGTTATTTCTATTTGTAGAAAAGTAAACCTGAAGGGGTTTACATGTTATTTGCTTTTGTAATTATGAATGAGTAAGTGTTAAGCTATAAGTAATGATTTTTAACTTTTTATTTTAAATTTATTTTAGCATTTTAAGTTGAATAAAAATAATTTAATTTGTCTAATTCAGGCTCATTAAGTATTAAGTTAAATAAACAAAGACCCCTTAGTTTTCTTACAGGGGATCCTTATTTGATTTTTGTAAGGACTTGATGAAATCCAATCAAGTTTAATGAATTTTTTTGTGGATTATAAGTTTAATAAAATTTATTTATAATTTTTTTTTAATACTATAACTTTTTGTTCCCCATTTTGTAGATTGTGAAGTATTAGAGAAAATAAGCAAAATATGGAAAAATAATTATAGTGCTTAAAAACATTTTAAAATTTTGTTTACAAGTAGATTTTATTAAATTAACCATAAAAACAAATCACATCAAATTTGATTAAGACATTATTTACTAATTGAGAATGGAAATCAAATAGAATTAAATTTCATTAAAAATGGAATTATGAGAGAGAACTTAATTCCTTAAGTAAGGGAGACGAATCAAGTTCTCTTTCTAACTTGAACCATTTTAAACAAAAAATTTTATTTGTGTATGGGGTCTCCTTATTTAATTTTTAAATGTTTTTAGTAAATAAGGTAATAAAAAAAATTAATAATTAAGTTTATTTTTTCTAATTTAGATTTCTAATTTGCAAACGTGTCCAAGTGCATTCAACCAAACAGTATCTTCATGGGCTAACAATTAACAACATGCTGATTTTTCATACATAAAATTAAAAGTAAAAATAAAATTATTAGTTGCTAATTTGCTATATATGGTAGATAAACTGCTAGCTGTTGCGCCGCACATACCATTATATATAATAATTTGCAGTGGCTCTGTTCTGTTTGTCCATAGATATGAGCAGTATGAGTGTGATATTTAAATAGCTTGCAGATTGTGTCCGGAACATACATATTACTTATACGATGAGTTATTATGAAACATGCGTATTTTTCAATTATTTGTTGTTCTTCTTCATCATCTTGTTTTTCTTTATTTAATTCATCGACCATGGCTCGCAAAAATGAAACAGGTGCTTTGGTTTCTACAAGTAAATTGCTTGATTGTTTATGCGATTGAGGAATTAAACACACTGTTGTGTATATAAGTAACTAAGGTTATCTCCAATGGTACTCTATTGTTTTCATCAAAATAGAGATTCAAAATAGAATATTTTAATAATATTCCACCTCTATAAATTTACAAACTCAACCATACTTCATTTTATAATATCCAAATAATAAAATATTATTTTTTTTTACTTTATAAATTATATTTTTTCTAACTTTGTTAATAATTTACTCTCTTAATATATTTATACCTAGCTATTTTATATGTAATAATTTTAATTTTAATTTTTTAATAATTAAATCTTTCAACTACCTAATTTTAATAATTGGTTTTAATTTAATTTTTATGTACTTATTTTGTGGTTATTTTAATTCTAATATTTTTATTTATAGATATTAATGTAATTATTTTTATTTTACTAAATTATTTTCAGTTAATTATTATGTTAAATGATAATTATATATAATTATATATATATATTAAAGCTTTCAAATAATTTAATTTTAAATAAAATAATTATTAGGTTATTGATTAATAAATAGATGTGATAAATGGAAATTTTAAAAATAATTAAAATATAGTCAATATTATACTCACTTAAAAGATATTAATAAAATATTTCTAATGATATAATTTTTATTCTAATTACATTTATAAATAAAAAATTATAATAAGTTAATTGAGTTTAGTTAAAAATTTAAAAAAAATATGAAAAAAATAAAATTTATTTAAAAAATGGATGGAAGGGTAAAGTGGAATATATAAAATTAAAAAAGTAATGGATATTGGAATAGTGGATCTTTAAATTGGAAGATCTATTTATCAATTTTTATTTAATATTTTTTGAGAATAGTGTAATTAAAAAAATTTTAATATTTAAATTGAATAATTAAAATGTGATTGGAGATGACCTGAGTAATTGCGTGAATGTTGTGACAACCCTCTCTCATGAAATTTATTCTCCCTCTCACACGGCTCTTGAGGCTGGACCACGCTGGCTGAAATTTGCTAGCTCAAACATTCCCCATTTGTCCAAGTCCTGTCCTTATACGACACGTAGCCGAGTTCGTCAATTCCTTTAGCCCCACAAAATTGGCACTTTTGTTCTAAACTTTAAAACAAAATCATATGATGTGATTCGGATCAAAATTAATACGAAACAATTTAATAATAATATCCTTTTGAAAAATTATCGTTCGGTATTAAAGATAAGAGCATCATATTGTTTCAAGTTCGCAATCGCACTGTAAATAAAAGAAAAAAAATTCTTTTTAACCTGCTATATCCAAATATATAATTAATATTTGTGTCATGTTTTGAAGAATCTCAGTGATCATCTATAAACACAACTCTTGTCATTGTCATGCTTTACAATGACCACATGATATTATGTATTAATAGGAAATTACTGGGGATCTGAACCCGTTTAGAGTGACATCAGGCACAATAGATACAACCGAACTCTCGAGTTTCGACACCACAGCCAACAACAGCAAAAGAACACACAACTAGATTCACGCAGATTACTCGAGATAAAAAAAAAAAAAAAAAATGGAAGGTGAAGGTGAGAAAAGCGGTGCAGTGCCTCTACTGCAGTCATCCTCATCGGAAGGGACAGGGACGGCGTCGGCGGCCCAGACGTTGGGGAATATAATAGTGTCGATAGTCGGCACCGGTATCTTGGGGCTGCCTTTCGCTTTTCGGGTCGCCGGTTGGTTTGCCGGATCTCTCGGAGTTATTATTGCTGGAATCTCCACCTATTACTGCATGCTCCTCCTTGTTAGTTACTTTTCTCCTTCTCTTTCGCTATTTCTCTTTTTTTTTTTTTTTGTTACTGATTATTTCTAATCTTAATATTTCGTATTGTTTGATATAATCATGTTAATTAATTCAATATTGGTACAATAACCCTAAACACAATTTTCTTACTGATACTGAAATTTTCATGTTCATTATGTTCTTCGATACTCCGACAATTCACAAAAATTTACTCAAAAGACACGTATTTGCAGTTTTGCACTTATGTCGTTCTTTTATTTTTATTTTAAAAAAAGAATGAAAGTTAGTTTTTGGTGCACAGGTGCAATGCAGAGATAAGTTAGCATCAGAAGAAGAATCAGCACAGACAAAGACATATGGGGACTTGGGTTACAAATGTATGGGAAAAGCGGGCGGATTCCTCACAGAATTCCTCATACTAACCTCCCAGTGCGGTGGATCCGTTGCATACTTAGTTTTCATCGGCCAAAACCTCTTATCTATATTCAAAACCCACAACAGCCTCACATTTTCTTCATACATTTTCTTAGTAATCCCAATTCAAATTGTATTGTCATGGATCAATTCTCTCTCATCTCTCTCACCTTTCAGCATATTTGCCGATATCTGCAATGTTTTGGCAATGGCGCTGGTAGTCAAAGAAGATGTTGAAAAGATTTTAGGGGGTGAGTTTTCATTTGGAGACAGAAAAGCAATCAGTTCTAACATTGGAGGGCTGCCCTTCGCTGGAGGAATGGCTGTGTTTTGTTTTGAAGGGTTTGGGATGACATTGGCTTTGGAAGCATCCATGAGAAAGAGGGGTTCTTTCTCCAAGCTGCTCGCTCAGGCCTTCACTGTTATAACTCTTGTCTATCTAATGTTTGGCTTCTTTGGTTACATGGCTTATGGTGACCAGACTATGGACATTGTAACTCTCAATCTGCCCCACAATTGGTGGTCCATTGCAGTTAAGGTAAAATAACTTTCCCATACATACATACTCTCAATCTGTCTCTCACACTGCATACTTGATCTACCTTTTTCTCATTTGGTTTTGTTCATGAATTTAACTTAGAAGCATAGTTTTTCCACACTTGCAACCAATTCGTGATAGCATACACATTCTTATTCTCATTTTATAAAATATATAGAAGAAATGCTAGTGACTATTGTCTTTTCAACTATTAGATTGACATTAAAACTGACCCTTATAATTGAGATTTTTTTTCGACAAACCAACCCAGATTTCCACACCATGGAGTGAAATAATAAATTAAGACTCCATGAATCTAAGGCCATTTTATATATAAATAATGAATGCGATGCCCACTTGTGTACTTTTTTCAGTATTGTATAATTGTTATTAATAATAATTGGGGTAATGCTGAAGTTTGAACATTTATATATATAAATATATCTATGAAGATAAGTTTGATTGCTAAGTTGATGTTTTCTGGCAGATAGGTTTGTGCTTGGGGCTAGTATTTACATTCCCAATCATGGTTCACCCAATTCACGAGATTGTAGAGGGGAAGTTGAAGAAGACCCCATGGTTTCAAAAGCTGCCCTCCAATGCTTATGACCACAGTTCAGCAACAAGATTAGGAATGATTGTAATATACATTAGTCGTGCAGTTTTGCTAGTTGTGCTAGCAATCTTAGCATCGTGTGTGCCAGGATTTGGCGTATTTGCTTCGCTTGTGGGGAGCACTGTATGTGCACTGATCTCATTCGTTTTGCCTGCCTCATTTCACCTAAAACTGTTAGGATCGTCTTTGAATTTCTGGCAGAAAGCTTTGGATTTCTGCATTTTGTTTTGTGGATTGATGTTTGCAGCTTATGGCACATATAACTCCATAGTAGGAGTTTGAAGGAGTAATGCTATAAGTTTCTTGCGACTTGGTGGATTGTGGAACAAAAAATCAGTGATTTTCTTTTAAGGAATTCATGGAGAAACAACAGTTACAATTACAAATGAAGAGATTTGTTTCTGAGAATTATTTTATCTGATTTCGAAATTGATTAAATGCATAGATTTGTATGTCTGAAAATATTTTTTATTTGAAATTTTATTATACTGCTAAATAGAGGAAAAAAAAAGGAAAAAAAACTTTTTACTTATTTGTGACTATCTTTCAATTTTAAATCAGACAATCAAATAGGGAGGGGATGGGGACGTGGTCAAACGGGATCAAACGGACGATTAAGGACCCACGAAAATAGGAAAATTGGGTTGGGGTGGGTGTACCTCCAGTGAACTGCCCTCGCCCCCGTTTCGAAAAATGATCGAATTGGGGGTGGGGGTAAGGGTGGCGTCGAGGGAAGGGATTAGGGAATGAGGGTGGGGTGAGGGAACCTCTCTCACTTCCATTTGACTCGTTGACATCCCGAAAGCCATTACGTCCCTACCGATTACAATTTTTTTTTTTTTATAAAATTACTTAGAGGTATTTAAAACGTTAAAATGTATATTTACCACTAGACATATGGGACCACATCTCTTTTGCTTTTCCATAATGGGATAAATATATAATAAACATAATTTTAATTAAGATTTAAAGTTTTATGAGACTTTCTAGTCTTAATATTTGGATTTTAACATTCATCTTAACTGAATTTTAATTTTTTATTCAATAGTATAAGGGTTAAAACTCAAAATGAATTTTTATATAAAGGATTTATTGTTTGTATAAACAATCTCTTTGTTATATACTTTTACCTATTTCCTTATAGATGTTGAATATTTAATGATTAGGTTTTGACATTCCAATAGTTAACTTAAAATCATTTAGTCGAAGGTGAATTGTCTCGATGGTTTAACCCACTAAGATTCAAGTATTAGCATTGTAACTATTGTTCCACCATTGTCCATAAAACCGCAATAAAAGTAATGAGATCTCTTTCAGTATTGGGAGTAGATGACTTCCGATATATGAGAGTAAATATTCGAGCTATACTAATTTTCACATGTCCCAACAGCCTTTATAATCCATTAAGTGTCAGATTAAAAAAAAAAGGTTAAATTATTTGTAATCCATAATATAAACTGGCTTATTAAAGTTGTTATATTAATAATATAATTGGTTTTACTTAATATTAATAAGACATATCATGCACGTTCGCGATCAATAATAATTTTACATGTTGAAATTTAGTTTCAACCATTGAGAATTGTCTAATTTTAATAGCTGATAAATTGTATTATGGTTTGTGTAGGTTACATCTTATATATGCTAATTTTCAATGTACATTAATGACTATTATACATGTAAGATACAATCTCAACCATAGTTTGAGAAAATATTCAACGCTATTGATGATAATTTTTTTTTTTAACATACTATTTATGGTGTGGGGACTCGAATTTGGGATATTACCAGACTGATTAATCGTTATTTGCTATCAAACTATATTAAGTGATGGTTTAGAGTTATTCTTTTTTAAAAGGGTATTGGTTGGATGTTATAATTTGTTATTTTGCATAGTTCAATGTTTTCTTATATTCTAAGGCTTGGACTTGTTCCTGTGTCCAGTTTTGGCTCTGATCTTTTGGTCTTGGTCTAATATTCTAAAGGTCAGGCTTGTTCTTATTGTAAGTCTTGGGTTGGGTTGATCTTGATTTTGGGTTTATGGTTTTAGCTTCTGATTGGGTTTAGATTTGAATTTGAGTTTGGGCTGAGGATTAGGCCTTGATCTTGGGCTATCAATGCAGCCTAACTAATTGAACTCTTGTTTTAACCCAATTCAAATTTTTACCTTTTTTTTTTCTTCAACCTAAACTGTCAGTTCCGTCCTAAAAACAGAAAAAAAAAAAAAAATATATATATATATATATATTCTCGGAACGCTTTAAGTCAGCACTCCTTAGGATATTATAATGAGTATTTTTCAATCCGAGCCGTTGGATCAATATAAGACCTTTAGATCAATTAGGTAAAAAAAAAAAGTATTTTAACAACCTTTGAATTGAAAGATGGTCATTATTATACAATATTTGTCTATGTATTCCATGTTCATCCCCTTTAATGCTTCATATCCTATAAAATTGGAAAGAAAAAAAAATAATGGTTATCTTTCTTATTTTAATACTCGTAAAAATTTGATAAAATCTAATTTATTTTAATAAATTTTGATGTCATTTTTTATGAATAATAAATTCAGTGAAATCTTTTATAAAAAAATTTGAAAATTTTATTACCATTAGAATTATTTTTTCTCTATTTCAAAATATATATTCTCAATTATTTTATGAAACATTTAAAAGGGGGACGAAACCTAAAAAAAAAAAAAGAAGTTGTAATGTTGTTTTTGACTTGGACAATTATGAGTAACTTATGGGAACGAAAGATTTCCTTAATTGAGTTGTACACAATGTTGACTATTTTTGTCTTGTAACATTCGCCTCAGTTACTAAAATAATAAATAAACACTCAATAAAAGGTTGAAGAAAGCGTTACTTTCAATGATCGAATTTGATGAATATATACTAGATAGCCGTTTACAATTTATGGAAAAGATTACAATTTATGGATTCTTAATACAAACGGTCTAATTGAAAAAAATCTGACTGTTGACTTCTTGGCTTTTGAATAGTTATGAATGTCAATCATTGATCGCAGGAGTAAGTAGTGCAATTTGTTATTGATTTTCCTTGACTACAGTGAGTTGCCAAAATCATGAAAATAAATTTCATTGGTATTTTCCTTTTCTTGAATTGTTTCCTTAATATGCCCCGTCAAGCTGGTGTGGTAACTTGGATGAACACCAAGCTTGGTGCGAAAAAGTACATATGTAGCCTTTGGCAATGATTTGGTGAAGACATCTGCTGGTTGTGAAGCATAAGAGATGAACTGAGTGATAAGAGTGCATATAGCAACCTATTCCAAAACAAAATGGTAATCAAGCTCGATATGATTGGTTCGAGCATGAAACATTGGATTTACGGACATATGCAGTGCACTAATGTTATCACAAAATAACTGAGGCGGCTTGAACAAAGAAATACCAATATCTCGTAATAAGAATGTCAACCAAGTCAATTCTGCCATTGCAAAAGCCATCGAGCGATATTCTGCTTTGGTGTTTACAGTTAGTTGTTTCTTGGAGCACCAAGAGATACAATTGGCTCCAAGAAATATACAGTAGCCTGTGGTGCTTCTTCATGTTGTAGGACAACCCATCCAATCCGCATCACTAAAACTGTATAGTGAAACAGGACTTGTGAAAAGATAATGTAAGCTATAGTGCTGAGTTCCCTTTAGATATCATAATATCCGTTTAACAGCCTTCAAATGGACTAATGTTGACTTAACTAAAAAATTGACGTACCCGATTAACAACATGCACAATATCGGGTCTTGTAAAGGTGAGGTATTGTAAGGTACCCACAATACTTCTAAAATTGGTAGCATTAATGAGAGTATCATCAGAAGAATCATATTGTTCTTTAAGCACTTGTGGTGTAGCAATAGGATTGCTTTCTAACATGTGAGTTCGAGTGAGCAAGTCACAAACATATTTTTGCTGATTTAGAAACAAATCCCCATCAAACCGTTTGATCTCTATGCCAAGAAAATAATGTAACGGTCTTAAGCTTTATGGCGAATTCTTTGCTAAGTTGCCCAAAAAGCACTGAGATGAAATGAATATCATTTCCAGCAATTAAAACATCATCAACATAAATCAATAAAATTGTAATTATGTCACTGGTAAGATAAAAAGAGAGAGCAATCAGCCTTGCTGCAATAGAAGCCAAGTTGAAGTAAGAATTGAGATAGACGGTCGAACCATGTGCGGGGCGCTTGTTTCAGTCCGTATAATGATTTCTTCAATAAACAAATATCATTTGGCCGGAATTGGTCGATAAATCCTGGAGGTTGCTCCACATAGACTTGTTCTTTTAGATTCCCATGTAAAAATATATTTTTTACGTCGGGTGGTCGCAAGTGCCACGTAAAAAAAAGTAAAAGAGTGATTACAAGTCGTATGGTTGTCAATTTTATGACTAGACTAAAAGTCTAATCATAGTCAACTCCAGGAACTTGAGCGAACCCCTTTACGACTAATTGGGCTTTGAAGCGGTTGATGGTGCCATTTCTTTGTATTTAATTCGATATATCTATTTTGAACCAATAATGTTGATGTTGGAAGGGCGAGATACAAGCACCCAAGTATCGTTTTCATGGAGAGCTTAAATTTCATCCTTCATTGCATTCACCCAACGTTTATCCTTGAAAGCAGTCTTTAAGGTCTTCGACTCAGAAGGAATGAGATTTGTTATAGCAAGAGTTGCATAATCTTGCAAATAGGAAGGGGCACGTCTGTCACGTACAAGTCGAGTACTTTGCATTGGCTCAACATAGGTTTCGAGATCAATGGCCTGAGTAACATCTTGAAGAGCATCTGACAAGTCAACAACTAGATTTCCATTTAAATTAGAATTCTCATGGTTGGTATCATTTGTAGTTGACTGATGTTGGGAAAATCGGGTATATTTTCCCTATCCGAAATAGTTAATATTTACAAATACCAGTGAATAGAACTCCAAACAAACCCGACAAAATAATATTGAAAGAAACCGAAGCAGATAATAAATAAAATATACAAAAGCAGAAAAATAGATAACACCAGAAATTTACGAGGTTCGGTACAAATGTTACCTACGTCCTCGGGCGCCGCTGACCACTTCCACTATCTTCAAAATTGGATGAACTCTAAATTACAACTTGGGCAAGATTGAGCTTAGCAATCACCCTTTACAAGAGAGGAAGAAATATATAATTTTTGGGATAGTTTTCAAGTGAATAAATGAGGCTTATTTATAGCCTCCAAAAGACAAGCCCACTATGTAATTTAACCAATGTGGGATTCCTAAAATAACAAAAGCTCACTAAGAGCCAACTATACAATAAATCTCCACCTTAGCGACTTAGTGATCTTCAAACAATTTTCTTCAATCTCTAGATCAGCGACGCTAACGCCTACTCAAATCTGCAGGATGTTAATCAAGTTCAAACAATGTTTGAACTTGATCGCTGTCACCACCTTGGTCATCATATCTGCGGGATTCTTTGCAGTGTGGATTTTCTGAATTTGTACTCCACCTTCTTCGATAATCTTTCGCACGAAATGATAACGAACGTCGATGTGTTTTGTACGTGCATGATAGATTTGGTTCTTTGCTAAGTGAATAGCACTCTGATTGTCACAATACACCTTGATGTGCTTCTGACCAATTCCCAAATCCTCAAGCAAACCTTGTAACCAAATAGCTTCCTTTACAGCCTCTGTAACTGCCATATACTCTGCCTCTGTAGTAGACAAAGTAACTGTAGACTGCAAGGTAGACTTCCAACTGACTGGCGCTCTGGCAAGAGTGAATACATAACCAATAGTTGACCGACGCTTGTCAGAATCACAATCTCCCGCGTATTCAGAATCACAATATCCAACAGCACCTTGACCAACTATATCATCCCGCTCAAATACTAAACCAACATCTACAGTATTTTGAATGTACCGTAGAATCCATTTCACAGCTAGCTAATGTTCTTTACCAGGATCATGCATGTATCTGCTCACAGCTCCAACTGCATGTGAAATGTCAGGCCTCGTACACACCATTGCATACATCAAGCTACCAACCGCATTAGCATACGGAACTTTTGCCATGTATTCTCGTTCTTCATCATTCTTAGGAGATAATTGAGCACTAAGCTTGAAATGAGGAGCAAGTGGAGTGCTTACAGGTTTTGTCTGTTCGTTCATACCAAAACGTTGTAGCACCTTCTTCAAATATTGACTCTGTGTCAAACAAAGCTTGCCTTTCTTCCTGTCTCTGTTTATCTCCATGCCGAGAATCTTCTTGGCTTCTCCCAGATCTTTCATCTCGAACTCCTGATGCAATTGAGCCTTTAACCTCTCAATCTCTACTTGGCTCTTTGATGCGATCAACATATCATCAACATATAATATGAGATAGATGAAAGAATCATCTTGTAGCTTACGAAAATACACACAATGATCATGTGTGCTTTTGGTGTACTTTTGCTGCAGCATAAACTGATCAAATCGTTTGTACCACTGCCTCGAAGATTGCTTCAATCCATACAATGATTTGTTCAGCTTGCAAGCCCAATTCTCTTTACCAGCAACCTCGAAACCTTCAGGCTGAGATACATAGATTTCCTCCTCTAAGTTACCGTGTAAAAACGCGGTCTTCACATCCAGTTGAACTAGTTCCAAATTCAATTGTGCTATCAAGGCCAACAAAATTCTAATGGAGGAATGTTTCACAACTGGAGAAAATACCTCATTATAGTCAATTCCCTCATTCTGAGCGTAGCCCTTAGCTACCAACCTTGCCTTATAGCGAACACCATCTTTGTCAGGAAATCCTTCTTTCTTTGCATAGACCCTTTTGCATCTAATTGCCTCCTTGCCTTTAGGTAGTTTTTCCAATTGCCATGTATTATTCTTCTGAAGAGATTTCATCTCTTCATCCATGGCTTTCTTCCACTTTTCAACTTCAAAACTTCTGATCGCTTTTTTATATGTGGAAGGAACATCATCATCTACAATCGAAAGTGCATAGGCCACCGAATTTTTAAACTGAGTAGGTAAGTTTTCCATATCCTGGTATCGAGCAGGGATATTGACATTCTGTCGTCGTGGCCTATCAACTGCAATGCTTTCTTGTTGCTGTGGAGGTTCTTGGGTTAAAACCTCTTCTTCTTCTGATTCGTCTTCTACCAATGGAGAATCAGCTTCTGTTTTACTTCCATCAACTGGGTCAATGATACTACTTTCAAACTCCACCTACTTCGGAGTTTGCTCCACCTGCTGCGAAGTTCCATCGGTTTTCTCAGTTACCTTTCTCAACATGGCAGATTCATCAAAGGTAACATCCCTGCTGATGACTAACTTTCTTGTTTCAGGACATCACAAACGATATCCCTTAGAACCAGATGCAATCCCCATAAAAGTAGCTTTCTTGGCTCTTGGATCCAACTTCGATTCCGTAACATGGTAGTATGCAGCGGAACCAAACACATGTAAGGAATTATAGTCAGTTGCAGGTTTTCCAGACCATACCTCCATAGGTGTTTTG
This sequence comes from Xanthoceras sorbifolium, assembly GCA_003430845.1. Lineage (NCBI taxonomy): Eukaryota > Viridiplantae > Streptophyta > Magnoliopsida > Sapindales > Sapindaceae > Xanthoceras > Xanthoceras sorbifolium. The sequence continues at coordinate 16,103,737 of CM010612.1, forward strand.
CCTTCAAGTGCAGACGATGGTAGACGGTTGATGAGATGACACGCATACGTCACAGCCTCACCCCAAAACTGCTTGCCCAACCCAGCATTGGACAACATACACCGAACCTTCTCTAGCAAAGTTCGGTTCATACGTTCTGCAACTCCGTTCTGTTGTGGTGTTTTTCGAACCGTGAAGTGTCGCACGATGCCTTCATCTTCACAAACTCTCATAAATGGTTCATTTGTGTACTCAGTCCTATTATCAGACCTCAGTCGCTTGATTTTTCTACCGGTCTGAGTCTCAATCATCTTTTTCCACTTGAGAAAAATTTCTAGCACTTCGTTCTTCTGCTTCATGAGATACACCCAAACTCTTCTTGAGAAGTCGTCGACAAATGTGACATAATAATGTTTGCCACTCATAGAAGGAGTCCTTGTTGGTCCCCATACATCAGTATGAACATAATCCAAGATACCTTTCGTATTATGGAGTGCGGTGCCAAAGCTCACTCTTTTCTGCTTCCCCAAAACACAATGCTCACAGAAATCCAACTTGCCTTTTTTAGCACCTTTCAATAAGCCTTGCTTCACCAGTATCTGCAAGGCCTTTTTACCAGCATGTCCCAAACGCATATGCCACAGCTTGGTAATTTTTGAATCTTTCTCCTCTTCAGAGACTGCTGCTGCTGCTGTCCCAATAACTGTACTACCAAGGTAGTAGTACAAGCTATTCTTCCGAACGCCTTTCATTGCTACAAGTGCTCCAGAAGTGACTTTCAATATCCCATTCTGCATAGTCACAGTGAAGCCTTTAGATTCTAAGACTCCCAAAGAGATGAGATTCTTCTTCATATCTGGAACATAACGAACGTCCGTCAGAACTCTGGTTGAGCCATCTTGATTCCTCAGTAGAATTGTACCAATCCCCAAAATTTTGCATGGACTATCGTTGCCCATGAAACCATCTCCACCATTTAGTTCTTCAAGGGTAGAGAACCACTCCCTATTAGGAGTCATATGGAAGGTACATGCTGAATCCAAAATCCAATCATCAGGATGGGAGGATTCATTTGAGAGAAAAGTGAGCTTGTAATCTTGAGAGCCATTAGGAGTTACTCTAGTGTGAGAGTATCTATTGGGTGTATTGGGGCTTTGGGTGTTTGAGAGTTTTCACTCAAATTTGTATACTTTGTTTTGTTAGTAAAACTTATTCTCCTGTCTTCGTCCGTGGGTGTAGGTCACAAGACCGAACCACGTAAATACCTTGTGTCCATTATTTGTTTATTATTTCTCTACTGTTTGAGTTGCCGTCAATTTGTCACTACTAAACCGACGCTTCCGCACAACAACTGACATACTGTCGGAGTTGGCGTCGAGGTAAAGGATAAGGAGTCAGATCGCATGAATTTAGAAATTTAATTTGTATTTTTCAAATTTTTTGTGATTGTCTCCTGATGTGTGACTGTCTCCTGATTTTTTTTTTCTGATTTTCTACTGGCTCTTAATTTGCTATATGATTTTCTTGTTGGGACTGTGAAGCTTGAATCCTAAGTTGATTCAAAGCAGGCCCTAGGAGCAGGCACAGGCAAGCCCAAGAAGGTAGCCCAAGCAAGAGGCCTAAGTGAGGCCCAGACAGCAAGCCCAAGAGAGGCCCATATGAAAGGCATAGGAGCAGGCCCAAGCTTTGTCCAGGTGAACAGTAATGTACATGTGAATATTGCATAGTGAATAGTACCGTATACGTAAATAGTATACTGAACAGTACCGAACTGTGGCGCCGACAGGTAAACAGTAAATGGCGACTTGAACATTGACGTAAGCAGTGACGTCACTGTGAACAGTGAATGACGGTGCCTAACTGGTGGGCCCTACACGTATACGCGTGAATAGTATCTGTGAACAGTACCGTATACGCGTGAACAGTGTCATGAATAGTAACCAGACATATCCTATAAATAGCCCCTCATTTGTGATAATCTATAATCTCCTCAAAGTGAGAGAGTTCAGAGAGCTCTACAAGAGCGGCTCAGTATCTGGGCAGGAGGCCTAGGTGATATGGGCAAGAGGCCCAGGCGATATGGGCATGAGGCCCAGGTGAATCCGGGCATGAGGCCCAGGCAATCCGGGCAGGAGGCCAAGGCGGATCCGGGCAGAAGGCCCAGGCGATATGGGCAGGAGGCCCAGGCGATCCAGGCAGGAGGCCTAGGCGGATCCAGAGAGGAGGCCCAGACGATATCAGGGGGATGACCCTGATGAGGAGCCCAGGTATGCGGTTCCGGGAGATCCGGGGCGATGACCCCGATGAAGAGCCCAGGTGCGGTTCCGGGAGATCAGGGGCGATGACCCCGATGAGGAGCCCAGGTGCGGTTCCGGGAGATCCGGGGGGTGACCCCGATGAGGAGCCCAGGTATGCGGTTCCGTAAGTGGAAACATTGAGAGAGAGCGAGAGTATAAACACACGTGAGAGGAAAAACTGTGTGAGAGTTTTTTGTATAAGTGTTGTTGTAATAGCTCTTTCATAGTGGATTGAGTGCTGGTGCGCTCCGTGGATGTAGGAATCAGTTGATTGCCGAACCACGAAACAAAATTGTTGTCTCCTTTACTATTATGCTTGTTTCCATATGTGTGCCCTATGCAGATTTACGTGTCTACATACAGTTTGCAACTTCCGCTGCGCCGGGAATCGGACCGAATTCCCAACATTTCTGCATTCTCTTAATAACAATTAATTTGATTTTTATTTTCCAAATTCATATTTTGTGTGGCTGGGTCCTGATTTTTTGCATGATTTTCTGAACAACAATCAATAATTAAATTGTTATCACAATAATGAGGAAAATCATAATCAATTAGATCTGCCTTTTCCTTTGTTGAAGCGGTCAAAGGTGCAAGATTTTGGACAGTTGCTGAGGGGGACTTCATTGGCATTTTATCTAGCCATTCATCCAAATATGGATATTCAAATAAAGATAATTGTGGTAACTCTATTTTGGAGACCGGTGGCTTAAAAGGAAAATTTTCTTCATTGAAGACCACATGCCGAGAGATGAAGACTCTCTTCGTTTTCGATTCTAAACACCTATAACCTTTGTGATTCAGGTTATAACCAAGAAATATACAATGATAAGTCATTTGATACCTTACAGAGGGAAAGCATTGACACCCAAGCTCCCATGAGCCACTGTAATCCGAATGTCGATTGTAAATCTTGAAATACGGACTTTCATTCTTTAGAATTGAAGAGGGCAATTTGTTGATTAAATACACGGCAGTAAGAAAACTCTCAACCTAGAAAGATAATGACATATGAGCATGAAATAATATTGTTAGTCCAGTTTCAACAATGTGTCGATGTTTGCATTCGGTAACTCCGTTTTGTTCGGGAGTACCAGGACAAGAAATATGTTGTTCTATGCCACAATTTGCAAGATGTGCAATGAAGAAATTTGAACTAAATTCTATTCCACCGTCACATTAAAAATTTTTAGTTTGTCGGTCGAATTGGTTATCCACTAATTTTTGAAACTTAATGAAGCAATCAAAAAAGCCTGACTTTCTTTTTAAAGGATATATCCATGTAAATTTTAAAAAATTATCCACAACATAGAACCGGAATAATTGATTTGAATGCAAAGGGGCTGGTCCCCAAAGGTCACAATAGATCTTTTGTAGAGGAAATTTAGACACTTTATTTGATTTATTAAAAGGTAGTTTACAGCTTTTGAGTTTTGCCCATTTGGCAGCTAACACATAGAGAGAATTTAGCTACCCAATGAGTGACATCAATGGATTTTCTTTCTTTTAATAAAGATAAAATCTTTGGATTCGAATGTCCAAGCAGCTAGTGCCAAATAGTAGAAGATGAGCTGCCACCTCTTATTGCCGTTAGTGCCTCGTAATAGCTTTCATCTAAAGCATATAATTGTCCTCTTTTATGCCCCCTTGCGATTATCCTTTTGTTCCGGTCCTTAATAACAAAGCCAGAAGATGTGAATTCAAAAGTGCATAGATTATCCGAAGCAAATTTTCCAACCGGTAACAAGTTTTTCTTTAATTTAGGAACTACTAAAACATCTTTTAAATCCAATTTTTCATCACTTGTAATAATACATGCATCACCGGTAGAGTGAGCACGGTTCGAATCGGTACGGTTTTGGGTGAAATCGAACCGATTCGAAATTTATACGATTTTAAAAAAATTGAAATTGAACCAAATCGAATTGAAGGTGTAAACTGAACTGAACCGAAGTAATACGGTTATATTCAATTCAGTTTAATACGGTTTTGGGCCTATTAGACTTTTTTCATGTATTGAAATTTTAATAGGTTTTAAATGCTAATTTGGATTGTAGTTTTAGTTTTAATTTTTGGGCTATTGATTTTATAATTCAATCTTAATTTCAATAGTATATTAATCATGTGTATCACTTAATCAAATACTGTCTATTGATATGAATTTTATATAAATGAAATTATGTTTCAAACCTAAGTGAAAAAATTCAAGCACCATGTACAAACAGTAACTGATTTCAATCCATCCAACTAATGTACTGCTCTAATCACAAAATTATTGACATGAAAATTAAACAACAGTCCAGAAAAAAATTAAATAGTCCAGAAAATTAAACAGTAAACTCATTCCTAAATAAAGCTGTTGTATTTATGTACCTGAATCTTCAGTAACTTAAAGTCTTCTTCTTGAGTCATTTCTTTTTAGTGTTGTTGTTGTTGTTTTTTTTAATCAAAGTTTCACTCACTCTCTCTCAAAAAGACTCCCAAGCTAGTTGTTACGGTTTTTTTCTTTTACTTTTTATATGACAGTTCAAACCGGTTTTGGGTTGCCAAAACCGAACCAAACCGTTTTTAACACGGTTTTTTAAAATTCAAAACTAAACCGAACTAAATTTAAACTCAAAACCGACTCAAACTACAAATTACGATTCAAATATGATTCAAATCGGTTCGGATACGGTTTTTGTGCCCACCCCTAATCACCAGAATGAGATATAGGTAAACAATTTCCATTATCGACATAGATTACATCATTACCATTATATGACTTAATGCATGAGAGTTTATCTGCATCATTTATCATGTGTGCAGTAGCCCCGTAATCGACAACAAAGGATTAATTATCTGAATCATTTATTGGAAGGGCAACAAGAGCTTGGAGAATATCTTCGGATTGATAGGAATAGTCAAAACGATACCAACAATTCATTGCACCATGATTAGGTTTGCCACATATTTGGCAAGTTGTCTTATTGTTTGCTTCATTTGAGTGTGGCTGCTGCTGATTATTACTCCTAACATGGTTGGGATTGTTGTTGGGTTGCTTGCCATTGTAGGCTTGAGAAGTTTGGCCTCCATTTTATGTGTTATAATGCCCAGTTGGTGTGAAACCTCTACCACGAGAATTGAAGTTTCCTCTTCCACCTCAGCTGTTTCGACCTCGACCACGACCACGTTGTTCAAATAATGTTTGGACATGTTCAAGGAATGTTTCTCCTATTCTTTTTGGGCAGAGAGCGATTGCTCATGACCTTGTAGAGCTAGCACAAACTCATTGAAAGAAGGGTAAGGAGCCTTAGAAAGCATTGCAACACGAAAATTCTCATACCTTGGACCAAGACCACGGGAGAAATGAAAAACTTTATCGAGGTCGGGAACAAGTTTCTTGATAGCTGCGAAATTGTCACAGATTGACTTAAAGTCTCTCAGGTATTCATCTATGGATCGAGAACCCCTCCTAAGACTGATCAACATTTTCTTGAGATGCCCTTCCTTCTCAATAGTGATAGGAAGGAGTTGTCGCTACAGAAATGTCCAAACATCGAAGGCAGTTGTTGTTTCGATTTCAAAAATGAGGCTGAGAACTTCTTGTTTCATGGTGCCAATGAGCCACCAAGTGATCCATCATTTTTGAACCACACTTAGTACTGCGGGTTTTGAGTAAAGTTGTCCTCGTCATCTTTGATTTCTTCATCAGGTTTCTCAGCAGAAGTGAGATGGTGAAGAACACCAAGACTATGAACTAATGAAATGATTTGTAAACGCCATGAAAGGTAGTTTGTGGTTTCGAGTTTTAACGAGATAAAACTTAAACACTGATGAAAGGATTGAATATTGAGTTTTGGGAATAGAGGAGGAAGACATAGTTTCAGGCTTGCAGGTTTTTAGCTTTGATACCATAAAAAAACAAATAAACACTCAATAAAAGGTTGAAGAAAGCGTTACTTTCATTGATCAAATTTGATGAATATATGCAAGATAGTTGTTTACAATTTATAGAAAAGATATCTTCATATCAATTCTGGATACAAACTGTCTATTGTCTAATTGAAAAATCAGACAGTTGATTTCTTGGTTTTTGGAAAGTTATGAATGTCCATCCTTGATGGCCGGAGTAAGTTGTGCAATTTGTTATTGATTTTCTTTAACTACAGTGAGTTGCCAAAATCATGAAAATAAATTTCATTGGCATTTTCCTTTTCTTGAATTGTTTCCTTAATAGTTACCATGGACGGAATCTATTGTGAGGCATTGATCTTTCCAAATTTATATATAATCTCAACTATTGGTAGGAAATTCAGATAAATTTATTGTTAACCTGGTTAATTGGTAATTTTGGGACAGAAATAATATAAAATACATTGAGATTTATGATAGTAAGATAATTGAAATAATGTATTTTAAAATGAAATTGCGTTTGCTTTAGCATTTTAGGTCGAATTTGTATCCCCTTTTTATGAAGCTCGTTTTCTAATTAAAAGCATGATGCTCGCGGGTGGCAACCTGGTATAAGACTGGGACCATTTGCTAAATATCTCTGATGGAAATGGACGAATTCAATTGAACCTTGAACGTGTATTTGGAACAGAGCTGTGACTCCAACAATTATCTTCCTAAAAGCATCTTATATGATTGAATTATAATATTTAACTCGGTATTGTTTCAGGTGATCAGAAACATCTTGAATGGATGGATATCAGAGAAGGCTAATGCTCTCCCCACTAAAACTCACCATCATCATCATCCACTTCATATGCACAGACACAGAAAGAGTGCTTGTGCTTTTGGGAAAGATTGCAAAATGAAAGTGAAAGCAGACAGAGATTCTCATTCTGGTGTCACAACAAACAAATAAATCAAATTAAAAGATCAATGAGAAAAGGCTATAGTGTTGCTTTCCTTATCAAACCCATCAAGACAACTTTTTTTCTTCTTTTTTTTTTAAATTTGCACCCACAAGTTTAGTATAAAAAGACATTCATGTTGAAACTTGTCGATTTTGATCCCAATTCTTTTTCTCTTGCTCATACACACACTCGACGCATCTGGTCTGGATGGTGAAAATAGATATAATTTTTTTCATATTATTATATATTTACTAAATTCTTTAGTCTAGACGTTTGCGTAAATATTAAAATTTACATTTGAATTATTAATTATGTATTGAATGAACTAATGGACATCAACATTAATTATTAATGGGTCCAATTGATTAAGTGCATATAATAATCAAAATCGAAATAAATAATTTATATATTAATACATAATTTTTTATATTTTAAAAAAAAAAAATACAACCTTTTAATTTATTTTTTCAATCTATAGGACTATGAGCATATAATAATATTTTCATTATTAATTATTTATATTTCATTATGAAGTAATGACATCTGGATGGAAACAAATCAATGGACATACATCTCCACTTGGCATCATCATCATGAGTTTCTCTTTCGGGAGATATATTAGCTTGGTCATGTGATATTTAGTTTAAGTCTAAAATAAATAAGTAAATAAAAAAAAATCCAAATAACTTTTTCACAAATTTTAAAAACCTATCACACTAATAGTCAACAATTAACTTAATTGAAATATAACTAATAATAGAGCGATGTATTAGAAAAAATATCTCTTAACGGTGATAGGGTGATGTATTAGAAAAATATCTTTCAAAGGTAATTTTTAATTTCTTCGTTTATAAGGATTAGATCTATGAACACTTAAATTTAAGTGTTATAAACGAAAATCAAATGGTTCATGTAATTAATGCAAACACTATATATATATATATATATATATATATATATATATATATATATATATATATATATATATATGCTAACAATTTTACTTTAAGTCAAAGTAAAGTTGGTAGAATTTTAGGGAATTTTTTTTTTTCAAAAAAAAGGAACCTTTGTATAAAAACCAAAACCAAAACTACAAACAACTGAGAAAATTATATATATAAAAAAAAACTATCCAAATAATTAGGAACACTCCCTAATCGAACACCAACAGGATGATGTGACAAGGCAAACTTTGCAAAACCATTAGTAACCTTATTGGCACTACGACAAACAGACGAAAAGGAAAAATCAGAAAAACCAACAACTAAAGCTAAAATATCATCTAAAATCAAACCAATATCAGAGCAAAAAATGGCTCTAGAAGAGAGTTGCTTCACAATAAACGCAGCATTAGATTCTACACAAACAGTAGAATAACCCAAATCAATCGCAAGACGAATTCCACGAAGAATAGCCAAAGCTTCACCAATATAAGGAGAACAAAGACCCAGAAGCAAAGACGAACTAGATACCAAAACCACACCCTCAGAATCTCGAATCACCACACCAAAACCCAAACGATGACCACGAAAATCGACAACTACATCGGATTTTATTTTGACCCAATCCGGACTAGGAACCCGCCACCTCTCCTCCACCGGACCACGACGAAGACTGGGCACAGCAGCAACAACAACTTGAAAATCAGCAAGGAAGGCCCTGTACCAGTCAACCGAATCCTTCAGAAATAGCAGCGAAGCTCCATGCACAACACGATTCCTACGAAACTAGAATCTTCATAGAAGAACCAACAGCAACTTTATCTCATGAACCAGCAAACTGCCCTTGCAAGTTACAGCGAAATCAAAAAAGGAACCAACAGCTGGAAACCGCAGACCTGAGAGGAAAGGAACAATAGCCTTCAACGCCACCAGAGACTTATAAAAACAAAGCGCATGCATAATAGAATTTGACGAAGAACAGCACAACGGTCAGGTCGTCTAGTAGGAAGTAGACCACAACAAGCGTGCCATACAAACAGTCGCACCTTGGTAGGAGTATTCATGCCCCAAAGAAACTTCCACCAATTGGAGGCAGAATCAGAGGTTGAAAAGGTACCATCCTGAACCAAATTCAAAGCCACCCAGTATCCGCTACGAATTGAATACCTCTCATACTTCGAAAAATGCCACAACAGCCTATCAGGACAGCTACGCGAGGAGGTAGGAAGACTCAAAATAGACTCGACATCAATAGGAGCAAAAGCGTTGAGGATTAACACCGAATCCCAAGCTCCAGAAGCGAATTTGAGAGAAGCAATAAAAGGATCACCCGCAAGGGAGCATCCCACAATGACCTTAAATAAAGACTGCCGAGGTAGCTACCGATCATTAAGAATAGAAATAGAAGAGCTATTCCCAACACGCCAACACAAACCACTCTTAATAATCGACCGACCCCACACAATGTTACGCCACACCAAGCATGCCGAGAAAGGCACTTTCGCTTAGACAAAGGAATACTGCGGAAAATAAATATGCTTTAATACCCACCCACCAAGAGAGTCCAGATGCTACATAAGATGACACTGCTTAGCGAGAAGAGCTTGATTGAACAGAGATAAATCTCTAAAACCAAGACCTCTAGCAAGCTTATTCTTACATAAAGCCTTCCACCCACACCAATGAATCCTTTGCCTATTCTCTGAAGTTCCCCACCAGAAACAAGTCGTCATATGATGAAGCTCCCAATAAGGGAGGAAGGGAGGCAAAAGAGATTCATCGAGTAGGTCGAAATCGACTGAATAACCAGCTTAATCATAACCTCGTTACTCACAGTAGAAAACAAATTACTACTCCACCAACTTAGCTTCTGCCATACACTAGATTTGATATTGTCAAAGAGATTACGACGATTCCGGCTAGCAATACAAGGCAGACCCAAATACTTCGCATGGCATGGAACGAGATTAACACCTAAAAACACAGCCAGAGCTGAACTCAAACCAAAGGGGACCTATTTACTAACACAGAGCACAGACTTATCAAAGTTAATCTTCTGACTAGAAGCCTCTGAATAAGCCTCAAGAATCGACTCCACCGTAGAGCAATCCTCTAGCGAAGCACGAAAGAAAAGAAGACTATCGTCCGCAAAGAACAAATAAGGGATCTTAGGCCCATAACGACCACAACGCAAGCCCAATAGACGACCTTCCCTCTCAACCGCACCCACTAACCCAGAAAGACCTTCATTACAGAAAATAAACAAATAGGGGGAATGCGGATCCCCCTGCCACAACCCCCTAGTCGGTCACACCTTATCAAACATCTCTTCATTCACCATAAACGAATACGACACCGATGAAACACATCGAAGGATCAAATCCACCCAACATCTAGAAAAACCAAGACGCAACATGATATACTCTAAGAAGCCCCTACTCAACACCATCATATGCCTTAGACATATCCAGCTTTAGAGCCGCAAACCCATAAACTCACAATTCTTCTTCTTGAGTAAGTACATACACTCAAACCAATTAGAGCATTATCAATGATCAACCTCCCCAGAATAAAAGCGCTTTGGGACTCATAAATAACATACCCAAGCACAGAACGAAGCCGATTAGTAATAGATTTAGCAATAATTTTATAAACAGAGTTACATAAGCTAATCGGGCGGAAATCCACTACTTTTCGTGGCTGTTCCATCTTCAGAATAAGAGTGATCAAGGTAGAATTAACTTTATGCATAGATCGACCTTCATTCAGGCACCCCAAGCAAGCCGAAACAACCCTATCCTAACAATACTCCAATACTTCTGAAAAAATAGGGCTGGCAAACCATCCAACCCTGGTGCTCTCGTAGGATACATCTTAAAAAGAGCTTGGCGGACTTCTTCAGCAGTAAACTTAGCGCCAAAAAGCGCATTCATATCAGAGGAAACATGAGGCTCAGCACACTAAATCACCCGACTAATAGCCTCATGTGAAGGAGCTGAAGAAGAAAAAATAGAATAAAAATAATCATCAATTATGCTTCGAATGATACCTGTATCACACTGCCAACAACCCGCCTCATCAAGCAAACCAAGGATCTCATTGCACTTTCTCTTAGCCATAGCCCTAGCATGAAAGAACTTTGAGTTCATATCGCCATATTTTAACAATGAAACCCTCGATCGCTGCCCTCAATAAATCTCCTCTTGCAATAAAAAATCATCTAATTCCTTCTGTACTAAACGAATTCCCTCCTTCCCCACCCCGAGTCCGGTGAGATCGACCGATTTAGAGAAGATAACTCCAAGCACTTCGCCTTAATACCTTGCCGAAGAAAGGCACAATTTTTAGCATTCCAAGCCTTCAAAGAGGCAGTGCACCTACCATTACCAATATTATCACAAACTCTTCTAAGTCTCATAGGTGCCACCATCTCCCCCAAATTGTCCTTCAAAATTTGCTCGCACACCGCCAAACCCACCCAAGATTCCTTAAAATGAAATTGATTTCGGCGACCACCTCTCGCAGCATTAGAAACCAACGCCTACGACGCAACATGCAACAATATCGATCTATTATCCAATTTCCAGAAGTCTAAATGCTGGACATGAGAGGCTGGAAATAAAGATAACCAATCTTGGGAACATTCACATCTATCAAGCCATTCTTGCACAAAAGCATCCCCAGCACACCCATTACACCAGGTAAACTTAAGCCCCTCAAAACCCAGATCCTGAAGAAAGCACACATCCAAAGCCTCTCTAAAATTAGCAAGCAGACGCTGCTACTTCGGAAGACCACCGTCCTTCTCACCATCCACCAAGATTTCATTGAAATCACCTACACACAATTAAGGGAGCGAGGACAGATTACGTAATCGCTTCAACAAAAGCCAAGCATGATGCCTCTGAGAAGCCTCAAGAGTCTCATAGAAACCTGTAAATCTCCGGGGACTATAACCCGTAATAGAAATACACAACTTATCCATCTAAGCAACAAAATTGAGTAAAAGCGAAATGTGTTTCATAACATAAGGGCTTATCTCCAGCAAATCTCCAAAACCTTATCCATCTTGAAAAAATCTTTCAAACTCTTCAACTTGGTACTTCATGTTCATGTGACTGACTGGCTTGTGGCTAAACGCCCACTAACGTAACGTCCGTTACTTTTCTAGGAACAGTACCAAATCCACTACTTCCACCCTCTGGAATATATGATGATACTTTCACATTTATATAGCTTTCTTTACTCATAAATTTCGTGGGCCTACTCTTCATGCATAAATCCAATAACTATGCAATTTTTTATTTTTTTCTTTTAATAATTGTACGTTTGCATATGAAGAACAGTTATTTTGATATAATCTAAAAAGAGTAATGTATTATGGGTAAATCTACAATTATTTTGATTTTAATATTTTGATATATAGATGGTGATTAATTTGCAGCACAAGTAATTGCAAGTCTGGTAGGCAAAATCAGTTATTTGATATAATAATAACAGACAAAACAAAAGTGATCGATGGTGTGGTGCCCAAGTGATGTATATAATAATAATTAAGCAGCTAAATAAAAAGTTATAAATGACAGTTGTAAAAGTTATAATAATAATATTAATAATTAAGAAGAGAATTAACTGGCACTGAAACGTTTTCAGTTCAGTCCAGTCGCCACTCGCCAGCGCCACCCTGCTCTGCCGCTCTCTCATTTTATATGTAACTCCTCCTCGAAAACAACCAACCCTAGCTTCTCTCTCTCTCTCTCTCTCTCTCTCTCTCTCTCTCTCTCTTCCTCAGCAAATGGCCCAACCTTTCACCAAACTCGCCGCCGCCGCCGCCACCACCGCCCCATCAAAAAAATCACCACCGCTTCTTGTCACCTTCGTTTTCATTCTCGTTCTCTGCATTCTGGGGTTCTACACCCTACACCACCCCCACTGCTCTAACTCTACATCTCCATTTTCGACCTCTGAAGCCGTCCTCCAATACCGCAACACCTTCCTCTCTTTATCGTCCAATTACACCATCTCCACCTACCTCCGCGACCTCACTCTACACCCTCATCTAGCCGGAACAAAACCCTCCTTGGACACAATCCACTACGTCCAGTCCCACTTCGAGCAGCTCAACCTTGACACTCACACTGTCAAGTACAAAACCCTCTTGTCTTATCCTGCGCACGCTTCGCTCCTGGTGCATTTCAGCAATGGTTCTGTCGTCAACCTCTCTTTGACCGAGAAGGGTGTCTCCAGCCCTGGTTTCTCAGACGTAGTGCAGCCTTATCACGCCTACTCGCCGTCCGGGTCGGCGCACGCTAAGGTGGCGTTCGTGAACTACGGGAGAGAAGAGGACTATCATACGCTGGAGGTGATGGGGGTGAACGTTAGTGGGCGTGTAGTGATAGCAAGAAAAGGAGAAAGTATATCGAGGAGTGCTGTAATATCAATTGCAGAAAGTAAAGGTGCGCTGGGGGTGTTATTGTACGCCGAGGGGGATAGGTTAAGGGATGGTGGGGTGGAGAGAGGCACAGTTATGAGAGGAATCGGGGACCCACTGACTCCAGGCTGGGCTGGGGTTGAGGGAGGTGAGACCTTGGATTTGGAGGACAATCAGGTTTTGAAGAGATTTCCCAAAATTCCATCTTTGCCCTTGTCTCTTGAGAATGCTCTGACCATTTTGGGGTCACTTGGGGGTGATTTTGTGCCCCAGTTTTGGAACGACTCGAGTTGGGTCAATGGTCTGAGGGTCGGGCCAGGACCGACTATAGTGAATTTGACTTATCAGGTTGGTTTTGTTCTTTACTTGCTTTGATTTGAATCCATATTTAGGTCAGATGTTGTAGGAAAGTTACCTTGTTGTTCACTGTCTTATCAAGTCATTGTTGGTATCTTATCTCATGTCTGCAATACTTATTCTGGTCGAATTTGGATTCTCTATAAGGCTGATAAATGAAACATAAGATTTGTGGATGACTGTAAAGAGTGCCTTTTTGTTTTTTGTATTATTATTTTTGGCTATGAATGCTTGTTTGTTTTTCGTATTTTTTCTGGCTATCTACTTCGTTTTAGTCAAAATATTGAAAATTTTATGTCTCATTGAAGAGCTTGAAAAATGGAAACTTTTATCATGTGGACAAAGCACCAATTTGGACTGGTATGTGGACTACACTAGTAAATTCTGACTGTGATTTGCAGATTTAAGATGAGACAATTAATTCTCTGATATGATTCATCAAACGTTTTGAAGGGTCATTAGGGTTTAATGACCCGTAGCCATTGTTATTATGGTCTTGATCCCGTTACTCATTATATTTTTTTTGTTAACTAACAAAAAAATAATGGCTTTTATGGAATTTATGTTGCAATCACCGTTTTAAAAACATAATAGGAGAAGAGAGAATTCTTTGTAGTAAGTTTACGTTGGATTGATGTGCTTTTATGGAATTTACATAACAATCACTGCTTTAAAACTAATAGGAGACAGAGAATTCTTTGTAGTAAGTTTACTTTGGGTTGTTGTGCTGTAGTGATGGCACCCACCACCTGCTTGCTTTTGTATGCATATATAGCTGTCTATTGGATTCAACAGCTATGTCTCATGGTTGATAAATTTATAATCTCCCTGATGGTAGGTGAAGAGGTTTGTAGGATGGGAGTGTAGGGTCAGATTAAGAGTTGTTCTATCACATTCTTCTTATGTTTATAGTTGACTTTTGTTCACAAGTGTGGTCATTATTATTTTTATATTACAATAAATAAACCAAACCCCTTTTACATCTAGGTGTGAGCAGATTTTGAAACCAAAATCTCTTGTAAAACGACATGGGATCTTACTAGCTAAACTAGTTAGTGCTCATATTTAGAAGTGTTATTAAATTATTGTTTAAACTGCATTTCTGTATGTTTTTCCTGTACTCTTTTGTTTTGTTTGGTTAAAGGACAACGAAAATTCAATTGGTAAGCTTGTCCAGAATTCTTCCTATATATATATATATATATATATATATATATCTCTTTATTTGAAATTGTTTCTGTCTCTGTTCTCCCAGGGGGAGAAAAAGGTGGCAACAGTTCAGAATGTTTTCGCTGTCATAAGAGGTCTTAAAGAGCCTGACCGCTATGTGATCCTTGGCAACCATAGAGACGCCTGGACATATGGAGCTGTCGACCCCAACAGTGGGACCGCAGCCCTACTTGACATTGCCCGACGATATGCTTTTTTGATGCGTATGGGGTGGAGCCCTCAAAGAACAATTGTTTTCTGCAGCTGGGACGCAGAAGAATTTGGGATGGTAGGTAATACTCAGTCTTTATTGATCATGGATGTTTACTACCATGTCTGGCTGCAATGCCTTGTCCTTGAAGTTCACATAACGCATCAAGGAAAGGAATTAAAGCCCATGTAGGTACTTCATGTGTGCAGTTGTTCGTTTAAGACTGGAACTCAAATGAAGATGACTAGCGTTATGTCAGCATCTTTACATATACAGGGAAAAGAACATTTATTACATAGGATATTATAATTAATCCTTGTTTTAGCTTCTTCTCATTTTTTTAATCGTCTTCTTATTATCAATTATTATGCTTCACATTTTAGGGCACATCACTTCCATCATTTCAGAGTAAATGGGATAGGCCTTTTAACGACGTTATATATTACTTTCTATTCAATGGCTGCTTCACCGATCCCAAGTGTGAAACGGTTAAATGGTCGGTGTATTCCAGTAGTGTGTAACGAGCATATATTTTATTGGCTGGGGAGGTTGAAGGAGATGGGACCTCATTATTTGTTAAAATCAGTATATGCATACTATAAAGTGTTGTCTGCCTTACAAAATCCTTTAGGATTTATTCGTATATTCATTTCCCTGCCATTATATTTGCTCTTTAAACATTTTTGTCTGGTATATGTTGATTTTCAGAAATCATTGAATCAAACAAAAAGTTCTAATAGAATACTTTTGTGCCTTGAACCCGCTGAATCAAATTTGTATACTGGTGTTTGCCCTTCAGGTTGGATCAACTGAGTGGGTTGAACAAAACCTTGTGAATTTGGGAACCAAAGCTGTGGCCTATCTTAATGTAGATTGTGCAGTTCAAGGGCCAGGATTCTTTGCTGGGGCAACTCCTCAGCTAGATAATCTTCTTATTGAGGTCACAAAGAAAGTAAGTTTAAGAGAGTAGGAAAGTACTGACCATAATTTCAAAATGTTGTGTACATTGTGAACTAGTTTAAACCTTCTGATCAACTAACAGTGTACTATTTTCAGATCAAGGATCCTGACTCCAGGGGCACAACTATATATGAGCAGTGGGCTGCTACTAACGAACTCCACAATGAAGGCCCCTATAAAGTAATTATATCAATATTTCTGTTTGCATTTTATGCAATATTTTGTTTTTTACTATGACTTCCTATTAATTCTCTATTGTAAGACAGTAAGAGTCTAGGAGAAACAAAGGGCACAGAATGATTCGGCAATTTCCTTTTCTTTTGACTTTCCCTTAATCCACAAGGGTTTTGCAGGACCAGATGGTGCCTCATGCAGTCAAACTTTTGTACATTCCACTAATGTCTTCTTAGTGACATGAAACTTATCTGTGATGGTAATTTTGTTTTCTTCTCTGGACCGCAGATCCAAAGACTCAGTGGAGTGGATTCGGATTTTGCTCCTTTTCTGCAACATGCAGGGGTCCCTTCTGTTGATATGTACTACGGTAGAGGTACACTTCTCATGCCCTAGATCCTTCGTGGGTGATCTTTTGTTCAAATTTGAGGCTGAGCTGATATTGGAAAGAATTTAAGTTGTGTGTAATTTAAAGCAAGTTGGCATGCTTTTTCGTATGTAACATACTTCCCCTCTCCTCTGGCTGACGAGAGAATTTTGGAAAATTTCCTATATTTTTTATTTTGTTTCCAATTTATTCTGTTTTCAATATCTTTTAAGTTGGTGATGGCTTCAGTTTGTATTATTTGCTTTTATAGAATTATTCTTTATTATTTTAATAAGTGATGGTGTTATCAGTGTTTATGATGATTTTAAAGCCTTGGTATTTAATCCAAGTAGCAAATTAAAGTTTCTGAGGCTAAACAGTTGGTAATAGAAGAATCTTCTCTGTTGATCAGATTTTCCTGTCTATCATACTGCTTTTGACTCGTACGACTGGATGATAAACAACGCAGATCCATCATTTCAGCGACATGTGGCTGGTTAGATTTCTTTCTTTTATGTATGTGAGTATGTGACCATAAAAGAGCTTTTGCCACTTTGTCTAGTAACATCACATTTCATTTTGTTGTTTCAGTTGCTGCAGTCTGGGGACTTCTAGTCCTTCACCTGGCTGATGATTCTATTTTACCTTTCAATTACCTTTCATATGCAGATCAGTTAAAGGTGTGCTCTACCTTCTCATAGTTGTGTTCATGTTGGTTCTTCAAGATTTTCTTCATTGTTTTCTCCGTGTGAAATATATTGGCAGTTAATTGATATTGAAGTAATGTCTTATGTTGTATTGAGTTGAATTAAATGCTTGGTAGATAAAGTAAATCAATGAATACCTGAGTTTGGATTCAGGTGATTGGGATAACCTAATTTTCGGTAATTAACATCTAGCCATGATCTTTCTCTAGGATTATGAGGTCACCAATGAGGCCTGCCAATTTAGATGACATGTTTTAAGCTTACTTAAAGGTTATCCAAGGATGGCTAAATTGAACTGATTTCTTAAAAAAAGAAAGAAAAGAATATTTACAATATAAATAAAAAGCCAGCGAGATTTTAAACAAAGATGAAGTGGATGCCATCTTTATCAATTTCTAAAAGTTGTTGAAAGTTGAAACTCTTCATTTTTGTTATGTTTTTGTGGTTTTATGAAGTTAATATAAACTTTGTCCCTACTTGGCAGGAGCATGAAGAAATGTTGAACAAGCTGTTGTTGGATGGTAGCATATCTTTGGATCCTTTAACCGCAGCAATTGAAGAACTTGCCTCTGCAGCTAAAGAAGCTGAGGATGAAGCAAAGGTGAAATCTGGAAAAACTTATTGGAATTTTATTAATTAGTAAAGAGTTTTTATTAAAATTTTCTATTTAAAGCGTTCATCATATGATTACTTGGAAGTTGCAATTTCTTAAAGTTAATTTTGGGGCATGCTTTGTGTTCGACTGCAGATACTGAGAGAGCTAGAAAGGACAGGCGATATTGCTGTTCTGAAAATGCGAGCTTTGAATGATCGGCTAATGCTTGCTGAAAGAGGCTTCCTAGATTCAGATGGGCTTCAAGGAAGGCAGTGGTTCAAACATCTTGTAAGTGCTTTCCTTCCTCTGAGTTCAAGAGACCATCTCAACACATTTTGATAAAATAAACTGTCGGTTTATTATTAAAGCTGGCCACTGGACATCAAATTGAGAAACTCTTGTGTGACAAATGACAAATGACACCATTCTTTGTAGGTTTATGGGCCTGCTGGTGGCTATGAAAGCAAACTGGGTTTCTTTCCTGGAATAGCGGATGCTATTTCTCGATCAACGGTACTGAGCCGGAGAGATGGGCAGGTACTAATACAGCATGAGATATGGAGAGTTGCCAGAGCCATTCAAAGGGCTGCCGGTGTTCTTAGAGGAGAGCTCACATGAATTGAACTGAAGAGGGAAGAGTAATACATACATGTACATTTAACTCATAAGAGATTGTCAGTTATCTCAGCTCTTCCCTGATTTTATGTAAAAGTAGATGGTATACACAATGTAAAATTTTTTTTTTTTTAATAAACACAATGTAAAATTTTGAAGAGGTAAAAAGGTCTCTTTTTTTTATATTATTTTTCACTTATTATTTAATGAGTCTAAATTTAACTTATTAAGTTATTTTTGTTTTTATTTTATAAATAGTCAAATAATTTAAAAATACTGAAAAAATAACTTATAATAAATATTAAAAATTTTAATTTATTATTTAACACCTAATAATTAAATTATAATGAAAATATTTTTATAAAAATAATTCTTCCAAAATTAATATATTTTTAATTTTATTTTCACTATATATCTTATAAAATTTTAATCTTTATAGGTTGTTAGTAGATTCATTATTTTGCACCGTAATTTAATCACATATTTTTAAAAAATTGGGTAAAAATTATTTTGATCCCTATTTTTTTTTTAAATTATTACTAATTAACCGATGTTTCCTTTTTTAGTTTGTATGATCTCTAACTTTTTAAAAATTCATTAATTTAGTCATTCTATTAGTTAACTGTTAATCAAATTTAATGGTATTAGTGATATTTCAGTCTTTAAGCACAAAAATAAAAATTAAGTATTTTATTTTTAAAAATAATAATTTTTAATTTTTAAATAATAATACCTCATTTCTTGATATTTTCAAAAACTCTTTTTTTTAATTACTTTAATAATTTATTTTATTTTTAACTTTAATCTATTATAATTTATTTTCATATATAAAATTTATTTTTTATATTTAATATTAATTTGAAGTGTTATTTTGAATTCTTGAATTTTTCATAAATTAGTTATTATCCTACTAATTTTTTTATTTTTAAATTTTTTTTAATTTTAGTGTTAATTAATTAATTTAATTATTTTTAATTATTTTGTAATTTTAATTTTTTTTGTTGACACATGTTAGATTCTTATTGGATGTACAAGTAGAGATGGCCACCGGTTCAGTTCGCACTGGGCGGTTCCTACCCGGAACTGGACTGTCCGGTTTCGATTTCGATTAGGAACCGAAAATCGAAATGGGACTAGGCGGTCCTGGTTCTGGTTCAAGCTTTTCTGAACCGAAACTGTTGGTTCTAGAACCGACGAAACCGTGGGTTCTAGCGGTTCTAGTTCTGAATTTAAAAAAAAATAAAAAAAAAATTATAACCTTTGGGGCCTGTCAGGCGCCAACAGCAACATTGCTGTTTGGCCAATTTTTTTTTTTTTTAAAAAAAATATTGGAATCGATTTCGAACCGAAATCAGCGTGGGACCACTGGTTCCGGCACTAGAATCGGAATCGGAACTAGAACCGGTACCCTATGGTTCTAGAACTGTGGTCATGTCTATGTACAAGTTAAAGTTAATTTGTTAGATTTTAAAAAATAAAAGGTAAAATCGTATTTTTAACTTAATCATTTAAAATTAAGGGTAAAATGGTTAATGTGTATTATGTCGTGTTTGACTGTCAAAAATTTGGTCGGAAGGACTAAAATGATGGATTTTTGAAAAGTCAGGGACCACATGAGTCAAAAAAGAAAACATCGGTCAAAAAATAATATTACGAAAAAAGACCAAAATGAATTTCGCCCTTAAAAATATTAAAAATATATTTATAATTTAAATTTTCATGACATTAATATTGTTATATTAATATTAAAAATATATATTGTTATCTATATATTTATAATTATTTACTATTATTTATAAAAAGTTAATTTTTGAATAATTATTAATATATAGATACTATAGGATTTATTAAATTAATCTACTTTTAACTAATATAAATTTAAATAAAAATACAAGGCGATTAGTAGTATAAAGATATAAACAGAAAATCATAGTTTTGAAATGTTTGTATGTTTTTGAGAAGGGTTAATTATACTAATATTCTCACACAAGGTCTCTTCCTCAAACTCCTCTAAGCCATAAATGTTCAATACCTTGTGTAGACATGTAAATATGTATTTTTACTATTATCCATAAAAATGCAATTGTGTGGGTAGACATTTCTCCTATGTTGGGAGTAGACCCCTCCTATTACTGGGAGTAATTTTTCGAACCGTTAGTCCTGGTAATTCTCGCTTCCCATTATTAGGAGTAGTTGTCTAGGCCGTACTCAAGGTGTCGGATTTCAAAAAGAAAAAAATTATACTAATATTCGAGTTGAATTTAGGTGAAATTGCATTCTTAGACTCTTTTACATTTATTATGCAAATCTCCCATTAACCAGTGTTAATTAATTTCTAACTGATTGAAAATTATAAAAAGCAAAAAAAAAAAATACCCTTAATTATAATTTAGGGCTCACATGACATGAAATTTAGAAAATAAAAGGTTCACTCCAAATATTTTTTAAAATCATAAAATGTACCCCACTCAATGTGAAAAAAAAAGGACAAAAAAAAAAAAAAAATGAAAAATGTAGACCTCCATGGAGATATGCATTATCTCAATGAGAGAAGATCGATCTCCTCCTCCATATGGGAGAACTGCGATCTCCTCCCATGGAGATCTACTTTTATTTATTTATTTATCTTCTTAACTTTTTTTAAAAATTTGAACAAATTTAGGGTTCTTTTATAATTATTTTAAAGTAAATTTATAGTTATTAAAATATTTAAAGTCATATTTTATTTTTTAATTATTTTAATTATATTGATGTGCAAAATGATATTTTTACTTGATATATTAAATTTTTAATTAGTTAACAATTAGTCAACGCGAATTAAAAGAAGGTTTGTGCAATAAACACAAAAGTTGCATGAGTAAAATTTTGCTTAAATTCATTGATATTAGCGCAATTAACCCTTCTGACAATAAACCAGTTTTAATAGGCCTACCTTAGACTATTTTGGAATTGTTGTTTCTTATAAAATAGTAACTTATAATTTAATTTAAGAAATAATAACGCTTGAATGATAAATAGATAGGTTTTTGGTAAATTGAATTTATAAATAATTAACTTAACAAAACTGTAAGGGCTCGTTTGTTTCATGGGATTGGATTGGATTGGATTGGACTATTTTTATAGGATTGGATTGGATTGGATTGGATTGGATTAATTAGTACTGTCATGTGTTTGGTGCAGTACGGATTGGATTAAAAATAGTACTATCTTTTGTTTGGTATAGGATGAGATTGGATAAAAAATTTTATTATGTTTTATATGTTAAATATAGTTTGAGATTGGTTAATTATTAGATTAAATTAATTTTAAAGTAAAAAATTATTTTAAACCAATAATAGAAATTAAATATGGTTAATTTTTTTAAATAAAATATTTATACTACTTTTTAAAAAATAAATATAACTATTTATAATGAATTTTTAAAAAAACTAACTTTTATATATATATATATATATATATATTAAACTATTATAATTCATTCATAATTTAGGGGAGAGAGACATTACTCGAATGGATTGAACATAATTAAATTAATACTGTAATGTTTTTGGTGCAATATGTATTGAAATAAATTATTACTGTGATGTATTTGATAGTATGAGACTGGATAAAATCAGGTTGAATTAAATTAATTTTTACATATAATAAAATTATTTAAAATAAAATAAAAAATAAAATTACTTAAATTAAATTGAGTTAAAAATTATTTTATTAATAAAATGAATTTAATAAAAATAATAAAATTATTTAAAAATAATTTTAAATAAAATAAATTATTTAAATTAATTTTTAAAAATACATAGAACTATTAAAAATTAATTTTTATTAATATTAAAGATATATAATATTTTAATAAAATATTTTATATATAAATATAATATTTTATATTAAAAAAAAAGAAAAAGTGAGAGAGAGAGATGGGTTAATTTTAACCCATTAAAATGATGGGTTTGAGTTCTCCCACTCTAATGGGTTAAAAATATGTGATGGGTTAACTTTTTCCAAACCCATTAGTGGCACCAAACATGGGTTTGGAAAAAAAATTACCCAAACCTAGTCCAAACCCAGCTAACAAACAGGCCCTAAGGGTTAAATTTTAATTAAGGGGTATCTTTAATTTAGTTCCTAAAATTTAATAAAATATCACTTTTTTACTTATCTTTCTTTTTTTTAGTTCATGCAATTTCTAACGTTTTCTAAATAGATTACATTGATCCTTCTAACCAAATATTTGACGGTCAACCATCACAATTTTTTTTAAAAGACAGTTACTTTTAAGTAATTAATAGAATTATAATTTTACTTTCCAATTAAAATATATTAATAATAAATAAATAAAATAATATTAAACTAAATTAAAAATATTTAAATTAAATTATTTTATTAAAAAAATTAATATTTAAAAAAATATTTTTTTAAAAAAAAACAATTGAATTGGGGAAATACTGCCTCCTCCATATACCGGAGGAGGTTAGATCCTCCTCCGACAATGCTGATAGCTTGATATCACAACGTTGGTGGTGGTAGATCGATATCCATTGCCGGAGGCGTGCTAGACTCCTTCGAATTGGTAGAGGGGGTTCCCAACGATGGACTTTGGGTGGCCACCACTACAATAGCCACCAATTAATTTTTTTAAAATTTTATATGAATTTATAAAATTTATAAAATTGTTTAAATACAATATTTTTATTTTTTAATGTTATTATTATTTTAGATTTTTAAATTCCTTTAATAGATATAAGGACACTATTGCCTTTTTAATATAAATAATGAGTGTATTATAGATATTTTGTAAATTTTGAAATAACTTCTTCAATAATAAATTTTTAAAAATAACTTCTCCAATTTTTTTTATTTTTTTTTTATGTGGGGGTAAAGTTTTCTCTCAACTTTAGAGTGAAAGTAGTCAGGGGATCTTAGGATCTATTCGTCATTCCTTGTGAATGCAGTTGGGTTAACTTTATTGTTCTACGATTTTCGTTCAAGATGAATGCTGATGAAATAGCTTCTCGTTGTGCTTCATTATCTTTAGAAACAGATTCTATGGAGCCACGAATTGTCCTGGAAACACCATTGAAGGAAGCCGGTGAACGTAAACTAGCTTTATGCCTTGTGGGAAAGATTTTAACAACAAAGCTAATCAATTGAGATGCATTTCGTGCTATAATTCCAAAAATATGGTGAACTACTCAAACTTTTATCATTGAGAATGTGAAGGAGAATGTTTTTGTTTTCCAATTTCAGAATCAAGCTGATAAAAGGCGAGTCCTGATGGGTGGTCCATGGAGCTTTGATAAATGTTTGATTGTGTTGGAGGAACCACTTGGAGATGGCAAGTTCCTGGATATGGGTTTCAATAATGTTCAGTTTTGGGTTCAACTCCACAATGTCCCTTTGGTTTGTATGACGAAAGAGATAGGATGGGCGCTTGGTAAACAGATAGGCCGGGTGATGGATATTGACGTTGGTGCTACAGGTGACTGCCTTGGTAGGTTTTTGCGGATTCGAGTTGTGATTGATGTTACCAAACCTCTGAAACGTTATTTACGTGTGTGTTTATCGGAAGGGGATTCAGATACTGTTCTTCTTTTGCGTTATGAAAGGTTGATTGAATATTGTTTTCAATGTGGAGTGGTTGGTCATGTTGTCTGTGAGTGTCAGATTGCAAACGATATTGGTGGCTCTAGTACGGTGCCTAATTACAAGTTTAGGAATTGGATGCGCGCTGAGAATCCTCCAAAAGTACGATTTTCACGAACTGTTAATGATAGCTCAACTGAACTTCATAAACAGAATCAAGGGAGCACACTGCCTCGTTCACCAGGTCATGAGTCATTGGATACAAGTGGTGGATCTAGTCACTTCGAACCGCTTAAAAGTCCAACTGATAGTCAAGCACATATCCTGCCGCCTGACATTACACCGTCTCTTCATGCAGATACTACAACATCCAAGAAGACGACTACATTGGACTCGGTTTCTGTTGAGTCGCAGCGTAACATTCTCCATATTGGTGACAACAAACTGCTTCCTAATTTGATGGAGAATAACTCCCAACGTGATGGTTTAGATCTACAAAAAGAGGGTGACTCACCTTCCAATCAAAAAATGGAAAAATTACCACACGCTCACAACTCAAAAAACACAACAGTACCTGATACTCCTTCAGTTAGTGCGGTTCCAAGTAAAAAACTGAAGTCAACACTTCAACAGGTAAGATTTCTGAACCAGTAGTGGATATGGGTCTGGATGTGAGCCCATCAGTGAATTTGAGCCTGGATGAGAGTCCACATTATCTTGTATCTTCGAACCCTGCTTTGTTGAATGTCCAACAGGAGTCTGATCCAATTAGGTCCAAAAGAAGCTGGAAACGTCGAGCCCGATTTGGTCATGTGGATGCTGCAGATAGCCTGGCAAAGAATGTGATCTTGGGTAAACGTTCCACTCTTCATGCTACTCCTCTAAATGCTAATGAGTTGCTTCCTGGTGAGTAAAAAAAAAAAAAAATTAAAACAATGGATTCCTATGAGGATTCTGATATAATATCGGCAGGCCGGTGCCGTCCGGCCAGCCGGAAGCCATGAAAATCATATCCTGGAACGTTCGTGGATTAGGGAGCACCCGGGCGTTCCAAGCACTTCGCTTCCATGTGCGGGATCATCAACCTGACATTGTTTTTATTATGGAAACTTTGTCAAATGCAAAATTTATGGAATTAATTCGTGTTCGGTTGGGTTTTTGTGGAAAGTTAGTGGTGGAACGGAATGGTAAGAGTGGAGGATTATGCATGTTCTGGTCGGACGCTGTTGATGTTTCTCTGTTGTCCTTCTCACGTTTTCATATTGATGTCAAAGTGTCATCGGATAGCTCTGATCCATGGAGACTTACGGGATTTTATGGACATCCTGAACAATCACAGAGAGTGCATGGTCAGACTTTGCTTCACCATTTACATAGTATGTTTTCTTTGCCTTAGGTTTGTATTGGAGATTTCAATGAAGTTCTTCTACAATCTGAGAAATTAGAAATTACCTCATTGAAAACTTCAGATATGCTGTTAATGGTTGTGGGTTAGATGATATGGGTTTTGTTGGTTCTGAATTTACTTGGAGCAATAAAAGGTCTGGTACTAATCTTGTGTTAGAACGCTTAGATAGAAGCTTTTGTCACGATTGGAGTCTTTTGTTTCCAGCAGCCTTGGTACACCATTTACCGTTTTGGAGTTCCGATCATCGTCCACTTTGCTTAGTCATTCAGAGAGCTGGTAGTGCCCTGAATACTCATTAAAGGTGCCGTCGGTTTCACACTTCGAAGTATGTTGGGCTGATCATGCTGAGTGCCATGCAATTGTTCAAGATATTTGGAAAAAAAATAATATGCAAGCAGGGTTGTCTGGTGTTTTAAAAAAATCAAATGCAGTACTAAAGCTTTGAATAGAAAAATGCAACCCCAACTTACACAGGATATTAAAAACAAAAAAGCAGAACTTTGTCTAGCTGAGGATTCTATGCCGCACCGGTCTTGGAGTCATATTTAGACTCTTGAGAAACAGTTGAATGATCTCCTAACTATAGAAGAAGTATACTGGAAACAAAGGTCTCGAATCACTTGGATGCGTGAAGGTGATAAGAATACTCGATTTTTCCATGCACGTGCAAATGGCCGTAGAAAACATAATATATTGGCTGGTCTTTTGGATGCTTCGGGTCACTTACAAACAAGTCGGGCCGCTATGGAGGGTATTGTTTCTTCCTACTTTGCTGATATTTTAATTCTAATTCACCTACTGCTTTAGAATTAAATAATGTGCTTAGTTGTGTTGAGCCATGTCTTCCTCCCAATCTTAGTAATTTTTTGGATAACCCTTTTATTGCAGATGAGATCCGAAAAGCTATTTTTGATATTGTGAAGATATCAGCCAACAATAGTTGAGATCCATTGTATTATAATATGATGTAGCTGCATTGTATCTTTCTGTTATTATTATTACTATTATATTGATTAGCCAATCAGGCTTCATTGTTGCTTAATACACAGATTGATGACATGTACATGTTGATGGTCAAGATCTGTTGCTTGTATTAGATCAACGGCTGATTGTTCTTGTATATATATGAAATTGTGTTTATTGAGATCACTAATGAAACAAATACATTATTTTTCATTTCTCGATTTCTCTCTCTCTTAGTTTTCTCTTCTTCTTGTTTCCAGAGAGTTCTTCTCTGAGTTCTTGATCTGTAAACCTAGGTTAGATTTTACATAGTATCAGAGCCTCTCTTGGCTAATTGATCAATGGCGTCGACAAATAGTTCAGGTCGTACTTCGTCTTCAATCAAATAAGTTGAGTTTGCTTCCATTTCATAGGCACTCAATTTTAATCTCTTTGTGAAGTTGACTCGCGACAACTATGTTCACTGGCGAGCTCAGGTCCTTCCAGCTATCAGAGCCTTAGCTCTTGAGGAGTTCATCAATGGCGATCATCTCTGTCCAGCTAAGTATGTGGTGGTTTCTTCAGCTGAAGGTGTCAGAGAATCAGTCATAAATGAGGATTTTAAGGCATGGTGTAGAGCAGATCAGCTACTTCTGTGTTGGCTCATGTCAACTATTAGTGAAAGTTTAATTGGAGAAGTAACTGATTGTCTCTCCTCTTTGGAGTTTTGGAGAGTTATTGAAACGTTGTTCTCCAGAGAGTCCTTAGCTAAAGTGTTACAGGTGAAGCAACAACTCTAGAGTGTTAGGAAAGGATCGAGCTCCATCAGTGAATTTATTTTGAAAGTAAAAGGTTTTGGGAACAACTTAAGGTCAGTAGGACAGATAGTGACAAATCAGGATCTTCTACTGTGTGTGTTGAACGGTTTAGGACACGAGTATGATCCAGTGGTGGTTATGCTTTCTCAACAGCAACTGACTGTAACATCCCTAATTTCAAATAAATATGAAAAGTATGGTTGAATGAATTTTGAATATGTAAATATGATATTTATGATTTGAGGGGTGAAAAATGTAATTAAATGTATGTATATTTTTAAGGTTTTCAGGTGGACCAGATGGAGCGGTCCAGAAAGACTGCATGAAAGCGAAGGAAAAAGTTGACAGTGAGTACCACGACCAGTTACCGCGACTAGGGCTCGCGATGAACAGCTCGCGGTGAAAATGTTGATTTTGGGCAGTGAGTAATGCGACCAGCCACCGCGATGGTTGATTGCGATGAAAGCGGTGAAATCACTCCAGTGATCAACGCGACCAGATGGCGCGACCACAGGTCGCGATGACCTAAATTTTATAAAAAAAATAAGAAGGCGGTGGAAGCTTCATGAAGAAGCAATCCAGAAAACAGAAAGAGAAAGAGAGAGAACGGGAAAGGAGAAAGAAAGAAAGAAAAAGAGAAAGAAAAGAGAGAGAAAGAAGAAGAAGAAGAAGGAGAAGAAGAAGAGGAAGAAGAGAAGAAGAAGAAGAGAAGAGAAAGAAGAAGAAGAAGAAGGAAAAGAAAAAGATGAGGAAAAAGAGAAAAGGAAAAGGAAAAAAGAAATCAAGAAAAGAAATAGTCGAAAAAACGGTATCCAGGTTGGTGTACACGTATTTTTGAAAACCTTATGGATTTCTTTATATGATTTGATTTGAATTTCTATAACTTTGACTAAATGAATTGAGAAATTATTTTTATTGATTTGGAAAAATTTGTGGATTTATGATATCGTATATTTTTGAATCGGGTTTACGAATATTGTTTTATGAATATTATTGTTGTTGAAATTGATGGATCTTTGTGAATTAAAAATTATTGATTCGAAATGAATGAATTAGTTTGATATGAAAATTCTGAATATTGTGTATTGGAAACGGCCCTAGGATACTTGAACATAGAAAATGGATATAGGAGGTTGGTATACCAGCTGGGTTATTTCAGCAGTACTGCACCGATATTGCTATTGATCATGATTATTATGTACCTCCCTAAGGATTCGTCCTGGGGTAGGGAGCATGTACCTTCCTAAGGATTCATCTTGGGATAGAAAGTTATGTACCTCTCTAGGATACCGAACACTCGGTCCTAGGGTAGGGAGTTATATGTACTACCCTTGGATTGTATAGGCCCCAAGTGCCGGTCCTCGGGTTGGGAGTTATGTTCGACAGACAGCCACTGAGGTCGAACGACCCATATTCCAGTCCTGAATTATGTTGAGTATACCAAATGGCTAAGATTGAGAATGAATTATAAAAGAATAGAGAACTTGATTTCGTATGAATATTTAAGTTAATTTAGTTGCTTTTATTAAATTGATTTTATATGATGCATTTCCTTAATTGTGTTGAATAATGACATGTTATTATACGTTAGCATTGTGATATTTTTATTATAAAATTTATTTTATAATTTTGATAAATGAGTTTAGTGTACACCCACTAAGCATTATTGCTTAGCGCGTTGATTTCATCACGCGTAGGTAACAAGAATACCGAGGAAGAAAAAGAGTAGAGAGGAGGTAGCTGCAGAGTGAAGAATTCAGAGTCACTATACTTATTGGGTAGCTATACAGTTTTGTATTTGATATTCAGTTAAGTTAAGCATGCATATACAGAAGTTTGTAAATTCGATAATTATATATGTTTTGTAAACAGTTGTTTAATGGTTTTTGTTTTCATAAGTTTGTAAATATTAATTATATATGTTTTATTTAAAACTGTTTGGAAAGTCGCACTATACGGCAGGGTGCGTAATTGATTGATAAATAAATTTGAAGTGTTGAAAATATATTGTTTGAATTTTTGTTGGAAACAGGTTTTTGAAAAATCAGAAAAACAGAGGGAACTCTGCTGAAATTTTTTGAAAATGAATTTGATGAGCTCACTATAGAAAGGATTTTAAATTATAAATTATTTGATTTTCAAATTATAAACAGAACTAAGAAAAGTTTTGAAAACCTAGTAGCGCTCACTGGGTCGATCCAAATGGGTAGGATCAGGGGGTGTTACACTGACTATGTCACTTCATGAAGCACAGTACATGCTCATAATTCATGAGCAAAGAATTGAACATATCAATTCAGTTGCTCAGATAGATGTTCCAGCTCCAGCAGCTAACTTTGTTACAAAATGGTGGTAGAAATGGACACAGAGGGGGTAAAAGAGGAAACAACAATAATTGCGGTAAAAGAGGCAGGGAAGGTAGATGGAACAACAATAGGCCTATATATCAAATATGCAGTCGATCTGGTCACTCAGCGTTCCAATGTTACAGCAGATTTGATCGCTCATTTCAACAACAATCTTTTGCTAATAATAACAACCATGGACCTCCTGCTACTGGTGGCTTAACTCAGCAAGGAAACAATTATCAGGGACATATGGTTCAGGCTCAGCATAATTTCTCTGATGGTGATGGTCAGTTTCAGACTCTTTAGTGCAATCAGCCAGGCTTTCAAGGGAATTTTTAGAATTTCCATGTTCACTATGGCCAGCACTCTGCCACTACAAAAACAGTATCAGACCTTGCTTGGTATGCAGACAGTGGAGCGACAAGCCATGTGACCTCTGATTTGGGTAAACTCTCAAACTCTTCTGTTTATAAAGGTTCTAGCAAATTAACTGTTGGTAGAGGTCAGGCTTTAGCTATTAGCAGTATTGGTAATTCAGTGGTTCAGTCACACACTACACCTATTAAACCTTTGCAATTAACTAATGTCCTTCATGTACCACAAATAACCAAAAACCTGCTTAGCATATCCAAATTTACTAGGGTTAACAATGTTGTAGCTGAGTTTTATGATACCTTTTGTGTTGTTAAGGAAAAACTTTCCAAGAAAGTGTTGCTTCGAGACACACTTAAGGATGGATTATACCAGCTACAGCTCCAAGGAGATCAGCTTAAGATGCCTGGTCTTCAATCAGGAGCAGCTTCTCAGTCTGTATATCTTGCTGATTTTTCTTTCAATAACTGTACATATTTTATTCAATCTCATTATGGTGTTAATAAGGTACATACTGTTGCTCCTATTGTTTTGCACTCTAATGTTGTTGATTCTGCTTTGAATGGTGGATACTCTTAATACTGTTTGTGCATTGTGGCATTCCAAGCTTGGTCATCCCTCTACATATGCTTTAAAACATGTTATGTCTTCATTAGATCTCTCTTGTTCACAATCTGTTTTTGCTTGTTGTGACTCATATAGACTAGGTAAAATGCATCAATTACCTTTTTCTAGGTCTAGTATTAAAACTACTAAACCTCTTGAGCTCATATATTCTGACATTTGGGGACCTTCACCAATTCTTTCTCTTGAAGGTTTTAGGCATTACATTGTTTTTGTTGACTGTCATACTAGGGTTTCTTGGCTTTTTCCTCTTAAACTAAAGTCTGATGCCTTATATACTTTTATAACATTTAAATCTCAAGTTGAAAAACAGTTTGAAACTAATATTAAGATTTTACAAACTGATATTGTAACATCTCTTGACCTAAATCGCTCGGACCGAATCAGGGAGCGCTACTATATACTGAAATCTCTTACTAAAATGATATTAAAAACATATAAAAATGGTCCAGATAAATTTCCGAAAATCTTGTCATAGTTTTCTCTATTTTACTGACTTTTCAAAACTTGTTCACAGTTAAAATTCATAAAAAAAATCAACTTCTAAATTCTCAAATCAATTTTGCGCACCTTTCCAAATTTAGTGTGACTTACCAAATCAATTTATCACAATATACTTTATAAATATTCAAATAATATAAGCATATAATAAAATATTTACACAGCGGAAGTTCTTCAAATATGTACAAACATTTTCTGTATATGCATGCTGTATCAAAACATATATAATTATTATAAAAGGACTACCAAATATATGTAGGAACGATGTGACTTCGGACTCTGGTTTTGCAGTCTCTACTCTTCTTTCTCTTTATCTCCCTTGGAACCTCTGTTACCTACGTGTGAGAAAACTCAACACGTTAAGCAGATTGCTTAGTGGGTGTACACAAAATTGTATATCCAAATATATTATAGCAAATCATGTTATCTATTTATCGAAAATATCAATAACATATATATAAATCATATATGGGGCTCATGTCAAATCAAATCATATACTCAACAAATATAGTATTTAAAATCAATCAATAGACAAAATCTTCATAATTTCTCAAATGCTTTCATATAACAAATCAGTTTTCATACTGGGCTCCTGATATACATAACATAAGTTATCGGACTGGATTACGGGTTGTTCGGCATCGGACACAAACGGGCTACCCGTCGAACATCAGATCAGAGTTGGATACACCTGCTATAAATGTCCCATATCAGAATCCTAGGACCGGCACTTGGGGCCTGTACTATCCAAAGGGTGGCACAAACAGATCAAAGCTCCATACCTTAGGACTGGCACTTGGGGCCTGCACTATCCATAGGGTGGTGCATAAGAATATATCAGCACAGTACTGTTCAAAAAAACCCAATTGACATGTCAACCTCCTATATCCATATCTATGTTTATATACATCAGAGTCATTTCGCAAAACAATTTCTCAAATCCATTTCAAATCATTCAAATTCCATATTGAAATTTCGATTCCGAAATACAATTTCACAAATCATTTTCTTAAATTCAAATTTAACCTTCAAATATTTCAAATCAATAAATATATGTTTGAAATCCAAATTTCATTAATAATCATATAAAATAAATATACAAAATCATATACGAGTATATTTCTCAAATCAATAGTCACATCAAATTAATCTAAAAATATATTCAAATATATTTCTGAAACCAATATTCACATCAAATCAATTCAAAATAATATTCGAATATATTTCATAAACCAATATTAAATCAAAATGCCCCAAAATCATTTTTCGATACTGTTCACAAATATAATATAATCAAAATCACCTTCAACTATATTTCTCATACCAATATGAAAATCAAAATGTATTTAAATCGATTCATAATATTATTCACAATTAATATCTAAAATATACACTATATTGTAATTCAAATTAGTCCAAAATCAATTTCAAACAATAAACTATAATCAATATAATTCAAACAACTCAAAATTAATCAAATTCAATCAATCCAAAATATTCTGGAAAATGAAAAATTCAAAAATGAGTGTACACCGAACTTGGATACCATTTCCTTCCTCATTTTCTTCTTCTCCTTCTCTTTTCTTCTTCTTTCCTTTCTCTATCTTCTTTCTCTCTCCTCTTTTCTCTCTTCTTTCTCCCGTTCTGGTTTCTGTTTTTGTTTGAGAGCTTTTGCTCTCTAATCAGTTCTGTTTTCTATTTGTACTAGCACCGCTTCAATCACTCGGTGTTTTTTTTTTTTAAAATTTTTGGGCCATCGCGACCGCGTATCGCGAGCGGTGGTTGCGTCGGTAGGTCGCGATACTCACTGGTGAAATTTTTGCCCCTTATAGTGAGTAGCTATCGCAAGCTCTGGTCGCGATATTCACTGATCCAATTTTACCTCTTTCATCGCGAGCAGCTACCGCGATCTCTGGTCGCGAGGATGGTCGCGATGCTCACTGTCTAATTTTTCTCCCTTCTTTGCAGGCATTGTTTTCGACCGTTCCAATTGGTCCACTTGGAAACCAAAAATAATACATACATTTAATTATATTTTCCACCCTTTCAAAGCATAAATATCACAGTCACATACTTAATATTAATTCAATAATACTTTTCATGTTTATGCGAAATTAGGGATGTTACAGATATGGGTAAGGAATATCAGGTTTTTAGCTCTTATCTTAAACAATAAGGCATTTTGCTTCGGTTTTCTTGTCCGTATACATACCAACAAAATGGTGTTCCTGGACGAAAATGTAACATCCGTAATTTTCATTAATTATGAAAAGTGCCTATAATTGTTGTTAATTATGTGAAAATAATGTAATGGGTTTATTTGGATTAATTTTCAGGTATACAAGTGAACCAGGTAGAGTGGTCCAGAAAAAGTACATGAAGAAAAAAGAAAAAGTTGACAGTGAGTACCGCGACCAGTTACCGCGATCAGGGATCGCGATGAGCAGCCCGCGGTGAAAATACTGATTTTGGACAGTGAGCATCGCGACCAACATTGCGACCAGACACCGCGATGGATGATCGCGATGAAGGCGGTAAAAACATTCCAATGAGCAACGAGATCAGGTGGCGCGGTCGCGATGACCAAAATTTTATAAAAAAATAGATGGCGGTGGAAGCTTCACGAAGAAGCTAACATAAAATAGAGAGAGAGAGAGACCGGGAGAAGAAAAAGAAAAAGAGAAAGAAAAAGAAAAAAGAGGAAGAAAAGAAGAAGAGAAAGAAGAGAAAGAAGAGAGAGAAAGAAGGAAAGAGAAAGAAAAGAAAGAGAAGAAGAAAGGAAGAAGAAGGAGAGAAGAAGAAGAAAGAGAAGGAAAAGAGGAGGAAGAAAGAGAAGAAGAAAAAGGAGGAAAAAGGGAATCTAGAAAAGAAAAGTTCGTAGAAATGGTATCCAGGTTGGTGTACACGCATTTATGAAAACTTTATATTTTTCGTATGTGTTTTTATTTGAATTTTAGATCTTTTACCCTTTTGATATATATATATATATATATATATATATATATATATATATTGATACGTTCATGTCTTTGAATATTTTTACTTAATTCGCCCTCGCTTACAATGATTGTGTTGGAATAAAATGTTCAAGAATATTGCTTGAAAAGTATGATTTTCAAGAAGTCAAACATAAATGATTTACGAATATTGTTTGGTAATTTCATTTGTTGAATTTGATTTAGAGCTTCGAATTAAAGTTGTTGATTTCAAAATGAATTAATGTGAAAGTTTAAAATTGTGTATTGTGAAACGGCCGTAGGATACTTGAATATAAAAAATGGATATAGGAGGTTGGTATACCAGTTGGGTTATTTTAGCAGTACTGTACCGATATTGATCTTGATGTTGATATTACGTACCTCCCTAAGGATTCGTCCTGGGGTAGGGAGTTATGACCTCGATATTATGTACCTCCCTAAGGATTCGTCCTAGGGTAGGGAGTTATACGTACCACCCTTGGATGGAACAGACCCCAAGTGCCTGTCTTAGGGTTGAGAGTTATGTTCGACGGGCAGCCACCAAGTGGTCGATGTCGAACGGCCCATATTCCAGTCCAGAAAATTATGTTGAGTATACCAAAGGGCCATGATTGAAATGAATTGAATAAAATGTATATAAAAGCATTTAGAAATTTATTTTGTATGATTTATTTATTGGCTTGAATTGGATAATCATATGTTTTAATATGATATTATTATGACATATTATTTTGAAATTTATTTTGTGATTTCGATAAATAAATTTAGTGTACATTCACTAAGCGATATGCTTAGCGCGTTGAATTCTATCACGCGTAGGTAATAGGGATACCAGCGGAGAAAAAGACTAAAGAGGAGATAGCTACAGACAGAGGTCCAGAGTCACCATACTTTTGGGTAGTTATATTTAAATTTTGGTTGTATATCATTCAGTTAAGCATGCATATACAGTAGTTTGTAAATTTGTTTTATATATATAAGTTTTGTAAATATTTGTTTAATGGTTTATGTTTTTCAAAGTTTTGTAAATATTAATTATGTATTGTTTCATTTGAAAATATTTGGAAAGTCGCACTATATGGCAGAGTGCGCATTTGATTGAGAAATGAATTTTTAAGTGTTGAATATTATATTATTTGAGTTTTTGTTGAAAATAGGATTTCTGGAAAGTCAGAAAAACAGAGAAAACTATGACAATTTTTTTAAAAATAAGTGATGGGCTCACTAGAAAAGATTTCGAAAGCTAAATTATATTTGTGTTTACAATGATTTCATATTATAAACTAAGTTTAGACAAGTTTTGAAAATCGGGTAGCGCTCTTTGGGTCGATCCAGGCGGGTCGGGCCAGGAGGTGTTACAGAAAACATAGGCATATAGTCGAAACGAGTCTCACCTTACTTGCTCATGCAAAGTTACCTTTGCATTTCTAGACTGAAGCCTTTTAGGCAGCAGTTCTTTTGGTTAACAATTTGCGCAGTCCTCTTTTACTTCATAAGTCACCTTTTGAGTTGTAATTTCATAGAAAACCAAACTATTACTATTTTAAAACCTTTGGGTGTGCTTGTTTTCCTTACCTAAGACCTTTTGCAAAACAAAAATTTGGTTTTCATTCTTCTAAATGTATTTTCATTCTTCAACAGAAAATGTATAAATGTTTGTATCCCTCTAGCAAAGTTTACATTTCTAGGAATGTAATTTTTCATGAATTTGATTTTCCTTATCTTACTTTGTTCCCTTCTAAGTCTGATGCATCTAGTGTTAAATCTAGTCTTCCTTTGTCTTTGTTAAATTCTTTACCTATTGTTTCTAGTTCTGCTTCTCTTAACAGTTCTGTTGTCCCTGTCATACCTGCACAGTATTCACAGTCTTCACTATCTAATTCAGCATATTTACAGCAACATTATGTTCCTTTGTCTGTTTCTCAGTCAGCTGTTAGTAGCTCTTCTAACAGTTATCACTCTCACACACCTGTTATCCTTTATGTTAATAACCCTCAAACAGTCTCCACTCACCCTATGGTTTCTAGGTCCAAGGTGGGTACTTTTAAGCTTAAAGTATACTCTATTCTTTGTCAATCTCCTTGTGCTAAAATCACTGAATCTGAACCAACCTCTGTTAACACAGCTTTAGCTGACCCTAAGTGGAGAATGGCTATGGAAGAAGAGTATACTGCTCTCATTAGAAACAATACTTGGACTTTGGTTGCTCCTAGTCCTAATTGTAACATTGTTGATCACAAATGGGTGTTTAGGCTTAAATATAAACCTGATGGGACTGTTGCTAAGTATAAAGCTCGGTTAGTTGCTAAGGGGTTTCATCAAACTCCTGGCATTAATTTTTCTGAAACCTATAATCCTGTTATTAAGCCTTCCACCATTAGGGTTATTTTTACCTTGGCAGCTACTTTTGGTTGGGATATTCAGCAGGTTGATGTTAATAATACATTTCTTAATGGAGATTTGCAAGAATTAGTGTTTATGGAGCTACCAGCTGAGATTGTGAGTACTATTCTTCCCTCTCATGTGTGCAGACTTAATAAGACCCTCTATAGTCTCAAACAGGCCCTAGGGTTTGGTTTCACAAACTAAAAACAGCTCTTCTGTCTTGGGGATTTCAGAATTCTTCTTCAGATATTTCCTTGTTTATTTCCAAGCAAAATTCTGCTGTTCTGTATGTGATAGTTTATGTGGATGATATTCTTATCATTGGTTCTAGTAGTGCTCTTATTCATAAGACTATTGCTGCTCTTAACTCTCAGTTTGCTTTGAAAACTTTAGGACCAGTTGGTTATTTTTTAGGTTTTGAGGCTTTTAGAAATTCTCATGGAATTTATCTTACTCAAACTAAGTACATATTTGATCTTCTTTTCAAGACTAATATGTTGCTTTCAAAACCTTGTGATATTCATCTTTGCCCAAGCACCAAGTTGTCTCTACATTGTGGCACTCCTTTTTCTAATCCAACTCTATATCACAGTACAATTGGGGCTTTACAGTATCTCACCTACACTAGATCAGATATCTCATTTGCTGTGAATAAATTAAGCCAATTCTTGGCAGCCCCTACATATATTCATTGGCAGTCCTGCAAGCGTATTCTTAGGTATTTGAAGGGTTCAGCTGGTCTTAGTCTTCTTTTCAAACCTGCCCCTCAACTGTATATTAAAGCTTTTACAGATGCTGACTGGGCTTTTTGCACTGATGATCGTCGTTCAACGAGTGGTTGTTCTGTGTCTCTAGGATCCAATTTAATTACTTGGTATTCTAGGAAACAAAAAGTGGTTGCTTGCTATAGTACTGAAGCTGAGTACATGGCACTTTCTCAGGCCTCTACAGAGATTATTTGGCCCAGCTCATTGTTTTTAGAACTGGGTATCACTTTAACTGGCAAGCCTGTGTTATGGTGTAATAATGTTAGTGCTGGTGCTCTTGCACACAATCCTGTTTTCCACTCTAGAACTAAGCATGCAGAGGTGGATGTTCACTTTGTTCGTGAAAAAATTGCTCTAGGTCAGTTTGCTGTCAACTATGTGCCTACTGCAAATCAACCTGCTGATATGTTAACAAAGGCACTGCCCTCTACTCGTTTTCAATTCCTTTGTAACAAGTTGAACTTAGCTATTTCACCTCAGTTCAGCTTGAGGGAGGATGTGAATATATCAGCCAACAATAGTTGAGATCCATTGTATTATAATATGATCTAACTGCATTGTATCTTTCTGTTATTATTATTATTATTATTATTATATTGATTAATCAATCAGGCTTCATTGTTGCTTAATACACAGATTGATGACATGTACATGTTGATGGTCAAGATCTGTTGCTTGTATTAGGTCAACGGCTGATTGTTCTTGTATATATATGCAATTGTATTTCCTGAGATCACTAATGAAATAAACACATTATTTTTCATTTCTCGATTTCTCTCTCTCTTAGTTTTCTCTTCTTCTTGTTTTCAGAGAGTTCTTCTCTGAGTTCTTGATCTGTAAATCTAGGGTTAGGTTTTACAAATATGCATCTATTGAAGGCTCCAGGTGATGATGGATTACCTGCATTTTTTTTTATCAAAAATTCTTGGGTATGGTTGGGGATAGTGTGGTTATAGCCTGTTTACAGTGTCTTAATGATGGGGTGTAACACCCCCTGACCCGACCCGGCTGGATCGACCAAGGGAGTGCTACTCGGGTTTTCAAAACTTTCTCAATTCATTTTATAATTTCTAAAATCACTGTGAGCCCATCAAATCAATTTTTCAAACCATTGGAAAACCATCTAGTTTATAATTTTTAAAACCATTTCCGAGTGAGCCCATCGCAATAAACATTTTACAAAAATTCGGCAGAGTTCCGTTTGTTTTTCGGATTTCCCAAAACCTGTTTTTCCACAACTCAAATCAAATACAAATTTAATAACACTTCAAATATCATTTTCAATCAATTGCGCACTCTGCCGTTTAGTGCGACTTTCCAACAACAGTTTATAAAATAAAACGATTCAGAAGTCAATATTTACAAACATTCTAGAAATGAAAGACAGAAATCGTAATTAATTTATTACAGGATATAATTACAAAACATATTTACAGACTCTCTGTATATGCATGCATATCAATCATATTACACATGAACATAAATATCTACCTAAAAATGTGACTCTCCGCCTCTGTCTGCAGGGAACTCCTCTTCAGTCTTTGGCCTCTTCAGTCTCTCTGGTACCTACGTGTTAGAAACAAAACTAATGCGCTAAGCATATAGCTTAGTGGGTGTACACTAAACTTAAATATGAAAAATCATAAATAACTTTCATTAAGAAACAATTTACAATATATCTCTTTTCGATGTTAATCATTTACAAATCAATTTAACTTCAAAATCAAAGCATAAAACAGTTTTAATCACTTTAATTTCAACAATAAGATCAACATATAAAATCGATCAATAAAGTTATTCAATTCACTTCAATCTGGCCTGCTAGAATACTCAACATACTAGGACTGGAATATGGGTCAAACTCCCACCCTAGGACGAATCCTAAGAGTGGTACGTATCTCCCTACTCTAGGACCGAGGGTACGGAACCTATAGAGGTACATAAAGCTTAGTGGGTGTACTAAAAACTCAATTAAGTAAATTACAATATAATTATTCTTTAAAGAAACAATAAACCACAATATGAGTTTTATTTCTAAATCACTTTCAAAACAATTAAATTTCAGAATCAAAGCATTAAACACTTTCAATCACTTTAATTTCAATAAGGAGATCAATATACAAATGCTATCAATAAAATCATTCAGTACACTTTTCAATTCCAATCAATTCTGGCCCACTAGAATACTAAACATTCTAGGACTGGAATATGGGTCCACGTGATTGTCCGAGATTGCCCCGCAACAACAATCACTAATATCATCGCGATTGTCCGAGATTGCCCCGCAACAACAATCGCTAGTATCATTGTGATCGTCCGAGATTGCCCCGCAACAACGATCACTAAATCGGTGTGATTGTCCGAGATTGCCCCGCAACAACAATCACACAATAATAACGGCGCAGTACTGCTCAGTAAAACCCAGCTGGTATACCAACCTCCTATATCCGTTTCTATGTCTAAGTATCCTAGGGCCGTTTCAGTAAATAATTTTCATAAGCAATACTCAATAAATATACATTTCGCACAATATTTCTCAAGAATATCAACAATATTCATACAAAAATATAAATAATGTATTTTTAACAAAATCGACACAATCGGAATACGATCAAAACGCTATCTAACATAAAATCAGTTCAAAATCAATAATAAGTGCATCAATCATCAATTTTTTTATATAAAGCAAACACTTTTCATACCAAAATCGAAATCGAAAACTATTAACGAAAATAAAAACGAGGAACGAAATCGAAAACTAAAATGAAAAAGTAAACGAAAGACAGCTCGAAACGATTTCGAAAACGAGAGTACACCTACCTCGAATCCGTGTTTTTCGTTCGATAAACCGCGGTTCCACGGTTTCTTTCCCTTTTCCTTTCCACCTACACTTCCTTTCTCTTCTCTCTCTTTCTTCTTCTTCTTCTTTCTTTTCTTCCCTTTTCTTTCTCTTCTCCTTCTCTTCTTCCTCTTCTTTTCTTTTCTTTTTCTCTCTCTCGGTCTGTCTCTTTCTTTCTGTTTTTCTGTGGCTTCCGCGAGAAGCCAAAATTTTTTTTATATTTTTGTCGCTACCGCGACCGCCGTCGCGACCTGTGGTCGCGGCACCAGGTCGCGATGCTCACTGGAGTGCGCGCACCGCCTTCCTCGCGAGCGCGCCTTGGTCGCGCGAGTGGTCGCGCTGCTCTCTGCCCGTTTTTGACAATTTCATCGCGAGCAGTCCATCGCGACCTATGGTCGCGGTGGTTGGTCGCGTTGCTCACTGCCAGGTTTTGCCATTTTCATCGCGAGCAAGCCATCGCGACCTGTGGTCGCGGTGACTGGTCGCGGTACTCACTGCCCGAAATTGCGTTTTTCACCGCGAGCGAGCCATCGCGACCTGTGGTCGCGGTGACCAGGTCGCGATGCTCTCTGGTCCAGTTTTCCAATTTTTCATTTTTCACTATTTAATCCGGTCCGCTTTTTCATTTTTCAGTTTTCCAATTACATTTACACCCCCTCAAATAGTAAAAATTTATTTTCACATATTTCATATATATCAAAAATTCATCACCCGAAATCCGGGATGTTACAGCGATGCTCACTGCCAAAAATCACATTTTTCACCGTGAGCAGGTCATCGCGATCTGTGGTCGCGGTGACCAGATCGCGATGCTCACTGCCTCAGTTTTCCTTTTTCTTGCATCATTTTTGGACCGTTCCATCTGGTCCACCTGGAAATCATAAAAATAAACATACTTTTAATTACATTTACACCCCCTCCAATCACAAAATTTATATTCATATATATATAATTAATTATCCGCAATCCGGGATGTTACAATTCTTCCCCTCTTAAGAAATTTCGTCCTCGAAATTTACCTCAATGAAACAGTTGCGGATACTGTTGTCGCATTGTTTCTTTACTCTCCGAGGTAGCCTCTTCTACTTTATGATTCCTCTAGAGGAGTTTCACCAGTGGCACTCTTTTATTTCTTAGCTCTTTGATTTCCCGATCAAGAATCTGCACTGGTTCCTCCTCATATGTCAGGTTTGGTCGGATTTTAATACTTTCGGCCTGAACTCTGTGGGAAGGATCAGATCTGTATCTCCTCAGCATCGATACATGGAATACATTATGAATCTTTTCTAATTCTGGAGGTAAAGCTAGTCTGTAGGCTACTGATCCCACACGTTCAATGATTTCGTATGGCCCAATAAACCTAAGACTCAACTTACCTTTTCTGCCAAATCGAAGCACTTTCTTCCACGGAGATACTTTCAGAAACACTTTCTCACCAACGTCATATTCTATCTCTTTTCTTTTCAAATCTGCGTATAATTTCTGTTGGTCAGAAGGAACTTTCAATCTATCTTTGATAATCTTCACCTTCTCCTCAGTCTGTCTAATCAAGTCTGGGCCTACTAACCTGTCCTCTCCTAACTCTGTCCAGCATACTGGAGTCCTGCATTTCCTTCCATACAGTGCCTCATAAGGTGCCATAGCTATGCTCGACTGGTAACTGTTGTTGTAGGCGAATTCAATCAATGGGAGATGATCCGCCC
This sequence comes from Xanthoceras sorbifolium, assembly GCA_003430845.1. Taxonomy (NCBI): domain Eukaryota; kingdom Viridiplantae; phylum Streptophyta; class Magnoliopsida; order Sapindales; family Sapindaceae; genus Xanthoceras; species Xanthoceras sorbifolium. Next base: position 16,145,692 of record CM010612.1, read on the forward strand.
AACTTCCTTCAAAATCAATGACACAACTCCTGAGCATATCTTCAAGCACCTGTATTACCCTTTCTGATTGTCCGTCTGTCTGCGGATGGAAGGCTGTACTGAAACTCAGTCGAGTACCCAAGGCTTCTTGAAATTTCTTCCAGAATCTGTATGTAAACCTCTGATCTCTATCTGATATGATGGATGCAGGCACTCCATGCAATCTGACTATCTCTCTGATGTACAATTTTGCTAATTGATCCAGTGAATAGTCAGTTCTGACGGGTAGAAAATGTGCTGACTTTGTCAATCGGTCCACTATAACCCATACCGCATCGTGTTTACTCCGGGTGAGTGGCAGTCCAGTGACAAAGTCCATTGTGATGCGGTCCCATTTCCATTCAGGTATTGCTATTGGTTGTAACAATCCTGATGGAACCTGGTGTTCAGCTTTCACCTGTTGACAGGTCATGCATCTATTCATAAATTCTATCACATCTTTCTTCATTCCAGACCACCAATACTGAGTTTTCAGATCTCTGTACATCTTTGTGCTACCTGGGTGCATCGCATACGAACTACTGTGTGCCTCTGTCAGGATCATCTTTCTCAATTCCTCATCTTCCGGAATACAAATCTTGTCTCTGAAACACACAATACCATCAGTTCTGACTGAATAATCCGGATGCTTCCCTTCTGGGATCTGTTCACATATCATCTGAATTCTAGCATCCTGCTTCTGTTTGTCTGCAATTTGCTGAATCAAACTAGGTCTGCATACCAATTCAGCCACCAAGGCATGATCTGAAATCAACTGTAATTGCACATTCATAGCCTTCAGAGCAAACAGTGCTTTTCTGCTCAAAGCATCTGCAACTACATTCGCCTTCCCTGGATGGTAGTCGATTATACAGTCATAGTCTTTTACCAACTCCATCTACCGTCTCTGTCTCAGATTGAGCTCTCTCTGGGTAGGCAGATATTTCAGACTCTTGTGATCTGTGTATATATAACATTTCTCACCATATAAGTAATGCCTCCAGATTTTCAAAGCGAAGACTATGGCTGCAAGTTCCAGATCATGAATCGGATAGTTCAACTCATGCGTTTTCAACTGTCTGGACGCATATGCAACCACCTTGCCTTCCTGCATCAATACACAACCTAAACCCTGGTGTGAGGCATCACTATAGATCACAAAGTCTTTACCTGACACAGGCTGAATCAGAATTGGAGCCTCAACTAGCATCGCCTTCAATCTGTCAAAAGCTGCCTGGCATTAGTCAGTCCACTCAAATCTGACATTCTTATGAAGTAGCTTGGTTAACGGACTTGCTATGGAGGAAAACCCCTTCACAAACCGTCGATAATAACCTGCCAAGCCTAGAAAACTTCTGACTTCTGTAACATTTCTGGGAGGCTTCCATTCCACTATTGCTTCAATCTTTTTCGGATCTGCCTTAATACCCTCTGCGGATACAATGTGACCCAGAAATGCAATCTCAGGCAACTAGAATTCACATTTGCTCAGTTTACCATACAGTTGCTTCTCCCTTAGGATCTGCAGTACTACTCTGAGGTGTCTGTCATGATCCTCTGCCGTCTGTGAGTATACCAGGATATCATCGATAAATACCACCACAAACTGATCCAAGTATGGTCGGAATACCCGGTTCATCAAGTCCATAAAGGCTGCAGGTGCATTAGTCAGCCCAAATGGCATCACTACAAATTCGTAATGTCCATACCTGGTTCTGAATGCAGTTTTCGGAATATCTGACTCTTTTATTCTCAACTGATGATAACCTGATCTCAGATCTATCTTTGAGAAGACACAAGCTCCTCTCAGCTGGTCAAACAAGTCATCGATTCTAGGCAACGGATACTTGTTCTTGACAGTAAGTTTATTCAGCTGCCTATAATCGATGCACAATCTCAATGACCCATCTTTCTTTTTCACAAACAGAACTGAAGCTCCCCAGGGGGATACACTGGGTCTAATGAAGCCCTTATCCAGTAATTCTTGTAACTGTATCTTCAGTTTTTTCAGTTCTGTTAGGGCCATTCTGTAGGGAGCTATCGATATGGAGACGTACCTGGTACCACATCAATCACAAACTCCACTTCTCTCTGGGGTGGCCAACCAGGAAGCTCCTCCGAAAACACATCTGCAAAGTCACATACAGTGGGTATATTTTGAATTTCATCATTAACTTTTCTAGAATCAACCACCTGTGCCAAATATGCTTCACACCCCTTTCTTATCAGTTTACAGGCTGCGGTGGCTGATATGACATTGGAGAGAAAATCCCTCCTTTCACCCACCATTGTGATTTCTCCACCATCTGCTGTTCTGAGGGTCACTCGTTTCAGTTCACAATCAATCACCACTCTATGCCGAGTTAACCAATCCATGCCTAGTATCACATCAAACTCGTGGAGTGGTAACTCCATCAAATCTCCTGGGAATTCACACTCCTGTATCCGAATCGGACAATTTCTGTATATACGGTTCACTACTACACTTTGGCCTATCGGATTACTGACTAACACATCATATTCAGTAGGTTCAGTTTACAGGTTTTGGTGTTTCAGCATAGCATCACATATATATGAATGAGTAGAGCCTGGATTTATCAATGCAATAGCTGTAGTATCAAAAATAAAAATAATACCAGCTATCACATCAGGTGCATCTTTGTCTTCCTGAGCTCTAACACCATAAACTCGTGCAGGAGCTCGACTATCGGGTCTGGCCACTGACTCTGACATTCCTCGGTGGCTACCACCCTCAGGTACTGCCTGACTAGGCCTCCTACCTCTGGAAGTAGCAGGGGCTGGTCTTTCTGGCTGCGGAGATCTAATCTGTGGGCAATCTCTCAGAAAATGATCATGAGATCCACATCTCAGGCAGGCTCCTGTAAGCTTCCAACATTCCCCAGGATGTCTTCTTCCACAATGGTCACACAATGCAGGGGCTGGTCCTCTACCTGCACTCTTAGGGGTACTGGCCATAGAAGTCGCAGACTGACCAGGCCGAGCTGTGGGTACAGGCCTCTGTGACTGCACTGGACCACTAGGCTGCGGTCCCTTAAATTTCTAGCTCTGGGGCTGATATGAGCTGGATGGCCCTGCCCCTCTTTTTTGCTGCCCTCTGTCTCTTCTGGCATGCTCTTCCTTCTTAATTCTCTCTACATTCAGAGCTGCCGAGACTAGTCTGGTAAAATCTTCAAATTCAAAGGCAGCCACCTGTAACATTCCTCAATTAATCCATAGTCTAATTATATATATATATATATATATATATATATATATATATTCAAAATCAATTACTTAGAAATTCAGAATGTTACACAACCTGTAGGCGGATATAATCGTTCAGTCCATCTTCAAACCTCCTACATTTATCCGCCTCAGTTGCCACCATATCCCGGGCATATTTGCTCAACCTGACAAATTCTCGCTCGTATTCTGTCACTGTCATCTGCCTTTGCTTCAGGTTGATGAACTCCCTATTCAGATTATCCAAATAGATGTGACCAATATATTTTCTCCGAAATTCCTTCTGAAAGAAATCCCACGTTCTGTCCTCTGGTCGCACTGTCTGTATAATGGAGGTCCACCACTGGTAGGCATTCTCCTGCAATAAGGATACTGCACACTCCAATCGCTCTTCAGGTGTGCAGTGCATCTGTTCTAATATTCTGTTCGTCCTCTCAAACCAGTACTCTGCGGCAGATACATCCTCATCCTTTCTACCATGGAAATCCGTGGGTCTGTGTTTAGCCAGTCGCTCTATGGCTGATCTTCGTGACGCTGCTCTAGCCACATTCTGAAAGAACTCAGCCATCTCCTGCATAAACGCTGGCTACACAGGGTCCGCCACTCTCGGACTAACTGATTCCCTATACGCTCCCCCAGCCATGCTGGCGGGACTCTCCGGTCTATCACCGCTTCCTTCCATTTCTTTTATCCTATATCAGACAGAAGAGAGGTCTGCAGATTAGAGTCACACATTCCTATGGGTAGCTTAATACAATGCATGCATATACAGACTCTTTGGTCCAGAAACGCCTAAACCGCGCTCTGATACCAATTAATATGTAACACCCCCTGACCCGACCCGGCTGGATTGACCCAGGGAGCGCTACTCGGGTTTTCAAAACTTTCTCAATTCATTTTATAATTTCTAAAATCACTGTGAGCCCATCAAATCAATTTTTCAAACCATTGAAAAACCATCTAGTTTATAATTTTTAAAACCATTTCCGAGTGAGCCCATCGCAATAAACTTTTTACAAAAATTCGGTAGAGTTCCGTTTGTTTTTCGGATTTTCCAAAACCTGTTTTTCCACAACTCAAATCAAATACAAATTCAATAACACTTCAAATATCATTTTCAATCAATTGCGCACTCTGCCGTTTAGTGCGACTTTCTAACAACAGTTTATAAAATAAAACGATTCAGAAGTCAATATTTACAAACATTCTAGAAATGAAAGACAGAAATCGTAATTAATTTATTACAGGACATAATTACAAAACATATTTACAGACTCTCTGTATAGCATGCATATCAATCATATTACACATGAACATAAATATCTGCCCAAAAATGTGACTCTTCGCCTCTGTCTGCAAGGAACTCCTCTTCAGTCTTTGGCCTCTTCAGTCTCTCTGGTACCTACGCGTTAGAAACAAAACTAACGCGCTAAGCATATAGCTTAGTGGGTGTACACTAAACTTAAATATGAAAAATCATAAATAACTTTCATTAAGAAACAATTTACAATATATCTCTTTTCGATGTTAATCATTTACAAATCAATTTAACTTCAAAATCAAAGAATAAAACAGTATTAATCACTTTAATTTCAACAATAAGATCAACATATAAAATCGATCAATAAAGTTATTCAATTCACTTCAATCTGGCCCGCTAGAATACTCAACATACTAGGACTGGAATATGGGTCAAACTCCCACCCTAGGACGAATCCTAAGAGTGGTACGTATCTCCCTACTCTAGGACCGAGGGTACGGAACCTAGAGAGGTACATAACTCCCTATCCCAGGAACGAATCCTTAGGAAGGTACGTGTCTCCCAACCTCAGGACGAATCCGTGAGGAGGTACGTGTCTCCCTGCCCCTGGACGAATCCATGAGGAGGTACATAATAATCATCAATAGCATATCAATATCGGTGCAGTACTGCTCACTGAACCCAGCTGGTATACCAACCTCCTATATCCATTTCTATGTCTAAGTATCCTAGGGCCGTTTCCGATAAACTATTTTCAATATTCACTATATTTACAATCAACGAAAACATTCGTGTTCAATAACATAAATTTTTCATGGAAAAATCAACATTATTTATACAATAATCGAAAACAATTAATTTCCACGAAATCGAAGTAATGAAAGTACGATCAACAATAAAATCATTCAACGAAAATAAAATCAACATATAAGAATGAAAATCTTCGAATAAATCTCAGATTCAAACTAAAAACACTTAATACTTTTCGTAAAGATTTCGAAAACGAAGGTACACCAACCTGGATACCGTTTTTCTTTCGACAAATCGCGTTTCTACGATTTTCTTTTCCTTTTCCTTTCTCTTTCTCTTTCACCTTTTCTTTCATTCTTCTTCTTTTTCCTCTTCTTCTTCTTTCTTCTTCTTTCTTCTTTCTTTCTTCTTCTTTCTTTATTTCTCTCGGTCTCTCCTCTCTTTTCTCTCTGTTCTGTGTTTTCTGTGGCTTCTACGAGAAGCCAAATGTTTTTTTATATTTTTCGGTCGTCGCGACCGTCGTCGCGACCTGTGGTCGCGCCACCAGGTCGCGGTACTCACTGGAGCGTTTCCACCGCCTTCATCGTGAGCATACCTTGCGGTACTATGGTCGCGCTGGTGGTCGCGTTGCTCACTGCCAGAATTTGACATTTTCATCGCGAGCAGTCCATCGCGATCTGTGGTCGCGGTGACTGGTCACAATGCTCACTGCCAAAAATCACATTTTTCACCGCGAGCAGGTCATCGCGATCTGTGGTCGCGGTGACCAGATCGCGATGCTCACTGCCTCGGTTTTCCTTTTTCTTGCATCATTTTTGGACCGTTCCATCTGGTCCACCTGGAAATCATAAAAATAAACATACTTTTAATTACATTTACACCCCCTCCAATCACAAAATTTATATTCATATATATAAAATTAATTATCCGCAATCCGGGATGTTACATGGGGTTTCTGTTTCAAGTATGAATTCTACCTTAGTTGCTATTATACCAAAAGTTAGTCATGCCATAAGAATGTCTGACTTGCGCCCAATAAGTCTTTGTAATGTGATTTACAAGATTGTTTCCAAGTTTCTCGCAAATCGTTTTCGTATGGTTCTGAATTCAGTTATTTCAGATACTCATAACGCCTTCATTCCGGGTAGGCTCATTTCAGATAACGCCATAGTTAGTTTTAAGTGTCTTCATGCACTAAAACGGAAAGTGAATTGTTCGAATGGATTCATGGCTCTAAAATTGGATATGTTAAAGGCATATGATCGTATTGAATGGCCATTCCTTCAGGGTATGTTAGAACAATTGGGCTTCTCTCAAGCTTGGATTCAAAAAATCATGGATTGTGTCTCTACGGTGTCTTACACTTTTCTACTTAATGGGCAACCATGTGGTCGCGTACGGCCTTCTAGGGGTTTAAGACAAAGGGATCCCCTATCTTCTTACCTATTTTTAATCTGTGCAGAAAGGCTGTCCCGTTTGATCAATCAAGCTGTCCATAATGGTTCTTTCTCTGGCTTTTGTTATAGTAGGAGTGGTCCTCTCATTATACATCTTTTCTTTACAGATGATAGCTTGTTATTTACAAAAACTTCAGTTAACGAATGTCATTCAATTCATTCTATTCTGGATATCTATTCGAAAACCTCTGGATAGGTAGTGAATTTCAACAAATCAACTATGTGCTTCACTACCATGAACGCTATTTGGGTCTCCCGAGTTTTGTCTCTCGTGATAAAAAAATACTTTTTACCACAATTCGAGATAGAGTTTTGAATAAACTCAAAGGGTGGAAAAGTGGCCTTTTTTCAACAGGTGGTAAGGAGGTGCTTTTAAAGGCCGTTATTCAAGCCATTCTGACATACTCTATGGGTTTGTTTAAGTTACCTCAGTCTCTTATTAATGATATCCATAGGATGTGTGCCCGTTTCTGGTGGGGTAGTAATGGGTCTACAAAAAAACTGCATTGGTGTTCCTGGAATCGTTTGTGTGCTAGTAAGGAGAATGGTGGCTTGGGTTTTAGGGATCTTTCAATTTTTAACCGATCTTTGCTTGTCAAACAAGGTTGGCGATTGATTTGTAACCCGATGTCCTTGGCTGCGCGTGTAATTAAAGCTTGTTATTATCCTTATTCCACTTTTTTACATGCTAAGACTAATTCTTCAGGTTCTTTTCTTTGGAAAAGTTTTCTTTGGGGTCGATATCTTCTGGAGAAGGGATCACGATGGAGAGTTGGGAATAGTTCGAATATTAATATCTACAAAGACAGGTGGCTGCCTCGTCCTTCCACATTTCAAGTCCTATCACCGCCACCAATTTCTGGTCCTACAGTAGTTAATGACCTGAAAAATCCTTCAGGATCGTGGAATGGAGATTTGATTTGAAGCACATGCATATCTGCTGATGTTGACTCTATCTTTAGTCTTCCTCCATGCTCACCAATTGTTCCTGATTCTTTGTTATGGCATTTCACAAAGGATGGAAACTTCTCGGTTATGAGTTGTTACTATGTGGGCTGTTCGATTGTTTCAAAACCTTCTTATTCGAACTAAATTTCACAACAAGTTTAGTGAAAATTCTTATGTCAGCTTCAATTACCAAAGAAGATCAAAATGTTTATTTGGCATGCCTTTCATGGCTGGCTTCCTACCTTTGTAAATCTGAAGCAGCGGCATATTGATGTGGAGCCTTTCCATCCTTTTTGTTCCAACCAATATGAGACTACATTACATGCCTTATCGGGCTGTCACAAACTTCTATCTATCCGTACAACTTGTTCTTTCATGCAGCATGGTTCTTTTCCCCGTACAGCTAATATTGTTGATTTTCTATCTTGCTGTAAGACTCAGTTGCACTTGGATGATTTTGAGCAATTGTGCACTATTCTGTGGAGAATATGGTTTAGACGAAATCGTTTTGTGCATTCTCATGTTGTTTTATCAGTTGATGAAGTTGTGTCTTGGTCTTCTAGTTTTCTAGTTGATTTTCAAGTTGCAAATGAGAAGCCTTTCACTTCTTCTGCATCTCCCTCCTCTGTTTCAATTACTGCTGGCCCTGCTGTTTTTTCATCTGTTACTGCCGGCCATGAAGTTGTTGTTATTCGTTGGTCTACACCTCCTTTGGGGTTCTACAAAGTTAATTCAGATGCTGCTATTAATTCCGGTAATATGTGTATTGGATTGGGTGTTGTTGTTAGAAATGAGGTTGGATTAGTTTTGGCCGCTGGTGCTCAACCATTGCAGTTATGTGTGTCTCCTCAGATAGCTGAAGCTATGGTTGTCTTACGCGGGATTCAATTTGCTTCTAAGATGGGTATTTATCCGATTGTGGTGGAGTGTGATTCCTTATCAATTGTCAATATTGTTATTAATCACTCCTCTCCTCTTTCTGATGTTGTGGTAGTGATTTTTGATATCATCGATCTATTAAAGGGCTTAGAGATTTCAAGATTGTTTTCGTTCCTCGTCGGCGAATTCTGTAGCACATGGCCTTTCTAAATTAGCTTTAAGTTTAAGTCATGCTAGATTTTGGTTAGAAGATTATCCTTCTTGTGTGGAGAATCTGGTTCTGGGTGATTATCCAGTTTGATGTACTATCTTCTTTCTTTGAATGAAAGTTTCTTTTTTTAAAAAAAAAAACTTCTTAAAAATTAATTATGAAAAAAACATATTATAAAATAAGTGAAAATATTTTTCACGTGTAATTATGAAGGCAGCGTTATTTGATTAATGGTATCAGACTATCAGTACTGATTTCTTTTCAAAAATTAAAAAAAAATAAATATAAAACAGTTTTACGGGCCTACTTTATTTGACGAAATGGATATCATGATTGCCGAGGACAATCAACGGGCACACTAGATTGGTTTATTTTTACTTTTAGAAATAAACACGACAATGTATTGTTTTTATTAAAAAAAAAAATTAAAAGAAGACGTAGTAAGTGGTTACCCTTTTAAGTCCTGCAGGCATATTCAATTTAGATTTTTCAATACTTTTAAAGACTTTTATAGAATTAAAAAGTTTGAGTGTATTTAATAAAAACTTTTGGAGAGTCTATAAAAGCCATGGTATATTTAATATAGACTTTTATAAGTTTTAAAAAAATTTACAAAAGTCATAGGATATTCAATCTAGACTTTTAACAAGTCTACAAAAGTCATGAAGTATTCAATCTAGACTTTTAACGACTTTAAAAAAGTCTATAAAAGTGATGCGGTATTCAATCTAGATTTTTTAAGAGTCTACCAAAGTCACAGGGTATTCAAAATATCAATGACTTTTATAGACTTTTAAAAATACTAGACTTTTGTTGACAATTCTTTACAAAAATGCTCAAAATTTCTCTTCCACTTCTTTGAAAGACTTTCTAACAAATAACTATTGACAACTTTTATAATTACTTACTATTGAGCATATTATTTGAAAAGAATAATTCAAAAAGAATTGTAATCACTATACAACCTATCATGTGGATGAAAAATAATTTAAAAATTAAAAAATATTTTTGACAAGATAAAAAAAGAGTGTTTAAAGTAAAAAGAAAAAAAAATATGAAATGATTATTTTTTAATATATACTATATCTTTTCGTTATTCAAGACTTTAAACTACACTTTAACTATTTTGTTAGCACTTAGAGCATCTCCAATGCTATTATGTATTTGGAGAAAATTAAGTGCTACATAAGATCTAAATTGAAAAAATTAAAAAAAATCCTCTCCAATGCAATTATTTAACTTCAATATTAATATGATGTGGGAAAAAAAAAGTTAGAGAATATTAAGTAGAGTTTCTAATTGTAGATATTCTTTTTGATATGCTGATTAGAATTTTTAACTTTTCCCACCAAAATAATTTTAACATTTTCTCAATGTATTTAATTGTCATATTAAATTGGAGAGAGAATGTGACAAATGACTTGTAGTGATTGGTTCGAAATTACTATTTAGATACTTACATTAGAGAAGTGAATATGCATTTCTATAATTTTTTTGACAAGCTAGATCTATAGTATTTAAAAATGCTGACGTGACACTATTTAGATACTCAAATTACATATTTGCATTGAAAATACTCTTAACAAAGCTAAAAAAATTAAATTTAATTTTGATATTGTCAAGATTAGAGATAAGTTAAAAATATATTTTTTTAAAATCTAAAATGCATTAGTAATAGACTAGTGAAAAAGTAGGTCAAACATTATATATAATTATTCGCCCTATAAACAACTTAAATAATTTAATTATATTATGATACATATAAAATTTGAATAGATTGATATAATGTATTTATTTACTTCTTTTCATCTTAACATGTTCAGACATTATTTTATTGATTATTATTTTATTGATAATAATGGAGATTGATGATTTTTTTTTCATTAAAGACATCAAGTATATAATGAATAATAGATATTTAAAAAAAAACTTGATATTTTGGTTATTTATTTGACTCAATTTTTTTTCTATGTCATACATGTGTGGTCAAATTCTAACAATACCCATTAATGATTATTGATAAATAAAAATTGAATGAGCATGTAAAATTAACTATTAGTTTATTTGTAATTTTAAAAGTTAATAAAAATCTACGAAAGTGTATAAAAATATATAAAAATTTATGAAAGTATTTTTGATAAAATCATTAAAAATCTATCAAAATCTATAAAAAATTATTTAAATGAATGTTTATAAAAGTATACGAAAGTCGTTTATAAATTTTATAAAATTTATAAAAGTCATTAAAAATTTATAAACCCCACGAAAATCATTCACTTAAAAAAAAATAAATAAATAAAAAATAAAATTTATCCAAAATCCAAATTGTATTGGCCCTGCTTTAATATAAAAAAAGCTGTTGCCCGAAAGTAGTTGCAAGTCCAAATTCTGTGATGGCATTCTCTATTTGGCTATCTCGCTTACGCTCCTCTTCCAAATCCATTTTCACGACTCTCCGTACTTCAAATTTCACAACCCACAACACTAACATCTCAACTCTTCTACCATCCAAAACCGAGAAGCCATTCTTCTTCTCAACCTCTCTGCTTCCTTTAGCTCTCGCCGTCTCTGCTGGATCCCTTGCCATTCAATCGCAAACAACTCCTTCTCTCTGCGATTCTTCTTCTCATGATTCTCGGTCTCACTCTCTCTCTCTCTCTCTCTCTCTCTCTCTATATATATATATATATATATATATCTTTAATCGAATTTATTTGTTATATTTGTTTATTTATTGTTTTGATTGTGGGTTCAGGGTTGTGAGCATTGATGGCAAAGGTAGCACAGAATATGTGGTACAGGGGTCCCGCAAGGAAGTTCCACAGGAGCTTGTTGATGAACTCAACGCCATTTCTAAAGTATTGTTTTATATTTATCAATACAAATAAATGTCTTTGAATCTCTTGAAATGAATTCTTTTTGTTACATAATTTAGAAAAATTGTTGGGATCTTATGCTTTGTAAGTTTGAATAAACTGATTAAAGTACAAACTTCATTTGTTTTTCTAATTGGTAGGATAACATGACGATGGATTATGATGAGAGGTACTTCCATGGAAAGCCACAGCATAGCTTTCACAAAGCAGTTAATATCCCTGATATCGTTGTTTTCCCGAGGTGATTGTTTCTTCAATCTCTACATTGTGATTTATGCTTTGTTTTTCCCTTTCTTAAGTTCACATTTGCATTGTTTTTATTTCGTTAATGATTCTCAGGTGTGGGATCTCAGATTTCTACACCTTTGCCTTTTTTGTTTCTTTGTACATTCTCTAGACTCTATGCAGAGAAATGTTAAAAGACAAAAGTTGGTGGAATTTGATTTGCTTGATAAACTTTTGTGTTAAATATCTGGAGCTTGGAAGAATTTTTTTTTTTTTTAAATCATTACTTTTCTCTCTGGTGTCCGATGCCTAAAAAATAACTGTTCGGGTCTTACATTGACGTCAATATATCATTCAGCAAGCATTTCCTTGGTTAACCATAATTATCACAATAATTATTCATGTGTGATCATGAGCTGACTGCTTTGTCTCTTGAAGCCATCTGTGGTTGAGCTGTGAATGTTTGTTGTGGTTTTAGTCTCCAATATGACCTTTAAGCTTAGATTAGATGGTTGCAGTACAACCTCACGCTCGTAGAAGAATGCCAACAGAGGAAGTTCTAAAAGAGAGCTCGTAAAGTTTCATGCTCTCTTTGTTTGCATTTCTCATGATTCATAATTTTTCTGCAAGATGCTTCAATTTAAAATTTCTACATGCAGGTCTGAAGAGGAGGTTTCCAAGATTGTCAAATGCTGTGACAAACATAAGGTCTGGTTATTTTCATTTTTGCAAATTAGTGAAAAAAATGATCAGTTCTATATTTGTTTCTACAGATTTTTCCATAAAATATTTTGGCTTCCACTTTTAGTTGGATAGTGCTCAGTATAAACATTTCAAGTTTGGTGATTGTCGATGATATCTTATAAGATGTGCTACTAAATCTAGGATTTGACACCATTTGATTGTATAATTCATTTTCTTGCTTTCTCATTTATAAAATTTTGCACTTTTTAGCAAGTGTAACTTGGGTTCTTTCACATTGTAATCAGGTCCCCATTGTGCCATATGGTGGAGCTACATCAATTGAGGGTCACACCTTGTCTCCTAATGGAGGTGTTTGCATTGATATGTCTGTCATGAAAGTATGTAATCAATTTCTTTTATCGCATGTAATGTGACATGAGCTTTAATTAATCTAATTGGACATTTCTTCCGTATACAATCTGCTAAAATAATTATTCAAGATGCAATTCTTTTATAATTTCCATAAAATAAATCATTGCCAATGCCTAAATTGGAGTTGGCAATTTCTTTATTGGCTTGTTTTTATCAGATGTACCTGCTGCTATTAAAATTTGAACTTCGGAGACTTGGTTTTATTCCCTGATGTCATATTAATCTCTCGGGCTAACCTCATCGTTTGTGAGTATTTTGGTTGTCTGTTATGGTGCAGATGGTAATTTTAATTTACTAGACTAGTTCCTTCTATTTCTGGTCACTTGCTCTGCTTGCTTGGGCCAAAGAGTATACACCAGCCAGAGAACTCAATTATATTTAGTAATCAGAGAATTTGGTATCCATTGCCTCTGGTTGTTGTCATTAGTCATTTACTTTTCCTTTACAAAGTGCTATGTCACCATGTCCTTGTTGCTCTGTGATTACTTTAATGCAAATAGGATCTTTCAGTTTTTCTTTTTTAATCTATATAACTAGGTTCTAGTTTCTAACTTTTTTTTTTGTAGCCACAAGTCCTCTATGGTAGTATGAATTAATTTGGATGCTGTTCAGATCCAATAAAAGCTCTCCATATCTTGTATTTGTAGGTTCAATCTCTGGTGCTTTAGAGGGTCCATTTAACTGATAGACTTGACCATTTAACTGATAGACTTTCTTGAGAAGATCCAATAATAGGAAATCGATAGGTTGGTTCATCTGTGATGTCATCAGTTTAAATGATTCTTGCTTTATTTTGTGAGGAAAAGTGAATTCCTATTAGATGAACTATGGAGGAAGTTGTTGGAATTTGTTGCTTTGAGAACTAAAATTGTTCGTTTTTCCTTTCTTCTTCTATTTTTTAAGCCAATCGTGTAGGTTAAAAATGGTTTTGAGGCTTCTAATATTGTTAATAACCATTAGACCAAAAAAATTAAGCTATAAAGAAAGAGCAACAATAGTATTTAAACTTTCTAACACTTCTCCTCACGTGCAAGATCAATGGATTTTCCTTGTGGCTCAAGCTCAAATACAAACACATAAAAAATTCAAATATAATCACATATGAGGACTCAAAACCAGACACTCGTGATGAAACCTAGCTTAGATACTATGTTAGTAACCGCTAGACCCAAAAGTTTAAGCTGATAAAAAATGACCAAATAATAGTATTTTAAGCCCTTTAAAGACAATTATTTTGAGATTTTTTTGTTTATTGGAATCTGTTGCTCTCGAGTGATTCTTTAAAGTTCGAATCCCTGTTTAGTACCTTTGTGAGACTTGAGGGAATTTTATGTCTTGCTTCTGTCCTTTTTGTATTTATTACTCCTTATAGTTGTGACTTCACTTTACCAGCTTACGGGTTGTTAATATTTCCCACTTATCACTTAATGTGACTTAATGGGATACTTCACATGATTTTGTTTGTTTTTCTAAATGATGAAAAATCTAAAATGATCCTTAAAATCACTTTATTCAAAAAGTGAAAATTTTCCAATATTCATTTAAGGGGGAACTTCAATTTAGTCCCTACTTTTTGATGAAACATCACTTTTTTACTTACGTTTCCTTTTTTAGTTTGCATGGTCCCTGACGTTTTCTAAATAGATCAAATTGGTCTTTTTGATCAAGTTTTTGGTGGTCAACCATTACAAAATTATTTAACAGACAATTTTACTGTTAAAGAATTCAATTAATAGAATTACAATTTTACCTTCAAACTAAAATATAATAAAAATAATTAAATAGAAAAAATTAATAAAATAATATTAAACTAAATTATAAAAATTTAAACATATAAAACCTGTTAAAAAAATATTCAAATTAAATTATTTTATTAGAAAAATTAACATTTAAAAAATTAAAGAATAAAATTTAATTCTCAATTTAATTTTTTTATTTTATTTTTTTCCCAATTTTTAATTTTTATTTTTTTAAATGTTAATTTTTCTAATAACATAATTTAATTTGAATTTTTTTAATAGGTTTTATATTTTTAAGTTTTATAATTTAATTTAATATTATTTTATTTATTTTTATATTTATTTAGTTTTATTATATTTTAATTGGTAGGTAAAATTGTAATTCTATTTATTCTTCATGGGCAAAACTGTCAAATAGTGATGGTTGACCGTCAAATAGTTGGTCAAAGGACCAATTTGATCTATTTGGGAAACGTGAGGGACCACGCAAACTAATAAAGGAAATGTAAGTAAAGAAATGATGTTTTATCAAACATTAGGGACTAAATTGAAGTTCCCCCTTCATTTAATAGAAAAGTATTGAATCACACATTCAGCTTTTTATGCCAAATTATTCTCGTAAATTTGACTTCTTTACAATTTCATCCTAACTCTTAACCCTAATATATTTTTTCTCATTATGCCTACTTGAAACTAGCACAGGCAAAATCCTCATAAAAAGTATATGATGACTTTTTATCTCTTTTATATCAAAGATTAAAAGTACATGATGACTTTTTTTTTTTTAATATCAAAGTTTTCTAAAAATATTTACAAAATCAAATAATATTTTAGTTGACATTCTTAATCATAAAATTAATTTTTTTTGCAATATTATAAATAACTAAATAATTTTGTTATAGAATCTATTAAATAATTTGTTTTTAGTTGTTTTTAATATATTAAAATGTAAATATATAACAATTAATAATTGAAAGGGTATAGATGTGAAAGTATTTGCTTTTAGATATTTCTAACTTAAAAAACAACTTAACACTTGTATTCAGTTTTCAATAAAACAAACATGTTATTCAATTTTTAGTTGTCAGTCACTATTTATTTTTTTAGTAAAATTCAGCATTTTTCAGTTTTCAGATAAAAAAACAAAAGCAACTTTAGTCATATTATTAATTTAGTCGCCTAAGATCTCTTTTATCTGCATGCTATGCTTCACGTAATCACGTCCTCTAGAAAGTAAATATATATTTTAAAAGTTTCTAGATATTGAAATAAGGGTTTATTTGGTTTACCTGTTGAAAGAAGTTTTCAAAAATTAGGATACAAGCTGAAAAAAAAAAAGGGTTCTTAGTATTTTGAATATCAGAATGGTTGGGACTAAACCTGAAAACTGGATTATAATTTGTTGGTTTTAGTATCTGAGTAAAGTTTTCTGTGTGTTTTTAGGTTCAGGTTCACTGAATTCAATTTTTTTTTTCAGAATTTATGCCGTTTTTAGAATTATATAGCGAAGTTCATTTCTGACTACAACCATTTTCTTAAAGATTCTTTACATTCCTTATTTAAATAAAAGCTAAAGAAACATATCCAGATGTGATACCTAACATTATGTGAATTTGTCTTAAAAGTCTTAGGATGCGTAGGTCAAGTTTCTGCAGACCAATGAAGCTTGTATTCCCCTAGTGCTGTGGAGCTTTTGGAAAGCCTTACAGCTGTGGCAGGTTTACTAGGGCTTTATTGAGTTACAGTTGGTTATTTTCCTGTTCCTCTCATTTGTTCAATTTCGATTTGATCTGAGTATTGATGGTTATGTCATTCCAAAGCTATTTCTTTGGCTGGGCCTAACATGTGTCTTTTCTATAGAACTTAATCGAATCTCTCGTTGCAGAAATTCTTGGACAAATCACATTGCAAAATTTTACGGAAATCTATGTACTTGCATCTCTAAGCATCTTAGTGAATGAAATTATTCTGATAGTAGAAATCATTTCGTTGCTTACCTTATGCATGTGTCAAACAAAATACATGTATTCTATAGATTCTTTCTGCTTTTTAGTTTGTGTTAGGCTTATGTTGGATTTATTATTGTCCACATCGTAGAGTGTTAAAGCATTACATGTTGAGGACATGGATGTGGTTGTTGAGCCTGGAATTGGATGGATGGAGCTCAATGAGTACTTGGAGCCATATGGTCTATTCTTTCCCCTTGATCCTGGTCAGTTTATTACATTCTTCAGTTTTACTTTGTACTATTATTAAGGGGAAATATTCGTGGATGTCTTAGTTTTTGTTCTACACCCCCCGACCCACCCCCTTCTTCACCCTCATTTTACTGGTAAGTGGTAACTGAAACCGTAGAATGATTCAAGATCAAAATAAAGTCGGAATTTCTCAAATGTGTTTGCCTTGGAACAGTGTAGTGTTGATGCCACATTTTCATTTGCTTAAAGTTTTGTATGATATTCTAGACAGTTTCCTTAAGAGCTGCTCTCATTTTCTTCTTTGTCATTATCACGTTAGCAATTGAGATTATCATCTTCTTCGTTTTGACTTGCAGGGCCTGGTGCAACCATTGGGGGTATGTGTGCCACACGCTGCTCTGGATCTTTAGCTGTGAGGTAGTTGCTCTGCTTCATTTACTGTAATATCTGTCTATTCCTGAAAAATTACATCAGGTGTTGTTGTCCACTGGTAAAAGGAAATGTGATTGTTCAACTTCAAAGTATTAATTGACTGATGTTGTAATATTATTCTTAATTTTATGCTGTCTTAGTAAGAGTTAAACCCAGAGCCTGTTCCCACCCTGGTATAACTTTTTTCTCCTGAGATAATTTTGCTATTTTTAGTGTTGTTGATTGGTTATTTATTTATTTATCATTTTAGAGTTGGATATGATTGAAGATGTGAAATGTTTCAAGTTTAGCACTAGATTCAAAATGCTTTGGGAACTAAACTTTGAATTATTCAACTTTTATTTTTTTTCTCTCTGAACAGTCCTATATGTTTTGCTTTCATTGAATTGCAGTGGTTCGAGTTATTCTCTTTCCACATGTCTAAATCTGACCATTCAAATGGTCTGAATGCTATTGGAGCTAATTATTTTGCTTTTA
This sequence comes from Xanthoceras sorbifolium, assembly GCA_003430845.1. NCBI lineage: Eukaryota > Viridiplantae > Streptophyta > Magnoliopsida > Sapindales > Sapindaceae > Xanthoceras > Xanthoceras sorbifolium. The sequence goes on from CM010612.1 coordinate 16,163,522, forward strand.
GCATGTAGGTATGGAACTATGCGTGATAATGTCATCAATCTAAAGGTTTGTCAAATTCCCTTTAATGTATGATTTGGTTATACAAGTGGTTTGTTCCTCGTAATTTGTGCATCTCAGGTAGTTCTTCCCAATGGAGATGTTGTCAAGACAGCTTCTCGTGCTCGAAAAAGTGCTGCAGGGTTTGTCCTCTATTTCTTTCAATCTAGTCATTTGTGTGGTTTCTTCTTTCTGAAAGCCAGTTTTTTGTTATGGGAAAGTAAACTGATAAGAAATATAAAGTAGAATGAAGTACTTCTAACCATACATATGTGAATACAGCAACAACCTATAGAGGGGAGCAATCAGTGCTTGTTCTTTTTTCTATCTTCGGTTTTAACCATGAATTGACCATCCATGGGTTTGGTCTATAAAATGCCGCCTTCTTTTTTTTTTTTTTTCCCCTGATATACTTATTTTAGTGTAACTCTTAATAATGTTTACTTTGCAACCAAGTCTCTTCTAACATTTGTGTTATGAGTCCTTGTGTATTTATTTTTCAAATAAGGCCTCCGTGTGTGTTGGGTTTCTTTTTTTTTTTTTTTTTTTTTTGGGGGGGACAGGGGTTTGTTTTGTTTCTTGATGCGTGAAAAATTAGTTGTTTTTCAATTTTAGAATGCTTGCGAACCTTATGCAACTTGATTTTGCTAGGTATGATTTGACACGCCTAATAATTGGAAGTGAGGGAACCCTGGGTGTAATAACAGAAGTCACTCTGCGGCTTCAGAAAATTCCTCAGCATTCAGTGGTACAATGATCTTTCCGTGTTGGGAAGCAATTATCTTTTATTTAAAACTCTCTTATATTTCAGTTTAGTTGATTACTCCTTCTATCAAATTTAAGTATTTACCTTTATGTGTATATAAGATAAATATTTGTTGATTGAGTGTGGCTATGTATAGGTTGCAATGTGTAACTTCCCAACAATTAAGGATGCAGCAGATGTTGCTATTGCCTCTATGCTGTCTGGTATACAGGTTGGACTTCATCTGCAAATTTAGTTCACTTATTCAGTTCCTTTGCAGATTTCTCAAAATTTTGATAAAAACTAAATAGGTTTCAAGGGTGGAACTACTGGATGAAGTTCAAGTGAGGGCTGTCAATATTGCTAATGGGAAGAATTTACCTGAATTTCCAACTTTGATGTTTGAATTTATAGGCACTGGTGAGATGAAATTCCTGTTTCATTTTGACTCATTTATTAAACTTTTTAACTTGGCCAGTTTGAGGCAACATATATCATGCAGCCCATTTATACATTCTTCCTTGATATAATATAATTCTAGGTATCTTGTATATTTACAGTATGCAACCTAGTAAGAGAAATTGGAAGGAATCTGATTTTTTATTCTTTAAGAGCAAGCAGAATTGTTGCTTGTCTGAATTTGGGTGCTTCTATAGACAGACCTATCTCTTTTCCCTTCTTTTGGTCTTAATTTCAAACATGTCTTTATGGTATAAAGGCTAGAAAAATACAAGAAACATGTATGAATAGATCCACATCTGATTTGATAATTTCACAAAGTAACCTATTGAAAAGAAAAAAAGACAAAAAAAGAAAAGAAAAGAAACAAGTATGAATAGATCCACATCTTTATAAGACTGATACTAGTAATGCTGAAAAGGTATTTATAGATCCACGCCTTCATTTTATTTTTTTTAAATTAGTAATGCTGAAATTGAAAGAAGAAGAAAAAAAGAGGTTACTAGAATTAGTCTACCCTGAAGCCCTGTTGCAGTGTATAGATGCATTGTGCTGTTCATATCACGTGTTCAAAGTTTTCAATTGGGTTGCATATGCCAATTGCCTTCAGCCTAAGTGGGCTCCTACTAATATGATTGGGTGTGAATTCATGTTCAATTTTACTTCTGCTGCTGATTATATTAACCACGAAAAAAAAAGATGATGTTGGGCTGTACTCTCTAGGGTTTGAATTCTTGAATTTTATGTTAATACTCTTAAAACTTATTGGAGCTTCATGGAATATTAGAATGTTGTCTGTGGAGTAATCATTATGGTACTTTTGTGAAATTAAAATGATAATGGAAGAAGAAGAAAAGAGTAATATAATATAATTACATTCTCAACCATGATTGTAACATGATTAATCGTAAAACTGTAGGATGTTGTTATGGTTTTCTTATGGTTGCAGAGGACTCCATTCGAACAGAAAATTCACTTCTCTGAATAGTATCCATGTTGTGATGGGTCATACCTAACACTGGTACTAAAATTGATTTATCTTTTGACTGCTTTCACTACTCATATTAGTAATTATATGGTTTGCAACTCATCCTTTTTGTTTCTCTCCATATGATCTTTTATTCTCTCTCTTTTTTTTTTCTTCCTTTGTTTACTATATCTTGGATGAATGCATTGGTGTCCAATAAGGAGCTATTTCATAAACTTTTGTCCTTGTAATTGTGCGGACTTCTAATATATTGTCTTTACTATTTGCTAGAGGCATATTCACGTGAGCAGACACTGATTGTTCAGAAGATTGCTTCTGAGCACAATGGCTCGGATTTTGTTTTTGCAGAAGATCCTGAAGCTAAAAAGGAAATCTGGAAGGTAATAGGAATTTTATTACTGTGTAACAGTTTGCCTATTAGTTATTTTTTGTTAGACCTGTGAATATTTTGGCTGTTATATCTACGTTCTGCTGTATATACTTTCTTTTCCCTTATAGGGGCTGTTAACCCTTCTGTTTGAATTTTATAATATGGATTGTATAATATTTAATTGTGAAAATTAGAGTTTTCAAACTGTACCAGCAATTGTACAATGGTCTTACCTTCTTATAGGTGTCCATGAATGATTTATTTTAGAAACTTATAACTGATAGTAAATGTATAACTGATTTTAAGTAAAATGGACTAGTTATACATGTGTTTCGGGATTTCTTTTTATATAGTTTTATCAGTACTTTCTAAGGGATCCATTCGTTCAATTTCATTAATTTATAACCTCTACTGTCATCTTATAGGTTTTTCAGGAACTTTATTACATCTGAATGTTGAATATATGCTTCTCTGGGTTGAAAGAGACCTAAAAGCATCGAGTCAAATATTTGGTTATTAATTTGAATTGACCTAACTGAAATGTCAACCTTTAGTCTGTTAGGTGTCAGGTCAGTATTCAAGTTCTCAACTTTGTGATGCAATCTTGAAAAAAATCAATGCTAACCGGGTTGCTGGTCATATTCAGCATGTTGTGTCTTGGATTGTAGTCAAAGTGGCAGCTCCACTTCAATTTTTTGTTTGGTCGATTATTTACTAGTATGATAAAGTTTTGTGATTTGTAAATCTATCTGTGTTTTGAATGTTCTTTTGGTTCCACTCAGATAAGAAAGGAGGCACTCTGGGCATGCTTTGCAATGAAACCTGGTTTTGAGGCCATGACTTCGGTGAGTCCCATATTAACACTCTTACATGATTCCAGTGGAAAGTCCATTATAAGGATTACTTCATGTTTGACAGATGATACTCCCTTCCTTATATTGCTTATTTCTTAATGGCTTCTTTACTGTACTTCTGTGTCCAGGATGTTTGTGTTCCTCTATCTCACCTTGCAGAATTAATATCGAAGTCCAAACAAGAGCTTGATGCATCATCACTAGTTTGGTATGGTCAAAATAGTTATTCTTGTTTGACACAAGTTGCAGGCTATTGCAATGTATGTTTCTTTATCATCATGAGCATTTGAGCTGATGCTTGTATTTGCATATGCCCTATTATGGTTCTAATAACAGCACAGTTATTGCTCATGCTGGAGATGGAAACTTTCACACAGTGATTCTGTTTGATCCTAGTGATGAGGAGCAGCGGCAGGAAGCAGAAAGGCTAAACCACTTCATGGTCCATGCTGCCTTGTCAATGGAAGGTAAATTCTCTATTTCTGAACAGTTGAAGGAATATCTGTCCATTCTTGGATAATTAATGCTATGGATAGTGGTGCCACATTTCTGCACATGAGATAGAGATGTAGTTATCAGGAAATGCTGTAAGGTTAAGGTTTTTCTGCTGTGTTCTCAATAGAGAAAGACGTATGATTAGTCAAGATACTTGCTAATTGCTACAGTTATGCTGAGCCAATTTTGGTGCTAAAACCTGGTTTATGTGTTTTTGCAAATGAGCAGGAACATGTACTGGTGAACATGGAGTTGGCACAGGGAAAATGAAGGTATTTCACTCCTATCCTGTTGAACTATACCCCTATTTTATACAAGATTCTTGGATGTGAGATAGTATCATGACTATGATTTGGAATCTACAACCACCGTTATGAACTAGTATTCATGTGTTGGCATTTATGTAACTTGTAAATGTTATGTGATATGTTGTGAGTTTTTATATACATTTTATTTGGCAAGTAGCAGGAGATGCACAGAATAATTTATGATAACTGATTAGATTACACACTGGATGATTTGTGCTTCAGTTGTTTCTCTTTCTTCTCAACCTCAACATGTTTATTGTACCAGATTGGTTTTCAGTACTAGATGCTGATTTTTCTTATTTTATTTTTATTTTTTCTGGGGGCATGTAATTATTTTTATGACGTGTTTTGTTTTATTTTTGCAGTATCTGGAAAAGGAGCTTGGAATAGAGGCTTTAAAGACAATGAAAAGAATCAAAGCTGCTTTAGACCCGAACAATATCATGAATCCGGGAAAGCTCATTCCTCCACATATATGTTTTTGAACTTGCCAGTGTGAGAAGAGAGATAAATGGAGAGAAAATTAGAGTGTGGGGTTTCAATGCATGTACTGACTAGTGGCATTGTTATTCAAGTATGAGTTAAGAAACGGTGTAATAAATTGTGTGTACAATTACCGGGCCGCGGATCTTGCCCCTTTTATAAATTCAATAAATAGCTGTAATGATTTCAATACCTAAGCGTAGAATTAAACTGGATACTGTATATGCAGCTCCACCCAACCACCTACAATGGTTGATAAAAGTGCCATTGCCAACCCAAGCTGAGGTCAGTTTGGGTTATTTTGGTTGTTCAGTTTGGTGGTCTGGGCACCTCACTTATTGGCAAAAGTTTTGGCAGCAAACCCAGTCCAAGGCATTCAGTCATTTTCCAATGAGTGCAAGACAAAAATGAAATTGAGTGGTAGATTGGCAAAAGACAAAACAAGAGTAGGACGATCATCTGCTATAGAGCTTCGTTGACGATCTCTCCTCCGCCTGAGCTGGATCTGCTACGTGAGGAGTAGAAATCGTCGTGCGACCACTGTGAAAGCTGGAATTGAACCAGAGGAAGGCGAGTGTTGGCCGTCTGGGGTGAAGTTGAGACGCGATCTCTCGATAAATGAGAGATTCGTCTTCACCTCTCCACCGGCACTGGAGAGGATGACTGCTGTCGATGCTGGTCATCATAATCCTTGCAAGCGGGCTAGAAGCTTCTGTGATGAGCCATTGACGAAGCTGGGCGACTGTGACAGGTGCGGCGGCGACAAGGGCTGTTGTTGTCAGGGCCGACGGCGACAGAGGTGGCTGTAACAGGGGAGGTGAAGGCAGAGGCAGTAATGATAGCTTCAAATATAAAGTGATGAACCTAAGCTCATGGCAAGGTATTAGGGTAAGAAAAGATCGGCTAAAAATTGAGGATGATGACATTGTGCTTACAGAGGGTCTGTATGGCCCTGATGTCATCTTGTCTGATGAACTCAAGAAGAAGCTCAGTAAACCTTGGACCAATGCATTGATTCTGAAGATTATGGGGAGGTCTTATTCTCTCAATTTTATGATTCAGAAACTTAGGCAAAAATGGAATTTAATTGGGCAATGGTAGTTAACATATTTGGAGGATGAATATTTTGTGGTGCGATTTCAGTTTGTGGCTGATATGGAGTATGTATTGACAGGAGGGCCGTGGATGATCACTAATCATTGTTTGGTCATCCAGAGGTGGAGGCCTAATTTTGTTCCAGGAAAAGAACCCATTCTGGCAATGTCGGTGTGGCTCAGATTTACAAAACTTCCAATGGAATGGATAGATGCTGATTTTCTATGGCGTCTTGGTGAACTATTGGGAAAGATGTGCAGAGTTGATCCAATCACTGACGTGCAATCGCGTGGAAGGTATGCTCGTATGTGTATTGAGATTGACATTAGGTATGCTCGTATGTGTATTGAGATTGACATTACTAAACCTCTTCGGAGTTCCCTCAAAGTTGATGGTAGAAAGGTTAGAATTGAATATGAGAATTTAGGATTAATCTGTTTTAAATGTGGAAAAATTGGGCATGTTATGGATAGCTGTAGAGAAGAAGACATGGATGAGTCTGAGGGTGTGGGAGCTCCTATTGAGAAGGAAGCTGAGGTTATCAAGCCCAGGGACACCCCTTATGGGCCTTGGATGGTGGTTTCATATGGGAGGAATGGGAAAAGTGGTGTAACACCCCCTGACCCAATCCACTCGGACCGAATCAGGGAGCGCTACTATATACTAAATTCTAACTTTTACTTTTATATAACTATAATTTAAAACTATATTAAAAACATTTGAAAGTGGTCCAAATAAATTTCCAAAAATCTTGCCAGAGTTTGCTCTATTTTTCTGACTTTCCAAAACCTGTTTACAGTTAAAATTCATAAAAATCAACTTCTAAATTCTCAAATCAATTTTGCGCACTCTTTCAAATATAGTACGACTTACCAACTAATTTATCACAATATAATTTATAAAGATTCAAATAACATAAACATATAATAAAATATTTACACAGCAGAAGTTCTTCAAATATATACAAACATTTTCTGTATATGCATGCTGTATCAAAATATATATACTTATTACAAAAAAAAAAACTACCAAAATATATGTAGGACCGATGTGACTCTGGCTTCTCTTTCTGCAGTCTTTACTCTTCTTTGTCTTTGTCTCCCTTGAAACCTCTGTTACCTACGTGTAAGAAAACTCAACACGCTAAGCATATTGCTTAGTGGATGTACACAGAATTGCATATACAAATATACTATATCAAATAATTCTATCTGTTTATTGAAAATATAAATAACAAATATATAAACAATATATGGGGCTCATATCAATCAAATCATAAATTCAACAAGTATAATATCCAAAATCAATGAACAGACGAAATCTTTATGATTTCTCAAATGCATTCATATAACAAACAGTTTTCAGACTGGGCTTCTGACATACAAAACATAAGTTATCGGACTGGATTACGGGTTGTTCGGCATCGAACGCAAACGGGCGAGCCACCGAACATCAGATCAGAATGGAACACCAACGAAATCACCTACTGTAAATGTTTCATGACAGAATTCAGAACCCTAGGACCGGTACATGAGGCCTGTATATCCAAAGGGTGGCACAAACAGAATATATCGGCACAGTACTGTTCAGACAGAAACCCAATTGATATGTTAACCACCTATATCCATATCTATGTTTATACACATCAGAGCTATTTTGTAAAATATTTTCTCAAATCCAATATTAACATATTTCATTTCTTTCAGAATCATCGAATTTAACTTTCAAATTATTCAATTTCGACCCATATATATATATATATATATATATATATATATATATATATAAGTGATGAAGAAAGCGGTATTAAGCGGTGGCAAGGCGCTAGGCGGCGGCTCGCCACCGCGATTTGGTCCAAAACGGGCCATTAAGCGGCCGGCCATCGTCGGCGGAGGAAGATGACGAAGAAAAATGGTTGTCGCGGAGGAGAAAGAAAAGAAGAAGAAGAAACAGAGCCGTGACAAGAAGAAGAAGAAACAGAGTCGCTGTCGCGGCGGAGGAAAGAATGAGGAAGAAAGAAAAGAAAGGAAAAAAAAAATTTAAACCTAACCCCAAACGGCGTCGTTTGGGGTTAGGTAATTGTTTTTTAAAATCTCACCCCCAAACGACGCCTGTTTGGGGGTGGTGTTATTTTTTTTAAAATGTCACCCCCATATGACGCCGTTTGGGGGTGGTGTTAATTTTTTTTTTTTCCTCCTTCTAGTGGCAGTGCGCTGATTCTGTTATTTTTTCCCCTCACTTCGTTTTTTGTCCCCAAACCCAGCAACTGTGTTACTTCTTCTTGCTCTTCACTTATTCTTCTTCATCTCTTCTCTATTTCCGTCATCGTTTCCTTCTGCCGTCGGCGTCGACGGTTTCTCCTCCTCTCTCGGCAGTACCACATTTGTTGGTATTATATCAATTTATACTATTTTAGTTTTACAATTTACTAATTTAGGGTTTTGGAATTTATATTTAGGAATTTTTAATTTTAAAGTTTGAAGTAGAATTTCTTTAGTTAATTAGTTTATTTGATGATATATGGAATGAATCATATGATTATTTTATAATTTTATAATTTATTTATTTATTATAAGCTTTGAATATATTTATTTATATTATATTATTATTGGAATATTGATTGAATTGGAATTGAATTGTATTTGTGGTTGTGCATTGTTGTTAGGACACAGGAAATGAGTTCCAGATCTAACACGAATATTCGTTCGGAGGGTGCCGCCTCTAACTCGAACGAATCTACTCTGAAACGGAAATCAGATGATATTGGGTGGGATTATGGAAAGCTGGTTGATCCCTCAAATTATGATAGAGTTAGGTGTAATTATTGTGGAAAGATATTTTCTGGGGGAGTACATCGATTGAAGCAACATATTGGCCACATAGCCGGAAATGTTTCTAGGTGTCCGAGGTCAACGAATGAGGATTAAGTCAAATGTAAACAAGCCATCGAAGATGCAAAATGTAAAAAGAAAAATAAAAGTAACGAAAACCGTGAGATTAGAATGGGAGTTGATCTCACCGGGATTAGGGAGGAGGAAGAAAAAGTTGAAGGGTTAGGGTCAAGAAAAAAACCACACTTTCTTGGCCCTATGGATAAGTTTGCATCGAAGATCAACCCTGAAACTTCGATGACTATGAGTACCGGTATATCTCTTCGGCAACAACATATTACGGATATACTCTTCAAGGAGAAAACACATTCTGTGCAACGATATGTGGCTAGATTGGTGTATGAAGCGGGCATTCCTTTCAATGCTATTTAGAATAACAGTTTCATTGCAATGGTTGAGGTAATTGGTCAATTTGGTCCAGGATTTAAACCGCCAACTCGATACCAATTGAGTGGACCACTGTTGAAGGAAGAATTCGATAGTACCAAAGAGGCCCTACAACAACAACAACAAGAGTGGAAATTGGGTGGATGTTCGATTATGACCGATGCTTGGACTGATAGAAAAAGAAGGAGCATTATGAACTTGTGTGTAAATTGCAGGCTCGGTACTACTTTTGTTTCTTCTAAAGAAAGCTCTGAGGAGGCACACACCGGGGAACACATTTTTGATTATGTGTTCAAATGTATTGAAGACGTTGGGCCAGAGAATGTTGTTCAAGTGGTGACCGACAATGCCTCTAACAATATGGCCGCGGCAAAGTTGTTGAAGGATCGGATGCCACACATATTTTGGTCTTCATGTGCTACTCACACCATCAACTTGATGCTTGAAGGTATTGGAAAAATACCAAAGTTCAAAAAAACTCTTGATAGTGCAAAAGCTTTTACGATCTTTATTTATGCACATCAAAAAACCTTGTGGTTGATGAGGACCTACACAAAGAAAGGGGAAATAATTAGGCCTGGAGTCACTAGGTTTGCTTCCGCTTTCCTAACATTGCAAAGTTTGGTGGAGAAAAATGAAAGTTTAAGGAATATGTTTACTAGCACGGAATGAGAAAATTGCAAGTGGTCGAGGACCGCTAAAGGGAAGGCAGCCTACTCTACCGTGTTGAACATGAATTTCTGGAATGAGGTCACCTTGTGCTTGAAGGTATTTGCTCCTTTGGTGAAGGTGCTTCGACTAGTCGATGGGGATGTAAAGCCATCTATGGGTTTTTTATATGGGGAGCTTAAGAATGCAAAAGAAGAGATTAAAGTGGTCTTGCGAAATAATGTGAGTGCTTATCGGCCAATCCTTGACATCATTGATAGCAAAGCTAAGGATCGGCTGGATACACCGTTACATAAGACGGCCTATCTCTTAAATCCCTTCTATTCCCATAAAGATCCTGAGATTGGAAAAGACTGTGATCTAATGAATGCGTTAAATGCTTGTGTGGAGACAATATATCCCGATAACATGGACAAGCAAACGCAGATCTTAATGAACGACTTAGTGAAGTTTACCAACAAAGAGGATCACTTTGGAAAACCATTGGCTAAAAAGATATGGAATACCAACAGAACATATAATCCAGGTAATCACAACTGTTAACAAATAAGAATTTTTAGTTGGTATGTGTTTACCATTTAAACTATTAATATATAATTCTTTTATTATGTAGTTCAATGGTGGAATGTGTTTGGAGCTCAAACACCTTACTTGAAAAGGATGGCGGAAAGGATCCTGGCATTAACCACAAGTTCATCTGAGTGTGAAAGGAACTGGAGCACTTTTGAGGGAGTAAATTATTTATTATGTTATTATTTACTAGGCATTAGTTTTTTAATTAATAATTAATTTCATATATTCACTTTTATGTAGATACACACGAAGAAAAGAAATAGACTGGATGTTGATCGATTGAACAATCTAGTATTCGTCCAATTCAATTCTAAATTGATGAATAAGCGGAAAAGATTAATGGATAAGGAAGCCAACGTAGATGTGCTATTAGCAAGTAATGGAGATGCTAGTAATGCACAAGGATGGATGGTTGATGATGGTAACGAAGAGGTTGAGCCGGGTACGGGGCTTACTTGGCAATTAGTTGATGAAGCAACCGGTACGGACAAAATGACACAACCTCGAAGAAGTACTAGAGTTATTAGAGATCTTGGAGAAGAGTTTGAATCCGAAGATGAACAGGTGGATGAAGATAATTTTGAGTTCGAAGCCGATGGAGAACAAGTGTTGGAAAGATATGGAGAAGAACATGATAATTTTGACACTTAAATTTTATGTTTGTTTAGTGTTTACTACTTTATGTTTTATTGTTTTATGAGCTTATGAACTTACTAGTTAGAGTTGCAAATTAATTTTCCTACTTTATCTTTATGTTTGTTAATTTGTTTTTTAATTTACTACTTTATTAACATATTATGTTTGTTATTTAATTATTTTGTTTACTATATGAACTATTGGATGTGATTGAATTTAATTTGAACTTAAAATTTGATTGACTTTGGTATTTTAGTTGGAAATTTATTGATTTGGTTGGATTTTGCTTGAAATTTATTGATTTAGATTTTATTTTTAACTTGAAAATTACTCCAATCTGCCTCCGGCCGGACAACCGGCCGACTTCTGGCAGACCGCTTAATTCCTGCTTAATTTTCTAGGAGCTAGGCGATGGGTCGCCGCCCGACTAGTGCCTAGCGCTTTCTGCAACCTTGATATATATATTTTGAAATTCAAATTTCATCAATTATCTTATAACGGAAATATACGAATATATTTCTAAATCAATAATCATATCAAATCAATCCAAAAATATATTCAAACATATTTCATAATTTCATATCGAATCAAAATGCCCTAAAATCGTTTTCCGGTACATTTCACAAATATTATATAATTAAAATCACTTTCAACAATATATTTCCATAGCAATAATAGAATTAAAACGTATTAAAATCAATTCAGAATAGGATTCACAATCAATATTTCGAATATAAACTATATTTCGAGAATTCGCTATTCAAATCATTCCAAAATCAATTTTAAACAATAAACTATAATCAATATAATTCAAATAACTCAAAATTAATCAAATTCAATCAATCCGAAATATTCTGGAAAACGAAAAATTCGAAAATGAGTGTACACCGAACCTGAATACCCTTTCCTTTCTCTTCTCCTTCTCTTTTCTTCCTTTTTTTCTTATTCTTTCTCTTCTTCTTTCCTTTCTCCCTCTTCTTTCCTTTCTCTCTCTTCTTTCTCTCTCCTCTTTTCTTTCTTCTTCTAGCTCTCACTTCTCTATTCTATTTCTGTTTTGTTTAATTCCTCTATTCTGATGGTTTTGATGAAGCTCCACTGCTTCAAAATCGTTCGGTGTTATTTTTTAAAAAAATATTTTAGGCCATCGCGACCGTGTATCGCGAGCGGTGGTCGCGATGCTCACTGGTGGAAATTTGCCACCTTCAGCGCGAGTGCTGGTCGTGGTCTCTAATTGCGATACTCACTGGTCCAATTTCTCTATTTTCATCGCGAGCAACTACCGCGATCCCTGGTCGCAAGGATGGTCGCAATGCACACTGTCCAGTTTTTCACCCTTTCTTCGTGCATTGTTTTCGACCGTTCAAATTGGTGAGTATTGATAATGTAGTAAAGGAAGTGGGTGAGAGCTCTAGACCTGCTAGCATTGGTAGTGTGAAGGCGAGGGGCACTGGAGTGGCTCTTGGAAAAATCCAGAAACAACAAAATTGCTGAAGAGAATAATAGCTTGAACAGACCTGCTACCACTGGTGGTGTGAAGGCGAGGGGTACTAGAGTGGCCCCTGAAAAATTCAGAAACAACAAAGTTGCTGAAAAGAATAATAGTTTGAACAGAGCTGCTGTTAAGAAAGGATCTAGGTTTGCGGTGTTAGCTAACAGTGTGGAAGAGGATAGTGTACCGCATGTGGACCACAAATCGAAGGGTAAGAGCCCTATGGTGACGACAGGGGATGACGACGTGACCCTGGCCAAGGGTCCGCGTATTTTCAGAGATATCTCTAACATGGGTCATCCCCATGCAAAGAGATTGCGCGTATCAAGTCTGGGTCACTCAAATCATTGCAGAAAGCTCCTAAGACTAAGAAGGCTTTTAATGCTAAGCAAAGGCTGAAGGGCATTAATAAGGATTTGGGTTAAGATATTCAGAAGGCTCTTGATAAGAGTCCAGTGCAAGAGGATGCGATGGAGGATGACTGTGATGACTCTGAAGTGTTAAAAATCTTCCACCAGGATATGATCCATGCCATAGAGCTTGGGATACAGGGGATGGGGTCTGCTGATGCTAGTACTTGTACTCCTTCTGGCGAGGCTTCCGACTTTGTGGTGGATTTAGCTGCTGATGCTAATTTTGGTGAAGTGGTCTCCAACCTCAAGGAGCCCATGGAAGCGGTCTTTGAATAGGGTTTGTAGGTGTGTACCTGGTTACTCTGTGATCATTCTACTAATTCTCCATGTTATGTGTCTGGAATGTGAGAGGGGCTGGCAAGAGAGGTCTTTGTAAGATTGTTGCTGATTTTCGTAAGCTCTATAATTTTTCCGTGTTTGCTGTCTTGGAACCTAGAATCAATTCAGGGCTGCCTTGGTGGCTAAGAAGTTTGGGTTTGCTAGCAAATTTATTGTTGATGCTGAGGGATTTTAAGGGGGTATTTGGTTATTTTGGAATAGTGTTAGTATTAACCTTGAAGTAGTGGCTAGTTCTAGACATACCATTACCTTTGTTGCTGCTGAGAATAAAAATTGCTAGGTAGCTACTATAGTTTATGCTAATCCTAGTTGTGGTATTAGGAGAAAATTGTGGCAATATCCTAACCTTTTAAGGAGTTGCTTTAAGGGTCCTTAGGTGGTCTTGGGGGACTTTAATGAAATTTTGCATAGATCTGAAAAAAGGGGAGGAAGAGCGAGGTTCTCGAATTCTGACTTTCTGGATTGGGTGAATGATAACTATTTAGTGGCTTTGGGCTTTGTGGGCCAAAAATTCACTTTGACGTCGAGAAAAGGAGCTAATGAGGAGATTTGTTGTAGACTGGACTGTGCTGTGTGTTCTATAAACTGGAGAATTATGTTTCCGGAAGGATTTGTAAAGCACCTCCCAAGGATTAACTCGGATCACTGCCCGATCCTCCTTAACCTTCACTGTTCTCATATTCCTTGTAGTGCTCTGAAGCCCTTTCGCTCTGAAGCAATGTGGATGAGGCATGATGAGTTCAATGGGGTGGTAAGATCTTGCTGGACTAGTAGTGGCGGTGGTATTTCGAACAAAATGAACTGCCTTGCTAGCAATCTGAAGGTTTGGAATAGAGATAGTTTTAGGTGCATTTTCAAAAGGAAGAGGGTATTACTAGCTAGAATTTTTGGTATCGAGAGAAGTCTTAGTGGTAAGTACAACTCCAGCCTTGTCTCCCTTGAAAATCAGTTGATTTGCGAGTATAATGAGATTGCCAAGCAGGAGGAGGTGTTTTGACAGTAAAAGTCCAGAATTAATTGGTTGAAAAATAGGGACTGTAATACCAAGTTATTTCACTTGTCTACCATGATTAGGAGGAGGCGCAACAAGATTGAAGGCCTTAGGCCATCTCCAATGGGTCTCTTATTTTTTCATTAAAATAGAGAACCATAATGGAATATTTTGAGAATATTCCATCTCCATAAATTGACAACTCCAACCGTACTCTATTTTACAATTTTTAAATAATAAAATATTATTATTTTTTTTACTTTATAAATTATTTTTTCTAACTTTTTTAGTTTTTACTCTCATAATATATTTATACTTAGTTATTTTACATGTAATAATTTAATTTTAAATAAAATAATTATTAGATTATTAATTAATAAATAGATGTAATAAATGAAAATTTTAAAAATAATTAAAATATAGTGGATATTATACTCACTTGAAAGGTCTCAACAAAATATTTATAATGATATATTTTTTATGCTAATTACATTTATAAATAAAAAGTTATAATAAGTTAATTAAATTTAATTAATTGAAAAAGTAACGGAGATATAAGGATGGTTTGAAACTTCTTGCTTGCAATTATTTTAAGACTTTCTTTTCTAGAAAGAATGTTGATGGTGACTACTATATACTGCCTCAGTTATTTCCTACCATTGATGAATGTTCCAGAAGACATATCTGCAGAGGTATCTGTGAGGAAGATGTGAAGGACGGTCTTTTCGGTATTGGTGGCCTTAAAGCTCATGGACCTGATGGTTTTCCCGCGGCTTTCTTCCAAGACCAACAAGTCAAATTTGGTGAAACTGGTTAGGGATAGCTTCAGTAGTGGTCATTTTCCTGTTGAACTTAATCAAACTTTTATAGCCTTTATTCCAAAAATCCCAAGCCCTCTTAAGATGGCTAATTTTAGGCCTATTAGCCTGTGTAATACGACTTATAAAATTATTAGCAAGATCATTGTTAGTAGACTGAGAGATGTCATGGCAAATCTAGTGGGCCCTAATCAGGTTGCCTTTATCCTAGGAAGATAGATCCAAGATAATATTGTGGTGGCCCAGGAGACCCTTCACAAATTTCATGTTTCTAAAAGCAAGAAAGGGTTTGTGGCGTGGAAGATTAATCTTTCCAAAGCCTATGACAAGATTCAATGGGATTTTATAGAAATGGTTCTACTAGAGGTGGGACTGAGCAAGCATTTTATTGAGTTGATTATGTTCAGCATTAGGAGTGTGAACTATAAAGTTCTCATTAATGGTAAGGCTTCTAATTCTTTTTCTCCAGGGTGTGGCATTAGGCAGGGAGACCCCATCTCTCCTTACCTATTTGTTCTATGCATGGAGAAACGCTCCCATATTATCTCTGACTATATGAGTAAGAGCATGTGGAAACCGATCATGGTCACCAGAGGTGGCCCTTTAATTTCTCATTTGTTCTTTACTGATGATCTTATTATTTTTTGCCATGCTTCTATCCAGCAAGCTGAGATAATGAAGGAATGCCTTGACACTTTTTGTAGCTACTCAGGTCAGGAGGTGAGTTTTGCTAAATCCAGAGTTTTTTGTTCTAGAATGGTTAGAGTTGGGTTTGCTAAACAGCTTGCGGGGATTTGTGGTTCCCCTCTCACTAATGATTTGGGTAAGTACTTGGGAGTCCCTCTGTTGCATGGGAGAGTTAACAAGCACACTTATGGTGAAATTTTGGAGAAAACTCAGAAAAGACTTGCTTCGTGGAAGAGTTCCTCTTTATCCTTGGCTGGGAGACTCACTCTGATTAAAGTTGTCTCGACAGCCATCCTTGTTTATTCTATGCAAACAGTGAAGCTTCCTAATGAGTTGTGTTATAAGCTTGATAAGCTTAACAGGGATTTCCTTTGGGGTTATATGTCTGATAGGAGGACTGTTCATTTGGTTGATTGGGCCACTGTTTGTTCTCCTAAGATGTTTGGTGGGCTTGGTATCAAGACTATGAAGCTTATGAACCAATCCCTATTGGCGAAGGCTACTGCAGGGTGAAAAAGGTATGTGGAGTAGGCTGATTTCCTGCAGGTATTTGAATCATGTGTCGCTCATGCATGCTAAGGAGCAGAAGAAGGGGCAGTGTTCGCATATCTGGAAGGGAATCAAGTTTGGAGCCAAGCTCCTTTTTTATGGCATTGTTTGGCAGGTTGGGGACGGTAAAACTACCCGTTTCTGGACTGATGTGTGGATGGATGATTGTGGGCCCCTTGTGGGCCATGCCACTGTTGCAGTTAATAAGACCATATTACGGGAATTAGTGCAGGATTATGTGAAGGATGCTAGTTGGGATGTGGAGAAATTTGCATCGGTTCTCTCTTAGAGTATTATCTATCAAATTGCTAAAGTCCATGTTGGGAGGAACTCAAATAGGTTAATTTGGAGTGGGTCCAGTGGAGGTAATTTTTTCTGTTAAGACTGCTTACAATATAAGCCTTTCATCATCCTCCCTTCCTTGGCAGTGGAGTTTCTTATGGGGCCCAAAACTCCCTCCTAAAATTCTCACCTTTTTGTGGTCTTTGTTGCATGGTGAGGTTCTCACTAATGAGCACATAATGGTTAGATGTCTTACTAATGATGCTTCGTGTCCTAGATGCAGCTCAGGAATCGAATCCATGGATCATCTCTTACGGGGATGTAAGGATTCTATTTTCGTATGGGAACATGTTTGTGCAGGTTCTTCTAAGGCTATGGATTTCTCTAGTAATATCTTTACCTGGCTTATTACTAATTTAAAGAATTCTGCTAGGGCCATTAATGGTGTCCCTTGGTCTATTATTTTTGCCTTAACCATGTGGTATATTTGAAAATGGAGGTGCTGTAAGGTTTTTGATGTGAATTTTTCCCTTCCCATCATCCCTCAATTTCCTATTCTGATGTATTGTAAGGATTGGTGGAAAACTTTGGGGGAGGGCAATGTTAGTAAGAAGATTTCTGTGAAGCTTATTACCTGGAAGCCTCCCTTTGAGGGTTGTATCAAGCTAAACATTGATGGGAGTGTTAGGAATTGTGATAGGTCCATAGCTGCTGTTGGAGCCTTTAGGAGACATGATATGAGCTAGGTATAAGGCTTTATTGTTAAAATTAGAGTAGGGAGTATTTTTGAGGCTGAGTTATGGGGTTTATTGGAGGGTTTGAGATATGCTTGGGCTGCTTGTATTAAAGATCTAATGGTGGAGATAGTGATTCTGGCTCCTTTGAGATAGTGATTCTGGTGAATGGTGTCTTGAGTCCTAACCACCCCTACTTTAACATTGTTTAGGAATGTATTCTGCTTTTGGCCGCTGATTGGAAGTGTTCTGTTAGCCATGTTTACAGAGAGGCTAATAGATTAGCTGATGGTTTAGCTGTCTTGGGCCATGATCTGGTGCTGGGTACTCACTCCTTGGATACCATGCCTACCCAGGTTGATGTGTTATTTGATGAAGACTGCAGACAAATTAGAGTAACTAGATTGGTGTCTGGCTAGTTTTAGTTTTTCTTTTCACTTTTTTTTTTTTATTTTTTTTATGTTTTTTTGTTTCTAGGTTGTGCTCTCTTTATTACCAAAAAAAAAGTATGACGAACTTCAAGTCAAATTCTGAACTTTTTAACATAAGAAGACAAATTCTATAATTTTTGTAAGAATATTGTTAATAATAATTACTTGATTAACTTAATACATGGGAAAATAATATTTTGACGGCCACTTGTATTGAGTTAACATGGGTTTGTGAACTTGTGAGGTTTGTCGCCCCGCTGGTGCTTTCATACTACAAGAGAAAAAGCTTTGGTGTATGTATTGTTACATTTTTTATTTTACATAATAATATTATATATAATTAATTACTTATATATTATGTTTTAGGTTAACATTTTTCTTTGGTTGACAAGTAATGAGTGCAATCGACGTGATCAAGGCCTTACCACTTGGGAGTGGTTGCCCGGGATTTCTAAAAGAATTTCTCAAGCTTACCAATTGTCTATGGTTATTGACTTTCTCTTATATTATTCTACTCTTAATTTCTTCTATTGTATTGTTCATTGTCAAAACATCCATTTCCTTTCTCGTTTCCCATGAGTCAAATGAGAAATCTGGAGCTATTGTTTGAAAGAAATGGTTTGTTTGGTTAGATCTCTTACCATAGCGTATTCATTTTTAGTGTACGTTAAAAAAAAAAAAATTTTGTCGTTTGGTTGTCACTCCATTAGAGTTTTTATACGATTAAAAAATTTATTTTATAAGCGTATGAGCAAAATGCTAGCAAATTTTTACTTTTTATTTTGTTAAAAATACAATAGAATGAGTTTTCACATTATTTTCCATTACTTAAAAGGTAATTTCTACATGATTTTGGCCTCCCAAGCCAAAATTTGGATTCAGTTGTGGAAAAGAAAATTTACTATTCTCTACCCAACACTAATAAATACATTACAGCAATTAATTTTAATCAAACCTTGTGACTAACACGCCCCAGAAATACCTCTGCAAATTCCATACCTTCTCTTTTAATGGGTCAGAATTTATCCAAGTGAGTCAAGACTTTCATGACATGAATTGACTAAAAAAAGCTAACCTAACTGCTGCGAAACTAGGTTCTTTTTTATACAAATATTTCTATAAGGTTCCCCTCAAAAAATATATATATTTCTGTAAGGTTAGAAAACAATAATAAATAGGATACAGTGGTGAACAAATTGAACCGCAAAACATATTCTAAAGCACCAGACCGACTCTCCATGGCTCCATGCAATGCAACGCTCACCCATAATATTAATAAATTATTATTATATAAGGCAAAAAGCACGTTAAATGTTTGGCCATTGCTTTGTTGCGAGTTGAGACACAACCTCAACCGTTCGACCAACACACATTTAATTCCTCTAATTTGTCCTTAAAATCAAATCAGCATTTACTATCACAATGACTAAGTGGTATATTAAAAAATAAATAAATAAAAGAAACTTATGCCAATGATATTTATTCATTAATTTTTTTTTAAAAAGAAAAATTAAATATGTTATTTACGTTTACTACTAATTTCAATGATGACTTGTTAATAAGTATAAATTTGGAACAATGATAGAATTATAAAGTTGATAAATCAATTCTTAAATGTCAGCCTTAATAGTTGACGAATATTTTAATTTCTTTTAAAAATAAGTTCTTTGAGAATTCATAAAAAAAAAAATTAATACTTTTGTAAAAATTGTTAAAAATGATCTAAAAATTATTGATAAAATTATTTTTTACCACATATTCAAAAATAATCGTTTTTAGCCAATGAGAGAAAAAAATAACATAAACACCCCTCAACCACTCACTTATTAGATAATTATAAAATAGTCCCATAAAATTGAAAATTACAAAAAAAAACCCACTAAAAAAATAAAAAATAAAATACAGTAACTATATAAACATATATGTAACACCTTTCATCTAAAAATTGTCTATTTCTCACATCACTCCACGGGTATACTATATGCAAATATTTCTATAGTAATCTTCTCCCGAATTTTTTTTGCATCTCCTTTATTAAATTCCCAATTAAATTCTTTAAATGTCATGATGTTCTCCATGTACTTCATCACGAAAGCCCCACAACTACTCCTGTAATTTTAATAAGCAATATATTTGTTAGTACCTGTATACAGATATGAAGGAAATAATAAATCACAAATATTTTCCATATACTCCATTACTCGTTTGGCTGCTGTGACAGTTAGTCGGGCGGAACCACATCAACCTTTATACCATCCGTTCAAGGGGCGATACCTGTATTTTTGAAGAATCCCCCACACCACAACATTGACAGTAAAAATTTTATTAGTGGCTCTGTTTGAGAAATGTGATTGTTTGGATCTTTATGCTTCTGGAGGGACATGGGAAAAGGACCTGCATGTGAATCGTCAAAGATCTTTCAGCAAAAGTTAAATAAACATATTTAAAGAAAACCTCAAAGTCGATGGATGTATATAGTGAAGAAAAAGGGAGATCGAATTGTGTGAAGAATTACAATGTGTCATAGAAATGCTTTTGAATATGCAAAGACTCAAAGTGTGTAATAGAAGCAATGATCTCAATGAATAACGAGAATAAGAATAGCAGTTAGTCCCTGACAATCGAAAGAGAGGGAAGATAAGCGTAGAAAGAGATGGAATATGTGGTTTGGCAGCGCAAAAATGAAAGTATTTCGATTGTGGCACATTGCGGTAAAGGTATAATAAGAAACAAAGAGGAGAGACAAGAGAACAAGAACAAAATAACAACACTAAGGAACAAATGAGAACAAGAACGGGAACACTAAGAACATTAACTTATCAAGTTGTTTCTCAAATATTCAATCTCTCTCACAAACTCAAGACTCAGATCTAATAACTAATTTATGCAAATTTATACAACCATATCCATAACTAAGAAGATCAGAAACTCAATATTGTTCAGACCAGAAGTTCCATTTATCTCTTAAGCTATCCGTAAAACTAGTTGCAGTAGCAGACAAAGTTCTTCAAATTTGCAAGGCGAGTCCAATCGCATAATATATTGAAGCTTGTTTTGTTTGTACCTTCAATAACAGACAGGTATGTGGGAGATGAACCGAGATACAAGATAAATTTTCTTTGTTTTTAAAGTCATTAAATCTAAAAGTTGATGTTCAAGAAAAGTAAAAGGTACTTGCCCTAGCAAGTACCTGCTTCAACTTATTATATTATATATATTGCTGCATATTTAGATCATCAGTGATATTTAAACTGATGATGCTTGATTAAAAAGGGTTAAAATAAGGTAAAATTTCTCATTGTATCAAGTTTAGGACCTGTGAAATATGTTACAAGAAACTTGGAAGACACGTCATAAATATCAACATCTCATTACTTTATACGCTTCAAATTAAGAACCAACCACAACCTGCAAGCCTAATGGACTGGAAAATCAAACTCATAGCAGGTTTCCCACTCAATAGTTTTGGTATTTTTATTTTTTGAAGAACTTCATAGAACCGAAAATTTTATTAAGAGACGAAAAATGACACCTACTCAAGAAGACGAAATGAGCTTTACCCTTGAAGATCTAATACGATCTAAGTAATAGTAAATCTATGGAAACATGAAAACATCATCTCCAGGAAACCATCATGCAAGCATGCAGATGCAAAACCATGAAATGGAAAAATAGTATCAAGACCGAAAAGCCAAACATTGTAAGAGTGAAATCAGTGGTCGCAAGCCTAAGAAAAAAAAAATTTGGCTTCCACAAACCTCTACAAAACAGACACGAATACACCTAGAATCGTGAAGATGACGACACAAATGAAAAATTATCTGCATTCAAAATCGAGTGTGGAACCTTAACCAAATCTGAGATGTTAAAAATTAAAATGTGTTCGATTTTCCTAGAAACATCTTCTATTCATTCGAATAGCATTTCAATGAAAACGTCATACATGAAATGAATGCATAACTATTATCTAAAACTAATTAACTTCCCCGTAAAAATTATCTACTTAGGCTTTAAGATTTCGATGCACAATATTGTAAAATGAAAGCATGGTTACATAAAGATTGTTTTTGCAATTCGTCTCAAATTTTAAAGAGTTAATTACACCCACACCCCTAAGGTTTTGCCAACTACAAGTAGAATCAACTTTATCGTTTATTGACAATGACCTCCCCTGCCGTTAGTTGATTTCCGTTAGATTTAACTGTTGACCAACCTTAACCGTTAAAATGACCAAAATACCCCTAAAACAATATTTATTTTTTTTTAAAAATAAAAAAATTATTTCTTTTAAAAAAATATTAAAAAAATTAAACTTCAGAATTTTTTTAAAAAAAAGAGAAAACCTGCTCCAGCGCGACAAGCCCTTCTGGGTTCGTCAACGAAGACAAACCCAGATGAGTTCGTCAACGATCTGGGTTCGCCTTCGAAGTCGAACCCAGATCTAGGTATTTTAAATATATATATATATATATATATATATATATATATATATATATATATATATATATATATTGAAGAACCCATTTTCTAGGTTCTTCGAACCCTTCTGGGTTCGTTTTCTTCGAAGAACCCAAACATTCTTCCCAAATTTTTTTTTTTTTTTGTGGAGATCCATTTTTCAGATTGGATCTCCACTGTCCACTAATCTTGATGGACGGTTGAGATTCAATTTGGAAAATAGATTTACATTAACTATAATTAATTTTTTATTTTTAATTAATTTTATTATTATTATTATTATTTTAAAATTTTTAAATAAATCCTAACCATCCGTTATTTTAAAGATGGAGGGATGACATTTTTTCTTAATTTTTTAATTTTTATTTAATAAAATAAAATTTGAAAAGATGAAAATACCCCTGACTCTATTAAGTTTGACTAAAGTCAACTAACGGCAGGGGACGTCATTATCAATAAACGATAAAGTTAATTCTACTTGTAGTTGGCAAAACCTCAGGGGATGTAGATGTAATTAACTCAATTTTGAAATTGCAATCAGTAACTTACAAGCATATTATTAATAATTAAAAAAACATAATAAAATGCAAGCTTCAAACATATATCTAACATAAAAGCAGAATTTTATTAACTTGAAGATGCATGTGTTTCGAAGGAAAAACTGTAAGGACATACCCATGAAGTGAAATATTTTAGAATTGTCTCTCCCACATTAAAATTAAAAATAAAAAAAATCATGCTATGTAAAATTGAACTGAAATCACAGAGAACACAACCAAAACTGAATCCTTTCGAAACTGAAACTGAATCATTTTCAGACACAGCATAATCGTTTCGATAACATACCTGAATCGTTTCGATAAAGTTGAACGGAATCGTTTCCAAGATTATACTCTAATAAACTGCAATCGTTAGGCAACGGCGACTTTTCGAAGTTAAACGGAATCCTGTCCAAGCATAAAATCAAACGGCGAGAAGTGACAAGGTGCGGGTAATATGCAGCGAAGGAGAGAGGGAGAGGCCGGCGGCATCATGGAAAACGAAACGGCTAGAGGTGACAAGGTGCGGGTAATGTGAGGCGAAAGAGAGATGGAGAGGCTGGTGGCGTCGTGGAAAACAAAACGGCGAGGGAAACCGAAACGACGACAGGCGAGAAGTCAGGGTAATGTGCAGCGAAGGATAGATAGAGAGAGAGAGAGAGAGAGAGACGCCGGCAGCGAGGTGGAAAACGAAACGGCGAGGCAATAGAAACAAAATGCGAGAGGCAAGAGGGCGAGGTAATGTGCGGCGACGGAGAGAGAGGGAGACGTCGGCGGCGGTAAGGGAAACAAAACGGTTAGATGGACGAAAACGAAACGGCGGCGAGAGGGTGAGGGTAATGTGCGGCGGAGAGAGAGGGAGGAGAAAAATGTGGGTTTGACTTTAGGGTTGTTTTTTAATTAGAATTTTTAATTAATAAAATGAAATCTGAAAAAAAAAAATTTGGATTCAAGTGAAATTTTACCAACCTATATATATTATGACTAAAATATAATTTGTCAATTTCAAAATGGTTAAAATCGATTAATTTGTTTTTTCAGGCTAAAAATAATTCTTTTGATAATTTTTTTGTCACTTTTTATTTTGTCCCTAATACTTTTATATATTTCAACTAACATAATGATATAATGATTAAATTGGGTGTATTAATAATTCAAAACTGTTTATAAATAAATTGTGTGAAAAAAAGTAAAATAATTTTAATAAGGGTAATATTAATATTATAATAGGTATTTATAGTAATAATTTAATTTTTAAATTCTAAATAGGGAAGTACTTATAAAATAATTATATATAAATAATATTTATAAATAGTAATATCGACCCTCTATATTAATATATATATAGGGACAAAATCATAAATGATTAAAAAATTATGAAAAAAATTGTTTTTAACCTGAAAAAATGAAATAATCGTTTTTAACCATTTTGAAATTGGTAAATTATATTTTAGTCATAATATATATAGGTTGGTAAAATTTTAATTGAAACCCAAAAAATATTTCCAACATTTAATTCATTAAATTAAAAAAACATTTTCCCTTTCAAAAGAAAAAATTAAAAAAACCTAAATTGGCTTTTTTTTCTCTCCCTCTCTCTTTTCGCTGCACAGCCCTCACCCTCTCTCTCCTTCACCGTTCGATTCTCTCTACCGTTAGCTTCGCCGCCGCCGCCGTTAACTTCGTTCGATTCTATCTCTAGAATAACCTATAATCTGAGAAAAAATTTTCTCCCTCGCCGCCGTTGACAAACGCCATCCCTCGCCGTCGTTTTCCGTCTACTTTCAAGCTTCCTCGCTGTTGTTTAACCTCATCTCCGTCGCCGGTGCCGAAACCATAAGAATCTCAGACGTTATTTCCCCCTCGCCTTCCCTTGGTGCCATTTCCATCGCCCTCCCTCCCTCAACGCCGAAGAGAAGGACATGTACGATAGGATATTTGGAGACGAAGAGAAGCTGAAAAAGTTCCTCAGATGGAGAGTTCAGGTCCTTAAGAGAGGCATCAATCTCTCGTATTTCAAGCCTGTGGAGTCAATTCCATTATTCAAGTCACCGATCTCAAAGACATGCCCAAAAAAGATATTAGAGTTGCCTCTAATTAGATCTTCTCTCTCTTCCAAGACAACTTCCCTGAAATGGTTGCTTGCAAGGTACAATATTTTTTCTCTGTTTGTAACAATCAATTTGATTTTTTTTATATTTAACTACTTTTTTAGTTAATTGATTTCATTATTGTTTTTTTTGTTTTTAGATTTTCATCAATGTACCGTAGTACTTCAGTATGCTATATTCAATGTTCAGTACGTTCTTGACTCAGCGAACCAAGAGCAAGTTTGTGATCTCCAAGGAAGGAAATGTAGCCGAGACACTCTACAAGTCAGTCCTTTTTTATCTTCTCTCTTTTTTGGTTTTACACTTTTTTTGCAATTTTTACTTCGATGTAAGGTTATAACAAGTTCGAGAAGCCCCAGTACTTTTGTGGCTGTTTTTGTCCGTTTCTTAACCTGAGTAACCACATATGTTTTTTTTTTTTTTTTCCTGTGTTCAATCTGTTTCAAATTTATGTCCGTTGAACTTTGATTTGAGTTACAAAATTCTGTCTTTTTCTTGGTGAACTTCATATATATAATTTTAAGATTCTCTAATGATGAACAAATTTATAAAGTCTGAGGACATTCCAGTACAGTATGGTGGACTTTGTCGACCCAGCTATTTGAATAATGGTTCCCTAAAACCAGCTTTTGAGTTTAGAATCAAAGGAGGAGAAAAAGTTAACATCCAGATTGAGGGCATTGAGGTTCTATATATATAAATTCATTTCGCCAAAGCTTTTTATGTTAAATTTGTCAAATTTTGATCAACCCCATATTATAAAAACTAAGCAACTATACAAGAATCAAATTGCTTAGATTTACAGATTCCATATATAAAAAATTTGTTAAATTTGTCAAGACATAGCAAACTGACCTATTGAGGTCTGTCTTGTCATTAGTGGAGTCTCTCTCTCTCTCTCTCTCTCTCTCTCTCTCTCTGTGTCCATGTATAACTAGCATTAACATCATAAATCTCAGCTGCATTGCGAGTAATAACATCTCTCTTACTCTTTCTTGTTCTTGTTGCTTGTTCAGTATTGTTAGAATCACTATGGCAAAACAATCATCAGCTTATTTTTTTAATTTTTGCCTTACAAACCTCTTAATATTTGTTCATGCTCAGGCTTCGGTTAAAATGTAACTCGATAAAAAGAATTTTCTGCTGAATATTAGAAGTGATTTTTCACCATTTGAATCATTTTCATTATGTCTAATTGACCCAGCAGGCCTTATACATAATTGCACAATGATCGATTGAACATGGAGGACTCTGTTACAGCCCTACCAACAAAGTATCCAGTGCTTCAGTTGTCCTGCATCTCTACTATCAGTTTCTTGGAAAGAATCCTCATAATTGCGATTTCAGTGGCAATGGCATTACCATTTATAAGGATAGATGTAGGTTTCATAATATACTTTTTTTTTTTCCAGTTAAGTACTAAACTTTTGGCATTTATTGACCAAACAATTGGTGGAATTGTTACAAGCTTTTGACATTTGAAAAGTTTTGGTAAATTTTCTTCCTTTTTTTTTTTTTTTGTAGCTATTGGGACCAAAATATATCCATTGTTCTGAAGAAATTTACAAGCATCTAGTATTATGATAAATGTTGCTGGATTAGATAAATGTTTTTTGTGTTTATATGTTTTGAAATGATACTTTTGGTGTATCATTTCTTATTAATAAGAATAGAACTGGTTTGTAAACAAAAATGTTACTTAGCATGCCATAATATCCAAGTACAAGCTCCAATTGAATGTCATTATATCTAAAATACTTCGTCTAGATCCCATTACTATGGACTGCTAGTAAGATCCTGACATGACAAATCAAACCACTTATGACTTAAAACAGTGTTGGCATAAAGTGTAGTCATTTATTGATTTTTTAGAAAGTATGGGTTTACTAACATGGACGCACAAGTAGAGACCAGTTTCACAAATCACAAAGAATTGTCCTACTGTCGTCGTTATAGTCGTCCAGAATTTGTAACTTTCTCGGATTATGACTCTAAATGATCATACTTATAGCTATGTCATACCATGTGCTGTCAATGTTAAACTTCCTATATATTAACTCAATCAACCCTGTAAGTTTCAATCTTTTAGACACCAGTACCCCAAGCGGTGAACCACCAACATACATTTCACTAACCTATATTTCACTAACCAATATTTCACTAACATACATTTCACTAACCAACATTTCACTAACATATATTTCACTAACCTACAGTTTACTAACATACATGTCACTAACAAATACTAAATATTTCACTAACATACATTTGACTAACCTACATTTTACTAACATACATATCACTAACAATACTAAATATTTTACTAATCTACATTTCACTAACCAACATTTCACTAACCTACATTTCACTAACCTACATTTCACTAACCTACAGTTTACTAACATACATATCACTAACAATACTAAATATTTCACTAACCAATATTTCACTAACCAACATTTCACTAACCAACATTTCACTAACCTACAGTTTACTAACCATACATATCACTAACAAATACTAAATATTTCACTAACCTACATTTCACTAACAAATATTTCACTAACTAACTTTTCAGTAATATATTACATAACCATTAAAATTTCACAAAACTAAACCCTAGTAATCAGTATTACCCAAATTCTTTCAACTACAAAACAAACACAATATACAAATAAAAGAAAAAAATAAAAAACTTAAAAATCTATAAAATACATTTTAAATAAAATATAAACAATGTTCATAAATTACCTTCAATTTTTGAGTTGGTGAAGACAAATAAACGTGATAAAGAAAAACAAATAGATTTTGATTTTAAGGAAAAAAAAAACAAAATAAGAAATAATATAATAAGAGAGACAAATTTTTTTAATGAAAAATATAAAGTTGAAGCAAGAGTATACGGCGGCTAAAGGGAAAGTAAGATTTTTAGGTTAAATTGAATGGATTTTTTTGTAATTTTAAATGGATTTTTTTTGTAATTTTAATTTTTACGGATTTTTTTTAAAATTATTCAAAAAGTAGGTGGTTGAAGGGTGTTTATGTTATTTTTTTCTCCAATTGGCTAAAAACGATTATTTTTGCATCTGCCGGTTAAAAACAATTTCATCAATAATTTTTAGGTCATTTTTAACAATTTTCACACACACACACATATATATATCTTTAACCTTATAAATATATATCGCCCAATATGGCTCGATGGTAAAGGTGCTTATTTAGCTTAATAATATCTCATATTCGAGTTTCTAACACCGCAAGTGATATGTTAAAAAAAAAAATTAAAAACCTTATAAATAAATATAATAAAGCACGGTGAGTCCGCTGCACTTATCTAGATTTAAAGGGATAATTGCAATAAAGTACTCTGATGTTTGACTATATTACAATAAAATCGTGAGTTTAGCCTTAATTGCATGTTAGTACCCTTGACTAAGTTGACCGGTCAAATATGACAGGTTGACTTTGACTTTTTTTGTAAAAAGACATAATTGCCCCTGGTTTAAAAAAAAATAAATTAAATTAAAATTTAAAAAAATTAAAATTTTAAAATGGATCTTGATGGACGGTGGAGATACATTTTTAAAAAAAAATTTAAAAATTATACAATTAAAAAAAGTTAAAAAACAAATTTTATATTAAAATTTTTTTTTGGTGTTCTTGGTGGAGAGCCAATCTGGATCTCCACCAAGAACATCAAGAACAGAAAAAAAAAAAAAAAAAAAAATTTTGTTCGAACCCAGTTGCTAGGTTCGAACGTGGACCCAGCAACTGGGTTTGAACGCGAACCCATATTTGGGTGTCGAACAAATTTTTTTTTTTTTTTTCTGGTCTTGATGTTCTTTTGTGGAGATCCGATCTGAATCTCTACCAAGAACACCAAAAAAATTTTGTAATATAAAAATTTGTTTTTAACTTTTTTTAATTGTATAATTTTTAAATTTTTTTTTAAAATGTATCTCCATCGTCCATCAAGATTGATGGACGGTGGAGATCCATTTTAAAATTTTTATTTAATTTATTTTTTTACACCAAGGCAATTATGTCTTTTTACAAAAAAGTCAAAGTCAACCTGTTATATTTGACCGGTCAACTTATTTAAAGGTACTAACATACAATTAAGGGTAAACTCACAATTTCATTACAATATAGTACTTTATTGTAATTATCCCAGATTTAAAAGATCAAGATAGAAGGAATGGACCATTGCAAATAAACACTCGCTGCGTGCCCCTAATCTTTTTTTATTTTCTTTATTTTTTATATTTAAATGTTAAACCAATTAATAAACCAATGAACATCATACACGTGCTGTGCTACCACCTTGGATAACCTAGGGTGCATTTAGTATACGGGATTGAATTGGAGTTATTTTGTAGGATTGGACTGGATTAGATTGAATTGAATTGGACTAAATTAGTATTGTGATGTGTTTGGTGCAGTATGAACTAAAATAGTACATCTTTTATTTGGTATAGGATGAAATGAGATAAAATCAGAATAAATGTATTAATTAATTTTTACATAAATAAAAATTTTTAAAGTAAATTACATTCATTTTAACTTAAATAAAAAATAAGATTAATTTTAAAATAAATAAAAAATATAGTTTAAATTAAATTTAATTAAAAAATGAATATTGTTTTAATATAAAAATATTTAAATTATTTTTAAAATAACTAAAATTATTTTAAATTAATTTTAAATAAAATAAAAATAAAAAAATTAAATTAAATTTACTTAAAAATATTTTTAAATAAAATTAAATATTATTTTAAAAAACATTAAATGAGATATTTAATTTATTTTTTAAAATAAATAAAATTATTTAAAATTAATTTAAATAAAATAAAATTAATTTTTATTTATATTAAATATTATATTATATTAAAAAAGGGCAAAAAAAAAAAAGATGTGGGATTAAATTGGTAGGACTAAATAATCCCACCAATTAGTCCCACCAATATGGGATTATGTGGAACTGTTGGGATTGGATATGTCCAATCCCAACTTGTTCCAAACATGGGACTAGGAGTAAATAATCCAATCTGACTCCTAGTCCCAGGTAACAAACATAGCCTATATTATTTATCTTTTTTTATTTCCAGTTTTACCCTTGCTCTCCTCTATATATAACACACACACCCACCTCGCCTTCCATTACCACAAAACTAAAACAACCATATCTCTTCTCTCTCTCAACTCTCAACACAAGTTGACATATCAAAATCACATAATGGGTTCTCTTGCTCACTTGGTAGAAGACTGCACGGTGTCGTCCAACTCTACAGCGACGGCACCGTTTTCCGTTCCGAAGAAAACATACGCTTTCCCATGCCTT